>OY997594.1:6843288-9243288 GCA_963921825.1 Erodium maritimum
CACCGGCGAGGCCTAGGTTGCCTGCGCAACGGGGTGGCGGTGGCGGTCTGGCCCAGGGTCGCGGCTTTATGCCGTACTTTGGGTATGGGATCCCTCATGTTCGGAGGAAACTGGCGAGCCTTCTGAATTCGGGAATCCTCGAGGGTGCGGTCAGAGGAGAGTACCAGCGGTGGATGGGTGGTGCGACTGGGGAATACGACGATGAGTCGGTGGCATAGGGATCGTCCTGGGACCTCGGACTACGGCGGCATGAGTTTCGTCCTGGCTCTAGGGTTCATGGCTCGAGCCGGGTCCCACGGGATGGGCTCGAGTTGAGAGTTGGGGGGGCAAACCTTAGTGGACATCCGGACCTAGGTGTTCACGGCCTTGCCCGGTCAGGGTAGGGAGGCCCAAGGGTTGTCGGATCCGGACGGGAGGGTTGACCCAAGGTATGAAGGGCACCCATGTGAGACATAGGGTCGGGTGGGATCAACCCACACGACCAAATCGGTACTCAATTGCAGCGACAGGGGGGCTTTAAGCACCCTCGCCTCGCGGATTGAGTCCGAGGTGGTCCAGAGGGTGGTCGGTCGGTTGTACCGCCCCTCTGGACGTAAGGTGGCCGCGGTCCCACCAAGAACCGGAACAGTACTTCCCTACCCGTTCGAAGGTTAGCAATCCCGCATTTTGAAGCCCTACCATTATCAGTCAAGGGAGGACGACGCACGCTGACATCCTAGGGGAGTATTTAGTCCACCAGTATCTATATCCGGTAAATGGTCAGCTCGATCTTAGCTTTCGTTAGCCTAGACTCGTTGTATCGGTGTCGTCAGACGCTACCGTAGTATCAACCTCCAGGCGCCTTCAGTAAGTTGTCGAAAAATTGAGCTCTTTATTTTTCTGTCTGAGTATCCTCTATCGTGGGAACTCGTTTCATTTTGGTTATTTACATTCAGTTATGTTTAGTGTTTTAGTGCTTTACTACAGTGTAAACATTTTTTATTATTAATATATCCAATCATTTATCTCAAAAAAAACATCCAATTTCCTTAATTCTAATCAGTAAACTAACTATTTCGGATAATTCTACACTTTTTTGGAACCTCTGAATGGTGCTAGGGTTTACGCCTCTTTTGGAGGCTAGACCTAGGGTTTCATCCCCTTCTCGTCGTGCTTCACACCGACGCATGCTCTCTCGGCTACTGTCCGGTCCCTACTCCCGGCTTCTGTCTGGTCCGCGCGCACCCTCACACGTTGGCCTCATCCCTCCTCATCTTCGGGGCCTTCCCTGCTCTCTCGGTTACAGACATCTCTTCCGGGGGTTGTCGTCTATTTTCCATGACCTTGCTTTGGGCTTCCTGTCAGGCCGTGCGTTCCGGGGGTCGTCTCCATCCATGATCTCCCGTCGGGCGGGGCGGGCGTCGGGCTATCATCGGGACCGGCCAACGAGTTCGTCGCTTCGTCCACGTCGGGGATTCACATGGGGGTGTTTTTGGTCTCCACGCATTGAGATCCTCTTCCGGCCTCCACGACGATGGGCCCAAGACCTTGCTCTGGGTTCCTTCTCTCGGCGTGTGATCCATGACCTTGCTCTAGGTTCTTTCTCTCGGCATCCACGACGGTTGAATCATGATCTCGCTCTGCAACCGAAGTCGTATGGGGGAGATGGGCCTCCCACTTGGCCTCCTTCTTCGAGTCCCCAAACCTGGTTTGAGGCTCAGGGCTTGGGTCTTGAGTGGCCTCGGGCATCGGGTTGGCGGTCAACCGGATTGAATGGCAGAGTTCGAGTGCTGGAGCTACCGGCAATAGAAGTATGGGGTGGCCGCCGAGCCACAATTCGGGTGAGGGCTGGGAAACAGTCCCGCCGCCACGCATGAGTCACCAGACAGGCCTCAAGGACAGGAAGGAGTCTATGAGGGTGCCTTGGTTCACATACGAAGCAGTGCATCGCCCTCGGGAGACCCAGCGGTATTCAGAAGCCCTTGAGCAGTGATCGTCAGCGGTTTTTAGTTTTATTGTCTTTCAATTTCTCGTTAGTAGATTTGGTTGTTTATTTCATTATTGTTCTAGTTTATTACCTTTGGTTGTCACTTTTAGGTCGCCTCTATGGCATCTCAACACAATGTCCTAGACGTTACTGTAGTTACAAGGTTATTGTATTTGTCCCAAGAGGGCTTACAATCATGTACTGACTCTTTTAAAGGAATGAAAGTCGCATTTACTCAAAAAAACTAGTTATTTCAGTAAAGGTTATCTCTAATGTCATTTTGCAATTTCTATTATTCTTTGATTTTTTTTATTCGTTGATATACTAACCCCTTATGTCTTATAATACAGTATTTTAGGAGATCCGCTCAGGAACTCCCAACTAGACTAGTGAGCAGAGCTACAAGAGACAGCACGGTTGAACCCTCTAGCCTCAGAAACGCTGAGCAATTCATCCCCCCCCCCCCCAAATGATGGATCAACTCCAAAACGCGATTCCGATACAAGTATTCACCAGCTCCAAAAGGGAAGAGGAAAACCAAAAAACGGCTCCTAAACAATCACTCACCAAATCTGACGGAGGAAAAGACTTCAGTCCAACAAAGCAGCCGGAAAAGACTGGTCATATTTTTTCACATCACCGTTTTTCACATCACCCCCCCTCCCTAACTATTTTTTGTAACATTTAACCCTAACTTCATTTTTTTTTTCACTTTAGTTTAACGGTGTTAAATTTTGGATGGAAACAACCATGTGCAAAGCACATGATGTTTTATTTTTATTAAATGATATAGCTACCATTTCATATATACTAACTTGTCCTAACTAAACTCAAACTCTTATCTCTCCCACTCTTCCTCTTTCTCATTTCCTCTCAGCCGCACGAAACTTCCAAATCCAAACTTTCACCTCCAATTATCTCCTCTACTTTTCTCTCATCTCAAACACTTCTTCTTGCTCTCACCTTTCTTCTCTCTCGCTAGGAAGTTGAAATCAAAATCAAACTCATTGATCCAACCAAACCCAGTTCGATTTTGTGAGTCTCTGTTTCTGAAATTGGGGGGTTGGGGGGGGGGGGGGGGGGGGGTGGAATTCAAAACGGGTTTTGATGGTGGCCGGATCTGGGGTGAACGGGTTTGTTCAATTGCACTTGATGGTGGTCGGATCTGTGGAGAACGGGTCATTATTTTTTTTTCGTTTTTTGATTAGTTTCAACTAATCTGGAATTAACAATAAAATAAAATTAAATATGGGAGATTAGCGAAGAGAATTAACAAAAATAGAATAAAGGAAAAGAATGAGTAGAAGTAGTAAATATTTAAACAGTGATGAAAATAAAGGAAAAGAATAAAAACACATTAATGAAAATAAAAAATAGTAAAGAAAAAAACATTTTTTAATATAAAAGTAATAATATTTAATTAAAAAATATCAATATTAAAAAAATTAGTAAAATAAAAGAAAAGAATAAAAAGTATTAACGAATTTTTTAAAAAAATTAAAGAAAATAATGGAAATAGAAAACTAATATTTTTATGGTAAATTTTAAAAATTTGAGAGTTAGAGAATGATATTATTGACATTTCAAGTTTGTAGGACTCAATGGTAAGGTTTTGAAAATTTGATGGTCAATGAGGTTTATTTTAGACATTTGACTTTCATTGGATGGAAAGTTAACATCGTTGGACTAAAGTGAACAAAAAAATGAAGTTAGAGTAGTTAAATGTCACAAAAATAGTTAGGGGAGTGATGTAAAAAACGGCGATAGTTAGCGAGGATTATGTGTCATTTTCCCTTTGATTAAAACTCTACATAAGATTAGAAAGAAAGGGGAATAAGATAGATTAATTTCCTTATCTATGTTACGAATATAGCTTTTTAACATTGGATTGTTATTTAAACGTGTCAACATTGAATACTTTATAGCCATTGGTATAATATGATTTGATTTGATTCGAAGCAAGTGTATTTATTGCAAATACGAAACACTTCAATGTTTTTGTCACGTGTGGTATCAACTATAATTAGCTTTTCCTATATAAAAAAAACTATAATTAGCTTCAAATGTAGAGATGTAATTAAAGATTAATAAAGGGTATCTTGCAACATGCTGTAATGTATTTGCTATCAGGACAGCAAGAAGCATCTTTCAATAACAATTATTTCATCAATGTATCAAATTCGAAAAAAAAAAAGATAATAAGTTTTGATTCCAAAGTATTTCTAATTAAACTTTGGTAGTAATTAAGTATTCAAACAAAGTGGCCGCTCTCTTCTACCTCCTCGTGAGGTCCTCTCTACCCTTTAAGGTTTATTGTCGCCGCCGTCTACCACGCCACCGTCCTTCTCATCCTCGTCTTCTTCCCCACCGTCGTTCTCCTTCTCAGCCTACAATCAACCCTCTCCATCAGAGATGGTCCCATTAGTTTCACGTCGTCATCATGGTGGAGAGCGCCTTAGGTCGCCATTGTCGCCGGAGAATCCTCCCCGGCCTCGCCCCATCATCATGCTCGGCCCGACTATGTCGTCTATGGCCACGTACCTCTGGGATGGGTGGCCCATGCAGGGAGAAGCTCTGGGTCCATTGTGGTCGTACCCGCCGCTCTGGATCAGAGCACCTCCGATGGAGCCGGACCGGTTTCTCGAAGCCAGTCACTGGAACCACCGCCCGCGACTAGGTTGGCACCAGACGGTCCCTCGCCAGGGCACCCATTTTCGGGGTCTGGCCCCCGTCCCCCCACCGGAGCGTCCTGCTCCACTGCCTTATATGTGGTTTCCGTCGCCTCGGATGCCATGGCCGCCGACACAACCTAGGGGCTATGCAAACCCTAGGGTGCATGCAAACCCTAGGGGGTATGCAAGCCCGGGGAACCGTGGTACTTCGTCTAGGGTTTTGGGCACGAATCCAGTGGTATCCAAACGACATGGAGGGGTGTCAGCACGGCCCAGGCCACAGTCGCCGATCGGCAGGAGGGAGAAGTCACCTAACCCTATGCTTCCTAGAAGCCCAAAGCCCCCGGTGAATCGCTATGCACTGAGCGACTCACCTTTGGTCCGTCAGGGGATTCTGAGATTCACTACTGCCATTGGACTCAGACCCAGGAAGATTAAGACAGGACATAAGCCAGCGCCCCCGAATGTACCAAATGAGCCCTTGATGCCGCCAGACACTACTGAACAGGAACAGGAAAGGGTGTTAAGCCCGGGGGCTATAATCCCCCGGGGGATGAATGATTCCCCATGGTGGGAGTGGGAAGGACCGTTTTGGGCCTATACCCACAGACCCGGGACAACTGCAGCCGGGAGGTCTCGGGGAATCCGCAGTAAAAGCTAAGCTACAATCTAGTTCATTGCTTTAGGTTGAATAATACTTTGGCTAGTTAGGTTTAGTTTTGTGGTTTATTTCTCGTTTGAAACGTTGGATCGAGGAACACTTGAGTTTGGATCTGCGAAACAAAGCAGGCTATATGTATGGAACCATGTGCGTCCGACGGGCCACGACCGGTTGGGACAGAAAGCTGGTATCCGGGACTGTTATGTCCCTCCTTGTAAGCGTGATATGAAATCGTAATACAACTCCTTCTTTCCCGTTTCAAAAAAAAAGTATTCAAACAAAGTCAGGGTGCTAACTAAAATGAAAATTTTTTTTAAAAAAAAAACTCTCTCTCCCTTGAGAGCTCTCCTAGCTGCCTTAGCTATGGTGTTTTTTTTTTGCCCTCACCATCGAGTTGTCCTCTACTGTGGTTCCTCCGGTCGTTACTGTTTTTGCCCCAGCCGATGATGCCCCTTTGTTACCGTCCTGCTCCTCGCAGACCGTTCCCGGTACTGGGGATAGGAGTCGTCGACAGAATAAAGCTAAACCCTCGGTTCTGGCTTTGTCTTCCTCTACGTCGGTGCTGCCGATCCTCCCACTCCATGGCCCGGGTTTATCGGTGGACGTGGCCTCCTTCTCCATGGGAGCACCTGCTCCATCCCCGACCGTGACGTCGAGAAGAGGGCGGCCCTTGCGACGTCTCCCAGTTACGTCCTTCTCACGCACCATCCTCCTCAGCTTCCCCCTCCAAACCCTATTCCGCCGAACCAACCACTTGGCCAAGACCTTGCTCTGGCCCCCCTCCCCCGGCCGATGCAGTTTCTAGGGTTTGCCATGACTTCGCTCTGGCACCTCCTCCCCGGGCGGCGTGGTTTCTACGGTTTGCCAAGACCTTGCTATGGCCCCTCCTCCCCCGGGTGGCGCAATTGCTAGGGTTCCGGCATCGCCCGTGATCCATGGGAGCGCAACTGATGGAATGCTGCAAAGGATGGCGTCGGTTCCAATGTGGGGCGACAAGCTACAGGCGGGGAAGATGCCCCACTTGGAGGAATGACGTACGACCTAAGCATCGGGGACTGGCTCTGGGAGGGGTCTCCAGACGATGTGTTGCCTCCCACCATCACCATTACCGTCGAGGTCCCTCAGGATCTTCGGTATCCTATCGTCGAGGTCCCTCAAGATCTCCGGTACCCCGTTCCCCCTCAACGTCTTCTTTCCTTGCCCAAGGGGCATCAAAATATTGTCTGTGACGGTTATGTAACCGTCCAATTAGGGCATACTAGCAAGGAACAACAACTAACGACAACCACGGAAATCACAAAACATACTTACATGACCAATTTCACACTCGATTCACATCACTTATCCAATCATCAAGCACACGACACACAGTAAAACAACCACACGTCCCGTACAGCAGACCCCGAACGTCGTCGGCTGTCCGCAGCCCGACTCAACCATATCGTACCGGACCACACAGCATCGGCCTAGATATCTTCCCGAAAACACGGCATCGGGGTACAAATCACGATACATCTTACCGGACCACACAACATCGGCCTAGATGTCTTCCCGGACCACACAACATCGGGGTACGGATCACACCATCCTCGGCCTAGATACCCTACACCGGAATACCCCCTCGATGTAGGTATCGTACTGGAACTAGTAACATCGGGGGACCACGTACGTGGGACAACACCCTCGGCCTAGATACCCTACACTGGCATACCCCCTCGATGTAGGTATCGTACCAGAATACCTCGTCTCGGAACATATCGTATCGGATCACACCCACGAATATCTCAAACATATCACACAATCATAGTTCAATTAACAGCTTACCAAACCAACCAATCTTACCGAACACACCACATCGGTCTATCATTCACTTGATCATATCACAAGGAAAAGTTCACGTCATACCACACATATCATACCGAGCATACCATATCAAGCCTCACAAGTCATCAGTCATAGTACCACAACCAACACGCAACCCTAAGGGCACGACATGACCCCCATGCAATTCTACAGCACGACAATTCCCAAACCTACGGGCACGACATGGCCCGCAAGCTATCCCTCATTTCACTCATTCCTCACATCCTACATGTAATTCTATAGTTATAACATTTAATCAAAATCTATATGCATACTAGTAACTTTCCGCAATTAAACCGGTATCCGCTACTTTTCCCTACCTCGATCGCTATCCAAACACTTAGTCAAGTGAGTCGCCCGGTAGCCTCCTCCACCGTGCTCAGGTCCAACGTCTAGGATCACAAAGCAATCCTAGAATTAATGCTAATTCAAAAGCGGCATAACGAGAAAATAATCGAATTACTCCCGAAAATCAAGCAAGGACCGAAGGGAAATTGGGCCAAAACGAGGCCCAGTCCGGGTGGTCCACAGGCCCGGTACCAGGCCCGGTACCCGGCACAGTCTGTGCGGCGTTCCATGCCAGTCTGGGCAGACACCTTCTTCTTCCTCCCTCAACTTCGTTTCCAGGAATTTTCCACCTCCAAACTCCATTGATGACCTCCCAAACCTCCAAAACAGACCCAATAACTTCAACACTTCAATACTCATAATGGGTTTCAACAAAAGCACAAAAACGTAGTTGATTTCTATCATCAAACTCCATTTTCTCTTCATAAACCATCAACCAATCAACAAGACCTCAAAACTCATCAAACCCAACTAGTTTCAAGCCTTTCTCTATCAAACCCATAAATCAATTTCAACAAAAACGTATTTGGTTTGAAGTTTTACCTTAGAAATGGAGAATAGAAGAGGAAAATTATGTTTTGGAGAAGTTTTGAGGTAGAACTAAGCTAAAGTCTCCATTTTTCTCCTTTCTTCTTCTTCAAGCTTCCATGGACTCCTCTCTCTCTTCCTCTCCTTGCTAGTTTCGGCCAGCACTAAAGAAATGAGCTGAAATGCCTTCAATTGTTGCCTTAAAACCTAGGTGAGAAATATCTAGTTTGCCCTTTAGGTCCGTTCATCCTATTTTGGTCCAACTAAGGGTAAATGGGTCTTTCTAGACCCATTTCTTCTCCTCCATGCCACCATGGACAAGTGTCCATGTAGGGTCCACTTCCATCCTTAATAAAATCCAGCACATTAAATTAATTCGTTTTAGCTTCAAATTAGACCCCGTTTGACCCGCGGTTGACTTTTTCACAAAAGCCGTCGTTTGAAAGGAAACGACCCAACTAAGCTAACCGTAACGACGACTAAGCTTTTTGGGTCCCGGAAAGGTCCCGAATGACTCCCGGAGTCATCGGATGACTTTTCCGGTAGAAAGTCAACTTTCGCCAAAAATCACCAGTTCGACCAAGGGCGGTTCTTACAGTTTCCTCTTCAATATGCGCTTCAAGGCTGGGAAATCAGAGTATCAAGACTCAATATTTCCGTCTGTGCTTCAATTTGTTTTTTGAGTTTTTATACTATTGTTTGGTTTTCTCTTCAGTTGGCTTTGTTGTCGTGTTGTGTTGGTTGGGTTGGTTTAATAGGTTGCTTAATGTCTGTAAAATCAGGCACTGAGATCATCTGTGTGTTAGTCCAGTGTTTGGGTTGTTTGAGGTTGAGCCATGTTGGCCAGTTTCATTGTTTGTACGGTTACTTGGAGGGCTTGACCATGACCTGCAGCTACACTTTGTAGTTGTTTGGTTTTTATAAAAAAAAATTGTTGATAAAAAAAACCCTCCCCTTATGATAATAATGAGGTTTTATTTTTGTACAATGTTGTTGGACTTAGACCTGATAGAAAGCCCCCGTTCAAATATTTAGTAGAGTTGGCCCCACTGTAGAGTTAGTAGATGGGGAGTACACGCCGCCCATCTACTGACCACCCTCCCTCTAATGGGAAGAGGCGTGTTGTTTACCATCCCACGCTTGATAAGAGTTACCCCTCTAAGGGTTGTTATCCCAGTGGGCCAATGCTTTGAAGGTCGTTCCTTAGGCTTCCCAGGTTATGGATCTCCCTGTTGAACGTCATCTCGCACGTCGGAGCCAAATATTTCTTCATTGTCGCCTAAGTGACCCAGTTGGAGTGGGTGAGCCCGGTAATACCACACCCTATGAAGATACAGATGTTCAGGTGGCCTCGCCCACCTCCCTTACCTAGCCCCTATTCTCACTCTCAAGGGACATCATCTAAGTGATGTTTTGTGTCTCTTCCGATGATGGTGGAGGCAGTTGGGCGTCTCGTGCCCTAACGTTGTGAATTCCTTCCTAATGTAGAGGGTTTGTGTGTGTCAAACTAGAGAACCTCACCCCGCTACGATCGGTCGAAAACCAATCTCCCTATCCTAGAGTAACAATCAAATCTCGTGCATTTGGCACCTTTCCCTACCCGACCTTTCCCTTACCATACCCACGGGGTTCAAACCATTTGCTGCTAGCTACCGAAGGAATCGGTATAGGCTCATTCATCTCTCACCTATAGCCCAGTTCATCCTTCAAGTCCCTCTTCAGAAATTCAGTCTCTTGTGGCTATGACTGCACGCATGGAAATCCTATCCCGCATTTTCTCTTAGCCTTCACCTTTTAATCGAACCCCACACTACCGAGACACATGACCAAGATGTCCACACCCGAAGTAGTGATCTGGGATGTGCTCGTATGAGACGTTCACCATTTCTCTTACTGTGTTTTCCCAATCTGAAAGTTTTTCGCGCAAACCTACACCTAGGTAAGTCCTCCGGTTGCATGCAAGAGTAAAACTCCATCGGGATCAATGAGGACTTTTGGAACAAACACGGCTCTGCCACTCATATAGGGAGAGAAAGAACTGTATGGCAACATGGGGTGCACAATTCTCAAGATGAGATTGTGGGAACGTCCCCAAGACCTGTGGATATGGAACACGTATTCGGAACTCCAAGATCGAACAACGACATCAATATATTGAATACGTCAACATTGTTCGCATTAGTTGTTCGAGGTTTCGTACCTCCAGTTCTGTATACGATAAATGGTAATGATTACACTACTCCTTATCAATGAAAGGTTGTACTAACACCGATTCAATAAAAAAAATATAAAACTAATATAATATATTTATAAATTTAAATTCTCAATTCTTTTTGGACGGAGAGTGTCGGACCCGTCCCCGATCAAATCCCCGATTACTACCTTGTACCTTGTTTCGAAAGCTGAAAACCCCGTACCCCCGACTCGACCGGATAGAATTAAGAATATCGACTCGGTCAAAATTGGGGTGTTTGTCATCTTATAATATGATATATTGTTAACTTTTCTCACACATGGATATGTCCAATACTGGATGATTGTTCACGTCAATCGATCACATATCTCGATTATTTATTCGAACCTTTTCATACATGGATCCGCACCTAATTTTTCTAGATTAATGCTTAGAGAAAATAGAACATAATCAACATATAGGACACTGAAATCACATGGTATGGAATCAATGCCAACTAAAGAAACTTAGGTCAATAATCAACCTCTGTAATCTGTTCTTCCACACCACCAAAGTCTTATATAAGGGGACTCAATTTCATCCTCTTCTCCAACACACATCCAATTCAACCTGTTAAGGGTTTTTTACCGTCCATCGATCCATGGCACGTCAAATGGACAGTAACCACCTTGCCAAGGTTGCGATGGAAGGGTTCACCATGCTAGACGAGTCCCAGAGGAGATTCGGTCGGTTCCAAACTCAGCAGTATCAACATGTGTACCAAAAACCGACCTACTTGGTTATGTACCAAGCCCCTCCCAAGACGGAGAAGGTCATCGACAGCAAACAGGCCCTATCTATGTACGGTGGCGTGTCCCTTATCGAGTATGGCCGTAAAAAAACTCAACGTCGTTGGGGTTTTTAACTTATTTCTTTGTTGTGTTTCTACCTACTTAGCCTTCAGTTTTTTGCTCCGAATATATGTGTAAGGCAATCCGGTGATAATGGCCTTACACATTTCTTTGTTGGGGGTTTTAACTTATGTCACTTCCTTTATGTAATAATTGTGTGTACTTATTTCACATCAATGTTAAGGCTATCTTTTGTCCATTGCTATACTTGTTCCACATTTCTTGATATATATTGGACTTGAAATGTAACGTATTAAAGACATTTCATTCGATCTCACATGTTTTACGGTAATAGAATGGCATTACTTCATGTATTATCGCGGAATGAAGGCACACCATTATCGGAAGTTACTTCGTCCGCGAACAACGTTCAATATCGAAGTGATGTATATTTTGTTGGTTAAGCGTCGTCTAAAATGTCTTTGCTTTTTTGATAAGCTCGAAAAATTTATTAAAACTGATTCCAGAAAGAATTAGAAAGCCTTGAATCAAAAAGAAACAGGATAGCAACCAACGATAACAAAGGGGCTACAACAAGGGAAGGCAAAGGCTAAGCCTTTTCTAAAAAAAAACAAGGATCAAAAAGAAAAACGAAAAACCTCCATCAACGATGAGCCGTCTAAAATGTCTTGATTGACGATTTTGTTATTCGTCGGTTTGGTTGTATATGTGATCGACGAACACTTCACATCATAGAAGTTGGACATCTAGCCAGTGAAAAAACCCGCCAGTTGAGTGGAACTTGGTCAACGCAACCGATTTGTCGGTTAAGTGGAACTTGATCGATGAATAGTGTATGTCAGCTCTCTGGAAGTTAGTCATGGAAGCTTTTTATTCTGTATGTTTAGATAATCCCACGTTTTTTAACAAGTGATCCATCATTACTTCATGTGGAAATGGGCGTACGTACAACTATTACACATACGCCTAAACATATCACGTACTGATCTGACAATACCCACTAGATTTATTTTTGATCAGCGAACAAAAGTTTATTAATTCAAGCTTTTAAGACGAAAGAACTAGAACAACCAAAGAACATTTTTAATTTAAATATGTTTTGCTGATTAAAAAAAAGGGATAAACCCTCATGAGGAGACGAAGCAACAAGGATTACAAGAAAGTGGTACTACTTACACAGACGAAGGTCGGGTCTAACAAAACCTATACCCAAAATTTTCAAACTTGAAGCACGAACGAGACAACGCAACCACCACCCCCGGAAGTCCAAGAACCCCCCCTAAACCTGAGAGTGAATTCTGATTCACCGGCGCCTCCCACCACAGGAGGGAGACCACCGACACGTCGGCGGTCAACACCGCAAAATCGACCAAAACAAGTCAGGGGCCTAAACAATCACCGGAACAACTAAGACCTTAAAAATGTGCTCCATCTCAGTTTTCAAGGGAAGCCCATAGGCTAAGACAACTCGTCGTAGGCCAACACCAAAAAATCAACGAGATCTCGACCGACAAGCAGACAAAAGAGAAGAAGACCAAAAAGAGCAACGATTCACAAGGTAAGCTGTAACACCACGCATGTAAGAAAGATGTAAAAGGATGGTGGGAGCCAAACCTCGAAACGACATGGAAACCAACGAACCTGGTGAGACGATGCCGGGTGAAGACGATGCCGAAACAGAAAGCCTAGACGTCGGAACTGCCCAGGAAAGCCGGAGCTTACGAGAGGAGACAAGCAGGGGGCACCCAAACCCACCCAAACTGTCGGGGAATACGGGAAAACACAAAGAAAGGAAGAACTGAAGAAACATCCCGGCAGACTGCAGCAACACCTCACCAAACGCCTCAAAAGCCGATCTTCAGGCAACCCAATCCAGTAAACGACCCAAGGTTCAAGAATCGAAGCGAGAACAAATCTGACTTAGAGCCAGAAACCCCGAGGTCGGAGAGGTGAGCTAGCAAGAAAGGGGTCCGACCTATAGAGCACCAGTGAGACGACATCATGAACGGAAGGGGGGGCCATTCAACGACGGGTCCAAATCTCTTATCAACGACCTGAGCAAAGGCGAGAAGTGGATCTCACTGTAGATCCTCTCTGAAAGGCTGGAGACGAAGGTGTACGACCGGTTTGAAGCAGAAAATGTCAAATTTGGGCTTGAGAGCGACGTTCCCAGTCCGAAGACTCTGCCGACAAACTAGATCTGGAGAAAGATGTAGCTCGAAGCAGCCGGAAGTCAGTGATGGGGAGAGAGGAACTCCAGATAGAGAAGCCCGACTGGAGACACACCTCCCAAAAGAACGATGGTCCGGCTCCGAGCTTCCCTCAAACACGCAAACCCATGCAAGCGAAAAAAAGGAAGGCTAGGGAAGAAGAAATCAGAGGCTGAAGGAGGAAGAGGAGGACGGGGAAGGTGAAGGTCACCGCTGACAACAACTATCGTCGGAGGAAAGGGCATCACCAACGGGGACGTGAGGCGAAGAGGGGCGGTGGCTAGGATTTTGTGAGCTTGGGTTTAGAAAAAAAAAAGGATTTTCCCAAAGAAATTGGCTTGAATTGATTTTCTACTTCCTTACATTATCCACTAGATGCCGTAGAAAAAACCATACATCTTTGTTATACGCCTTTTCCTTGTCTTTGCAAGTTGATCCAACTCATATCCATTTTTTTAATTCTAAAAATTAATTAGTTATTAAAATATAAATTATTAGGGGAATTGTCTTTAAGTACCCTGAATTATTAGTCACATATCTTTTTTTCAACGAAATGTGCAATTTTATTACTTGAAATCGATTACATTATCCTATATCGGAGAACATGCTATCCGGCCATCAGAAGGCCAGTATGAACGAACATTGGTTCGTTTATCCTTTTACTATCATATTCGTCATAGACGATATTGTGATGCCTCTTGGGCAGAGAGAGAAGACGATGAGGAGGAGCGAGGAGCGAGGTACCGGAGATCCTGAGGGACCTCAATAGTAATGGTGATGCTGGGAGGCAAAGCATCGTCTAGGGACCCTTCCCAGGGCCAGTCCCTGATGCTCAGGCGGTGCATCATACCTCCCGGTGGGGCTTCTTCCCTGCCTGTAGTATGGCTCCCCACAAAGGAGCTGGTTCCATCCTCTTCCGTGCTCCATCAGCGGCGCTCCCAAGGGTAATGGTCGATGGACCTTCAACACATCGCGCCCTTGGATGTGTGCGTCCTCCATCTCCAAACTCCCCACGCTCCCAGAGTAGGGGACCAGCAACCGAATCAGCAAAGAGCTGAGCATCACTTGGCTCTTGCCGAATCTTCATGTGTACAAAATTCAGAGTGCTTGGGGTGGACCACTCAGGGAGGCTTATCAAGGATGGCCGGCTGGTGCCCCAGGTAGGAAAACGGGGTCCCGAATTAGGTCTCGGGTCCATTGTCACATGGGCACCCCATCCTCTAGGCAACCTCTCCTTAGGTCTTGGATCCAATATCAATGGGCTGGAACTAGCTCCCCCCAGAATCACGGTCATTGCAGCACCGTCTTCCAGACTCCCATGCAGGGCAGCGCCATCTCCGCGATCCTCGGTCCCCCGAGCAACTCCATAGGCAGCCCCTCCGGAGGACAACCATTCCCTCGGCTGCCGTCGTGTCCGGCTTCTTGTATGGGTTTCCATGGATATCGGCACAGTCTCCCTCGGGGAAAGAAACGGCTGACCACCGACCTCAGGTTCATGCCCTAGAGCAGCTCCTACATAGGGTATCCAAACCCTACTCTTCCTTCGCGTCCATCCTTAACGAAGAACCATGGAGGATGCCTCCACCACGCTCCGTCGCCACCCATGTTTGTCACGGATCAGGTGTTGGGTTCTAGCCGTCACCGTTCTGATCGTGAAGTACTCCGAGTACTCCGCTACGGTCTGAACCGTCGCCGCCCTAGGTGTCACCAGAGCAAGTTCATTTTGAACCCGGGGAAGCCAAGTAGCTTTCATCCTAACGGGAACCAACCCATAGCGTGGTGCAGAAGGCAACCATGGCCGCCGCAAAGTATCCCGGGACGAAAATGACCACGCGAAGGACGAGGCGGACCCAAACCATCCGTCGAGAGCAGCGATGCGGAGGAAGACCAGAGCTTCATGGATCTCGGGACTGAGACCGGCGAGACAATGGAGGAGGAGGGAGAAGAGATTAGTGGTGGCGACCAACCCCACCGAATCTGTAACACCCCGTCGTGCCTCACACAGAGCCCCACGCGCGGCGATGTTAGGTCTGCAGCCCAATACACCCCAACCCCTCTGGTGTATTGTCCACAGAAAAATACCAACCTAGGTTGTTGGTGAGACTTGAACCCAAGACCTCACCCTTTATAGCATTTCCTTAAGTGATGCCATCACCAATTGAGCTGCAACTCAATTGGTGATGGCATCTGGATTGTTCGGATGAGTCTCCTTGGCGGGAAAAACATGAATCGTGCATCCGGGTGCCAGGTCAAATACTTGTTCCTGACGGGAAAAGATCTGACTTAGTTAGTACAAGATTCTTCCTCCACAACCGCCTTACCATTGCCTTTGTGATCTCCCGGTCTCGGTGCCACAAGGATAAATTTGGGTGTTAGACGAATAGACGAGACCTGTAAATAGGCCATTTTTTATTCTCTAGATCATCCTTCCATGCAAGCCCTTGAACCGGTCAATCTTGGATTAATAGGTGATCGAAGAGATGGTCTACTATTCCCGTGAACTGATTGACATGCTGACACCAGGTGTTCAACACAACTACATCCAGAGTAGTGGCCCGATAGGCATCATAAGAAATATGCAAAAGAGTATATACCTCAGACTTGGAGAGTCGATACCAAATATGACTCTATAGAGGCAGACGGACATGCACATGTACCCTAATACTCATGAAGTCCCCACAGCTCATGTTGTCCGCATCGATGTCCACTTCCAGACAAGTGCCAAGAGCGTTCCTCAGGAAAAAACCGACTCCCAATTTCATGTCCCTACCGGCAAATTGGAGATACGAGCCCACACCGAGAAGTGTGTGAAGACAATATCTTGAGGCCTCATATGAGGTTTCAGATCCGCAAAGAGCACTGGGGAGAAAAGAAACGCAGGTTCCCTAGCTAGCACTCGAGCTTGTTCTTTCACAAACCGAAAGAAAAATCCCACAACGTTGTCCTTAGAGGACGTGCCTCTACATCCTAGAGCTTCCATAGATCACCTAGCCTATCGACCGAAGACTACTAGAAGAACGTATTTATGGTCAATACCTACACCGCCACCGCATAAGCAAATTAAGGCCTCGACCGCACAACTTCATCGGGGGCACCACCATCTCCCTAATGGCCAGACTTCCCATATGAGGCCCCAAATCCCCCATGCCAGGATGTTCGTTGTCCTCCTATTGAAATGGGTTCTTCCCATGGTCTTGTCGACCGTACTAGTTCTGACCTTCCTTCCGTCCATTATGAATCGGACCCATGTGAGGCGGCCCTCCAAATCCTGGTCCCCCTACCTTGTCCCTCTATTTCTCGGCCTAGTGTGACCCAAGCCCATCTGACTTTGGCCAAAAGAGCTTGTCCCACTTTGAATCGACCCATCTGTTGTTCAATAGCCCACCTGGCCAGGTGGAACCTTAGGTGGGTGTTGTACCTCCTGGCGTCGCCACCTTCTAGATGCACCCAGAGCTGAGTTCCCCATCCGCATCGTCTCCTTCATTGTGACCCCTGATTCCCGTCTATCTTATAATGCTTGCTCCTCCAGAACCCCCGACCCCTCACGACCCAGTAGGATATTATCCTTTTCCATTGAAACCTCCTTGTCCACCGATCCCCATCGTTTGCCTCTTATCCCCAACTTCTCGTGGCTTCCAATCAACTTCCTTCCCTAAGAAACGACCAAAAGTAGGATAAAGGAGAAATGGATCCGTGAAGGCGATTCCGGGGGAGAAGAAGAGATCGACCTAGGTTGGCGATATATATATATATAGGAGGTGAATCAGATACCAACTCACGAATATAATGAATACGGTTTGAGAAAATAACATTTCAGTTTTGTGGTGAATATTCTCAAACCATAATTTCCTCAAACTGAGAGCGCTATTTTTGCAAAATATATTTTCTTAAACTATTTTCCCTCAAACTGGGATAATGATTTTGTCAAACCATATTTGTGATATTCTCAAACTACATTCGGGGTTCGCATGGTTCACATCGTAAGAAGGGTTCACACCTGATTGTGCCCATATCTATAGGCATGGTATAACGTACAAACCACCCTTACTATGCAACTAATAAGGCACATCTCGGGCTCTAAAAGCACGATACTACCCGACAACGGATTTCTTTCATGCACCTAGGGGTTCGTGTCCTATCTTTACGTGGTCGAGAGGGGTCCCTGAGATGAGCCATTCCTCCCAGCCACACTGTTAGGTTCAAGTTCGGTAGTTCAGTTGACAAAACGAGTCCTTAAAAAGCAGAGACCAAGCAGCGTTCAGGCCTTACTTTGAACGGTTCTTGACAGTTAGCACCCTTTGATTTTCATTCATGTCTTAGTTTTGGTTTACATTTATGTTTTAGTCACTTTTTTTGTACTTGCTATAATAGCTATAACCGCTTCCTTTTAAATTGGATCGATTCGTTTTTTAGGGTTATTGGATCACTACCTCTCTCAGAGTATTGACCATTGTAATGACTCTTTTTACTATTTAATGAAATGTATTTCTTATTCTTAAAAAAGGAATAAAATAAATTAATTTTATTATCAATATTTCGAATAAATGGATTTTAGTATTGGATTATTACTTAAATCACAACATTGAGTACTGTATAACCACTGATTTGATTCAAAGCAAGTGTATTTGTTGCGAATACGAAACACTACAATGTTTCTGTCACGTCACGTGTGGTATCAACCATGATTTTTAAAGGAAGACATGGCATTAAGGATTAATAAAGGGTTCATGGAGCTTGGAACATGCAGTATTGTATTGGTTTATCAGAATAGCAAAATGCATATTTTCTAGTATTATAAGGGCGAAGCGAATCTATCACTTCAAATTTGTAGCTCTGCCAATAACAGTTACTTTATCAATGTATCATATCCGGAAAGGATACTAATTAAGATACTAAGTTTTGGTTCCAAAGTATTTCTTATTAAAACGGTAGTGATTAAGTAATCAAACAAAGGTACAATACTAATTAAAATGACAATCATCCTCTACTTTGTGTAACGATTTTATTCCTATGCAACTTTACCTTTCTTATCAAGTAAACAAATTCTTGAGGCCCATACGTACCACGTCTTCTAGATATATTGGTTTTTAGATCTTTTGGTTTTGTTTTGATCCGTGTAAAATCAGTCGTTGTATTTGTTGTTTTACTGGTTTGATCCGTGTAAAATTGATAGTTTTGTTTGATCCGTGTGGGATATGTGGTCTAGGTTGAGGCTGAGACGTGTTCAGTCTTTTTTTATTGGTTGTGTCCATCATAGTTTTTGTTTTTTTGTGTGGCTTGTACCTAGGTCAGTTGTACACCTCTTTTCCCTCAAAATGAGTTTTATTTTAAATTTGTTTTGCCGATAAAAAAAAGTATAGCACCCTTATAAATATGTTGTTTTAATATTGTTAGAATATAACTATAATTGGGCTTTCAACTATCAGCTTAAACTTTTAGTTGAGTTGTTCTCTAATATGGTATCAGAGCCTGATTCCTCATGAACCTGGGTTCAAACCCCACTCTCTACAAAAATTTCTAATTTCTCTCAATTTATCAAAAATTTCCCTAATGGGCCAGCCCTTATATCTCTTTCTCAATGGGCTTATCTCCTCTTCTAAATATCTCACCTCCAAACCCATAAACGGACTTGTCCGTGAGGGTGCGTGTTAGAATATAACTATAATTGGGCCTTCAACTATTAGCTTAAGCTTTTAGTTGAGTTGGTTCTCTAATAAATATAAATAAAAAGATTGGTTCCCAAGTGATAGTGGTCAAAAGTTAAAACACATGAAAAGATTATAGGAGATTAAAAGTTTTGAATTTCAATTATATCAGTGATTCGTATTGTATTCGCTCTTATCAAATACAGACTTGTATTTTATTTTCAAGTTATACTTCAGATTAGCGTCCGAAACACAAATATATAGAGGTTGAATCTGTCCAGACAAAATTGAGAACGTCGAACCTCCATCAAGATCGAGGTGTTTGTCATCTCTTACAATACAATACCTTGTAAACATTTCTCACACATGGATATCTACCTAAAAGTCCAATACTAAATGATTGTTTGTTCACATCAGTCGATCACATATCTGGATTATTTATTTGAACATTTTCATACATGGATCCGCACCTAATTTTTCTAGATTAATGCTTAGAGAAAATAGAACATACAGGACACTGAAATCACATGGTATGGAATCTTGGCCAACTAAAGAAACTTAGGCCAATATTCACATCACAAGAGTCCTATATAAGGGTTCCTAACTTCAACCTTTTCTCCAACATACATCCAATTCAACATTTAAGGTTTAAATCTAGGTTTCTTGTTCCCTCCATCGAACCATGGCAAGTCAAGTTGACGGTAACCACCTTGCCAAGGTTGCGATGGAAGGCTTTGCAATGCTAGACGAGTCCCAGAGGAGATTCGGTCGAATCCAAGCTCAACAATATCAACACGTGTACCAAAAGCCGACCTACTTGGTTATATACCAAGCCCCTCCCAAGACAGAGAAGGTCATCGACAGCAAGCAGGCCCTGTCTATGTACGGTGGCGTGTCCTTTATCGAATACGGTCGTAAAAAATCTCAACGTCGTTGGGGTTTTTAACTTATTTCCTTGAGTTTGTTCCGTGTATGTGTAAGGTAACTTATTTCCTTGAGTTTGTTCCGTGTATGTGTAAGGCGATCCGGTGAGCTCTAGCTTGTTTCTCACTTCTCGTGTGTAATAATTGTGTTGATTCACATCATTGTTATGGCTATCTTTTGTCCATTTCTATGCTTGTTCCACCTTTCTCGATACATTGTAGATAGTACTAAAGAATGGGCTTGGACTTGGAGTGTAATATTTTAAAGACATTTAATTCAACCTCACATGTTTTACCCTAATCCATTGGTGTAACTAAATCTTGCCTACTAAACGTTTTAGAAGTTGAGTTGCTAAGGGACAACGCTGTTGTGCAAGCCCTCCTCTAACTCTAACTCAGCCTCCAACCGCCACCCTTTTCCCCCGTCGGCTTCGGGCACGGCCATCACGGCTGTGGCGGTCGCCGGCGAGGTGTCTACTCCCCCTTTAATCCAACATCTCCTCCCTTCTTTCTTCATGTTCTGTCGACTTCGTCGGTGTGGTCCAGCTGCTGGAGCCGTGTCGTGTTTCCCGGAGTCGTCCTGGCTGGAACTCCTTGGTGCCGGAATGGATGGAACTGCTGCTGCTGGCCTTCGTGCGTCGTTGCTGCTCAGTCACCGGAGAGTGCAGGTCCTGGAGGATGAAAGTTGGTTGCTAAAAGTCCGGTCAGATCTCAGATCTGTTCTCGTCTGGCCAGTCGGTGTCGTCGCTTCTTATGTCGCCGGAGTTCGCAGGTCTTCTGCTTGCTCAAAATCCGGTGACATCCGGTTCTTGTCTTGCCGGAGAGGTCTACTTCCTCCGCCGGAGTGGTCGTGCCGGAGTTCGGTCGCGCTACTGCCTCGATAGGTTCCGGTTGGAGTTCTCCGCATCGGTGGTTCCGGTGGAGGTGCGGTGGTGGTCGCTTCATCGTCAGTTGTGGTTGGCCGCTCGCCGGAAGCTTGAACACGTGTCGGTCGTGGCGCGTCAGATTTCGGCAGCAGCCTTGTCCGCCGGTGTGGACTCGTCGTGCCGGAGAAGTACAGTTGCGGTGCGTTCTCGGATGCGGCGCGTTTCGGGCGCAGGAGTTGTTCACCCGGGTCGGGCGGTTCTGATGTGGGCCGGGTAGGGTTCTACCATTTCGGGTCGGGCAGTTCTGGTGTGGGCTGGGTTTGGACGGTTGGGCTGGGTTTGGATCTCTCTGGTTTGGGCCTGCTAGTCTAGGCCAGTCTGGTCTGGGCCTACTGATCTAGGCCAGTCTGGTCTAGGCCTGCTGATCTGGGCCAGTTTGGTATGGGCCTGCTGATCTGGGCCAGTCTAGTCTAGGCCTGCTGATCTGGGCCAGTCTGGTCTGGGCCTTCAGGTCTTGGCTGGTCTGGTCTGAGCCTGGTCCGGGTACGTTTCTTGGCTGTTTTCCGGATCAGATCGTGGTGACTTTCGGGTGACTTCGTCCAGTTTCATCGTGGGAGGCGTTTCCGAGTTTGGATTCGTTGTGCTTCTGACGTCTTCTCTCTTCGTCACGGATGGTATGATTCTTGTCTTTCCTTTGGCCTTATCTGTAGCTTGTGGGATTTCTGCTCAGCCTTAGATTTAGGCTCCTCCGATTTCCTTTGTATCCCTGCCTTGTTTGCGGGGCCCGTCATCCTTTAGGTGTTGGCCTATGACGGGTTGTACTTGGACTTTAGGCCCTGGAAATCGAGTTGTCCTTCTTTCTTAGGGTATTGAGTTTCAATGTTTTTGCACTGATTTATCTCTGCCGGTATGCGATGTTGGTCGGCGGCGTGTCGGTATCCTTTAACTCGTTGAGTTGGGATGCCGATGAGATACAGTTACTCCACTAGTTCAGGTTAGGTCTCTGGTTTTTACATTGGAGGACGACTAGCTTTCTCGAGCTTCATGGTTGACATATCTGGGTTTTTAGACCTTTTTTAGTGCTTCATGGTGGCTTTATTTGGGTGTGAGTCTCATTTTTTAGCCGTCTTTTTCTGTTTTTTCGTTCATTTCCTTTTGGGTCTGCGTACCCTATCACTTCCGGGTCTGCGTACCCGTGCACTTCTTGGTTTGTGTACCCGTGCACTTCTTGGTTTGCGTACCTATTCACTTCAGGGTCTGCGTACCCCCTTTCACTTCAGGGTCTGTGTACCCATTCACTTCAGGGCCTGCGTACCCATTCACTTCAGGGCCTGCGTACCCATTCACTTCAGGGTTTGCGTACCCAATCTTCTTCATTCAGGGCTAGCTGCCCGTTCTTGGCTCGATCTTCTGTCCTGCTGCTGCTCGGCTTGTTTGTTCTGACAAATACCCTCGTTTTGCTCCAACTACATGGAAACTCTATACTCAGGGCTCACCGCACGAAAGTAAGGAGAAATGCATTAAACAACCTATTCCCGGGACCGAAAAGCTTAAGATGTGGGCTTAAAAACATCGAAAAACGATGCATTTTTGCGTCCACATCACGCGTGATTGCTGAGCTCCGAGAAGGTAGGAAAGTACCATACCAGATCTTGGTGGAACTTCTGCCACCTTACGTATAGTGGGGCGGTGATACTGGTCGACCCCCTACTGGACCCCTTCGTACTCATTTTGTGCTTATAGCCCCCCGTCGTTGCATGTGAGACGTCCCTGGAATGTCTAGATATGTCCCACTCCGGGTCCCTCCTCCGGATTAGGTCTTCGTGATGTCACTCCTGCGTTCGGCCCATAAAATATTTTGGGTCCGAGGCAGGCCCACGAGCCAAACCAGACCCATAAACAAGCCAAGGCCTACTAGCGTCATGGGACTGGACTGGTCAAGTTGGGTCACCCGGTCTCACGGGCTTCCTATTCGGATCTGAAACCCTATATGAATCCTCTTTCTCACGCCGCCGCCATCTCGTAAACATCATCGACGCCGAACACAGAGGCCTGAACTCCCCCGACCTCATCTTCCACATGCGTTGTCGGGACATTGTCGGGCTAGGGACCTTTCGTCGGACACCATTACGGATAACCTTGTGGCCGTTCTAGAAGTGATCCTTGACGGGGGTTGCTATCGCTTGACCGTGCAGTCAGCAGTGTAACCGTCCTAGCCGCCGCCTGGGCAGAGGACAGTACTCCCATCGTCATCGCCACTGTAAACTCATGACGAACCGATGGAAGTGGTCGAGAGAAGAGAGACACAACGAACATGGCTGGAGAAGAGAAAAAATGTTTTTGGTCTTCCTCTAGCTATCGTCGCCGTCAACTTGATCCGTGTTTCAGAAGAGCTCTTTATGTTGAGGTTTGTGAACTTCTTCTAAACAGAACTACCTTCGAAATCAAAACCACCAACTGATGTGGTTGCTGCTGCGAAAAAGATGAAAGAATCATGACAGACTATGAACATAACTATAACCAAGCCCATTTCTTTATGGCGGCGCTAGAGGGTTTTGTTCCTCGTAGCGGCGTTGTGAAGATAAAGTAGTGACTGTGATATACTTGTAACCGGTTCTTAGTACGGTGAGAAATGATGTCCGAGGATATAAAAATAATGGGAAACGGTTTTATTCAGATCAAAATTTGGCCTTTTTTACAACTCCTGACTAATCAAGTTAAATGACCCCGAGACTTTGCAATGATCAACTCTATTTCTCAAATTTCTCAAAAAAAAAAACTCTATTTCTCAATTTATAGGGAAAACTTATACAATAAAAAAAACATTGTCTCATCGTAAAGTGTTAAAGTACATTAACACTAACTCCAAGCAATAAAGAAATTTACTTTTTATATGCTTTTGTTATATGAAATTTTGTCATTTAGATGTGTATCTTCGTTTTTGAGATTAATAAATCATCAAAACATATGACCAATTAGACATGTTTAATATTTAAGAATCAGGGATTAGGGATCCCCTTCTCCATTGAACCGTTGGTGGTGCTTATCTGAAAGAACAAACCTATCATTGTTTTTCACCTTAAAGTCGGATTTTATGATTCGGAAGGTCCACCTTTGGGACTTTTGTTGCTTTTTATTACAAGTGTATTTTTTTTAGCACAAAAAGACTTTATTAATTATCCGATTGGAAATAAGTTGTTGATATGTCTCTAAAACCAGCGATGGCCAGGGTTGAAATTGTCGTCGTCACCACTGGAGATTGCTCCAATTGGTGGTTTTGTTTGACCAACAACTCAGTAGTACAACCTCTAATATCATCAACACCAAAAAAATTTGTATGTCCATCTAATTATTTTAACTTAGTCAATATACTATGCAAAATTGTTCTAGGTGGTTAGGCGGGCGCCTAGACAGCACCCAATCGGGATTTTTAGAACACTGACCACCAAGCCCTGAACTCACCATTTGTGATCGCCATGACCCCACACTACGCCCTCAGGTTGAAATGTTTTGGAGAGAGGAGGCGGCTAACTAGCGCGTACCAATATCGTAAGTCGTCCCTCATCAGGACTGTTCCTACCGACACCACAATGACCCCATCATCCTCATCCCCTGGAAAGGAGACCGTCCCCATCTATCATTGAATGACCATAAAGACTTTGTTCACCAGATAGCATAGAGGTTGCGAACAACCAAATATCAAGGTTTCAACGAGAGAAGGAAGGATAATAAGAATGAGAGGAGAGAAGAGAATATTGGTTTCGAGATAGAGAGGTGCCCCTTTCATGACTGGGTGACGACAACACATGATTTTAAGAGGAAGCCCTATAGAAAAGCATATACGTATGTGGATTTTAGTGTCCCGTTTCAAATTTAACGTGAGATAATTTCTTTGATATAAGTAAACTTATACAAACGATTTTCTATAAAACACGATGTATTAAGAGGATTAAATACGAGTTGAAATGAATTTTTTTTACTAATATACATCAAAAAAGACCTAGCCGCCTCCTCCCTTTGCCTCCTCTTTGAAGCCGCAAGCTTCGGCCATGGTCTATGCCATGACCTGCACCATGGTCCTCTTCACTATGCCCATAACATAAAGCGTTATCCTTAACCTTTTTTGGGTTCTCCTTAACCCCTTTGAGGTTCTCCTTAACCCCTTTGGGGTTTCTCCTCGAACCCCTCAGGGGTTGACTTCTCGTCGTCGCCGATCACCCCTCCGATCGACGTGTGCCACCGTCTCGCATCATTTTCGACAACCAAGTACCCTCCCTTCGTGCCGCACCCTCCCTGGAACGAACAAAGTCCACGTTTTCACTATCGGTCTCCTCGTTCTCCATGACGTCGCCATCAGCAACGGGATGCAACCACCGATCGGGCCGCCTAAGCACTGACCCTATGTAGCTCCAGGACAGACTCAATCACACCCGAACACCAACGGGACCGTGACCGGAGCGATCCTGGAAGGTCGCTGGATTCGGGACCCGGGAGGAGGTCCTCGACAACCAAAGCCGGTCACCTCGAGACTGGACGACTCAGTTTGGGTCGAACCAATGATGATCAATCTGCTTCTGCGTGAAGTATCGATGAAGTCACATCTGGAGCACCGAGCGTACGCTCGATCCTCCCAATTCCACATTCCAGGGATCCAAGCCGGAGAGCTAGCAATACCAGGAGGCCTCGCTATGAAAGTTATGGGATCTCAGACGAATTGGCATTGCAGACTACTTAGGTTATTAGGGTCATTGGTCTGTTGTTCTTGGTCAGCGATGCAAAAACGATCAAACAATACGGGTCAAGTGCGCCAAAAAACCTACGGGGGTTTTGGACAAATACTCAAACTCAGGGTAAAGGACTCAAATTACGTTTATGTTTATGTTTATGAGTTACTTCATGATCAATAAAATTTATCTATTCTCGTTTCAGAAAAAAATACAAGTTGAAATAAAACTGATAAATACAAATACTGCTTTGGTATCTGTGAGTTAGGTGTAACAGATCGAAGTGGATCTTAAAAGCGGTTTTGTAGGGTAGGGATTAGGATTGTTGCAACAAACTATATTCTCATTTGGGTATCGATATCTTTTTACTATTAAGAGAATATTGTCCATCCATAATTGCCACTACAAGATTAACAATACATATACGTCTATAACAACTCGCCACGTTGTGTATGTAATCCTTTCTCCGGCCCCGCCTAAATACTTCTATTCCGCTTTATCGTTACATTTACTCCAACATTCAACACTAAATGTTCAGTTTTCTCAAAAGGAAAATGACTAAATAAAATAGAGCATCACAATGATCACCCTCAGGTGAATTTTTTTATCTGTTAATTATGTTAAGATATAGGAGAGAGAACCCCCTTGCCAATTCCAGACAGGCGTAGAACAAGCCGCCCTGGCTAGCCAATGAGCTGCTTTGTTCGCTGTCCGTTTCACAAATTCGAGCTGCACATACTCGAGTTTAGATAAAAGGGAAAAACAATCTGTAACGATCGTCCCTAGAGGTGACAGTTGCCCCCACCTCTGTTGATCATATCCACTATGACCTTACAATCACTTCGAACCACCGCCCTCTGGGCCGGATATTGATGGAGCCACACCAGCGCCTCTCTTATCGCGTACGCTTCCACCAGCCCCGGATTCTGGGCCCCATGGAATGAGGAAGACCGAGCTCCCCGGAGGTGCCCCCCATCATCTCTACATATCCAACCCGTTCCCATTTTGTCTGCCGCTGCGAACAGAGCCCCGTCCGTATTTACTGCCCAGGCTCCCGCACTGGGCCGTTCCCATACCTCCGCTCCCCCTGATTGAGCATACCGCGGTTTGGCCTGGGCCTGGGCCTTTCGTCGTTTTGCTTCCAACCACCCCAATTGAAGGTGGGATGCGGTTTGGAAGACTCCGACCGCTGGTTGGGATGTACCCTCCCAAACCACCTTATTTCGTGCCTTCCACACTTCCCATAGTAGGCAGCCGATCAGACCTCCCTTCTCCTCCTGATTTAGAGTGAACATTTGTAGCAGCCACTCTGTTACTGACTGTGCCCCATACGGGATGGTAAGTCCCGATTTCGTCCAGCATTCATTCGCCAACGGGCATGTGACCAAGAGGTGAAAGGTTGTCTCCGCTTCCGCGTGGCAGACCGGGCATGTCTCTGCCACCTCCACATGCCTCTGCCTTAGATTCTCCGCCACTGGGAGACATCCCGAACACACCCGCCATAAGAATGATTTGATTTTCGGCATCACTTCCAACTTCCAGATTATCGGCCAGATGTCGGATTGTGCCTGCACCGTCGCTTGATCCTGTTGACACATGGCATATGCCGATTTCACCGTGTATTGGCCCAAGTAGTCCCCTGCCCAATACCACGAATCCCTCTCCGCCGTCCGACTGATCAATACCGCCAAAATTGCCTGTTGATCCTCCTCTGCCACCAGGGACCGAATCTTCTCCTCATCCCAAGACCTCCCCTGTGGCGTCATCAGATCCGCCACCCTTAGTCCCTCGAGTCCAGGGCCAACCGATTGCACCCTCGCCTCGACCCCCGTCAACCAGGGGTGGCCCAACACCGAAATCTCCGATCCCGGGCCGACCGACCTCCGCGCCCCACCCAGGACCAATTCCTGTACTGATAATATGCTCTGCCAGATATAACTTTGGTTAGGTTTTTGTCCCGCCTCCAGAACTGAAGTCCTCAGATAGTATCTAGCTTTGAGAACCCTCGCCACTAGGCTAGACTCCTCCGTAACCAATTTCCACAATTGTTTCCCTAATAGGGCTGAGTTAAAATCATATAAATTCTTGAAACCCATACCTCCGTCCTCCTTCGGCCTAGACATGTTTGCCCAGGATTGCTAGATTACCCCCTTACCGTCCAGACCTGCCGATTTCCACCAGAATTTTGCCAAAGCCACATTCATTCGATCCAACATGCCTTTTGGGATCCTCATTACACTCATCGTGTAAGTAGGAATAGCTTGTAGTACTGACTTAGCGAGCACTTCTTTCCCAGCCCCGTTAAGTAGTTTCCCGTCCCACCTCCTGATACGCCTCAGGACCTTATCCAGTACATAATGTAGACTCTGCATACGACTTCGGCCCATCATGTTTGGTATCCCCAAATATGAGGATGGAGTATCCACCTCTGATATCCCCAGAATCTGCACTCCGCTCAGTCGGCGATGCACCGGAGTGTTGTGGCTGAAAAACAGGGACGACTTCGCCTGGTTCACCACCTGCCCTGACGCCTCCTCAAACATGCCCAAATAGGTACGCACTTTCGTCATTTCCTCCGGGACCGCTTTGCAGTACACATAGCAATCATCCGCAAAGAACAGATGGGATAGCGTCGGGGAATCCCTTGCTATTCTGACCCCATGTATGTCCCCTCTGTCCTCCGCTCCTTGTAGAAGCCGAGAGAACCCTTCCATACAGAAGAGGAACAAGTACGGAGATAACGGGTCTCCCTGTCTGATTCCTCTTTCAGGTTGAACGAAACCCGCCTGTTGTCCCCCTGCCACTATATTATACGTGACTGAGTACGTACATCGCCGAACCAGGGAGATCCATTCCTCACTTAGCCCGAAACCTCGCATAATGTCCCACATAAAGCCCCATTCCACCCGGTCATAGGCTTTGCTCATATCCAGCTTCAACGCTACCCAGCCTTCCTTACCTTGCCTCTTATTCTTCAGATAGTGCAGCGTCTCGTATGACAGGATTATGTTATCCTGTATAGATCTGTCCGGCACGAAAGCCCCCTGGGTAGCCGAAATGAGGCCTTCCAACAATCCTTTAAGCCTGTTTGCCGCCACCTTAGACACCACCTTGAATACCACATTACACAGAGCTATCGGCCGTAGGTCCTTGAGCGACATTGGGCATTCCACTTTTGGTATCAACACCAACGTAGTTTTGTTCATCTCCCGGGGGATGTCCCCTCCTGCAAAGATTTCTCTCACCCATCTAGTGACATCTTCTCCGACTGTCCCCTAGTATTTCTGGTAGAAAAACGGGTTGAGGCCGTCCGGGCCCGGGGACTTGTTCGGACCCATGGAGAACGCCGCATCCCGCACCTCCTCCGATGTGACCTCCCCCATCAGAGCCCTATTCTGCTCCTCTGATACTTGCTGACAGAATTTCGGGAAATTGACTCCATCCCCCCTCGTTCGTTTCGACAACTCCTTATAGAAGGCCAGGATGTGGTCCCCTAACCCCGAGTCCCAGGTCAGGACGGTACCCTCCTCATCCCGTAACTCAGAGACTTTGTTGATGTTTTTCCGCTGCGAAGCCAAGGCTTGGAAGAACTTGGTGTTCTGATCACTGTCCGTTAGCCAGTGCTGCTTGGCTCGTTGCCTCCAAAACTCCCCTTTCTGCTCCAGGGCTGTGACATAAAGCTTTTGCAAAGCTCTTCTACACCGGATACTCGACCTATCCTCCTTCCCATTTAACCATAGCATGTCCTTCTCATACCGTGCTATCTTCCGGGCGAGCGCATTATACACCTCCCGTCCCCAGGTCTCTAGAGCCGACCCTGTATCCCGAATCTTATCCCCGATCTCCCGGTCACCCGATGACCCCCAGTTGGCTTGGATCAGCCGCCCATAGTCCGGGTCCTCCGCCCAAATGTTCTCGAATCTAAATTGTCGTGATCCCACCGGATCCACTCGCTTTTCTGAATCTATCAGTATGGGTAAGTGGTCCGAAGTAGAGATGCCCAAATTGGCCAGATGAACCTCCGGCCACAGCGCGCGCAATTCCCGCGTCATGAGTGCTCTATCCAATTGGACAGCCATGCGTGTCTCTGGCTCACTGCCACTATGCCAAGTATACCCGTACCCTTGGATGAGTACATCATGGACCCCCACGGCCCTCATCGCAGTCCTAAACCCTGAGATTAAGCGTTCCGGGTACCACCTTCCCCCCCGCTTCTCCTTATTACGAAGTATGCCATTGAAGTCCCCCATCAGCAGCCATCTCCGCGTAGCCCCTGTCCTTGCTCCCAAGGTTCGGATCATATCCCACGTCTTCCATCTGAGTTCCCTGTTGGCCTCCCCGTACACCCCTGTAAAGCGGACACTAACTCCTGAAGGGCCTACGATCTCAACATCGATGAACATCCCCTCGCTGGCCAGCGGTGTCACTTTCATCTCCGAAGTCCAGAGTAAAATCAGGCCCCCCTTCTGCCCCACCGCCGGCACTTCACACCCTCCCGGGAAGCCCGTCTTCAATTTCAGAATATCTACCTCCCCCTTCCGAGCCATCGTCTCACTCAGGAAGATTACCTGCGGTTTTCTACGGCGAATCACCCCCTTCAGGTACTCCACCGTCGCTAACTTGCCTAACCCTCTACAGTTCCATGACAAGAACTTCATTTGCCCCCCTCGGCCAAGCAAATCGTACGGACGGTCTTGAACACCACACCCCACAGAACACCTGCACGGCCTAGGCTGTCACAAGCACGCCTCCTGATCCCGCCCTCTAATCGACCCGACGTACCACCGCTCGAATCCACAGACCCCCCAAGTCCGATCACTGCGCGTACCTACACAGCCTCTCACTTCACACCCCGATCGGATCTGGAAATCCCCAACTCTTCCCCAACCTGCTGCCACGTCCGATCCGACCTAGAAGCCAGCCACAACCCGCCTCTAACACCACCAACCACGGCCGGCACCAGTGCTTTATCCGTGGGGTAACACTGTTCCGGGGATGAGTTCCGACCCCGATACAAAACACCCCGTCCCAGAGCAGAAATAATAGGAATACAACGGACAACGATACCCAAACACGTACCTTACCCGTCCCTCCAGCCTCTGCACCCCCGCCGCAGGCCACCGTCCCGTCACGCGCCACCGAGAGCCAGATCTCCATACGCTCCTCCTAGGGTCGGCATGGTCTCAGTCGAGAGGTTATCATAAACTAATGTGTAGACCTATTTAATGTGAGTATAGGTTTTAATGATAGGGGGATCATGGGGTTCTTTTCACGGGATTTTTCTTTCCACCTACTCAAGGGTTCTTCTTTTGAACAGTTGCAGGTCTTATAAGGAGTTAGACAGGGGTTTTCAATGTCCCCTATTTGTTTTGTATTGCGACGGAAGGGTTCCACCATACTTTTATGTTTGGGATCAGACATGAATTATACAATAGTATCCAAGTCGGTCCAGTCATTCAGGTTTTTCACTTCCAGTTTGCAGATGATACTATATTATTTCTAAGGATGGAGTTGAGTAGATTAGGGTGGTTAGGTTTATCATGCATACTTTCAAGTTGGCGTTTGGTCTCCAGATCAACTTTGTCAAATCGATTCTGATTGCTTTTGTTTTGGATGCTTTGACAAGTGTTACTCTTACGAAGGCCCTGTAGTGTTCTTTAGGTGAACTCTCGTTCACTTAGGCTAACTTCTTTCTGGACCCCGATGTTGGACATGTATGGAGACCGTTTGGCAATTTAGAGGACTCGGGTTATTTAGTTAGGGGGCGCAATACGCTTGTTCGGGTGACTATGATGAGTTTGTCAATCTTCTTTATGACCTTGTTTAGGGCCCCTAAGAGGATGGTTCGTCTGTTGCAAAGTCTAGAGGATTTTTTTATGGTGCTCATGTAAGGAGAGGAGATGTCTCTCCAAAGTTCTGTGGGAAATGGTATTCAGGTCCGAGGATTCTGGGGGCTTGACGTTTGTTCTCTATCTAAGGTGAATACAATTCTTCTTCTGAAATAGTGGTGGCGTTTTGATACATAGGGGGTTGTTTTCTAAAGACAGGTTCTTTGTGTTTGTCATGGGTGGAACTAGTCTAAATGGTATCTCAGCATACTTCTATTTCTTCTTTTCCTTTCATTAGACATGTGATGAGTCTGGTGCATGATCCAAGGTTCGAGAGGGTGTTTGGTCTTGGTACTTTGAGATGGGAGCTCGATTATGAGATCATGATCCAATTTCGGGAGGACCCTTGGCTTTTTAACTCTCTGCTGACAACATGATTTCCTTGTCTCTATAGGTTGATAAATGGTCTTCATAGTTCGATGGTAGAGTAATTTTATGGATGGGGAGTGAAAATTTATGTTTAGCATGATTCTTCGAGTTTGGGGCAATGAGGAGTGTCACGCCCAAATCCTGTTCAGACCGGACTCGAGACGTGAACTTAAAACAATAATAAATAAAACAATTTTAAATCACATTAGGTTTAAGATAATAATAAATTGTAACCACAATCCGATAAAAGATTCAACAACTCAGAAAACTAGAGTTAAATTTTAATTCAAAATTACAGTACGTCTCTAGACAATCTAGCCTAGGATCCTCATTAGCTCCCGAGCATTGAGCATCCCGCTAGTACAAATCCCGCTCAAGACCTGAAACACAACAAAGTAATGGGGTGAGCTTGCACATGATACTGGGTATCATATCTTCAGTCATCTCACATATCAAGGAACGGTGATTGAGAATAATAAGGATGACGGCTCTATGCCTTATCTCAATCAGGATATCGGAGATAAAAGGATAATGACAGGGACGACGGAAAGGTTAGAATCGACAGGGTCGATTCGTTATGTAGTGTCAGGCAATACTAAAGTCTCGTTAGTTGCCACTTAAATAGGATCAAGTAAAATGGGATTTTACGTTGATCTATTGACATGCATAAACCTAAGGGTCACACCGGAGGATGAAACTCATTGACACATTTATGGAGAATGGCCAAAAGGGAGTTGTCTCGGGACATGACCAAAACTGGGTTTTGGATCATGTGCCCGTAAGTGAATAGGACTTTACGGATCGAGACAAGGCTTGGAGTCTTGGGATTGATCGCGTCGGATGATGTTGGACATTTCCGGTATGGAAGGCATGGAGGCGATGAGCGAATCACGGGACCTCGTTGGAAATGGCCACGGGCCATGTTCCAAGAGGCCCATGAAAGGCCCATGCAACCAAGGCCCATGGAACTAATTAATCAAGTCTTGATTAATTAGTACTAAGTAAGCAAGACAAGGATTAAGGTGTTGGTGATTCACCACCTAACCCAATCTTGTCTTGCCATACTTTGTCCTATTTACACCTTACTTGACACCATACTTGTCCCATGCCTTTAGTTGGACAAGTATGGGTTTTGTTATGTTTAAGTCATCTTTTTTCAACATAACAAAGACAAGACAAGAATAGGAAACACATTTTCTCTCCCTCTTCCATGGCCATTTCGGGTTTGGCTAGTTTCCACCTCCATTTTTGTGTTCTTGAGTCCTCAAAGAGAAGAACTACGTGGCTTTGATTCCCATGTGGATACGTAGGCGTCTTGGAGACTCAAGCCAATCATTCGTTAACCGGTGTTCTTGTTTTGGTAAGAAATAGTGCTGAATTTTTCTCTTGTGAATCCATTCTTTGTTAGTTGTTTCATGGTTTAATCGTCTCTTGGTTTTCATTGATTTTCCGCTGCGAGTTGGTTCATCTCCAACCCTACCTCGAGACCCAACAGTGGTATCAGAGCCGTGCTACCTTCGGGATTCACAAGACGGTGTTCAAAGTTTCGGTTTTGCTTGAAAGTTTCGTTTTTGGCATGTTGTTTTGCTAAATTGATTGATAACATGTGTTAAATTATTGTTTATGGATTTAATGCATGTAAAATGAATTTTTGAAAATTATTTCAAATCTGGAAATTTTGAAATTTTTTTGATTTTTCGGGTCTCGGGAGCGGGACTCTCGGGGAGCCGAAACCGGGACCGAACGGGGCTCCGTTGGACGGAGCTAGGCCAAGCATGACCATTGGATGGTTGATATACCAAGGCTAAACCGTTTTGTTAGTTATGACGAGTTTGGAACCGTCATGACGAACTCGAAGATCAAATGTTCAAAAGTTTCATTTTTGAACGGTTTCGATAAACCGAGCATCAAAAAATTTCGAAACTTGGCTATTAATTAAAACCGGAAAATCACATGATGTTTGATAACATTCTTGTTTGATAACATGATGTGTGATGTGATGTTGGCATGGTGTACATAATAGCCCCGAGCTCAATTTAATTATTTATCGCTTTTCACGGCCTGCGAGCCGTTAGTGTTAGCGTGTAATTATTCTTTCAAGGTGTGGTCGTCGAACCACTTGCTTGTAATATTTATTTATTCCCGACCTGCGAGTCGTGTATTAAATTGTAATATTTTACTCAAGATGAAGAAAGGGCGAAAAGGTCATTTGGTGGCTTTTCGGGTGTTGGCATCGGCTTGGAGTCGGTGGAGCTCAAGAAGCTAGTGGGAGTTAGTTTAGGGGGCTATTATGTGCATATTTATCGCTTTATGCTTGGTTTAGTTTATGCATGATTAATTCTGTGTTTTAGAATTGCATGCTTAACTTTATTTACCGAGCATATCACCTCACATGCAAAGATAAAATTGGAATTTTAATCCTTGTGTGTGAGCCCTTAGAATCGTCATTACATTGGATGTAGTTGACGGGTTCGAAGGAAGAATTACATTGGATGTAATTTGAGGCATCATTTCATTTGGAATGTAGTTGATGTGCTCATCGCATCTAGGATGTGTCAAAGTTTTAAACACAACCGGACAAGTAAAAACGGGTCATGTCCGATACCTCCCAATTATCAACATCTTACTACCTCCCCGTCCTATGGGTGTCGTGCGCATTAGCGGAGCATCCATGGGAAAGCGGGGTAGTAGGTTTGGACGACATATGTGGGTGTCGTGCGCATTAGCGGAGCACCTACATAGTGACGAGCCATAGTTGAAAATTGGTGGACCCGACTACGATTCTCAGCCTGAGGTTGAGCTAGGGTAACAGATAGGGTAAGTCGTGTACATAAGTACATACCCTAGCCAAGAGTCACATTGGATGTGATTGGATGGAGTCCTACCTACATAGCTCGATTAAGTGGTGAGCATTAGTTCAGCTTAATCGAGTGAATCAAGGATCTTGGTTTCAGATTCTAAAGGTTTAGAATCGATTGTTGGTGTTTAAGCTTGATCTTCATAAAATTTATTCAGTTTACTGATTGAATTTTATCTGTTGTAGATCAAATGGCAAATTCAGCGAACATTAATAGTTTGTCATTAAAAACCATTCTTGACAGGGTCAAGCTAAATGGGACAAACTATTTGGACTGGTACAGAATTTTGAGGATAGTCCTCAAGTCTGAACGCAAAGAATATGTCCTTGACAAGGCTGTCTCTAAGACCATATCAGAGTTACATGAAGTGTCATTAACTGCTGAGAAGAATATCTCAGGGATCTGGGATCCAAGGATATTCTGATGGTCAACAAGGGAATTGGAAGTGGCATGGGCTGGGCCCATGCGCACTTGGCAGGAAAGATGAGACACCTGAGAATGTCTGCTTCTACTGCCAACAGCCTGGTCATTGGAACCGGGATTACAGGAAGTTCACGGCTGATCTGAAGAAGGGCAGTGGGACTGCGCCTTCATCAAATAGCCTGGATGATCTGAAGAAGGGCAGTAAGACTGCGCCTTCATCAGGAAACCTGGATGATCTAAGGAAGGGCGGTGGGACCGTGCCTTCAATCGGTATTAACTCTATAGAGCTACATCTCTCTACTTCCAAAGATTCATGGGTATTAGATACCATGACTGAATCTCACACATGCACTAATATATGGTGGCTAAAAGTAGGAGAGATTTGGAAAGCACGAAATGGACCTCAGAGTTGTGGCAACTACTGTAGGATCCATGAGTCTTGCTTTGCCAAGAGGCCTTGTCTTAGTATTGTATAATGTATATTGCATACCTACTTTTAGTAGGAATATTATATCTGTATCCGTGTTTGACAAGGAAGGATATAATGTTAATATTGGAAATGGAGTTTTCAATGTTCTATGCAATGATATGTTTTATACCAGTACTGACATGGTTGGAGGATTGTACATATTAGATATGGGTAACAATGCCTCAAGTTCTATATATTCCGTTAATACCAAGAGGTCTAAATCCAACGATTTAAACCTAACTCTGTTATGGTACTGTCATTTGGGTCGCATAAACAAGAAGCGCCTATCAGCACTTCAGAAGTGCGGGCTTTCAGGTTCATTCGAATTCCATTCGATCGATAGGTGCAAGGTTTGTTTAATGGGCAAAATGACTAAAGTGCCCTTTATCGATCGCGATGAAAGGGCAGGTGAATTATTGGGGCTGATACACTCGAATGTGTGTAGACCAATAAGTTCACTTGCCAGGAGGGGTTTTAGCTACTTTATCACATTTACTAATGATTACAGTAAATATGGTTATGTCTATTCGGTGAGACATAAGTCTGAAGCTTTTGATAAATTCAAAGAGTTTAAGACTATAGTAGAAAACCAGCTCGACAAAGGTATTAAGGCACTTCGATTGGATCGAGGTGGAAAATACTTGACCACAGAGTTATTAGATCATCTAAAAGAGAATGGGATCCTTTTGGAATGGACTCCTCCTAGGTCACTGTAGTTGAAAGGTGTAGCCAAACGGAGAAATCGGACATTGTTAGACAATGGTCTGTTCCATGATTAGTTGGACTGATCTCCCAATCTCTTTTAGGGGTTTTGCTCTAGAGACGACCGCATTCATAGTGAATCGGGCTTCGACGAATGGTGTGGAAGGGACACCATTTTAAAAATGGTACGGGATGATGCCCGCTTTGTCCTTCCTAAAGATTTGTGGTTGTGAGGCTTATGTGAAACATTTGGTTTCGACTAAGTTCGAACCAAGATCTGAGATATGCACCTTCGTGTGGTATCCCAAAGCATTAAGAGGATACTATTTCTACAATCCCAGTGAGAACATGGTGTTCGTCGCTTGGGGTGGGGTCTTTATGGAAAAGAAGTTTTGTTTCCAAAGACGTCATTGGGAGGACTGTGCATCTCGAAGAAATTCAGGATGGTACAGATCTGTCTAAACCAATTGGCAACCCAGTAGAAAGGAGCCAGAGATTGTCGTAGAGTAAGAACCAATTCCTGTTACAATTCCGGAAGGTCCAAGGCGATTTGAAAGGATCAATCTTCCACCTCCAAGATATGGTATCCGGAGGTGACAATGAAGTCATGGTGGATCACGATGATCCAGCCACCTTTCAGGAAGTCGTGGATGGGCCCAACTCCGAGTTATGGCTGGGAGCCATGAGGGAGGAAATGCAATCCATGTCGGACAACCGAGTCTGGGAACCGGTTGATCCTATCAATGGTGTGAGGACCATAGGATGCAAATGGATCTTCAAGGTGAAGATGGACATGGACGGCAACCCTCTGACCTACAAAGCTCAACTGGTGGCGAAAGGTTATAGGCAGATCCAATGGATTAACTATGAGGAAACCTTCTCCTTAGTGGCTATGGTCAAAATCGATCCAAATTCTTCTTGACATAACTGCGTATCATAATTACGAGATATGGCAAGTGGATGTCAAAACCGCTTTCCTAAATGGAAATTTGACTGAGTACGTTTGTATGTCTCGGCCCAAAGGTTTTGACGATCCGAAGAATAAAGGAAAGATTTATAAGTTGTTGAAATCCATTTATGGATTGAAACGAACTTCTCGGAGTTGGATCCTTCGTTTTGATGAAGCTGTAATTGGATTTGGCTTAATCAAGAACGAGGATGAATCTTGCGTTTATAAGAAGGCTAGTGGGAGCAATATTACCTTTCTGGTTCTCATTGAAAACGACATCCCAACCTTGCACGAGACTAAAGCTTGGTTGAGGAAGTGTTTTTCAATAAAGGACTTAGGCGATGCTTCTCATATCTTAAGGATTAAGATATGTAGAGATCGCACCAAGAGGGTCTTGGATTTAAGTCAGGGAACCTATGTGAACAAGGCATTGAGTAGGTTCTTAATGCTCGATTCAAAGAAAGGACTCTTACCCACTAGTCATGGCATTCATCTCAGCAAGACTCAGTGTCCTAAGACACCTGATGAGCTGAAAAGGATGATGAGAATCCTATGCGCCTGGGGGCAGGATCGATCATATATGCCATGACATGTATGAGACCAGACGTCTCGTAAGCCTTATGTTGTACCAGTAGACATCATTCTAACCCGGGGGAAAGATGATGTTGAACTAGTCGTCGAAGGATGAGTAGACGCTAGTTTTCCAAGACAAATCCAGATGACTTTAGAAGTCAATCAGGATATGTGTTTACGCTGAATGGCAGAGCTTTAGCTGGGAAAGCGTAAAGCAAGATACCATTGCCGAATCTACGACAGAGGCCAAGTACATGGATGCTGCAGAGGCAGCTAAGGAGGCTATGTGGATTTGGAAATTCATGGCAGGGCTGGGTGTAATTAAAAACCCATCCAGTCCGGTGAATCCATTTTGCGACAACACAAAGGCCATTGCGCAAGCTAAAAGCCTAGATCGCATAACAAATCCAAACATGTACTGCGGCGTATCCACCTCATCAGATAAATACTGAACTGAGGTGAAGTGAAGATAACCGATATTGCAACAGATGATAACATAGCCAACCCTTTGACTAAGGCAGTGTCACTGCCTGAACATGTTAGACATGTAAAGTCGATGGGGACATATTGGAGTTTAGATTGGAACTAGGGCAAGTGGGAGATTGTTAGTCTTAGTGCCCGTAGTTCAATCCTAAATGTCCAAATGTATATATCATCGTTAGCAATAAAATTAAAGCGGCTTTATATTACTTATGTGTTGGAGTAATATATCGATGTGTGCTCTGATCTATGCCCACCATGCGAATAGAACCATAGATCGAGATAGATCACACTCGATGGGTCCCTAGTCAACAAAGCTTCACTAGAAGCGACTAGTATGAAAGATGGCTCTTTATGGCTTACGTTCTGTTAGTCATTGGAATGGGATTCCGGAGTCTGATCATAGATATCATGTGGGACATGATATTGGACGACCCGCCCTGAATATGTGCCATAGATTAAGTCATGAACATATTCAGTGTTGTAGCTTGTCATGTATCCTTAGACCAAGGAGTCTTTGTGATCGCTATGTAGTCAACAACTGAGTTTGACCTGAGCCTAACGTTGTCCGTAACAGGGCTTCCATAACGGCCAGGATTGGCTTGGGGACGGGCTACATGAGTGACACGAAAGACGGCTTGGTCTAAGGATACATGACAAGCTACAACACTGAATATGTTCATGACTTAATCTATGGCACATATTCAGGGCGGGTCGTCCAATATCATGTCCCACATGATATCTATGATCAGACTCCGGAATCCCATTCCAATGACTAACAGAACGTAAGCCATAAAGAGCCATCTTTCATACTAGTCGCTTCTAGTGAAGCTTTGTTGACTAGGGACCCATCGAGTGTGATCTATCTCGATCTATGGTTCTATTCGCATGGTGGGCATAGATCAGAGCACACATCGATATATTACTCCAACACATAAGTAATATAAAGCCGCTTTAATTTTATTGCTAACGATGATATATACATTTGGACATTTAGGATTGAACTACGGGCACTAAGACTAACACGCTTGACCTTCACTCAGGCACAACCCGTAAAACAAACTCACAATGAACCGAACCCATACCACTTTTCGCAACTAGCACTTGACACTCATCACCTAACAATTCTCAATGAACAACGCCCACGGCTATCTTGCAACCGATCACACGTGCGAACTCGCACGATAACACATGAGTCAGGTATAATAGCACCTCAGGTCACCAAACACTCTCACAAGACCATAATCACACTTAAAACAACGCACAAAGCCAAACAACATGCACAACACACACAACAGAACCACCCATAACCTAGTACAACCATTTCCAACCTCCCCCGGCTATCACATCCCGTTCCATTTATGTCGTACCGGAACACGAAGCCTCGGTCCAGACACCCAGTTACCGATCACTTTCACAAAAGTCATAAACATACTTAGAAAGACGCACAAAGCCGACCAACAGGTATAACACACACAGCGAGACATACACAGATAGCGTACAACAGTTTCCAACGTCATTGAATGCACAAAGCCATTTGCACTAAGCCACTTATATCGTACTGGACCACACAACATCAGTCCCGATATCTTCCCCTCACTGAGACTGGAGGTAACATCCTCGACCGGAAATCCCTCAGTCCAATGTCTTCCCGTCACACAGACTCGGGGCAATACTCACCATATGTACTGGACCGGCACACACTTCGGTCGTACATCGTCTCGGACTACGAGTCATCGGGGTACTGATCACCCTTGGCCTCGATACACTACACCAGAACTATCCCTCGGTGTAAGTATCGCTTCGGTTACGCCTTCTCTTGGAACACACAACAAGGATATAACACGCAGCACAGAGCCAAAGCTGGTCTCGGCATACCAACCAGACCATCTCAACATAACACACAGCATGTCTATCACTCACCCGGTCATATCACAACCAAGGGTTCACGTACATCAAACATGACACACTTGCCCACACACAGTCACATCATGCAACACCGAGTATAATCTTATTTAGACTCTCACACAACAGTTATAGCACACAACACGCAATCCTAAGGCTCGACATGGCCCATCTACCAGCACGGTAATTCCCAAAAGGTAAAGCAGATAAAACTAGTGAATCACATCCTACATGTTACTAAGACTCGTCCGGTTATTTAGTAATCGAAAGCGGCTATTATAGTGAATCACATCCTATATGCCAACTAGGACCTTTCCTGTTATTAATTTTTCCCTAATCATGCATGCTAGTAACTTTCCGTAATTAAAGCGGTATTCGCTACCTTCCCTACATCAAGACGATCACAACAGCTGCGTCTCTTAGCTGCTGACGTCCTGGCCTAACTCCGGTCTTCTCGGGCGAAGTCCAAGTCTGGGTTTAACAGGTAAAAAGTCCAATCAGTCCCGGTAGTCCAAAGTCCTTGGATTTGTCCAATTTGTCCTTTAATTAACCAATTTTTAATCAATTAAATTAAATTAATTAATTATTAAATATGCACGACCCGGATCCGAGAACCAGACCCGAATCCGACCCGGTCCAAAAACCAGACCCGACCGGACCCAGATCCGACCCGGACCCGGCTCCAGACCCGATCCATACCCAGTCCAAGCCCGAGTCCAGAACCCGGACCTCAGTCTTGGGCCTGGCCCAAAGGCCCGTCTCGATTTGAACCGAGCCTCTTGTCCTAGCCCAAGGCCCGTCTAACCCAAGGCCCAAGTCTGCCTGGCCCGGTCTGAGCTGGAGACGAGGACGGCGGTGGCTAGGGTTGCTCCGCCGCCGGCGATGGCGTCAGGCGAGCTCAGAAGAGAGGAAACAAGGGCGGAGGAGGGAGGCAGGTCCACGGCGAGGCCGTGGCCGTGGCGGCGTGGCTTTAGCGCGAACCCACGCTCGCTCCCGTCACAGATCTGACGAGCAAGAAGCTCACCGGCGACGGTTCTGGCTGAAACCGCTCGAATCGAGCTCGGATTGATGCTTTTCCGTCACGACGAGGTCGGAGAAGAAGAACGCGACGAGAAACAGCTCGAACCTGCTGTTTCTCCGTCACCGGCGTCGTTTCGCGTTCAGGAAGACGAACCCAGAGAGGGTTTCTCCGGCGTTGGCTTGATTTCGTGCACGGTGGGGGGCTCGGTGGTACTCAGAAAGGAAGGAGGAAGTGAGGCGTGGCGGTGGTGGCTCGGTCGTGCGAGAGAGACAGAGAGGGAGGTCGAGAGGGAACGAGAGAGAAGAGAGAGAGAGAGAGAGAGAGCGGCGCTGCGTTATGCCTCGGGACGCGTGCACGTGCGAGGAAGAAGACGAGGGGTTGCGCGCTAGGGTTGGGCTTCAGGTCTCGTGGGCCTGGGCGCGCGAGTGGGCTGAGCTCGTCTTCTGATTTGGCCCAGGTCTGGCCCAAGTTCCAGCCCAGTCCAAACTTCTCCTTTTCCCTTTTTTTTATTTTCTTTTTATTTCGCACTCGATCCAGTTTCTCGATCCGATTTTCAACTACGACGCTTTAAAACGAACACTTTTAAATAATTAATACTTTTTAAACTGGGGCGGTCTTTACAAGGAGTATATGTTATCAGGGCTCGGTTGGTTGGCATTCGGTAGGAGAGAACATGCAGATTCGTTGGTCTGGTATTGGATCTGATGGGTTTCTCCTTGTCTAGAGCTTTCCATATTTTTAACGGGTTGGGAGAGTGTTGTGGATGTGCCTTGGAAGTTTGTGGTTTGGTTCTCCTCGGTTCTGCGCAAGGTCAAGACTTTTGTCTGGTTGTTTGCTCATGGGGGTCTCCACTGTTTTCTTCCTGGTTGATAAGGGGGTTCCAATCTTAATCGGTCGATGGCGATGTGTGTTGTGCGGTTCTAATGAAGAGGATATCAGCCACAGTTCAAGTCTAGTCCCTTCCGTCCTTTCTGGTTCATGTTTTCTTTCCCGCCAGGTCTGGTGAGTCTTTATTCAAGGGTCGTTTTAGGGATCCTTTTCTCGATCGAGTCCGATAAGTATTTGTTCCGGGATCACGATTAGGTCTGATCCATCCATTTTGGGTAGAGAGGTTTAGAATACTCAGTCTTTCTAAGATAAAAGGATTCACCCGTACGATTCCTCGTAACAGTATTCACTAGTCAGGCTGTATACCTCAACTGCAACAACCTAAGGTAGGTATTTGTACGTGGAAAAAACATTCAACACATACCATAGAGTAAGAGGAATAAAATGAAAAGTAATGTGGACCGGCAAAGAAGTTACTAAGAAATGAATATAAGTGGGGTCCCGTAGGAAGATGATTAAAGCTTCATGGAAAAGCAACATAGAAACAGACGATCCTTCCCTTATCCAATCCCCTATATAAGGGGAACACCTCCATATGCTCTTGTCACCACAACAAAACATCTCTACCAAAACAACCCTAGAGCTCAACCAAAACATCATTGAAATGGCGCGCCAAGTAGACGGTAACCACCTCGCCAAGGTCGGGATGGAGGGGTTCGCGATGCTGGAGGAGTCGCGGAGGCGCTTCGGGAGGGCTCAACAATATCTTCATCCACAGTTGATTGTGTACCAAGTTGCCCCGAAGAAGGAGACCGTCATGGACAGCAACCAAGTCGCTTCTATGTACGGTGGTGTGTCTATTATCGACTATGGTCGTAAGAAACCTCAACGCCGTTGGGTTTTTTGACTTGCTCTTCTTCTTCTTCTACTAGTCCTAGTCCTAGCCCTAACTAGTCTCTCTTTCTGTAAAAATATATATGATTAGTCTTAATCCTCTGTACCCTCTCCTTCTTCTCTCTACTGTGTTATAAATAAATATAACATTAGCTATCTTTGATTAGCTTTCTGTATTCTTCCTATATTCCTCCTACATGCATGCACGCTTTTTAAAGGTTTTTGGTGGCATGTTTAGATGGGTTAATTTGTAAAGTGTATTTTTTTTTTATCAGCAAAACATATTTAAATTAGAACTTCTTACAAAAGTAAGAAAAGTACAAGAACCAATCTGTTAGGGACCTCAAAAACCTAAAATTGGACACAACCAACAACTGGCCTTTAGTTTTTATGAGATTATGTTTTCATCTTTAACAAAATTGTCCGATTGGATGAGTCTATCCCAATTGGGTACTTTCATTAAAGATAACCAAAAATCAATTAAAAGGCATACTAGACTTGCAAAGATTTTCATCTTAAGAGCATTATGCAAATTATCCCATTTTGATGGATATATTTCTAAACCTTAATTGAAGAATAAATCAATATAAAACAAATTCAAACAATAGATTAGGATAATTTGATTGGTTAAACAATTTAGACGGTAAGTTTTACATCTCAACCACGGGATTACGAATTCGAACACTTCATCATTTCGATAAATATTTTTATACATATAAGATGATAGGATCAATTTTTTATGATGTTAAAAGTACAATTTTATTGTTCCCGTGTTTAAAATATTACACCTTTTTTATAAAGAATATAAACCTTCATGTCATATCTAAAAGAAATTGATGATCTGAATATATTTGTAAGAAAAAAGAAACAAGACACATTATTGGATCTACTCCTCACTTTGTTTTTATATCTGTTAATATAATAGTCATATTTATTGATTCCAACGTTACAATTGGATTGATCTTAATAATTGGTTAGATCCTTATTGTTTGCCTTTGTATAAAAGTTAGTATTATATGATATGATACACAGGAACAAGATCTTACAAAATTCTTACACTCACTGTTTTTAAATGGTACAATACCAAAAAGGAAGAATTGAAGTATTGTTTATTAATCAATTTTTTTTTTTGATAAGCTATTTACTAATCAATTATACTCTGATTAAATAAGTTTTTGCCCAATCCCCACCTTCATCTGTAAGGACGAGTGTCCATGGAGTAATTCTTAAAATTTATATATTAATCAATTAAATAAGAAGAACAATTAGAACTATTGTGTATTTAACACGATTAAAAATTGAAGCAAGATTTATATTTAGGATCAGCAAAAGACTGATGTTGGTCGCTAAACGTATTTTTAAGAGAAAATGAGTGGATTCAAGACTGTTTTTCTGAGCATGCAAGTTTTGGGAAAACACATTACATAAACACATTATGCAGGACAACAAACAATTATCACGTAGATGTCAAGTATACAATTATACAAATAAATTAAAACATATATATTCATTGTATAAGCATCTTAAGATATACCAAAAATATGCTGAATACAAACCTAACGTATTCTTATATACTCTTTTATAATTGTTAGAACTTAGATTAGATTATCTTGTTTTTTTTTTATCGGTAAAGATATATTACAAAACATGTTCTTTGAAGTGAAGAGTATGGGAGAAACACAATGAAGGAGCATTACACTCTAATAGAAACCTCATGAACAACCTTAACATACTGAGGATTAACCAATAACACAAAGAACAAAATCCAATCAGGGGAACATAATTAAGGAATCAAAGATTGAGAACAAACAAAAAGAAAAACCCACAAGTTCTAAAAATTAGATTTTTCCACCATGAAGCCCAGATCAAAACAGGTTTGAGTACCCAAATTTGTCGATGGCCAACACCACTACACGGCTGAGACAAAATCCAAACCAAAATAATTAACAATCGAATTCTTAGGGCAAAAGCCTCATGCTTTCGCCGGTGGCCAACACCAAATCGACGATTCCGACCTTAGAAGTGGTCGGGGGCACATGAATCTCAATCAAAGAGTAGAGAGGCAGGACGGGAGAAGAAAACCTAGCTCAGACAAAGAATAGAGGATAAGCCATACCTGACAGCAACCTCGGGAGCCATAGAAGAAGGTTGTGATCCCGATCTACGGACGGTGCTACCGAAGAAGACGGATGACCCACCGACGACGAAAAAGATACAAAACCACGACGATCCTTGGATAGAAAACGCCTCCCACGTCCGGTGCCAAAGCTCGTCACCAGAATCTGAATAGAGGGTCTCCTCCTCCACGACGCCGAAGGGAACCATTACCAAAGCCTGAAAACTGACCAGATCCGCGACTAACCTCCCAAGGGAGTGGTACATCGTCCCACTCCCAGAGCTAACTCATCCCGTAGGCCGTAGATCTGTCTCAAGGCAGCCCAGATCTACAGAGGGAAGGAGAGACTAAAACTTTCACCACCACGAGCCGCGAGAAACCATCTCAAAACCGCGTTGATCCACTCCAAAAGAAGCGAAGAAACGGCTTCCCACATCCGGAACCTTAAAGGGTGCCGCAGCCGAGGGAGAGAGCCATAAGCCCCAACCACGCCGATAAAAGGGAGAGAAGAGGAAGGCAAGAAGAAGAAAAAGAAAAATAAAAGAGGGGGGAGTCCTCCGCCAGCAACGTCCAAGGTCAAGGAGACCCGAGGGGTTGTCAACGGAGGACGGATATCGAGCTACGACGACAGGATTAAGGGAGAAGCAGTTAGGGTTTCTTTTCTTACTTTATCATCTTAATCACCAGCTTCCACATGATTAAGGTTGATCTTATTGTGAACATGGGTTAGATACTAAATATGGTTAAGAACCGTACAAATTCACTACATGTAAAATCCTATCCCAATAGTTGTTCCATTGTCCGAACTTACTCATTTCGATCGGGTTGAAAACATCGAGCCTATCGTGGGAAGTCAGGTCATTTGTCATTATTTTCCTACTTACAAGTGTCAAACAAGATTTTAAAGCATTAGTCTCTAATTCTCTACAGCCGGAGTAATTAGGATGAAGGTACAAAAGATCTGATAAAAAATGAACAAGTAAGAGCATCCACATCAAGGGGGGCAGAACCCTGAACCCTGAGGTAGAACCCTCTGCTGACTGGGCAGGGTTCAGAGTTCTGCCCCCCTAAAAAAAGTGTACTGCACATCAGAGGGGCTTGTATGGGGGGCTTGATTTTTAGAAATACTGACTGTGTAATGAATTAAACTTTTAACTGAATTGTCAACGTTATTTTTAAATCGACAATTACTAAATAAAATCTCATTAATAGAAATAAAAATTCATTAAAATTAAATGCAAATTAAAAAAAAATACAGAACTTAGAAAAAAGACATAAAAAAATACATAACTAAAAACCAAGGAATTATCAGTCGTCCGAATCGTCGGAGTTGTAAGTCCCGCCCGACCGATTCCATAAGTGTTCCATTAGGTCTTCTTGAAGTTGCCGATGAGTTGCATCGTTGATGACACTAACTCGCGCTTGGAGTTCTGGTGGTACGACAAGGGCATGGATCGGTTCCATGGTTGAGGTGGTGCGAAACCATGAGGTAATTCCGGCGGGGGCTCAAAAAATAAATCGTTATCCCCTGCTTCATAGCGATCACGTTCGTCCTCCACGATCATGTTATGTAGAATGATACAACAATGCATCATATTAGACAAAGTCGCTTTATCCCAGATCCGAGCGGGCCGTGACATTATGTTCCACCGTGCTTGGAGGATTCCAAATGCCCGTTCAATATCTTTCCGGGCACTTTCTTGGCATTTGGAAAACAACTTCTGTTTGCGGGAATAGGGATGGCGAATCGACTTGACGAACCGACCCCATTGAGGGTAAATGACGTCAACTAAATAATACGGCTTGTTGTAGCGATGCTCGTTGATCTCGAAATCCACGGTCATGTCCCGACCACGGAAAGCTTCCTCGAATAGGTGGCCGGCGTTGAGGACATTAATATTGTTGTTCGAGCCACCCATACCGAAAAACGCATGCCAAATCCACGTATCCCGGGACGCAACCGCTTCCAGCATAATTGCTGGATTCCCGTGATCGCCACGTTCATGCGATCCTTGCAATGCGCCTGGGCAATTCTTCCACTCCCAATGCATGCAGTCAAGACTGCCAATCATACCAGAGAAGCCTCGGCTGTTGCCCGACTCAAGTAATCGCGTCATGTCCGCCGCATTCGGCGTCCGCATGTATTCCTCGTAGAAAACCCCAATAAAGGCTTTACAGAAACGTCGAACACATTTGAGTATAGTAATTTCCCCCATACGTAGTGTGTCGTCCAATGAATCGGCAGAGCACCCATACGCTAGCATTCGTATCGCGGCGGTGCATTTCTGGTGCGTTGATAACCCCAACCGCCGTGCAGCGTCATGGCCCTAAACAAAGTACATGTCGTGAGACGCAACCGCTTCCATAACCCGTAAAAATAATGGTCTGGACATACGAAAACGCCGCCTAAAAAATTCGGGGCCATAGATCGGGCTCTCGACAAAATAATACCTCATCAGGTCGGCGTGGCCTTGCTCACGCCTTCTGTCAATCTCTATCCGGGAACCTTCTCCTGCTTCGAGCCGTCGCCTCATTCTATCGAATTCTGGCATTGCTCTCTGTATCTGTCTCTGGGTTCTACGCCGGAGTCCTCGCTCCCAAGCACGAAGTTCGGCTTCGACCTCGCGGCATTCGGCCCGCAGCTCCTCCCTTGTTTGACGTTCTTCGTCGGACATTTTTTTTCGAGACTTGGAAATGAAATGTAGAGAATTGGAGATGAAATGTGGAGTAGAAAATTTAGAAATGGTGTTGTGGATTTGATGAAATGGGTGAGAGGTATTTATAGTTGGGGGAAAATAATTTGTTTTGATATTTTGTATTAAAAAAAAAAGAAGTAGCCGTTTCAGACCGTTGCTGGTAGCAACGATCATTTTTTTTGGGTTGGACAGGTGTCACGGGCTGAGTGGGCATCAGAGAGACAGAGGGGCAGCGAGGCAGAAACATGCCTCGCGCCCCTCTGCCCCGAACCCCTTCTCTTCTCCCCCACGCCCCTGCCCCTCCTGCCTCGCACCAAACCCCCTCCACATCCGTGCGAACCCCGAACCCCCTCCTTCAGCTCCTGCCCCTGCCTCGCCGAGCTGCCTTGCACCGATGTGGGTGCTCTAAGTTGAATGTGCAGAAGAGGGTCACTTGTATGTGATGCTTTTTTGGACCAGAAAAAAGAAGAGGAATTTATTCGGTAGAGCTCCACTCTTTGAAATTATGATCTCAAGTAATTCGATGCGGTCAATAGGACACTTGTTTCCACATTCACACGGCTTTATCTGTATAAATGCTCTATTATTTTTGGAATTTAGAATCTTATGTGCTTCTCGGAACCGCCCTAGCTCAGCCTATAAGTACACGACAAATTAAGTTAATGAAGAATATTATTAATTGCTTCTTTAAATAGAGAATTTTTTTTGTTTGATCAAGACAGTGGTGGAGCCACTCACGTTTTTGTAGCCATGCAATGGAGCTAGTGTTGTGACGTTGCTGAGGTGTTGTCATCCCAATAATTGGAGGACTGGTTTAAAGGAAAACCTCAAGTCGTGTTTTCTTCTATGCATGGGAAGAGTCACATTTTTGGGGCGACATATACGTAATAATTAAATATATATTGAAGGAACCATTGTACTAGCATGGAGTATTTAGACACAATTCAATACAATGGATCTAGAAATGTAGTTTATACAGATTTGGTCTTGACAAGGAACTATGTCAAGCAACGGAAATTAAAAACTCAAAGGACTCAATCTTGTCTTGACCCGATACAAGTGTAACTATTTAAATGTTACCAGGTTTTTTTAAAGAGGGCCAAGTAATGTTCGATGGAAGTGGGATGCTTAATCTTGAGATCTCAATACTTAATGGAGGAAACCAGTTTATTGATGCTAACCAAGTAAGGGACGAGACGTTTGTCCTTCCCAACGACTCGTATCTTCAAGGACAACTTATTTATCCTGATAGAGCTTTTTCTCATCCCTCTCATGATTCTCACACGACTTTTATGCAAATATCATGTTGGTGAGGCCCAGTTTTTTTTCTTTACAGAGGTCTTCTTCGGCACAATGACTGTTGGCGGGATTGTAGCAATTCATTCCTAGGCCTTCCCAAGAGTCAGCATCTCCAAGGTCGAACCTGGGAATACCGGGTGTGGCAATCATGCATTCGTGAACTGCATGACCTAGACGACCACAATTAAAACAGAAGATGGGCAAACGCTCGTACTTCAAGCTGACTCAAACATGATCATGGAATTTCTGGAATTTTAGAACCAACGATCGTCTGAAGATTTTGTTAAGGCTCATCTAGTACTTGGCCCAAATCTTTCCTCTCCAACACAGACCCCACTGATCACACTAGACCTTTACACACCCTTCCAGGTTGTTGCTCACAGTAGTACCAATCGCCTGTATCATGACTATCAGCGAGATATCCCGAGCTTGGGCCCATAGTTAGATACAGTCCAGTCGAGGCAACGACATTCCTCCTTGTCCCAAAAATTAACAAGGATGTGCAAAACATGCTCAAAGCACCACATGTCATCCTTATGCACCCTACCTTTGGCTTCATACGAGGCAAAGTAGAATTGTCACGCCCCAAATTCGGTTTTGACCGGACTCGAGACGTGAACTAAGAACAGTGATAAATAAAACGAATTTTAAAAGAAATAACTTCTGAAATAATAATTCGAAACCACGAATCTGATAAAAACGAGTCAATAGCTCGGAAATCCAGTAATAACAATGTTCAAATAAAAGTAGACGAGTACGTCACTAGACCATACTAGTCTAAGACTCTCGCTAGCTCCCCAGCTCAGAGAATCCCGCTAGACCATATCCCGCTCAAGACCTTTAGCACAGAAAAGTAAGGGGGTGAGCTTTCGCTCAGTAGGAAAATTAGTTAAGGTGATGAGTATCCACTCACCACCACGAGTAACCGTCCAATTAGGACATACTAGCAAGGCACAACAACTAACCACAAACACGGAATCACATAACCACAATCCTTAGTCACATGACTATAACCACACTTAATCATCTCACATAACCAATCACCAAGCGATCATGCACATTGGAACAACCACACGTCACGTACAGCAGTCCCCGAATATCGTACCGGATCACACATCATCGGCCTAGATATCTTCCCGGAACACACATCGGGATACCAATCACGATACATCATACCGGATCACACATCATCGGCCTAGATGTCTTCCCGGAACACACATCATCGGGGTACAGATCACACCATCCTCGGTCTAGACACCCTACACTGGCATACCCCCTCGATGTAGGTATCGTACCGGAACCACTCCCCGGGGGACCGCGTACGTAGGACCACACCGTCGGCCTAGATATCACCTTACAACGGCATACCCCCTCGGTGTAGGTATCATACCGGAATACACCTCGTCTTGGAACATACCTCAAGAGAGTCTCACATATCACAATGCCATAATTCAACCACGGCATACCAGCCGAGCCAACTTACCACAACACATCACATCGGTCTATCAATCACCCGATCATATCACAAACATTGGTTATCCGTCGTTGGATTGGGAATCATGATATGGTATGCTCGGTGTAGTGTGTTGTATGTTTTGTCAAGTATGTCATGCTTGATATAGTTTGAGAAAAATAGCATCCTACTTTGAGAAAAAAATAGTTTGAGAATATATCATTTTAGTTTGAATAGTTTACAAGAATAACGATCCCAGTTTGAGGAAATTTTGGTTTGAAAGCATTCACGTCAAAATTGAAATGTTATTTTCTCGAAACGTATTTACTATACTCACGGATTGCACGTTCACACCTTATTCACTCCCTATACATATATATATAATTTAAAATGAAATATTTGATATTTGAAAAAAAAAATTATTTTCTAAATATAATGAATTATTCTCAAGAAGAACTTTTAATAAAGGGTTATTTACGATAAGGTACCCTAATGTTTCGTCCACGAACGATAAGGTACCCTAATGAATTTTGTGTCCGATAAGGTACCCTAATGATTCGTCCACGAACGATTTGGTTTAAAAATTGGCATATTCCGTTAAAAACTAACGGAATATTCCTCTAAATTAGACATTTGCAGTTAAGTGGGGTGTAAAATGACGATTTTACCCTTTCTTATTTTAAGCTTATAAATTTGATAGACAAAATTACCATTATACCCTTAATTATATAATACAATAAAAATATAATAAATAAATAAATAAATTTAAATTTAAATTTAAAAATTAAATTATTTAAAATAATAATAAAAAATATTTAAAAATACAAAAATTTAAAAATCATTTTTATTTTTTTAAAAAAATTAATTTTATTAAAAAAAAATAGTTGTAGAGCTTCGTCCTCTCCGGCCACCCCACCGGCGTCGTCTCCGGCCACCCCACCTCCGCCGTCGTCGTCGTCCCCGGCCACCCCACCTACGCCGCCTCCTCCTCCCTCTTCCAGCTCCTCCCCCTCACCAGATCGAATCGCAGAGCTTCAGCTCTGCGATTCAGATCTGGTGAGGGGGAGGAGCTGGAAGAGGGAGGAGGAGGCGGCGCAGGTGGGGTGGCCGGGGACGACGACGGCGGAGGAGGTGGGGTTGCCGGAGACGACGCCGGTGGGGTGGTCGGAGAAGACGAAGCTCTGCGACTATTTTTTTTATTCAGATCTGGTGTGAGGGGGAGGAGCTGGAAGACGGAGGAGGAGGCGGCGCAGGTGGGGTGGCCGGGGACGACGACGGCGGAGGAGGGGTGGCCGGAGACGACGCCGGTGGGGTGGCTGGAGAAGACGAAGCTCTGCGATTTTTTTTAATAAAATTAATTTTTTTAAAAAAAATAAAAATGATTTTTTATATATAAAACTGTTTTTAATAAAAAATATTTATATATAAAAAAACTAATTATTAAAAAAAATAAAACTAATTAAATAGAAAATCTATTTTAAAATATAAAAATCTGATTTTTAAAAAATAAAAACTGATTTTTGAAAAAAAAAACAAATTTAGTTTTTAAAAAATATAACTTAAAAAAAATATATAATTTATTTATTTTATTTTGAAAATTAAAATTAATTACAAAATATAAATTAAGGAAAAATAATAACTGAGGGTATAATGGTCATTTCACTCTGAAGTCAAAAGTCAACTGAAATGTTAAAGGGCAAAATAGTCATTCTACATAATTCTGTTAGTTTTTTAACAGTATTAAACCAAATCGTTCGTGGACGAATCATTAGGGTACCTTATCGGACACAAAATTCATTAGGGTACCTTATCGTTCGTGGACGAAACATTAGGGTACCTTATCGTAAATAACCCTTTAATAAAATTATTAAGGATGCACAAACATGTGAAATTGTGTATCTAAGACGATGTGCCCTCTAAGGTTTTATGTTATTTTATTTGGGGTGTCGTCGTGCACTTCTCCTCTTCCCCTTCTTTGGCTTTCTGGTCAACTGTCTAACCCCATGTCTGTCTGATTCTTTCTAACGATGTGAAGACCCTAAGTGATGCCAGTTTCTCTAGCGGAGCATTGCGCGGAGGTTCATGGGGTTAGACCCTAAGTGACCCCTCTTGATATGGTGGCTACTACAATGTCCTCTCGGAGGAAGGCCCTTACGGGGAAACAATACGGTTGACTGCAATGGTTCGAAGAACGGGGGTGTGTAACTATGTCGCGCACAACGAGGCTTGATCATCCCCAACTCAGATTTGTGAGGATGGTGGTCAGTTCGATGGTGGTGGCGGTGTGGCTTCAGAGGGACAGAGATCGCCGAGGTCAGCCCTTACACTGGTCAAAGATGGTTGAAACTCAATTCAACAGTGGCATGGATTGATTTCAAGCCTCACAAGATGGTGGTTGATCGATACCCAACAACGACAGAGAAGTGGATGATTACTAAGGCGAGGTCTACAAAACAGTTTCGCCATGAGATATGAGACTCTCGACCAGATGTAAGATGGTATGTTAGAGGACTGATCTACACTACTGCCAACTAACCTACTAGGTACCCTGATTTTCCTAATGAAACAAGATCATTCACTAACATTCTCAACGCACCCCACTCCATAGGTCACAGGCTCTCTCACTAAAATCAACATGTTCTGTAGACAATCTAGAATAACTGAAAATCTAATCTCTTGTGATAAGTTAGGTTCCTGATAACTTACGAAGGAAAGTATGTTTTTTACGAATTCCCGAACACAAATATATATATGCTGATGTGGGAAAATTCCGGACTATAATCTAGAATTCAGGGACATACCCAATGATTAAGTCTTAGACGTGTTTATACTACGATCAAAATCACAAATAAAATACTTTATGTAATATTCATTTATAACGTGGGACTATCCATTAATCCGTATCGTTAATGGGCCAAGCAATTCAGTCTCTGCCTCACACTCTCTTCATAAGAAAACTACAAACACTTGGATACATTGCCTAAAAAACAGATCTCTATTCTCTACACTCTTATCAAACCTCATCTTCTTTCTTTTTTCCTCTCAAAATCTATCAAATTATGAAGCCGAGAGGCACTGAGAATTTTTGTATTTCAAAATTCAATGGCGCCGGAGCAACTCACGGTGGGGACTCGTCCCCGTTACGTCAAAATGCCGGCGGAGTCTCACCTGGTGCCGACTCCATCTTCCGTCAAGTCCATCTTCGCATCGTCTCCGAGGTTCCCCGCCACCGTACGGGTTTTCGACGAGCTTCCCAAGGCCACCATCGTCTCCGTTTCCAGACCCGACGCCGGCGATATCAGCCCCATGCTCCTCTCCTACGTCATTGAGTTTCGCTACAAACAGGCAAGCTTGCGTGATCTTCTCCATTGTAAAATTGGTTTCAATTAATCCGTTGCCGAGGGTCCAATTTCATCACATTTGGTGAGGAAAGATTGGGAAAGTTGAAAATTGTGCACAAAACTGTATTGATAATAAGTGGGTTATTGCTCTATGGAGTTGTGTCTTGATATTTTGGGCAAAGTGTGTATCATTTATTTTCTTGAGTTTACCAATGCGTGATGAGTTTAATTGTTTTCAGTTCTATTATGTTGGAGTATCACAATGTTATGTTGGTTCTATCTGTTTGAGACATTTTTGTTGATACATTTGTATTATGCTTGTTGGGTCAATACTGATTCTACTTGTGTCAGCTATTGCTTGTTTTTCTTCTTCTGATGTTTGGTGTTATTGTATGGTGTTTCTATTTACCAGTTCAAATGGCGGTTGTTAAAGAAAGCTTCCCATGTATTCTATTTACATTTTATGCTGAAGAAACGTGCATTCATCGAAGACATTCACGACAAGCAGGAGCAGGTCTGTTTACATTGACATCAGTTTACTTTTTGCATATCCGACCCTGGTCTTGTCCATTGGAAGTATCTGCCCACCCATGTTTTGTTCTCAAATGTTCTTTATTTGGGCAAGTGCTGGATTTTGATGTACTTTTTATTGGGACCTTATATAAAAGGTTAAAGAATGGCTTCAAAATCTAGGAATAGGAGAACACTCTTCAGATGTTCAAGATGTAGATGAAGGTGATGATGAGACCATGCCCTTGCAAGCCCTTAATAACGAGGACTCTGCTAAAAATAGGCAAGTGCCGATTCTCAATGCCTATGTGAATACGAACGTGTCATATGGAATGCATTATTTACTGCCACATTTCTTATGGTTATAGATTTTTATTCTCATATTTTTAGAGATGTTCCATCGAGTGCTGTTCTGCCCATCTTTCGGCCAGCCCTTGGGAGACAGCATTCAGTTTCTGATAGAGCAAAGATTGCAATGCAAGGATATCTAAACCACTTCTTGGGGAACATGGATATTGCCAACTCTAGAGAGGTGTGCATGCTGCTCATTTCGCAAGCTTTCTTAGACATTGATGGTTCTATTATTACAAATTGATATTTGTTACTGTCACTGTTACTCTTGTGTATTTTTTTTCTTTTCGGCTAATTATTTTATACATTTTGCTCTGCTTACTGCTTGCTGTCGTATGACGTTGGGGTAAAGTGTTTGATTTTAGGAAACAACCTCTTGACAAAAGCAGGTTCTGTTGCGAATATAATTGACCCTCCTATTCCCCTACGATACGATAGTGAGAGCCTCGTGCATTGGGACACAGTTTTTTTCCAGGCTAGTAACATATTTCTTCTCTCACACACACGTGCTGGTGGTCACTAGATATATGGGTATCCAGAGGGAGAGAGAGAACATGCCACATTAGCTAAAACTTGACCAAGTAGAGTACTTATTTCAATTTGAGCAGAGTTGACAAAATGCTACCTCATTTGCTGTGGAGGTGGTGCCCAGATATTTGGGTAATGTATACCAATCTTATCATTTGATATCTGCCAATGGGGTTTTTAGGTTGGTTTTGGGATGATAAATGTATGAAGGAACAGCCTAATCATAGCACACACTTCTATTATAACTTAAATACATTTCCGACCCCATAAATTGTAATTGTAACTACCTATTTTGAAAAGAAATTCTCCACTGTAGGTTTGCAAGTTTTTGGAGGTTTCTAGGCTGTCATTCTTGCCAGAATATGGCCCTAAGCTGAAAGAAGACTTCATTATGGTGAAACATCTACCGAAAATTCCAACTAATGATGATTCCAGAAGATGTTCCTGTCCTTGGTTTGATTGTTGTAATGATAATTGGCAGAAGGTATTACTTTCCATCCTTACATGTTCAGTTTATTTTGACACGCTGCACCAAAATTTGGTGAATATACCTTTTTTATGTAGTTGAATAATCATATAAATGTGTGTAGTTGTTTGCCATTTGTTAGTTCTTTGAGATTAGAATACATGCATGCCCGATCTCTATCGTGTCTGGAGATCTGAATAAGGTTTGTAATACTCTAAAGGATCAAATGATAGTGGTATACTTGACCGTTACGTTTTGATATATTAGTTTATAGGTTTACTGTATGAAGATCAATTTGTACCCGATGCATAAAACTTGCTGATTAAAAATACAATAGACCCCTTCATATAGGGCATAATAAGCTAGCATGCAGTATGAATTCGAAACAAATAGAATATCTGAATAAGAATCAAATTAACAGAAGAAAAAATCAGGATTATGATTATGAAAATCTTAATTCCTATCAATTTTCTGTAACATCCCCTCCAATTCAAGGCGGTAATCTTGAGTTTGCAAGTGAGAGGGACCTCTAATATCCCTTCTAACATCACCTCACATAATCTGTCCTCTTTTTTTGAAATGTTTGCTTTGAATATGCTTAGTTCATCAGTGTCCATATTGTCTCGTACGTATGGCACTTAGATGTTATGCTACACAAGGCTTTCATTCAAGTATAATCTATTATCTTGATCAATGCAATTGCTTTTGGTTTCCCTGGTTCTTCTGTGTCAATACTGTTTCCTGTACTTGATTGTGTGTAGGTGTGGGCTGTACTTAAACCTGGGTTCTTGGCTTTGCTAGTAGATCCTTTTGACATCAAACCGTTAGATATAATCGTTTTTGATACGCTGCCAGCATCCGATGGGAATGGGGATGGCCGAGTATCATTAGCAAAAGAAATTAAGGAGCGAAATCCTTTACGCCATTCTTTTAAGGTAAACATAATGTAAATATTTAATTTATAATTTGGACAGTTCTATAATTGTGCTGTTTATTGAAAAAAAAAATAAAGTAGGTCTCATTTTCTAGCATTTCTATGAAACCTTCCATGTTTCTATACATAATTGGGTACCTGTTACATTGATTCTTATAATGGGACCGGGATCTGTAGTAGACGATACTTCCCCTATTCTTGTTTGGTACCTGTTAAGTTGATTTTTGTGGTGGGGCTGGCATCAACTATACGTAGGAGTTTAAGAGATGATACTCCCTCCATTTCAAAATGATTGCTGCTTGGTTTGCCTATAGCAAGCATTAAACACAACTTTGTTGGTTCTAGACTTCCCAAATGAACCCTTGTTGTAAAAAGCTCCTTATTATCCCCAACTAGTTAAATGGATATGGTTGGAAAACTATCTATAATTTATTACTAAGGAGGAAGCAGGACACTTGAAGTGAAACATCCCCTTTTAGTACAATGGATGGTTTAGTGGGGAAGGAGGTAACATGTTTCTGCTTCAGAGATTTATAGGATCAGAACTCTTATCGTCATATCTGAAAGAACAACTCATTACACAGATTAGGATTTATAAAAAAGAATAAAAAAATTAATCTTCTTGGAAATCAGTTTGCTCAAACCAAATGTGTTAAACTGTGTCCCAATTTGAAAGTGTATGGATGAATTGAGCACTTGATAAGCATATTGATGCCTCTACGGTTCTACCCATCATCTTGAGCTTTTGGGTTGGATTGGACTTTAACATGATATCAGAGCTGGTTTGGGCCTGTGAGTCTGCCTTAGTGTGCAGGATCCTCCCTTCGATGCCCTAGTGTGCAACACGTGCAAGGCCCGCACGTGAGAGGGAGTGTTAAACTGTGTGTCCCACTTTGAAAGTGTATGGACGAACTGACCATTTGATAAGCATATTGATGCCTCCACCCTCACTGATGCTTGATTGGACTTTAACAAAATGTTGCTCCATGATTCTTCAAACTCTACAAAAGGATTTCTTTGTAACCATATCTTCGTGTTGTTTATTTTTGTGGTAATAATACTAAAGATGTTTCAAACTCCACTTCACACTTTACCTTGAGAGCCAAGGCCTGGGGACAACCTTAGAATAGCCCCTTTCATCAACAACGAATGTGGTCGAAGTACTTTTGTATCAGGAATACTTTGTCTAATGACAGACAATTATTACTACTTTACCTTTCCATATGCGATATATAGATATGACCATTTAGAGAAAATGGACTGGCTAATGCACAATGGGAAACTTTCAAAAGGTGACTTGTGGAGTCCGGAGCATAAGGTTAAGAACCAAGAATAATGATAAAGTTAAAGAGTGGGTTGCAGCTATTAATGATGCTGGACTTAGGCCTCCAGAGGGCTGGTGTCATCCTCACCGTTTTGGATCTTTTGCTCCACCAAGGGGTTTGGCAGAAGATGGTAGTCAGGCTCAATGGTTCGTAGATGGTAGGGCTGCTTTTGATGCTATTGCTCTGTCAATTGAGGATGCCAAATCAGAGGTTTGTTCCTTTCTACTCTAGGACAAAAGTTCTCTTGTCCATTCTGGCTATTTGAGTGCTAACTTAGCATTGTTATCTGTTGGATGATTGAGGTGCAGATATTTCTCTGTGGCTGGTGGCTTTGCCCAGAACTATATATGCGGCGTCCTTTTCATGCCCACGCTTCCTCTCGCCTTGATGCTTTGCTGGAATCTAAAGCTAAGGAAGGGGTTCAGGTACATCACTTGCAATATTTTACTATAATTACATATAAGGCAAAAGACAAAGTAAAATAATAAGGTTGACCTTATCTGGACTGTAACCTACTATAAAAAATACTTACATTGATTATGGTCAACTATTTCTGTGACTAAATTAACTTATTATGCTTTTGCACTTTATATTATATAGAATTGTTGCGGATTCATTTGAATGTGAATTAACCATGAAGTTTCATATGACTGCAGATTTATGTTCTTCTTTATAAAGAGGTTTCTCTGGCCGTAAAAATCAACAGTATGTACAGCAAGAAAAAGCTTCTTAAGATTCATGAGAATGTGAGGGTACTGCGTTACCCTGATCACTTCTCTAGTGGTGTTTACCTATGGTATGCATCCGTGAATTCTTCCAAGGGCATAGTTTATTGAAGTCTGTAGTTAGGTTTTGTGATTAATATGGATTTTTGCAGTCTCTTATATATCTATTTCTGGTTGCATATAGGTCTCACCATGAAAAACTTGTAATCATTGATAGCCAGATTTGTTTTATTGGAGGATTGGATTTGTGTTTTGGTCGTTATGACACATTTGAACATAAAGTTGGTGATTGCCCTCCTCATCAGTGGCCTGGAAAGGACTATTACAACCCTAGGTAATATTTTTGAAACTATTTTTCTTAGTTATCAGACAATGAAATGGTAAAGAAGCATTTAAACTGCTGCTTTTACTATATCTATCTTTTCGGATTGAAACTGTGGTGACAATATTGTTTGACAATGTAGTTTTTTGTTCAGATTTCTGGAGAGTTAGGAAATTTCTTATTGGTATGGAGTGTAAATGAACGTAACAAAGCCTAGTGTTTGGCTTTATTGGCCCTATTCATTGTTATGGATCTGTATCATTACTTTTGTAGGGAATCTGAGCCAAATTCATGGGAAGAAACAATGAAGGATGAGCTGGATCGTGAAAAATATCCCCGTATGCCTTGGCATGATGTCCATTGTGCTATTTGGGGACCACCTTGTCGTGACATAGCTCGGCATTTTGTTCAGCGCTGGAACTATGCAAAGGTTAATGATATGCCACAATTAGTATTAAGTTACAGCAAGGGTTAAGGTATGCTTGCTATCTGACATAAACATGTTTGTCTATCGACCCAGAGAAACAAAGCTCCATACGAGGAAGCAATTCCATTGCTTATGCCTCAGCACCACAAGGGTATTCCACATTACACGGGAAGAAGCAGCGGGGAGGTGGAAATGGAAACTAAGACAGATGAAGATAATAGTAAAGACCTCCAAAGACAAGATTCATTTAGCTCCAAGTCCTGTTCACAAGATATCCCACTGCTTTTGCCTCAAGAGGCTGATGGCGTGGATGGGCCTGTCCATAGCAGAAGTGAACAAGAATTATTAGATGCACAAATGAAAGGCTTTGTAGATGACAGGAACGCCTCAGACCTTCATACAAAAACCTCTTCAGATCTGCCTGGTCCTGTAGCATCAGATACAGATTGGTGGGAAACTCAAGAGCGGGGTTATCAGGTTGGGTCTGCAGATGATAGTGGACAAGTTGGTCCTCGTGCTTCATGCCATTGTCAGGTCTGTTGTGATTTGTCAAACCTTCAATTTTTTCACTATTGGTTAAACATCAGAAATCTCAGACAATTTATTCATCTCTAATTTGCTGAGTATCAATAAACTATTTTTCTGTCTTGCTAGTGCATTATTTTTTGTGTGTGGACCATTCCACTTGATCAAATGTTGTTTAGTTGGGGATTTAAGGTGTAGATGCCAATGATATTTCTAAATGCTTAGTAGTTAGTAGTGTTCTTGGCTGCTATGTCTACATTTTTGGTTCATGCAATTTAGTGGGTATATAAGTTTTGCTTGCATTTGCAAAGAGGTCATGTGACTATTTAACCTCAGTTATGGCTCGGATCCTCGTATCTATAAACACAGAAATTCCAAGTACCATTTGCTAATTTTTATGCCAAGTTTACGGATGTTGTATGTGCGTAGTCTGGTGCTTCTTTAACTCGTTATCTATGATTATTTCATAGTTAGGGGACTGTATCATGGTGGTCTTTTTACCTTTAATATTTACACTCACCGACTTTGTATTTTGTATATGACATTGCACAACATTTTCTTCCTCTGTGGAAACCATTTGAACTCAGGTAATTAGGAGTGTCAGCCAGTGGTCTGCTGGAACAAGCCAGATTGAAGAGAGCATCCATTGTGCATATTGTTCTCTTATTGAGAAAGCAGAACATTTTGTCTATATTGAGGTATATAATGAGTTTTCCAGTCTTTTCTTAACTGCAATATGTACTCTTACGATTAATCGGAATAACTTCTATTAGATGCACCATACAGTAATTAATTTTGATAAGCATAACTGCTGAGACCGTGGCTAATTGCAGAATCATATATTTGTCTATAAGTATGTTAGTGGGTGCAGAAATAAGACTTTCTCTGGTAGGAAGGATTGATAGAAGAATCAATTCATAATCTAGAGACATGGATGGTCAGTGCTTGTAACACTGGGAGAAGAGAGAGGACCGATTCTGATGCAATTGATGAATTTGATAAGCATATTTTTGGGAACTAATTAACTTCCCTTTCATCTAACTAGAAGGGTGCAATTTGTTGTGCAACAGAGTTTGTATCTATAGGTGATTTCATCCATACCCTTTGGTTTCACCTGCCGAATTGAGGATTGTTTTCCTTTCTCTTCCCTATATTCACCCAACCACGTATATACTTTAAAGGTGTATTTGACTCCAGTTTAAAATGTTAGCTAAAACTTAAATGTAGTTATGTTATTTTACTTACGAACTTATTCTTGTAGAAGTTTTCTTTTCACTAGAAACAATTTGTTACTATCCTAACTTGCATTTGGTTCTTGGGAAACTTGTACCCAGAATCAATTTTTCATATCAGGTCTTTCAGGGGATGCACTTATAAGAAACCGTGTGCTAGAGGCACTGTACCGGCGAATTATGCGAGCATATAATGATAAGAAGTGTTTCAGAGTTATTATTGTCATACCCCTGCTTCCAGGTTTTCAGGTTCTGAATCTTTGTCAATCCTTGCATGTTTTGAGTTTAGATACAATACATGTTATGTATGTTTATTAGTTTTGAATTTGAGCAGGGGGGCATTGATGATGGTGGTTCGGGATCTGTAAGAGCTGTTATGCATTGGCAGTTTCGAACCATTTGTAGAGGACAGAACTCGATATTGCATAACCTTTATGATCTTCTTGGGCCTAAAACCCAGGATTACATTTCCTTCTATGGTCTCAGAGCGTATGGTAAACTGTTCAATGATGGTCCTCTGGCCTCTAGTCAGGTATAAATACATGCATTAATTGTTATCTTTCATCCTCACAACATTGATTTTTCTTCTTAGTTCTTGCACTATTGTTGTTGTCTTTTCAGGTTTATGTGCACAGTAAAGTCATGATAATTGATGACTGTGTATGTTTAATTGGATCAGCTAACATTAATGACAGAAGTTTACTTGGTTCAAGAGATTCTGAGGTATTATTATCACACTCCAGGATTATCTGCACATGATTCAGATTATTATGAGGTGTTCAGTTTTTTTTTGTATTTCAGATTGCTGTAGTGATTGAAGACAAAGAGTTAGTTGATTCCTATATGGGTGGAAAGCGGTGGAAGGCTGGAAAATTTGCTTTGAGTCTTCGCCTCTCGTTGTGGTCTGAACACCTAGGTCTTCGTGTAGGATGGGTTAGTAATTGTACGTGCTTTTCTCAGTACTAATGGATGATCTTGATTTTCACTCAATTGATGTTTTTATTCATCAGATCAATCAAATAATGGACCCCATAATTGATTCAACTTACAAGGACATATGGATAGCAACCGCAAAGGTGACATACATTTCTTTGATTCGGACTAAATCAGCTGTATCAAAGCATTTGTTCTTAAGACCTTTCTTATGAAGCACTAAACTTTTTTTGATTCTTAAAGAACATTTTAAGGTTGATGCATGAGTTCAAGTGCTTGACCAGTTGATTGTTTTCTGTATATATATTAAAGTAACCATGTGTGGGTGATGCATTGTGGACAGAGCAACACGGAGGTCTACGAGGATGTCTTTTCTTGCATACCTAGTGATCTTATACATTCCAGGTATGGTTTCACTCTCTCTCTATGTGTGTACTTATACCTAAACTATAACATATGTTGTCCGAATACATGCAGATCTGCATTCAGACATCGCATGACTTCAGTAAAGGAAAAGCTGGGTCACACAACGATTGATATAGGAATAGCAGGGAAGGAATTAGAAGGGGACGTGAATGGAGAGAAGGGGAAAGTAGAAGCGGTGGAGAGATTAGAGTCGGTGAAGGGGCATCTGGTAGCGTTCCCCTTGGAGTTCATGTGTAAAGAAGATCTCAGGCCGGTGTTTAACGAGAGTGAATACTATGCATCTCCTCAAGTTTTTCACTAACTTCATGTTCAGGGATGTCATCTAATACTCTCTATGCTTCTCCTTTTCTTACAAACCAATCAGGGATGTAGCCATTGTGAATGTACTTCTAACTCCATTGTATTTTGGCTTTTGACATGGCAAAGAAGAGTCTTGAGAAGATATGACATTTCCAATGACTACAAGTTTCATCAGGATTAGACATCAAAGATCTTGTTCCTCACTCACAAGTTGTCATGGATGTTAATTCTAATAGTTATATGTTAGTGTGTATTTAAGACTAAGCACGATTCTATTGTTGGTAGTGGACAATACAAAGTTAGAGTTGCAGCTAAGGAATTTAATCAGAATGAATATATAAATATAATGATATTTTCTTGTCATAAAAAGGTTCTCTTAAAATTATTACAACATCAATGACTCTTTCTAGTTATATAGAAGAAATATGAATTTTCGACTTTTTCACCATGTTATTTAAGTTGATATGTCAAAATTAAATTATTTTTGGGATAACTTCAAAAAGCTGCATACAACTATACGCGTTTATCACTTACATACCCACTTCTATTTTTATTTCAGATGGCACCCCAAACTATACATTTTTTATCACCGTTTGGTTTTCTGTCAAAATTTCTGTTAAATTTTCCAGAAATGACGAAATTGCCCTTGTCTTTATTTTTCTTTATTTATCCCTGAAGTCAATCTTGATTCTTGACTTTCAAAAAGGGAAATTTCATAAAATATGCTTCATAATGGTATATATTTGTTTTCTATGCTAGTATAGTTTAAAATTTGAAAAATATGCTTTTCAATTGTTTTAGGACAATAATACTCTCATTCTAATTTAAAAATATAATTCATAGTTTATTAATTCATTTAAATCTATTTTCAAAATAAATATTCAGTTTTTAAATAAAATAATTTTTAAATTTTATAAATTATATTTTATTTTTTAAAAAATAAAATTATTTTGATAAATATATATACAAATATAATTCAACGATAATTTTTCAAACAAAAATATTATACTTCATTATTTTTTTCATTTTTATTAATTATTAAATTCCTATTATAATTATTATTTTTAAAATCGGATTATTTTGATAACTATATAATTTGAAAGATAATTAAATTTTATAATGGTAACTTTTGAAAAATAATTTCGATTTTATAATAAAATATATTTTATACAATTTTATTTGTTATTAAATTCGTATTTTATTTTTTAAAATTTAATTTGAAAAATAAATTAAAAATTAAAATCTTATTTTCATAATTAATAAAATATATTACAAATTTAATTATCTTTACAAATTATTTATCAAAGTAACCTGTTTTTTATATAAAAATAAATTCAGATCTGATTTTAAGAATTAATAATATAGAATAAAATATATAAAAATTATTCTTTTCCGTTATATATTCATATATCAGAAAATATATTTTTTAGTATTATTAATTATAAAAACCAGATTTTAATTTATTTTAAAAAAAGGGAATACACTGATAATAATTTTAGAAAGATAATTAAATTTAAAATATATTTTATCAATTATAAAATTCAGATTTTAATTTATTTTTAAAATTATTTTAAAATTAAAATAAGAATTTATTAACTAATAAAATTTATTTATAAAAATAATATTTTGTTCAATTTTATTAGTTACTACATTCATATTTTATTAATTATAAAAAACAGATTTTAATTTATTTTTCAAATTATTCTATAAATAAAATATGAATTTAGTAAATAATAAATTTTATTTTTATAAAACTTAATTATCTTTCAAATTATATTTATCAAAATAATCCGATTTTAAAAAATAGAAATTTAATAATTAATAAAACTGAAAAAAATAATGAAATATAATATTTTTGTTTGAAAAGTTATCGTTGAATTATCTTGTTAAAAATATTTATCAAAAATATTTGATTTTTTAAGAAAATAAAATGTTATTTTAATAATTTTAAAATATTTTATTTAAAAACTAAATATTTATTTTGAATATAGATTTAAATGAATTAATAAACTATGAATTATCTTATTTAAATTAGAATGAGGGTATTATTGTACTAAAACAATTGAAAAACATATTTTTCAAATTTTGAACTATGCTAGCATAGAAAACAAATTTATACCATTATGAGGCATATTTTGTGAAATTTCCCTTCAAAAATTACAAAAATACCATTATATATATTTTTCTTTTATATATATCTATATCCTCAAATTTCAATTCAATTTCAATATTTCTTTTATTTTCTTTCTTAAAAATAATTTATTTTTCTCTTATTTATTTTTTTCATGAATTTTTTAATTTTGATCTTATTATTATTATTTTCCCCTATTATTATTATTTTCCATAACTTTTTTTGTTCTTTTTTTTACTAATATCTAAATTCACATATTTACAAAAATTAAAGAAATTTAAAAAAAAAATCTAATTTCAGTTTCATTTGAAAATATTTATTATTAATTATTTTAAAAAAATTTACTATATTTCAGAATTTTTTTTACTTTGCTTCTTAGTATTATTATATTTATCAAAATTAAAATTAAATTAATTGAAAAAAAATGCTACTGTCTCTTCGCCTTCTTCTCCGAACCAGGTCGCTAGTGAGGCCAAGTGTTCCGGTAAGGTTTCTGAAACCCATGGCATGATAGGAGTTTGAGTCCCTCCATGGTTCTATCACAATCCATCTCCCATTCACCAGATCGAACAAAAAGAAGAGGATATAAGATTCGTTGAACAAATCTGGATGAAGAAACGAGGGACCAGATCTGAACAAAAAATCTCAAAAATATCATAACTAATGCCAATATGAGCAATAAACCCCCCAAAATCCCAACAATCCCACTTGAAATCGGGCAGGAAGGTTTTGGGCTTGAGGAGGCACGAGGAGATGCATAGAGCACAGATCTGAACATGACGAACCTCTGCTCCAGATTTGCTCCCGAGCTCGGCGGTCTGACCAGATCTGGTTCGTGCGGCGAAGGGAATGAACAGTGGCGAGCTTCGTCGGTCTGACCAACGCGGGCAAGGGTGGTTCTCTGCTCCGGCAGCGACACGCTTTTCCTTGATGGTCTCGCCGCCCCTCTCTCCTACCACCATTGATTTATGCAATTTTGGGACCGGAATACAAATTGAATGGAAGAGATAGAGTTTGGGGTAGATTAGGTTTTGTATTTGATTTTCATAACTTATTGATTTTTAAAATATTATTTATTTAATATAATTCTTTTATAATTTAAACTTAATTTATTGTAGTTCTATTTTTCTATTTTTTATTGTAAAAGGAAAGAGAAGAGTGTATTATTATAGTTTATTTGAATAGTGAGGGGTATTTTCATCCTTTTAACAAAAACTAACAGAAAAAATGACCAAAAACCAAACGGTGATAAAAAGTGTAAAGTTCAGGGTGCCATCTGATATAGAAATAGAAGTGGGTATGTAAGTGATAAATACGTATAGTTGTATGCGGCCTTTTGAAGTTATCCCATTATTTTTAAAACTTGTAGAAACACTATATTGGTGCGAGACATACTGCTCGGAGGCTACTGAATAGAAACTGAAACACAAAACAGTAACTAGTATAAACTGAGAGCATGCCAATCAAAATGCTAAGTTCTCCCAATGATCACTAAAAAGTTGAGTAATGATCACTAAAAAGATATTCTTTGGTCAATCAAAAAGGAAAGTTGATTTGCCCGTCCTGAATGATCTGGTTTGGTACAACTATATTATACTTCATTCCTGAATGTGAATGTCCGTCGTCTTCTCTCGAATGTGTGAGGGGCTCAAAAAAACTGATTTGTTGAAATCTGACTTGACTTGAGAGAGCACGGATGGCGGTGGTTAGGGAGTATCAACCCAACCACCCTTTAATGTCGCTATCATGCGGAGAGAAGATGGTGCTTCCTACCTCTCGCCCGTTGCACCATTTTTATTTCCCTTTCCTTCATCTCGCCCAGTGGATCTACAAAGCTCAGGATAGCGGCTTAGGCTCTAATATTTTCCCGACAAAGCATGGGTTTCTTCCATCTTCCGTCTCCTTAGCCTTGTATTTCCTGATCTTCCCCTACTGATTATGCCCAATGAAGGCGATATCCCAATGGTAGACCTCGACCCTAGGGGTTCTGTTTCTGCTCGATGACCTCTCAACCCTGAACTCGAGTTTGATCCGTAGTGCCGAGAGCCTCCATGCACGAAGGATTGTCGCCTAGTCCCTTAACCTTAGCGTAGATCTATCTCGAGCCACCATGCACGAAGGACTGTCGCCGACCTTGTGAGTGCCGAGAGCCTCAGATGCGGATCCTCCTCCGGGATCGTGAACTCGGTGAAGGCATCATCGAAGAGTACAACATTTAAAAAACTTTTTGAATCTTTGTAGATTTTTTGAAATTAAATGAAAACATTACAGAAGTCATTAAAAAAGGACATTATTGAAAGTATTGAACTACATATACATACAGAAATCAGTGAAAGTGAATTCGTGTTTAAACGGTATCATTTCCATACATTACCTCTCAGCTTCCCTCTCTTCTGTTGTGATGACCAGTTCTGCAATTGTATCACTCCATCCCCTTTCAACCTCACTCGCCCGCCGCGCGTGTCCTCACCCCCAAACTCTCCCTCCGATCATCTTCGTACCTCCACCACCGCTCCTCAACTCCGCTTCTCCCACATAGCTCAACATCGGCGAAATCTCCGGCGGATTTTACCGGCTGCAATGTCCTCCGACCACCGGATGCCTCTTCCGTTTGAACTCCACGACGAGTCCGATTTCGAGAAGCTCCTCTCTCCCGACGGTCTCATCTCCATCTGCGGTTTCGGTTCTCTTCTCTCTGGTATCACCGATTGCTCTCCCCGTCCCCATCTTCAATTCTTACATCTGTGTATGCTTGTGCTCATATTTATCATGATTTCGCGATCAGAGAGGAGTGCAAGGAGCACATTTCCGGATCTGATCAACTTCAGGGTTGCCAGATTGAACGATTTCCGGCGTGTTTTTGCTCATGTTACTCCGATTTTCTTCCAGCGCTGTATTGCCAGGCCCGAAACTAAGGTTCCGATGTAAATTTATTCGAGAACAGAAATATTTTGGTTTTGTTCATAAGCAACCCAACGAATAATGGTCTTATGTGTTTATTGACTGTATGTTTTTTGGGACCAATTCAGGAGATTTCCTGCTTGAGTGTGGAACCTTGTGATGGTGAAACCCTTCTGGTTACTGTTTTTGAGATTAAAAAATCAGAGGTATAGTTGAATGTTTAAGCCATTGTCATTCTTAATTTCAATGAATAAGAAACATAATTGTTAGTTTAATTTTAACTCTTATCAATTATTCGGAAAGATCAGGTTCCTGCTTTCATGGTCAGAGAGCTTGAGTTCAGATTTTTAGCTGTAAGTCACACTACTGACTACTCTGCATCTACTTGTTTCATGACTGTGTTTTATTTGTCGGAGAACCTACTCTTGTTATGGCTCACTTGTCCATTTGGTTGTATCACAGGTATTACCAGAATCACCTGATGGGAAGCCATTTGCTAACCCCGCGGTGTGTAAAATTGATAATTTACTAGAATTTGTTCTCTCTTTTCTCTCTCTTAAGAGGCTTTAATTTGTAATTTGCTGGTACGATTCTTTTGTAATGTGTATATGGTTTGGGCTGGCAATGCAGGTACTTTGTGCTCGTTATACTGATGAGGAATTTTTTCAGATCAGATGCAAAGGTAATCTTCTCACAGGCTCTAATTATTTTTCCTTATTTGAGGAGGCTTGTAAGTTTGCAACTATTATTGTGTCAGATACGTGTGCCAAACGTTTTACAAGTAAATTAGAAAATTCGTTCTAAACTTTGTCAGAGTTGATACACTGCTGGTTATTGTTATACTTTTCTTTAGTTATCATGTAAAACTAAAATCCTTGCAATTTTTACCCTGTCAGAAGATGTTTCGGAAACAATGTCCAGGCTAGAAGAAATTTTGCATACTAAATTCAGACATGGGTGCCTATTCCTCCTTATAGTTACATTATTCAACATCTAAAAACTGACAACGTTTTTTTTTTAATTTGCATGTATATTTATGAAGTCTAGTTTAAGTTTTGTCAAAAAAATGTTTTTTAAGTAATTATCACTTTGCACTTGTGATATCTGAAACTTCTGCACAAAAGTTAATGACCTTTACACTCTGGGGCTAAATATTTATGAAAAGTGAGTGTGAGTGGGAGGATTGATGATATTTCCATGTTTTCTTTTCTTCTTTTCTGAATTGGTTTGTGATTGCTGTGTAATGGATAAATTTTGTTGTATCAATGACAATGTTGACAGGAAAGGAGGAGATTTTTTTCCAGCACTACGGACAGCATAACATTCATAAGATATGGCAGGACGATATCTTGCCTTGTCGTGCTTATCTTAGACACTGGTAAGTGAATAGTGATAGTTCTAGAATGGATACTCCTTTCTATGCCATAGCTAGTAGTGCTTGTGAAGGAGTATGAGCAAGTTAACATAAGAGTAAGTTAGAACCATGCCCTCCATTTTTCTGTTGTCTGCTGGGTGCAACTAATTAGGTGCTGCTGGTTCAGAAACTGGATTATTCCTTTCCTAATTTGGTGCACGTGAATGGAGAATTCACCTCATTATGACATCATTAGAGTCTCGGACCATTCTGTTTGTTGATGATTAAACTTAGGTCACATGGTTAAGATTAATTCATAGCTTGTATATAACTGTTTAGTCCACTGCACTGGTATGGAAGTTGAGTGAAATTCCTTGTTTATCCTACTGAGAGAACTTAAAATGTAATGGTTTGGAGGTGATGTATTGTTTTGTTGCTCCTTTTCTTCCCCTTTGTCTTTACCCGAGTAGCATCTCAACTAGTTGCTCCATATTTATGATGCTATGTAACTGAAGGTTGTAAACTACCCTGTAGTGTGTTGGCAGCAAAGAATCTTGGGGAGGCAGTGCATAACAACTTTCTGGACCACACTTTCTTAGGAGATCGTAAAACAAGCATTCGTGAGTACTTGGCAACAACAGGCTCAGGTATCATGGAGGAGGAGCCTCCTGAATCCCTCAGGGTACGTTATGGTGGTTGATAGAAACACATCCTCGGAGACAGACAGGGTATCTATATCAGGTACGTCATAGACCTCAACATTGGTGTACCGTTAGGCTGAGGATAGGAGTAAAATGTATCAGCAACACTGACATTCTTCTGGCTATTTCCTTCATGTGTCCTCAAGGAAGCCGAAAGTGTATGTGAATTATTCCAATATCTCAATAAATGTTTCATTTGAGCTTGCTGCAAATATTGAAATTTGTATTATTGGTGGGTGATTTTTCACAAGGTTGTCAATCTTAGGAATTTTACCGTTGTATCTTTTTTTTAACATAAGAATAGGGGGAGTAGTCTCTTCATGGACAGACTACAACTAATCTTCAAACAAAATTCGAGGCATAGATGATCTTTTATCTGAAAGGAAAGAGTACTAGAATTTTCTCTCTAGACTTCTCTCACCCTTTAACCCTTTGGTTCAAAACCGTGTGCCCTTCTGGCCATCCTAGGGTCAAATCTACTATTCAGAGTTTCGCTTGTAGATTTGACCCTCCTAGGGTCAGATCTATTGTTCAGAGTTCCACCGCTCTTCCTTGGTGGTTCACTGTCAGTGGCGTAGAGGTTTCTACTGCTCCTTGAACATGAGGCTGCTAAAGTCGTCTTGTTAACGACTCTCCGGTGTTATGGAGAGCTTAGTGACTTCCCGTGTTTTGGGTGTTGGCCCCGACGTGGGTTTTTTCTGAGTTCGATAGACGCTCGTCTGATGGCTCCGGGGGTTTGGGTTTCGGTGGGGGTGGTAGTTTTTCTCTTGGGATTTCTCTTGTTATGGGTCGGTTTTGCTATTGGTCGTTGTCTAGTCGGACCGCTCTGGTGAACAGGATTGCCCTTGGTGGTGGCCATTTCGTGGATGTTTACACTCTTCGGGTTGCTTTGGTATTCCACTTATCTCATCTCGCACTTGTTTGATCCGGTGGTGGATCATTCTTTTCGGCCGGTGGTTGTCAAACTTGTTTAGTGCTTCGATTTGAAAGAAGATGCTTCGGTGTAGTGGTTCGTGGGTGGCGTGGGGTTCAAGGTTGAGTAAAGGTACATTACGGTTTCTTTGCTATTTTTGGCTTCTTATGATTGTTATTGTGTTGGGTCTTGTAGGCCCCTTTTTAGCCCCTATTGGGCCTTGGTTGTTGTTTGTGTTTGGGCCGTGTGAGTAATTTGTTACAATTGTTTGTTTCATGTTTGTAAAATCTAGGTAATTGAACCTGACATTTTGTTAGGGTTTGTTGTCTCTATGTTTCAGGTGTCTTTTTGGCAGTCTCTTGCTTGTAATTTAAGAATTTACCTTTGGCCTTTGTTTTCCTTTTGAATGTCATTTGATAAAAAAAAAGACGGTTTTTGATATGGGAGTTAAAAGTAAACGAACGAAACCATGAATGAAACTACAAAAAGGAAATAGAGCGAAAATAATAAAGGAATCCAAAACCAACTCTGGGCCAACCTACACACGACCATTATGACAGAACGTCAATGGGATTTCCCACATAAATCACTAACACAAGGATGCGTCTGGTACGGGATGCGTCTAGTACGGGGAGGCATCATGTGAGATGGAGGAGGCCCTGGAGAGTTGGGGGGGGGGGGGGGGGGGGGAGGCCTCACGTATCTAGACGAGGTTGTTTTCCGGTCCTCGCCTTCTCGAGCTTCACTTGCTCATCCTTGTCCCTCTTTCGAGACGGGGCCTTCGTCGGTACAATGCTCCCAGGATGCTCCAACATACACCTTCTCGGAGAACTTGTTGACATGCGTCCTGGCCGATGGTTAAGCAAGGCAGTGGATGTCACTAAACTCTTCTTTGTCTCCTTAGAGTTGCGGGCGAATTTGGCTGGATTAGAATTCCCAACTGATTCAAGCGACATTGACAAAATGGTGGAAACCATATCAATCCTTTGTACCTGAAGCGGGGGGAAGCACGGAGGATCCTTAGGAGACGGACTCAAGGATGGTGCCACCAACTCCCTCGATATAGGGTTCCCAATAGTTAGGGAAACATACACCAAAAGGGACATATAATACTTAAGTGTTCCCGGAAGGGCGATTTCGCAACCAGTAATCGTATGATCTAGCCTTCCTCAATTGAAACAAAACATTAAGAGTCGTTCATACTTGAGGGTGACCCGAATCGGTTGAAGGAACTCTCGAAAGCCTAGATACATCGAACGACGAAGGGGTTGGTCAATCGAGGGCTAGAAGCGCACTCGGACCTTTCTTCCCCAACAAAATCACCAATTGTCTGCCTGGATCATCATGCATCCTCCTAGAGAATCGCCTACCTTAGTACTAGTGGTAACCGTGGTTACCGTTTGAGGGAGCCCCATACCTGGACCCACAACTGAATATGTTCTGGTTTAGTCCTAAAGATGCCTTCATGTAGGATTTCAATTAGTGTGAGAGGGTAGCGTCGGAAGCACCAAAGCTCTTCTCGGCGAACATTCTCCATCGCCACTCGAGGCACGAGATAAAAAGCATAAACACCAGAGGAGAGATCCTTGACAACCATTCCATCCATCGATGATCCCCATCCTCGGAGGATAATCCTCAACACGAAGTCCCATGTGGGCGGTCGAGGAGAGAGGAACTTCCATGTCAACCCGAAACGCATGCAGACCGGGGACGACAGTTGCGATATAGGGACTCGGACGATAACATCCTTATTCGGCAGGGACGTACACGCCTCCAAAGAGGCTTCAGTATCATCCAAAGACGGGAACATATATGTCATCAGTGGCGGCTTGCTCCATTAGAGTCGTCAACAATCCCCCTCCCTACGAAGTCTAGCGAACCTCTGTCCTCAAGAGCACCTCTTGATGATGAGTGATCGGTCTTGAGAAAGTCGGTGAAGGTAGGGTTGGCACAATCCCCAGTGTTGTGTCATGGGGAATACATTACTGGTTGAATTCGTGTTGGGATAAGTTGGGTGTTGTATGGTCTTTGCTTTGGCATGGACGGGTTTGGTTTCGTGAAGAGTCAGGGGGTTGGTTCGTATGGTTTGTTGCAACAGGTCCGTCTAGCGCACTCAGATAGTGTCACGTTAAGGGACCGATTATGACGATTCCTTGATATTTTGTTCTGGTTTCTTCCGTGTTCTCTAGTTTTCTGTTTAGTGGTTTGGTAGGTTGTGACTTTTAATTTTTGCTTGGTTTTGATTTTTCGTTGATGTCTCTTCTTAGACCCGTTTTTATAGTTCTCGAGTCTGTTATGGGTAGGAACATCTATAAAATATCGTTGATTAAAAAAATACATGAAAATAGCTAAAATTTGTCTTTTGATATCCTTGGTCCATTATGTAGATGAATGGGGATTACAAGAACTTTGACTATTTGCATGGGATATTAATCCTCGTACATAATTCAGTAAAAAAAAAATACATTATTGGACCATATATTCAGTAAAAGTGAATCGTGATGGTCAGCAATTCCTCAGCTTCCCTCTCTTCTCTTCTGTTGTGAATGTGATGACCAGTTTTGCAATTGTATCACTCCATCCCCTTTCAACCTCACTCGCCCGCCGCGCGTGTCCTCACCCCCAAATTCTCCCTCCGATCATCGCCATACCTCCACCACCACTCTCTCACTCCCGCTTCTCCCACACAGCTCAACATCGGCGAAATCTCCGGCGGATTTTACCGGCTGTAATGTCCTCCGACCACCGGATGCCTCCTCCGTTTGAACTCCACGACGAGTCCGATTTCGAGAAGCTCCTCTCTCCCGACGGTCTCATCTCCATATGCGGTTTCGGTTCTCTCCTCTCTGGTACTCTCACCATCCCCATCTTCAATTCGTATATAAGTGTATCCCCATCTTCAATTCGTATATAAGTGTATGCTAGTTGCTAGTTCTCATATATATCATGATTTTGCAATCAGAGAGGAGTGCCAGGAGCACATTTCCGGATCTGATCAACTTCAGGGTTGCCAGATTGAACGATTTCCGGCGTGTTTTTGCTCATGCTGCTCCCATTTTTTTCGAGCGCGGCATTGCCAAGCCTGAAACCAAGGTTCCGATGTAAATTTATTTGTCTGTCTATTGAGGAATCGCAGGAAATCAACAGAAATATATATTTTTTTCACAAGCAACCCAATGAATAATGGTCTTATGTGTTTATTGACTTACTGTTTTTATTTTGGGACCAATTCAGGAGATTTCCAGCTTGAGTGTGGAGCCTTGTAATGGTGAAACCCTTCTGGTTACTGTTTTTGAGATTAAAAAATCAGAGGTATAGTTGAATGTTTAAGCGATTGTCATTCTTAATTTCAATGAATAAGAAACAGAATCGTTAGTTTAAGTTTAAACTCTATCAATTATTCAAAAAGATCAGGTTCCTGCTTTCATGGTCCGAGAGCTTGAGTTCAGATTTTTAGCTGTAAGTTGCATCTACTTGTTCCATGAGTAAGTTTTATTTGTCGGAGAACCTACGCTTATTGTGGCTTGCTTGTCCATTTGTTTGTATCACAGGTCTCACCAGAATCACCTGATGGGAAGCCATTTACTAATCCTGCGGTGTGTAAAATTGATAATTTACTAGAATTTGTTCTCTCTCGTAAGAGGCTTTAATTTGTACTTTGCTGGCAAGATTTTTTTGTAATGGGTATATGGTTTGGGCCGGCAATGCAGGTACTTTGTGCTCGTTATACTGATGAGGAATTTTTTCAGATTAGATGCAAAGGTAATCTTCTCACAGGCTCTAATTGTTTTTCCTTTTTTAATGGAGGCTTGTAAGTTTGCAACTATTCTTGTGTCAGATACATGTGCGGTGCCAAACATTTTACATGTAAATAAGGAAATTCGTCCTCAACTTTTGTCAGAGTTGATACATTGCTGATTATTGTTATACTTTTCTGTGGTTATCATTTAAAGCTAAAACCCTTGCAATTTTTACCCAGTGAGAAGATGTTTAGGAATCAATGTCCAGGCTGGTAGAAATTTTGCATACTAAATTCAGACATGTGTGCCTATTCCTGCTTATAGTTACATTATTCAACACCTAAAAACTGAAAATATTTTAACTTGCATGTATGTTTATCAAGTGCACTTTAAATTTTGTTTGAAAAGATGTTTTAAGTAATTATATCTCTATGCACTTATACTACTATTACTTTATAACATATTCTGAAGAAGTTTTCCCTTTTGAGAGGGGATGTTGATAATGGTCCAACCTTTTCATTTTATATGGAGATGACTCCCTAGTTATTTTCTAATTTGTCAAATAGCCATGATATCTGAAACTTCTGCACAAAGTTAATGCCCTTTGTACTCTGGGGATAAATATTTATGAAAATTGAGTGTGAATGGGAGGATTGATGATATTTCTATGTTTTCTTTTCTGAATTGTTTTGTGATTGCTGTGTAATGGGTAAATTATGTCGTATTAATGTTGACAGGAAAGGAGGAGATTTTTTTCCAGCACTACGGACGGCATAACATTCATAAGATATGGCGGGATGATATCTTACCTTGTCGTGCTTATCTTAGACACTGGTAAGTGATAGTTCTAGAATGTATACTCCTTTCTATGCCAAAGTTAGTAGTGCTGAAGGATTATGAGAAGTTGACATAAAAGTAAGTTAGAACCATGCCCTCCATATTTTGTTGTCTGCTGGCTGCAACTAATTAGGTGCTGACTCTGAAACTGGGCCATTTCTTTCCTAATTTGGTGCACGTGAATGGAGAATTCACCTAATTATGACATCATTACCGCCTCTTACCTTTCTGTTTGTTGATTAAACTTTGGTCAGATGGTTAAGATTAATCCATACCTTGTATAGAACTCTTAAGTCCACTGCACTAGTATGGAAGTTTTCTTGTTTACCCTACTGAGAACTTATAAATGTAATGTAATGGAGGTGATTAATTGTTGCTCCTTTTCTTCCCCTTTGCCATCACCTGAGTAGCATCTCAAGTAGTTACTCCCTATTTATCATGCTATGTAACTGAAGGTTGTAAAGTACCCTGTAGTGTATTGGCAGCAAAGAATCTTGGAGAGGCAGTGCATAACAACTTTCTGGATCACACTTTCTTAGGAGATCGTAAAACAACCATCCGTGAGTACTTGGCAACAACAGGCTCAGGTATCATGGAGGAGGAGCCTCATGAATCCCTCAGGGTACGCTATGGTGGTTGATAGAAACACATCCTCGGAGACAGGGTATCTATATCTGTTACGTCATGGACTCCAACATTGTTGCACTGATAGGCTGAGGATAGTGGTGAAATGTATCAATAACACTGATATTCTTCTTATCATTTCCTTGATTGTTTTCAAGGAAGCCAAACGATTATGTGATTTTACTCCAATGTCTCAATAAATGTTTCATTTGAGCTTCTTGCAAATATTGAAATTTGTGTTATTGGTCGTGATTTTTCATAAGGTTGCCAATCTTAGGAATATGCCTTTGTATTTGATGACGTGTACATCATTCTGATGGATACAGGTGATATGTTTGTGTGTGGAACAGAAATCACCTTTGAAAGTCGTCACATTCAATCAACCAAAACTTGTGAAGCTAACTTCTCTTTTAGATTGCTTAAGGGTTTCACTTGAACAATTAATCAAAACTTGTGGAGCTTTCTTCTCTTTCAGGTTGGTTAAGGTTTTAATTAAGCATGTTCAAGTACGTACTTTCTTCGTTCTTTTATCGACAAAAGTTGAAGGCAGCGGGTGGTAGGCAGAGAAGGTAAGATGTATAATATTTCAAATGCTTTATATGATTCTTGTACAAGAAATGGACGTATCTATTAGCCGGAAGTGGAATGTAGTATTGATTCTTCCAGCATATACAAGCTTAGAATCTGATTCTTCCCTCACCATCTTCACATGCTTGCTTATTACATGTTAGAAAGAAATTTGAACAAAAAAAAACTATTACTTGGACCTGAATTCTCCATTTTACCCCTCGGGGACACCGGATCATACTCTATGTCCTTCACGAAATTATACAGGCATTTGGATTTTCATCACTGAAGATTGATGTGATGTTTCCATTTCCATTGCTGCTGCCGCCGTAGCTTGTCTGATATTCTTCATTGTAGTGCTCATTTCTACTGTAATACGGTTGTCGTATTGGTGGAGGTGATCGTATATACTCGTATTCAGTAACATATGTTGATGGCGTATGTGTGTTGTAGCTGTGAGTCACATACATGGGACTGGGGCTAGGACTCAGATGGATTGGAGCTGGGGATGGCCCTTGTGCAAATCCTCTGTTTGTTTCATACATGGGACTATGACTAGGATGAATTGGGGCTGGTCCTGGCCCGGGCGCTGGCACAGCTCCTCTGTTTGTTTCATACATGGTGTTAGGGCTAGGATTTGGACGGGTTGGAGGTCCTCTGTTTGTTTCATACATGGGGTTGGGACTAGGACTCGGATGGGTTGGAGCTGGGGCTGGCCCTGTCCCTGGAGCAAAACCTCTACGTGTTTCATACATGGGATTGGGACTATGAATAGGATGGCATCGAGCTGGGGCTGGCTCTGGTTCTGGCTCAAACCTTTTGTTTGTTTCATGCATGGGACTAGGAATAGGATGGCATCGAGCTGGGGCTGGCTCTGGCTCTGGCTCAAACCTTCTGTTTGTTTCATACACGGGACTAGGAGTTGGGCCTGGGGCACCATATCTGTTCCACTGGCTGTCATATCCTTGGTTGTATCCGTATCTGTAACCATAGTAGGGTTGATGAAGGTATGTTACATAACCCTGTTGCACATGCCTAGGTCCAGGAGCTGGCTGCCACGACATCCCAGGATTGGTATCATAAGCTACAGGTGATGGAGTCATTTCTGGTGCAGGATAATTCTCAGGTTCAGGTGGAGGTGGCTGTGGAGTTTCAGGTGGTGGTGGTTGGTCTCTTGGTGGCTCACCTGGTGGTGGTTCCATTGGGGCGGCCTCTGGTGGGGGAGGGTTGACTTCCTCAGGGGCTGGCGGCTGTGGTGGTGGTGGTGCACCTTGCTCAGGCGGTGGTGGTGGTGGTTCTGTTGGGTCAGCAGCTGGATCCGGTTGTTCAGTGTGAGAACATATGATTGCATTCTTCCTGGTTTTCTTAATTGCTTTAACTACTCTTTCAGGGTCAGCCCATCCTATGATGGTAAGCTTTTGTTGTGGAAAATCGATGTACAGATCATATATACCTGTGGAAAAAACTGATGAATGTCTTCTATACAGTGAAAGACAGAAACTGAAACTCTAGACATGTTCGATCGTAGAGAGGACCTGTCTGCTTACCGTTAATCCCATGAAGAGCCTTCTTGATCTTCTGGACACACCCGTTGCAGTCCATCCGGACATGAATCTCGGTGACCCGAGGCCTCTGCATTGTACAAGGAAACAATTGGGTAAGGTAACTTCTCTAATTAAACTTTTGAAATCAAATCTGCAGCTGGTCTCGAACAAATGAATGAATGAACGAATGTATTGTACTTGCTCCAGGCCAAAACAACCGATGAGGTTGGCAAGAGTGCGCTATTTATACAAATCAAACGTGTAGAAGTTGGCGATGATGAGAAAGAAAAAAGGCATACCTGAAGATCCATGAAGAGCAGAGTGAATGAGGATGGAGATTGAGAATGAGGAATAAAACAGGTGGCATTGCATGGAGTTTTATTTGTACAAGACAGTGGAAGAAGAAGAAATAGAGAAATGGGAGGGAATATTTGAAAAGCAAAAGTTGTGAAGGAATATCTTTTTGGTGTCAAGATAGGGAAAGATATGTACCCGAAGAAGTGCGGGCGGTGGAAGGTTGAGCCCAAGCGAATTTGCTTTTCACAAGATGGAGAGAGAGCCAACAAATGAGTCCCCTACTTTTCTCCGGTCGACAGTAATATAGAAACCGATGGTAATCCACTGAAGTTCGAATCTTTAATCTCGAGAAGGTAAGAAAGCTACGTATTTCAGTGCATATCGTGCGTATATAAAGAAGACGTATTTTTTTGCTATCGAAAACCGGCCTAACATTGTAAAGTGAGGGCAATTGATGAGATACCTCATAAGTTTTTGGTCAAACAAGCTTTTGAAGGGTGAAGGGTGAAGGATATCCACTATTGGGGAATCCTTTTGTTACAGGAAAAGACCATAATGGTGACTTCCTAAATCAAAACTAGGACCTTTTTTCTCCTCCTTTTCTTTCTCCATTTTTGTTCCTCATTTTGTTTGTAGTTTGTAGGGTGGTACCATCTCACTTTCATTTTTTTTTTGTCAGGAAGACCATTGGAGATTGAATGTGTAAGAAGATATTCTTTTGACCTTGAAAATGGGTGTCCTATTCTTTAAATTTGGACGTGCATTTATTTATTTTGGGGTTAATTACTTTGAGTACCCTTTTTGTATTGGTAATCCTCTTTTAGTATATGGATGTATTGGTAACGTTCTGGACAAAATTTTGGTCAAGTTTACGTCATTTTAATGATGTGTGACCAATTCATAAGGGGTATCAAATGTTCTGTTATCAATACATAAAGGGTTTAAATGATCTGTGATCAATTTATAAAAGAATATTAAATGTATGTTACCAAAACATAATGATTGTTATTGAACGTTATAAAACTTCGGGATACTAAAGGTATGTTACTAATTCAAAAGTGGTACAAAAGGTAATTAACTCTTTATTTTTTTTAAAATTAATTATACATATTTATATGTATATATACACGTAGGAAACCTTTATAAAATTGACAATAACAATTTCTTTATTAATGAAATGAAGAAAAAACATACATATTAGAAACCCTAGCTAAACTCTCTCTACAACAGGTGTCGTCCCCCTGAGTTTTTGTCAACACCGGCGGCCTCCTCTTTCGGTTGGAGGTCGCTAGTTACTGTGTCTGCTGTTGCGTCGTCTTGACTAGGGCTGGGCAAATATCCGGCCGTCATCGAAAACCGACCGTCATCGGCCGTCCCCATCACCGGAATCACCCGAACCGGTGTCATCGGTGACGGTCACGGTTAAAAAAATACCAACCCAGTAGCATTTTGGGTGGGTACGGTTTTTTATCTTCCAAACCGGTAAAAAACCGACCGACCGGCTTTAGGTGTGTATATAAAAATGTTTATGTTTTGTTTTACTAATTTGATGGTTATAGTATTACAAGAGGTTTAAATTAAATGTTTGACACTAGCATTAGATTAACAGTATAACAGAAATAAAATGTAGGAGATTAGTTTACTTTTAATCATAAATTTTCCTATAAAGAATCATGTAGTGAATTGGTTGTTAAGTTAAAATAAATTAAATATTTGCACAAGTATTAATGAATATATTTGATTTTAAAGTTCAAAGTTTATTTGATTGTAATAAACTTGAATTTAAATTTTTGTACTTGAATAATACATTTTAATCTTTTTATTTATTGTTTGTGGCATGTATTTAACTTGAAAGTTTTTGTTTTTAGAGACCATTAAAGACTTTTTTAGAAATGTTTTCTTGATGTAATAGCTTAATAGCAAATTACTAGTAATAACTAATTGTGTTTTTGTTGTAAATTGGTTTTATTGTTCTAGTTGTTACAAAAATTGATGTTTTTTTCTTTCTATTTTGGGCTTTAATTGAAGGTCCAAAAGAAAGCCCAATGGGTCGGTTAAAAACCGTAACCGGCCGACTCCGTGACGGTTGGTTTTTAGGTTTCCCGTTGGAACCCGGTGCGGTGACGGTTACGAATTTCAAGTAACCGGTCCTCCCGGTTTGGGTTACGGGTAATGAAAATATTGCCGGGCCCCGACCGACGCCCACCCCTAGTCTTGACCCTCCGTATTCTTAGTCATGCCGGCATCTCTATTGTTTCTTCGGCCACCAACGAATCTCTCCTTCACCTTCCTCCGTTCATCATCAACCTCAAGTCACGATGACCCCTGCGTCGAGCCCCGCCGTCCCGTCTCGAAGACTTACAAGCCGCCTCGTCGTTCGATCTCCCAGTCCCACCGGAGATCTATGGGTTGTCGGAATCGAGCCCCTCCCTATATTCGCTCTGGCCGGTTCATATCTGTTTGCCCTAAGCCTTTCATGGCTGCCATGGAAGTTATCTCGTCGGAGTAGAAATCGTTCCGAACGAAACAAAATAAGGGAAAAACCCTATTCCGTCTCTCTTCTTTTCACACCGTCGCCAACCACCACTCGCCGACATGTGGATTTGGGATCCGAGAGGAGGGACGGTAAGGGGGTGCAGTTCTCCACGACATCCTAGCACAGGGAAGAAGAAAGGAGAGCACCACCGTAGGATCCTCGGGTTTGACGCTTTCTGCTTCAATAAGGACGTGTATGGTTCGTTAGGTTGGTTAGTTTGATTTCGCTTCATGCACTGTTTTAGGATTTGGTTTTTAGGTAGTTTAAATTTCTCGTTTCGTACTTTTGAGATGTCGGTAAGGGGATGCCCTAAGTAACTACGAGCCGAAGCAGTATTTTTCTACGGGTCCATGAGCGTCAGGTTGGCTACAGGCGACCATGACATATATATGGAACCCAGGGCTTTTACATCCTACCTTGTATGTTTTATTTCTTGCATTAATACAGTTACTACTAGTTTAAAAAAAATATTTCTTTATTAATTGAACCAGTTAAGTTTAATTCATGTACTGTTTTAGATTACAAAACTGAATATATGCTCAATTAGAAGAAGAGGAAATGAACATTTGGAACATGTTTTATGCATTCATCAAAGAGAAAAAGAAAAAAAAGGATATACAAATATTTTAGATTGAAAAATGATGCTAATGACACAATGGTTCCATCTAATATAAAATAAAATAATCAAAAGTAGTGGGTAAAGGGAATATTTGGTTTGCAAAATCTAACATTAATACTTATTTTAAATGCCCACCTTCATTGAATGTAATGTATCTATGGTGTTTTGAAATAAAAAATGCATAGAATAAAACGTTGTAAATCACCAAAATTGTTTGCAGAATCTATTTGAGATTTCTTCCACAAATTCCCAACTCATTTATGTTTTTTTCAACATTCAAATTTGCAGCCTAAATTGCCCATTTCTTCCTGTGGAATAATTGGCCAGCAAATGGGCTTACCACTTATATTGGGCTTTGAATTTATGAGTTCTCGGGCCTATCTTGGCAAACTTGTAATGGGTTTTTAGAAACACAAATAGATTAAATTAGTTTGAAACAATTACTAGTCATGATTATTTATGAAGCAAAGAAGCGACCTATGGTTCCCAATAAAATGTTTTAGAAATATTTATTTTTCAAAATCTAAAATTAACATTGTATAACTGATTTTTTTAGAAACATTGTAGAATTGTAATTTAATAACTCTACAATATAAAATATGGGAAATAAATACTCTAACAATATTATAGTCGTTCGTCTGAGAAGGATCACAAATAATAATGTGTATTCAGGCCTATAATCGAAACAATAAACACACAATGCAGACAAAAATAGCTAGAGATTGCGGAAAATGACTTATGTATTAGATTTGGAAATCAATGCTTCAAAAACAAAACTCTTACAACATAGTCGTGAAGTTTTATTTCTTTTGTATTACTAGCGAAAAATATAAGGTCTCGTCCAAAATAATCATGTCTCACACCCTTTTACAGTTTACACTAAAAATAAATATTCAGAAAAAAAATATATCTCATAAGAGCTTGATATTTATGTAATATGCAACTTTAAACTCATCTTTAAAATAAGTGATAAATAAATATATTTTTTGGTTTTTTGATCTTATGAATACCAGCCTTACTATTTTAATAATGTTGACTATTAGGCTGAAATATTATTATTTTATTCTAACAGTCAGCTTTTTCACCGTCTTATCATTTTAGGGGTTAGAACTGGCTCGCGACATCCATCATGGAGACATCTAATTAAGGGTCTGATGGAGTTGATTGAGGCTCAAAACTATTGTGCATGGGCCAAAGATTAGCGTCTAATTTTTTTATTTTAAGGGTTGGTTAGAGACAAAAAAAACAATCATGCATGAAATTGATTTTGCTTGTTATGTTTAAATTGCATAATAAATAATTTAAGAAATCATTTTGTTGTATATTTCGGGTATGAGATGGGGTTTGTGATAGTTGCCTGACCTGGCCTGAGGATTTTTTTTTAGTCAAATAGGTATGCATTCGATTAGATAATATCAAACCATATATCCAGTTCAAATGACAAACAACGTCTAGGGACTAAGCCCAGAACAATCCAAGAAAAAAGACGAATTCTCCTTTCGTCAAGCGAAAAGGTAATCCAATACTCATGGATGATATAAGATCTTCTACACAACAACCGTAGAATAGGATAGAGGCGACTGCTAGATATACGCTCAGTAACTTCAAGCCAAGAAGTTAAAAACCCGCGTCGGGAGGTAGTCGTGGCTCGTGAGGTGATGCCCATAGTCCTTCTAGATAATTTGACCCCACACCAAGAGGTTGTACTCGGACATAAGTGTTGGGAGGGCTCATTTGATTCGGGGCCTAATGAGTTTCCTGCCCCCAATTGGGCCCAATTATTCGTTGGTACGGGTTAGGGTCCTCTTCGATGTTGAGAGGTAGGCCATAACGATTGGTTTGGGCTCTCCGAAAATGCGTGCTAGGAAACCATGGCATCAAGGATAGCGACCTAGGGGCGCCCCACCCAGCCGAAGCGTGTTTTGTCCTACGCATGTTTTAATCAGGTAAAATCTGACTCAAGTGAAAGACGGTCCTCCCCGTCGAGGCATGCTCCGGCCAAGCCATGTTCCGTTGGATATCTGCCACCCCCGACCTAACCCGATGAACATTAGCTTTTAGACTGTTTTATAAGATTTCAGTTTATACGTGGACAACAAAATTGTCTCGTCTCAGTGATAAACCGTGCATTCTAATGTTTTTAACGACCTTGGATGTAAGTTGTAATCATTTTGGAACCATTGTACACTTAATCTAAGTCACCTAACTTATGGGTTCCATACTGATTTTCAATGCAAACTGTCCTGCTTTGTTTTCTATTAGATCTCGAACTTTTTTTTAGTCTAACCTTAAAGTACCTTATGTTTTTGAATTTGCATCGTGTTTGGTTTTGGTCCGCATAACATATCTTAACTCGCAAACACTACCTAACCAAGTATCTATATTGAACTGACCCATGAGATAAAAAGATAACTCTCTAACATAAGAAAAACAAAAACAAAACAAAGAACCATTAATTTGGGCAAAAAGCTGTTAAGAAGGAGCGCAAGCAGATTTGCCTCGAAACGTTTCTCTATGATCTGTCCTAATCTCAAAGACGGGAGAGCTACGATTACCTCTCCGGCAACCACCGTAGTTTCTGGCCGACATGAACCTAAACATGTCCCGATGACCCGGTCTCCGATCACTACACACCTCGGACGGATCGAAGACCGGGGTCGCCCTCCTCTGTTTATTGTAATTGCTCTGAAACACACCCGCCGATGGAGCGAACACCGGCGATTCCTTGTCTGTAGGCCTCAGACAATCCTCTATCACCCTCACCTCTTCTCTGAACCTCTCTCTCAGACCATTCTTGATCGATCTTGATGATGTTGACGCCCTTTCCTTAATCCTCTCGTCGGGGAAATCAGGATTGGGGTTTCTGTTGCTGCATTTCATGCATAGGTTTTTCCATCTCTTGAGGTTGAATGCTTGTCTCTTGGCACTGTCCGAGAGACACGAATAGGCCTCCGAGACAAGCTTGAACGCCGTCTCTGCTTTCGGGTGCTTGTTTTTATCCGGGTGGAGTTGCAAAGCTGCATAAATTCACATTTTATGTTGTTGGTTTGTACCTAAGAAACATAACAAATGTTGTTGAATCGTACCGAGTTTAAGGTATTGCTTCCGAATAACATCTACGGGAGCGTCTTCTTCGACCTTTTATATGAACATGAAACATCATCAAATGAACATCACAGAGTGTGTAGAATGGCGGAAGAGGTACGTACCCGAAGAAGGCGATACAAGTCTATGAAGGGCTTTTCGGTTTGGTCGTTGGTGGTTCTTCTGTGAGTGCAGCTGATGTTGGGGAGGAAGCATATTTCTGATACTAACTTGAACTTGATCTCCATTTCTTCTTGTGCAGTTGACATTGAGCACCAATTTCACAAATACAGTTTATGATATAGTGAGTAGTGATGATGGATACCAAAATGATTTGATAGAGAGATTGTTATGCAGTAGTCTATTTTAGCATCTTTGTTTGGTAAGATTGAGATTAAAGATTGAAAACACAAGGGAAAGTATTATTTACACCCCCTTTAACTACCTTTGATTTTTGAAACTAACTCTCTTATAGATGGTGCTTATCAGTAACACATGATTTCTCATTAATACAAAAAAAAAAGACAATCCCTCTGCCGTCCCCAATAGCCATCTTCCCCAATTTCACCCACGACTACGCTTTCAACCCCTATGTCGCAGACCTCGCCGACTACCGCTCATTCCCCGATTGAACTCGGAGGGATATCATCCTCGTTGGTTGGTCTCTCCCGACCGTCACCCATGCCCCAATGTCAATCGACCTTAAAGCCGGCTCTACAGTCGTTGTCGCCGTCGTTTCTAAAATCGTCATCGACACGTCCTTCTTCTTGGCCTCCACCACCACACATTCCTCGACCACTCTGGTTTTGTTTTACCTTAAGTATCTTGTTCCTTTGTGCAAGATTAATGATTAGTGAGCGAAAATTAAGGGCTTCTACTCAAGGATTTAGGGACTTTTACTAGGAGAGATCCCTGAATCACATCTACCATCATCGCTCTCCTCCCTTTGAAACCGATGAAAACATGTTCGATTGCACTCTACAGATTATGCAGTGTTTATGCAACACCTTGAGCAGACATAGTCAATTTCGTCATATTCCAATACCGTTTATAATGTTAAAAGAATAATGTACATCTATGTTCCATGTCTGTTCTTAATGGTCATAAAATGTTTCTTCCTATTTACTTGTTTGTAGTTGAATTCTGAGTTTAATGAAATTGCACTTTTTAGTAACAAAAATAATAGATCTTGCAATAAAAAAATATACATTACACTATTACAGTCTGATATACTTCAAAATTACTATTTTAATTTCTGAATATGAAGCTAAGGCACGATAGAACAACGGTAAGCTAGAAGAGTATTTTGGAGGTCCCAAATTAGGGCTTTAATTTATCAGTTGAGGGATTAGTTGTAAGTGTAAGTAGGGAGCCTTTTAGTTGGTATAATGGCTAGTTGAATTTAAGACATTAATTAGTCAAGTCAAGTAGGTGAAAATAGTCATGGGAGGGAGGAGACAGAGTAGACTCCAAAGCTAAATAGGTTAACCTAATAGATTAGGCACCTTAGTTTGGGTTAAACACTTTAAAACATAATCAATATTTCTTGGAAACTACCCACTGATTGAAATTATGATTATCATCTACTATTTTAGTTTTAATGAGTCATTATTGCACTAATCTACCTATGTAAGTACAAAATCCCTTCATTGAATTATTTTGGACAAAGATAATATTAATCGGTCTTGTTTACTATCTTTAAAGTATTATATGCAAACACACAATTTCAAATTTAAACACTTAATATTGTCTTGAACTTCCAAGTTCCAAGATTTATCTCTCTACCCTTTACTTTGGACTTGGAGGATAACCAAATTGATTTGGAATAAGTACGAAACTATATTGAGTGAAAAGTTAATAATTCAACATGTTTGGTAGAAGGTCATACTGAATATACTTATCTTTTCTTTTTATTTTGGGACAAAAAGACTATCGAAAAAACGGATATATACCTCATATAACCATTATTTTAGCGGAGTTTTCTTGTCTCGAAAATAAATAAAAGGGGTAAATACATAGAGTTAGACTTTTTATTAAATATATACGTGAGAATAAATGTTACGATGAAAAATCATGTACTTGAAATTGAAAATACTTTTCAGAATATTTATTAAAAAAATTGCACTTGTTATACAAAAATGGAATTAAGTGCTTGAGATATGAGATAGGAAAATAGGGAGCTCATTAAATTGAGTTGGAAGTTTGTTTAGGTACAATGTGATAGTAATTTGCAGGTCATCAACTCCGATACTGGTTTGAATAGGCCTTTTGGGCTCAAGTAAAATTGACCTTGATGATTGTGATGCACATTTCACAAGTAGTCTAGCCTTAATAAGTGGTCAATTATAGTGGTTGTATTTTAATATCCCTTTCAAGATCAGTTGGAATCTCAAAGCCTAACCTGGTCTAACATATTTTGCAATATCAAAGCTGCTTATTTATTCCAAGCAGTCTAGCCTTTCAAAAAAAAAAAGAATAATTAATTGTTTGTTTTAAAATAATGATTTGAACATTTAAATTTTAAAAATTAGGTTTTGCATGTTTTTGTGCCTATTTATAATAGATCATTGATGACCAATCTGGGCTGCTCGGTTTTTATTTTATTTTTCATACTTTTTTTGGACGGAAATAATTCATTAAGGCTCAAATCCTTTGAGACATAGGAGATGGCAATGACTAAACACCCTCAGAAACACATAAGAGTGTTGGTAACCAGACACGACCTCAAATCAGACACACTCCACAAGTTAGGGCTGTACAATACCAAACCATTGAAAGGGTAAAAATGGACTCAAGCCAGAAAAACAACCAAATGAAACACTAAACAATGGGAAGAAAACAGAAACAGAAGTCTAAATACTCAGATTTATCAACCATCAAGCCCTAAAAACTTCAAGCATTAAACAATGGGCAAAAACAGAAACTACGGTCTTACTACCTAGATTTGTCAACCAATAAGTCCAAACAAAAAGTACAAAAAAAATACAGAGAAGAAAGAAGAGGTGAACCACTATAAACCCCAACGAAGAAGCATAGCCCCGAAGTAGATCACCAAAATCCGAGCTCACCGAGAGAGATCCAATAGCCGACAAAGGAAACAGAACCAAACCAAACACGACCACCATTGTCCCAAAGGTCTCCTAACCACGGCCTAAAAGCTGAGAACCAACTCGTACCGGCCAACAACGACGAGCCCCGAGTCACAACGCCGCATCACCGCAAGCGGGACCGAAAAAGGAGAAACCAATAGATCAGAAGAGAAGGGGAAGCAAGGGGGAAACTGTCACGCCCCAAATCTGGTTTTGACCGGACTCGAGACGTGAACTAAAGTGATAATAAAACAATAATAATAAAGGAAAACTAATAACATATAAAACCGAAATTTAGTTCCAAAACATGATAAAATGCCACGAGTCAGATGCTTAGACCGAATAAATAAACAGAGTTCAGTACAAAGGAGTACGCCACTACTAAGTAATCCCCCCAGACTCTCGCTGAGCATACCAAGCTCTGAGACATCCTCTAGACCGACTCACCATCAAAACCTGTAAAACAGTAAACATAAAGGGGGTGAGCTTACGCTCAATAGGAAAAAGTAGTAAAGGGAAAGACTCCTGCTCCGTTATCAAAATTACGCGATTAATAGCACTTACTAAAACGGACAACCCAGATAGAGATCTACGGGAGTAACTTGTACTTCAATAAAAACAAAATAAAGAAACACACGGATAACGAAAATAGGATAAATATACCACTAGGCATCGAATCCACAAATGAGCTCAACATATCGTACCGGAAACGCACATCGACCTAGATATCTTCCCAGAACACACAACATAGGGGTGAAGTAATATACATCATACCGGAAACGCACATCGGCCTAGATGTCTTCCCGGAAACGCACATCGGGGCAACAACAATACACCATACCGGAAACGCACATCGGCCTAGGTGTCTTCCCGGAAATACCCTCGGGGCAACAACAACATACCTTATACCGGAAACGCACATCGGCCTAAAGGTCTTCTCGGACACACCCTCGGGGCAAGTAAACAATATATCACACCGGAAACGCACATCGACCTAGATATCTTCCCGGAAACACACCTCGGGGTAAACAAACAATGCACAATACCATAACACACAATAACACACCACACATGTTACACCGCACTTATCATATCATTAATACTTACCGATACACTTACCAAATCCACCACATCGGTCTATCACTCACCCGATCATATCACAAGACCACAATCATATCTCATTCATTCAATCAATCATATCACGAAACAAACATTCATATTTCATCCATAAATATTCACATGGTTTACTATGCTTCTTAACTTAACTACGAGTGTATCATGCAACGCCATTTAAGGACGAACAATCATAATCCAACTCAACCAACACGCAATCCTAAGGCTCGACATGGCCATTCTACAACACGACAATTCCCATAATTGAAAGCGGGTATTCTAGTGAATCACATCCTATATGCAAACTAAGACTCTTCCGGTTATTATCATCCTATATGCATACTATTAGCATTCTTTAAATTAAAAGCGGAGATTTACTACTCTTACCTACCTCAAAAGTAAACTAATCCAGCAGCGGACGACCTGGCTAGCTTCCTCCTCGTCACTTCACGATGTCCAAAGGTCTCCTCATCCGTCGAGCTCGGGTCCAAAGTCTTGGATCACAAATAAATACTCAAATTAAGAGTAATTCACAAAAGGTTTAAGGAGGAAAACATTCCCAATTAACCCCAAAAGGACTCGGTTATAGATAATCGTTCCAATTACTCGAAATCCAACAAAGTGGGCCCAAAAGGCCCAACTCAGGTCTATCACGGTTCTGGTCACAGAGCCTTGACGGGCTCCGTAACGGATCGGGTCACGGATCTGTTGCCTGCACCGTCACGGTTCTCCTCACGGAGCCGTGACTAGCGCCGTCACGGTCTCCCTCATGGAGCCGTGACGTCTCCCATCACGGTGCCCGTCACGGATCCATGACGGGGCTGACACTGTTCCGTCTTCTTCTTCCTCCAGCTTCTATTTCCCGAAAATTAACCCTCAAAACCTCCATTTTTGACCTTCCCCACCTCCAAATCAGACCCTAAAACGTCTCTACTTCAAAACTCATCATGGGTCTTCATCAAAACTCCACAAAACTCATTAAAAGCAATCATCCAACATCCTTTTCTCTCCAAAAATCATCATCCAACACCCACAATCTCAAAACCCAACCAAGTTCATCATTTTTCCTCAAAACCCATGAACCAAAATCAACAAAAACGAAAAAGGGTTGGGGATTTACCTTGAGAATGGAGAATAGATGAAGAAACAAATGAAAATGGGAGGATTTGGGTAGAAAATGGGTTCAAAACACCCGTTTTTCCTCCTTTCTTCTTCTTCAAGCTTCCAAAGCTCCTTTTCTTCTTCCTCTCTCTCTCAAATTCGGCCACCAATAAAATAATGGCTGAAATGCCTTCATTTGGTGCTTAAAACCTAGTTGAGAATAGTCCATAATGCCCCTTTTAGCTTCTTCCTTTTCCATGGTTCAAGTGGAGGCAAAATGGTCAAATCCCACTTCTTTCTTCTCCCCCAAGCCAACATGGACAAGTGTCCATGTGGGGACCACTTATATCCAAATTAAAACTCAGCACAATTAATTTAAGGGTAAATTACAAATACATACCCCAAACTTGTCACGATTAACTGATACCTACCCTCATGTTTTTTTTTGTAACAGATACATACTCAAATGTTCCGAAAATTAACGCAAAGCCCCTACAGACAGGTAAAATGACGAAAATGCCCTGAAGTGATTTTTTTAAATAATTTTTGAAAAATAAAACTGAAGTGATTTAATAAGTACATATATATACCTAACAAAAGTGATTTTTAATTTTTTTTTAAAGTAATTACTGAAATTTAGTTGAGGGCATTTTCGTCATTTTACCCGTCTACTTGGGCTATCTGTTAAAAAACTAAACATTTGAGTATGTACCGGTTTAAAAAAATGAGGGTAGGTATCAGTTAATCGTGACAAGTTTGGGGTAGGTATCTGTAGTTTACCCTCAATTAAATCCTTAAGTCTTAGGTTTAACCGAAATTGACACCGATTTGACTTTTCACAAATTACAGCCATTTGAAAGGAAACGACCCAACTAAGCTAACCGTAACGACGGTTAAGCTTTTTGGGCCCCGGAAAGGTCCCGAATGACTCCCGGAGTCATCGGTTGACCTTTCCGGTAAAAAGTCAACTTTCGCCTAAAACCTCCGGTTCGACCGGGATCGACCGGGGGCGGTTCTTACAGAAACTAACCTGGAGGTGAGAATTGAAGGCAGAGACAACCGCGACGGCGTCGGTAGCAACGAAGCAAAAGAGAGAGGGAGAAACCATTTCCAACGAGCTTGACCTCAAATCTGATGACAAGGGCAGCAACAGGGGAGGGGCACCGTTTCCGGCCGCCAAGTCCACACCCTGACTCTGAATAACCTCGCTAATGGCCTACACCAAGAAACCATCGACCTCTAGTGGTTTAGACAACAGGAGGAGCGACAAGAGCCATCAAAAACCCACCGATCTTTACAGATCTAGAGAGGACAAGACCTGAAAAGAAGCTCAAACGGGAGGGAGAAGATATGGAGAACAAGAAGGGAATTATGGAGAACAAGAAAGGAATTATGGAGAAGAAAGGGTGGGAGGAAGGTCACCGCCAACAACATCCGTGGTTGAGGAGACTCGAAACATTATCGACAGAAGAAAGGGAAGCAGTATGCTGAAGACAGTATCATGTTAAATTTGAACTGCTATTCAAAACAAAATAACAAATTTCTGAGTTAGAATCACTTTCTTAGGTGAATTCTAAGTTGAGGAGTTACTTATAATGCTATCAAGATATCGATATTTTTGGTTCTATAATTTGGAGTATGGTAATTCAATTTATAATCTCCAACACCAGAAATAAAATTATTTTCTTATACAATGCAAGATAAAAGAAAAAAAGATAATTTCTTTTTATCAGCAAAAACATATTATAAAGAATCCACTTTTTAAAGTAAAGAGTGAGGATGAAAGTGACTACAGATGATGATAGTCTAGTTACATACCAATGAATTGAACGCATGCGTGACATCTCAGACTCATGACAATCCCAACAAAGAGAATAACTTGACACATGAAAGAGCATTTTTATACAAGTATCCCCGGCTTTCCAACATGAGAGCAAATGAATGAGCATTTCTATACAAGGAACCTCGGTATCCCAACATGGGAGCAAATAAAGTTGATTATTTTTCTATTTTGAAAAAAAATTCTTCAATGCTATTGGGTTGGATGAGCCAATAATTTGAAAGCCTTTGCTTTTATTTTGATCTAGAATTCCACCTATTTTTTGAAAGACAAAGTTGTTTGATTCAAAATAGGAGACCAAGTTTTTGAAACAAAAACGAAGGTGAAGAGGGGTGAACCCCTCAATTACAGACACAAACATATCATGTAAGGCACCTCAAATCATATAACCTGCCCATTCAAATGGTCAAAACTGATATAAAACCTAGATATACCACCATGAAGAAAACAAATATTACAAACCCAACACATGGTGGAACTACGATATCTAAATATGGTCTAAGAGCCCAATTTTCCAACCATGAAGACCAAAAATCCGAGTGACCTACGGACCAAGCCTAAAAAAAGAAAATAAAACCAAGCCTAGAAGCCTAAATTTTCCGACCTTGAATAACAACTGAAAGACCAAGGTATATGGGCCAAGCCCAAACCAACATACGGGCCAAACCCATAGCCAACAAACCCAAAGAAACAAGAAGAATCTAAAGCTAAAAAGTAAAAAACGACACCCGAGTCCCAAACCTCCCGTCGCGGTCACGAACTAGTCACAGACTCCAAGTTATTATGCTAGTAAACACTCCTAGGTTCATGGAGATATAGAACAACAACTGCCCTGTCATGCTCAGATATCCACCATTTGAGTTTCCAATAAGGGTAATTTTCACTTCAATATTCTAACTATTAATTTTTTTCACCTTAATACCTTAACTAATTCTAGTAGCACCTCAATACCCTAGAATGCATTTTTTTCACTTTGATACCCGCCGTCAATTTGTCATTCACTTTTTGGATCAAAAAAACTTAAAAAGTTCATAATATCACTCACTAACAATCAAAATTTTAAAAGCATGCCATTAGATTTCAAAATTTCTTTTAAAAATCAGTTTTTAATGTCACAAAAATGCATTCTAGGGTAGTGAGGTGCCACAAAAATGCATGATAGAGTAGTGAGGTGCCACAAAAAATAGTTAGGGTATTGAGGTGAAAAAAAGAAGCATTCTAGGGTATTGAGGTGCCACTAAAAATAGTTAGGGTATTGAGGTGAAAAAAATTAATAGTTGGGTATTGAGGTGAAAATTACCCTTCCAATAATTACATATTCGAGTTACCAAGATTACAACAAACAATAAATGGTTAGTATAAATTGAAAATAAACATACATTTTTATCTTATAAAAACCCGTTATGCTGCGAGCTTTACATCAACTAGGTGTTTCGCACCACGCGATGCGCGGTGCTAGGTGTGATAAATAGATGTTAGAGCGAAGAATTGATAATAACGAAAGTCGTTCTTGAGTAAATCTTATCCACATTATGGAGTTGGTAATGAACCTTATAATAAAACCGATCTAGCAACCAGTCATTTAAACCAACTCCACTTCCCAAATCCTTTTTCGTAGCAGGCATCTTGACATATTCAGCAGCTCTTGGCACTCCTCGTCGACAGTCCCTTCTCGGAAGCCCTCAGCCAGTAGGTGCTTCGCACCGCGCAGTGCTAGTTGTGATAAATAGATGTGAGAGCGAAAGATTGAGAATAATGAAAGTTTCTCTTGAGGAAATCTTTTATCCACTATATGGAGTTCTTAATGAACCTTATAATAAAACCGATCTAGCAACCAAATTTTATTTTTGAAACCAAATGACATTATAGGTCAACAACAAATTGAACCATACCTGCCCAAGGAAACTGATGAATCATACCTGTCAAGAAAATGCAAAGAACCAGGGAAGGAAACATCAACCATAAGAACAATAATCAACCATCTCCAGTCTCACCAGAAAAGCTTATACACAATTCATAACACGAGAACACGAACTAATCCACCACAAAAAAATGCATCGAAGTCATTACCCTTCCACTACCAGAGGCGTCGCACCGGAAAGACAGCGGCCGAGAAGTCCTCTTCTAATGTCGGCCGAAAAGCACATTGCTCCGCTTCAATTTTAGCGACCTAATGGGCTTGTGCCCGACGACTGATCCGACCGAAACACGGTGTCGTGGGAGCAGATTAGCGCTTCCGAGCGGTGAGTGCTGGACGCCCACACCAACTCCAGCAACCAACGCCGTGGATGCCATTTCGACCGATCTCCGGTGAGTTCTACGATGAATGAATAACCAATCAGCAAATTCACCAGAACTCTGAGGGCTTCGAGCATACCTATCAGCTTATATATAGGAGATCACGGAATAAAATGCACCAATTAGAGAAGAAGAAACGAAAGCATTGAATGAAGAGTCGAAAAGTAACGGGAGGAATTCAAAGAGAGAATCAAACGAACCATTGAAGAGGGCACGGAAACGATGTTATGGCAAAGGAGATTGAAGGAGTAAGGGGAAAAGATGCTTTGATGGCAGAAGAGGGAGAAATAAATGGTGAATTGATGATGAGAGTACAAAAACCCTAATACGCGAATAGGAAAGCCCGCGCGCGTCAGAAACAGTACGCGCACAGTGAAATAGCGCGTGAATTGTACAGGGATGTTGTCTTTAGATATAAGATAGATTCGATAACCAACAAATCTAGGATAAACATATCAATTCGGTACATACATTATTTTATCAACTCCGATCACATAATTCCAGTCCAAATACATTTTGGTAAGCAGACAGTTCTCATTTATGTATAAAACATTCCCATACAAACGGCTATTCCCACAATAACAATCCAAAACAAGAGCTTTGGGGAGCGAGAGACGGAGTTCATGTGTTCAGCGGCCAAGATGTAGGCTTCAATGGCTTTGAATATTCCCAAAGCCTTCTCCTTCCCAGCCTTGATGTTTTCTTTCGTCACCTCTCCCATGTCGTCCCCAAACGTGTAATACTTGCTTCTACTTGTGCATATACATCCCCCGCTCGGGGAGGGACTAATTTTAAGCTCCGTCGATATTTTTTCGAGTGTTTTTGTTAGATTATTACCTTCGATCACACTGTAGTTGTATGTGAAATTTTCAGAATCTATCCCGTCGATTTGATGCAACATGTACTTTAGTCGGCTTCCTGTCCAATATATATGCAAGTCAAATTGAATCCATGTTTGAATACTATATAAATTAGCCAAGTGAACAAATTTAAAATGAGAGATTGAGGATTGATAAATGGTGATTTAGTGTGTTGTGTATTATTTTGGGAAATTTTCACTAATGACACTTAGCTATCTGTATTTTTCATATATATACATTAAACTGAAAAAGTTTACGTGTAGATTTTTTACTAAATTATTTTTGGTCGGAAAATAGCCATATATTTCCAAAAAAAAAACCGAAGAAACTACCTTGGGCAAAGTTGATTTTCTTGATAGTTCCAGGTCCTCCGTCACCTACGATGATTTCAATACTCTCGATGACTTGAGGTAAGACCTTCGGAGTGATGTTGTCGGAATCAAGGACGAGGGCTTTGAACATCTTGCCGGCGGGGACTGGGGAAGAAATCTCCATTTCATAAGTCAAGACACCCATGATGTAATGAGCAGTTTGGATGTAATGATTTTAGTTGTAAATTTGGTTGAAGTCGAGATACTAATTATATGTGAAGTCGGGGTACTAATTATATAATGTGTAGAAAAGAATAATAGTGCAAAGTCCATTTATTCTCACATTTGTTTCCATTGGAATAATGTGTATATTGGTTATTTACACATGAACACAAAATAAGGAATCATTTCAAAATTCCCTAGGACGACAACAACTATGAATCCAAGATCTCATCATATACTTTTTTTTTATAAGCAATTTATTTGTTTTATAAAAACCAATCAGCTACAAAGTGTAGCCGATGGTCAAGGGTGTAGCCCTCATTCAACCTTACAAACAAAGTATTCCCAACAAGGGGAAAACATAACTAGTACACTGGTACTAAACCTGGTCTCAGAACCAAAAATAAAATCAGCACAACTTAAGAACCAACAGACACGGGCCAAGCCCAACTAAACAGAAACAAGTCCCAAACAGGACAAAACCAAGAGGGCTAAGGAAACTACACGGGCACGCAGGCCCAAACCTAAAGCAATACCTTAAGCCCACAAAACAACACCAAAGGTAATCCCGCCTCGATCCATGAGCAAGCCAAACGGGTCTGAATCGGCACCAGAGCAGCTTCAATCACTTCGCACCAAAACCAGTCCGACCACCACCGGCCGGACCAAACCAACGAACCAAGGGGATTCAGCGAAGAAGACGGCCGAGACAAAATCGGACACTCCACAAGACACCACAGAGACTCTTCCACAACCACCTCTCCTCCCCACACCAGACCCGACCAGAAGAGAGTTCCCTCTTTCTCCACTAATAAACCAACCAGTGCCCGGTTCCCACAAAAGGGATTACCGAGACAACTACCCCTCACCCTTAAGATTCAGTTCTAGTCCCCAGAATCCTCAGACTTCAACACGCTGTTAGGCTATTCCCAACAATGGCCAACACCATTTGATGGGCCTCATCCACAGATCCGAGGACGAAGGGATGAAATACGAGTAGGAAAAATGGAGGGAAGAACTAAATCGAAAAAGGAAAGAGGAAGAAGGTATGTCAGATCTGTAGCTCTCAGATCTCAGCGAGATCCCGACGGCGGCCAACACCTACCGACGACCCAATAGGGAGAGACCAAGCTCCAGAGAGCAAATACAACAGATTTGACAGGGGAGGAGTAAACATGAAGAGAGGAATAAAGCTCTTACCAAGGATCAACGGCGAGAGGAAGGAGAGAAGTTGCTCCTGCACCACCAGATCTGAACACCCCGAAGAAAACTAGACCCAACCACCGCTCCGAAACTTCCACAACAAGGCCAACACATGACCAAAACCCCTCGCCACACTACGAGGCCCGGAAACTCCCGAGAACAGAAGTCGAAGAAAAGGAACAGATGTCAGGCAACCCACCGCGAGAAAATAAAGTCCGGAGAAAACAGGGAGCAAAAACAACGAGCAACACCCAAAGCTCGTCATCAACCAAGGGGTTGAAAAACGTCCCACTAAGGCCAGGGCCTGTCACTGCCGAAGAAGAAAAGTCAAAAGATGCCTGAGAAGGAAGGCAACATCAACGAGAAGGAAGGACGGGAGAAGGGGAAAAGGCCAGAAGGTGGGAGGAAGAAAAGAGAGACGCCCACGTCCTACGATAGTTGTAGATCTGGAGCCAACACCTCCAAAAAGGGAGGCAAAGTGCTTCCCACTTCCAGATCTACAAACCACGGCGGCCGGAGACGCGGAGAGGAAGGGGAGAACCACCAGGGTTAGGAAGCGAGAGGAGGGACGCCAACGACCGACACGGGTGTAGATCTGGAGCCAACACCTCCAATAACGGCGACGAAGCGCTTCCCACAACCAGATCTGCTACACACGGCGGCCGGAGACGCAGAAGAAGTGGCGGAGTCACAAAGAAAGGGGGGAGAGGTGAAGGAGAGGTCGAGGCTAGAGACCAAGAAGGAAGAAAGGGAAGAAAGGAGGGGGTAGAGGAAGGTGGAACCCGACGATGCCATGGCCGGAAGCCATGGACACCGCCGGGAACCGGAGCTCGAACAAGATGAGGGGCGGCGCGGCTAGGGTTTGTTTAGAGAGAAGCGAGATCGCTTCTCTCTCTAACTTGTTAGTCAATTAGAGAGAGGAGCTGTGACCTCTCTCTAGAATCCTCCTGAACCCTACCCTCCGTCCTCTTCACTCTTCCTCTTTCTGGCCGCCGGCGACGGCCTCTCTTGGCTGTCGCCGGTGGCTATGGCCTCTCTCTTCCTTCTTTCTACTACTTGCTCTTCTCTTCTCCCCCTTCCTCCTTGCTCCTTCAGCCTGCTCGGAGACTTCTCTCTTCACCTTTTCTTCTTCGTTTAGTTCAGATCTGGGCCCTCTAGAGCTTTCTCTCGCCTTAACTGGTCGTCCGGTTGGTGCTGGCCACCGATGGGGTCTCGCTTCTCCGAGATCTGAGAGTGGGGCTTTGGATCTGCGACGAGGTAAGTTTACTTTCTTCTTCTCTTGCGCCCTCTTGTTTACCTGGCTCCCTCTCTTCGTTATGTTGAGGGGTGGCCGTCTCTCACCCTCCTGGGCGACTGGTCGGTGTTGGCCGCCGTCGGGATTTCCTTTTGGGAGATCTGAGAGAGGGGTTTCGAGATTTCAAGGCTGAGTGCCCTCTAGGCCTTCTCTCCTACTTCGGCAGAGTTAGCCCTCAACCCTCCTTTCTTCTTGCTTCCCTTCCCGGTCACGCTGGTGTGTCCCGGGGTTCATGGTGGGTGTTGACCGCCATGGATTGTTTGCCTTGGTGGCTTTGTTCGAAGCTTTAGGATATTTGGGGTTGTAGGACTCTTCTCTGTTTGTAGTTGGGTGTGTTGGTTCTAGTGGGTCTCCTTTGATTTTGGGTTGGCGGCTTCTGTTTAGCCGTGTAGAAGGGAGGTGGGAGGTGTGGGTTGGTTTGCCTTGCAGGTCTGTTTTGGGGTTCGGCATCGTTGCTTTCCCTTGCGGCGTGTTGGAGCTTTGGCCTCCGTCTCCTCAACTTTCTGATGGTGGTTCTGTTTTCTCCGGATGGGTTTGGTCGGCAATTTTTTGTTCTGCGCTTCATTTTCGAGGAGTGGTTTCTGTAGCTTCGACGTGTTTCTTCGGTGGCGCGGGGCTCAAGGCGTTCCTGTTTCTTTTCTGTTTAGGTTTTACTGTTCTAGTTTACTGTTCTAGTTGGCCTGGTTGGCTCGTGTTGCCCCTTGTTGGCCTGGTTTGTTACAGTTTGGGCTTGGCCCGTGTTGTTAAGTGTACGGGCTTGGCCCTTATTTGGTTTACTTCATGTTGTATCTGGGTATAGGCTCTTGTTAGACTCATCTGTTTGTAAGTTGTGGTATTGTTGGGCTTTTAGCCCTGGTTTGTATCTGAGAGGTAACCCTCTTGGCCTTGTTTTTCATTTTGAAAACCTGGTCTTTTATTAAAAAAATTGCTGATAAAAAAAAGCTCGAGGAAAAATCAAATACAAACCATGTCTTAACCTAAAAACTAGAGAACCAATCTAAGCCATCTATTTTAAGAATGGATGGATGAGATGCAATTGAGTAGTTGACTGCAAAAAAAAAACAGCACTTTTTAATAAGTGGTAAAGGCTTTTTAGTAAAACTATCATGTTAATTTTTTTAATCAATTCACTAATTTAATTTTTCCCGCTTCGTTTGAACTCCGATTGGCTTCAAACTTGCGCCATTAGTTTTGTTTTTTTAAGGGCTTTAAATCAAGATCAGTCATGAATATATTTTGAAGCACGAAAAAAAAATTATTTCGGTGTTGATTTTTTTTATAAAAAAATCTGGGTAATTTTTATCAACACTTTGTTCTGGATTTATCAACATTTTTACACTGGTTTTATCAACACTTTACACTGGTTTTATCACCTCATTTTCCAAAACTGATCATGTTTTTATCACCTCATCGCATGCTTTTTATGAACACTAGTTTTATCAACACTAAACATTAGGCTTATCATTCAATTACGTGTGTTTTATCATTCCCGTCACATGGTTTTTTTTGAAGCACAGATTTTTTTTATTTCGGGGCTGGTTTTTAAAGAAATTATATCTGACTAATTTTTATCAACACTTTGCTCTGGTTTTATCAACACTTTACACTTGTTTTATCAACACTCTACACTGGTTTTATCCCCCCATTTTCCAAAACTGATCATGATTAGTTTATCACACTTATTATCAAAATTGAACATGGTTTTTATCACCTCAGTACATGTTTTTACCAACATTTAGCACTAGTTTTATCAACATTTAGCACTAATAAAACATTTATTAGTGAATATTTATCAACACTCAACATTTTTTTATCACTCCGATATACCTTTTTATTTTCGTGCTTCAAAATATATTCATGATTGATCTTGATTTAAAGCTCTTGAAAAAATAAAAATATTGGCGCAAGTTTGAAGCTAATCGGAGTTCAAACGAATCGGGAAATATTAAATTAGTGAATTGGTGAAGAACAAAATGGACATTTGTCCACATGACACCATGCTTTTACAATTATGCCCTTGCTTGTGTGAGAAATGATGCAATTGGCGTGAGTTTGGGTGAAATTGGGGTGGTGATGTGGCATCATGTGAAATGTTGGATGTTAGGTGTGTGTGGCTAAGATTGGTTCTCTAGTTTTTAGGTTAAGAGTGGTTAATTGTCCATTTATGCTAACTATTTTCTGTAGTTGGAAACTCATGATGATTCCACAAATAGATTGAGCTACCGTTTTAAGTGATGATTTATGTGTCCTGAAGCCGACCATTAACGTTAATGTTACCAAACTTATCCACATCTATTCAATACTGTGAAGGTGTCCCAAGCAACGGCTTCATTAATTACGATGTTCACTATATTTTGTAAGACGAAGATGGACTTGTGTCATATTCATTATTTCATCTAAGTTTATGTGTCTTTAATTATTAATGTTTTGTTTGCTAGGCATGGGTTAATCCCAACTAACAAAATTAGAATGAAAGGAGACGGAGAATCAAAAGAGTCGAGTCTCAGAGACCAATTATATTGCCTCTCTCTATCTCTCGGTCAAACCCTAACTCCACTTTCTTCGCCGTCGTCGTCTCTCTCTAGCTCTCGGTTAGGGAAGACGATGGTGGCCAGTTTTTCCTCTTCTCCTTGCTAGCGGGCCGTGCTTCCCTTTGATTTCCCCAAATCCTCTCCCCCAATGTTGTGGCGCTAGATCTGGAAATTCAAGATGTAGATCTTGCCACCGATGTTGGTGTTCGTCTGGCCGTGTCCAGCCTCAAAGATTTTGTATCTCCACGGTGGTCCGTCGACAATGGGTGTTGTTGGCTTGCGGGCTCGATTGAGGTGGTGCTCCCTCGGAAGAACATCTAGCTGCTCCGACTTCAACTGGCTCTTCGTTCTCTGGCCTCCGTCCCTGTTCTCAATAAGGGTTTGAAAACTTTGTGTTCACAAACGCTTCCTCTTACCTCCTCCCTCCTCAGATCAGTCACGTGGTTATTTTGAACTAGGGCTCTCCCCTTAGTGGTTGTCGGTTCGGTGTTGGCCGTCGACAAGATCTCGTCTCCCGAGATCTGAGAGGGCCATATATGGAGGTTTCCTCTAGCCTCTCTCCTTCTTCTAGCTTGTTCCCTTCCCTTGACCTCTACCCTCATTCTTTCTCTCCTCGTCCTCCTTGTGTAGACGGAGCCCAATGGTCGGTGTTGGCCATCGTTGCGTTTATACCTAACGGCCTGTGAAAAATTTGGGGGCTAAGGTTTGAGGGCTTCGGAACAGGATGGACTAAGTGGTGGCTAGTTGTCTGGCCCTCCCCTTTGATGCTACCGCATGTTCTTTTCCGGTGGTGTGCTTTATCATTTGGTATCAGAGTTGGATGATTGGGCTGGTGGTTTATTTGAACCCGATGTTTGTAATCGGGTGAGTTCAGGGACTGGATTGGGTAAGGCTACTGCTGGCTGGGTTTATTTTACTACATTTTTTTTCTTTTTTGGTTATGTGCTTAAGGTGGGTCTTTATTTTTCAGACCCGTTTTCTCTTTTGTGTCTATGGTTTGTAGAGGTTTAAGACTTTGTTGTCTTCCCTTCAGGTACTTCATGTTAGTAAAATCAGGATACTTTGACCTATTAGTAGTTGTTTATTTCAAAGGTTCTGTTATTGTTTCTTCTGTGGTGTGGTAGTTTTAACTCGGTTGTAATAGTGGTTGTTCATCCCCGGTGTGTGGGGCTTTGTTTTCTTGAGGTTCCCGGATGGAACGCTCTTAGGTTGTTCATGTTTTTCATCGTCGTATTCTTTATTTCAAAGAACCGGTTATTTGTATTATGCTTTGCTACAGAAGAAAGTTGAGAGCTTCTCTCTCATCTCACTAAAAAAGCTCCCTTCACTTCTTCTTCCACCTCTGAAACCCTAGAGCCGCCGGCGGCTTTCCTGGCCATTTTGGCCGTTTGGGAATCCGTCGGTGACGTCCTCTCCTTCTTCTTCACTTCATATGCCCGTATTTGGGCTTTTCCGACCTTACCGCGCTTCGGCCGCCGTCACCGGCGTCGGATCTGGCATCCTTTGGAGCCAGTGAAGACGTCGGTGACACCAACTTTCTACCCTCTCCACTTTTCCTGCCTTCTTTTCCTTCTCCGGTGACGTGGGGTTCTTAGATCTGAGCGTGGGAGGCTCTTCTCCTCCGTTTCCGGTGGATATGGTTGTCGATCTAAAGCCCCGCCACTGTTCCACCTTCATTTTTGTTGAGATCTGGGTTTCTCCGGCCCTAGATCTCTCTTGACTTGCGTCACCTCTCTGAGATCTCAGGCCTATGCTTCCTCGCTCGGCTGGGTACAGTACGGGAGTGGGAGGTGCTTCGGATCTTCGTTGCGTCACCAGTTGGATCTTTGTTTGGCATTGGGGCTTTTGTCTCTAGGCGTCGCAGTGGGGTTGTCTTCTTTGTTTCTTTCGATTCACTGCCGGGTTCGTCTCTTTTTCGCCTTCAGAAGGGTGCTGCTGTGTTGGTGAATGGTATGCTCTGACCCCCCCTCTCCGATACTTCATGGACTAGAGAGATCGATACTTCGGTATGACCTCTCTTTTACTCCCCTTCCTTTGTCTTTCTGCTTAACTCCTGCACTGCCCTCCCTTTTAGTCCTCCTTCTCCGTTCCTTGTTATAGGACTGGGCCTCACGGTTGGGGTTGGCCACCGTGGGGGGTTTTAAGCCAGTGCCTTTTTGTGAGGAATTTCTTGGTTAATCTGTGTTTGGTTTAAGTGGTTGAACCGTAGGTTGGGGTGTATCTGTCTCCCCCCCCCCCCCCCCCCCCCCCCTTCATGGGTTGCAACTGGTGTTGGCCGGTTGGGAGGATCGTTTCGGCTCCTTTGGGTTGTGTGGTTTTTGGTTTGGGAGTGGTACCTTCTGTGGCGTCTTAGAGGTGTGGTGTTTTGGTGGGTCGTGTTTTTGTTCGTGCTTCTTGGTTGTTTTATCTGAGTATCAAGACTCTTTTTGTGTGCTCTTCGTCCTTTTCGACTCTTCCCGCTTCTCTTTCCGTTGTCTTGCCCTTTCTTGTCCTTCGTCGAGTTTAAAGGTCTTTAGCTTTTCTTTCTTGTGGTGTTATTGACCGGTGGTGGTCCTTGTTTGTGCTTCATTGCTGAGGAGTTGGGCATGTTGGGCTTTGGCGTGACTTGAAGGGGCGGGGTTGTTGTTTGGTCGATAATGCGCTGGGTGGTTCCAGTTGGGTGCGAGACTCGTGCTGGAGAGTTGCTGTTAGTTTAGATTTGGACTTTACTGTTGTGGTTTTCCCGTTGGGCCTTTTAGTTGTTGTTGAGCTGTTGTGCTCCGTTTACTGGTTTTATGTTTTAGTTGCTGGTATCATGTATTAGGTTTGATTTGGTTGTTAACTTGTTGCTTAGTCGTTGATCTGGTTCTGAGACCATTGTACGGTTGTCCTCTGGACTTTTTCAGAGGTCGTTTTATAACGATGCTCTTGTTTGTAAGGTTACCTTGAGGGCTCGACCCTTGTCCTTCGATTACATTTTGTAATCGCTGGATTTTTATAAAACAAAAACTTGCTGATCAAAAAAAAAAAAGGAGAAGCATTTGATCAACCGCTTTTAGTTCTCTTTTTTTTTTATGGATGATCTTTCAATCTTTGGCGTCGGCGTGTACATTTTCTGGTGATGTGAGTCAAGGACATCCGTTTGGGGCTCGATTAAAGGTGTCGCTTCTATGGTGAACGTCAGGTATGATTCAGGTATGCTTCTACGGTTATCAGGTGCGTGAAGAACCACTTGAGTTGAGATGGGCCGAGTCAGATTCAGTCATCGTTTGAGATGGGCCCAATCAGTTTAGTGGAGAATTTCGAATATCGTGTTTTCTTACTGATCAGAGTACCGAGCCCGCCATCCATAAAGGTCTAGGACCTTAAACACCAATTTCAAGAAACTCATGTATTTGTAGTTTTGTAGGGTATTTTTTTTTTGGTATTGAAGCCTTCATTAAAAAAAAAACTCCCTTCTAAGCGCACGTCTATTGTATGGAAACACTTTGATTTGGTCGTAGATGGAAATGATTCTAGGGCTTATTGTAAGTAATGTCCTAAAAACTACCCTGCTGGTTCTAGTAAATATGGCACTAGCACTTTAAAATTGCATATAGAGAAGTGTGATAACAACCCTGAGAAGATAGTAACTGATCTAAAGCAAGCCAAATTAGGTTTTCACAATGTGGGAAAGGGTAAGGGAAAACAGGGGGAATTAGTCGCTTGGCACTTTAATCAACAAGTGTGTCGAAGTGCCTTGACCAAAATGATAGTCCTTGATGAATTGGCCTTTAGGTTTGTTGATGGGGAGGGGTTTCATCATTTTGTATCTGCTTGTTGTCCAATGTTTGTGATCCCCTCTAGATATACTATGATTAGGGATATTTACAAGTTATATGAGGCGGAAAAACTCAAGTTGTTTGAGTATTTCCGAAATTCAAAATTTAGAGTCTCTTTCACAACGGACACTTGGACAAGTGTCCAACAAGTCAATTATATGTGCATAACTGCACATTTCATTGATGATGCATGGGTTTTACACAAAAAAAAATTTAAATTTCTGCCCAATAACTTCTCATCGAGGGGAAGATATTGGGAGAGCTGTTGAAACCTGTTTGAATGCATGGGGGTTAGATAACATAATGGCAATAACAGTAGACAATGCATCCCCTAACAAAGACGCCATAGAATATTTGAGGGTGCAACTTAATCAAAGAATGTTGTGCTCTAATTTATTTGATGGTAGATTTATGCACATGAGGTGTGTTGCACATATTTTGAACCTGATCGTTAATGATGGTCTTAAGGAAGTTGATAGGTCTGTAGAAAGGATAAGGGTTGCTGTGAGGTTCATTAGGCATTCTCCAATGAGGTTATCTAGGTTCAAAACTGCTTGTGTGCTGGCTAATTATAAAACCAAGCAGTTGCTATCCGTTGATGTGTCCACAAGGTGGAACTCAACCTACCTTATGCTTCATTCAGCTTGTAGGTTAGAGAATGCATTCCATCAATATAGCATGTTAGATCCTTGTTTGAATGCTGAGTTGGATTTTAAGGTTTGGAAAAAAATTGGGTCCAATTTAGGTAGGTTGACTTAATCTGATTGGGTTGTAGTTAAATCCTTGATGAAGTTTTTGGAAACTTTTTTTTGTGCAACCGTTAGAATATCAGGTTCCTCATATGCTACATCAAACGAGAATATTGGATGAAATATCAGACATTAATTTGCTTATAAAAAAGGGTTTAGAAAGTGATAATTTAAGCATGTGAAACATGTCATCTAGGATGAATGAAAAATTCAACAAGTATTTTAGGGATTTAGGAATGTTGAACATGTTCACATTCCTAGCACCAATTTTTGATCACCGGAAGAAGTTGAGTTACGTCAATTATCTTTTAGAGGACATGTATCCCGCTGAAGTTTATGCTAGTCTATCCCAATGTGTCTAAGTATCTCTTGATGATATGTTTGCATAATCTAAAAATGAATTTGGTGTTGATGAGCCCGAAACACAACCGGACTGTTCCGATAGTGTTGTTGACAAAGTCTCAAAACACCGAAATTTTGAACAATTTAAAAGGCTTTGTTCTTCACGTGTTGATGCTCCTCAAAATGAGTTGGAAACATATTTAAATGAGCAGCGAGCTACTGACAGTTCTGAATTCAAAGTGCTTTCATGGTGGGCAGATAATGCTCATCGATTCCCTATTCTTGCTAGGATGGCTAGAGATATTCTAGCTATTCCCATGACATCAGTTTCTAGTGAAAGTGCATTCTCTGCTGGCAGTAGAGTACTCGATGCTTTTAGGAGTTCATTGAGTACACGAGTTGTGCAAGCATTGATTTGCACACAATATTGGTTGAAAGGTATTAATATTATTCAAACTTTAGCAAGTATGGAGAATGATGAAGACTTGATTCAAGATGAGGAGGATGATAATAACTCATCTTTTTCGTGTCTGTTTTGATCTGTTTTTTTTTTGCATTGGTTATAAATAATTGTTTTTGCATCTAATTTCCAGTAATTGATACGTTTGCCACCACAATTGGCGCTCCTATTCTTATGTGATCGAACTACCAAAAGTTGGTTAGTTACGAACTATATCATACTTGATCTTTTTTGCCTTCATTTCATTTTTTTAATTTGCTATTGCTAATGTTTTCCTTATTTCATTGTGATAGGTACTGTTCTTGTAAGGAAAGCAAATGAAAGCTTCCTTTTTTGAGAGCAAATGAAAGCTCTTGTTGGAAGCAAATGAAAGCTTCCAACTTTCTGAAGTCAATGACACCACTGATGCTTGAAGACTAAGCTGTTTTTGTATTTTGTTTGGAATGTCAGATTTGTAAATGTGTTTTTGGTTGTAATTTTTAAGAACAAATGTGTTGTTATCTGGTGAAGAAATGTGAGATGTTTTTTATTTGAAATGAACAACTTTGATCTGTTTTGTATCATTTGAAATGAATATGTAACTTTAAATTTGAACTTAAGATGTTTAATCTGTTTTTAATCATTTGGGCTTCTTTTTGGGCCTAAACAGTACTGGGCTTTAAGTGGGCCGGTTGAACCGGTGATATCACCGACCCGCCCGACCCTTTGCTCGGCCGAGTATTACACTACTGGGTCGGTTTCGTGGTCGGCGTCGGTGTTGGTTTTGTCACCACCGAAGTGGTCGGTTTCGGTGGTGCCAGGGCTGGCCGGTGCCGGTTACCCGGCCGTGCCCAACCCTAATTGAAGGATGTGAGTACATTTTTGTAGGCAATACAAAAATAAACTATAAGATGATATATGGACCCTACCCAGTTTGCTTTTTTTTTTTCTTCAGTTGAGTAACATCTCGAACCCTTAGTCATGAACCTTCTACAGGGTGTTTCATTTCAGTCTTGGTTCCAGATGTCGTTTCAGGTATCTTGTCATGATTATTTTCCATTTATAAAAGTTTATATTTTCCTTCGAAAATAAACTATAAGTCCAAAATTCAAAATCTTCGCCATTGTTGTCTCTGGCAGTGACTCCTTCTTTACTCTACCTCTCGATTTTGGGGACGGATGAGTCGATTTTTTACGATGATCAAAGTCAGCGCTACCATGGATTTGCTCTTTGTGCTAAGAGCATGTACATTGGTAAGACTGACTAAGGGGCTAAGGTTCGGGGTTTATATGATGGTTGTGCAGAATAGTGAATCTCAACCCCTTAATTTAAATTGTATTTAGCCGCGAGACTCGTTAAGGGGCTCATGATTTTGAGTGAGTGTTGAATTGATATTTTGTCGAATTTATTAAATTTTGATTTAAAACCGTAAATATTAAAGAAAATTGAAACAAATTTAACCAAATTAGTTAATAATAAAATAAATTAACTAAATGAATTGACACTTCTAATTTTATTCACCCCCGAATATCACAACCCAAAACACATTTGACAAGACAATTGTTACAGACAAAAAGCTTTGTCACTCGTCGTTGATTGGTAATACCCTCCAAACTGACCCCATATGTGCTCAAAAAGGTCCTCTTGGAGTTGCCAGTGGGTGTTATCATTTGTCATATCGAGTCGAGCAGTCAAGCGTTGTTGGTAGGATAAGGGCCCTCCATGGTGCCATCGTTCAGGTGGTGTCCAATATAGTATTTCCGTAGGGGAGTCGTAATACAAATCTTCATCTCCTGCTTCGTACCGGTCGTGTTCATCCTCTACAATCATGTTGTGTAGAATTATACAAGTGTGCATCATATCAACCAAAGTCGTCCTACTCCAAACACGAGCGGGCCGCAAAATTATGTGCTACCGTGCTTGGAGGACTCCAAAAGCCCGTTCAATGTCTTTCTGACAACCTTCTTGAACTTTAGAGAAAAATTTGTGTTTTCATGTAGTGAGATGGAAAATTGACTTTACAAACCGATTCCATGATGGGTAAATACCGTCAACCAAATAATAAGGTCGGTTGTATCGATGCCCGTTGATCTCATACTCCACGGCATATTCACGACCTTCAAAAGTGTCGTTGAATAAGTGGATTACGTTGATGTCATTATTCGAGTCTGCCATCCTGAAAAACGAATGCCACATATAGTTTCCAACATAACGATTGGATGCCTGGGGTGATCTCACTGGCCAAAGGCTCCTTGCAATGCGATTGAGAAATTCTTCCACTGCCAACGCATGCAGTAAAGACTCCCAATCATGTCGGGGAACCCTCGATTGTATCTTGATTCGAGTAATCGGGTCAAGTCCTCCGTTGTTGGTTTACGCTCGTACTCATGCATGAAAACCTCAACAACGGCCTTGTAAAACCGGCGTACACATAGGAGTATGGTAGTTACCCCAAGTCGTAGGGTTTCGTCCATTGCATCGGCTGAACAGTCATACACTAGCATTCGTATCGCGACGGTGCATTTTGGTGCATTGATAATCCCAAGCGTCTGACAGCGTCCCACTTCTGAACGAAGTAATCATCAAGCTCTGCTACCTTTTCCATCACCCGTAGAAAAAGCGGTCGGCACATACGAAATCGACACCTAAACATATTGGGCCCATAGGTGGGGTTCTCGACAAAATAATCATGCATCAGTCGGTCGTGACCTTCGAGACGACCTCTGTCAATCTGTCGTCGGGAAGGTTCCACACTTCCGATCCTTCGCCTCATTGCGTCGATCTTTGACATTGCTATCTCTATCACTCCCTCAGCCCTTCGACGGATTCGTTCCTTCATTTCACACATGTTGGCTTCCAACTCCTCCATAGCTCGAGACTCGTCGTTGGACATTTGTTGTTGAAATTATGAGAGAATTTTAGGATTTTGAGAGAGAAAGTTGAACGAAATGTTGGTGGTTTGATGAATGGGAGGGGTGTATTTATAGATGGAAGAATATTAATTATTTTTTGGATAAAATTGATTTCAGGTATGAACCCATCTTTAGATACGAAATACGAATTAATCCCAACTTTGGAATTGCATAATACCCAAGGGTTGCGATTTCGCGTGGGGTATTTTTTTTCACCAAGTTTCTTATTTTGATCTTTCCCGCTTCGTTTCAACTCCAATTTAATTTTTTCTTGCGCCAAAAACTTTCTTTTTTCAAGATCTATGTATCAAGTAGCATTTTTTTTGATAAGCGAAAAAAATTATTAGGCAAACGTTCTACAACAGGTAAAACGATGCAAGAAAAACAAAAAAAATACATGTACAAGCAAAAACACAAATCGTTAACCGTGCACTAATGTATGTGTTTGCAACTGCATTTGTATGAATAAGCTAATCTTAATGTATGTGTAAGCTAATCTTAATTTATTACCTTACACGTACAAAACATACATACACATACAAATGAAAATAGTAAGAACATACATTAAGTTTAGCGTGCACATACAACTAAAACAACATGCATTAAGGTTGACTTACACATATAAATGAAAATGGAAAGAACATAAATTAAGTTCAGCGTACACATATAACTGAAAATTACAAAACATGCAGTTGCAAATCCATATATACAAAAAACATACATTACGATTAGCTTATTCATACAAATGCAGTTGCAAACACATACATTAATGCATAGTTAACAATTTGTGATTTTGCTTGTACATGTCTTTTCTTGCTTCAAAACATATTCAATATGCTACTTGATAAATAGATTTTGAAAAAAGAAAAAAATTGGCGCAAGAAAAAATTAAATCAGAGTTGAAACGAAACGGGAAAAATCAAAATAAGAAACTTGGTGAAAAAAAAAATCCAGCCTTGGTTTATGCGATTACATGCGATTCTAAGGTTGGGAGGGATTCGTATTGCAAACTACGAACCAATCTAAGCCATAGGATGCGGTCAAAGTGACGTTAGCAGAACGCCCCAGATGCTGACACGTGGCGCGCGCGCACGGTGCTGATAGTTTACATAGCACAGTACTGATAGTTTACATAGCACAGTGCTGATAGTTTAGTATAAATGTAACTTATCAACACTTTTGTACTAAACTATCAGCACCGTGCTATGCAAACTATCAGCATTGTGCTATGTAAACTATCAGCACCGTGCGCGCGCGCCACGTGTCAGCATCTGGTGTGCTCTGCTGACATCACATTGGAGGGATCATATGGCTCAGATTGGTTCGTAGTTTGCACAATAAGGGGTGGTTTGTACCTGATACCAACTATTTCTCTCTCTCTATATATATATATATATATAGGCACTTTTAAGTGTTACCTATGCTTAAAATGTTACATGTTAACTAAATCTAAACCATCCTATTTTAAAATCTAATGGCTGTAAATTTTTCCCTTGAATTATCCAAAAAATAAATAGAAAAGTTAATAAAAGGGTAATTTCGTAACTCCATCTCCTTACTTTTTTTTTGCTGCAGAATTTTTTCTGTATAGACCTTATTTTTATTTTATTTTTAATATTTTATTCTAATTGTTTTTCCATATTTCGTAAATCATGTTAAGTAATATTGTATCCGATAATACAAAAAGTTATGTAAAATGTTACAGAAAATTTATATGAGTGCTTCGGACTTAGAATCGATGTTTAGAACTAAAAATCGATATTACAAAAATTATAGACAAATATTATAGATTTTACATCCTATATTACACATTTTTTAATTTCAATTTTGTTATTGAACATTAAAAAATACAAGAAAAAAAAATATAGCCATATACATCAGAATTACAAAAAAATAACAAAATTACAGAAAATAACAAACAATGTTACAGAAAATACAACAAAATTACACAAAAATGTAAACAAAATTACAGAAAAATATAAACAAAATACAGAAAAATTACAGGAAAATAATTGGAAGGAGGCTCGGGTTCGGTCAGACCATGATGAGGTGAGCATGCAACAGAGGCTTGATGTAAGAACCGCCCCCGATCGATCCCGATCGAACCTGAGGTTTTCGGCGAGAGTTGACTTTTTACCGGAAAGTGAACCGATGACTCCAAGGGTCATTCGAGACCTTTCTGGGGCCCAAAAAGCTTAGTCGTCGTCACGAATAGCTTAGTTGGGTCATTTCCTTCCAAACGATGGTCTTTCGGGGAAAAGCCAAACTTGGTCAACCAACGAGGGGCAAGCCACCCGGGACTTATCCGAGACCTAAAACGCTTAACCGTCGTCACGGCTGGATTCGTTGGGTCGTTTTCGATCAAATTATGCAATTTCGGAAAAAGTCAATTTTGGTCAACAGAGGACAAAACGGTCTTTTCGGCTCGAAATTTTGGGCTGAGATATTTATTTGGACGTGGACCCCACCAAAACTATTTTGAATTTCAAGTTATTAGAAGGAAAAGAAATTGAATGAAAAATTTCCCTTTTGCCCTCACTTTTGCCAAAATTGGAGAAACATGAGAAATGGTGGTTTTGTCCTTATCCTTTTGGGATAAGACCCACATGTGCACCTCTCCTCCTCATTTTATTACCCTAGCCAAACCACTAGAGAGAGAAAGCCTCTCTTGTGCCTCCATTGAAGAGCAAAGGAAGAAGAAGAAGGAGCTCATCCAAACCCCATCTCCCCTCCAAAACTCGTTTTTCTTGGTCATTTCTTCCCTTTGTTCATCCCAAACGGTAAGAACCTCTCTATTTTCATTTTTGGAGCATTTAAAATCCATGGGTAAGAGATGAACCACTTTGGTTTGGAGTGGTGAGGGTTGGAAACTTGAACACTAGTTGAGTTTGGTAAGGAGTTGTGAAAGAACCATGGAAATCAAAGTTGGAAGTGAAACCCTAGCTTGGAGGATTTGGGAAAAACTTGAAATTGAGACTAAAATCAAAGGGGTTTTGTGGAGAATTGATGGTTTAAGGACATTCATCAAATTTGGGACGTTTTGGACAAAAGTACGAATTTTCCGGCGACCGGAGGCTCGCCGGAGCGCCGGCCGGCCGCCGGAGGTCCGACCACTTGGGCCAGAACGAGATTGGGCCAAAACAGGCTCGGCCAGATTGGGCCAAACCTGGTCTTGGGCCGGATCTGGGTCTGGGCAGGATCTGGGCCTGGACCGGGTCTGATCCGGGTCAGATTCGGGTCCGGTTTCTGGGTCGGGTCGGATCCGGGTTGGGTTATTTATTTAATTTAAACCAATTAATTTAAAAAAGGGACTTCGCCGATAAATTAGAGGACTGATTCAGACTGAACCTGTCACGCCCCAAATCTGATTTTGACCGGACTCGAGACGTGAACTAAAACAGTAATAAATTTAAATGAAAGTAAGGTCATAAAGCTTAAAATAATAATCCGTGATTCATAAATTTGAATAAAAGAGTCAACAACTCTTAAGTAAACCGTAAAGACAATAAATAGTTCAAAACGATGTACGTCTCTAGACTATCTAGTCTAGGACCCTCGCAAGCTCCCAAGCGTCGAGCATCCAGCTAGTACACAACCCGCTCATGACCTGAAATACAACAAGATAAGGGGGTGAGCTTTTGCTCAGCAGGAAAAGTAGTTAAGGTTATAAGCAAGCGCTCACCACCACGGGTAACCGTCCAATTAGGGCATACTAGTACGGCACACAACTAATTTCCAACGGGACTCGTAACCACACTCCTCAACTCAAGATCAAACCACACTCACAAACATACTCAAACGAACAAGCACAAACTGCAATCACATCACTTAACAGGTCATCAAGCACAAGTAAATAGTAAAAACACATACGCGTCCCGTACCGCAGTCCACTACTCCGCCGGCTGTCCACAGCCCGACTCTATCATATCGTACCGGAACACACAACATCGGCCTAGATATCTTCCCGACAAACACTCGGGGCACAATCTCAATACGTCATACCGGAATCTCCATCGGCCTAGACATCTTTCCGGCACTCCTTCGGGGAACGAACAGTCAACGCAAACCGTCGGCCTAGATGTCCTACACCGGCATACCCCCTCGATGTAGACCATCGTACCGGAACCACTACCCGGGGGACCGCGCATACGTGGGACCACACCGTCGGCCTAGGTACTACCCTACACCGGCGTACCCCCTCGGTCGTAGGTACCATACCGGAATACAACTCCTCTTGGAACACACATCAAGATAATAACACGTATCGTAATGCCATAATTCAAACACGGCTTACTAAGCCCAACAACCTTACTAAAACCAGTCATGTTGGTCTATCAACTACCCGACCATTTCACAAGCAGTGATTCACGTCAATACAAACATGGCACACTTGCCCAACGATAACCACACATACTACACCGGGTACTACCAACATTCTTCCCAACCTATCAACGCCTAAAGCACACATCACGCATTTCAATCAAATCAAGGCAATTCAAACAACACACAACCTAAGGGCTCGACATGACCCGCATGCATTTCTACCACCACAACAATCCCAAACTTACGGCTCAACATGGCACGTAAGCTATCCCTCGATTCACACGTTCCTCACGTCCTAATCATTCACTTCTAACAGTTCCGATTTAGTAAAAACGACCTATAGGCATACTAGTAACTTTCCGCAATTAAACCGGTATCCGCTACTTTCCCTACCTCAAGACGAACCGACAACTACGTCTCCTAGCTGCTGACGTCTTGGCTCGCTACCTCCGGTCTTCTCTTCGATCGAAGCCGGACTCTAAATTACACGGAAAGCCAAAATTAATTTAAAGTTACGACTCATACCAAATTAAATTCAACAGTTGTCTTTTAAACTCGAGCGGGCTAAAAGCGGGATTATACGACGAATCGGGTTCAGGCACTCGAGCCTTGAGCACAGAACCCGGTGCACGTTTCCCGAGGCACGGTTCCCAATGCGTGGGTCCCGAGGCACGTGGTCCGAGGCGCGGATCCTGAGGCATGTGGTCCGGGGTACAGGTTTCGAGGCATGATTCCCGCAGAATGGGTTTCGAGGCACGATTCCCGGGGCACGAGTTTCGAGGTGTTCGATTCAGCGTTTCCGCTTTTAATCCCGTTCTAAGTCCGATTAAATTGTCCGAGGTTCCAAGTGCGTTCACAGTCCAAAATCCGTCTTAAATCAAATCTGATTTTTAATTTCTTTATTTCAAAACCTTTTCTATTAATTCTTTTATTTAATTTCTTTACTTTTTGTTGCGGGCCTGAAGAGCGATTCTCGTGATTCAACCAAAACCGATCCCGAGATTGCTGGTTTGATATCGGATCACGCAGACTCTCGTTTGGAAGATAGCGTGGCACCTTGTTCGGATGGGCTTGAAGTTGCAGAAGTTACCTCTGAGGAACACACGGCTGGGTCACCTGAAATTGGGCCCTCTCATGAAACTTTTGTCCGCCCTCTTGAATCGTGTTCCGATTTGGTGAAGAATTTTCCCCCCAAATCGGACTCTCGGGTTTTAACGTCTTCTTCCCTTAACTCGTTGTCAAGGTTCGACTAAGACTTTCCAGTTTGGTCGCCAGAAACAATACAGAAGGTTAAAGGGAAAAGAAAAAAGAAACCCCAACAGCCATTCCGAGTGACGACTCGTTCACTTTGTATGAGTGAAACTCAGAAGCTCGAGGCTCAGCGTAAAAATGAAGCTTGGAGACTGTCACGCCCCAAATCCGGTTCTTGCCCGGACTCGAGGCATGACTGGTAAAATATCGATAAAGGAGATAACAATTTAAATCAAGTTCCAGAAAACTCCAATAAGTAACTCGAATCCAAAAAAAATAGTTTAAGACATAAATAACCCTCTAGGGGTGTAATAATAATCCTTCACAAGTTTGGTTCAAAACATAAAAATGTAAAGTACGAAGTCTCTATCATGTACCCACACCGAGAAGCTCCCGAGCTTCTACTCCTCAATCAAGCCTATAGACACAACAGTAAATCATAGGGGTGAGCTTACGCTCAGTAGGGAAAACGCATAACGAAGCGGACTTTAAACTCAATCAATTCAACAGTAAAGTCAACACATAAATCTTAACAATCACGAGCAAAAGATAAACCGATCAATGCCGTGGCACATGAAGTCACCACTCTCCGATCCACATCTTATGTGTCCTCTCGGATTTTCCCTCCAATCCAGAGGAGACACATATCATTGAGACTATCGGAAACACCCTTCAGGGCACATATCGTCGAAAGTCTCAGAAACGTCTCCAAGGGATTTTAGATCCTCGGGAACCCAGGGCCATACTCCCATAGGAAGCGCACACGTGGGCAATTTAATAATAAGCAGTTAATAATTGAATAACGCACTCAACAGAAATACGAAGTAATACAAGCTCAACAACCACCAATCCAAGTCCACACACGGCTCAACCATCACCAATCCACCACAACACATAGTACACGAATCACGCAATCGTAGCACACCAAATACACAGTCCCAACTTACCGTTCACTTACCAGTTTCGAACCACCGGGGCATCGATCACCTGATTGCACCGCTCGGTACAACCAGTCATACTCGATGCTCCAACAACCATTCAAGTAATCAAGTAAACATTCGAATACAATCAACGAGCAAGTACGAGTGTAATCAACTAAACATCAAAACCTTCAAAAGAGCATTCATACATGCAATTCCACTAGTTTCTTTAGACTCTTTAGCCTATCCACTAAGCAATCAACAATCAAGCATGTGATCCTAACACGCAGCTAATCCGAGGGCTTTGCCAAGGCTCCTCTACCAGACAATCAATTTCCCAAGTATTGAAAGCGAGTTACACTAGTGATTGGCATCCTAATCGGTCACCACTAGACACTTCCGGTTATTAGTAATTGAAAGACGATTAAGCTAGTTATTCGCATCCTATAGGCATTTCTAGGACCTTTTCCAATTTTATTAACCTAGCATGCATACTAAGCATCATAAATGAGAGGTTAAGGCTTTCCCTACCTCAAGGTCCTCCTCTTCAACGCTTTGATGAAGCCCGGTGATCACCACTTCGCTCTTCCCTCGGGTCCCGGCGTGATCCTTGCTCCTCTAGCTCGATCCCCAAAGTCTGGGACACAAAGAAACGCTAATTAGGCTCCACTTAAACTGCAAGAAGGACCCCCAAAACCCTTCCAAAGTTCAGCTCAAAACCAAGATGCTAAAACCCTCAAGAACCCTCAAGAAACCCTCACCCTGGTGGGTCACGGACCTGGTCACGGATCCGTGACGTTAACCCTCACGGTTACTGTCACGGAGCCGTGACGAGTGCCGTCACGGACTCCCTCACGGAGCCGTGACGTCGCCCGTCACGGGATCCGTCACGGATCCGTGGCGCACCAGGGCAGTTTCGCCCTTCTTCAACCTCCAGCTCCAAAACTCCGAAAAACCACCTTCAAACTCAGAATTTTACCCCTTCCAACTCCCAAAACAGTCCAAATCCTTCAATACTCCTCTACCCATGGTAGGAATCAACACACAAACAAGTTTCCAAAGATTCATCAAATCAAACCCACTTCAAAATCTCCAACCACTATTGATTTCTCAACAAAAACTCAACAAAGCTTATCATCCACAACATCTCCCACCATTTCTACTCAAACCCAACATCATCTAGCAATTTTCACCCAAAACCCATGAAAATAGATGAAGAGAAATGAGGATTAGAGAGTTCCATTACCTCTAGGATGTTGAGATGGAGAAGGTGCTAGTGATTTTGAGGGTGGATGGCTAGAGGAAGACCCCAAATGGCTCCTTCTTCCTTGATTTTCCTTCAAGCCTCCATGGGAGCTCTTCTCCTTTGCTCCTCCTCTCAATTTCGGCTACACTCAACCAAAAATGAGTTGAAATTGCTTCTCCAATCCAATATAATACCTAGATGTAGTAAAGACCTAAAAGCCCTTGAGCTAGATTCACTTGTAGTAGCTTTTGGGAGGGTAAAAGGGACTATGACTATCCCTTTTTCTCTCTTTCAACCAAAAGAAGAAGTGTCCACCTAGGTCATTTAATTCTCCAAAATAATTTCCAGCACTTTTAAAATTAAGGCTTTAGTCGATAAAAAGTCTCGTTTTGACCAAAAATGACTTTATCCAATAATATACTCAAACGAAAGGGATTTCTCCCCTGAAGCCAACCGTGATAATGGCTACTTCGTTTGGGTTCCAGAAAAGTCCCGAGTGACTTCCGGAGTCACCGGTTCGACTGGAAGCGGGTCTTACAGAGACATTTTGTCACTACATGGACTTTGCTGCAGATAGAGCCTAAGGAAGATGTTCCTCCATCTATCGACTAGTTTCTTTGTATTTGGCTTTTGTTCTCCTTCTTTGTTTTTATCTTAGCAAGATTCTCTCACCGTTTGTGGTGGAGTCTCTTTTGAAAGTTATTTGGGATAGCTTTATGCGGTCCCCTCTTTTTCCCCATCTTGGGGAAAATGTTTCAATAAAACAAAAACATCATCAATCAAAAAAAAGGAACACGAAAATAAAGTAGCGGGAATAATTAAAGTCACTTACTTGAACTCATGGGAGGTCACTTGATGAAGAAGAACAAGGTTATGGATTATACTTGCTCCATGAAGTTCTAACTCTCAGATGGGGGTGAGAAGAAAAAGGAGAATTCAAGTATTCCATTGGGGACCATAACCGTATACTTATAGATGACCAATGCTTAGTTGGTCAACTATTTGTAATTTCAATTAGGCCCATCAACCAAAAAAAATTACAACTTGGTATCTACATATTTAACTTCCATGACCACTTAATGATACCTATTAGATACACACTTTAATTGATCACTTTAAAATGTATCTATAACTTTAGTGATAACACGTACATTAAACACATATTTTCCCACCTAGTGGATTTTAATCCAACAATCTCCCACTTGGGAAACATATGTTTTACCTAAGAAATGTACAACCTTATGAGCTCAAAATTGTTATCACATAATAGGTACCCTTACAATCTCGTCCCTTCGATTATACTCGTATAGAACCAAAGCAACATTCGTCAATTAACTTTAGACTAAACCAATAGTGTTCACGTATACAAGCATAGCCGAATGACACAGATCAATCATGGATGTGTAACATGAAAATTACATGCAATGTGATCCGACATGCCTATTTGCAACTGGTCCACCTTATACTTAAGTGAGGTCGATAACTAAAACAGAATGCAAGGACTGAATACTTTATTTCTGATCAAAATTAAGCATAAAACTTTACCTTTAACCTTAAACTTTAAACCTTAGACTTTAAACCTTAGACTTTAAACCTTAACCTTATGCATAACCACATGCATGAAGCGAGCAAACTACAAAACTCCCACTAAACCAGAATATCCTCAAGTGTTGCAATGCCCATACGGGCAGCATGATCATGAAAGACCTTGGGCTGTAAGCCCTTAGTGAGCGGATCCGCTGTCATGGAGTTTGTACCAATATGCTCTATGGAAAATTGTCCATTTTGCACTCTTTCTTTTACAACTAGAAACTTTATGTCTATGTGTTTAGACTTTGACGAGCTCCTGTTGTTGTTGGAATATGCAATTGCTGATTTATTGTCACAATACAACTTTAGTGCTCTTTCAACATTTTCTAAAATGCGCAGCCCAGTGACAAAGTTTCGCAGTCATATTCCCTAGTTCGATGCCTCATAGCATGCTACAAATTCTGCTTCCATAGTGGAGGAAGCTACAAGTGTTTGCTTAATGCTTTTCCACAATATAGCTCCTCCGGCTAATAAGAAAATATAGTTTGATGCAGACTTTCTACTATCCTGGCAACTAGCAAAATCAGAATCTGAATACCCAATGACCTCCAAACGATCATATTTTCCGTAAGTGAGCATGTCACGCCCCAAATCCGGTTTTGACCGGATTCGAGACGTGGACACATAACAAAAAATAATAATGTAAAAAGAATTAAATAAAAGGTCTCAAATTCAACTTAAAGCTTCGAAAGTTTAGACGAGTCAAAAGCTCGATAAAAGTAAGTATTGGCAGAGTCAAACAGTAAATGAAAAAGTACGTCGCTAGACACTAGCTAAAACCCTCGCCAGCTCCCAAGCTCCGAGAATCCTGCTGGTACTGATCCCGCTCAACACCTGAAACACAAAAAAGTAAGGGGGTGAGCTTACGCTCAGTAGGAAAAGTAGTTAAGGTTCTGAACCACAGTTCATCACCACGAGTAACCGTCCAATTAGGGCATACTAGTAAGGCACAACTATAAACAAGCCTACGGGCAGTTCTCAGTTACCGGTCACTTTCACAAAGTCATAGACCACTTAGAGACACGCACAAAGCCAACCATCAGGTATAAAACACACAGCGAAACACACACGGATATCATACAACAGTTTCCAACGTCATTGAATGCAAAAAGTCATTTGCACTAAGCCACTTATATCGTACTGGACCACACAGCATCAGTCCCGATATCTTCCTCTCACTGAGACTGAGGGTAACATCCTCGACCGGAAATCCCTCATTCCGATGTCTTCCGAGCACACAGACCCGGGCCTTACTCACATACGTACTGGACCGGCACACACTTCGGTCGTAAATCGTCCCGAACTACAAGTCATCGGGGTATAGATCACGCTATCCTTGGCCTCGATACACTACACCGGAACTATCCCTCGGAGTAAGTACCACTCCGGTTACGTTTACTCTTGGAACACGCAATAAGGGTATAACACGCAGCATAGAGCCATAGTTGACCTCGGTATGTCAACCGGGCCAACACACCGTACACACAAACCGGTCTATCACTCACCCGGTCATATCACAACCAAGGGTTCGCGTACATCAAACATGGCACACTTGCCCACACACAGTCACATCATGCAACACCGAGTATAATCTTATTTAGACTCTCACACAGCGATCACGGCACACAACACACAATCCTAAGGCTCGACATGGCCCATCTACCAGCACGGCAATTCCCAAGAGATAAAGTAGGTAAAACTAGTGAATCACATCCTACATGTTACTAAGACTCGTTCGGTTATTTAGTAATCGAAAGCGGCTATTCTAGTGAATCACATCCTATATGTCAACTAGGACCTTTCCGGTTTATTATTATTCCCTAATCATGCATGCTAGTAGCTTTCTGTAATTAAAGCGGTATTCGCTTCTTTCCCTACCTCAAGACGATCACAACAGCCGCGTCTCCTAACTGCTGATGTCCTGGCCTAACTTCGGTCTTCTCGGGCGAAGTCCAAGTCTGATTTAACAGGTAAAAAGTCCAATCAGTCTCGGTAGTCCAAAGGTCCTCAGATTTGTCCAATTTGTCCTTTAATTACCATTTTTAAATCATTTAAATTAAATTAATTTATTTATTAAAATTGCCCGACCCGGATCCGAGAACCAGACCCGAATCCGACCCGATCCAGAAACCAGACCCGACCAAGAACTGACCCGGACCCGGCTCCAGACCCGACCCAGATCCGAGTCCAGACCCAGTCAGACCTGAGTCAAAACCCAGTCCATAGACTTGGGCCTGGCCCAAGCCCAGCCTGGATCTGGCCTGAGACTTGAATTTTGGCCCAAGACCACTCGGCCCAAGGCTCGTCTTGGCCCAAGGCCCGCCCAGGCTCGAGTCTGAGCTGGGGCAACTCCAGCGAGCTAGGGTTTGCTCCGGCCACCATTGACGGCGATAGGGACGTTCGAAGGGGGAAGAGACAAGGGCGGAGAAGGGGCGTTAGGGCTCGGCGAAGCCGTGGCTGTGGTGGCGGTGGCTCGAGCGTGACCCAAGCTCGCTCCCATCTCAGATCTGGAGAGCACGAGCTTCGCTGGCGATGGCTCCGGCTGGAACCGACCAAATCGAGCGTGCACACGCTCGATTTCCAGGTAAGGGAAGAAGGGGGGAGAATAGGCTCGGAAGAAGGCCTCACCGTCACTGGTCCTCTCGCTTCTGGTGCGGCGAGGTTCGACGGAGGACGACGAAGCTGGTTCGTTGCGATTCGAGGAAGAAGAAGGGAGAGGGTGAGTTTCTGGTACGGGGCGAGACGATGGTGGGTTGTGGGTGGAGGAGGAAAGTCAAGAGGTGAAGTTGGAGCTCCGGCGAGGGCGAGAGAGCTCTAGAACTCCGGCGAGCTGAGAGAGGATCGAGAGAGAAGAGAGGCGAGGTTGAAGACGTCTCGGGAAGCGTGCACACAAATGAGACGCGAAGCGACGCGTTTTAGGGTTAGGCTGAAGTGGGTTTGGCCTCGCGTGAACTTAGGCTCGGGCGCGCGTGTTGGGCCTGGCCCGTGTCATCGAGTTGGGCCCGGTTCTCTGACTGGCCTAGTCCATCCCAAAGCTTTCTTTTTATTTATTTTTTATTTTCTTTTTGTTTCCCACTCGTTCCAATTTTTCGATCCGTTTTCCAACCACGGCGCTTTAAATCGATAAATTTAACATTTTAATTCTTTCAAACCGGGGCGGGCTTTACAGAGCATGTAATGTTTTGTCCTCTTTAGATACCTCATAACCTTTTTGGCTGCTATCCAATGACCCATACCAGAGTTATTTAGATATTTTCCTAGCATCCCAACAACATATGCTATATCCAGACGTGTACGTACTTGAGCATAAATTAGACTCCCAACTGTCGATGCATAGTGAATCTTTTGCATTTCTTGCATCTCAAGATTACATTTAGGACATTGAGCAAGACTTAATTTGTCTCCTTTAACCATCGGGGTGTCACCTGTCACGCCCCATATCCGGCTTGACCGGATCTGAGACGCGAACATTAAAAACAGTAAATAGTAAAAGGACAAATTAAAATAGGTAAAACTTAAATATAATAATAAATCAAAACGGAAGAGTCAATAGCTCACTAAAACCGATACATAAGGTTTAGTAAAAAAATAGCTGCGCGTCTCTAGACCTACTAAAAAAGACCCTCGCCAGCTCCCAAACTCAACTGTGTCCTGTTAGTACCAAACCCGCTCAACACCTGAAAAACAACAAGGTTAGGGGTGAGCTTTCGCTCAGTAGAGAAAGTAGTTAAGGTAATGAACATCGGCTCACCACCACGAGTAACCGTCCAATTAGGGCATACTAGTACAACACAACTAACTGTCAAACCGGGGTTCATAGCCAAACTTACAACACACTCAAACGACTGCTTCCACACAATAAAACATTAACCAAACAGCAAACGTATCACACAAAAAACGTAATCAACACACGTCCAGTACCGCAGTCCCCGAATTACCATCATATCATACCGGAAAGTCATCGTATCCTCTCGAATTGCCCCTCGATCCAGAGGAGACACATGCGTCGAGGCTACCGGAAACGTTCCCTAGGAACGCATCTCATCGGAAGTCCGGGAAATGTCCCCAAAGGACCATAGATCATCGGGGTAGAAACACGACCCGTAGGCCCAACCACGACCCGTAGGCCCAATCACGACCCGTAGGCCCAACACGACCAGTTCCATTTATATCGTACCGGAACACGAAGCCTCGGTCCCGACATCTTCCCGTCACGTAGAATCGGAGTAACATCCCAGACCGGAAATCCCTCAATCAGACGTCTTCCTGTCACGTAGAATCAGGGCCTCACGTATACTGGACCGGCACATACCTCGGTCATACGCCTTCCCATCACGGAGAATCGGGGTATCAATCACGTCATCCTTGGCCTCGATACACTACACCGGAACTATCCCTCGGTGTAAGTACCACTCCGGTTACGCCTTTTCTTGGAACACACAACAAGAGTATGACACGCATCACAAAAACATAGTTTGACCCCGGCATACCAACCAAGCCAAACTCACCAAAACACACAAACCGGTCTATCACTCACCCGATCATATCACAATCAAGGGTTTACATTTCATCACACACGGCACACTTGCCCACACACAGTCACAACATGCAACACCGAATCAATCTTATTAAGACTCTCAATCAGCGGTTACAACACACATCATGCATCTCAATCAGCACATAGTCCTAAGGCTCGACATGGCCATTCTACCAGCACGACAACTTCCCATAATATTGAAAGCGGCTAAACTAGTGAATCACATCCTATATGCACACTACGATTCGTCCGGTTATTACATAATAATAAACAGTTATTCCAGTGAATCATGCCAATTAGGACCTTTCCAGTTTTATTATTACCTAGCATGCATACTAGTAGCTTTCCGTAATTAGACCGGTATTCGCTACGTTCCCTACCTCAAGAAGAACCAACAGCTACGTCTCCTAGCTGCTGACGTCCTGGCCTAACTCCGGTCTTCTCGGGCGAAGTCCAAGTTTGGGTTTAACAGGTAAAAAGTCCAATCAGTCCCGGTAGTCCAAAGTCCTCAGATTTGTCCAAAAAGTTCTTTAATTAACCATTTTTAAATCATTTAAATTAAATTAATTAATTTATTAAAACTGTCCGACCCGGATCCGAAAACCAGACCCGAATCCGACCTGATCCAGAAACCAGACCCGAGTCCAGGGATCTAGGCCTGACCCAAAGCATGGCCTGAGGCCCAAGGCCCGTCCTGGTCCAGTCCATCCTGGCCCACTGGTCTTCCTTGCCCAAGGCCCAACTCAGGATGTATCGAGCCCTGGCCCAGTCCGTGGTTCAGGCGAGTCCTAGCTCGTCCTGGCTCGAAGAGGCTCCGGTGAAGTCTCTGGCAAGTTCTCCGGCCTCGACAGGGCGGCGTGGTGGCAGGGAAGCCTGAAGAAGGGACGGTCGGGGCTGAGAGTGGCGCTAGGAAGAAGAGATGACGACCAACGCGCTGTCCAACGCTTCGTGGCTCAGATATGGCGAGAGGAGAGGCTCTCGCCGGCGTCGTTCCATTCGAACTCGCCCAAATCGAGCCCGGCCCAACGAGTTTCAGGTGAGGTGAGGTGAGGAAGAAGAATGGGACGAGGAACAGCTCGATCTAGTGATGTTTCTCTCTCGCCGGCATCGTCTCGAACTCGGGAAGACGAACCCAATCGGCGAAGTTCTCCGTACCGCTCTATCGTCGGCGTCGTTCTATTCGCACGGAGACGACGAAGGTGAGGGCGTGGTTGGAGAGGACTGAGGGAGAGAGAGCGAGGGTGAGGAGGAGATGCTGCGAGATCTGGGCGAGGTTTCGAGAGAGAGGAGACGGCGTGCCTCTGAAGTCGTGCGCGCTCAACGAAGAAGAAGGGTGAACATGGACTATGGTTTTGAGTGAGCCGAACTGGGCTTGGGCCGGGCACGGGTGTTGGTGGGCTTGCGTGCGTCATGGGCTTGGCCCAACTGGCTGGCCCAGTCAGCCTGACCCAAACAACTTCTTTTCCCTTTTTTTATTTTCTTTTTACTTTGCACTCATTCCAAATTTCCACCCCGTTTTCCAACCACGACGTTTCAAACGACGACTTTAAAATAATTAATTCTTTTAAATCGGGGCGGTCTTTACATCACATGGTTTATAACCTTCCATGCCAAACCTTTTGAGTACCTTATCGATATAGCTCTCTTGTGACAATCCAAGAACACCTCGAGGTCGATCTCGGTGTATCTGGATCCCTAAAACAAAAGAGGTATCCCCAAGATCTTTCATCTCAAAATGAGTTTACAGAAATATCTTGGTTTCCTTTAATAACTCTACATTGTTGGTGGCAAGTAATATGTCATCGACATATAAAACCAGGAACGTTACCTTACTCCCACTGAACTTGTGATACACACAATAATCAACTTTATTTGCCTCAAAACCGAACGAGACAATCACCGTATGAAATTTGTGGTACCAATGACGGGAAGCTTGCTTGAGGCCATAAATGGACTTCTTTAATTTACAAACCAATTTCTTCGGGTCTTTGGACTCAAAGTTCTCTGGTTGTACCATATACATTGTTTCTTCAATATCACCATTCATAAAATGATTGTCTCGTTCGGAGTATCATAAAGTAATTAAATTAGGAATGAAGCTATTCAAGAAAAGTGGAGGTAGTTTCAACTGAATTTATTTAAGATAAGGAGAAACAGCCAAGGAGTTTTGGTAAAGTATTATAACAGAACTCAAATCTGTTAGCGGAGTAACTCGGTTCTTGTAGCTTATGAGTCATGGTTCTTTGTTATTTATTTTTCTTCTGGCGGCCTCTTAGAGCATGTACAACAGAAAGGCCCTGAGTGAGGCCTTGGGTTTGAGGCCCTTGTGCTGACTGGACAAAAGTGAGGCCCTGGGGCTGCAGAATAGTGGGTGTTTTGCAATGGAGAGGCCTTGCTGAGGCCCTGTGTTGACTGGATTATTAATTGATATTTTGTTGTTTTATTTAATTATTTATCAGAAACCATTTAAATTATTTATAATTTAAACAATTTTCCAAAAAAATTATTAATGACAATTAAAAAATTGAACACGAATAAAAAGCAAGTTAACTTTTATTGATCCCCTTGTAATACAACCCACAAAAAACCAGCTCCAAGAGCACAAACGACTACTCGTCGTCATGGAAACTAGCTCCATATAGACCCCATAAGTGCTCCATAAGATCATTTTGTAGTTGATGGTGGGTCTCATGATTTGTGACACTTTGTTGACAAGCAACTCGTTGCTGGTATTCCAATGGCCCTCCGTGGTGCCATCGTTCTGGTGGTGTCCAATTCGGCATTTCTGGAGGTTGCTGGTACAACAACTCCTCATCCTCATACTCGTACCGGTCGCGCTCATCCACTACAATCATGTTGTGTAGAATTATGCAAGTGTGCATGATATCAGCCAAAAGGTGTGGGCTCCAAGAACGAGCGGGACGGGAAATGATGTGCCACCTTTCTTGAAGTACTCCAAAATCCATTTCAATATCTTTTCGAGCACCTTCTTGGCATTTAGCAAACAACTTCTCTTTGTGCTCGAAGGGATGCCGAATAGTCTTCACGAACTGTGCTCATGTTGGGTAAATGTTGTTCCCCAAGTAATAAGGTCAGTCGTACCGATGGTCGTTGATCTCGTACTCCACAACTAGCTCACGGCCGTAGTAAGCGTCTTGGAATAAGTGGTTTTGGTTGAGGACGTTGATGTCGTTGTTCGAGCCAGCCAGCCCGAAAAAGGCATGCCAAATCCATAAATCACGGGACACTACAGCTTCAAGCATAACCGTCTTGTCCCCGTGGTGACTTCCCCATCCATGGGCTCCTTGGTCTTCGGTTGGGCAGTTCTTCCACTTCCAATGCATGCAGTCAAGACTCCCCGCCATTCTGGGTAACCCTCGGTTGTACCGTTCTCGGAGTAAGCGTTGCATGTCAGCCGGTGTGGGTTTACGCACATACTTGGCTCCGAATACCTCAATGACGTCCTTGAAAACTTACGTAAACATTCAAGTATGGTGTTTACCCCAATGTGCAGAGTTTCGTCCAATGAATCGCCCGAGGACCCATACGCAAGCATCCGTATCGCGGCGGTGCACTTCTGCTCTATTGATAAGCCGGGCCGTGAGGCCGCGTCGGGCCTCTGAACGAAGTACTTGTCGTGAGCCTTGACCGCGTCCATAATCCGTTGAAAAAGTGGTTTGCACATACGGAACCGACTCCTAAACATATCAGGGCCATATACGGGTCGATCGACAAACTAGTTCCTCATCAAATGATTGTGGGCTTCAGAACGACCTCTGTTAATCTCTCGTCGCATTGGTTCCCCGCGGATGGCCCTCTCGATCCTTGGCATTGCTCTCTGCATGCTCCTCCCAATCCTCTGCCGGAGTCGTGGCTCAATTGGCCGCATTCGGGATGTCATATCCTCATATGTCGGCAGTTGGGCTGCCATCTCCTCATACGTCGACATTCGGGCAGCCAGCTCCTCGTATGTCGGAACCTCAACGTCAGACATAACCTCATCGTCGGACATTTTGGAAATTAGAGAGTAGAAAGTGAGAATGAAAGAGAGAAATTGGAGAATGGGTGTGAAAAAAATGAGGTTGGGGTTGGGGTATTTATAGGGTTTGCAATTTGCTGATTTGTAATTAAAAAAAAACTAGCCATTACCGACCGTTTTCAAATGGTCGGCTGGGGAGGCCACGTGTCGGCACGGGAGAGGGCCAGCGAGGAGCGGGGAACGCGAGCCCGGCCCGCAATCGAGGGGCGAGGAGCAAGCCCGGGCCGTGTTTTTCAGGACCGATGACCGCGAGAAATGAGGCCCACAGCGGGACGGACCGAGGTCTGCGGACCGAACGTGCGGGTCGGGGGCGAGGGCCGGCCCGTTGTGCGTGCTCTAATCCTTAAACCTGAATATTTCCCTACTCTATTCATTTTTCTTGGATGAACGAACATATTAATAAGTTACTAAGCACATTTTAAGTAGAACCTGTTCCTCTCTTGTGTTTCACACTCAATAATTAACATGCAGTTTTTGGAATTTGTTACAGCAAAGACAGTAATTCAAAGCTGCTAGTGTGCTTCCAGTGTTCGAGGAGAGCAACAAAATGAAGTAATTCATTCAACCTACCATTAATGCTTGACTTCCCCCCTTTCACCCCGTGTTTCCACTGAGACACTTATTTTGGGACATCCATCCTAGAAGAGTGAAACACTTGTGTTTGTTAATATTGTTTAGTTAAGGAAGGGTTCTATTTTGTTTGATTATATTACCATACTTTTTGGATTCAGTTTTGCTATATAATATTTAGGGCAATTTTCATCTCAGTACCCTAACTATTGGGTTAGCGTCAATTCAGTACCCTAACTATTTTTAGCGCCACCTCAGTACCCTAGAATGTCAATTTCCGTCACTTTAGTACCCGCCGTCAACTTTCCATCCATTTTGGATGGAAAATGCATGAAAAATCTAAAATACCCCTCACAAACAGTCAAATTTTCAAAATATGTCATTGGTTTCAAATTTTCTTTTTATTTATTTATTTTATAAAAACATTTATTATTTTATAAAAAATAGAATTTCTTTAAAAATATTGACTTCAAGGTTTGGTTTCGGATCTGGTTCCGATTTAGTTGTTTTTGGTTTGAATTTGAATCGTTTGGTGGATTTTTTGTTTCAGGTTTGTCACTCGCTTGGAGAAGGGATTGGATCTTTGTGGGTCATGGGAAGAAGTGATTTTCTTAGTGTGAGGATGATTTTGGGTTTTGGGGGTTTCTGTTAGAATATGTTGTATAGGCCCAGCCCATGTGGCTCGATTAGGGTTAGCATCGGGTTTAGGAAACCCTACCGCTATATATACTCATGTACATTGTATGTATCAATCAATCAATTCAATGCAATTACTCTATTGTTATCATGGTATCAGAGCCTCTATCGCTCTAAATATCGCTTCCGCTTCAGCCGCCGCCGCCATCGCCGCCGCCGCCGTCGCACCGTTCACCTTCGTCTAACGCTGCCCCTGCTCCTGCTCCAGAAGGCTGATCCTGCTCCTGATCCAGCCACTTCCTCCGGTCGACAACACCACGCAGACAAGCTCCGTCGGCGTGCCGTTCTCGGCCGACCACGATACGATCACGATCAACCACGATCACCACACTCGACGACCTCGCCATCTCTCTGCGCTCCTGCTCTCTGCTGCTTCCTGTTTCCACTCCGACGAAGCAAGGCAGCCGCAGACGGAGAAACGCCGTCGACAGCAACGTTCGCCGCCTGCGAATCTGCACAAGGAAGAAGACGCGTGCATCACACGCGCCGTCCCCTCACGCGCCCCCACTCGCGCGTCACTCCCACGCGCACGCGCCGCTGACTGCCTACTACGTGTACACCACGCGCGTTGACTTCTGCCAAAAAAATACTAATTATTTATTTCAGTGTTTTTCTTTTCAGGTAATGGAGAAATTTGATATAGCTAAACCTATTAGCGTTTTCTTTGATGGCAACAATTATGTGTTGTGGGCTGCAGAGATGTCTAGTTTTCTGCGAGGCAAACTTCTCTGGCGTTACGTTACTGGAGATATCACTGCGCCAGTCCAGGAAAAAGACGAACCTAAGGCTGCATTCAATGACCGCTTTGATCAATGGGACAGCAAGAATCACCAGATCATTACCTAGATTCGTAATACCTGCGCTCCCTCGATTAAGGTGCACTTTGCTCGCTTCCATACTGCGAAGGAGGTTTGGGATTTTCTGGCACAACTGTTCTCCACTGCTGACATCTCGCACCACTAACAGCTCTACACCCGTCTTCACTGCATGAAGCAAGCTCCAGGTCAATCTGTCAAAGATTTTCTCTCCCAGATGCAACATGTTTGGGACCAAATGAGTGTCGCTCAACCAACGGAGACGAGTTTTCAAACATACTGGAATAAACTCAAGGTATTTCAGTTCCTCACAGCTCTTCGTCCTGAGTTTGAAGTAGTTCGGAGCACTCTCTTTCATCAGCCAACATTCCCTGATCTCCACACCGTGGTGGCTGAGCTTCTCTTTGAAGAAACTAGGTTCGAGGGCACAGGAACACCTTCGTCTCCATCTCCTGATGTTGTTCTCTCTACCGCTACTGGTGGACCTAGTGCCAAACCCCACTGTACGTTCTGCAACAGATCTGGACATGTCTTAACTGAATGCAGAACTCATGCTCGGCACCTCCTTGCCTCAGAAACCCCTCGATGGGGTAACTCCAGACCCTCTCAAAACTTTAGGGGGGCGTGGCTCCCGTGGGGATCATCGGCCTTCCAACAGGCCCAATGGCACTGTTGCTGCTACACCTGATGTGTCTGCCGACTCTCCTGACCCAAAAGCTCGAACTAATGGGTGGAGGCACTAATATGCTTATCAAGTGTTCAATTTGTCCATACACTTTCTATGTGGGACTTATACTTCAACACTCCCCCTCACGTGTAGGACTGGACATCTACACGTGGGCCATAGCAGGACTGGACATCTGCATATGGACCGGAGACCACAGGGTGGAGGTGACAATGGGCCGTGGGCCGAACCAGCTCTGATACCATGTTAAAGCCCAATCCAACCCAAAAGCTCGAACTAATGGGTCAGTTCCTGATACCTATCGGGAGGCTTACACTAATCCCCTATGGCAGCAAGCAATGACTGAGGAACTACAGGCTATGGTAAAGACTCATACATGGGATCTGGTCCCCTTGCCTCGGGACAAACACGTGGTCGGCTCTAGATGGGTATATAAGGTGAAGACCAAGGCAGATGGTTCAATCGAGCGCTACAAGGCACGTATTGTGGCTCGTGGATTTACCCAGGAACATGGGGTTGATTATGAGGAGACATTTGCTCCTGTTGCGAGACTCACTTCTGTTCGCACCATTCTTGCCGTTGCTGCTGGTCGACAGTGGGACGTTTTTCAGATGGACGTGAAGAATGCTTTTCTAAATGGAGATCTTACAGAGGAGGTTTACATGAAGCCCCCGCCAGGCTATGATCACCCCCCACACATGGTTTGTCGTTTGCGCAAATCCATTTATGGCCTCAAGCAGGCTCCGCGAGCATGGTACTCCAAGTTCAGTGGTGCGATGGCAGTCTTTGGTTTCGTCTCCAGTCCACACGACAACTCACTGTTTGTTCGTCAGACCTCTCGGGGACATACTCTCTTACTTCTATATGTGGATGATATGATCATTACTGGTGATGATGCTGTCGGGATAGTGGATCTCAAGCATCAACTAAGCAAACAATTCGAGATGAAGGATTTGGGTCATCTCTCTTACTTTCTTGGTTTGGAGATTTCCTCTCTGTCCTCTGGTTATCATTTGTCACAGGCCAAGTATGCAGCCGAGCTCATCTCCAAGGGGGGAATAACCGATAGCAAGATCGCTTCCACTCCCATTGAAGCGAATGTCAAGTACCTTCCATCAGATGGTAAAGTCCTCGAGAATCCCACCTTATATCGCCGATTAGTTGGAGGGTTGGTATACCTCACCGTTACCAAGCCTGACATTGCATATGCTGTCCATATCGTCAGTCAGTTCATGTGCGCACCTCGCACTACTCACTATGAGGCCGTTCTCCGGATCTTGCGTTATGTTCGAGGCACCTTATCACAAGGACTACATTTATCTTATGGATCACCTTTAGTCTTACAGGCCTACTCAGATGCAGATTGGGCAGGCAATCCCACAGACCGACGATCTACCACAGGTTACTGTTTCTTCCTTGGTAACTCTCTGATTTCTTGGAGAAGTAAGAAACAGACAACCATTGCCCGCTCCAGCACGGAAGCTGAGTATCGAGCCCTTGCTGATACTACTTCCGAACTCATATGGCTTCGTTGGTTACTAAATGACATGGGTGTTGTTCACAAGTCCGCCACTACCATTCATTGTGACAATCAGAGTGCTATTCAGATTGCTCATAATGATGTCTTCCATGAACGCACCAAGCATATTGAGATTGATTGTCACCTTGTCCGACAACATCTCAATCAGGGCACCCTCGCTCTCCGATCTGTCTCCTCTGTCGATCAAATTGCAGATATCTTCACCAAGGCCTTAATCCCAGGGAAGTTCAAACCTTTAGTTGACAAACTCAATCTGGGTTCATTACCACCATCTTGAGTTTGAGGGGGGTGTTAGAATATGTTGTATAGGCCCAGCCCATGTGGCTCGATTAAGGTTAGCATCGGGTTTAGGAAACCCTACCGCTATATATACTCATGTACATTGTATGTATCAATCAATCAATTCAATACAATTACTCTATTGTTATCAGTTTGAATAAGGTTGTTTTGAAATTGGGTTTAGTGAAGAAGATGAAGGTGGGAGTGAGTGTGTAAGGTTCAAATTTTCTGGGTTTGTGGGTCTGCAAGTTTATTGCTCAATCCCACTTCCATTGATTCTGTAGGAAAATTCACAATTGAGGAGAGAGAGACAACAATTGATTTGGGACGATGAAGATGGCGTGGGAATTTTAGAGAGAGAAAGTGAAGAAAAAAAATTGGTAGGTGTTGAATTGAAAAAAAAGAAGATATGAATTAAAGTAAAAAAAAGTTAAAACTGAATTTTAAAAAATAAAAATTTAAATTTAAAAATAAATTTCATAAATAAAAACTAATATATGAATTTTATTTCAAAAATAATTTTCATAAAAAAAACTAATTTTTTTATATGATTTTTATAAATAAAACTAATTTTTTTAAATAAAATTGATTTTTTTTTAAAATAAAACTGATTTTTTAAAAATAAAAACAGATTTTTAAAAATAAAATACGATTTTTATAAATAAAACTGATTTTTTAAAATAAAACTGGTTTTTTTAAAATAAAACTGATTTTTGAAATAAAATATGTTTTTTTGAAATAAAAAATATATTTTTTGAAATATAAACTGATTTTATAAAATAAAAAATTAATATTTGTAAAGAAATTCTATTTTTTATAAAATAATAAATGTTTTTTTATAAAATAAATAAATAAATAAAAAGAAAATTTGAAACCAATGGCATATTTTGAAAATTTGACTGTTTGTGAGGGGTATTTTAGACTTTTCATGCATTTTCCATCCAAAATGGATGGAAAGTTGACGGCGGGTACTAAAGTGACGGAAATTGACATTCTAGGGTACTGAGGTGACGCTAAAAATACTTAGGGTACTGAATTGACGCTAACCCAATAGTTAGGGTACTGAGATGAAAATTGCCCTAATATTTATTATCACTTCCCCTATTCCAAAACATCTGTCTGCTTTTCTCTTTTAAGGTAAGAGTTATGCATGTATTATCGATAACATCCTTTGAGGTTTTTTTAGTAGAAGGTAATGAGTTCGATTAATAAAAAAATAAAAAAAGATACAGCAAGGAAAAACATCCAACACGGTTTGGGGATGAACCCGAAACAATCCAAGGTAAAGGTCGAAATCCCCCTCTCGAGACTCGGGAAGGTGATCCGACTCTTATGGATGAGAAACTAACAGTTCTACCACTAGATGTAGAAACGACAGGCTACCAAAGATACGCACTATAACACGAGATCAAGAAGCTAAAAATCGAAAGGGGTGGTTAGCTTGGCTCGCGGGAGAGAAGTTGTAGTCTCCCAAATGAACATGACCCTTCCAGATGGGGGATGAAGCCGGTTGGGGGGAGGATAACACAAACCCCCAACTCCCTTCCACCTATCACAACTCCCGACGAGACTGATTACCAACTCTCGTCGATGATAGAGGGCGGGCCAAGTCGGGTTGATCTTGTTCCGAGAGAGTGTTATCCAGTTGGTGGGAAGTCCGCTTTCGTGGGAGACGCAAACCAATAGCTCTATTATTGCTTTCCCCACAAAGAAACTTTCCGACTGAGGTCCATCGTGTCAATGAGTGTGTTGGGCGCAGCTCCTGGGATTCTAACTTGGGCAATTTGTTGACTGGGGAACATATCTCCTCCTGCTCCATGTGCACGTGGATCCTATGTTGAGTCGGTCGACGAACCAACCGTTGATCCTGTGCATCACGTTGTTCACGGGCCCTTCTCTCTTCCCGGATGAAAGTGGATAGAATGTTTGTCTGAACATGCGAAATGATAGGTGGAGTGATCTATAAGGATGGGGGCACACAACCGGTCCCTTCCCCCTCCCCCATTCCCCGATTATCGCTTTTCGGCGGGCTTCAACGGGTTCATCATATTTAGGAAAAATGTAGTCTTAACGGGTGGCCTCCCCCATAATGAGGTACCAGTCGGTGCTTCCTTTGGAAATTCGGGCGGGTGACCCTCGGTCAAACGCTTGGGACCTGCAAGAGAAGAAAACATAAAGGGTACCACATGGGTGCCTATTGGTATTTCCGAGAAGAAAGGAGTCGGATTTTCTTGTTTCTTGGTAGTGTGCCTCCATGATTAGAGGGTATGGGGTCCATAAGCCCGTCCTCATATATGAAATTCCTCTGATCCACCCTTGGTAAAATGGCCTTGCATGTAGTGTTTTCATGACCCAAACGGCCATTATGTTGGCAGAAAATCGGAAGATTTTCATATTCTAGTCAGACCACAAGGGGGTCTGGTTTCTCGGCGATTTACAGCCGTAAGTGACGTAGGAGTGGTCTCGTGACGTCAAGCTCCAACCGGAGCCCTAAGAACAGGAACTAGTCCCTTTGCATGGTTGAAGTTTTTGGGTCTGTCGGTCCCCCGTTTCTCACCTCCTTTCCGAGTTTAGAAACTATGAAAGCACTCATCTCGGGGGTCCTAGCTTCCACTGGGACGTCATATACCCTTATTGACATACAAATATTTCGGAAGGATAGATGCTCCAGTTGGGTGCGCTGAGGGAGGGGAGTTAGGAGCAGCACTATTCCGTAGAAGGATCAAGGCTCTCGTGCCCTAATATCATCTAGGGCAGTTTGGGAAGGGAAGTAAAACGCCAAAATCTTCTCCGAAAGTGGTCGAACCATCAGGTTCTCCACTTTTCAGGCTTTTGCAATATCAACACAAAATGTTCGAAGTCTTATATTTGTCTCCTCAAGAAGGTAGTCGGCGAGCGCAAACTTAAATCGGGAATCATCCCTCCATGCAACACCATTTGCCGGGACGGTGAGCACTTCATCGTCTTCATCATAGGCGTCTGGTGTATTCTCGAAGACCGAGACCCTTGTTAGTTTCGCCTAGACGACCTCCTAGTTGGTCGGTTAACGGTTGTAGTGTTAGGTGGGATGGAGTTGTGGAGATGAGAACTAGAGTAATCCTTCCACCAGTGGTCTCTTGCATGTTGTTGTAGGGGTCCAAAGCTACAAGAGAGCGTCATATTAAGCCCTGGTAGAGTATGAGTAGAGGCGGTGGGGGTCGGTATAAGTAGTGGTAAGGATAGGGCGGAGGTCGAAGGTGTGGTGGTGTTTTGGGGTTCCGGGGAGTTTTCCATCGGCCTGGAGAAGGAGAACTTCTTTGATTGAAGAGCACATGAAGGCAAAAAACGAGACGAGATTGAGGTAAAAGGAGATGGAGGTCTCTGGCGATAGAAGAAATGAGAAGAAAGAGAGGATAGGAGCGTGACGCCCTGAGAATTCACCCACAAAAAGGGTGCGGCAAGCGCACCGGCCGTCAAGTAGTATTTCGGTTCAAGTCCGGTTATCGTACCAAAGGGAGCAATAAAATAGTCACTCGATTTAAAATCTGTTAGTTAATCTGTTTCTGAAAAGATCTGGTTTTGGTTTTAAAGATTAAATAACAGTTTGAGATGCAAAGTAAAATAAAACGAGATCAAGTAAGAGGCAAAATATCAAAGTCGATGTGAGATTTAGAGGAAAAAGAGATCTAGGACTTTTAACGGGGTCACAATATGACTATTAATTCGCAGGGGTTTGTGTTTACATGTGCAAATAAGGTAAGTTTAAAGGTAACGGAGGTTCTCTCAACTGGTCCTAAACATCTTTCGATCGAATTAGGACCCTAGTATAATCTGTTCGACTAGTTATTTCTAATCTAGGTCTAGAGAGACATACAACATTACGAATCATGAACTCCTCTAACTTTGGGGTTTGTACGCCTATAGCTGTTACACTCTTGTTAACCTAACTTTACTAGAGACTAGATTTAAACCTGAGTTGCATAATCCTTAGTCCTTTTAGTCACTCTAATCTTTCGATTGTTGAATGCTAAAACCTAATCAACTATCAAGTGATCAATTTGATGAAGCATTAAATTCAAATCATGCAAACAATAATCCAAACACAAATTGCACATGATAAACACGAACCCATTGAATCAATTCATCGTATTGTTTCCCCTAGACCTAGATCATTGGAAATTTAGCTCATGGAGATGAAAGAAGAACACAAAGAAGAAGATGAACAAGAGAAAAACATATTTCTAAGGTAAAGTTGATACAAAATACCGATTCAATGATGAAAATCTCAAAATTGCTTCAATCTTTGCTCCTAAGCACTTATCTCTCACCAAAACTCCAACCCTAACTCTCAATCTCTCTAAAACTATGTACAATACACATTTTTTTAATGGATGCTCTTCTATATATAAGACTTCAAGACATCTTTCCCTACTCCAAATCGAAATTGGAATAGGTAAATTTGCTTTTACAATGAAGAAATTTCCTATTTTTATGCAGAAAACGGAGCTGGGAGAAGGCCCGACGCGAGTGGCCCGGAGCGCGGCCCGGAATGGGCCAAAAACGGGCCGGAATGAGGCCCGTAATGGGCCGAAAACCGGGCCGGAATGAGGCATGGAACGGGCCCTTTCCCATATCCGAACACTGACAGTCCCTTGACAAAATTTGTAGATCTTCGAATTCTCTTTGATTTGATATATTATATGAAGCAATTCGGAGTTCGTATGAGGGAGTTATGCCCTTCGCAAGATCAGCCAGCTTCTACAACTCCTAAAACCGGGTTTTCTTCTATTTTTGCCATTTTTCTGATCAAAGCACCTATAAAACATAATGAGAGATAAAGTACGGGTATATAGGGAAAAGTGGACCAAATTAAACAATCCCGGGACTAAAAAGCTCAAGAATGTGGGCTATAAGCATCTAGAATTGATACAATTTATGTCCACATCAGAGTGTCATAATATATGTCGTGAGAATGAGGAAGGCAGATGAAAAGACTCGACAGACAAAAAACGCGTTGGGGGAGGGGCTCATGGCCTATATTTTTTTTATATAATATCCTTAAAGTTAGTTATTTTCCATCAGCAAATGGGTGTAGCATATGCAGACATTGTTGGCAAGTGGAGAACTAATTATATTATTCCTTAATTTTTTTTAGTAATCAAGTGTAGGACAATTATTTGTTTTGAAACGGGTAACCGGAGACTTTCATTAATACCAATAGATAATCAAACAGGATGAGGCATGACCGCCTCGGGTTCCAGATGTATGTCCGAGCCGACCGTAGCAAGCCCGACGCTCATGGACCCATAATAATAGCCCACTTGAAATCGTGGGCACAAACTCAAAACAACTCCTTACCATCGTCCCAACATAGCGAGACATAAAAGAAATAGTCCAAAAACAAGCAGGAAATAAAATGTCCCAAAAATAATGCTGATAATAAGAAAACAGATAAATAAACTTTGCTGAGTGTGCATGCTGCCCGGGACCTCCCAACATTGGCTATCCCGGGTCTGTAGGTATAGTCTGAGGACGACTCCACCCACCCCTGCCGGGTCGGGTCATTCCTGCATCGGAGACACCAGTGCCTTCGACTGCTCTTCCAACTCCTCCTTCTGGTAGGCCGGCTCCGTTATGTGGTGTTGGGAAGTCAGATCATCCAGCAGCTTCTTCGACTCCGGTGGACGAGCATACAAAGACCTGCTCCTCGTCTTTAGGGTGGTCAGCTTACCCTTTCCTCGGCTGGGCCCTCCTTTACCCAGTCCAGCTTGGGGATCTTTCTGTTGCCCCTGGGGATCTTTCTCCTTCCCCTCCCCGGTCACTACAGTATCTCCGGGTTCAGCTCGATCCATAGCATCAGCAGCAGGGTGGACATTAACCATATTGTCAGGCTTCGTGAATCCCGGTGGCGGTACAGGGACTCGACGCCCTCCCTCTTGCATGTCATTGGTTTCCCCTCCTGAGGTAACCTTAGCCAGATTGTCAGACTTCGGAATGTCTGCGCCGGGTTGATGTTCACCCATAGTGATTTCCCTAGAGCGAATCATCGGGTTCAGGGACAGATCACTCAAAAGATACGTGATAGACGGGTGTGTCACCGGGGGGGGGGGGGGTGTATTCCAGACCGTCCCCAACAACCGATCCACATTCATCTGATTTGGGGCCAGTATAGATGGATCATAACGAATCTCTTCCCGACCAATCCCCGGCAATTGAGTCGTGCAACCCGAAATTCTATGGGTTAACAATCACAACATAGGTAGTGGTACCTGGGAATCTGAGGCGAAGTCTTCGCCGTAGAGGTCGGTGCAACTCCATCCGGACCCGTAGCCACAAGAACATGTCCTCCCGGCGAGCAAATGGGATCGGGGCCGATGGGACCTGGGTGCCAATACTATCAGCAATGAGGCCTCAGATGTAGTCGTTCCTGGCACCCCCGAAATATTGAGCACCCGGACCCCGATCTCCACGTGATGGAAATTAATCTTATTGTCCCGGAAAAATTGTCTGAGAGGCTCCAGCATAAGGGGAAACCCCTTGAAGCTCCATGGACCCCTGTGTCGGATATTTTCCATCGTCTAAGCGGGCGGGAAATGATAGATTGTAACCTCCGGGGACATGAACTCCACCTGGATTCTAGTCACCTTCCATTTCTGTAGCATCATCGCGCAGACGGCGTTCTTATTGTAGACCCGGTCCCCTGCAACCTTGGCTGCAAGGGAAAACTGGTACATGCCCTTGGTGAAAAGTGGGACCCCCTCCTCCGAGACCACCACTTCGTCATCATCGTCCTCCCAATCTTGGACCGGGGAGATACGGGTCGATTGGATCTCAGCTGGGCAACCCGTCGGACCCCGTCCGCCTGATGGCCGAGGGTTCGTGTCAGATACTCGATCTAACGAAGGGCGGTATCTAGCCACCTCCGCCAGAGCTTGAGGCCGGGAGTGGGACGGCAGATCTCGATGAGTCTCCCTCGCTGCCAGATGATGTCCACCCTAGTCCGAGATAGTCGTCGGGACCTCAGAGACCTCAGATTCAACCTGCTTTGTACCAGGCTTATCCTTCAGATCCAGGAGGCCCGTTTGCCGCCGGGGGTCCGGCAGGGGAGGGGAGGGAGGCACCTCAAACGACGATGTGAGGAAGTCGTCGGAGAGAAGCCCTAGCTCGTCGGGTGGGCCGTGCTGTTGAGACGTGTGAAGACCGCTTCGGTAAAAAAAAGGTTAATTTAATTTTAATCGTTCGTAACGTCGTGGTGGGAAGTGGGATCTATTTTTGAAGAGCTTTTGTAAAAAAATAATAATAAATAAAATAAAAGAAGTTCAAAAAAAGAAAAGAAGGAAAAACAAAGGTGGTGGGTCGGACCGGGTCGGGCCGGACCCGACCAGCAACCCAGCCAGGCAGACCTAGCTTGCGAACCCGAGCCAACCGCTCGTGGGCCAGACCGACCCGGTCTTGCTTCCTCGTAATTGGGCCACGAGGCCCATTGGCCGTCTGAGGCCCAAGGAAAGACTCCGGCCCGCTCCTTAAATACCCAAGGTTTAGGGTTTGTTGTCACTTTTCCCATTCACTCAGCCGACTCCCTCCCTCCCTCTCTCATTTCACCAACGTCCTCTGATCGTCCGGCCGCCCTCCAGCTCCGGCCACATCCGACCTCCTCCTTCTTCTTCGTTCACTCCACCTCCTCCGCGTCGTCTGGCTCGCCGTGGAGACGTCGAGTATGACGGCGGCCTCATCTACGAGGAGACTCGCGGAGTCCTCAGATCTAGCCGCCATCCGTCGTCTGATCCGCCGGCGAGGAGAGTCCAAAACCATTGTACCTTCCCCGCGCCGAAGCCGTCCGCCACCACTTTTCCCTCTCCGTCACGCCTCCGGGTCTGAGACGGAACCCGTACCGTCAGATCTGAGAGGAATAGATCCCGAGACCTCAACCATCATGCTCAACCCCTCCTGCCGTCGTCCTCGGTTTTCTGTCGGTGAGATTCTCACCCTTGGAACTCCGGCCGGCAACGGCACCGACGATGGTCGGTCGGGGTTCGAACCAAGCTCCTTCTCTTCTTATTTACTTTTTCCCGTGTTGCTCCTTGGATCTAGGCTTTATCAAACCTGGCTTGATTCTGGGACTCGCTGTTTCGTGTTCTCGATTGTTGGATCTGGACAATGTTTTTTTGGGGAATCAACCTAATTAAGGAAGTAAATTAAAAAGAAAATAAATTTTGAAGTAAATCAAGCGGATTAGAAACCAGTTTCGTTTTAAAATTGGGTTTAGGACTGTTGAATCAGATCTGGAACTTAGACTAAACTGGACTGTTAATCAGACTTGGAACGGGACAAAACGGAACGCAGAATCGGACCTCGAGAAAACGTGCCCAAAACCCGTATATCGGGAATCGTGCCAAAACCACGCCTCGGGATCCGTGTCTCGGAAAACGTGCACCGAGTTATGAGTTCGGTGCTCGAACCCGATTCGTCGTAACCCCGCTTTTAGCCCGCTCGAGTCTAAAAGACAAACTTTTGAATTTAAATCGAAACCGTCGTAACCTTTCAAATCAATTTGTGAAACCGGTGTTAATTGTAGCTTTCTGTGTAAAGTAGAGCCCGGCTTCGATCGAAGAGAAGACCGGAGGTAGCGAGCCAGGACGTCAGCAGCTAGGAGACGTAGCGGTTGTTCTTCGGTTGAGGTAGGGAAGTAGCGGATACCGGTTTAATTGTGGAAAGTTACTAGTATGCATGCTAGGATTAATAAAACTGGAAAGACGTTTATATCAGATAATAACCGGATAAGTCGTAGTAAATGTAGGATGCGAACAACTAGATTAGTCGATTGAACTGCGAACTTTTACGTTTCTGTCTTGGGAATTGCTGTGTTGGTAGATCGGTCGTGTCGAGCCGTAGGTTGTGTGTTGTTGATAGACAAGATTAGTATAACTGTTGAGCTTCTTGTTGTTATGTATGGGCGAGTGTGCCGTGGTTGTGTTGATGTGAAACCCTTGGTTTTGTGATGGTCGGGTGAGTGATAGATCGACGTGACTGGTTGTGGTAAGGTTTTAGGGTTGGGTAAGCCGTGTTTAATTAGGACAGTTGTTTTATTACTTTGACGCTTTGCCCGAAGGAGTTCCGGGAAAGTGTCTCTCCTTTGCTTCGCCCGAAGGAGTTCCGGGGAAGTAGTCTCACCTTTGCCTTGCCCGAAGGAGTTCCGGGAAGGTTGTTTCACCTTTGCTTTGCCCGAAGGAGTTCCGGGAAAGCCGTTTTCTTCTATCCTTTGCTTCGCCTGAAGGAGTTCCGGGGAAGTTGTCTCACCTTGTTTTATCTATCCTTTGCCCGAAGGAGTTCCGGGAAAGAGATTTAGGCCGTTAGAGATTCTGGTATGACTATTTGAGAGTGTCCCATGGTTAGTTGTGCTGTTTTGGTGGTTGTGAGCATGGGTTGGTCTTGAGTTGAGGGTGGTGGTTACGAGTTCCATTAGAAATTAGTTGTGTGCTGTACTAGTATGTCCTAATTGGACGGTTACCCGTGGTGGTGAGCGCTTGCTTATAACCTTAACTACTTTTCCTACTGAGCGAAAGCTCACCCCTTACTTTGTTGTTTTTCAGGTTCTAAGCGGGAAGTGTACTAGCTGGATGCTCGATGCTTGGGAGCTTACGAGGGTCCTAGGCTAGGTAGTCTAGAGACGTACCGTTTTATTTTGAACCGTTTCACCGTTGGTTCTTTTTCCGAGCTGTGACTCGCGTAGTGTTTAAAGTTTTAAAATTTTGAGATTGAGACTTGTTGCCTTTATTTTCGAGTAAAATTGTTATTGTTTTAGTTCACGTCTCGAGTCCGGTCAAAACTGGATTTGGGGCGTGACAAGACGCATCAGAAGCGGGTTGGATCTGACTTGTTGATGTCATTTCCGACTGGGAGTGGTTGCGGAAAGGCAGATACGGAGCTGGCTGGCCGGAAATGGCGAGGGGCGGCAGTAGAGAAGTCGTCGGGGCGGCGGAGACAGACCGAGACGATGGGGAGCAGTCTGCGAAGCGGAGGAGACGAGCGAGGCGAGCGCGGCTTCGGTGCAAAGACGACGAAGATGAGGAGGCAGGTGGTGGTCGGCGATGGTGATGGTGGCGGCGGCTGAACCCTGGCTAGGGTAGAAGGGACATCACCTGAAGGTAGAAGAGAGCGTTTTAGTGTAGGACAAGTATTTGAAACAAAGGGAGTATAATTTTAAATATCATTTAATTTGATGTTACTGTTAGTGTATCCATCTATTATGCTTTTTAAATTTTCTTACTGTCATATCTAGTATGTACTCGGGCTGCTGTATGGAGTATTATTCAGCATTTTTGGCAATCTATCGGGACTTTCTTTTTTCCCTTTTCTGTTTTTCATATGCTTCATTGCTTATACTATGTGTATTTGGTTATCTGCCTTAGCCAGGTGAAATGGTGTAGCTGAGTATTTGTGCCTTAATTCTGTAGTTGTTGATCAGCTTGTAACTGATGTCAGCTGAATATATTGATCATTGTAGGATACCTCTCTCCAAGACATGGCAGAGTGTCCTTCTTTGATGAATCTATAGATGACACAACACATGCAGAGGCTATAAGGAGTGCCTTGAATCAGGAGCGCTTGTTGTATTTGTATATTGCATTGGAACATATTTGAATATCGCTTCTCAAACATGTTCGGATTGATGATTAGGTGAAAACTCATCCTTAAAACAGAAACTAGGAACCACCCAACATCAGTTGAATTTTAACATCCTTAAAATGGAAACAACTCAGCAAAGAAGATAACATCAAGGTCTAAAACCTCTGATTTATCAACTTGAAGGCCAGAATACAAGAAAAGGGCCTGTAAACAGAGCAAAAAACACAGGCAGCATCTAAACCCTAAAGCTATCTGAGGCAACAAGTGCCACCGCCCTCCCAAGCCTCCAACAAGCCAGAAACCAGTAAGAGCAAGTCTTCAAACCTTAACTGATTGAACCGGGACGAGTCCAGACAGGAACGATGACCAGCAACACCTTGTGGCCCGACCACCATTGGTCGGGGAAGAAGGCACACTCGGAAAGAAAGAAAGAAAACTCTCATTGGAGGAACCACCGAGTCAGAACCACCGAGACGTCAATGCACTATCTCTGGACACCACGAGGCCAACACCACAAGAACGAGACGGAGGAGCAAGGCTCCTTCTCGGTACCGGAAATACGAGAAGGGGATCCTACCGCCCCATGCAAAGGACACTCTCGGAGGCGAAGAGCCGAGAACACCCGGATCCCCCAAAAATGATAGCCTCCACGCACTGCTCAGCTACTAAGAAATAGCTCAATGGAGCCAACACCCACGCGATCCTTTACGGGGAGTTAAGTTTGAATCAAGCTATTCCTCGTGGGTAGGGATGGCAACGGGGCGGGTTTCATGATACCTGTCCCCGCCCCGATCTCTAAACCCTCACCCCGTCCCCACCCCATACCCGGTATTGCCCCGGTTCCACCCCGCCCCGTTTTGACCCGTTCAGGTCGGGGATTCCCCAGACCCGCCCCGTTTAACAAGCAAATATGATAATATTAGTGAAGTTTGTTAAAACCAAAAAAGACTGATAAACATTTAAAAACAAGGTTGAGCTTGCAATTGAGCTTTTTATTTTTTTTTATCGGCGAAAACATATTTAAATTAATCTCTTCTGAGGAAGAAAAGATTACAAAAAAGCAACCATCCTAAATATTGCAAAAGACCCGAGTACATAGCTAGTGAATGGGTTCGCAGACCCTGAAGCTAAGAAAGGGTACGCAGACCCGGAAGCCATGAAAGGGTACTCAAACCCGGAAGCAATGAATGGGTACTCCGACCCAGAAGCCCCACAGCGGGGAAGACCAACAACCACAACGACTGGGTACGTAGACCCTGGAGCAATGAATGGGTACGCAGACCCAGAAGTAATGAACGGGTACGCAGACATGGAAGCTGTCACGCCCCAATTTCAGCGAACCGAACTCGGGACGCGAACTTTTAAAAACATGAACACTTGAAACCTGTTTTCAATAAAAGCTTTGACATTTCCATTTATTTCTCAAAATAATAGTATTTACAATACAAAAACGTCCCAACAAGTGGACAAGGTACAACATCCGTCACTAGACTCAACAAAAGTAAAGACCAGACTCCGCTCCAAGCTCCATGAACTTCAAGAGCTCACCTAGTCCGTCCGGTGATCAGTACCTGTAGGAAAAGCAGCTAGGGGTGAGCGTTCGCTCACCTCCACGGATAACAGACTGACTATGGCATAATTAGCAGAAAAAGCCAGTAACACTAAAACCAAACCCAGCGCCGGGACTACAGTCCCCAACTCAAGTACCCAACTGACCCACAACCCGTCACCTTCCTCAACAGACTCGACACTCGATGATACAGTGTAAACCCGACACAACTATCGACGACCTCCTCAAGGACTCGAACGAAACGACACAACACCAAACAAGATCACAAAGGATCGCACACCAGCTGCTCAGTAACCAATCTCAATCAGGTCAGGGTTCGACCTATCGCAATTCCTCGACACGAAGTCGGATCAGGCTGTCGACCTTTCAAACTCGCAATTCCTCGACACTAAGTCGGATCAGGCTGTCGACCTTTAAAACTCGCAATTCATCGACACTAAGTCGGATCAGGCTGTCGACCTTTAGAACTCGCAATTCATCGACACTAAGTCGGATCAGGCTGTCGACCTTTAGAACTCGCAATTCATCGACACTAAGTCGGATCAGGCTGTCGACCTTTAGAACTCACCACCCCAGGTAACCACAATCACAATCACAGGCAAGTTCAATCACACAGGCACTCAAGGCCACTCAAGACACCTCAACAGTCAAGACTCGGGTTCAACAACCCCACGGGCACTCGCTGCCACTCAAGACACCAAATTAAATACACGGCTCTCATGGCCACCCCGACTCAACAATTAAATACGGGCTCTCAAGGCCACCCAAACTCAACAATTAAATACGGGCTCTCAAGGCCACCCAAAATCAACAATTAAATACGGGCTCTCAAGGCCACCCAAACTCAACAATTAAATACGGGCTCTCAAGGCCACCCGAACTCAACAATTAAATAAAACGCACGACAACCTCCGGCATACTCGATGCCTCCAACGGTCCTAAAATCACTAGTTTCACAAACAACCTCCGGGCATGGTCATATGCCTCCAGTAATTCAATTATCGCTAAGTTCTCTGTTCCTACGACACCACTAAGTGTCACATGCTTTTCTCTTGAACGCTACAATCCCGTATCATGCTTTTCTAATAATTAAATAAATCTACTCAACCCACGACACCCCGGTGTCACATGCAATTCTACTATTAACTTTCCCTAATCAGGGCCGAGATCCGGCTACTTTTCCCTACCTCGTATACAATCCCAAAAGCGCTCCAACAACACCCGAAGCACACTCAGTCACTCGCCGAGCTTCCCCTTGCCTCGGTCCGTAGCACGATCTAAAAGAACACAAATTTAAAGTACTTTTAAACTAGTACGAATAAACCAAAAATTTACATACTTAACGCCCAAACGTAACCCCGACAATGTCGGTCACTCCCAAACTTCCCAATTATTCGATATTGCCGAAAAAGGACCCGTAAGGGCCAGATTCGCCCGACATGGCGAATCTGCCCGGTTTTGGTTAATTGCCTTCCAGGGCTCCAAAAGCCCCCGTTTTCGTTTCTACGGTCTTAGAATAAATCAAGGAACTCAACGCACTTGACGGAATCGAATTCCGACTTCTAAATCAATTAATTAACGTTTAAAGTTTCCCAAAACCCGTTAATTACAACTTCTCCAATTTAATTCCAAAATTCGATTTGGTTTGGGATAGATGGTCCGGGGAACGTTTTAAACTACCCGAGTAATTAAAACACGAACAACCGAGCACGTGGGCCCCACCCAAAGGGCTTGGCCGTGCCCTAGGGTTTGAGGGAGGGGCTCGGCCACCAAGTGGTGGCTGCTGCCACCTCCGGCCAGCCACCACCCACGGTGGCCGGAGCTCCTCCCGAGCCTCCGGTCACCGGAAAACGTGAAATTTCTCTCCCAAACACCTCTAAAACGTCTCCAACACCTCTCTAATCTCTACACAACCCTAAACCAAATTTTATAACCAAACCCTAGCTCTTGAAAATAATCGAAACGAGAATCGGTTCGGGTATTACCGTAGAGGAGAATGAGGGGAACGGGATTGCTCTTTGCTTTGACTCGATCCAAGGGCTCGATCACAAACCCTAGCTCAACCTCCCTTCTTCTCTCTTCTTCTCCTTCTCCTTCTCTCTCTAAAACCTCTCTTCTAATTTCTAATTTAATTAAACTACCAACAAAACTAATTTTCCTCCTTTAAAACCTCATACTCGGCCAACTATTCTCCTCCACACATTTTCCCTCCAAAAATTACACCACCATATACTTGACAAGTGTCAAGGTGGGTCCCATACCTTTTGGAAAATATCTAGTTGATATTTTCCAATCAGATTCGCGAAAAACAGACGTTTCGGGCCCCGAACGGGCACTTTTCCCAAGAAATTTTTAAACTGGACGGGCTTCAAGGAAACGGCCCAACTAAGACCGCTACGATGACGGCTAAACTCTTCGGGTCCAAAACGGTCCTCGAATGGACCAAAACGTCGCTCGGGTGACTTTTCCAGCGAAAAATCAATCTTTCCCAAAATGACCAGAAAGTTGCCCTGAGTCCCCCGTAACTCATTTTAGTCGATAACGGGGTCAACTTAAGTCCGGCATGACCCTCGGGGTCAATTTAAGTTAAGTTAAGTGTTTGTCTTAAAAATTTTAAATTTTCCTGTTTTTCGCAGGTTTGACTGACGTTGACCAGAAGTGGTTATTACAGTCTACCCCCCTTAAAGGAATTTCGTCCGCGAAATTTAAAACAGACGTACCTCGGGAGTCGAACAGGCCGGGATACTTCGCGCGAACCTCGTCCTCGCGTTCCCACGTCGACTCAGCTCCGTGATGTTTCCACTGCACTCGGACCAAGCGGATAATCTTTCCTCCCCGCAGAATCTGCTGACGTGTGTCCATGATCCGAATCGGCTGCTCCTCATAGGAGACATCATCAGCCACCTCGATATCAGTCCACTCGATGACGTGGGATGGGTCTGCATTGTACTGCCGCAACTGGGATACGTGGAAGACGTTATGTACTCTCCCAAGCTGCGGTGGCAACGCCAGACGATAAGCCACGGCTCCCACTCTGTCTAAGATCTGGAACGGGCCTATGTACCTCGGAGCCAACTTTCCCCCGCTGCGCCTGAACCGCACCAGCCCCTTCCTCGGGCTCACCTTCAGGAACACGTGATCCCCGACTGCAAACTCAAGAGGTCGACGTCGCTTGTCTGCATAACTCTTCTGTCGGCTCTGCGCGGTCCTCAACCGATCGTGGATCAATGCGACCTTCTCCGTCGTCTCTCTGACAAGATCTGGCCCCAGCAGACTCTTGTCCCCCACCTCTGCCCAGCATACTGGTGACCGACACAGCCTACCATACAACGCTTCGAACGGTGCCATCCCGATACTGGCCTGGAAGCTGTTGTTGTAAGCGAACTCGGCCAATGGCAGGTGGGTCTCCCAAGATCCCCTGAAATCCAGCACACATGCTCGCAGCATGTCCTCCAAGATCTGAATGGTACGCTCAGACTGACCGTCTGTCTGAGGATGATGTGCTGTGCTGAGTAGGACCTCTGTCCCCAGTGCCTTCTGCAGACTCGGCCAGAACCTGGACGTGAAGCGGGGATCCCTGTCAGACACTATCGACACCGGGATCCCGTGGAGGCGCACTATCTCCTGGATATACAGACTGCTCAACTTGTCGACCGGGTCTGTCATCCTCATAGCCAGAAAGTGGGCCGACTTGGTCAATCGGTCGACTACCACCCATACGGCGTCGTTTCCCTTGGGCGATCTCGGTAGTCCACACACGAAATCCATCGTAATGTGCTCCCACTTCCACTGAGCAATCGGTAGTGGCTGTAACAATCCCGCGGGACGCTGATGCTCTGCCTTCACCTGCTGACAGACAAGGCATCTCGACACAAACTCTGCGACTGCTCTCCTCATGCCGCGCCACCAGTAGTGCCTCCTGAGGTCACGGTACATCTTGGTGCCCCCCGGATGCACTGCGAGACGCGAATGGTGTGCCTCTCGTAACACGGCATCTCTACAGTTAACTGGTACGAACAGCCCCCCGCGGTACCGTAGTCCCCAATCAGTACTGTCCTGCCAGCCCACCACCTCGTCACCCCTGACGACTCTCTCGCGGATCTCTGATGCTTCGACGTCCCCCATCTGCGCCTCCAACACTTGGGCAAGCAGTGAGGGCTGAGCCACTAGTGAGCACATGGAAACACCGCCAGTAACCTCCTCTAGCTCAAGCCCGAATGCGCTCAGCTCCCCCATCATGCCCCACTCTCGGACAGATATGCTGGCGAGGCTCGGGGCCGACTTCCTACTCAAGGCGTCGGTGACAACGTTCGCCTTGCCTGGGTGGTAGTGTAGCTTGAAGTCGTACTCCTCGAGTAGTTCCATCCACCGTCGCTGACGCATGTTCAGGTCTCGCTGGGAAAATATGTACTTGAGGCTCTTGTGATCCGAGAACACCTGAAACCCCTCACCGTACAGATAATATCGCCAGCTCTTTAGCGCAAACACGACTGCTGCTAGCTCCAAGTCGTGGGTAGGATAGTTGCGCTCGTGTATCTTCAACTGCCTGGAGCCATAGGCCACAACTCTGCCCGACTGCATCAGCACGCAACCCAGTCCCTCTCCGGATGCATCGCAGTAAACATCATAGCCAATCCCTCGCTCGGGCACCACTAACACTGGAGCTGTAGTCAGTCGAGTCTTCAACTCCGCGAACGCACGCTCACAGTCATCTGTCCACACGAACCCAACACCCTTGCGCGTTAACAGAGTCATCGGTGCGGCTAGTCGTGCAAAATCCTGGACAAATCGCCTATAGTAGCCTGCCAATCCCAGAAAGCTGCGGATCTCGAAAACACTCGTGGGCCGTGCCCACTTCGAGACCGCGTCGATCTTCGACGGATCGACCAGGATACCGTCACGGGATACGATGTGGCCGAGGAACCTCACCTCAGAGAGCCAGAACTCGCACTTCTCCCGGTTGGCATATAGTTGATGCTTGCGCAGTAGGGTCAGAACAACCCTCAGATGTGCCTTATGCGCCGCCTCGTTCTGCGAATAAATCAGGATGTCGTCCACGAACACCACCACAAACTGATCCAGGTACGGCCGGAAGATGTTGTTCATCAGGTCCATGAACGCTGCTGGCGCATTCGTCAGTCCGAATGGCATCACCAGGAACTCGTAATGCCCATAGCCCTGAAGCAAGTAACCGAAAAAAAGTAAGAGGTCCTAACACCCGAATTTTACAACCATGAAGCACTCGAAAAAGGAAAATGTCCTAGATCCTTGATATATCAACCATGAAGCCAATCAAAATAAAGGTCTGCTACCCAGATGTGTCAACCAGAAAGCTCGAAAAAGCAAGTCGTCTAGCGAGATATCACCCATAACCTTACCCAAACTTGAGGATAATATTGTATCTCATCGGCACCCAAACTCATAGAGTTGAAGGATACTGACACGCCGGCGACCAACATCGTTGGTCGGCAAAGACAATCCGATGAATCATCACCGAAACTCAAGAACCAAAGGTGCAGAACTCGGAGATTCCAAGGTCAAAAGACATAGCATTACCCGTCAGAGGTCAATACCTAAAAGACTGCCGGCCCCTTCCAAAAAATGGAAAGGGATTCAAAGGAAATCGGAACGAGCCTAAACCTAAGGATGAGCAGAATACCAACAAGTCACAGGAAAAGATTAAGATGATACAAGAACCTTACCATCCGCGGAGAAGAGGGGCCGATCCAGATGCACAACGAATCCACAATCAGAAACGCTTCCCACGGTAGATCTGAGAGAAGGCACCAGAGGACCACAAAGGACAGGTCCGGAGAACAGCAAAGCAAACACTTCCAACACCTGAGAAGGAGCTGCACCAGAAAATCTTCGGAGAACTAGGGCCACCACCACCACAGCCATGAGGCACGACTCAAGCAAAACCCCAACGATCAAAACCAATGAGGTCGAGAAACGAGTCCCACACAAGGATGACCAGAAACGCCAATGCAACACCAAAAAGAGCGAGGGAAAAGCCAAGAAGTGATTGGCCAAAAAACCGAGAGACGAATGTCCAAACCCGCTACAATCCACAACCTAGAAGGTCGAGAAAGCAGTCCCACAACGGATGAAGAACGAACAACCCAGAAATTTCGTCACCCCGACCTGGAACGACCCGGCCTAGACCCAAACCAAAAGAAGTCCAGGCCCAGACCCAGACCAGACCTGACCAGGCCTAGACCAGCCTAGGCCCAGCCCACCAGACCCAAACCGAGCCCTACCCGATTCAAGACCCGAGCAGGAGGTCCTACCCGAGCCAAAACACGCCGCCACCCTGCCAGAGGAAGGACTCAACTCCGGCGAGACCAGCTACGGCGAGCCAGAAGTCCGAGCACCAGCACTGGACAACAGATCCGCGCCCAAGAGCAGCAACCAAAACGGAGACGGTCACCTGAGCTTCAAACGGAGTCGGGGACGGAGTTGAGACGCCTAAACCCGTCGAGCAACAGCGGGAGACAACGCTCCGAGCTCGGGGAACCACGCGCAACCGAGCCTTGGAGGCGGAGGAGTCGCCTGGGACGAGTCGAGGCCGGCAGAGAAGGAACAAGCAGAAGAAGAAGGGGTAGAAAGGTAGAGGAGGCCTCCACCAACGACAGTCTTGGCCTGCCATCTCCGGTGGAGTTTGAAGGAGGGTGGCGGCTGTAGGTTTGCAGAGACAGAAGTTTTAGCAGAGAGGATTGCTGGAGTTAATATCCTTTCTATGCAATAAACTTATTTGCTCTGAACCAATAAGATTCAAAACATCGAAAGCCCATCGTTATTCATTTAAGCTTTGCTCACATGCTTTAAAGTTTATAGAGGAACAAAATATACTGTTTCCTCTTCTGATCGATGTGGGATGTAGGAGTTGTGTTTTTAAACCAACAAAACATTTCAGATTAAAGAATATACCAACTATCATGACAAAGGTATGAGAACAGAGTTTTACATTCTTAGAGTCCATGAATCCTATCATACAAGAATGGTTTATGATCTAATCTGCTACTCTTTTGCTTTGTTTCAAAGTTCAAATCCATTATATAACTGTAACAAAATGAAAATGATCTCATGAAAGAACAAAACTAAGCTCTCTACAATGCTAGTGCCAACCCTATCTGTTTTTATAAATAAATAAAAGTGTTCAAGTTTATAAATATGAATGGCTCGTGCAATTTACAAGCATTTTCTCATAAAAAATTATCAATAAGAAATTGTAACCATAGGAGGTTAGTTTTTGCAAGATTTTAGCCTTGTACATCGGAAAGTGTTCAAGTCATATTAACTGTCACATTATTGACATGAGAAAGAACAATCACAGTTCAAGAAGTAAAACAACATTATTGGCATGTAAATTTACCATGCACATGATATAAAAAAGAATTAAACCTTATCCTGAAAATAAAATGGGACTAATTTCATATAGCTTATCTGAGTTCCAGAAGTAAGAATTGAAAGAACAAAGGGAAAAAAACAAAGTAGTGATCAAAGAGGAAGTTTAAGTGTACGGTACTTTCCAGTTCTATGTTAACAGATCAGTTAAAAGATTTCATGTGAGAGTAGGTTGTGGCTTTGGAGTCTATTTATGAGTCCCACATTGGACATAATATAACAGTTTTTTGTTTATATAAACTACTGTAAGGTGGGTATTTGTCATCAAACAATAATGTTGCTGTGGGCTTGGGCCTTAGTTAAACTTTTGTAACCTATAATACATTTTCTTAAATGAAGGGCGGGTTCGGATCGGGGATACGTAGAAATTGAACATAAAAACTATAATCAATCTATAGTACTTTAATCATATGCATTACGATGTAGAATATGAGAAACATTATTTGCCTCTCTACATAAACTGCAATTTGAATCCTTTGACAAGGTTGTCAATTTTACTCTCCACTATTTGCCTCTCTACATAAACTGTAACTTGAATCTTTTGACAAGGTTGTCAATTTTACTCTCCACCCCATAACTATCAGACCAAATAGAGAGATCATGAGTTCCGAACTCTTAACCACCTGTACTACAGCTCGCAGTCAGACTCCACCCCACCTGCTTATCAGCCCTCTTCATATACCCATGTCAGAGCTTCATTGTGTAAAGACCTGAAACTGTTTTTCGATGAATTATCGTTGGAGACGTCGTTGAGTTGAGGAGTGAGTCGCTTATTAGATCGTTGCAAAAAAAAGGAAATTAATTTAAAAGAAAAGAAAGCAATCAAATTTTGGATTTAAGAGGTGGAGGAGGACTTGGGCTGAATCTGACTTGGGCCAAGCAGCTTGACCAAGCCCAGCCAGACCCACACTCAAGCCCATTTCGAACCCTAGCCCTGCACTGTTGATAACCCTAGTTGTCACTGTTTGCAGCCTCAATTTTCGGGCACGCAAAACGAGGCACAGCTCTCTCTCCCTCTGCGCGACACTCTCCCCCATCGCCTCTCTTCTCTCCGATTCCCGTCGCCGGAATCTGCTCTCCCTCCCGGTCACAACGCGAGCCCCACTCCTGGAGGCGCTGCTGAAGCCGCCGCCGACCGTGTATGGGACGAAGCTCGCCGGTGGGAGAACATCGCGACCGGATCTGGACCTGCAGCGTCGCCGGAAAGCTCGCGAAGAGCCTCTCCGTCCAGCTCTCGAACCGCACCTTCGTCGGAGTCAGGAGGTCCCTTCAAGTGAGGAACGGTCGGCCGTCCTCTTCCCGACCTTCTCCTCCCTTCCCCGAGGGCGTTGTCGCCGTCCACCGCCGAACCTGCCGAAACCCTCGCCGGAGAACACGAACAGGAGCCACCGTGCTCGGATCTGGTCCGTGGGGGCATGCCGGAGCTTCTGCCGTCCTTCCCCAGTCACGGGCGTCCCTCACGGCGCCGCACAGTTTCCCCGAGCCCCTCGCCGCCGCCGTCGCCGGCGAACTGCACCAAATCGCCGCCGCCGTCGTACTCGGTCTCCGGTTTGGACAGACCAGGACACACGATCTTGGGCCTGTAAGGATTTTGGGCCTTGTGGCCAGTTTGGGCTCAAACAACATTCGGGCCCTGGGGCCGATTGTGAACTCGTGGTGAACCTTCAGCCCAGTTCAGGTGAGGATCCGGGTCGAGTCCGGGTCGCTGAATTAATTAATTATTTGATTAATGTTTTGGACTTAAAATTGGTAATTTAAGGACGTTTGAGACGTTTCGAGGACTCGGACATTTGAAAACTGATCGGACCTTTTGTCTGTAAACCCAGACATCAACTTGGACCCGAGCTAGAAGAGCAAAGATCACGCCGGGACCCGAGTGAAGAACGGAGTAGTGACCACCGGGCTTATCATCAGAGTGTTGAGAGGAAGACCGCGAGGTAGGGAAAGCCTTAACCCCTCGTTTATGATGCTTAGTATGCATGTTAGGCTAATAAAAATCGGAAAGGTCCTAGAAATGCATATAGGATGCGAATAACTAGCATAATTGTCTTTCAATTACTAATAACCGGAAGTGTCTAGTAGTGAATGATTAGGATGCCAATCACTAGTGTAACTCGCTTTCAATACTTGGGAATTGTTTGTCTGGTAGAGGAGCCTTGGCAAAGCCCTCGGATTAGTTGCGTGCTAGGATCACATGCTTGGTTGTTGGTTGCTTAGTGGATAGGCTAAAGAGTCTAACGGAACTAGTTGAATTGCATGTGTGAATGCTCGATTGAAGGTTTTTATGATTGGTTGATTGAACTCGTACTTGACCGTTGAATGTATTTGAATGATTGCTTGTTGTCCTTAAATGGTTACTTGGAGCATCAAGTATGACTGGTTGTACCGAGCGGTGCAATCAGGTGATCGATGCCCCGTTGGTTCGAGACTGGTAAGTGAACGGTAAGTTGTGATTGTGTGATTGATGTGCTGTGGTTATGTGATTCGTGTACTGTGTGTTGGGGTGAATTGGTGATGTGTGAGTTATGTGTGACAATGAATTGGTGGTTGTTGGGATTGGATTGTTTCGTGTTTCGGTTTGAGTGCGTTATTCAATTATTAGATGATTATTATTGAAACTGATTATTATTGAATTGCCCAAGTGTATGCTTCCTATGGGAGTAATACCTTGGTTCCCGAGGACATAAAATCCTTTGGAGACGTTCCTGAGAATCCCGATGATAAGCACCCCGAATGGTTGTTTCCGTTCGCCTCAATGTTATGCGTCTCCTCTGGATTTGAGGGAAAATCCGAGAGGACACATCATACGTGGATCGGAGGGTGGAGACTTCATGTGCCACGGCATTGGCTGGTTTATCTATTACCCGTGTTTGCTAAGATCTATCTTATTGACTTTGTTGTTGACTTTACTGAGTTTAAGGTCCACCTTGTTATGTGTTTTCCCTACTGAGCGCAAGCTCACCCCTATGAGTTTATTGTTGTGTTTACAGGCTTGATTGAGGAGTAGATTCTCGGGAGCTTCTCAGTGTGGGTGTATTGTAGAGACTTCGTTCTTATCACTTTTCTGTCTTGAACAAACCGTGTGGAGGATTATTATTACACCCCTGGAGGGTTATTTGTGTTTTGAACTGAGTTTTGTGGATTTGAGTTTCTTAGTGGAGATTTTCAGGAACTAAATGTTGAATTATTGCCTTTTTAATCATTTATTACTAGTCATGCCTCGAGTCCGGGCAAGAACCGGATTTGGGGCGTGACACATTGAGTGTCAGGATCTCAATGATCTTAAGATCCTGACACCCCGGGAGAATAAAACTTTTGGTCGTCATTGTCAACCCTAACTCTCCCGACATACCATTCCCCCACCCCCTCTTTTAAGACCTAACATAGCCCCGTCCACGTTAACCTTAACCTCCCTCGCATTTGGTTTTGACTACGACCGGGTCCGCACTTCTTCCCTCCGAAACATCCTCCCCTCCTCCGGCTTGAATCGATCCTTTTCCCACTCTCTCAACCGAACTTCCACTGCCATCCATATCTCCTCCCGTGATCTCTCCACCTGATTCAACACCTGAGAATTATGAGCTCTCAATACCTCATACCACATCACTACAATTTTGAGAATATATGGTATTAGAGAACCAACTCAACTAAAAGCTTAAGCTGATAGTTGAAGGCCTAATTATAGTTATATTCTAACACGCGCCCTCACGGACAAGCCCGTTTACGGGTTTGGAGGTGAATTATTAGAGGAAGAGAAGAGCCCATAGATAAGGGCTAGCCCATTTGGGACAAATTTGATAAATTTAGAAGAAATTAGATTTTTTTTTGTAGAGAGTGGGGTTTGAACACGGGTCCGTGAGGTACCAAGCTCTGATACCATATTAGAGAACCAACTCAGCTAAAAGATTAAGCTGATAGTTGAAGGCCTAATTATAGTTATATTCTAACATATGGTATATAGTTAGAGGATAAGACCAATAAGTTTTGGTATAATCACAGAGGTGTGGGATCTGAGCTAATTTGTAAGTATGTATATGAGCCCTAGTTGGATTACTCGTGTTTCTAGATTTAATGTGATTAGATAACTAATTGGCATGACATATGGCTTTAGATGAAGTTTGCAACAATCCAGTACCAAATGTTAATGATGGATGCCAAAGTTATCGAACTATTGGCTTAAATGGAAAGAGACGACATCACGAACTAGATAGCAAATGAAATAGCTTCAAAGGATCAAATGTTATAGACACTGAAGGAATACCAACAATTCTTGGGAAATATTCAGATACATCCCTGAGCTGTATTGAGGCCCAAGATGGATGATGTTGTATTTTCCTATTTTTATTGTCCGTCTGCTTTTGACTGTTTTGTTTGGCGTTTCAAGCACCATTTGATCCAATGAACCTATAAATATATAGTTTTACTGAGTGTACATTAATATTTCCTATTATTCTCTTAATGATATTATACGTATCCATAATTACCCAAAATCATCAAATCCGTCAACATGTTCAATTGGAAGCGACAATATTCTGAAACTGGATCTTATAAATCCTCAACCAAAAAAGTAGGTTTGACCCTGTGAACATACACGGGGACTTGAAATTGAAAGTATTCTCGAACTATATGTAGTATATTCTCAAAGTGTAAATCCAGGCATCGACATCATGTTTTGACTGGGCCAATCTATTTTCGCAGCAACGACCAATATATACTCTCAAAACGAGAGAGTATATTCTCCAACGCACAAATCTAATTTCCGAAACCAGGTAGTGTATATTCTCAACCAGACATTCATATTTCTCAAATCAAGAAATGTGTATTCTCAAACGCCAAAATCTATCTTCAAACATCGCATATATTTAGTAGTATGTGTTAAAACATTTACAAATCACACACAACTCGGGAGAAGAGTTATTTTCCAGATTTACAAATGCTTGATTCAGTGCTATTGTGTTGCATGCAGATCGAGTAGCTGCAACCAAAGTGATCTTCATTTGTGCATACCAATTACTATAATCAAACTCAAAACCAACAAAAATGAACTCCAAAATTGAAACCAATTGCATCAGAACCATAAAATACATCAAAACATACCTTAACGATTAAGAATGAACTTCATTCACAGACGAGACTACAAATGGCGGAAATGGAAGCTTCGCTTAGACCTGTTTGAGCTTCAGATGATAGAGAGTTGAGCAACGGAAGATTCAGTTAGATTTTAAAAATGTAAGATTCAAAATCGAATTCATAAACAAATGGGGGAGCGCGAATCGTTGTTGTGCGGGGATAAAGTGAAATGTCTTCTCTACCCTCGAAACATCATAACTTACCAAAACCCATCACCATGGGCCGTTATTTACCAGGCGTGTCATTAATGACGCATCTCAATCTCATCCATTCCGTGTCATCCATCTGAAGACCACAGTGAGTTCGCAAGTTCACACTATAGCAAGTGGTTCAAACCTGATTTATATATATGGACGGGATAACGTGAGAACTAGGCTTATTGTGCGAACTGCGAACTCACAGGAGGGCGACACGTGTCTTTTTCGCACGAGCATGATGTTGGTAGAGCGCGCGCATGTTGTTGGTAGCACGTGGATTTTGTTGGTCGATCGGACCTAGTTCTGGCCGATCGGTCGTGGTGGTGTTGGTACAATATGTACATAGTGCTGGTACAATACGCAAACGGTGCTGGTACAATATGCACATAGTGCTGGTACAATACGGTACAATATGCACACAGTGTTGGTATAAATACGGTACAATACACACACAGTGTTGGTACAATACTCACGCATTGTTGGTACAATACGCACACATTGCTGGTACAACTAAACCCTAAACCCTAAAAATAAACCCTAAAACTTGAGAAAAGTAATGCCAAAGTCCTAATATGAATAAAGGAAATCAGAAACCAATTTTTTTATTATAAAAGTCCAGAATCTAAAAGTACGATTTGACCCTCCAGATGGCCGAAAAACATCGTACATCACGGCGTAGTAGTGTCTATTTCTCCCCAGGCCATTTTCACCAAAAAAATATGCTAGGGTTATGTCAAATTATGACACTGACTCCAGCTCAGGTTCAATTTTGCCGATTCAATTCTACTGATTCAATACATACACAAGTGTTGGTACAATACGCACATAGTGCTCGTACATTACATGCACAAGTGCTGGTACGTCATATACATGGGTGCTGGTATGTGCGCGTGAACAATAGTTGTGCGTGCGCGTGAACAGTAGTTGTGTGTGCGCGCGCGCGAAAAGGAAACGTGTCACTCTCTTGTGAGTTCGCAGTTCGTACAATAAGGCTTGGTTCGCATTTGATACAAATATATATGATAACTATCAGGTTCAAACCTTGTAACTTCGTCGGAATGTAGAAATATCAATCTGGGCCCTTAGATCGTTGAATTAAAGGCCCAGATTTAATGCATATCTTTTTAATTAATGCATATCTTATAATAAAATTTGTAATCAATCACCCCTTGAATTTCGGTTGGCATCCGATCTGGGTAATCAATACCCAGATTGGTTCTACGTTCTGACCTGAAAATAGGTTTGTACTTGAAATCCTCTCTATATATAACATGTATCAAATACAAATCACCCCTCATTGTGCAAACTACAAACAGATCTGATCCACAGGATGCGCGCGCACTGACGTCATCGGAGTGCACAAGATGCTGACACGTGGGTACTCCGCTGCTGATGCGCGCACCCAGTACCGGTACCTTACCTAACACGATGTTGATACCTACGTACATACTGTTGACACCCACATACAGAGTGTTGATACCATGCAAAGTGCTAGTACCTTACCTAATACAGTATTGGTACTACACAGAGTGCTGGTACCATGTGTGTTGCGCGCGTGGTCAACACACGTTGCGTGTGGTCAAAAGCGCACGCGGAAAAGGCCATGTGTCAGCATTGCGCATGCTCTGATGACGTCATCTTGACTGCATCCTATGGTTTATATTGGTTTGTAGTTTGCACGGTAAGGGTGCTTTTTACTAGATAACATCCCTATATATATGTATATATATAAGGAAGTTTTCAAGTACACACCACTTTTAGGATACAAACGGTGCGGACCATGTAAATCTGCGGAAATAAAATGTAATTACATTTTATTTTGGAGATATTATATTTTGAATATATTTCGTTTCTGTAAATCAAAAATAGGTTAGTCTACATAAATGTAAATCGGAAATGTAAATCTACAGAAAATAATTTGTAATTACATTTCATTTCCGCAGATTTACATGATCCGCACCGTTTGTATCCTAATAGTGGTGTGTACCTGAAAGCTATTTTTATATATATATATATATATACATATATACGGAGACAATCACGTGCGAACCTCCCTTACGGTGCGAACCTGCGAACCTCAAATCTGGTTTGCGGAAATAAGCATCCCAGTTTGCAGAAAAAAAAAGTTTGAAAAAACAGCATTTTATCTTGAGAAAATATATGGTTTGCGAAAATAGTGTATTTGGTTTGCGGAAATAAGCATCCAGTTTGCGAAAATAAGCATCCCAGTTTGCGGAAACAAAGTTTGAAAAAAAAGCATTTTATCTTGAGAAAAATATGGTTTGCGAAAACACCGCAAACCGAGAACACTATTTCCGCAAACCAGATACACTACACAAGCAGGTTCGCACCGTAACTCATGGTTTGCACCTGATTGCACCCGTATATATATATAGGGAAGCTTTCAGGTACACACCACTCTTAGGATACAAATATGCGAACATCATGTAAATCTGCGGAAAAAAAATGTAATTACATTTTATTTTAGAGATATTATATTTTTTTTATGTAAATCAAAAATAGGATAATCTAACGTAAATGTAAATCGGAAATGTAAATCTACATAAATAATTTGTAATTACATTTTATTTGCACATATTTACATGGTTCGCACCGTTTGTATTTTAAGGAAATTTGTACCTGAAAGTTATCCTATATATATATATATATATATATATATATATATATATATATATATATATATATATATATAGGGTAGCTATCCAGTAAAAACCACCCTTATTGTGCAAACTACGAACACACGAGAGCCACTAGATCTGATCAAAGTGACGTCAGCAGAGCGCCCCAGATGCTGACACGTGGCGCGCGCACACAGTGCTGGTGCACGCGCGCACATAGCTGATAGTTTACATATCACAGTGCTGATAGTTTACATAGCACATTGCTGATAGTTTAGTACAAATGTAACCTATCATCACTTTTGTACTAAATTATCAGCACCGTGCTATGTAAACTATCAGCACTTTGCACGCGCGCACCAGCAGCGCGCGCGCCCACATGTCAACATTTGGTGAGTTCGTAGTTTGCACAATAAGGTGCGGTGTTTTATATATTTAACTGCCCACGTGTCAGCATCTGGTGCGCTCTACTGACATCACTTTTGGGGGATCCTATGGCTCAGATTGGTTCGTAGTTTGCACAATAATGGGTGGTTTGTATCTGATACCAACCATATATATATATATATAATATCTCCTTTCACTTCAAACAAAAATAAGTTCACCAATGAACTTGTTATATCTCCTAAGAGCGTGTATAGTGGAAAGACTCGTATAAAGGACTCATATTAGGGACTCGTATGCCGACTGTGCAAAACAATGAGTCTGAGCCCATGAATTTAACTATGTTGCACAATAGTGAGACTTAGGTTGGGACTCGTATTCTGAGTGTATGTTCACTATATGTTAAATTTATATTTTACTGAATTTATTAAATTATTTATTAAAACATTAGTTACTATACAAAATTGAAATAAATTTGACAAAAATAAATACTAATAAAAAGAAGTTAAATTAATAAAAATAACAAAATTTATTAATAATAAAATTCATTTAACAGTCATCCCCATCGTCAAACTTGTCCATGCGAACCTTCAACTTTTCACATTGATCACACAATCGGGACATCATTATTGCGTGTTGGTCCAGTTGATCGTCGGTGAACTTGGAGATGTCCTTCTGCTGCATGGCCTCGTATTTCTCGAAGAGTTGGTGCCATTTGTTGGACAACATCATATAATTTCCCGCCCTCTCAAGCTGTAGTCGGCCTCGACCCTTGCTCGTTCCATCTCAACAATGGCACTTACTTGTTGTTGGAGACCCTTCCCCTTCCTATTCGTAGACTTCTTGCCCAACGGTCGCTCTTCTACACGTTAAGGGGGATGGGACTTCGCTGACGACCTCCCTCGGTCGGATTGAAGGATACATAATCCTGTTGGGACTTACCACCGAGAGGTATGATATCTTCATCATCGGTGTGCCTTCCTCCACTTGTGGGTGGGGTTGAGCTGTAAACCCCAACCTCATCCAACCGTTGTCGCCGTACAGAAGCAACCGTGCCTTCCTCGGCGGTGAACTTCTCCTCGTGTTGAAGCATTTTGACCCAATGATCGAGGTTGAAAATTTTCGGATTGTCCTTCTTCTTCAGTAGGTCTTTGTACATGTACTTGGCCTCGGCCATGTATTTTTCCTCGACCATCTGTTGCAGATGTCTGCCATCAAGGTATTTAGAAGAGCGAGGAACTTACGCACCCGCAGTGCATGTTTGTTCCATTGGTTCTTGATTTATTTCCATTCGAAATGAGGATAATATCGTTCTGCGTTGTACGCGTTCGAAACTGTGCACCAGAAGAACGTACCATCTTGGGAGTTTCCCTTAATTGGGTCTTTGGTTGTACGGAACCAAGTATTTATGAGGTGTCTCTCCGACTCGATGGTCCATTTTCTTTTTGCGTTTGGCACCTTCCGTTGTTAGGAAGAGCTGACAGAAGATGACTGAAACGACATCCAGGTGTCGTTGTTGTCATCGACGTGTTGTTGGATGGTAATAATTTAGACTGGGATTGAATTGATCTAAAGGGGATAGAAAGCTTAGGGGTTGAACTTGCCTGAATTGAAATTCATGTAAAACCTTTATAATAAAAACAAATGATACTTTATATAAAAAAAATGACATTTCATAAAAAATAAAAATTAATAAACGAAATTAAAGTCAAGAGTTTGGAAGTACTAAATATGAATGCACCTGGGTTGTAACCAGGTTGCATATACGAGTTGAAAGCGCTTAGGTTGTAACCAGGTTGCATGAACGGGTTGGGGGGCATGTTGATGTTCAACAGGCTCTGAAAGCTGCCTAGTTGATCGAGGGTGAATTGGAAATCATCGGGTTTGACTGCTTCTATCCTGTATTCCTTGGCCTCTGATGAAGACACACGTTGAGTATCACTGTAAGATATTTTTGACGGATTTTGGGAGAGGTGAAGTTGAAAATTTGAGAGTGAAAGTAGAGAAAATTTTGAGAAAAATATGAGAATTGTTGGTGGTTTGTGATGAATGGGATTGGGGTTATTTATTTTATTTTTTTTGAGCGAAAGTTGCAATATTATTAATCAAAAAGAAATTACATTACTGTGCGTCGAGGAGGAACAGACTCCCCAACCACGAAAAAGACATATTGGATGAACATTGGTTCTCTGATCCTTGTACTACCATAACCGTCACAAACGATATTTTGACAACTCATGGGCAGAGAAAAAATACGAAGGGGGGAAGGGGGTACCAGAAATCCTAAAGGATCTCAACAATGGTGTTGGTGGGAGGCAAAGCATCGTTGTGAGACCCCTCCCAGGGCCAGTCCCCAATGCTCATCCGACCTCTAATTCCTCCTAGCGGGGCTGCTTCCCCGCCCTGATCTGATCCTCCCGAGGTGGTGCATTCCCCTTGGCCGGGTCTCGCTGCAGCGGCGGTGCCCTACTAGGGCTGGAGTCCGAAGCACATTACCGGCGATAGTCACAACCCTAGCCCATGCACTCGTAGTGGGGGGAACCAGGGCCGGCTCGTGACGCGAGGGTGAGGTAACCCTAGAGGTCGCACCGTCAGGGAGAGGATGAGCCAAGGCCAGGGTTGGAATAGGGCAGGATGACGCGTAGGAACGGCGCCGCCTTGTAAAGGAAGAGCCAAAGTGAGGCAGTTGCTAACGTGGGGGGCCGAAGAACTAGGGTTTGGAGAGGGGAGGGAGAGGAGGTCGTTACTTGCAGAGGAAGCAACCGAGGGGCGGCGTGATGGCCTCCCTCGTCTCGTCTTGGCGATGAGGGCCGGAGAGGCTGGTCCCAAGGAGAAGGAGACCTCATCCGAGATCGCTACTAGAGGAGGGAGAATCGGCGCCGGCAGAACGGATGGAGAGGAAGAGGGAGACAGAAGCGGCTTTGGCTTTCGCCGATGACGACTCTTATCCCCAGCACCATGGACGACCTGTAATGGACAAGGCAACGCAAATGGAGTATCACCAATAGGAGCAGCGGCACCAGCCACAAGCAGAACCACAACAGAGGGCATGTCGGCGACGATGGGGGCAGAGGAAAGCACCATAGCGTTCGCGCGACTAGGGCTAGGAGGGGATCTCAAAAGTTGAGAGGAAAAAAACTTTTTGATTTTCGACCCAAAAGTATGATTGGGGATGTTTATAGTGTGTGGGGGGGGGGAGAGAAATTTAATTTTTGTTTTAATATAAATAAAAAAATTATTACCGCTGCAACAGTCGGATATTTTTTCCACCCACATGGCCACGTATTAGCCGTTGGTTGGTTGGCGCGCAACTCGCGAACCCGGCCTACTATTTAGTGGGTCGGCACCATAAAAAACGTGCTTCACAGCGCGCGACCTACTAGATGAGGATCGCGAATCACAGTTCGATCTACAGGTGGGTACTTGTACATGGTCCAAGAACCAATAAATCTTACCAATAGAATGTGACATCCAACCAACGTTAAATGCACAGCACCGTATGTAGGGGTGACAAAACATGCAAGTGGGCCTTTGAAGATTTGTGCGGGCCGGGCAGGCCTACAGTCGTTAATTAGAGCCCATTAGGGTATGGAAGTGTCTATATAAAAGCATGGCATCGCCTTCCTCGCCTTGGTGCCTAGTTCCGATCTAGGGCAGAGTCAGATATCAAACTGAGAGAGAGATGGCAAGCCGAAGAAGAATCATTGTCGATGCGGTCAAACGGAGAGGAATTCCTCAGGGATCTTGGTCAAGGGGAGAGATGGGAATTCCTCAGTGGTCATGGTCAAGGAGAGAGATGACAAGCGCTAGAATAGTCGATCTATCCACTGCAATGGTCAACCACAAATGGTCAAGCAACAAGTGTCCATCTGTCCACTGCAACAAAAATCGTGATCTATCCACTGCGGTCATGCAATTCAGAGGAACTCCTCAATGGCCAAGCATGAAGATTCGATTTTTTGAGAATCCTTTCCCTCGTAATGATTTGAATGAGCTTGGGTATACTGTTGATGTCGCCGACCTCCTCTTCACGTCTGAAAGGGACTTCCTTGTCAAAAGCAACGGCCAAAAGGTATCTATATCTATCCGATTAGCTTTATACAACATGAACATGAATACTAGGGTTTAATACTAGGGTTTATCCAGTTGGATGTGGTAGGGGTAGGCTAGCTTACGATTTATCTACCTTATAAACAAAAAAAATGCTTTTGCAACTTCATTATCCTCAATGAATATAACATTGTACAGATTAAGGTGGGTGATCTGCGCGGAAAGACTATCGTCTTATTCATTGTCCCATTAGACGTTGTGACGATGCTGGGGGCAGGGGATACTTGGGATATGATCGATGCTTACAACGAGCTTCTGCGTGTGGGAGGAAGTGATGTCGAATTTGTTTTTGTGCCTGTTCGAATTTGTGGTCCTGTTGGATCTGTAGATGACCGCCAAGAGGCTATATTCCGCCACTTATTTTCCGCCATGCCTTTCCCTGCCATCCCTGTATCTGATGTTCAAGCTCTGGAAGACCGTGTTGTGAAGGCATTTTCTCTTGATGATCCTTGTCTGGGTTATTATGAGAATCTGCCATACTGGGTGGTCATTGACCCAACCAACACTGTTGTGGCCACTCGAGTCTTTTTCCCTCGTCTTTTCAAACTCTTTGGCGGAGCAGAGCTTCATCCTCTCTCACGAGAGAGGATATATGGCTTGGAGGCCTCCCATGGAAGCGAATCTAGGCTGCAACGGATTAGCAAGTGGGATCAACTATTGGCATCTGATACTCGTGATTTTTTACTCTCAAGCAATGGGGACAAGGTACACTAACTCCATTTATTTTGTTATCCTTGAATTTGTTATCTGATCAATACTCACACTTGTGGATGTTGCAGGTACCTATCTCCTCCCTTAAAGGCAAGCTCGTTGGCTTGTATTTCTGTGAAAATATACCACACCCTCCTAGGATGCAAGCCATCAAGACGGTTTACGAGGCGGCTAAATTGCGTGGTTGTGACTTCGAGATTGTGCAAATAACCTTCCATTACCATCCTTTCAATGCCAAACATCGTGATACCGACCCGACTGTACAGCAGTGCCGCGAAGATGTCAGCTGGTTGACACTGCCTTTCAAGGACCCAAGCTGTAGGAAAATACAGCGCATCCTTCACTGTGTCGAAGAAGATGATGAGCAAGAACACTGGGTTAGAGATTTCGATGTCGCAGAACATTGGGTTGGAGATAGCCTCATTTTAATCCATCCAAGCCAGGAAGAGGCTGAGGCTGATCACAGTAATGGAGTCCCTTTTGAGTTATCAGGTGCAGAAATTCTTGAACATTGGGGAATTCGAGGCTACCCGTTTACTCGAAAATCTCTTTACAAGGCTGAGTATGAGGAACAGAAAAGAAATGTCACATTGGAATCGGTTTTTCCTCCTGGAAAATGTCTCCTCCTGCACCCTCGGCCTGCCGGCAATGGATTTGATCTTGTTGATGCTTTTTCCCAACTCTCGGGGAAGAGGGTTCTTGTTTTGTTTTGTCCGCATTCTGAAGGCCCAAGTGCTTGTGGTAATTTTATATCGATGCTGAAATCTGAGTATGAGGCACAACTAGAAGAAGAAAGTAAGTTTGAGGTGGTGTATGTCTCAACTGAGGGCAGTGTGTCATCCTTTGCGGAGTTCACCAAAGACATGCCATGGTTGGTTAGCCCTTTTTCTTTAGATTCAGGATGGGATCTCTTTTTCCAGGTTTTCAAAGGGAATGTAGGTGATGCATATGCTGCAGCCTTTAACAAACAAGGTGAGCTCATTGCCAAGGCTCTTAAGTTACCTGAAGAGAAGGAAGGTGACAAGCTCCAATTCCCCTTCATTGATCTGGATTTGGAAAAGTGTATCAGCCTGGAAGTTGAAGCAATGTGTGATGTGTCTACTTATGGCTGTGACTAATTATCATAGCTGATATGTGACTATCCTGTAAGGAAACCTTTCACTCTTGCCCGGCAGGATTACGTGTTTAAAGGGATAATTATTTTTATTTATATATGTTTTTCACTTAATTGTAAATAATTTCAAATTTTACTTCTATGGTACCATAATTTTCTAACTATAACTTCACGTCTGCCATTCCAGACTGTACCGACAAAACAAATTTCATATAAGGAACTTGATTAATACGGAAAAAAAACATATACTATCAGTAAACGTATGGTTTTAATTGGATGTTTTAGGTCATTTTCTTTTTTATTTAGTTTGATTAGGAAAATTACAACTATTACACTGAAGTTCACCTACCTAAGAACCTCAATATTTTTCATTGTCCGGTAGATATCAAATTTTGTTAGTAATTCTTTAATAAAAAGAGTTTGCACAAAAATTTGATCCCGGAACAGAATAAATATATTAGCAATCAAACCAAGCAGATGACATGAAGTGAACTACTTCTACGAGTTTGTCATCTCCTTCAATGACCTTTGTGTACATGCCTTTTAATCCCTCTGTTGGAACTCAGCAATAGTCACGGGCGAATACAACTCTTTCTTGGCAACTTGTTCAATTTTATAATCTTTTTCCTTTTCTAATCTATTAGTTTTCTAACTTCTTAAAGCTAAGTAGTTACCTTTAATATCTAACTAGGTGGGTGCACCACGCAGTGCTTAGCGCCAAGACTTATCGAATTTGTATTTCGTTCTTGCTGAAACAACATCCATGATATGGATTAGTAAACACCTGATTCCTTCGCAAAGTATATAAACATGCCCAGTTTTCTGTTAAGTTTCTTTTTTATATGATTTATGTTCAATTTATCCGTATTTACAAAACTTCTTTCCTTGGTTGTCCAAACTTATGGATTTGTACTTTCTGAAGTGAATGTGGGCTCAATTTATCCTTTTGAAAATGATTGAATGTGATGTCTCTATTTCCACTTCTTTATCTCCTAAGAAGTATCTCTTCAATGAAAAAAATAGGTGAACGCGCCCCACGCGCGCTTAGGGTTTCCTTGCGCGATTTCGTACGCCGCCGGCAGTGGTGTTTCTTCTCCGGGGCTGGTTCAGACGGAGTGTTTGTGGGTGCGTGGGGGGTGTGTTTTCGGGAGCTATCCATCCCTGGTCGAGTCGTTTCGACGCCGGACTGACAGAGGCGGGGACGAATAGTCGAGCTTAGGCTCCGTTTCTGGGGCTGGCCGTGACAGAGCGAACTGGGTCATCGTTGACGTCGTCAGGTTCGGACGGAGGTGACACCGGGCTGGTTCCTCGCCGGCGCGCCTTCAGGTATCGGACGGAAAGTGTTGCAGGTGTGATCCGTTGTCTGTTTTCTAAGACGGCGCAGGTCACATGATTCTCCAGGACTCGAGTCTGTGGATCCCCATTTCGGCGAAAAAGAAAAAAGCTTCTCAGGCCAGTGCTTTGGAGAGGATCGATACGGTGGACAAACTGGAGTCGTTGGGTTCTGTTTCAGCATCAGAACCGGCGTACTTAGAGAGGTGGATAGAGGGGAAGCTCCTCCGAGTGCCAAAATTAGAATCCGTGATTTGCATATTAGAGGGATCTGCTCAGATTCCGATTAAGACTAGTGGTCGACTAAGCAAGGAATGGCCTCCATCAGCAATCGACCACAAGGAAGAACGTTCAGCTAATTCTCAGGGAGGTCCGGACTCTACGAGCAGAAAGGTACAGGTATTGGAACGTTGTAAAAATTTTCTCTGCAATTTGCCCCCTGACACAAACCGATTAGCCTTAAGATCTTGGTTGGGAAAGCAATCTCCAGAATTTATGTGAGTAAAAAACCCAATTTAGGGGGAAGATATTTTGGTTTTGCTTCGTTGTTTTCAAAAGAGGAAGCTTTGGCTGTGGTTTCCAAACTGAATGGAAAGGTGTTTGAAGGATACAAGTTATTTGTATCCATTGCTTGGCCGGAGAAGTTGAGCAAAAGATTGGGAAGACAAGTGGTTGAAAAGGAATGGAGACCTAAGACAGTTCAATCAAACAATGGAGGTTGTGACCGGATTGGGTTACCAAAAGTGAACCAAATTCCGGTAGTGACAGGGATGAAATCTCTGTACCTTTCCCCTTGGGCACATTCGGGTCTTATGGGAATTGCTGACACAGAATTTACAGTGGAGTCTTTGAAAGAGAAGATCAACAAAGAGAGTGTGCTTGATCTCCAAATCAGACATTTGGGCAATCGGGTGTTCCTATTTCTTTCAGCTGATAAAGTGATCCTTACCGATATTCTGAACTCGAAGTGGCAGTGGTGTAAATCTGATTTTCTATTACTGGATTGGGCTAAGGATTGGCTGAATGAGACAGGAATTGTCTCGTGGTTTAAGGTGACGGGGGTACCCTTTTTGGGTTGGTGTGTGCATTCGTTTCAAGAAATTGGTAAAGTTGTGGGTGATTTTGTACTGGCTCTAAGAGATGAAACGTCCGAAAACTTGGATTGCAATTATCTTTTGATTCGAACCTGCGACCTTCCCACGCAACATATTATAAATCTGAAAGTGGAAGGATTGAACTACCCTATTCAAATTCGACCGATTGAATCCAAAGAGGTTCCTAGAAGTCTGGCTCGCGATTCTGGTGAAAAACAGGGTGTTGGACTGTGTTTGGGCGACCAGACTGTTTTTCCCCCGTGCCAGAAGGTTACTCCAACAATGAAAGAGCCTACGAACTCGGTTTGGAGAAGCTCATCCCATTCCTCTAAATTGCAAAGCCCAGGCTCGTCTAGATCTCCCCTTGTTCTCACCTCACCGAGCCGGATGGTTAACACGGAAGGCAAAGGGTTGTTGAATTTTTCGTCTCCGATTAGCATTGTTCCTGACTCTGCTAGCTCGAGCCCAAACTCTTTTTTACGTGGACCTCAAGGTTCTCGGGCAAGGGTTTCAGCTCTTGACCTTCTTCAGCCGACCAGGCCTTCTTCGGTATACCGGTCATATGCGGCTCGTCGGGTTCCTATTGACAAAGAGATTTCTGACCGCGAGAGAAAGTGGAAATTGATCAAGGCCAGCCAGAAACTCTTATCTGGACATCCAGATGCGGCTGATCAAATCGAAGCTCTCGATTTTGAGATGGGGGATTCTGTTGATCAAGATTTTCAGGAAGACTCGGACGACCTTGGGTCTAGTGAAGGTTTAGAAGTGGGGGATTCTCTCCCAGCTTCTTTGCCACTTTAATCAAGTGTTATGGTGAAATTCATCTAATGGAACGTTAGGGGTTGAATGCCGTTATGAAGGGCAGGTGCATCAAGGTGGCGCTTTTTAAGCAACATCCTGATTTGGTTTTGTTTCAGGAAACAAAAAGAGAAGAAATTCAGCCTTTTACTCTTCGTAGCTGTGGTTCCTGTATTCGAAGACGAAGAAGGCGCAGCTTTCTTGCGGGGGTCCTGTTTATTGTCTCTTTTTGTTCTTCCTGTTATTTACCTTGTCTATTGCTTTGCTCTTAGACTTTCGTTGCAGGATTCCAGCTGGATTCCTAGCTAATAAAAAATCGCTTATCCAAAAAAAAAAATGATATGCCAGACAGACTAAAAATAACTTTACCGTTAAATCCAGTTTTTTTTTTGAAACAATATCCATGGAGTTTAATTCATTATAGAACTTTTCTCTTAAACTTTTAGGTACAAGTATTATTTTTTCAAATAGAAGGGCAAAATCATTAGTTTCTATCTATATGACACGGTTTATTTTTCTTTCCTTACATGTGTACATATATAACTATATGTTTTTGAGCTATTCATTACCGTAACTATCCGTAATTAATCATAAATTTAATTTGCTTCACAATTTTAACACTGTTGTCCAACACAAGACAAAAACCCTACTAAAAAAGTTATCAATTCCAGTCTTGCAGTGAAACTAAAAAGTACATTAAAATTATTTGAGTGGATCCTCTATATCAAGATTTAACATATTCACTGACAAAGTCAATAATGAAATGATTCATAAGGTTTGAAAATGCTCATGCATAAAACAACTTTCATCAACTAAGAACTTCATGTCTAACTCCGATACATACTCTCGTACTTGTCCACTTAATAGGTACTTCTCCATCCCTGGACATTTGAGTAAATAGTCCTTTCCAACCATTACAAGCAATGCAAGAGCAACGATTTTTTGATTCCCGATAGTGAACTCTTGACGCTTTGCCCTACATGAATAATTCTTGATTAAACATTTCAATACTTAGTATTATATCTAGCATTTCAATTGCAGGATACCCAATTCAAAGCTGTATCTATGCGGTGAATGGTTGGAGAGAGAGACTTACTTGTAAGGCACTTGCGTAGACGAATCAAACGCAGAATTTTCATATGATGATGTGTAAAAGGCAAGATCTTCATCAATCAACCATGGGGTTAGAGAAGTAGATGGGTCCACAAAATCCATGATCTCCCTATCTTTCATTGCTAGAGGTATGTATTCCATGACAAAGAATAAAGAATAGTTCAAATTTATTTTTATGTTGCCTAATTTTCATATATTTGATAAACATGATTTATCATAGTGACTTTTGTGAAGTACCTTGTTACGGGCCGCATGGACCGATACAAGTTGAGATAAACCCACACCAATTATGGCCGGTTACCATAGTCGGCCAAAGTGCTTGGCTTTAGGGTTTTAATTAGTTTGTTTCCTTTTAATTAATGTCTCAATTTACGAGCTGTATTAAGATTTGGAAATTTAGGATTTAGGTAACCAAGTTTATTGATTAAAGTTATTAGAACTTGGGCTCCAAGTAATCTCCTTGGCTATATATACCAAGAGAGAATAATGAAATAAACAGACTTGAGGATTAAATAAATACTTTGGTCTCTACGAGGTCTTCGAGTTCTCTCTATAACGAGCTCGTATCAACGAGGTCTTCGGGTTCCCTTCTAACGAGCCCGTATCCTTATTCGGTCCTATAACGCGATCTATAACACAGGGACATAATAACATATTGGTATCAGAGCTGAGCGTTATGGACGCACTGAGGTCATTGGAGCAACTATTCGATGAATTGTTTCCAAGATATGTTGTTGCCCACACTGAAACGGAAGCCCTACTTCGTGCCTTGGTTGTCCGGATAGATTCCTTATCCGGTAAGCCTTCCGACACGCCTCCTGTGCCCAATCAGAAGGACAATTCTGCAGGTGGCTTGGCTGTCCAGATAGATTCCCTGTCTGGTATGCCTTCCAAAACGCCTTCGGTGCTCTATAAGGAGGACAATACTGCAGTTGATCATATATCAACTAACCCAATTGATACTCCTTATGATCCTGTATTTGAACATAATGATATATTCATGGGCAGGATCTCCTTGCAAAATGGCCCCCACAAACATGTTTTTGGAAATTTATCGGCTGCTGAAATTGAGAATCCAATTCCTAAAACTAAGAAAACTGTTGGGCAGGCCAAGACTTTACTGCAGCAAAAATTAATGCTGACAATCCCCGTAGTGGTGATGAAGCATATGGTCCGGGTCACAAGTGTATAAAAATTTTCTGGTGGGAATTGATCAAGGACGTGGACGGAGCTGCCTACGTGACTTCTAAGGACGTCGAGCCACCTGATACGCTTGAGGACAAGCGTCATGTGCAAGGGGGAGTGATGTTACGGGCTGTACGGACCGATTCAAGGTGGGATAAGCCCACACCAATTATGGCCGGTTAGCATAGTCGGCCAAAGGGTTTGGCTTTAGGGTTTTAATTAGTTTGTTTTCTTTTAATTAATATCTTCGTTTACAAATTGTATTAGGATTTGTAAAGTTGGGATTTAGGTAACCGGTTTATTAATTAAAGTTGTATTAGAACTTTGGCTCAAAGTAATCTCCTTGGTTATATATACCAAGAGAGAATAATAAAATAAACAGACTTGAGAATTAAATAAATACTTTAGTCTCTACGAGGTCTTCTAGTTCTCTCTGTAACGAGTTCGTATCAACGAGGTCTTCGGGTTCCTTTCTAACGAGCTTGTATCCGTATTCGGTCCTATAACGCGATCTATAACACAGGGACATAACATAGCTCATATTAACCTGACCAAGGCATCAAGAGATATAAACCTAAAAGATGAAAAAAACCATCTTGCATACAATGGTTGCATTGATATTCTTCTCTTTAACTTGGGATAGACTGAGTTTGACCATGTAGCATTTCTCTAAAACATAGAAAATGAATAAAATCTTAGCAGCACTGTGTCGTGTATCACAAATCCAGAAGATACACAACAAAGATGTAGTGCAGCTATTCCAACAACAACAAAAAAAGTAATAGCTTATCACACATCTTTAGACTTTGCCGCATCTTTATTGGTATGTAGAGTGTATCCAATAGACATCATTCTTACAATGTGGTGCATGTCAGTAAAATATTGGGTTGCACTCACAACAGGGAAACGCTCATTATCATCTGCTTAAAATTGCACAGAAAGTTTAACCTTTCATATCCACTAAGTTATAAAATTGAGAAGATATAAAAGCACTGATTTACTCTAAAATATCAACCATTTTCGCTAGTGTAAACATGTGTAACTCCATCTTCCATCTAAAAATGATGTTGCTCATATACATAAGAATTAGAAAAGCAATGGGTCAAGCATTGCTATAACTCATTAATAGAAGCATATAGAATGATATCAGCTATACTAACGAAAGAATGGTCAGCTAATTAGAACACCGATAATAATTGCAAAAAAGTGCACCGATAAAATGATATCAGCCATATAACGAAAGAATGGTCAGCTAATTAGAACACCAATAATAATTGCAAAAAAGTGCACCGAATTTGCCGTTTTGTTGTACTTTGTGTAATTTTGTTTCAAAATGCCGGTTTTATCCTTTAAAAAATAATAAATAACCAACAAAAAATCCAGATTTTTTTAAAATTTTCTTCCTCCTTGTACGTCCAAAGAAGAAGAAAAGTAAGAGAGTTGAAAATACTGAATTTTTGTTTTCTACTTTGAAAATGATTTAAGGGTAAAATTTCACAGATAGCATCATCAATTTGAAACAAATTTACACAACATACAACAAAAAGGCAAATTTGGGGTCCTTTTATGCAGTTAGCCCTAAAATATACATTATGACAAGAATCAAGATGATAAATACAAACCACTCGTTTCATAGCCTAAAATGTCATGTTTATAGTATTAGGATCGTACTGATGTCTGAAGCAGTATTGGGTTCTTAATTAGCCTATCGTTCACTTTCAAAAGAGAGCCTTTTACACAGCACATGTTCAATGCCACTGAAATCAATTCTAAGCCAAAATACGGGAGATGAAAAATACAACCGATAAATCCATGATTTTTTTTGTATAAGTAAAAAAAGCAATTGCAAAAAGCCAATTGAAGAAGAGTCACACCTCACAATGTAAAATGCGTCTTTGGTGCATACTTTACACAGTGGAGTTTGACTCCAAGTGTTGTGCGTTCTGCATACAAATATATCAGACTTTAATCACTGACCTGTGGTCGATGTGTAAGAATCTAATTTAGATGCATACTCATCCAAACATCTGAAAAATCCATCTAACCAACCTGTCAGAGTCGTCCCCTTATTGGATGAACTATCCATTTGCCAAACCATTCCAATCAATCAAACAAACAAACAAACGCCTGCCAAATCAAAGAAATCAAAACATGGGTTTGATGCTAAACTACCAGAACCGAGAAGTACATATCAAAACAATGCATTAACAAATTAATTATGCAATTGTGTGTACCAACATCTAGAACATCCGAACAATCCATCTAATCAACATGTTAGAGTCGTTCCTTGGTAAAAGGAACTATCGATTTTCCAAATGATTATGATCAAACACTCAAACAAACACCGGCCAAATCAAAGAAACCGAAACACGGGCTTGATGCGGAATTACCTGAATCGAGGAGTACATATCAAAACAGCCCAGTTGATAGTATGCACTGTGGTAGCAGAAGCAAAAGATGGATAGGGAGCGGAGTGGGTTGAACCCAGAAACACCATCGCCGCCACCATGTTTCCTCTCTAGTGGGAGAAGTTGAGTAGCGGAACCGCATTTGATTATTTTGCCCTCAAATCCCTCAACCTCCCTGTTACATTCAAAAGTAAAAGAGACAAGAATATGATTGCAGTGAAATTGGCACAAAAATAAAAAATAAAAATATATGTCAGATGCACAAGATATTAAAATCGTCCTTACCACTATCCATTTGAAAGAAAAGTCAATCCATGGGGAGGTATAAAAGTTACAATTTCTCCAATAACTACACACAGAAGAATCATCCGTTAATGTACATGATGCAAACATATATAATGCAGACCTAAGAGATATCCATCATTAATTTTCATAAGGAATTTAAAGATAGATACCAAAAATAAATGTCCACTTTCCATTCTAAGAGAGAAGAGGAAAGCCCTAAAATTTGAATGCTTAATTTTTGCAAATGGTACACTTATCTATGGATAGAGGGAATGTTAGTTTCATACCAGTTGATTCATTGTCAATCTGAAATTTCTGTCTTGTGGTCCTCCTTTCACGTAACCACCTCCGATACCTTGAAATGCTCAGCTGCATAAATCAAGAGGATGCATCTATAAGAGCATCTCCAATGGTTAGACACTGCACAGTGTCTATGCGCAGTGTCTAACCATTGTTTTTGGCCTCCAGACACTGCTTTCAGACACTGCTCTTCCAATGGTAGTGTGTACGCAGTGTCTAGAGCAGTGTCTACACAGTTTCACTAAATTAAAAAAAGCACCCAAATATTTCTGACACTTTTAATTATACCCAAATATGCCTGGGGGTCAGTTTCACTACTGACCCCCGGGCTCGTAGTGGGTGAGCCAATTGACCACCAAATGAATTTCCTCTTCTAGTGACCAAAGAGGCCCGGTTGCCCAAGTAGACATATCGACTTGATAGGGAAAAAAGATGAAATGCTAGAAAATGAGAGAAATTGGAGAGAGAGAATGTGAGAGGTGTGAAAAATGAGAAGGGGTGTGAGGGTATTTATAGGAGGGGAGGGGTCGGGGTCGGCGCGGCTGCCACGACCTAGGGTTACTATTTCAAATAGTAACCCTGGCACGCTCCTCGAGGCTCCGATAATTCGATAAAAAAATGTTTTTTTTTAATAACACACAAATCAACTAGACTGAAACTTTTATTAACAAAACGCAAATCACAGTAATTTAAAAACTAAATTTAAATTGAAGTCTCGGCTAATCCAAGTTCTCCAACCGCTTCCCGAGGCTTTGAATGAGCAAGGCACGAGAATCCCTTTCAGCCGCGGTCAAGTTGGTGATGCCTTGGCGAAGAACTGCGTTCAGGGTCTCCATGATCTGGTTCTGCATCGCAATTTTTCCCTCTAACTGTGTCTCTTTCCTTTGGGAAAGAGTGTCGAGGAACTGCATCTGCTCGGGAGGTAGCCCGGACGCCGCCGACTGGGAGGATTGGGAGGCTTGGGCTTTGCCTCGAGCCCTGGCCTTGGCTCTCTTCTGGCCGATCGGACGACCCTCGGTGGTAAACGAGTTCAACTCGTGGTCGAAGTCGTCTCCAAAAGTGCGAGACTCGTCCATCCTCGTCCGCTTGCTTCCATCACTGTCGGCGTCGAGGTTGAGGTCAAGGTCGGGGATGTCACATTCGGGAACGTTTTTTGTGAAAAACTTCGGCTGCCCCCTCACGATTAGCCACATATGCTTGAATTTGAACACATGCCCTTCATCCTCGAGGTACGCCTTTTCAGCGCATGCCAGGACGTCAACCTCGTTCCTCCCGCTTGTCAGCGCGTTCTCAAAGTTGGTGTACTTCTCCTGGAACTTGGTGATGAAGCCTTTAACCTTATGCCAATGGTCCTTGCACGCCATCCACGCCCGAGGTGGGTCCCCTGCCGGTCTAACCGCCTCGTACTCGGCATGCACCTTCTGCCAGTACTTGTCGTTCTTCTGGTTCTTCCCGTTGATGGGGTCGAGCGAGTTGTTCAGCCACGCTCGGGCCAATCTGGTCTCCTCCTCGGGGTCCACTTCGGTCGCGGAAGTGGTCTCGGCCTCGCTGAAGATGCCGCCGCCTTCCCCTTCCTCCTCCTCGCTTGCGTCGGAGCTGACTAGCAAGGTTGGGTGGCCAGAACGAATTGGGAAGGTTGCACTTGGGACTCTAGCCATTGGGTCGGCGGGGTGTATGGAGGAAGCGGCGTTGAGTGCCCCGATTGGAGGAGTTGGGAAAAGGAGGAGTAGTGCCCCAAGTAGTCCTCTTCGGTGTGGTGAGAACTCACGTCTTCATCATCCAAGGAGTCGACAAGGGATTGGAGGGCTTCATTCGGATCCATAACGAGTGTAGGAAATTTTTTTGGAGAGATTTCGATGAAGAATAGAGGAAGGGAAGCTAAAAAAAGGTGAAGAGAAGGTAAAATTCGAGTTGGGGGTGGATCTGTATTTATAAAGGAATTTGGGGGTCGGCGTCGCCACGTGGCGGGTCGTGACTGGCTAGCCGACTAGCCGTTGGCGCCAGACACGACCAGCAGCGTCGTTGCCAGAACCAGCAACGACGCGCAGCCACAACCCTGCTGACACGGCTCGTAGACACGACAAGTCGTGTCTACACGGTCGTGTCTACGCCAACAACGACGCGTAGACACGACCGTTGGAGCTGCTCTTAGAGTCTCCCACTAAGAGTAAGATTAACATATGCAGACAACGATGGTTTATGTATATCTGAGTGACCATTACCTTATTCTAAATGTTAGACCTCTAAAACCAGTAGGTTTCAGAAACTGTATGGCAATAAGAAAACACTTCTCTAAACGAGTAGCAAAAATTTAAGTGAATAATGAAATTTAATTTAGCAACTTAAAAGGAAAAGGATTAAATCTCACCCGACAAGAAGAGTTTATGAGCAACTGAAGTTATGAAAATCGTATGAGCTTTTTGCCAATTTCCAGTTCAATGTGTTCGTGGGATTGAACTCCTCCGATGACTGTTCCGTGTAGGCCAGTACCGTCAAGTTCAGGGAGGTTCCCCAATGGATGCATAAGCACATTGGGTCTCTGAGTTTGGAGAGGGGCAATTGGTATGGTATGTTCCTTGTGGAGGGTCATTTGCAACTGTATGATCTCAGGTATGAAAAGATCAACGTGATCGTGAAAAGGGGACTAAGGATTTAAGAATTAGAACAAAAACCTGGCGAATATATCATTGCATTGCTGATATCATCACATTAAGATGGGTCGTTCCATACAAATGTCATGTCTGGTCTATTTACTGTGTGCATTGTATGATATATTGGTGTGTTTCTACTTGGTGTAAGTTAGATTATGATGAATTCTCCATTTAATATGTAGTGGGACTCTTTACGTACCACTGTAAATGATTGTGCCCCTTTTGAATTTGGTGGGTTTCTTTGCAAGTCTAAAGATATGTGAGTGAACCCTTCGCATTCTCTTTAAAACTTATAATATCAAATCATCTAGTCAAGGTAAACAACCCTCCCAGTGGTATTATTTACTCTAGGGCATGGATTGAATTACCGCATGTTGCACTTCAAATGAGGTAGGCAATTCACCCAAAACCCCATTTCCCGCAAATTCAAGATACAGTAAACAGGAGTCTCTTAAATAAATAGTACCAGATCAGCTACACTAATTAGCTATTGCACAATGCTTCAACTTCAGCGCGAACATGCTTTTCCAAGTCTGGATCAATGAAGGGGAATTGAAGATGGTAACCTTCCACCTTTTCATCCAAGAGATCTTCCTTGGCAATGAGTTTACCTTGTTCGTTAAAGGCCAAGGCAGCTGACCCCTGTGGACTTGGTTTGAAAGCCTTCCACAAGCGATACCAGTCTTCTTCTGAAGGACAAGGATGAACCAACCATGGCATGTCTTTGGTGAGCTCATCTGGTCCAGTTGAGAAATACACAACTTCAAACATACTGTCTTCTGCTACATTATCTTCTAGTTGTGCACCATACACAGACTTCAGCATTGATACAAACTTACCACGTTGAAGAGAATACAAACCAAACAAAACAAGAACCTTCTTCCCCAAGAGTTGGGAACGAGCGTCAACAAGATCAAATCCATCCCCGCTACGCCGGGGGCGCCGGAGGAGACATTCTCCGAGACGAAAAAACCATTGCAATGTGACCTCTCTTTTCTGTAACTCATACTCAGCCTTGTATATAGAGGATGGTGTGAACGGGTAGGCTTCAATCCCCCAACGTTCCAGAATTTCTGCACCTGAAAACTCAAAGACTCTACTTGTATCATTAGTCTGAGGCTGAGCCTGAGGTGGGTAAATTAAAACAAGCGAGTCTCCAGCCCAGTATGTATCTTGCTCATCAGTGCTTTGAAAGATGCGTCGTATTTTGGTAAAGCTCAAGTCCATGCAAGGCAGTGTCAACCAGAGGATATCTTCATTGGAGGGCTCTACTAACATGTCTGTAGCAAGAGATTTGGTATCGAAATTGAAGGTTATTTGCACGATCTCGAAATCAAGACCACGCGACTGAGCCTGTTCATAAACCTTCTGGATCGCTTCCAGGCGAGGAGGATCTGGATATTCACAGAAATACAAGCCTACGACCTTGCGTTTAAGGAGGGAGGCGACAGGCACCTGTAATGAACCCGGTCATCGGTTTAACTTACAATAAATCGTAACCTAACTCCAGTGTTCATGTTGTATAAAGCTAATCAGATACATACAAGCCAAGACAAGAGGGATTACATACCTTTTGGCCGTTGTGGTTTCTGACAAGGTAGTTCCTTTCCGGCGAGGAGAGAAGGTCGGCGACATCGGTATACTCAATCTCACGAGTATGAGTGGATAGATGACGATATTTGTTGCAGTGGATTGATGGACACTTGTTGCTTGACCACTGAGGAATTCCTCTCCATCCCCTGACGGCTGTGGATAGCTTGATTCTTCTAGAGCTTGCCATCTCTCTCCTTGGAATTCCGGCAGCGATTCTGAATAGATCGAGAACGATTCTTCTTCGGCTTGCCATCTCTCTCTCAGTTTGATATCTGACTCTGCCCTAGATCGGAACTATGCACCAAGGCGAAGAAGGCGATGCCATGCTTTTATATAGACACTTCCATACCCTAATGGGCTCTAATTAACTACTGTAGGCCTGCCCGGCCCGCACAAATCTTCGGAGGCCCAATTATTACGTCTCAAAACTGAGTAGCAGTAGCTTTATGTTGTAGAGTTCGATACAAAATTGCAGTTTACTATTTGAATTTTGAATTCACATGCTTATTTATAGTGCTAATTCGAAATTAAGATTACTTGGAACTAGAATCTAACAATTGGCAGTGAAGCAGCGTGCTTGCTTCATTTAGGGTTTTACCCCTCTCTCTCCACAGCTCCTACAGCCTTTATTTCTCTTTTCCAATCTCAACTTCAGATCGACGCAAATCTCCACCCGGTTCCAACCATCTTTCAAGTCCAATCCGTTTGCTATCCATGACTCCGTTGGCATTATCATCATCGCGCACCCGAACTCCCTCTATGCTCACTACTTCGGGGACACCCGAACTCCATTGTGGTAGTCCCCCAATCGACGGTCCCACACGCCGATGATGACAGGTATCGGCTTTCTCTTGTGGCCCGTTTAGTGGCCAATATTCGATACAGACCAAAGTCCCTAGTAGGGGTGATGCTCAAACAATGGCGGGTGGACAGTATGGGGGGGAAAGTCCTATCCTCGCCAGTCATCTCGTTCCGATTTTCGAATGAGACCACTCTCAACCGGATTCGACACCAGGGACCGTGGACTTTCAATGGTTGCCCCCTTATTCTGCTCCCTTATGTACCGTGCATGCAACCGGATAACATTCCTTTTCGATTCATGGAAATAGGAGTGCGGGCTTTTCATCTACCAAGGAATGCTAGGAACGACTCGGTCCAAGCTCTCCTGGCGAATTCTATTGGTAGAGGGATACTGGAGGCTCCCGTTCCGGTGGTGAAAACCTGGAATGAATACTTATGGTTTCGGGTGGCGTTGGATGTCGATCGACCACTTCGGAGGAAGATCTCCTTACAGTTTTCGGGGCATCAGGTGGCTACGACAGTGTTCCTGCAAGTTGAGCGACGACTCAATCACCGGATCCCACAATGCACGGCTCAGCTTCGGGGAGTGGGTAAGGATGAGGTACGCTTTGATGATTCTTTGCGTGCTGATATTGGGTTAGATGCTGACAGGATATTACACACAAATTGGGGCTCCCCCAAGTTTAGCCGGCCATACGGGTGGAGGAATTGATAATGTCCCTTAGCATTGGGCCAAGCTGTCGGAACCCTGGAAGGGAGGGTAAATTGCTCCCCCCCCCCCCCCCTCCCACCGGGGTTTCCGGTTCTTCCACTGACGGAGGGACGTATGATAGCGAAGACTGGTGACATGGCTAAGGAGGGTCTTGTGGGGACACCTCTATTTACACAAGAAGGACACCTAGGATTGTCAGAGGGGCCGAGTGAGGAGGGAGTGGGTGTCCCCAATATTTTCATTTGGACTCCCACAATCCCCACTGCTCCTTACCGACCCCAAGGGGATGGATTCCTCCGCCCGAGAGGGGAAACAGAAGGAGCCGCGGGAAATGAGCGGAGGGCTGGGGCCAAAGAGGCTGAAGATGCAAAAGCCTAAGGCCTAGGGCAAGGTATATCAGAGCCACAGTCGGTTGGTGCAGACTACGCTGAAACGAGCTCTGGGGGCCATAGATCAGCAACCAGGAAGATTCCATCTCCGTGATATTTCTCCCAGAAATACCGGTCCTCCTCTTTGGCCCTTCTCGGTGTTGTCCGAATTAGGTTTTGGAGGGCTGAGTACGAGCTCCAATGTCTCATCTGTCCCTCACGGACTCGACGGTGGACCGTCTTTCGGATCATTAGAGGTTTCTAGTTCCGTCTCTGGTCGTGGGACGTGCTTATTCATCCTCTCGGGTGGGGATCGTTGCGGAACGGTTTTTTCTGCTCTTGGTGGTTCGTCTGCTTGGCTGATGTTTCGCTCCAGATCTGGTCGTGGGACGCGCTTCTTCATCCTCCCGGGTGTTGATCGTTGTGGGCTAGCGGTTCATCGTGGTACATATACTGGTATATCCGGTTAAGAGTTTTATTATTTAAAATATTATTCGATTGGAACGTCGCGGTTGGAAAACGGGTTAAAATTTTGGATCGGTTGCAAAAAAAAGGAAAAGAAAAACAAAAAAAGAGAGAAGAGAAGCAGATTTGGGCCGGCCCGAACTGAGCCCAGTCAGCCAGACCGAGCCCAAGCTCGCACCTCACGAGCAGCAAGACCAAGCCCACTAACCTCAAAACCATACTGTTCCTGCTTCGTCTTCCCTCAGGTGCTCACACGTTCCAAGACGGTTCGTCTTCTCCCTCGCTCTCGTTCTCTCTCCCTCAGATCCATCTCTCCATGTCGCACCCTCAGTACCCAATCTTTGTTTATGGTTGTTTCCTTTGGGGTCTACGTACCCATTCATTTCCCCGGCGTGGGGCTTCTTGTAGTTGCTTCAGGGTCTGCGTACCCATTCATTTCCCAGTGTGGGGCTTCTTGAGGTTCCGAAAGGAATGCTCCTTCATGTTTCATTTCCACTCAGCACATTCTTTATTTCAAAGAATAGGTGTTTTAATATATGCTTTGCTGATAAAAAAACATGAATAATGACGCCTTTGCTCTAATTAACTATACTAGGTTGTTACGAGTCGTAACATTTAATTGGGTATTAGTATTAGACTTCTATGTCAATTGGGCTTTCATATACATTAGTGGGCTTATAGTTTTGGCTAGCCCAAGCCCCTATCATTTGTATTGTCTACAAAACAGTTTGAGTGAATTAGATACGCAGGCAATACCTTACATAATAATTTATCCCTCTTCTTTGTTCTCTCTTCTCCTTCTCTCTATCTCCCTTCTCTCCTTCTTTTTCATCTTATGCTTACATGAACCCTAAATTCTACCCAAATTCCTCATTATCTCATTTTGGACCGTATCATTGGTATCAGAGCCACTTTCTAGGCTATGGGTGAATTTTTTTTTCCTACAGTTGCAACAACGATGGTGACACAGCAAGATGCTCAGGAAATTAGGGATATTATAGCAGCTATGCAGATAAAGGTAGGGGAAATGTCTACCATCCTTCAAAAGTTTGCTTCTCGTACCCTTGTTCCATCTCCACCGGTTTTTGCTCCAAGTTTGGTGTATATCAAATTCCGAAACCAAGGGTTATTTCTTTTGATTCTGGGTTTAGGGATGAAGTAGCAACTAAGGAAGTGGAGGAATTCGAAAAAAATTCCTGTAAACTCTATAGATTATTCCTGGATACTAGCCTCGGAACGGAAGAAGATGATTCGGTTGCAAACAAGGTATTCGATAAAATGCCATTGTCAAAAACTGGGAACTTTGTAAAGGTATATTCGGAACCTTTTGAATTACAATATTTTGTTCCATTTAAAGTTGGTCTTGAGATGGTTATCTGGCCTACTGGAGTTGGCACCTACACTATTTTTGGACATGAAATTTTAATTGATGGGAGGAGTTTTATGTGCTATTTTGTTAATCTTGGTATGGTTTTATTGTCTTGGACTGTTGATGAAGAGGATCCTCTCCATTTACGAGCTCCTGAAGCCATTTTTATGCTACCTAATCCAATTCATGTCAACAAAAGGGAATTGGAAATTATTAAACTTCATGTGTCAGGTCCACTTTATATGACATTTGAAGAGGCTACAAGAGTTATTCATACAACTTTCGTGGCCAATTAGCTCATCCCTGCCACCAATATGGTCAACCATTTTATGAGTTCTTGTTCTTGCACTGATAAGGATTTTGCTTATCACCTTATGGGAAGACTAGATGTTGGGTTTCTAAAATGGAAATGGCAGTCATATGCATGTACGAAGGTTGGTAGTATTGGACCCATATCAGTTGTCTTATGTTGTTTTATGTTGAAAGGTCTTCAGCCTTCGAGTATTCATGTTGGTGGAGCTATGTTTGAAGAGGAAACAGTGGTACATCAACATTTTCTTAGTGTGAAGGCTTTGAAGGATTCTACAGATGCAGTTCCTTTCTTCTCACCTACACATTATTACAAAGTGTTTCGAGTCAAAAGAGCTAAATTATATGGCGAACCTTTGGTACAACTGCTATATCTCTTGAAATTGAGTATTGTCGATACTCTAGTTGATGGCAGTGTAACTCCACTTCAATTTGTAATTGATGCAACATTTAGAGCACAAGACTCATATGCTCATAGACAACCGTGTGAGTTTAATTGTTTTGATGTTGAAATAGAGAATAAGCAATACTATTTGGACGGAACTTGCAAGAAGAAATTTGGGGATGCTGATAGTCATTATCCATTCAAACCTTGGACGTATCTTCGGCGCCAGCTTCATGATGGTTATCTAATTGTTTATGTGGTGGCTATCTCACTTGGTAGTTCATTTAATGCAATAAGCTCCTTTGATCTTTTTGAAGTTTTGCACAATGTGCTTCTAGGATATATTCACATTTGGATATTGATATTCTCAACTGCTACCGCTCTGGTCGGTACTTCAAGGTCAATCTCTTACTTCGAAGCGTGCATTGATTATTCAAGGAGACTTGCTCTGTTTATATTTCAGTCACTACACGTTTTCCCCAAGACACATATGTTAAGTTTGATGGTGTTGGAATTATCGCGAGAAGTTAAGTGGCCATTCTACAACCTTGCTGGTCCTTTTGATGCAAATTCAAAATGGAAATCACAGAGCAATTATGTGATTACTGTGGAAAGTACTAATGGTGTAGCTGATATTCTATTGATGCATCCTAAAGATCATAGGCGACAAATAATTAATGGTTCTTTGAGGACATCTGCAGCATGCTTTGATGTTTTGAAGTCAGAGTGGAATACTATACCATCTTGTAATTTTTTTGTGGAAGAGTTTAGAGCAAATTTGCTAGATTGGGATTGCAAAAGATACATGAATCAACATGTTGATATGAACATTGAAGCATTGACGGTCAATATGCTAATTTTCTTGTTTGGGGGTTACTAGTAGCAATTGATGCTTCCATAGATGTTGATGTATTGTGGGATGTTAATGGATGCTTACGGAGAAATTTGTTGATCTTTTTTGCATTCTCCAAACTGATTTATGTCTTCAAGGAACATCTTTATTGTCTCGTCAGTAGGACTGGAATGGATTTATATGTAGGGATTAAAAATAATGCATTTCCTTGGTACCTAGCAGCAGTGAAAATTACCACACTAGATGTAAGAACCACTTCCGGTCAACGCCAGTCAAATCGGCGAAAAACAGGAAAATTTAAAATTTTGGGATAGACACCTAAATGAACCTAAAATTGACCCTGAGGGTTATATCGGACTTAAGTTGACCCCGATATCGACCAAAGTGAGTTCTGGGTGACTCGGGGCAACTTTTTGACCAATTTGGGAAATGTTGACTTTTTGCTAGAAAAGTCAACCGAGCGACGTTTTGGTCCGTTCGAGGTCCGTTTTGGATCCAAAAAGATTAACCGTCGTTACGGTGGTCTTAGTTGAGTCGTTTCCTTGTAGCACGTGAAGTTTCATAATTTCTTGGAATATAGGCCCTTTCGGGGCCCGAGATAGCCGAATTTCGCGAATCTGACAGAAAAATATCTACAAAGATATTTTTCTAAAGGTTGGGACCCACAAGACACTTGTCAGAAATGTGGTGGTGGTTGGTTTTTAAATTAAAGAAAAAGAAGTATGGTGGTAGTTTTGTAATTAAGAGATAGTTGTTGGTTTTTAAAACAAAATAAAAGGAAAGGTAGAGAGTGTACACGCCAAAATAAGAAAAAAGGAGAGAAGTAGAGAGAGAAAGAAGAGAGAGAAGAGAAGACAGAAAGTGTTGGAATTTTGAAGATTGTTGACGATCCGGTCGTTGGATCGTGTTTTTCTTTGCATAATTGTCATCCCCTCATCGTTGCTTACGGTAAGAACCCGACATTTTCTCGTTTCGACGTGTTTGATTTCTAAGTGTTCATTTAGAATTGATTAAAAGATGAATGGTTGAGGTTTAGGGTTCGTTAGGAACGTTTTGGGGCGAAAAGGAACATTTTTTGTTGTGGCCGTGTGGGGCCCACTTGGCCGGGCCTCGGGTTTTTCGTGTTCGGGTGGTCTTGGACGATCCCCAAGTCGATAATTCACACCCGGAACGAATTATGGAATTAAATTGTGAAAGTTAGAAATTTCGGGTTTAGAAACTTTAAACGCGAATTAAATCGCTCGGAAGTCGGAAATTGATTTCGTCGATTGCATTGGAACCCTTGAATTATTCTAAGATCGTAGAAACGAAAACAAGAATTTTTGGAGCCCGGAAGGGCGTTTTCCAATCCCGGGCAGATTCGCCGAGCCGGGCGAATCGGGACTTTCCGGGCCCATTATTGACAAGGTCGAGTAATTGGGAAGTTTGGGAGTGATTGACGTTTTCGAGGTTGAGTTTGGGCGTCAAATTCATTAAAATTCAGCTTTGTCTGCAAACTTAAAAAGTGTGTTAATTGTGATCTTGTTAGATCATGTCGAGGACCACGGCAAGTGAAAGCTAGGCGAGTGATCGCGAGCTCGCCAGAGCTTGGACGTGGACTTTTGGGAAAGCGTTACGAGGTAGGGAAAAGTAGCCGGATCTCGGCCCTGACTAGGGAAAGTTAACATTAGAAATGCATGTGACATTTGGGTGTCGTGGGTTAAGTAAGTTTATCGAACAATAGAAAGGTAGGCGACACCAGGTGGTGTCGTATAATACGTGAACGTATCGAACAATAGAAATGCATGTGACACTTAGTAGTGTCGTAGGATAAGTGAGCTTATCGAACATTAGAAATACTGGAGGCATTTGGTTGTGCCCGGAGGTTGATTGAATTGTTTGTGTGTCTTGGGTGGCCATGAGTGCTAGTGGGGAGTTGAACCCGTATTTTTACTGTTTGTGTGTCGTGGGAGGTCAGGTGTGCCTTTGAGGTGTTGAACCCGTAATTTACTGTTGTGTGTCGTGGGATGTCAGGTGTGCCTTTGGGGTGTTGACCCGTGTATCACTGTTGGTGTGTCGAGGGTGGCCATGAGTGCCTTTGGGGTGTTGACCCATGTATCATTGTTGGTGTGTCGAGGGTGGCCATGAGTGCCTTAGGGGTGTTGACCCGTGTATCACTGTTGGTGTGTCGAGTGTGGCCATGAGTGCCTTTGGGGTGTTGACCCGTGTATCAATGTTGGTGTGTCGAGGGTGGCCATGAGTGCCTTTGGGGTGTTGACCTGTGTATTATTGTTGGTGTGTCGAGGGTGGCCATGAGTGCCTTTGGGGTGTTGACCCGTGTATCACTGTTGGTGTGTCGTGGGTGGCCATGAGTGCCTTTGGGGTGTTGACCCGTGTATCACTGTTGGTGTGTCGAGTGTGGCCATGAGTGCCTTTGGGGTGTTGACCCGTGTATCAATGTTGGTGTGTCGAGGGTGGCCATGAGTGCCTTTGGGGTGTTGACCTGTGTATTATTGTTGGTGTGTCGAGGGTGGCCATGAGTGCCTTTGGGGTGTTGACCCGTGTATCACTGTTGGTGTGTCGTGGGTGGCCATGAGTGCCTTTGGGGTGTTAAACCTGTGTTGTCGCTTGTTGTTGAACTTTGGTTGTGATTGTGCTTGCCTGAGGTTGAGGGCCCGCCTGACAATAAAGGGGTCCTGTGGTCGCGCGCGTGTGGGTTGGCTAGCCTTCCGACAGAGATCAGTAAAGTTGTGCATTCTTCGGTGATGGAGGGTTGCTCCCCTTCCGACTAGCTATCGGAGAAGTATTGCGGAATATATCGCTAACAGGTCGACCGCCTGGCACGACAGGGATCAGGGAAAGTTGCGTGGGGCAGGCTCGAGCCCAGCCGGTTAGCAACTGACACTGAGCAGCTGGAGTGCGATCCTTTGTGATCTTGTTTGTCGTGTGCGATCCTTTGTGATCTTTTTTACCGTGTGCGATCCTTTGTGATCTTGTTTTCCGTGTGTGATCCTTTGTGATCCTGGGTGTTGTATGGTTTTTATTCGCGTTTTGGGTTGAGGTCGTAACCGTTGTGTCGGGTCTACATTACGTGTCCGGGTGTTGAGTTGGTTGGGAAAGTAACAGGTCGTGTGTCAGTCGGGTTACTTGAGTCTGGGGATAGTAGTCCCCGGTGTTTGGGTTGTTGTTGGTGTTTCCGGCATTTTCTGCTAGTATGTCGTAGTCAGTCTGGTATCCGTGGTGGTGAGCGAACGCTCACCCCTAGCTGTTTTTCCTACAGGTACTGGTCTCGAGACGGACTAGGGGAGCTCTCGAAGCTTGAAGAGCTGGGAGCTGGAGTCCGGGTTTTTGGGGGTTTAGCGACGTACGCTTTGTTTATTTTGTCCGCTTGTTTTGGACGTACTTTTAAATTGTAAAATATTATTTTGGTTAACTAAATGGTGATTTTAAGCGGTTTATTTAAAAGGGTTTTAAATTTGTTTTATTGTTTCACCGTTCGCGTTCCGGGTTCGGTTCTACCGAATTTGGGACGTGACAAAATCCCTAATTCAACATCCCTGATTTATGAGTCCTCATTTCATATTGGTTGACATCCCCTATACCTTCTAGGGTGTCAGACCCGGGCCCCACTCGCGGCGATGTTGGGTCTGCAGCCCAATACACCCCAACCCCTCTAGTGTACTGTCCACAGACAAATACCAACCTAGGTTGTTGGTGAGACTTGAACCCAAGACCTCATCCTTTATATCATTTCCTTGAGTGATTGCTAGGGTTTAGAGGAGGAATGTTCTAGAGTGAGGTAGAGAGGAAGAGATAGAGGGAGAGAAAAGCAGAGGAGAGGAAGAAGACAAAATAGAGAATTGTTAATGGCATTCTGTCTCAGCCATGTTTGATTTCGAAATATAAAGGAGAAAACATCATAACATGCCATGGGTTGGGCCACACAAAGCCCATTTTAACAACTTAGAGTAATAAAAAGCATAAATAAAAGCCCAATTACATCAATGCACTATCATAGCCCCTCTCTTCAATCCTTCATGTCCTCATGAAGTGAAGCTAAATTCTGGAAACTTGGGTTGCGGATCATAAAGAAACTCTCATGTAGCACTTTCCGGACCCGAATTCGACCACTGAATAAGCAATTGGGTTGTTGCTCGGTTTCCCCTTTTGACACTTTGACGATCCAAGACATGGAGAGGATATTTAGCCAACGAATCGTCTGGAATTCCCACTGGTAGGGGAGCTTGATCTATGATTGGACCTGAGTGCGATTTCAACTGCGAAATGTGGAATGTAGGGTGTATTTTTGACTCCTCATGCAGGTCAAGGGTGTAAGCAACCTGTCCCACTTTCTTCAGAATTTGGAAAGGACAAAAGAAACGTGGTGACAACTTCTGAGATGAGCGACGAGCGAGGGAGCTCTGGCGATACAGTTGCAGCCTAACATAAACTCAGTCACCAATGTTAAACGATTTATCTGAGCGCTTTTTGTCTGCCTGGTTCTTCATGCGGGCTTGGGATCTCTGCAGGTGGAAACGCAGGAGCTTAGAAGCCTCTTCCCTCGCAGCCAGGCTACGATCAACTAAGTCTAAAGAAGAGGTTCCAGTGAGGTATGGAATTGGACTTGGTGGGGATTGTCCATACAAGGCTTGATAAGGAGAGGTCTAGATGGAGGAGTGATAAGAAGTGTTGTACCAGAATTCCGCAAGCGGCAGCTATTTGGACCAATCCCGTGGACACTCAGAAGTCATGCATCTCAAGTAAGTCTCCAAGCAGGGATTGACGACCTATGTTTTTCCATCCGTTTGAGGATGGTAAGCAGTAAATAGGTGTTGTGAAATGTGTTGCAATTTGCAGAGTTCGCGCCAAAAAGAGGAGAGAAACACCTTATCTCTGTCACTGACTATCGAGTTGGGTATACTATGAAGACGAAAGACAGCATCGAGAAAATCTTGAGCCACACTCGGGTCTGTATAAGGGTGCTTCAAAGCTAGGAAGTGAACAGACTTAGATAAACGATCAACCACCACAAATATTACCTCGAAGCCATTCGATTTGGGAAGCCCCTCGATGAAATCCATAGAGATGTCGTGCCATACTCTCGTTGGGATTGGTAAGGGCTGAAGGAGACCCTGTGAAGCCGAGAGGTTAGGTTTGTGGGATTGGCAAACTTGGCATTGAGCCACAGCGAGCTCTACATCTTTTCGAAGTTTCTTCTAGTAGAACTGAGAAGAAATCCTTTTATAAGTAGCCAAGGACCAAGAGTGACCTCCCACGACACTACTATGAAAATAACCAATGAGCTCAGCCCTCAATTGTGGATCCTTGCCCACCACAAGCTTTTCTTTGCGAAAAAGATGAGAATTCACCCATGAGTAGTGAGGTTTAGTTGTAGGTGTGGTGCGAAGGAGATCAATTAAAGCCTCAATCTTAGGATCCTCAAGCCAGGAGCTACGAATTCTTTCTAAGAGGGAAGTAGAGACAGTACTAAGAGCAGACACAAAGCTAACCTCAAGGCTATCTAGCGCATGCTTGCGAGACAAGGCATCGGCAACAACGTTTGAAGAACCAGTTCTGAATTGGATTTCAAAATCATACCCCATCATTTTAATCACTCATTGTAACTGAGCTGGTGTGGTTGTGCGTTGGTTTAAAAGGAACCTCAGGCTTTGATGATCCGTCTTGATCACGAAATGCCTTCCCATGAGGTATGAAGACCAGTGCTTTGTGGCCAATAATACCGCCAACATTTCTTTCTCATACACCGAGAGAGTTTTTTTGCGCGGACCCAGGGCTTTGCTAAAGAACGCCACTGGCTTCCCTAGCTAATTCAAAACTGCTCCTACCCCAGTACTCGAAGCATCTGTTTCCAGCATAAATGTAACATCAAAATTAGGGAGGGCTAGCACTGGTGTCGTAGTGATGGCTGATTTAAGAGCCAAGAATGCTTCTGTGGCATCAGAACTCCAAATAAAAGCATCATTGCGCAATAGATCAGTCAGTGGCTTAGCTATAATCCCATAGTGGCGGATAAACCTCCGATAATACACTGTTAATCCCAGAAATCCCCGCAGCTTCTTAACAGTATTTGGCACAACCCAATCTAGGACTGCCTCAACCTTACATTTGTCCATCGCCACTCCATGAACTGAGATGACATGTCCGAGGTATTCGATTTCAGGTGCTGCAAACACGCATTTGGACGCCTTGAGATAAAGTTGCTCGGCCCTTGGAGTATATCAGAACATCATCAAAGAATACCAAAACGCACTTACGGAGTAATGGTTTGAATATATCATTCATGAGTGACTGGAAGGTGGAAGGCGCATTCGTTAATCCGAAAGGAATGACAAGGAACTCGTAATGCCCAGAATGAGTGCAAAACGCTGTCTTGAAGGTGTCCTCGGGCTTCATCAATATCTGATGATAACCAGCTCATAGATCGAGCTTAGTAAAAAAGGTAGCACCATTCAGCTCATCGAGCAATTCTTCAACCAGTGGGATGGGAAATTGAGACTTCACAGTCATATCATTCAAACACCTATAATCAACACAAAACCTCCATGTGTTATCTTTCTTCTTTACTAGAATGACAGGGAAAGCAAATTCACTTGTGCTTGGCTTGATTATCCCTATGTCCAACATCTCAGTAATCAAGCGTTCCAGCTCAGATTTCTGTGTTGAAGAATAATAGTATGGTTGTATCTTAACAGCAGATGCACCCGGAGACAGAGTGATCGAGTGATCATGCGTACGAGGTGGAGGTAAGCCCTTAGGTTCTTCAAAGAGATCCTCAAATTCCTGCTATAATGATGCAATAGAGGGGTCTAATACCACTGATATAGGAGCAGAAGATACCAAGTTGGGAGATGAACCCTCCAATTAGGAGCAGGAGAGTAAGGTTATGTCTGGCTCAACAATGGATAGCTTATTAAATTGCTTGCGAGAGGACCAAGAAATTATGCTTGGAGGTACACCCAACAGATGGATCCATTGATTAGAAACGAAGATATCCATAGAAAGCTTTGCAAATCCCAAATGATTGGTATTAGAGTTATCAGCCATTGGACTCCTAGGATCATATCGCAACCCTGCACAGGTACTACTAGAAAATCAGCCTGGAATGAGTTGTTCTGCATCTCCAAACACACCTTATCATAAAGAGAACCGGTCAAGAGTGTATCTCCATTTGCAACAGATACTTTGGTGCTCTTTGTAGCTGAGGGTGACAATCCTAACTTCTGGACTCGTTGGGCATTGAGGAAATTATGGGTACTGCCAGAATCGATCAGGATTGTAATGGAATGAGAACCAATAGAGCCTATCAGAGTCATCGTTTAGTACCCAGAGAAGCCACAAAGGGCATGGAGAGAAATAACAGGGTCTCTCTCCGAGGGCATTGGTTCCTCTGACCTGATAGCATCCAGAGAAGAAACACATTCCACAAAAAAGTCCCCATCAGCCTGTGTAATGGAGTCCTCCTCAACTAGGAGCTGGAATAATTGGAACTTGGTACAACGATTGTGAAGACCGCCTCGGTAAAAAGGTTTAAACTATTTAAATTTAATCGTTCTGAACGTCGAGGTCGAAGAAGTATCAGATCGGTTGTTGGTAACGTCGTGGTGGGACTTTGGATGTTCGTTTGAGAGCTTTTCCAAAAAAAAAGCAAAATTCAAAAAAAAAAGAGTTGGACCGGGTCGGACCAGACCCAACCAGCAAACCTGGCCAGGCCACACCCGGTCCAAACAGGCCTGATCCATCTGCTTCATTTTGGGCCATGAAGCCCAATTTTCTGCCGAAGCCCATTTATCTGGCCCGGGGTATTTATACCCATTTTAGGTTTTCGAAGACTCAAACTCGACTTCTCCTTCTTCTCGCGAGGTACCCGACCTCTCTCTCCCTTGCTCGTCCGCCTCCCTCTCCCTCTCTCGTTCCAGATTTCCACCTTCGCCGTCAAACCCTCTCTCCCGTCCTTCCCTCTCGACAACGCTCTCTCCCCTCTCAGATCGGAGACGAGCCCCCCGAACCCAACATCACTCTCCCTCTTCTCCGTTCAACCAAGCCGCCGCCGCCTCTCCCTTCTACACGCCCGAGCTCCGTCGTACCCTTCCCTCCACGCTCGAGCATCGCCGTCGCCGTGCACGGCCAGAGCCGAGACGGACTTGCCGGCGCGTACTCAGATCCGAGACGGAACCGTCCGTTTTCATCCATATCCGAGACGGGCGAGAGACCCGTGTGCTCCGCCGCGCTCCGTCGCGCCACAACCATATCCGCCGTCCTTTTCTTTCCCCTACGAGTCCGGCTTCAATCGAAGAGAAGACCGGAGGTAGCGAGCCAGGACGTCAGCAGCTATGAGACGTAGTTGTCGGTTCGTCTTGAGGTAGGGAAAGTAGCGAATACCGATTTAATTACGAAAAGTTACTAGTATGCATGCTAGGTAATAATAAAACTGGAACGAACGTTTATACGATATAAATAATCGGACGAGTCTTAGTAACATGTAGGATGCGATTCACTAGTGTAGCCGTTTTCAATACTTGGGAGATTGTCGTGCTGGTAGATTGGCCATGTCGAGCCGTAGGTTGTGTGTTGATTGTATTGCCTGTTATTGATTGAGATGCATGCTGGGTGACCTAGGGTCGATAAGTTTAAGAATCAAGAACTAGTATATTTGGTGTAACATGTTGTTGCTATGTGTGGGAAAGTGTGTCGTGGTTGATGAATGGTGAATCCTTAATTGTGATATGGTCGGGTGAGTGATAGACCGACGTGTTGTGTAGTTGTGGTAAGATTGTTGGGCTTGTGAGCCGTGTTTGATCTGTGGCATTTCTATGTGTGATATTAGTTTGTTGTGTGTTTCTTGAGAATGGTATTCCGGTCGTGTTTGGGGCCGACGGGCCATAATGTGGTTGGGGCCTACGGGTCGTGTTGGGCCGACGGGTCGGAGCCGACGGGCCACATCATATCACCTTGCAATGGGCCGACGGGTCGGAGCCGACGGGCCACATCATATCACCTTGCATTGGGCCGACAGGCCACATCATATCATCTTGCATAGGGCCGACGGGCCATATCATATCATAGTGGGCCTACGGGTCATGATTGTGCCTGCGGGTCGTGTTGGGCTTACGGGTCGTGATGGGCATTGGGTGCCGTGTTTCAGCCTCGATGATTTATGGTCCCTTGGAGACGTTTCCGAGAGTCCCGACGAATGCGTCCTTTTAAGGACGTTTCCGGCATTCTCGACGCTATACGTCTTTGTGAAGTTATGCGTCTCCTCTGGATCGGGAGGTAGTCCGATGGATGCTTGACCTACCGGTTTGTTATGATGGTATCGGGCCGTGCACAGCCGACGGAGTTTGGGTATTGCGGTACGGGCCGTGTGCACTGTTGGATTTTGTGTTGGTTGTGGTTGTTGTTTGTTATTGTCGATTGTGTGAAAGTCGTCGTTAAGAGTATTGTAAGATTGGCTATGAACTCCGGGTTGGTATTTAGTCGTGTTGTACTAGTATGCCCTAATTGGACGGTTACTCGTGGTGGTGAGCCGATGTTCATTAACTTAACTACTTTTTCTACTGGGTGAAAGCTCACCCCTTACTTTGTGGTGTTTCAGGTGTTGAGTGGGATTTTTACTAGAAGGACATAGCTGAGCTTGGGAGCTGGCGCGGGTTTTGTCTAGTCGGTCTAGTGACGTGCGTTTGTTTTTGAACCGAACTTTGTATACTGGGTTTTGTGAGCTGTTAACTTTGTCAATTGATTTATTATCACTTTTGAAATTTTATCTTTCGTAATTTTACCGTGTGTATTTATTATTCTAAGTTCAAGTCTCGAGTCCGGTCAAAACCGGATTTAGGGCGTGACATTTTGGTATCAGAGCCTGGTTGCAATTTGAAATGATTTTCAAATCTCGGACCGTACGTCAGTTAGGTGGGTAGAGTTAGGTGGCTAAAGTCGTAGTGCTCAGTGACGCGATCCTGTGCGTAGAGTCGAAACGACAAGAGTCCCGATTGTTAAGTGTGTTGTTTAAGTTTTACTGTAATCGGTTTGAGCCATAGGATTGTTGTGTGTTGTACACCTCAGTGGATCCATGATGCCGATCGGTTGAGATCGAGGTTGATTAACGAGTGATGCTCGAACTGGTTATTGCGTGTGTGTATTGATGAATTGATCGTTAGTAGGGTGCCGCCTTGATCGGCCGTTGTTTGACTTGTGAAACGCCCGACTTAAGTTTCGTGGTTGTTTTTGTGAACTGGTGTTGTTGCAGTTATTGTGGAATTGAACTTTTTTACAAGTATGGACTTGACCGGGTGGTAAGTGTGAAATTATTGAGACCGCGGTGTAAAAGTTGAGATAAATTGTTGTGTGCTATACTGGTGATTGAGTGTTGTGTGCAGGTAATGTTTGGTTGTCCCGCATAAGCGGATGGTTAACTTAATTTACGAACGGGTCATGCCCGATTTTCTGCAGAAACTGAAGTGTATGTACCATCACGATCCGGCTATAGGGGCCACTGTAGCTGGACGTGAATGAGGGGATATCAAGTGGTTACAACGTAGTTCTGGGACGCCGGAACCAGGTTGTAACGACGCGATGTCAACATGAATGTTATGTTAGAAAGTGGACGTGCTAAGAAATGTAAACATAAGTTGTTGTTGTCTCCCGTGTGTTTGTGGTGCAATGTGTGCATCGTGGAATGGTTGACTGAGTGTAGTCTCGCTGTCTGAACTTTGTGAATATGCTGCTGAGTGGGAATTTGTGTGTATCCGTTGCTTGTATATATGATATGTCTGACGCAATAGTATGCGAACTTCTCTGCTGTGTGATATTGAGTGATTATATTATAGTGGGGATATTATACTATGAGTACTAGTGTGTTGGACTGTGTGTGACGTTAATTATGATAAGCGCGTCGTTCTTTAAGAGTGAGAAACTCATCGTGGGTGTTACCGTGTGGGGGTTACTTGCGTCGTGGCACCTCAGGGTAAGAGAGGTAAGCCGTTGGGGGCACAAGTGCCCGGGTTACTCCCACCAGGGAGGTTCAGAGGAACAACACCAGCAAGTCTCGGGCTGCAACGGGACGGAGTATCAGAGATGAGGTGCTAGGCCAGAGTTAGGACGTGAACCGTTTGCACCAGTTTGGGTGGCTTTCGAGGCGAGTGGATGCAAGAAGTTCGAGGGAGGGCCTCGAGCCCGGAGTTTGAGTCAAGTTCTTAACCTGATGAATCGAGGACGACGAGACTATCAATTGATAATGCGAGCTGTGAATAACGCCTTGGAACTATGTGAAGGAACTTCTGCATCACTTGTTTCTCCGGTATCTCATCACCGAGGACACTGAGACTTGCAACGATGCCAGTAAGTAGCATTGCCAACTCGTCGGCGGTTTCGCTGTCCTTGTGTTTGAATTGATCGAACTCGCGCCGGAGTGTTTGAGCCTTGGCGTCGCGGACTCGGTTTGAGCCCATGCGAATTGTTTTGATCGCCTCTCATGCCTCGTGAGCTGTCTTCTTTTTCCCAATCGTTGATATCATCTCGTTCGGAACCGAGCGCAGAATCACCTCCATTGCGGAGCGATCGTTGAAATATCCAATTTCGTTAGTGAGATCTTCCTCGCCTTGGATTGCCGTCCACAAGTCTCTCGCTTGTAACCCGACCTCCATGAGGATTGCCCATTCTCCGTAGTTGGTACGTGAAATGATGGGAAAGTTGGCCGTGCTGACCACCGCAGGGTACGACCTCGTCACCGCCAGCTCGCGCCCATAGCCGACTGCGGTAGAGGTACTTCCGGTGTTGCTCGCCTTGATCGTACTGATGGAATCGTCCATGATGAATCGAGCCTCTGATACCACTTGTTGGTTTTAAACTAAATTGAGAACTAAAGAAGAGAGAATTGCAAAGAGACAATTAGTTTTACTTTCAATTGAATGGTGCCAAGTGCCTTTGTATTTGTACTTGTATGAGCTGTTTATAGCTATAGAATTACAAAAGAAGGTAGCAATGTTTGACATGGGTCTAAAGACACCTACCACCACCTCACCTACTCTAAAAACAAAATGATAAACATGTATTGCTTCTGTACCAATTACGGCTATGCTAACTTAAATGCTAACAAAGTTTGCGGGTAAACTCACGAAGACTTTACATCATAAGCATGAAGTCGTTGGCAGTCACTGCATATCTCCGTTTCTATTTGATTCCTTATGACGGTATAAAGATCCTGAGGGACAAAGCCTCAATGGACAACGATTTTTCCGGTAACGACGGTGTACAGTATGTCTAGTTATGGTGGCTCCTTATGTGTCCTCTCGGAGGCCGACAGAAGAGACGGGGAAGGCTCCGGTAGGGCAATAACGGGGTGTGGTATATCTATCAAGTGCACAACGAGACCCGGTCAGCCCATGAGTTGAGATGGTATGTATATACATCAAGTGCGTGAAACACCACATGAGTTGAGATGGGCCGAGTCAGATTCAATCACCGTTTGAGATGGGCCCAATCAGCTTAGAGGAGAAGTTGGAGTATCGTGTTGTCTTACTGGTCGGAGTGTCGTTTTGTAGGGCATTTGTTTTTGGTATTGTAGAGTGAGTACAATTTTGTAGGCGATGTTACTTATTACAGTTGAATAACATCTCGAGGTCCTAGGACAACAAGTTGTCATGAACCTTGTATAGGGTGTTTCATTTTAGTCTTGGTCCAAATTGTGTTCTTGTCATTTAGTTGGTTGCTTTTATGTATCTCTTTACGGAACATCCAAAGCAAAGAAAGAAAAGCCATGGGACCATGCGTTACTGATGAAGTAGAGCTCCCGGAGTAGCAGCTGGACTTACATATGTGAGTTACCATAGGATTAGGAGGAATCTTGATTGTAATTCAGGAACCATACTCGATAAGTTGGAGGGTCTTGCTAGGAACTCTGTTGTGGAAATAATGTGACCAGTGACTGCATCATTCCCTTCAACAATACAGGCACCGATATTTCCTGTAATAAACAAAGCGTTAAAACAATTCAACTTAATACAATAGTAAAGATGTTGAAATATGTCTACCTCCACACGGGCTATTGAGTTTTTCTAAAGACCGTGTTTTTCAAATATAATATCAGTTGTGAGGGTAATCGTTCATCACTTAATTGTTGTCTATTATCTAATCATGCACATCCCGAATAGTCATTTACTCAGTATCTCCAGACAAACTAAATTCAAATCAAAAGAGAAACATCCATAAATAAGGGAGGAAGTTGCTTGCGAGGCAAAACCAGTCAGGCCAAAAGTGCTGAGTACCCTCAAAGAGACAACAAGTACCAGGATGAAAAGAGCACAAACTAGAAGAAAACCAAGCCTATCCCACTGAAGCTTGTGTGAGAAACAAAAACAAAGCTTCTCCCAGGTTGAAGAAAGAAATCAGACAAGTCAGTTAAACCCATATGCAGTAATGAGAATCCTCAGTAACCACAAGGTTGGGACCCCAAACCAAAAAAGATTCAGCCAGAAGAACATGCCTCTCAACATAGAAACCCATCCCAAAGGCAGAACCAACGCTCCCACATCAGCCACAAAAGAAATAAAACTGAAGGAGCTAGCGCTGGAAGTTCTCAAGTTTGTTCTCTCAAAAGGGCTGAGGATCTCAATAAAATCCCCCCCACTCATAAAAGACTGAACAAAGGCTAGTAATCCTCTTTCACAAAATTCCACAATTCTAAACTCTAAAAGGGGCAAGGAGGCAAAAAAAAAAAGACCGTGTAAAATATTTTTCACATATAATATCAGTTATGAGAGTAATCATTCATCGCTTAATTCTTGTCTATTGATTTAATCATGCACATCCCACATAGTCATTTACTCAGTATCTACATACAAACTAAATTCAAATCAAAAGAGAAGCATACATGAATAAGCATGCTAGTAAATGTGTATATACAAATGGCAGATGAGAGGGGTCCAATTTTGAAAACAACATGAATTAAGTGCTGAAATTAGATTGTTCCTTGCTCTCAATATAAGCATCGACATGGACCAGCCTCGTGTTTCCTAAAGCAATGTCCATAAAATATAAGTATATGCACTTGAAGATAAGTGAGGTAAGTAGATGGGTCCTATAATGTCCTAAAGCACAACAACTCTCATGTTCAATATTGAATTTTGGAGGCATGATACCATAAGGCATTGACCCACAAACGTAAAAAGAGAGTGAGTAATGGGTTCATTAGGGGTCTTTCAAGTGTTTTGGTTATAGGAAAAAAAAATATGCTTTGGAGCCAATGACATGGTCTGATAGGTATGGATTGGTAGGTTATGTACACTAATTTTCATCAACTAACAACCATCCCATCAACACTACTAACTCAGTGACATACCATAAGCCTAGTTACAAAGAACCTTACAACCCACATTGACAGAATTCTTAAACACATGATTGGGCTTGGTTTTGAACTGCCTAAAAGTTTATTTAATCCAAGAGGGAATGATGGAACTCACAAATAATAGGGTGCCCCTTTCAGCAATAGTAGATGCTGATTTAACACTGAGTAGCACAACTGTTCTGTTGCCATTGGTATCAACTATCAAGATGGCCAAGCACAAGTTGTAGATTCTCCATACCGGCTATGGCACAAGATCAAATGCTTGAGGATAAAGAGAAAGGAACTGCAATAGCATATGAAAATATTTAGACAATGATATAGTAATCATCAATAGCAATACCATTCGTCACTTGACAGTAATATACCTTCGGCACATTCAAGAGAAACTGTCAATTCTTTAGGCCACTCCCTAAACCCAGCCGGCTGATGGATCCACATCATAAAAAAATCTATCCAACCTTAAAAAAACAAATATAAGCTAAGAACACAAATAAACTATCCAATCCACAAAAGAACAAATATCAACTAAGAGAGATTCGCCCGCCAATGTTCCCACATCCAACACTGCATTCGGCGACAAAACCTACAATTCCTTATATAAGTATCTTCCTAGAGTGAACATAACATTCAGCTCAAGAATGGCAGATATTCAAGACTACATCATACTCTTCCTCGTATGGCTAGTCTCGGTGATAGTGGTTCGAGCTCTGTTTACTAAAAATAGGAGTCGAGCTTGTCTTCCACCAAGTCCCGTAGCCCTACCTATAATCGGTCATCTTCACCTTCTTGGTTCATTACCTCATCAAGCTCTTCACAAACTTTCTAAACAGTATGGGGCTTTAATTCCGATCTACCACGTGATATATACCAGAACAAATAAAGAGACACAACGCCGAAGGGAATAATGAAAAACTATGACTGAAGAAAGCAAGAAATGACCACAGAATAGAAAATATTTTTCACATATAATATCAGTTATGAGAGTAATCATTCATCACTTAATTCTTGTCTATTGATTTAATCATGCACATCCCACATAGTCATTTACTCAGTATCTACATACAAACTAAATTCAAATCAAAAGAGAAGCATACATGAATAAGCATGCTAGTAAATGTGTATATACAAATGGCAGATGAGAGGGGTCCAATTTTGAAAACAACATGAATTAAGTGCTGAAATTAGATTGTTCCTTGCTCTCAATATAAGCATCGACATGGACCAGCCTCGTGTTTCCTAAAGCAATGTCCATAAAATATAAGTATATGCACTTGAAGATAAGTGAGGTAAGTAGATGGGTCCTATAATGTCCTAAAACACAACAACTCTCATGTTCAATACCTTGATGATCAATCACTTGGAGCAGCCCCATTAGATGAAGCAGTCTGTGATTGTACTTTTTGTGACCGTGGCATTGATGCAGATGCAGTATCTTCTTCATCACTGGTTAAGAAGATACTGTGATTAGCTATGGCAGAGGCAAATATACACGAAGCATATATTGGAAGAAGAATACCTGTCTTCATTGAAATAGTCTTCCTCTTCCTTCTCCAGAGCTCGCTCATCAATCCTTTTCCTAGACTCCAACAAGGTCACAGTGCTTTTTGACCCACAGTTCTCTAGAGACTGAATATACAAATGTCAGAGAACAACAGACCTATCTCAAATTAAATACTGAAGGAGTATAACGGAAAATAACCTGCTCAAATTTAACTTTCAGAGAGTGGATAGAGGCAAAATGCTCAAATTTAACCAACTGATCCCAGAATGAGTCAATTATGTATTTAAGTAATACTTTCAAGTTTTCCTGCAAGAAAACAAATTATGAGCAAGCAATTCAAAAATAAACAAGATCTGAGAAAAACATGATCCATGTAAGACAACCACCTTGCGGATGTACTCAAAAAGTTCAAGAACTGCAGAGTTCAGCAGATTATAGCGATTACCATTGCCAACAAAGACATCTATAATTGGTTTGAGAAGATCATGCTTCACTATATGATAAATGAGATGCTCGTCCTGCAAATTGGCAAATTATCCCATATGTTGAAATAAACTGTATTGCCACAAGAAGGATACTTGATTAAACAGATCAAAGAAACTGAAAGTAAATACAACAGAATAGTCTATAAAGTAATATACCAGAACAAATAAAGAGACACACAAAGCCAAAGGGAATAATGAAAAACTATGACTGAAGAAAGCAAGAAATGACCAAAGAATAGAAAATGATTAATACTTACGACAGAGTCTGCAGTCTCCTTCATATTGACTATCGACGTAAACCAACAATTACTATTTCAACATATTTGATTCCAAACTCACCCTCACCACCAAAGCCTAGAGTTCAAAACATGTCTGCCAATATATCTCACCAAATTTCGGTCTTGAAACACTTTGCTTATATCTCATCATTAAAAGTAACAACGACTAGCAGGTGCAGACAGCACCATCCCAACATAAAATTTGAGGAACAAAAATGATAAACTACCACACTAAAATAAAATTGACGCATAAATTATATGCCTCTCTGTAAGTAATACAAGTTCCACTAAAGAACACTTTAAGATTCAGACACCCTTTAAGCTATCAAACATTACCAGAGCAACCATTGCCTTCTCAACTTATTAAAAAAAACTCTTTAAACTCATATCCCCGCAATGATCAGTTGATACATTTGTGGTGCACTTGGAAGACTTGAATGCAGGCACTACTTTATATTGCAAGCCTTTTCTTCAATGGACAATACACTTTGTTCAAACAGGGAGCTCCTGCTCCACACTCATGGGTTGTTCAAGTTTGATATAATGCAACTTGTGAACAAGGTGATGCTCAAGTGTGAAATCCAAAAACTGGGTTGCCCCTCATTAACCATTGGGATGCAAAATAACATAAGTATCAGCACACCAGAACAACATGCTCAAATGAAACTTTGGAATTTTTAACTGAAAGGATAAGTTTAATTCCCTGTCTGATATACAATAAATAAGACATGGAACCTAGATGCCGCTAAATTAGAGGGAGCAGAAGGTCATAGAGAAAGAGATAGAAAGTTAATTACGCAGAAATGGAGTTTCATAGACAAAGGGCACAAGAAGACATCCCACCCATCCGGAAAGAAGAAAAAAAAGAGAGCTACATGGAATTTCTAGTATTATTCTACCCATAAGTCCAACAAACTGCACCCCATGAAAAAACTAAGAAAAAAATAACATCAGAGAAGGAAGGATTAAACACCACAAACAAAGGTTCACAGCCAACCTATCACTTAGCTCAAAAAGGACCTAATAATCAACAAAAATAACCAAGACAACTAGAACCGACAAAAGTATGAACATTTGAGTTATAGACAACATCCAAAAATAACTGGATTGGAAACATAACAAGGACATGGCTTGACATAAATACTTCATGGCTATCAGTTAGCACTATACAAATATCATCATGTACTTTAGAGTAAAACAGCACTCAGATATGATCACACATGTTCGTTCCACTGCTGTACTTAATACAAAATAGGAAACCAAAAGAACTCACATGGCGCGTTAGAATAGTGCGGAGAAATCGCATAGCTGCGACTACAATGTACTTTTCACTTCTCTGCGTAAGTAACAGAACTTTATCTATGACATTATTAAGAAGAAAATTACACCTGTAACGAGAATATAGAAACATGTATGAGTGTCAATGACTAGCAGAACAAAAAAATATGAATGAAGGCACAATGACCATTCAAATGCTTACTTGATTCTATATGGATGGTGGAGAACACAAAAACACAACAGCTCACATATGTTAGATGGTATTTCAGGCTTCACACTATTCTGATCTTTGACTTTTCTGCCAGAGTCAACAGTAGTGATTGACTGAGCACCATCTTCAGAAGGGCATGATGTCGCTATTACATCAATCAATTGGCTGAAATGTTTCTCATAGAAAATGTCAATTACATTATCTCTCTGTGATCAAAGAAATGTGTACAAGTAACATCACAACATTTGAAGCAGTAAAACCGGAATATATATGATAAAAGATATCTGATCTTACGTGAACGTTCAACTGACAAGTTTTCCAATATATCAGCAGAAATATAATGAATTACACATCAACATTCAAAATGCTATGCCAGCATCAGTAAACTTGAACTGAAGGCCAAAGGACACCAGCATAGAATAGGAACCAAGATTATCAAACAACTAGTGTAATGAACAATTATAACACCCGGAAAACAAAGATAAATTGATGTGCAACAACTATCCAAAATACTTGAAATGAAAGTTTCCCGGTGCAAAACAACAAAATGACCGATGTGAAGAAACTAGATATCAACGAAAGTGCTCATGTTTTTGTTGATCCTCCGCATCGGGTTGGGTTGGAATGGGATCGCCTTCCACTTGAGGTTCATCATCAAGTGGATCTCCATGGCCTTCCCGCCCACGTCCTTGACGAAAGGGCAGACCCCCAATGCCCTGTTCAGTTCCCGGTAGAAAATGTGCAAGGACAGACGAGTGGTTCCATTGTTCCTCAAGCTGACAATATAAGAATTGAGGCGTTGCAGGTACACCATGGCGAACTTGAGGCCCTTGGAGAAGTAGAGCGCTGCTGTCATGGAGAAGTAGACCCCGTGACGCACATACTGATACCGAGGGAAAGTGGGAAAGCGCCGGTTGAGGTCAGGCCAATACTGGAGATCATCCATTCCATGGAGGATGGGCTTGGGCACTGGGGTAAAGGGCAAGTACTTGGATCCCTTGGGCAGGCCTTCCTTTAGATACACAGAATACATGTCGTGAGTACTGGTGATGGAGTCGAACAAACCACGAGCCCTGCGCCAGGGGTTGCGGGACGGTTCCATGGCCCTGAAATTGTGGCAACAATAAGGATTTTTGAAATGGAGGCGATCCTTAGGATTGAGGAATGGGAAGTGTTTGACCGACTGGAACACGGCTACAATCCTCCTCACGTGTCCTCGACGATCATTCAACCAGGCAAGTCGAGCCTGGTGGTGGGCATTGTTGGCGGGAGGAGGTGGGGGTGGAAGTGGAAGTGGGTTGTGGTGGGGGTGAGGAGTTGGGGGTGGAAGTCGCTTGTGACCGGCAGAGAAAGGGCGAGAGATGGCAAAGAGAGACATCTACAACAACTACCCAATGTCAGTAAGGAACCGTTGTATAATGGAAATAAGTTAGTAGAAGGTACCCGTACCTTGCCAACGGGATCCTTTGCCGGAGGGGAGGGTTTTCCGGCCAACTGCCTCCTTCCTGACACAGACGAGAGGGTTGGAGCCTTTCCTCCACTCCTCCATTGTTTCAGGGCTGAAAGAACCTTGGATCTGACCATCTCTTCTCTCTTCTCTCTTTCCTCTCCTCTTCCTTCTCCGGCTGACCTAAATGCTTGATCAGAAATTCACTTTATTCATTTGTATGTCTGTTGATTGGTTATTAACACAAATCATGTCCAAACACACGCTCTTCCCATATATTTTTGTTTCTATTTAAATGTCACCCGCCTCTTTTATTTTGTATTTTATTGGTTATAGAAAATACAGATATGCAAAATAACGCTATACGAGAAATATTTGTGAGGGACTAATCAAACACAACGGGTGGTGGTACCTTAAAGTACCTGTGGTACGAGATAAGGAGCATATGAGGGGGAAAACGGGTCTCCATGAAATTGGGGATCCGTTTGATACCGTCCTTGGTAGGCCGTCCACACGCACACCTCGCTTCCGCCGACAGGATCATCAGTTGGTTCCACCCTCCCTGACTCCGATCAAGGGTGTCAGGGTCCCGGTCCAGCGGATGGGAATGGGGCGCCTCCGCACGGACTGATCGAATGCGCCAAAGTCATGGCGTCTGATCCAGGTTCGAGCCTCCGATGATCGTGAATGATCGGATGACGACTATAACAGAAGAGACGACTCTGGTGACAGATGAGACGGTGACTCAAGAGTCAAAAACGATGGCGCTAGTGATGGATCGACGGAGGGAATGGTTGAATCCACTGCTTATATAACATAGACGTGGATGTTTAAAAACTTAAAACATATAACGAACCACGTAAGCGAGGGCCAAACATATAACGAGTTTCATAGTTCCACAAACCAATACGTAATAAGTTGAGGTCAACACTGAATCAAAATAACTTGAGTAGTACTTTCGAGAGAACAAGCCCGGGCTAAAGTTAATCATCTTGATGGAACCAACCTCTCCATCTCCTCGTTGGGAAGATATAGTGTTGGCCTCAAGAACATAGTTCGAAAAGCGAGTTTGTCCAAGGTGGTATGTGGTGGTCTCTTATTTATGTTTTCTAAAGATGGTACCTTGCATGTGTGAAGGTGGAGGAGTTCTTGAACTACCATGACACCATACCATAGAGTTTATATGCCTCGGATACAAACCAGGACCATGTTGGTGTGGCGAAAACAGGAACCGAGTCAAGCAAATGGACTTGGAGCCATGAGTGAGGCAGTCCGGAGGATACGCCAGGGCACGACGGCAATGAGCTCGAGGTTGGTCTAATACTCGGACTTGGCGTAGGTGCAGTCGAGGTGGAGCTTTTTTGTTGGACGAGAGAGATGAGCATGTCGGCCTTGTAGGCGAGGGAGTTGATTGCGTCCTCGCTCTAGTTGGTGTAGAGCTTGCTCAGGAGCTTTGTTACGTTGTTGGTTCAAAGACCTTGCTCAACAAAGTAGAGATTGCACCGAAATGGAGACTTGAGAGAAGGTTGCTGAGTTGCATGAAAAAATGAAAAGGAAAAGGAATCAACTATAGTGGCTCAAGACTTTTTGACTTTTCTTACGTAGCTGGATAAGAATAACTATATTCAACAATAATGAAACTCCACACACTTATGTTGTTCATCGTCTTGTTTGCATTTCCAAGGCTCAACTTAATCAAGTTTTGATCCACACTATTCACAGTCTTGAAATACTCCAAGGAGATGGAGGAGTCAACAAACTCAAGTTTCTACTATGGAGAATGTTTCAATTCACTTGTCCTACTTTCTTATAATTACTGCGTTTATGTTATTCAGGCATAGATTTCATAGGATAGACAAGAAGGATAAGCTCTTGTACGGCTATAGTGTGACACATCATATATTGCACAAGAATTCGAAAATGCTATTCACATAACTATGACTCTGTATAAAATGGCTATTGTGCCATAAATGTAACTATAAACACACCCTTTCCATTTGTTTTTTTTATTATACTAAACTCGAATTCTTGCTGAATCCATATGGGCAAGGAACTAAGGAAGGTTGATGATATTCTCCGGAGACGGGATCCTCCCTTGGGATGGTGGCGAGTTGGGGTGACTGCGGCGGTGTTCCGTAAAGTCCGGAGGCAGCCTCTACCACCTCATGTCTCACGTTTTCCTGCTCTTGAAATATCCTATGGGCCCGCAACGCCGTCAAGTACAATCCGGCGGCAAGAAACACCGTGAACAGCGCAAACACTCCTGCGGCCGAGAACAACCCTTCCCTGATGATCAGACAACTTGCCCTTGGAGACGCCCAATTCCTCATATGCCCAGACTCCACGCTCAGTCCAATCAACAACAATATCTCCGCCACAGCAAAACAAACCCTATAAACAACATTGTTGTATCAGATAACCGAGTTACTAAAAGCTCTCACATGTACACTTGTTTACGGGTTTGGGTGTGAATTATTCAATACAAATGATTTATTGAGAAGAGAGATAAAACTGAAGGCCATCAAGGACAAAGAGAACTTAAGATTTTTATGTGCAGTGGGAGTCAAACACATGTTTGTGAAAAATCGGATTAAGATAAGGGAAACTATGATTCTTAATCTACTTTGAGTTTTGTTATCGCAACCCTAATATGGGTTGACCTTTTTTTGCACTTCTTAACTATTACATTTATATTTTTTGTACGGACTATCGTTTATTGTCTAAATAAACGTTGTCGTTAGTTTGGATGAGAAAAGTCCAAAATACCCTCAACAAAAAATGTTAGTCTATATAAAAAATGAAAAGGTTATAGTTGGGAAGTGCAAAAAATGTCAAGCTCAACTTCAGGTTATTGACTTTTGTTGATAGCATTTCTGTCTTTTCTCATCCAAAACTAACGTCCATGTTAATTTTGACGACGAACGATAGTCCGTGCAAAAAATGGAAAAGTAGTAGTTGGGAAATGCAAAAAAAAACGTAAATTCATGTTAAGATCGCGAAAACAAAACTCAAAACAAATTAGAAATCATGGTTTTCTTATTAATATACTGTATTATTAGAGGATCAATTCAACTAAAAATTCAAACGTTACAATTATAATGAAAGGTCCAAATGATTGGTTCGAAGGAAAGTGTGACATACCAAGTTGCCACAAAGAAAAATCCGGCCTGCCAAGTGAGGGACTTGCCGGAGCCGGAGCCACATCCGGAATCCCAAGCGACCAAAGCGGGAGGCGGAGTTTTACTAACGGCAATGAGAATGAAGGTATGGTTGACGACCATGGCCACGGCCAGTCCCAAGAACGCTGCCGCGGCAGAGAGCAACGGCACCGTCCCGCTCCCGGAGTAAACACATTGGTACTTAGTTGTCTTGCCATGATCAGAGCTGCTCAACCATGTCACCTGCAACATCAAACCAATACATAATCAGTAGAGATTACTAGAGAGGCCACCATTGTACAGCCATAGTACCTCTGAGCGACTTGCTTCGCAGAGGAGGCAGAGCACGAAGCAGAGGAGGCCGCAGAGGATGGTGAAGACGACGAGGATTGCGCCGGTCCGGCTGCCTAATTGAGTGCTCTTCGGCCGCGGGGCGAGGTCGGCGTGAGTGATGGCCATTTTTGTGAGGCATGTTATGTTGGTGACATGAGTTATACTTTGGCAGCCCAAGGGGAGAGAATTGCTTGGAGCAAAGGTTGCTTAAAGGGCAAAGATTCTGAGGTTGAGGGCTTTCTTTGCAAGGTTTCGGACAAGGGTCGTTAGTGGTAAGCTCAAAGTTTTGTTTTCCAACATCTTTTAAATGTTCCCTTAATTGAAAAATATGTCTTTTACTTTCTGTTGGTGTTTCTATATTCGAGTTACAACCCAAATCAAATGAGATCATTATTTGTGTGCCTCTTTTAATCCTACTTGTTGATTTATGTGTGATTTGAGTGCTAGATCTTGTGAGTACTATTCCAACACAAAAGTATGAAACTTTTGAGTCATGATGAATAGGTTAAAGTCTGAAACTTTTCTTCCGCCCTTGAAACTCTAGTCTTCCCTTTTAGCCATCGTCGGTGGCTTTTGTGTCTCTGGGCCTCTACGGGTTCTTATCCCCAACTCCTCTAGTTCTCACTGTGCTTCTTATCTAGTCGCTCTCGGACGTTTTCTGCTGAGGGGTCTCAGATTTAGAAGCTTTGTCCAAATCCGATTGTCTTGCGGTCTACTCCGCCTTGAAGCTCGGTTCATGACTGGTCGTTGACGTTGCTTTGTGTGATCGTCATCCCCTGTCTCCGTTCCAGCGTCGTGGTTTCGTTCCCCTAGCCTCCCCTCTTTCACGACCTGTCTCTGGTGCTGCTCGCTTCATGATGGTGCTCGCTCAGATTCGGTAAGTAGCTTCCTGCACGGGCTATGGTGGCTTAGACCTTGATGTCCCTGTGGTGGTGGTGGTTGGTCATTGTTGTTGTGCTTTTTGGTGGTATTGTCTTTTCCTGGTAGCGCTTGACCTCGGTACGGTGTCGGTCTGACGGTGGTTCCAACAGGTGAAGGTCTGTCGTGGTTCATCGTAGCCCCGACCTCCGTGGTAGGATATCTGGGCACGACTCCACATCTCAAAGGTCTCGTCCCAGGCAAAGCTTTCAGTGACCCGTTCTTGATCCGGCGTGTGACTCATTTCTCGACTTGTAGATCGAAGCAGATCTAAACGAGCTGCTTCCAACTCGTTCTTTGTGCTCCGGCTTCTTCCTCTGATTCTGGTGTGTCTCCGACGATTCGACTTAGATCTAGCGTGAGACGCGTTTCTTGACCTCCCTGGTCGTAAATCGTTGTGGATCTCCTCGAGTCGTGCCTCCTCCTTGGTTATTGTAGTGTTGGCCTCAACTCCGCGAAGGTATGTTCCGGTGCTGCTCCTTGTCAATTGAGGTGTACTTGCTCTCCTTTTCTTTGCTTAAGTGTTGTTGTTCCTTAAGTTGTCCTTGTATCGTTTTTGCTTGGTTTTCATCGGTTTCCTCCCACTACGGTGGTAAGGGCTCGTTGGTTTTTAAGTGTTTGTCGTCATCGAGTGGTTTAGGCAATTTTTCCTATTGTTTGATTACCTTCATATTCGATTGAGGATAATGAGTTCTAGTGGGTTCTGCCCTTTGGATCTATCTTCGTCGTTTCCGGTGTTGGTTGTCGGCATGTTAGTGATCGTCTTACTTTCTATGTGAGAGGCTGATGGTGCTAATGAGACAGAGTGCTTTTCATACTTAGGCAGAGATTTGAGATGTTGTAATTTTTGTTTGAGCTTCATGGTTGGAAAATTCGGGTAGTAGACCTTTCCAATCTTGTATGCTTCATGGTTGTAATATCTGGGTTCTAGACTTATTTTCTTTTTTACTGGTTTTGAGCTTCATGTTTGTATAATCGGGTTACTAGACCTTGGTTATTCGGTTTACACCCTTGTTGGGTTGCTGAGGTTCCTCTAATTGGAATTCTCTTTCTTCTATCTGGTTGTTCTCTAGCGTCAATTCTGCTTTGATCCTTAGAGCGGATTGGATATAGTGGTTCGAGGTGTCTGTAGCAGGCTTCTGTCCATTGTTATTGTTTCGGTTATGTAGCTAAAACTTGGTTGTACTCTTTTTCTACCTCTGAAGAGGTTTTATTTAAAATATGCATTCGATGATAAAAAAATCGTTGATTAGGAGCATCTAGGGAGTATTGCGACATGTTTGAGGAGTACAATACTTAGTCTCCCGATCTTCTTCGATGCCAGTTTCTCTTGCCATGCTCACCGGTTTAACAAGTGTGAGGGCGTTGATATGGGTCGAGACGTCCTTTCTATTACTTTTGATATTTTACCATTTTTTTATTTTCTTTCTTTGGATATTTATTGGTCTTTGGTATGATAATTCGTAGTTCCCCTGCCAATTGGAGTACATTGACGTACATCACGGAGTATCTTTCTTTACTACCCACGCAGAGGCCAAGAACAAGTCTTCCCAACAAGCCATAGTGACTCTGCTCGTCAAAAAATGATATTAAAACAAATCTGACATGAGAAAAAAGTTAGTAATATTTAATTATTATTAAATTTAAACGCTGATCATCTAATCAAATGATATCAGTATAAATGTGATGAACTTCAGGTCTTTTTTCCTGAACCAATCGCTACTATTTCTTTCCTAATTCAAGTGATTAAAGTAGGTCAGAATGGCTTGAGAATAAAATGTTTTTCGAAGAGTTCATTGGGAAAGGAATATTATTAGGTAACTTTAGGATTGCATTATAAAGTTTTGGGTCGGTTATAAGAACAATCGCGATTGTAATAGTGTGGGGGTCAAAAATGTATTTTATATGATAGAAAAATGTGTAATGAAATGGACTAATAGGGAATATTAGAACCACTATTCTAAAGATTTCGTTCAGGCCCTGTGTAAGCCTAAGCCCGCGTGTAAGCCTAAGCACAATTTTTTTTTGTTGATTGATTAGATTAATTTTTAATTAATTTAATCAAACCCCATGTTGGTTGCACAACGTTGTGGGGGTGACGATCCGACTTGAGAGGTGGGTCTAGTTCGCTCCGCAGAGGAAGTAGCAAGTATTTCTCCGGTGCCAACAACGGCAGGAGGAAAATGGACCCGGTTTGGAGTCCCAACGAGGCGACCACGAGGCCTTAATCGTCGGACTTCGACGCAAGGACCTCGTTCTTGTCTATCCTGAGGGGTGGCGACTCGAGATGGGGTGACACGACCGACTTCTCTACCGGAGGCGGGGCTGAGGAGCTCATCGTCTTTCCGTGAGGAGACAGAGAAAATCATAGAGATGACCCCGATAGTACAGGGAAAAATGTGGGGCTTTGTGGATAAAGAGGACGATGAAGGTTCTGGTAGCGAGAGTAGAAGCCGAGGAGCGGAAGAGGATCATACTCTGGGAAGGACAATAGTGGTATGTGGCCACGGTATGCATAGATGGTGGTGGCAGGGTCGGTGATTGATTTTAGGGTTCCCGGTGCTTTTCCGGGTCCTTGGGTCGATCACGGGTAAGGTATTGGGGCTCCACCTACTTGTGGTCCAAACTATAGAGTCTCATCCCCTTGTAGGTCAGGTGTTATTGGAAGCCTAGTGGGCCAAGTTATTTGATTAACACACTCCACGAGATCGTACCGAACAACAGCGGTGGTGTCAAGCACCCTCGCCTCGGTCAATGAGGAGTTCGTGGTCTAGTGGGGGTCGACAAGCAACACCGCACACTAGACGTAAGGTGGAAGTGGTCCCAAAAGTTCTGGTACGGTACTTTCCTACCATATCGGAGGCCAACAATCTCGGGGAGGACGACACACGTTGGAAACCCGGGGCAGTACACAGTCCGCCTCGACGGTAACCCAGAAATGAGGCTCTTTCCTAGCTCCAAGTTTGGATTCGTTGTATCAGTTTCTTTACAGTTACCGCAGTATCCTCTTCCGAACATTTTAGTAGAGTGGTACAATAATTTGGGCATCTTTATATTTTGTTGGGGTCCCATGTTGTTAGGACCGTGTTATTAGTACTTTCACTTTCAGTTTGTTGTGTTCACTTTGGGTTGGTCGGTTTCTTATAATCTATAATATGCACTTGCCTTCCACTAAAAAAAATCAGTCTTCAGGGTTCCGTTTCAAAAACTCTCTCTTCCCCTCAAAACCATTTCTAGCCTCAGTTCGATTACCACGGCCTCGCAATCGCTGCGCCCGTTTACCCTTGTTGCATCCCGCCTTCTAGTTCGCCAACTCTCCACATCCCACCAACGCGACAGGGGCCACGAATCATACCACAAGAAGACAGTACCACCCTCGCTACACATCATTGCTTGTTCCCACACGAAATGGTCTATTCTCCGTCCGGGAATCAACAACCCATGATGGCCCATCATATGTTTCCCTAGTTAGGAGAGGTTATGTGGAGGAAGAGGATTGCCCCGCCCTCAAATGGCTTTCGCACGCTGCTACTGGTAGAGATATGGCTCGGGGACCCATCCGAGCACAACCTCTAACCTCAGCATAACCCTATCCTTATCGTCGAGGATCCCATACCAGACCTTGCTTCAGCCGCCTCCAGGAATCAATACGATCTTCCTGGACCCGTAGAGACGAGTTCAACCTACCTCCACAACCCGTGTAGGATCGGGGCTCCTGATCAATGAAAACCTACCCGTGGTTACAGATCCACCACCATGAGCGGGTATTTGGTGAACCAACCACTAGAGGAGTGGAGGAGCAAGAAATAAGTCGATCATCGCAGGTAACAGTTATGATGTTGCGGATCCGTGTCACTATGGACACTCGCCCATGCTTGAACCATACGGGAGGTGATCGCCGAAAACCCCGAGATGCTCGTCGCTCTAAGGATCACCAAGATGACCCTATTTTCACGGGTACCCCTGGGTGTACGAATGGAAGAACCCCGCTGGTACCCCTCCCCTCTTGGGTGGGATGACTCAGACACTACCATCCAATAGATGGAGGGCCCCTGCTAGTAATTTTCCTCTCCGAGATTGGATGGATCCGACATCCCTACCCAAGACAGTCTGGACTACACGGACAATGCCAAGGAAGTGGGACCCACTGGGACGATAGCGAGGAAAGTTGAGCTGCCTCTCGGGTCTCTATGAGACAACTAAAACACCTCGGGGTGTCTACGAGGAGGCACACCCCGGCCTTTGCGGGACAAATATATTTTGTTCCCCACCCTCCTCATTTCCCTGTCACACTCCTTGAACAACTGTTACGACATAAGAATATCGCTCAAGTCGAGACGAGGGAAGTTTTTTTTTTTTGATCAGCGAAAGCAAAAGATAAATTAACCCTCTCCTGAGGAAGAAAAAGGTTACAAAAAAACCACCTGTCTACAATCTGTCTACAGATTGAAGGCGGGAGTTTAGAAAACAAAGTTAAAGCAGTAAACAAGGAAGGGTACGCAGACCCAGTAGAGAATGGGTACGCAGACCCAGTAGTGAGTGAGCATGGGTACGCAGACCCAGTAGTGAGTGAGCATGGGTACGCAGACCCTAAGTGAGTGAGAATGGGTACGACGACCCTGAGTGAATGAGCATGGGCACGCAGACCCTGAGTGAATGGGTACGCAGACCCTGAGAGCAAGAATGGGTACGCAGACCCAGAGAGCAAGAATGGGTACGCAGAACCTGAGAGCAAGAATGGGTACGCAGACCCTGGAGGATGGGTACGCAGACCCTGAGAGCAAAAAGGGTACGCAGACCCAGAGAGAGAGGGCACGCAGACCCAGAGAGAAAGGGGCACTCCCAACTGCATAACCTCACCGGCGAGGAGCCAAGCCGTAACCTTGAAAAGCTGAACCGACTCCCATCTCAATAATGCCGGCGGCCAATACCACAACGGCTGAGATAGATCCGAATTACCATACTAACCCTACCAGATGGCTTCAGAGGGGTGCACGGCACCCAAGAACTTGCCGGCGGTCAACACCTTTAATCGACGAGCTCGACCCACCACCGAATCGAGAAGAAGCGAAACCAAATAGTAAAGAAAGAATGAACGAATAGGAGAGGCCTAGATAAGCAAGGAAAAGGGCGAAGAAAAATACCGCACCGACCAACAAAGCAAGTACCCGTGCCGGGCCTCTACACGAAACCAGCCAACACCGAGAAACGCAAGTAGGGTACCCGGTATTTCTACTGAACACTAGGCTTGCCTTACTAACAGACAATGGCATCTACCGATGAGGTCAAAAACACCAACGCAAACCGGTACCGAGAGCCTGCACCAGATCAGACATGGCCAGATCAGGCCAGTAGCCCAAACTGACCAGGCCAACTGGGCCCAGATAGGGCAGGCCCAAGACCAAAACCGGGTCAGGCTGACCCGGCCCAGATGCGGGCCCAACCCTACCCGGACCGCACCCTAACCCGCAGTAGAGAAGAGAACCGAGCCGTCGCTGCCAACGAACCCACCGGACTGGAAGAAGACGACGACTAGATCGGGAAGAGGATGCTTCTGCACCTGATCAACACGAGCCTGCAGACTCCGGCGCGTTACCGGCGAGCAGACCCCGGTTCAGAACGAACCTGGGCGAGGCGGGCAGATCTGAGGACGGGACTCCGGCAGCCAAAGCACGAAACTCCACCGGCCAGAAGACTCAGAGCCACGAACAGCACCACACAGACCAGAGCTGGCCGTGGTGGACAGATCTGAGGACGGGATTCCGGCCACGAACTTCCTTGTCAGTAGCAGCAGCACCACCACAAAGAACTCCGGCAAGAGGGCGTCGACGACTCCGGTACGAAGGTAAGCCGGAGATGAAGCAGGAAGGAGAAAGCAACCACTCAGATGCAAGGAAGAAGGAAGGTAGAGGGAAGGGAAGAGTAGAAAGGAGGAGGGAGGCGGGTTCCCGCCGGCAACAACCAAGACGGCCGTCGTCGGCGGGACAAGCAGAGCAGGAAAAGAGTTGTTGGCGGCTAGGGTTTGGTGGACACGTTTTTCAAGTCAGAGCTTTTTTCTTTTAGTAGTAATAAATGTCTAACGAGAATTGTTTTTGGAGGGAAGTTTTATGGATCTACGACGCCAAACACAACTCGAATAAGAAAATGCCTTTAGCTTTTTTCTGGATATTTTCGGATATTTAGTTATAGGATCATGTTTCGTTCGTCACTGTAATTTTATCTTATCCTGCGAGTTCATTTTTACTATTATACTATCTGTGTGATTTTATTATTTTTCTATCAATTAAATTTTTCATCCGCATACTAAAACAAACTAGCGAATCATCCACAACTTCAACGATGCTTTCTAGAAAAAACTAATTAGTCTATCTTTATTCCTCCTTATTAAGAATGCTCCAAAGAACAATATAAACATTGCTAATTGCACCTGAGATATTAGAGCAAGTGGACAAAGAATAATATGTATTTTAATAAATAAACATGATGTTAAAGTAAGCGTTCGTTTTGCAGTCTTTACACTGGAACTTGATAGCTATGCTAATGCGTAACTATTACATGCACAGTCGTAAAAAAATGCAAGTTTGTTCACCTTTACGATCAATTATGTTTTTTTTTTCACAACGTGTTACAGAAGAGAAGCTCTTTTTTGAAAAAAAGAAGAGAGAGTAATATGATCGTTGTTAGTTTTACTTAAATCATTGATAATTAAGACTATGAATGGATCAAGTCATTCAATGCATTATATATTTGAATTTGTTCTAATCGAGCTCAGTCCAATTCAATCAATATTTTTTATAGATTAGTCCAGATCATAAGACAGATCATTTAATATTAAAATAAATATATAGTTTATTTAATAAAATCTTCATTTAATACCTATTTTTAAAACACTTGAAAAGAGTACGATTGGATACCCGAATAATGGAAGAAGTACATAAACTATGTACTTCAAATTATATGTTATTGTTATTTTTATTTTGGAACAAGTATATTTGCATTTTCTTTTAGTTGTAAGTGTTTTTGACGGTAAAATCCGATGGAAAAGACTATATTGTCACGTCCCGACCGGTTCATCAGGTTTTGGCGCGCACGAATGTGCGTCCGTTGTTCGAGGCACGGTTTATCGTGCTTGGTTTTGGTGTTCGCCTGATACGGCGATATGGTTGTTCGGCTAGCGCACAGTACTACGTGCGGTTTTTGTGAGAGCTCGAGACGACGAGCTTCTCGATTTATTGAGGCACGGCATGGCGTGCTGGGTTTTACCCGTCGTGCTCGTTACGGCTCGACATTGGGTCCGTGGTCACCCAAGACCATGCAAAGGTGACAAACACCCATGCACATGATCCGTGCATGCCTTAATCTTGGGAACCATTTGGTTTTGATTATGTGGCACATGTGTGCTTGTGCCCCAAGTGTGGAAATACAAGCCAAGCATGGCTTAGCACAAGGTGAACACATATTGGCGTGTGGACTTCAACTTCTAATGCATGGACAACATCATCCAAGCACATGAAGCCATGCTCCAAGTACACGGCCTCAAATTCCTTAGCCAAGAAGGACCTCTTTTGGAGCTCATAAAATGCATGGATCATTAAAGCAAGGCAAGTTGATATTGAGGCATTAATTGCACGAGACAAGACAAGGCAACTTGAAGCTTGAAATGGGCGGCTTGCTTAATTGTTAAGATGATCATGTTAGTTGAGTTAGTATAAATAGGTTAGTTGTGTTAGTTTACAATTCATCCACCCTTGTATTGTATCCACCCCATATACAATCCACACCCTTTGTACAAACCTAGGCTTTGTAGTTGAAAACCGTAGCTTGTAATTCCCCTTGTCCAATTAATATCAAAGTCATTTCAAAGCAAACTCATACCTTGTTCTTGAGTGATATATTGGTGGTTCATATTGTTGACAATCCTTTGGTTCGATAATGTATGCTTCCGCAACACACCGAGCTTCCGCAGTGCAACGATCTCAGAAGACGGACTTGGAACCGATCATTCCGAGTACCGAGCGAGCCGAGAGGGGCGAGACGAGAGCCGAGTCACGCTTCTCAAAGAGAACTCGCGGGGCGTCACAGTTGCGCTCCGAGACGAGACCTCTCGGGCCATCGCAGAAGGCTGACTTGGGACAGGTTCGGCGAAGTTTCCCTGTCCGAGTGCCGGGCGTCCGTGTGAGCAAAGCCAGGGCGTCAGTATCAAAGCCTGGCAGGGTCCGCTCACCTCCCCGGGCGTCACAATATATTACCTTATAAAAGTCTTGGGGTCTAAAGTAGTAGAAAACACACGATGGCAGTTATGAAGAAGAAATGTAGCAAGTTGTTATCTTGTTTTTTTGTTAGTTTTATTAATTTCTTCGTTATTCTCTCTTGATTTCTGTAGCTAGAAATCGGTATTTGGTCCGTTTTATTCAATCTCTGAATAGGTGAGATTTGTAATATCTGCTTTGCCGATAAAAAAAAGACAATCTTAATTTTTGCTCAACTATCAAAAAACGGTCAATTTTTTTAAATAGATTTCTTTACCAAGTTTCCCACAATGGTTTTTCAAACTTTTATTTATGCAAGTAGAGATCACATTTTTCAACTACTGTGTTCTAAACTTCAGAAAAAAGAAAAAAAAATACATCTTAATATACACGATTAAGTTTCAAACGTATACAGTAAATTGAGCTCGATTATGTTTGATGCAATTGTATCAAACATAATATAGTAAAAAAAGAAAGCGCAAAAGCTTATTTGCATCTTGAGGTTCCTTGACTCACAAGACAACAAAAAAAGGTTATTCGAAGAGTAAGAATTTTACATTGGGCCTTCTCTTTCTTTAGGCATCCCAAAACCACATAGATATACTTCATCTTCATCTCTTGCTCATTACTAATTAACTTACATCCCATCAATATCATGGCCTGTGAAAAGGCTAGGGTTCGAGAGCTGGACAGCGACCATGAAATCGCCGATGAGCACAAAACATCCAACGCTAAAAGATTAAGCGAGGTCTCGTTGGCCGATGGTTCATCCCATTTGGGAAAAGTGTTGGTAACCAGAGCGCTTGTGGAATCGCCGCAACAGCGCCAACGGGGTACGGTAAGGAGAAACATGGGAGACAAGATGTCATTGCCAAGTAGATTGAGCAAGGTCTCCTTGGCCGATGATGATTCGTCCCAATGATTTAGGGTGTTTGTACAATTTAGAGCGTAATTAAGAGTGTGCTTTGTTCTAAATTGAATAAAGAAGATAAACAGTAGAAGGTATATGTATTAATTATGGAGTCTGATGTTGTTATGTACATAAAAGTTAGTGAGCAATAAATTCATAGGGTGATTGGAAGTTGAGCCATGAAAGTTTTATATCAACTTTTTTTTTAAACGAGTAACTGGGGAAATATATTACTGTAAAAAGTAAACAACACAAAATTGGACGTAAAAGTTTTGGGTTTTAGATATATGTCCTGGTTGTCTGTAGCTTACCCGATGCTCATGGATCCGTAGAAACATATTGCTTTGGATCGCAGATACTACCTCAAAACATCCCCTTGCCAGCATTCCAAAAGTACAAAACAGAATGAAACACAAACGACCTAAAAACCAAATCCTAAAACAGTACATCAAACGAAACCAAACTAACCAACATAACAGACCATAACATTCCTTATTGAAACAGTTGACGTCAAACCAGAGGATCCTACAGTGGTACCCTCCTTTCTTCCTCCTTGTGCTAAGATGTCGTGGAGAACTGCACCCCCTTACCGTCCCGCCCCTCGGATCCCAAACGCACCTGCCGATTATCTCACGATCGTATTTTAAACTTTGTCTTTTGATGGCCGTCGCATGGGGGACGCATGCTACAAGAGTAGACGAGATTCGTACCTGATATTCACCGGAAAAGAGGAGCATATGAGGGACGGAGTTGAATTCTCTCCACTTAAGAGGATGATGGCCCAAAGGAGGTGGATCAGCGGAAGCGACGACGAAGACAACCATGACGGATAGTAGTGGTCGGCGACAACGTGAAAAGAAGGAGGCGGAATAAGGTTTTTTCCTTTGGTGGCTAGGGTTTTTCCTTTCTCAACAGTTTTGTAAGAACTGGATGTGAGTTATTCTATCTCGGTCAATAAATGCAATCTATTTATGGGATTAATTTTTTTTTAAAAAAAATCGATCATGTCATTATAAAAACACATACCCAAAAGTTTCAAATCTCAAAACATGTATATATGAGAGATACAAATAATCAGTTAGTCGTGAATCTTACACAATTATCCTTAAAAAATTACTTGATTAAGTTGGTATGACCGATTTATAAATGATAAGTTTGACTTAGATTAATTTTTTCCATAGTAAGTAAACTTTTATCGATAACGAGGGAAACAAAGAGCAAATGAAAAGAGTTAGACATGGTCCCGGATAAAGAGTCTGAGACACGAGCAATGTGATTAAGATGTCCGACTATTGTAGGTGAGTTTTGAGAAGGTAGATCCTCTTGACGATGGTTGCATGACAATATCTCAACTTGCTATTTTCATGCCTTCACTCGAAAAGACATGTTTTGTCTAAACAAACATGTTGGTCCTTCAGTGAATACCCTTAAAGGGAAGTGAGGATGATGTCATGCATCCAAGAAGGTCCCCAGAAAAAGGAGGAGGCTTGGGATCGAGTTGTGTCCGACCCTGACTGAGTAGGGTGTGCCTCCTCTGATGCACCCTATTGCTCGTCCATGTGCTCAATGGACTTAGAGAGGCTATAAATGAGACCTCTCCTAACAGGAAACTCTAATCGTCAATCCACGATGGCACAACACTGCTTTTGAGTTCTCACCGGCTTCTACCACATTATCAGACGTTGATTACAAATTCCATGGACCCGATCGGGGGTTAAAATGTCCAAATCCAACGGAGGGGCTGAAGCGGACCTTCACAGAGGCCTTGAGTAATCGGGTATGCCACGACCTCATCGTCGGAACCTGGTCGGGCCTCTAGTGAGCTTGGATGACTGAAAGGGTGAAAGGAGGCTGAGGAGATTATTTTAGACCTCAAGAAATCTACCATAGGTAGAGAAGCGGGTTTGCAACGTAGGCGAAGGAGATGACACATGTGGTCGAAGGAGAATGAGGTGGCGGTGATCCATCGGGGTGGGTGGACGAGACATGGCCTAGAAAGGAGGACGCTGAGAACAAAGGAGCCCTATGGTCGGCTGAGGAGGGAAGAGCTCTCGACATACTCATTTGAGCTGTTATTTTTTTTATCAGAAATTTTTATAAAGTCCTAGCCTTTGAAATAAAGGTATAGGATAAGAGCATAAGCCCTCAATAGAAAACAAACAACTAAATCAAGGATGAGTCTAACAATTTCATACCTAGATTTTACAAATATGAAGTAAACAAGAAACACTAAAGCATTGGCATCAATGCACGACCTTAAACCAAATGAGTAGCCCAACAAATATGGTCTCATGAAACAGATCCCAAACCCATAATTTCCAACCTTAAAGAAACCATAAACACCTCCTCTACAAACATCGAGAGGATAGAACAAAACCAAAGTCTAAAACCCATATTTTCTAAGCCCAAAAAACATAGAAGACAATAAGAACAGGAAAAACTAGACAATTTTTACGGACCAACTCGAACCCTACACCTAGCTCAACTGCTCAAGCAACCATCAACACCAAACAACAACCAAGGAACAACCCCACAATCTCAACACTCATAAATCTTCAACAAGAGCCATCAATGGCCAAACACTTCCACGTTGGCCAACACCACCCTTGGGGCCCCGACCATCACTGTAGTAGGGGAAGATAAGAAGAAAGCGAATAAAGAAGATGGGGAGGGTACCTGAGTAGAGACTAAAGACGGTGACCAAAACACAACACATCTTTGGACTCAGAAAAGAAGACCTCATCAACGACATACACCACAGATCCGACGACCACCAAGGGAGAGACGAATACCATCTGGTTAGAACAACAAATCTGACGAACCAGGTACACCACACTTCTCTGAAATCGAAAACGAAACCTCGTTGATGGCCTACAGCTCAAATCCAATTACCACCAAGAGAGAGACGAACACCATCAGGTTTGAGAAACAGACCAGACAAATCTGAGTCTTTCACGATAGATCAACTAGATTCGCACAAGAAAGGAAAGTCGAACACTTACCGAAAAAAGAAACTAAGCAAGGGAGGTGGGAGATGAGAGGAAATGGTACAAAACCACTAGTGACCATCATGACCTAAGTCCATGGCAATCAACAACAATGGGGGTTGGAGAAAAGAGGAGACAATAGATTTAGTTTTTTTTTTCCTTTTCAGAGAGAAGTAGGATTTTACACCTACTTATGGTTTCATTTGAACTATTTAAACTTGGTGTATAAAGACTACCAACTCACCGCTCCATTTCAGCCTATCTGAATTTGCGCCCTCCCATCGCACGGATCCGCTCATGCCTCTTCCAACCTCTCAGTCATGGCATTATCTAAGGACCTTGTATGAGCATATGCCTCGGGTTAGGGAAGTTTTCCCTCCTACGGACTCTTACTGTGCATATCGACACCCTCCCAATGGAACATACCTATAACGATAAATTCATAGCCAGTAAGTTGTGGTGGAAGAGGTCGTTGGCACGGGATAGTACACGAACGACCGTCCGGTGTATCTTTGTCCTCAAACTGTTTTATTTTGGAACCGCAACTTGTTGGACGTACGACCTAACATGTTGACCCCAACCGGGGAGGCAGGGCGTGTGATGGAAGACACGCAGCGGTTCTCGGGCAAATCGATGCGTCTTGACCGCGGGACGAGCAAGGTTTGTATCCCTGGATGCCCTCCTAGTTTGTCTACCGACCGTCTCCCACGGGCATAGGACTTAATGGCCACCCTTCGACCCGATATGGAGGATCCTGAATGTTTCCTACCGGAGGGGAAATGGCCCTGATGGGGTAGAAGCGAAGCCTATAAAAGCACCATCGTTTCCACATGAGACGACTAGGGTCTCGCGGGGTGTCCTAGAGGAGCCACACCCCGTCCCATAGTGATCAACATCTATTCGACCCTCAACCTTCTCCTTCCTTTGGGAAACTCTTTGGTCGTTTGTCAAGACACCACAAGTCTGATCGAGTCGAGACAGGGAAAGTCCATTGAATCTCTCGTGCCAATCATCGTAAGAATAGAAAACCATCCTTAGACCGCCACCTATAATAGTCGGATACCAACATATCGAATGTTAACAAAACTATGTCTTGTCCTTTTCAGTATTTCACTTTTTTTAGTAATCCCAACTCTAGCATGTTCGGTTTTGCTTTGACAAAAGTCTATCAATAAACTTCATGACTATTATGCTAAAAAGAAAAGTAGAAATAAATTTGGAAGTTGTCCCTCCTGCGGACCCTTATTGTGCATATCGATAACCTCCCAATGGAACATACCTATAGCGATAAATTCATAGCCAGTAAGTTGTGGTGGAAGAGGTCGTTGGCCCGGGATAGTACATGAACAACCGTCCGAGGGATCTTTGTTCTCAGACTGTTTTATTCTGGAACCGCAACTTGTTGGACGTACGACCTAACATGTTGACCCCAGCTGGGGAGGCAGGGCGTGTGATGGAAGACCCACAGCGGTTCTCGGGCAGATGATGCGTCTTGACCACGGAGACGAGCAAGGTTTGGATCCCCGGACGCCCTCTTAGTTTGTCTACCGACCGTTTCCCATGGGCATAGGACTTAGTGGTCACCCTTCGACCCGATATGGAGGTTGGAGGATCCTGGAATGTTCCCCACCGGAGGGGATATGGCCTCGATGGGGTAGAAGTGAAGCCTGCAAAGCACCATCGTTGGTCCACATGAGACAATTAGGGTCTCAAGGGGTGTCATAGAGGAGCCACACCCCGTCCCGTAGGGATCAACATCTATTCGACCCTTAACCTTCTCCTTTTTATGGGAAACTCTTTGGTCGTTTGTCGAGACACCACAAGTCTAACCGAGTCGAGACAGGAAAAGTCCATTGAATCTCTCGTGCCAATCACCGTAAGAATTAGGAACCATCCTTAGACTGCCACCTATAATGGTCGGATACCAACGTATCGAATATTAACAAAATTATATCTTGTCATTTTCAGTATTTCATTTTTTTTAGTAATTCCACCTCGAGTATGTTCGGTTTTGCTTTAACAAAAGTCTATCAATAAACTTCATAACAATTATGCTAAAAAGAAAAGTAGAAATAAATTTGGATCACCTGGGTTTAAATTAAAACGAAATCTGTAAAGGTTTGTACAGCCTGAAAATGAGCCGTGCTTGGATCCGACATGGTGTTGTATATATAGGGTCATGCCTGACCCACGGGCCCGGCCGTTTTGACCGCTTTCATTGGAGCCTCATCAAAAACTAGTGCGTTTGACTTTTTCACACGAACGCAACTCCGTCCCGGACTGACACGTAAGCTTCCGCATAGCTGCTGACGTGGGGTAATCTCATCAAATGAGAACCCGCCGCGTGGCCATGAACTAGTGGTATATCTATCAAATGCGTGAAGCACCACATGAGTTGAGATGGGCCCCAGTCAGATTCAGTCACCGTTTGGAATTTGAAATCTCTCCCTCTCCAAAAGAGACGTTATAACCTTTTTTTTTATACATATATCTTAAAAAATTATACATAAAACAATTGTTTCCTCCAAACATTTTTCAAAAACATTTGCTTCGATATTTAAAACTAAATACGTTGTGTCTCTCCTCCATTTAATGCTTTGATTGAACGAACTACACACACTCATCACAACACAGAAGCTCCCTCTCTCTCTCTCTCTTCCCCCAGAAATCTTGCATTTATCATCTTCTCATAATTGCTTGCTCAGAATCTTCATTTTATGAGAGAGAAGAGAAGTGTATAGAAGATCCGAGGCTTTGCTGATCTGGGTCGGCGTGTTCATGTAAGTTGCTGTTCTACATTTTGTTGCTGGGTTGTGATTTTGATTTGGGTCTGTTTTGGAGACATTGACTCTTGTTGCACTGATTCAATTTCGTCAAGTTGATTCCTTTTTCTCGTCGATGTTTTGGATGCTGTCTGTCTTTGAAGGTAATTAGTTGAATGCGATTTACATATATTCTCTATTCTGGGTCTTGTTTGGTTCCTGAGAAAATTGTGGGGAAAAGCTACTTTTGTTGATCTGGGTATGAATTGAACTGGGTATAGTTAGGTCTGTGCTGAACTAAGGGGGCTAGTATCATCATATTCATATAGTTGTGCTTTTACTTCCAATTATTATACCTTTTGAGGAATCAAGGCTGCTATGAAGGCAGTTATTGACCCATTTGGTTGAACAATCATGTGGTTGTGCTTTTACTCTCAATCACTATACTTTTGAGGCTCATGGCTGATTTGAAGTAAGTAATTGACCCTTCTATTTGAGTACTCCCACTGATCTGAGTGAAGGGGGCCAGGAGAGAATGAGTGTGCTAGTCGGAATGATTTTGGGTGTCTCTACAATTTCCCGTGCTATGGCCTTTAAAACTAGTAGGATTTGCTTTAAGGTGTCTCAACAAGGGGTTTACAGAGGAAAATGCTACTTAGAATGCCTATTTACATCTCCCTAAGCAATCTGGGTGAGGTATTGGTTTTTGATAGGCAAGTTTCTTTTAGTTTTCCCCTAACCCCTCCCCATCCTCACCCAATGGGTTCTGATCTGAACCCACATCACCATTGTGAAATTTTGATGCTTGGCTTAGGATCTTATTTGTTTGTTTGTTTCCGGTCTGTGAATATTTGTGGATGTGTTTTGCAAAACACAGTTTGTATGCATAATAGTTTGTATCTGAATTTCTAATTTCAATCTGAAGGTCGAACACGTTTCTCTTTCACTTCCTCCTCTTAGTATTGTTGAAGTGAGCTTGCTTTGCTGCATGTAATAATGGGAGGTGAGAAAGACCCTTCAAGGGGTGGTTTCTTTCAACTTTTTGACTGGACTGCAAAATCCCGGAAGAAATTATTCTCAGGCAAATCAGAAATATCAGGTACACTTGCATGCGCATTTGATTTTATTCAAATTATGTTCTTATTATTCAGATGGTTGCTATCATGGGTTCTTATGTATATTTGTATCTTTTTTATAGAACATACAAAGCAAGGAAAGAAAAGCCATGGGAGCATGCCAATGACTCGATTGAATCTGGTAGATGAAGATGACTTTGGAGCTGGATCAAGTATCAGAGGTGGTAGCGAGTACAGTTGTGCTTCATCTGTTACTGATGAAGAAGGGTATGGAAGTAGAGCTCCCGGTGTAGTAGCAAGACTCATGGGATTAGATTCCTTACCCACATCTGATCCTTACTCCACTCCATTTTTCGACACCCAATCTCTTAGTGATGTGAATTACCATAGGAGGAATCTTGATTATCTTTATGATAATCAATCGGTGCATTCAGGAACCATAATCAATAAGTTGGAGGGTCTTGCTAGGAATTCTGTGGAGCCAAAGCAGCCTCAGAAGATTATAAGCAAGCCAATTGAGAAATTCCAAACCGAAATGTTGCCTCCTAAGTCAGCCAAATCAATTCCGGTCACTCACCATAAGCTTTTGTCTCCTATCAAGAGTCATGGGTCTATTCCAGCTAAGAATGCTGCTCACATAATGGAAGCTGCTTCAAGGATCATTGAGGCTGGGACTCATGCCCCTGTGAAGGGCAAAATGCCTCTTGTTGGGCCGTCTTCAGTGCCTATAAAAGTGAGGGATCTCAAAGAAAAGGTGGAGGCTACACAGAGAATGCATGTCCTTGGGGGTTCCACTTCAGCTCTTAAAGGGAGAGTTGAAGCTACTCAGAAGCCAGCCAGACCTGCCGAGCCTTCCCGAAGAACAGTTGAATCAAGTGCTGCTAAATATCTCAAGGAACAGCCTTTAAACAAGAGCTGGAATGGGCCATCTCTTGACAGTGAAGAAGCTTCTTCAAAGGGTAAGTCTATTTCACTTGCAATCCAAGCAAAAGTCAATGTTCAGAAAAGGGAAGGTTTGCATACAAATGGGAGTAGAAGTTTTGGAGGCCTTAAAGAAGATAGAGAAGTTAAATCATCAACTCAGGCCTTCAAGAGCCAATCTAGTGTGCAGAAGAATCAGAAGAAATCTTCTACCCAGAATGCTTCTACGGTGCTCAGACAGAACAATCAGAAACAAAATTCTCTACCAAGCAAAGATAAATTACCTTCGAAACCCTTGGTTTCAAGAAAAGTGCAGTCTGGCGATCCTTCTTGTGAGCGATCAAGAACAGCCTCAAAAAAATCCACAGGGAGCTCAAGAACCGGATCCAGGAAGCTGGGCTTAGGGGAAATGGACAATGAAAAGGAAGTTATTTATTCCGGCACCAAGAATCATCCAAGGAAGAAACGATCAATAGGTGGTGAATTTAGCTTTGAGAAAAGTCAAGTGGTTCATAACAAGGTGGTAGAAAAAAGTAGAAAGCCAGTTCAGTCTGATTCTGTGATAGACAGACCCTTAAGTAAGGTTGAAGATTGCAGAAGCAAAGGCATGGATGTTGTTTCGTTTACATTCACAGCTCCACTGACACGACCTGGTTCTGAAGCCACGTCCATTTATCAGGGTAAAAGAGCCATGCTTGACTCTGATGGCGCAAAGCTATCTTCATTGGGCTACAATGTGATTGGAGGCGATGCGTTGAGTGTGCTTTTGGAGCAAAAGTTGAAGGAACTAAGTTATGGAGTTGAATGTTCCCGTCGTGATAAACTGAGTTGTGAATATGACTCGGAATATTCATCCACTGAAACAATGCCCCAATTCAAGCAAAATTTTCAGGTATCATCTTATCAGATTTGTATATCTCAGTTCTTGTTTATCCGGTTTCAATTATTTCATCTTAACCATAGATTATTCAAATGCAAAAGTTTCAGGGAGCTGATATGATGGATGAGAGGATTAGCAACCATATGGATGCCAGGAAATTCTTTGATTTTCGTCATCCAAGTCCAATTTCTGTTCTCGAAACATCTCTTTCCACTGAAAGTTGCAATTATTCAGACAGTGTAGATAGTAACAGCACAGATGGTGAGATTCATTATCATTTGTACATTTTATGTCTATTGGCGCACAATCTTCAGTCAGAACTCTGAAAGCTTTCATGGTATCTATTTACTTTCAGGAAGCAAACCGTTATCTTCATCTATTCAAGCTCAGGAGGTTCTTGGCCTGAGGTCTTTAAAGAAGCTCCATTCAGCAGATACTGAGTTATCAGACTCAGCATCCTCTACAAGCAGAAAAGTAACAAGCAAGCCCGAAGCCATGCTTATCAAGAAACATCTCTCAAGATCAAATGACTCCGAGCTAGGCTATGTTAATGACATACTCCACAACATAGACTCAATGTTCAAGGATTTCTCATTGGGTCAAGTCCAAACCATCATAAATCCCCATCTCTACGAAGAGCTCGAGAGTGAAGATGAGGGCAGGCTAGAAAGGAAACTACTATTTGATTGTGTGAGGGAATGCATGGACTTGAGGTGTGTACAGTACATGGGAGGGGGGCACAAAGCTTGGATCAAAGGCACAAAGACAATGAAGAGGAAGGAAAGCTTGGCAGAGGAAGTGTATAAAGAGATATTGGGGTGGAGAGGGATGGGAGATTGCATGGTGGATGAGCTTGTGAACAAGGACATGAGCAGCCAATATGGAAGATGGCTTGACTATGAAGCTGATGCATTCCAAATTGGTGCTGAGATCGAACTTCAAATTTTCAACTCCTTGGTAGAGGAGGTGCTTGCTGATGTACTGTAACTCTAAAGTTGTGACCTTGATCATGATTTTTTCTTATGAACCCACCAATTTTTTTAAATCTGTCTCAATACAAAATGTCTCTAAAAGCTATATATTCACAATATCTGTACAGGGACTACATTCTAGTGGTGGTGTGATATGAGAAGAGTGGCATAGAGAAGCTCATTCCATGAGTCCGGTACACCTGGTAAGCACCAATGGCTGCAGTCCTGGTACATCCCGGAGCTCCTCTTGGCCTCCTCCTGCCGGTAAATTGATGGATGGCCGTCTTTCCTGTAATCGGTCATCTTCGTTATGTTGAGGTAAAAAACCGGTGTCTTCATCTCTGCAATGACACTTTCCAGAGTTTTCATCATCCATGGATAAGCTGCTAAGTAGCTCTGATTCGTGATTGGCCCTGTCTCTCCGTCGCAGCTCCCACCGGAGTTCCACTGACCTCCCCTGAAACCATAAACGACCCACCACCTCAGTAGATATAGAGATCAGGAAATGTAATGAGTTGAAGTGAGCAATAGAGTTACTTGAAGTGAGAGGCTGAGTATCCAGCGAAGAAGACCCTGGTTCTGTTGCTGTCGATGTTGGCATCGACCCACTGAGACCATGTTCTTAGTGCTTTTCTGTATGCATCTGTAACTTGCAGTGTTCTGTACACATGATCACCTTCTTGGAAGAAACCCTTCCTGCAATCGACAATGGAGCTTCATCAAAGGTTTGATTTTGATGATGGGTTTGTGGAGAATAGGAGAAGCTGAGCTTACCCTTTGTAGGTTTTCTGGTGAGTCCACCAGTGGCCTGTGTTGAAGATGATGATGTCTGCATCGTTGTAGTTGGAGAATGAACCTTGGATCATGTCTAGCCTCAGTGTTTCTCTCCGATCAGAGAGCTTCCACTCTTGGACCAGGAATGGGGATTTCACGAAATCGATTGAGCATTTGTAGTCCTGTGAACGAAACACTGTCACAATTACAATTTACTACCCACACAATTTACAAATCTCCATTGGTGAGATATACTTACTCTGAAAGTGAAGGAATAGAAGCCCTGAGTTCTGAACTCGCGCCTAGCAGAAGCTTCGAACACTCTGTTCATGTCATTCAACGATTCTCTCAGAGCACAGACCAGCGATTCCCACATGTTTCTGTTCAGCGAGTCTCCGACGAACACCACCCTCTTCCCCCTCAGCATCTCCAGCATTCTCTTCCCGTCGAATCTGCAGAAACAGAACCAAGATTGAAGAAACAGAGCACACTAATTCACGAACACATACAAGAACTGAAATGAGAAAGTTAAAGACTTTACCTTGGAATCTGACACCCATGTGGTTTCCACCGGTACCGGAGGTAATCGGAGTCCGGCCGGCCGTTTCTGAAGCAATTGAAAGGGCCGTCGACGTACGGGCAAGACCCGGGTCTGTAAGGAGGGTCGGAATCGTCGTCGGCGACCCATTTTCCGTCAAAGATGTCACAAGAAGTGAGGTCCCTGATGGCGTTGGGCACGGTCTTGTTCGGGTTCCCGTCGGTCCGCTCCACGGCGGTGACCGACGAGAGCGTGGGGTCCGACACGAGATGGGATTTGGAGGCGAGAGACGAAGAGGCGGAGAGGAGGCGGGAGGCGAATGTGGCGGCGGTGGCGGCCGGAGAGTGGTAGGCGGAGAAGAGGAAGAAGAAGGAGAGGCTGAGGAAGAGGACGGCGGAGACGTGGGTTCTTGGGCGCAAGAGGGGGCTGAGAGCGGAGCAGAGGTTCTTGAGAGACGCCATTGGAGATGGGTTCTGGTCCTTTTCGTGTTTCATGGAGATTTGCTTCTGCAGTGACGACGATGATGGTGCTCGAGAGTGAGCTCTCCTCTGGCGATGGCTCTGAAACAGAGTCGCTGTCAGAGCACTGGTACTGCTCAAGTACAGAGTATCAAATCCGGAACCAGATTGTTATACCCGACCCGGATCCGACCGCTTAAGATCTTTTTATGGGGCATTAGGCTATAATTATTATAGCTTAGTGTACAACACTAATCAGCACAAACTCAACATGGGATGTCAAAATAGACCTTGGAACAGGTCTAATTATTGTAGTTTAATTGGATGATCAACATTGACTTAGACCTTATTCCATATTCTATAGGATTAGAGTCCCTCTGCTCTGGGCAATCTTATCTTTTATCATGAGAATGAAATTTGGCTAATCCAAGTATAAAACAAGATCATGTCAATTTCAGTGGCTTTCAAGTCTTCATTTCTAAATAGCCTTTTGACCATTTATTTTGTTTTACAAATCTTAATCAATTGAATGGAGTTTTAATTTATCCTCAAAATAATTAACCTTTCAATTACCTATACCATTAGCATGAAATTTGCATTTAACTAAGGGCATTTACATAGTTGATAGCCTTCCATCCAGGCAGATCTTCTTTTTCTTGATTAATCAGTCTAGTCTCCTATCATTGTATCACTTCAATGTATAGATGAATAGGGACGAATAATCGTGTATCATGTAACAAATGATCACAATATAAACAAGACAGACAAATCTTTTACCCACTAGACCAATTTGTCTAAGGGATAACGCTGCTTCCAAACTTTTCTCAACGTTTCGTTTTCACGTCCTAATCCGGACCAATGTTTCGTAATTTTGAGTGAAAAATGTTTGTTTTCTCTATCATCTGTTGGGTCGATGAATTGTCGATATTGAAATGAGGTCGATTACATACACCATATTTTTCTTCCCTCTTGTAAAGTCTTCTGTGCATGCAAACCTACAGATTCGATGTCATTATAAATTTTTACCTTTTATCGTATAGACATTACAAAATTGGCAATCACCGATGTGTTAAATTCACATGCATTACACATTACACATGCTTTAACTCTTCGATGTATCGCTGTTTAATCTTATGAAAGTCTAATTTTTTAATGGGTCTAAGAGCGTCGAAAGTCCTCGGAAAATCTTGAATATATTCTGGATTCCAAGAGCACTTCCAATGATAAACTACTGCACAGTAGTTCGGAATAATTGTGACACATTTTGACTTTCTTTCTCCTTCAAACCACTACCTCATACTACAACACCTCCAATGACAAACTACTAGTAATTGTTTGAAGTAGTGGTTTGTACTTTCAATATTTAAAAAAACAACCCAAAAATAACTGTAAGAGAGTCACGTCGCCACGTGGCGCATGGGATAGGTCCCCGACTAACCATTGGGTCAACGACTGTACGTCATGTAGTTGTAAGATTTTGAGGCGACAACCTGCAACAACATGGCAAACCACGACTACAACGGCGATTAGCCATGGCTGTGATCCGTTACAAGGCCTACACCGACACGCCTGCCACGACAAAACGAAAAAAAAAAAAAAAAAAACTCTTTTGAAGTATCCGTATTTATTGAGCGGTAAACCAAAAAAGGCAAGCACGGTGGGGCAAAGCAAAAACGAACAAGGATTCGCCTTCCTTACTCGTAATCAACTATACGACAAAACGACGAGCCAATCAGAATGAAGCCTGGTCCAGATAGATTTGAATCCAACGGTGGAGGCATCGCCTCCTTCCTCAGTCTCCCATTTTTGTGTGACTCAGATCACTCTACCCACTCCTCCATTTCTGTATATAAATAAGCTCCTTCAACCCAACCACAACGTACACACCATCGAACCACTTTACACCACACTTCTTCCTAGAGACACAGAGCCATGGTGGCCGAGAGAGACCGAGACATCGACGATTTGCCCAAAAACTCCGCCAACTACACGGCCCTCACTCCGATATGGTTCCTCCAGAGGGCCGCTCTCGTTCACCCCTCCCGCAAATCCATCGTCCACGGATCTCGCCACTTCACCTGGCTCCAGACCTATCATCGCTGCCGTCGCTTGGCCTCCGCTCTCTCCAACCGCTCCATCGGCCCCGGCTCTACGGTACTGCTCTTCTCATTTCATCTTCTTTGTTTTCTCAATATGGTCATTGTGTACTCTGTTTGGCAGATACGAAAATTCATTGGGGATTTGGATTTTTGATCGCGTTTCTGTTAGTCAACGTGGCTGACTTCGGATCGGATTTCATTTGTATTCTCTGTTGACCTGAAGGATTTGATATGGTTTTCGATGATGGGTTGATTAATCAGAACCTCATAAGTGATTAATTGAAGTTAATCTCGTATATGATTTTAGAAAATCTTTGATAACAACCATGTGCAATTAGGTTGAAAGTGAAATTTTGGTTATTTGTGTTGGTGTGTTACTATTTATTTGAGGTCCATATGTGAAAGATGGCTATTTATGATATATAGGAGTATGACTGTGACTGAACAATCCTTTTCTGAACTGGGTTTGATTTATTGCTATCAGTTATAGACTTAAATTCTTGAATTGTGGGGCTCTCCTATGCTTCAATGAGAGAAACTTAAGCAACTACTTTTTTATTATAACTCTAAGCTCTTAAATCAAATAATTTCTTCTTAATAACTTTTTTTGTATTCATTTGTTGCTTTCGTATAATAGCATTTGCGCCATTAGTGTCTTACTGTTTAGTCTAGCTCAAAGGTGCTAATGTGCTATGCAATGGAATGGACCTAGTTGTTGGGGCTAGTCAGAGCCTGGACCAAATGCATTGCAACTGTTTTTATCCAACAGATCTTGTTATAAAAGCCTATTGCATCTATTAAGACAGGGCTATCTAGTTTTTAAGACCACCTTGATTAGGCTATAAGTCATATTAGTGACTATCTGAAATAAAAATCATAGATATAATTGCTTACAGTCTGCAGACTGCAACTCTTAGGAAGGTCTGTTTAGGATGCATTTCCAAGCCCATCCGATGACAGTTGTTTCAGTTGTGGGTTAAGACTTTAGAGGCTTTAAATTGCATATAACTTGGGCAACTGATTTGTCAAATTGAATGCATTAGAAATATTGCTTCATCACTAGACAACATTGATTTATAAGATGCAGAAGACTTTAGCTTGATGGACTGGTGAAGCTAATACATGTTATTTCTTTTCTTTTTTAGGTTCTTTCTTTCATATTTTCCCTTCAATATTGGCTACAATAAAAAAAGTCATGGGTAAAGTTGCTTAAACTTTTGCACATAAAATTTTTCTATGGGAAATAATGCCTTTCCTTGCAGAATTTGCATGTTTGAAAATTGTTCTAAACTGCTATGTAAGCTGCATATTGATATGCTTGATGGTTCTGCTACTACTGCATTTTTGTGTCAACTATGTTGGGTTCTTCTTCTAAGAAACTCTGTAGGAAACTATACTTAAGTTAACAACTTCAAATTGGGTAGGTAGTTGGCTTAACGAGCCATTGGATTGAGCTTTACAATGGCACTTTTAAACAAACAAAAAAAAAACAGTTCAAGTTGGTTTGTCTAAATGTTATTTTGTTTGGAAATTTTGGATGTTCATGAAAGTTTCTATTGGAACAAACTTGTTCATGTTTTATGCTCCCCCCTTTTATTGTATCACAGTTAGTTTGATTAAATATTGTATTGTATATTACTGGCAGGTAGCTGTAATTGCACCAAATATTCCCGCTCAGTATGAAGCTCATTTTGGAGTTCCAATGGCTGGAGCTGTTGTAAACTGTGTTAATGTACGTTTAAATGCATCAGTCATCGCTTTCCTTCTAGGTCATTCACAATCTGCAGTTGTAATGGTGGATCAAGAATTTTTTCCCCTAGCTGAGGAAGCTCTGAAATTATGGGCTGAGAAAAGCCCAAGCAATTACAAGGCTCCAATTTTGGTTGTCATAGCTGATGATAGCTGTGATCCTAAGGAGCTGAAATATGCTGTTGAAAGAGGAGCCATTGAGTACGAAGAGTTTCTAGAAACCGGTGACCCTGAGTTTGCATGGAGACCTCCAAAAGATGAGTGGCAAAGCATTGCTTTGGGTTATACTTCTGGTACAACAGCCAGTCCTAAAGGTGTGGTGCTGAGCCACAGAGGAGCTTACCTAGCATCCATGGCTGGTGCCCTTACATGGGGATTAACTGAAGGAGCCATATACCTGTGGACTTTACCCATGTTTCATTGTAATGGTTGGTGCTTTACATGGTCTCTTGCAGCTATCTGTGGAACAAGCATATGTCTTCGACAGGTAAAATCTATAGAGAAACTTTACATTTACTTCAGTAATTTGTCCAAAACAGGATCATTTTCACTTCGTAACTATCTCTAAGGTACTTCAGTAATAACCTTCAACTTTTACATCCAGCTACTTGAACTTTCAAAAAATTATGCACAGTTCTTTTTTGCCAAAAAATGACAAAAATGCCCTTGATGATAATCTTAAAAATACCATTTTTTGTCTTTTTAATAGTTTTATCTTTTAAATAGTCTTTTTACATCTACTCAATTCATTTTCTACCTATAAGCGAAGTGTTATTGGTAGTTATGAAATCTCTTTTGAGGTTAGGGTTGAGGACATTTTTGCCATTTTGCGACAATATGTATAATTTTATGAAAGTTTAGGTAATTGGATATAAAAGTTTGAAGACGTATAATATGCAATAGTTATCTGTAATTAACATTTTTCATTATGCTACCTCTGTACTGGAATCCTGTCTCCCTAGTAGGGTATGAAGCTATTTGTCTACTTTGCATTTATGCAGGTAACTGCTAAGGGAGTGTATTCAGCCATAGCGAAATTTGGTGTCACTCACTTTTGTGCAGCTCCTGTGGTACTGAACAGCCTAGTAAACGCCCCACCAGAGGACACAATCCTCCCCCTACCTCATGTGGTCCAAGTAATGACTGCAGGTGCAGCTCCTCCCCCTTCAGTTCTCTTTGGAATGACCCAGAAAGGGTTCCGTGTCACCCACACTTATGGCCTCTCTGAAACTTATGGGCCATCCACAGTGTGTGCATGGAAGCCTGAATGGGACTCCTTGCCTCCTGAAACCCAAGCCAGCCTAAATGCCCGCCAAGGTGTTCCATACGTTGGATTAGAGGAACTTGATGTCATTGACACCAAAACCGTGCAGCCAGTCCCAGCTGATGGAACCACAGTGGGAGAGATAGTTTTTAGGGGAAATCTGATAATGAAGGGCTACTTGAAGAACCCAAAAGCCAATGAAGAAGCCTTTGCAAATGGGTGGTATCACTCGGGCGATCTTGCCGTGAAGCATCCTGACGGGTACATAGAAATCAAGGACAGGTCAAAAGACATCATCATCTCTGGAGGAGAGAATATCAGTAGTTTGGAGGTAGAGAAGTATCTGTATATGCACCCGACGATACTGGAGGCATCGGTGGTGGCTAGGCCTGACGAACGGTGGGGAGAGTCGCCTTGTGCTTTTGTGACATTGAAGGCGGGCGTGGATGCATCTGATGAGCAGCGTCTGGCCGGAGATATCATCAAATTTTGCCGGTCAAAGATGCCGGCGTATTGGGTGCCCAAGTCGGTGGTGTTCGGGCCATTGCCCAAGACCGCGACGGGGAAGATACAGAAACATTTGCTGAGGGCGAGGACCAAAGAGATGGGGCCTCTGAAGACGAGCAAGTTATAAGTATAAGATATGATTAAGGTTTGCAGATATGGTGTATATTTTGGACAGAGCTTCTTGTTGTTGTATTGTATTAGCCTTAACATTGTTCAATAATCTGCACGAGTCGGTTAGTGTTGTGTCTCTCATATGAAAGCCTTAGAGCACGTACAACGGGTCGGCCCTCACCCCAGACCCGCACGTTCGCGGTCCGCGGCCCTCGGGCCGTCCCCTGGGCTGGATTTTATGCGGTCCGCGGCCCTGAATCATGCGGTCCGGGCCTCGTCCCTCGCCCCTTGCTCGCGGGCCGAGATCGCGCTCCTCAACCCTGTTTGGCTCCCCTCCTCTCGCGTGATGACACATGGCAATTCCGACCGTTTTACAACGGTCAGCAACGTCTATTTTTTTTTAGTTAAATCTAAAACATTTTAAACTCTATAAATACCTCAACCACAAACTCATTTTTATCACACCCATTCTCCAATTTCACTCGCTCATTCCCACATTCTACTATCTAATTTCCAAAATGTCTGACGATGAGGTTATGTCCAACGTTGAGGTTCCGACATATGAGGAGATGGCTGCCCAACTGCCGACATATGAGGAGATCGCAGCCCGAATGCAGCCAGTTGAGCGACGACTCCGGTAGAGGATAGAGAGGAGCATGCAGAGAGCAATGTCAAGGATCGAGAGGGTCGCCCGTGGGGAACCAATGCGACGGGAGATTAACAGAGGTCGGGCTGAAGCCCATAACCAATTAATGAGGAACTATTTTGTCGATCAATCCATATATGGCCCAGATATATGTTTAGGAGTCGGTTCCGTGCAAACCACTTTTTCAACGGATTATGGACAAGGTCAAGGAACACGATTGGTACTTCGTTCAGAAGCCCGACGCGGCCTCACGGTTGGGCTTATCAACGGAACAGAAGTGCACCGCCGCGATACGGATGCTTGCGTATGGGTCCTCGGCTGATTCATTGGACGAAACTCTGCACATTGGGGTAAGCACCATACTTGAATGTTTACGTAAGTTTTGCAAGGCCGTCATTGAGGTATTCGGAGCCGAGTATGAGCATACACCCACACCGGCTGACATGGACCGCTTATTCCGAGAAGGGTACGACCGAGGGTTTCCCGGAATGGCGGGGAGTCTTGACTGCATGCATTGGAAGTGGAAGAACTGCCCAACCAAAGACCAGGGAGCCCATGGACGGGGAAGTCACCACGGGGACAAGACGGTTATGCTTGAAGCTGTATCGTCCCGTGAATTATGGATTTGGCATACGTTTTTCGGGATGGTTGGCTCGAACAACGACATCAACGTTCTCAACAACAACCACTTATTCCAAGACGCTTACTACGACCGTGAGCTGGGAGTGGAGTACGTGATCAACGGCTATCGATACGACCGACCTTATTACTTGGTTGACGACATTTACCCAACATGGGCACGGTTCGCGAAGACTATTCGGCATCCCTACGAGCCCAAAGAGAAGTTGTTTGCTAAATGCCAAGAAGGTGCTCGGAAAGATATTGAAAGGGCTTTTGGAGTACTTCAAGCAATGTGGCACATCATTTCCCGTCCCGCTCGTTCTTGGAGCCCACACCTTTTGGCTGATATCATGCACACTTGCATCATTCTACACAACATGATTGTAGAGGATAAGCGCGCCCGGTACAAGTATGGGGATGAGGAGTTGTTGTACGAGCAACCTCCATAAATGCCGAATTGGACACCACCGGAACGATGGCACCACGGAGGGCCATTGGCATACCAGCAACTAGTTGCTTGTCAACAAAGTGTCACAGATCATGAGACCCACAGGCAACTACAAAACGATCTTATGGAGCACTTACGGAGTCTATATGGAGCTGGTTTCCGCGACGACGAGTAGTCGTTTGTACTCTTCGAGCTGGTTTTTGTGGGTTGTATTAAAAGAGGTTGAATAAAATTAAAAGTTTATTTTTATTCGTGTTCAATTTATTTATTATTATTTTATTGTCATTAATTATTTTTTTCACAATTGTTTAAATTTTATATAATTTAAACGGTTTCTGATAAAGAATTAAATAAAACAGCAAAATATCAATTAATAACAACTCAGCATCCAGTCAGCACAAGGTCCTCAGCCCCAAGGCCTCACCCAGGGCCTCTCATTGCAAAATACCCATTATTCTGAGGCCCTAGGGCCTCACTTTTGTCCAGTCAGCACAAGGGACTCACACATGGTCTTTCCATTGTTCATGCTCTTACATTTGAAAGAGTTGGGGTGGAGGTGGTTTTCATGACATACTTTGATGTGTAAATGAGATTGCCCGATGAGGAACAGACGCACCCTAAATCCGTAAAATGGGTAGTTGAAGAAGGCTTTGTATTGCCTTATCACGAACCTAAGGTTGACTCAGTCATGAACACATGTGATGGTAGCAAAAAGGACATGAGCCAAGGTAATGCGGTATAGGCTTGGCACGGTCAGGGCCTGCAAGAGGTGTTTGGTGTGGCTAGGATGCGCGCATGCCACAAAGACGCTGGATAAATAGCATGAATTGAGGGAATAAATATCACGCGGACACGTGAACACAAAGGAGAAAATGATGGATTAGTCATCTCTTCATCCGACCAAGAAAAAGTCTAGCTTAAAATAGACTTATTGGATTAGTGTAAAGAGAGGTAGAAGACCTCATTTGTAATCATTCACTTCTTTATACAAATAATGTTAAAAGCTCTCATTTGAATAAACTCTTATCTTCTTTCTTTCTTGTTTTTGTTGTGTTTCCGCAGATGGTTAGGGTGATCACAAAGGCTTTAAAAGCCTGAGAAAGAGACTTGTGCAAGATTGTGAGTCGCATGAATCAAGTGATCGGATTTGGTCCAATGACAAGTGGTCGGATTTGGTCTCGTGACAAGTGGTATCAAAGAACTGGTTTGCAAGATTCCCGAGTGGTAGAACGCATGAAGGGGATGGTGTAATGTATTTGTCCAAGGTGAATACCAAAAAGAGAATTAAGTCTCGTGATCCTATCTCTCGTGATATTGCTTCTTCTTCTTCTTATTTAGAGGATCGGGTTACTCTTTTAAGAGAGGAGTAAATAAAGAAAAGGAAGAAGAAGATCAAAGGATTGGAGAAGACGCATCTTACTAATTGGACATGATGAGGTATTGATGGGCGAGAATATCAAGGTTGTTGATGCCATCTTGAAGCTTACATTGAGAAAGTGGATATGTTGGAAGTTTTGGTAACTGTCTTACAGGATGAGCTGAAAATCTACAACAAAAAAAGCTTTGGAAAGTGGAGATGGGGGCCACTAGGGATTGACACTCATAGGCCAAAGGCTTTGACAGGAGTTCGTGCTTCCAAGGAAGTTGAAATTTTACGTGGAACATACAGAACTACTATGATGACGTGGGGATCATAGATAATGATACAAGTATATTGCAGAATATTACTTCCTAGCTTGTTGATACTGTTAGTCTATGGTAGCGTAAAAGGTGTGAAAGTATATACTATAATGAAGACAACATTGATATATGGGGAAAATTTAGGGAGGAATTAATGCAAATCCTATAGTATTTTCGACTTGAAAAATATTAAGGACAAAACAAGGGTAAACTTCGTCGCTTGACTCAGAAGGGTGGTATCACAGAATATGTGTGTGCATTTTAGGAGATCATGATGGAGATATCGGGATTTGGAGGAAAGGAGGCACTCTTTCAGTTCAAAGACGGGTTGACTACATGGACGCAAGTGGAGTTGCGTAGAGCCAATGTTCGGACCTTGTTTGAAGCAATCCGGGTGGTCGAGTCTCAAGTTGATTACTTGAGAAAGGACAGGTTAACGGATGGAGGTGTCAAGAATGGGAAGCCCAATAATAATGTAGAGAAACGGAGAGATTTTTAAGCAGAGAAGTCTAAATTTAATGGCGAGAAGTCATCTAATCCGGATAACTGAAATTTTGTTCGTAAAATTTTGAAATGTTTTGTAATGGATCACATATGTTGAAGGATTGCCCCACAAAAATTAGCCTTAAGATGATGAAGACCATATCAGAATCGTAAGAGACAACGTTGATTTTAGGAAAACTCTGTAAAAACACGAGAAAGACGTAAGAGTAAAAGCTCCATTTATGTATATATATGCCAACCCTCAATATAACCCACACTCATATACATAAGAGATCGGGTTAATCTTCTTTAGTATCCCTAATGTATTGGTAACATTCTTTTAGTACTCTGATGTATTAGTAATGTTTTGAACAAAATTTTGATCAAGTTTACGTCATTTTGATGATATGTGACCAATTTATAAAAAGTAGTATCCCTAATGTATTGGTAACATTCTTTTAGTACTCTGATGTATTAGTAATGTTTTGGACAAAATTTTGATCAAGTTTACGTCATTTTGATGATATGTGACCAATTTATAAAGAGTATTAAATGTTCTGTTATCAATCATAAGAGATATTAAATAATCTGTGATCAATTTATCAAAGTATATTATGAATTAGATTGAGCGATAAAAAAAAAAGAAAATGAAGAATAAGAAGTGCATGTTACAATATTTAACCAACTGGCTCATTCACTCCCCATTTTCATCAACTTGCTTGGCAATACATATTAAACCTAATAATGGAAACAATACACCAAACCTTCCTTGGCTATATATACAATACACCAACCCTCCATATCACCCACACTCACAACACACAAGAGATTAACTAACTAACCAATGGCTTCTTCTGGTGTTGTTTTGCTGGCGGCGACGATCCTGTGGCTGTCGGTGGCCGGAGAATGCCGGCCTCCGTTCGCGTGCGACCCGAAAAACGCGGTGACGAAGACACAGAAGTTCTGCCAGGTGGCGCTGCCGTTGGAGGATAGGGTGAGGGACTTGTTGGGGAGGCTGACGCTGCAGGAGAAGATCAGGCTGCTCGTCAACAATGCCATAGACGTGCCGAGACTCGGCATTCAGGGCTACGAGTGGTGGTCGGAGGCTCTCCACGGCGTCTCCAACGTCGGCCCCGGCACCAAGTTCGGCGGTGACTTCCCTGGCGCCACCATGTTCCCTCAAGTCATCTCCACCGCCGCTTCTTTCAACACCTCTCTATTTCATCTCATTGGACGGGTAACTTCTTCATTCATAACATCACGTCAAAAAATATATATAGGACCCTTTGTTTTCTTTTCATCATTCTAAATATATGAATTTTGAGTTTGTAAGTTCTAAAAATAGATGATTATATGCTAAATATGAATTTAAACAAAAATGTTTCACGTGACCATTGCAAATATGGCTGCACCCAAGTTGCATAAATCATAATCATGGTCATTACATAGCTTACTCATCATGTTGTCATTAGATTTTTTTTTATTAAAGTAAATATCAAATTTTATTCATCACATATTGCAAACAAAGAAAATACATACTCCAAACCATACAACAATGTATGTACCGAAAATGTAACGAAATATACACTTAAATACAATAATTATACACCTAAACAAAATCGAACTCAAGACTTCCCACATAAGAAGTTAAGTCTGGATCAATGAAAAGTTACAAACAATAATATTATTTTCCTTATAATGCATGCATACATGTGTTACTTATTTTTACTACATTATCAGTTAGCTTATAACTCTTTTTAGAAAGAAAGAAAAAAATAGCCTACAAAAGTCTCTATCTGTTCATTTTAGCTTCAATTATGAATGTTAACTGATTTTTTTTACGTCTAATAATTACTCAATACATGTTTTCATAAAAGGATATAAGTATGATACTATTATTACAGAACTCAAATGTATATTTTAGTTCAATGCATATATATGTTTATATTGTTGGACAAAAATGAGTTTAGTCAAGTAGAAATGGTTAATTAGACTTCAATTATCTATCGGATCGACTTATATTTTATCTATTTTTCATGATTTATGTACTAACACGTCTAAGATATATAATAATTATAAAATTGATATATACATTATATACATTACTCGATCTTGTACATTTAGGCTCAAGTTCATGCAAGTGAATATATCGGTTGAATTAAGAATTCATCTGAACTGTTAAATTCATATGATCTAACAATTTATAAGTTTTGAGACGAAATAATAACATACTGTATACTAAAAATTAATATATACGGATTGAAATTTTAATTATGAAGTATAAAAATAAATTCAAAGTTCTCCATATTCATAATATACATGGTTAATCTTAAATCTCATTCTATACATATTATGGTGCATATGTGTAGGCTGTTTCAGACGAAGCAAGGGCAATGTACAACGGTGGAGCGGCGGGGCTGACGTTCTGGAGTCCCAACGTCAACATATTCCGAGACCCGCGTTGGGGCCGCGGACAGGAGACTCCCGGCGAAGACCCGACGCTGGCCTCCGAGTACGCCTCCAGCTACGTCAGGGGACTCCAAGACAATTCCGACCAAAGCCTCAAAGTAGCCGCCTGTTGCAAACATTTCACCGCTTACGACCTCGACAACTGGAACGGCATGGACCGTTTCCACTTCAACGCCAAAGTACGTAACATCTCCTTTTCATGTTCCATTTTTGTTTTATCTACATCCCAACACATTACCTTAACTTTTACACATACAAACACTAGAGTTGTTGGACTTGAAACATTTTATTTTCACAAATATAAATTGCTTGCACGTATGGGTCACCAAAATCACATCAAAAATTTAATTATTTATCCGATATGAGATTAAGACTCATTTAATACAGGTTAGTCTGCAAGACTTGGAGGATACGTATAATGTACCGTTCAAGGCATGTGTTTTGGAGGGAAAGGTCGCGAGTGTGATGTGCTCTTACAACCAAGTCAACGGCAAGCCTACGTGTGCCGATCCTGATCTCCTCAAGGAGACCATCCGTGGCCAATGGAACTTAACTGGGTCTGTGTCTGTCATTAATTAAAACTTGTAATTAATTGATTTTAATTAATTAATTAGTTACCAGCTGATTATGATTGGAATTACAGATACATTGTCTCGGATTGCGACTCGGTTGGAGTTTTCTACCAGGACCAACACTACCTCGACACGCCAGAGCAAGCTGCTGCTATAGCCATCAAATCAGGTTAATTAATTAATTAGTGTTGATGTGTCGATGTTGTTAACCGATTCAGGTCTTAATCAAAATTGATTAGCTACAAGATAAATAGTCATCAATTAAACTGATGACTGATGAGTGTCATTTTGTTAAATATTGGGTTACAGGTTTGGATTTGGACTGCGGACCGTTCCTGGCGGTTCACACGGAATCGGCCATAGCAAAGAAGCTGTTGGACGAGGATGACGTGGACACGGCCTTGGCCAACACCATCATGGTTCAGATGAGGTTGGGTATGTTCGACGGCGAGCCCTCGGCCCAAAAGTATGGTAACTTGGGCCCAAACGATGTGTGCACTGAAGCCCATTCTCAGTTGGCCTTGGAGGCCGCTCGTCAAGGGATTGTTCTCCTGCAGAACAGAGGCCAGTTGCCACTGTCCGCAGCACGTGTCCGTTCCGTCGCCATTGTTGGCCCTAACTCCGACGCCACCGAAATCATGATCGGAAACTATGCAGGTACATATATGTTTCCAACATTAGTCTATGTGAAAATATTTATATGCTATATATAAAATAAGAATATAACTAATAAACTTGATATGTTCAATTGTAGAATCTCGACACGACATATGTGACACGTTTATAAACAAAATTTATATGGTATTAAGGCTGATTTTTTTTTTATCAAGCAAAAGTTTTAAGGCTGATTTGCCTACTGCTTGTTTGTCACATTGTCTCGAGCTCATATATGCATATTTCTTATCCTTATATGACATATGTGTAGATATCCAGTCTTACATGTGAAGACGAATATGATCACAAGTTTAGGGTCACACTTAATTAACAGATAAGGTTAATCTCATAGTTATAGAAGTTCGACATAATACAAGTAATCTGTTCAAAACAAAATTACATGACATTATAGCTGGTTTAACTCATGACCTTTTTGTCAAGTCTGATTTGTTGTCTATAGTTCGTATATACATATATCTCGTTCTATATGACATATGCGTATGTCCAGCCTTACACGCGTGAGGACATGCGTTATATACATAATATATGATCATATGTTGTTTTTGTAATGTTTTAGGTATTGCATGTGCATACACAACTCCATTGGAAGGAATAGCAAGGTACACGAAAACAATACACCAACCGGGTTGCTCCAACATCACATGCGAAAGCAACCAGATGTTCAGCCTAGCCGAGCAGGCCGCCAAACACGCCGACGCCACGATACTAGTAATGGGCCTCGACCAATCCCTAGAAGCCGAGTTCGTCGACCGGAAACACCTCCTCCTGCCGGGACGCCAGCAAGAGCTCGTCACCAGGGTCGCCGCCGCCGCCAGAGGACCCGTCGTGCTCGTCCTCATGAGCGGCGGACCCCTCGACGTCACATTCGCCAAGAACAACTCCAACGTCGGCGCCATCTTATGGGTCGGCTACCCCGGCCAGGAAGGCGGCACCGCCATCGCCGACGTCGTCTTCGGACAGGTCAACCCCAGCGGGAAGCTCCCCATGACGTGGTACCCGCAAGAGTACACGGCCAAAGTACCCATGACCGACATGGCCATGCGGGCCGACCCGGCCCGAGACTACCCGGGTCGGACCTACCGGTTCTACGAGGGCCCCATCGTGTTCCCGTTCGGACACGGGCTGAGCTACACCGAGTTCGTGCACTACGTGTCCAAACAAGCTCCGAAGGAGATGTATCTACCGCTTCACAAGTTCAAAAACACGACCATGGTGAGCAATGCGCTCAAGGCCAAACACGTGGACTGCGATGGCCCACCGGTGGGAATCGACATTGGGGTCCACAACAAGGGTTATGTGGATGGGTCCCACACCGTGCTCGTGTACGCGTCGCCGCCGGCGGGGAAGTGGTCTTCGAACAAGCAGTTGGTGAGTTTCGAGAAGGTTCATGTACCGGCGGGGACGAACAGGACGGTGACGGTTGATATACACGCGTGCAAGCATCTGAACGTGGTTGACGAGGACGGAGTTCGTAGGATTCCGGTGGGCGAGCACGTGCTTCACATTGGTGACGTCAAGCATTCCATCTCCCTCCAGACAAATTGGAAGGGTTGAGGTACCTTATAATATGATCCTCTATAGTTTTATTTCATGTTGGTGTGTGGCGTTACATGCCGTTTATTAGTTGGTATACTTTTCATACGCTTTTTATGTTAAGGTCCATGTCCTGTGAAGACGGGATTGTTGGGAAAGGAATTGTACTATGGATCAAGATTTCAATAAACAGACTGCTTCATTAATAAATATATGTATTATTATTTAGTTATGGTCTGTTTGGAATTGAGTTTGAGTTTATAATTGTTTGATGAATAATTTGAGTTTGAGCTCAATCTTTTAAATTCTAACTCTTGAAACAATTTGTTTGATATTTTATTTAACAATACAAATGTGCAACTAGTATACAAATGACCTGGTGGTCGTAGTTCGTGACAGCGTGGTGCCGGGCATTCGGTGTCGCGATGTGCGGCTTTCCAAGGATGTTGGCATGGATGGCATTCGAATTCCCGAGGTCATTTGGTTCTAGGTGTTTCGTTTGACAGACATTATGGATTGGCTCTGTTTTTGTTGGGTTTATTTATTCGCATTTGTTTGATTTTTAGTTGCATAATATTTGCAACGGTTTGTTGATGTTTGTAATATCTATGTTTAGACCTGTTTTCTTTGGTTCCAAGTTGTTAAGACTGACATGCTCTTGTGTATACGACTTTTGACCTTGGTTCACTTGAGGGGATTTCATCTTCTTGTCCTTGTACTTTATTTCAAAGTACGTGGATTATAAAAATTCATATATGTAATTTTTTTCGGGCTTTGTCTCTTTAGCTCTTTTGAGAGTTTTTCTGTAATCGTTAAGTCTCTATACTCCTGTTCTCGGGACTATTTCGCTCTTTCCCTTTTTGGGTAGAGTGCTATTAATAAAAAACCGCGTTGATAAAAAAGTATCGTTTATCAGACTTTTTGTTTATAAGAGTTTTCATTGCCTGGTCTGAACAAGTCTCCCAGGATCCAACGATAATATCGACGTACTCAAAACATGAAAAGTAGCACGGAAAAAGAAGAAAACGATAACTTGATATTGGATAATGAAAGGAATACTTATGGGTATAGCTTAAATAGGGAAAAGGGAGAGAGTTGAGAGCGACCGAAGTAAAACGGAGCTGGCGTTACGGGCCAAAATTCGATGCAACATTTGCAACCCGCACGTCGTGCGTCTGCACATGAGTTCAAGCTTGTTCATGTGGTATTGTGGCGGACTAAGAACTGCCTCGGGATACCAGCGTGCGTCGTACTCCTTGAAATGATATAGTAGGGCTCCAGAAACGCGAGAATGCTGGCCTCCGAGACTGTAGGAGAGTGTCATGCCAAGACTTTGTGGAACCAAGGCCCCCTACGTCCACTAGGGCAGTATTGTTGGATGACCCCCAATGGACCATGAACTCCTCATTGGGTGAGGCTAAGGTGTTTAACGCCCCCGTCGTTGTACGATGTGTCCTAGTAGTCCATGATGAGCCTTCCGATTCCAGATCTTGCGAGTCCTCTGTCAAACACTTCTTCCCTATTGGAAAAAGAAGATGTTCTCCGCTCAACAGCTTCTTTCATATGGCCCTCCACCCAGCTTCTTGGAAAAGAGTTCAAGGGTACTCGAGTTTTCCCCTTAAAGGCTTGCTGATGACCTCGTGAGGATGCCCCCCCCCCCTCCCCGAAACAATGGGTTCCCTTCCTTGACGGGAAATAAATTGGCTCGTGTGGGGGGTAAAACATCCTCATCCCTCGCTTTCTATTTCCCTTTCCGATCCCTATTACGGTTTTTGGGAAGGGTAAAGTTTGGGATCGGTCGGCCTAAGGAGCCCTCTAAATAGGACCAGTTGGTCCTCGGGGTTGGTTTACCATGACGGGCTCTAGAGCCTACCGGCCTCGGGTTTGCAAGGGATCGAAGAAAGAATCTCCTTTCCCTTTCCCCTGCATGGTAGGCCGACACTAGGTGTTCCACACAACTATAGCTAAATTAATGATCCATTAAACGTTCATACGAAATGTGCAGTAAAATTCGTACCTCCAATTCAACAACTCTGAATCATAGCTGATTCTGAAGTGGTAGTCTGATGTCCATCCGTACTCAAATCCTCATGTAGTTTCCCCAACTCATGCCATCAGCATCTCCGTCCACTTCTTGACACACGCTTATGGAGTTCCCCAAACGAAATCCCACACCCCTGTTCCATACCACAATCGGTAGATTTGAGACACGTGCCCAAATAGAAAAAAAATGTGAGAAGAAAATATCTCGAGGACACATTTGGGGTTGAAGGTCCGCGAGAATAACTAGGGACTTCCTGAAGGCCCAAGGTTATTGATTGTTGGATCAAGAGCAACTGCAGCAGCTAAAGCCACTTGGCCGAAGCTAATAGGAGAAACATTACAAACAGGTGAAGCCTCCGCCGGATTTGTCTCTAGAGCAAAACCAAACTCCCGAACTCTCCGACTCTGTTTCGACGCCGGAACAGGAGCATGCTTCACACTGGAACGTCACCCTTTCTTCGGAACAACCCTTTTTACTTTCCTTTTGTCTCTAGATGATACACATGCAACTATGGTGCATTATTGGTCATTCATAGAGATCGAAGTACGAAAAAAAGAGGAAAAGGAGAGAGCAGTCATAATGTGCGTCCTGTTTCGAGGTCCTTGGATGCCACCGATTACGTTTTCCTCTTTGATGTTGATCACGCTACAAGATCAATAACCAGTCGGACCAACACTAAACAGCAGGTACGCCGGAAAATTCAACAAGCACACACTGCACAGACCTGGAAACAAGGTCCTCTGTTTTGATCAAACTATCAAACGCAACTCACATCCACGCACGGCAACCACAAGCCAGAGGAAAAGCACACGAGATGCAGAATAGCTACAACGTAAAAAACTGAACTGACCTGAAACCACCGAGTGCAAATCACTGGCGGTAAGAGCACGTCAACACCGTCCCTATTCCGAATCGGAGAAGACCTCCGACTACACAACCGCTCTGGCGACGATCCTTACAGACGAGACCTGAAGTGACGAACTCCGCCAACACAATGAGACGAGACAATCCTCTGAACAGACTAGCACCACCAACACTTCAGATTCCGATGGTCACAGTGAGATCACCATTCCGCGAAGACTCATTGGCAGAGAGATTGAGGCCAACGCGTAAAACACGTTCAATACAACAAAATATTAAAGGAGTGTTACTGATACATGAGAAGTACTACAAATAATTAACCCTTTTGTTAATGGCATGGAACTAAAATGTTGTATTACGACACACTAAAGAAACAAACCAACAAAATCCACATGTCCAAAATGTTAGTGTTTAAGGTCACGCGGGGTGCACATGGGTGAGTATTGAAATGGACCGACTTGGTGTTGACTTGCCAACGGTTTACAATATACCACATAATATTTTACTTAATAAAATATCCGGACTCCATATTTCAAATATATAAAAATAAATACAAGAAGAGAAATAAATCCCCCCACCCCCACGCAACCCATCTACATTGTTGATTTTGCTTCCAAAATAAATCGATCTCTTTCCATCAATAATAAATAGATTAATAAATAAAAATGCATCTTCCTCCTCTGTCTCAGCCTACAATTGAAAAATAAAAGGAAGAAAAATCCAAAAAGATGAGTAAATAAGTAGAGACATATATTCTCATCTCATCCAACCATTATCTCTACTTCTCTTCTTTGTATCTTGCTCTTTTGTTTCTCAAGGTATATCCTCTCTTCTTCTTCTTCCTCCAACACCTCCCATTTTCGACTCCGATTCAAGCTTCTGAATATATCTTCTTTTTCAGCAAAGTAAGTAGTGGAAGAAGAAGAAGAAGAAGAAGAAGCTTCCACAGATGGCAGATTGCAACAGAGGCCATGACTATTTTGCTTCTCAAAACCATGATCAGGTGCCTGTCTCCTCTCCTCTCCAAGTTATTATCTCTTTGTTTTCAATTTTACTATAACACTTCAAAAGATTTACAAAATGATAAGATAATCAATAGTTAGAAATCTATTTCATTAATGATTGGGATACAGTGAATGTAATGTCTGTATATTGCTGGATTTGTGGTATGTTCTTAGGGACAAAGTATTGTTTGAGATAACAACAAAACAAAACTACTGTCTTAATGATTTTTCCTCTCAAAAACTAATAGTAGGTCAAACTTTGTGTACCCATTAAATTGGTAATTATCCCAAATATATACCCATTTTCAATAGTTTTTGTATTGGGTTAATTACCTTTTGTACTTTTTTCTAATTAGTAACGTACATTATGTATCTCAGCGTTTTGTAACGTTTAATAACAGTCCTTCCGTTTTGATAACAATTATTTAATATATTTTATAAATTGATCATATATCGTTTAATAATTCTTATATATAGATAACAAAATATTTAATACCTTTTATGAATTAATCACACATCATCAAAATAATATAAACTTAACCAAAAATTTGTCCAAAACAATATTAATACATCATGATATTATAAAAATGTTACCATTACATAAGAGTACTAAAAATAATTAACCTTTTATATTTACGTGATATGTTTTAGGACAAGAACATGCTGCTAATCCTAAAACCGTTACCAACGTTAATAGAATCGAGTGGTGTAGGCCCTACACCAACCCCTTAATCTACACCTTTAAATTTATGGATCATGCATCTTTATGTGTGGGGGCTCAGAAGACACCATTAATGTTTTTACTTTTTAGGATAGATCCAAATCGTTTCAGTAGAAATAATTAATATATGTATAATAAAATGATAAGTGTCAATTAATTCTTTAAGTTCACATAAAGTGATCTGTTTTTGAAAATATAATTTCATTTTGTAATTGAATGTTGCCATTTTGGCTCCAAGCTTCGCTTGGGGTGTATCTTAGTTAGATATTTGTGGGGCCAATGGTGGATGAGTTATCGGATGCGGTAAAGTCCATTGAAGAAGGTGGTCCCCAATGGAAACTTGGTCATTTCCTGATTGGAATATTGAGGAAGTTGCGCTTATAAAAATGTCGGCATGGTACGACCCCAAGAGGTTGTTGGGCTGTCCAAGTGAGTCACGTGGACTTTATTTGAGCCAACGGATCTGTTTGACGTGTCAGCCTCTTATTAGCCCACGGAACAGTCAACCTACCCAGCTTTATTCCATGTGTAACTTACGTAGCTACTAGCTACCAAGTTGAGACTCATCATTCGAATAAAAAAATTCAGTTTTTTTAAATAGTTTAGGAAGTAAGTTTGACTTGAAAATGTTGAACAAACTTTGTGGGTGTATGATAGCCTCCCTAACAACTGATGGGAGGATCGAGTTTTATTAATCAGGAACACAAAATAAGAAGCTCATAATATACATGTTAGTCATTATAATTAACCAAAAAACTAATCTATTAGATCATAGATCCAATGTATATTAATTTTTTTTTATTTCTTAAATATCCGATGTGAGACTTATAGCTAACAAATGGCATGTTGAGTGTAGATTGCATCTACGGGAATGAAGTATGGCGGACTTGCTCCGAAGAAGAAGCCTTTAATTTCAAAGGTAATTGAAAAATCTATTGTCAATGAGAGTTTATAATTAATCATTCCATTCCGCCCTTGAAATCAAATAGATTTAAAATTTATAGTTTTAGTCATATTATAATATTTTTTGTTTGAAATGTCAATTTGAGAAATATATATATTTTAAAATTATATTTAAACCATCTTAATTAATTATAGGCCCTAAAAAGGTGTATTGAAAATCATTTAGAAATAAAAATGAGTTTACTTTATAATTTGACTTGTCATCATCTTTGTAATGAATTTCTTTAATATCTGTGAAAATTTGTATAACTAATTTTATTCTTGTTGTAAATGCACAGGACAACGCACGTGCATTTTTCGATTCAGCAGATTGGGCATTATGCAAGGTAACTAGTTTATAATTAAGCATGAGAAATGTGCAAAACTGGTTATAATGATTGTTTTGTTGAACACAGCAAGGTGCGGGAGTGGATGAAAAGTCAACTCATGTGGTAGAGACTTTACGACCTAAACTAAAGGTACCATATATATTGGAGTATATATGACTCGGAGATTAATTCAACAATATTATTAATTAATTAACTAATTAATACTACACTTATAATAAATAAAAACATGTAAAATTGTGCAGAGGACTCCTCGGCAACAACTTCCTCCTAGAAGACCAGCTTGTACATCTGGTCCAGATGGCCTCGTGAGTAAAAACTTTGTCTATTGTTGTTTGTTTTCTAAAGTTAATTTACATATCACTGTTAATATTAGGGGAAATTTCAGAATATCTTGTCAAACATTTATTTATAAGATAATTTTTTAATATAATTTATTTTTTTGTAATATGCTACTCTTCCAAATATTTATTTGCAAGATAAAAATCGGACATATTTTTTTACAATATAATACTCTGTTAAACATTTAACCACAGTTTGATACATAATCGTTAACTTTCTGTTATTTTTTCATTTAAAAATATAAAAAGTCCAAAATACGCATCATCATGAAATGTCAAAATTTCCCTTCATTCCACTTCAAGTTTTCAAAATTGATTTTTTTATGATAGATTAAAATTTTGAAGATGAATGAAAGATAATTTTGATATTTCATAATGAGGGGTATTTGGACTTTTTACACTTTTTGGATGGAAAAATAACACAAAGTTAACAGTTAGATACCAAACTGTGATTAAATATGTGACATGGTATTATATTACAAAAAAAATATGGCAGGGTATTATTTTGCAAATAAATATTTGATAAAATAATATACTACAAAAAAATTATATCAAATTATTATTTTGCAGATAAATGTTTGATAAATTATTATATAAAATTTTCTCTGAATAGTAATACTCGATTTATATTGCTGCAGGCCGAATGAATTCATCAAATGCATTGTGAAGTGGTGTACACAATCGCATGTCTTGTAATAAACATGAAATAAACTCTCAAGCTTTGTATAGATTTATGTTGCTTCCTTTTGCAATTTCACAATATTTGGTTTCACAATTCAGTCTATAAGGCCATTATTGAGGGTGAGTCTCTTTTTTATGAACTTGTTTGAAGCACGTTGTTGATGGATCGAAAACAAACATCATATGTTCGCAGCGGAATAAAAGGATTCGATCCAAGACGATCTATTAAAATAACTTACTTACTTGATATGTAGAGCAAAACCGATATAACTTCGAAACTACGAAGCCTCTAGTGTATCCACACCGAGTAACGATCTTTGATGCTTTCAACGATTGAGATGGCTGTGGAAAAGAACGATTCTTCTTTTGGTTGTTTGGGAGAGAATAGAAAAAGTGGCTGCAGAGAATAATCTTATAACTCTCTTAACCCTAATTATCTATTTATAATGAATTAATTATTGGGTCCAAGACGCAATTGGGCTTGATACCCGATTGGGCCTAGGGCAAACCCAACAATCTCCCACTTGACCTAGATCCAATCTGTCAAGAACTCCAATATTTATTACATTTCTGTGTTAGCAGAAGATATAACAAATATGCCATCTAGATCATTTCAATAAATTATCTCATAATAAATTAAATGATCTTAAACATCAAACGTCACCCGTAAGTGTGTGACCACATAGGTTCAACGCTAAACCGGTAGTAATTAAGCTTATTAACTACTAATCGAGGTTGGCGTCTAACAACACTCCTCGACGGCCGGATAACGTGAATATCAACATCCAATAAAGACGAACCTGGTTTAAGGACGATGAATTGTTCTCCTTCCATCTTTCCAACTCCGGATTATCCTAGGGTATGGTTTGACTGTCAAACCCTAATAGATAACCACTATGTTTCATGTTGATCGTTACTGGTTGTTGAATGACTTTAAGAAACTCCTTTCTTAAATCATTCTTCTGCCTTGGCCAAGGATCTTTTCCAACCATAAGATTCACAACAACATAGAGTTCAAACTCATTACCTTGAGTTGATGGATCCCCTCTTGACTCGCCATTGATTATATAGGTACTCAATTATACCCAATGACCTTTCAATTAGCATTTTTACACACTAGGTGTTAGGTATCAAAGTATAACAAGCATTCTATTAATCACTATGGTGATCTCAGGTCAAAGGATAAAACAATATACATTTGCTCCTTAAGAGAATTTCCATATAGACAGTATAGGTAAAATCAACCATTTGGAAATCTCACGTTTGGTCAGTTCAATGATCATATCCACTATATGCATCATCTATATTATAACTTAATGAATGAGATCCATTAATACTCATCCAATGAGTACAGTTATACATATATTGGTCTATCCGGATCATCGTGGTCCTAGTAGGATGATCCTATGACCAAGAACACTTTTAGATAAAACTCTATAATACTTGACTCTCATTATCATAATCTCCATTATAATGACAAGTATAGCAGTTTAATCAAGGACTTATCATATCACAATATCAATGAATATTCATATATGATAACTATAAAACATTGCATTAATCTCAATTAATCACAATCCATAGTTCAAAAATGTGATAATAATAATGTTGCGTAAAGATTAACATTTAATCTAAAGCCAACCATTCATGAACCTCAATCCTATATTCCACTTATGCTTGTCAAACTCCTTTGAACCAAGTGCTTTAGTGAAAGGATCTGCAACGTTCTCTTTTCCTTCCACCTTCAGAATTTGAACGTCCCCACGTTCAACTATTTCTCTAATTAGATGAAACTTCCGAAGAACGTGTTTGGATTTCTGATGTGCTCTTGGCTCTTTGGCTTGTGCAATAGCTCCCGTATTGTCACAAAATAAAGGAACACTTTCCTTTGCTAAAGGAACCACACCAAGCTCAGTTAAGAACTTCCTTATCCATACAGCTTCCTTAGCAGCGTCACATACCGCTATGTACTCTGCTTCGGTTACTGAATCAGCTACTGTAGCTTGTTTGGAACTCTTCCAACTCACTGCTCCACCATTCAAGGTAAAGACATAACCAGAAGTAGATTTGGTATCATCCTTATCTGATGCAAAACTCGCATCGGTATGGCCTAACAATTTAAGCTCATTATCTCCATATATGAGGAATTGGTCTTTAGTTCTTCTTAAGTACTTAAGTAGTTTTGACAACTTTCCAATGTGCCTCACCCGGATTCCCTTGGTACCTACTTGCTACTCCTAGCGCATAGGCAACATCCGGTCTTGTACATGTCATGGTATACATGATAGCTCCCACTGCGTTAGCATATGAGATTCTACTCATGCGTTCTCTTTCCTCTAGGGTATTAGGATTATCCTCCCTAGAAAGAGAAACTCTAGTTCCAATAGGTAAGTAACCCTTTTTGGAATTATCCATGTGATACTTCCTTAAGATAGTATCAATGTACGTAGATTGGGAGATTCCAAGCAACTTCCTTGATCTATCTCTATAGACCTTTATTCCAAGAATATAAGTTGCTTCTCCCATATCTTTCATGGAGAAGTTTTCAGATAGCCAAACCTTTGTTTCTTGCATGGCTGGCACATCATTTCCTATTAGTAATATGTCATCTACATACAACAATAGGAAAATAACTATGCTCCCACTAACCTTTTTGTACACACATGGCTCCTCTTCACAACGCACAAAATCGAACTTTTCGATTGTCGTGTGAAAACGAATGTTCCAACTACGAGAAGCTTGCTTTAATCCATAAATGGATCGTTGTAGCTTACATACTTTACTAGGAGCAGATGACAATGTGAAACCTTCAGGTTGAGTCATATAGACATCCTCCTTGAGCTCACCATTAAGGAAAGCCGTTTTCACATCCATTTGCCAAATCTCATAATCATAGTATGCAGCTATAGCAAGTAAAATCCGAACAGATTTGAGCATTGCAACAGGGGAGAACGTTTCTTCATAATCAATACCTTCCTTTTGATTATAACCCTTAGCAACCAGACGGGCTTTAAAGGTCTCAACCTTACCATCCGCTCCAATCTTTCTCTTAAAAACCCATTTACACCCAATAGGTTTTAAGTCATTAGAGTCATCAACTAAAGTACACACTTTATTGATTTTCATTGACTCCATTTCGGATTCCATGGCAGTAAGCCATTTCTCATGGTCTGGACTAGCCATCGCCTCTTGATAACACTTAGGATCGTCTTCAATAACAAGGTCATCATCAATATGATTATCCTCATTATTGCACACTAATAGATTCATCCTATTTGGTGCACGACGTTCTCTAATTGATCTTCTAGGAGGCTCTTGTACTTCTTGATTCTGTTGTTGCCCTTGTTCCTGAACTGGTTCATTAACCAAATCATTTACCTCAACGTTTGAGGTTGGAACCCTCGGTGGCAACTGTAAGACATCAAGAAAAGGTTGCTCAATATGCATCTCATGCTCTTGAGTCGATGCTGACTCATTGGTATCTTGTATTTCATCAAGATCTATTTCTACTACAGTTTTTCCAGCATCTAGGAACTCCATTTCTAAAAAGGTCGCGTTCCTAGCCACAAACACTTTGTGTTCAGAAGGGTGGTAGAAATAGTATCCCATAGTCTCCTTGGGATAACCAACAAATCTGCATTTGGTAGACTTAGCTTCAAGCTTGTCTGATTGCAGTTGCTTAACATAGGCTGGACAACCCCAAACCCTTAAATGTTTAAGGCTGGCTGTCCGTCCTTTCCATATCTCATATGGTGTTTCAGCAACTGCTTTAGTGGGAACCTTATTTAACAAATATGCAGCAGCTTCCAAAGCATATCCCCATAGGAAGATAGGAAGATCTGTGAACCCCATCATCGATCGTACCATATCTAATAAGGTACGATTTCGCCTCTCAGAAACACCGTTGTGTTGTGGTGTCCCAGGAGGAGTCCATTGTGATAGGATTCCATCTTGTGATAAATAATCAATAAAATCATCTGTGAGATACTCACCCCCACGGTCAGATCTCAGTGCCTTGATATTCTTACCAGTTTGTTTCTCAACTTCACTTCTAAACCTTTTGAACATTTCAAAAGATTCCGACTTATGCCTCATGAGATATACGAAACCATATCTCGACATATCGTCAGTGAAGGTGATAAAGTAAGAATATCCACCTTTTGCTTGAACTTTCATTGGTCCACATACATCACTATGTATGAGTCCCAAAAGTTCACTGGCTCTTTCTCCAGTTCCATTAAAAGGAGATTTTGTCATTTTTCCAATGAGACAAGATTCACAAGTATCATATGATTCATAATCATATAGCCCAAGACACCCCGTCTTATGCAACTTGTTTATTCTTTTCTCACCGATATGACCAAGCCTACAGTGCCAAAGGTAACTTTGATTTACTTGATTATTTCTCTTCCTCTTTCGGCCAGAAATAGTCATAGTAGGACAAGTAACTAATTCAGGTAAGACATAAAGACCATATTGTTTGCAAACATCGACATATAATTCATCACCATGAAGTATAGAACAATGATTATCACGAATATCCAAACGAAATCCATGTTCAACCAAATATGAAACAAAAATTATGTTTGAAAGAAACGTAGGAATGTAATAACAATCCTCCAACAATAAAGTCTTTCCAGTAGGCATTACAAGAGTCATAGTCCCTACAGCTAGGGCAGCAACACTTGCTTTATTTCCAACTTGTATGTTGACCTGTCCTTTCTTTAACACCCTATTGATTTTTAGCCCCTGCAACATATTGCAGATGTTAAAACCACTTCCGGTATCCAATACCCATTTCGAAGCATCAATAGATGTCAAAGTAATCATGAAAACGTTTTTCATTAATGCCTTACCTTGTCTCTTGTCCTTCAGAGTAGCCAAATACTCTTGACAATTCCTCCTCCAATGTCCTTTCTTCTTGCAGAAGAAACATTCAACATCCTCCTGACCAGTGCTCAACTTCATTTTCTTGAATTTGTTCAAAACATAATTCTTTGGCCCAAGTGGATTTCTCTTAGATTTCCTAATATCTTTCCACTTGCCCTTAGAAGAGCTACCGATCAGATTCACAGATCCCGACACTTTCACCTTCCCAGATGTGATTTGATTCTCAAAATCGATCAACAAATTGAGCAATTCATGAAGATCACAATCCATCTTGTTCATGTTATAATTAACAATGAACGGTGAAAAAGTGTCATCAAGAGATTGCAAGATCAAATCCTGCGATAACTCCTTACCAAGTGTGCAACCTTGCTTCTCAAGCCGTTCTACAAGATCAATCATCTTTAGAACATGGGTGCGAACTGGTTCCTTGGGTTTCAGTTTAGATTTGAACAAGGACTTAGATATCTGATATCTTGCAGTCCTACTTTGAGACCCATACATCTTCTTAAGATGCTCTATGATCTGTGGTGGATTAATAGTCTCATGTTGCCTCTGAAGATCATGACTCATGGAAGCCAAAATGATGCACTGAGTAGTAGTACTTCGTTCCTGGTACTTCGAATATGCATCTAATGCAACTACATCAGTCACTCCCTCAGCGGGAGCTTCCATCATGGGGTTATCGATCACATCGATAAGTTTTTCATGCATGAGAACAATTCTCAAGTTCCGGTACCAGTCATCAAAATTGTTACCAGACAGTTTGTTAGCATCAAGTATGCCACACAGTGAGATAGTAGCCATTTCAGAAAGTTACTGTAAAGGAAAACAACAATAGCACAAACATACATCATTAAGACATACGATTCATCAAAATGATAATACAAACTTTAAAACATGAATGAGGGTTGTCAAGTCGTTTCTCACACATAATTAAAGTTTTTCTTGATTTTATCACATAAAACCACAACATGCTATATACTACATAGTCACCTGGTTGTCAGGTCGGTCCTATTAGTATATTTGAGTTTATCCATCCTAGTGACATAAAATCAGTTAATATTACACCCTCTGGGTAGTCCAGACTACAAGTGTAACATCAAATAATTTTTTTTCTTCACTCACGCATCACATGCAATAGACAAAATTACTTCCTCTTGAAAATTAGTTAAAGTTATACCCTCTGGGTAGTCCAGACTATAAATACTAACATTAAATAATTTTCTATGTACCTGCATCGTATGCAAATGAGAGGAAAAAAATATATATTTATCTTTGAACTACAAGTCCCCTGGTAGTCAGGTCGTACCTTGTAAACAAAAATAAAATAAAAAATTATTCCGAACTACAAGTCCACTGGTAGTCAGGTCGTTCCTTGTAAACGAATATCAATTTTATTTATCTATTTCGATGGAAAAGCCTTTGACAAAATATCTCATATTTTATCAATTAAAACTCAATAATTTAAAATTTATTTGTATTAAAACCATTTTAATACAATTTTTCATTGATATGAAAACATCTGCATAAAATATTGAAAACAAATTACTTTATGTAACAAAACATGTTTCACGGGTACAGAGGATAACATAACTCCATTATGTATTAGCCCTCATAAAAGGTATATATGCTGATATGATCAAGTGTACATGTATATGTCAATCAACAATAATATATACATGGAATAAAGCTTTTAATGACCATTAATACCATGCTTTAATATACCATCAATTTCACATGTCAATATCATGCCTTTTCAGATTCAAACACAGACAAGGATACACGGTTCCATGAAACACAATTTCATATTGGTTTTCAAAACAAAAGTATTGTTTCGACAAATCAAAGATTAAGAGAGAAATTTCACGTATGATTTAAAAGCAAAAAACCATGGCTCTGATACCAATTGATGGATCGCAAACAAACATCATATGTTCGCAGCGGAATAAAAGGATTCGATCCAAGACGATCTATTTGCATTTGAATCAACGTTAAAACAATAAAATAACTTACTTACTTGATATGTAGAGCAAAACCGATATAACTTCGAAACTACGAAGCCTCTAGTGTATCCACACCGAGTAACGATCTTTGATGCTTTCAACGATTGAGATGGTTATGGAAAAGAACGATTCTTCTTTTGGTTGTTTGGGAGAGAATAGAAAAAGTGGCTGCAGAGAATAATCTTATAACTCTCTTAACCATAATTATCTATTTATAATGAATTAATTATTGGGTCCAAGACGCAATTGAGCTTGATACCCGATTGGGCCTAGGGCAAACCCAACAATTGTTTGGTTATGATTTATTCTGTAAAAGATGTTTCATTGATGCGTATGCAACAAAAAAACCATTTAGATTCTAAACCCTCACACTTATAAGTATTTTTCAAATAGTATTATACTTTCTATCTTGAAAAATCAAGAATATATATAAAACATTGCTGATAAGATGTCCCGAGTTCAATGTCGCTTTGTACATGAAAGCTATGTTAACAAAAACCGTGCAACTATACGCATGAAATTGATTAGCGACTTCAGTATTTCTACAGGGCTAAGCGAAACAAAAGCATGGACCTGAAGGTGGAACCTAGTGACACGATGACCCATCATTTTCACCAAGGTGCTCATTGAAGAAGCGCTTTCAATTTGTCGAGTCCGTGGTGCCCCCTAAATAATACAAGCAAAGTTCTTCAAAATAGAACAAAGTTGCATACTATTTAAATGCTGAGACGCTAGAATATGTAGTTCCAACAAGTTGAGATAAACAAGTATGTATCGGGTTCCGACAACCTTAAACCTTGTTATACTTATTCTTTGTTATTAGCTATTATGATCGAATTTTTGAGCCGTACCTTTGCTGATTTAAAGAGCTCGTCAAGTACCTCGGACAAGGTTGAATGAGCATGAACAGTGAGTTTCAAGTCATGTAATCCCGTGCCCAGTGCCATGGCATTTGATGCTTCATGGATAAGTTCTGCTGCATGCAGACCAAGTATATGAACTCCAAGTATTTCTCCATTGTCAGGTCTGTATATTAACTGCATTAAGACAACTTAGATTCATCGTATTGATCAACAAAGAAACATAGGAATAACAAAACCAAGTGTATGTAATGTAACCTTAGCGAGCCCCTCTCCTTCGTTTTCTGCTAGTGCCTTTGTGTTGGCCTTAAAACTTGCCTTGGCAACACTCACTTCAAATCCCTCCTTCTCAGCTCTTTCCCTTGCTTGGGGCTGCAAAAATATATTAAATCATAAATGTTTAAATGATCACAAGACACAAGTAAAATATAGGGAATGTTGCAAAAAACCACCCTCAGGTATGCAGTGTAGGCGACTTGTGGCCCTGAAGAAAAAACTCTTGCAACTTGTACCCCTGAACTTTTATTAATTTGCACCGGTAAGTAAAAGTTATATTTTCCATCCAAAATATGTCATGTGCCATCCAGTTTTTTTTAATACCATTTTTACCCTAATAATAAAATGGAATGTTTGCAGAAAATGTCCCTCGGGTATGACATTTTGAGAATTTCTGACCCTGAACTAAGGGATAACTGCATCAAAGTACCCTGACGTATTTACTTTTTGCAATTTATAACCGTCTTCTTCGATGGCTGTAACAAATTACCTTGAACTTGTGTTTTTGTTGCAGTTTGTATATTAAATGATCACTAGACACAAGTAAAATGTATAATCTTCACACCTCTGTGAGCCCAACCATACTGATCTCAGGGTGTGTGAAACAAGCTGCTGGGATGCTATAAGGTGATTAAGCACATAATCTCTTCCGCTTAATCGCTCAACCACTGTAACAACAGGACATTCGTATTTAAACCCTGAAGTGGCTAAGAAAATGTATCTTGATACTTACCGGATAGTCCTTGTGCACGGGCTGCATGAGCAAGAATCATTTTACCATTTGCATCACCAATACAGTATATGTGAGGAACCAGGTCGCCATTTGCATCGATTACTTGCATACGCGCATCGACAGGAACAAACCCGCGCTGTGTAACTACATTGATCTGTCAAAAAAAACCCATTACCTCTCAAGGGATATGAACAAGTATACGAAATCTCAAACAGATAATCGTTAACAAGACTATCGTTCTCCAAGCCAAGAGCACTTGTGAATGGGGCTCTTCCTGTTGCAATTAGTGCTGCATCTACCTGCAAAAGCAATAAGCTCAACATTTGAAGTAGATATTTGAATAGACGAAAAGTTACATTACCTCTAAAGTGTCTTTAGGTTCCTTAGTCTTGGCATCAATAAGCTCGATCAAGACCGGTCTCCCATCATTTGCTGGTGTGATCTATAAGAAACACCATATCAAGATGAACACAATTCTCTGAAACAGCCACAAGGAAGTAAATATAACTCTATTACATATTACCTTGCTTGCAAAAACTCCGGTATGGTAGTCGATTTTTAGCGGGTTTATAAGAACCCTTTGGGCCAGTTCCCATATCTCAGGATCAAATCCAGGCATACGGTGATCAAGAGCTTCAATAAAAGTAACCTCGCTTCCAAGTGCAGTATACACATCACTGAATTCAAGACCGATACAGCCACTCCCTACTATGACTATCCAATCTGGTACAGACTCTAATTTCAGTGCATGGTCACTGGTAATTACAGTCTTACCTGCACTTAATAGATAACATTAATTTCAGAAAACATATGTCTATGACAAGTCAAATACAAGGTAGGGATATTAGTACCATCAACTTCAACACCCTTTGGGACAAAGGGAATGGAACCAGTAGCAATGATTATATCCTTTGCAGTCACTACATTGTCTCCATATTTCACCTTTTGAGAGCCCTAAATGGCACAGTACATCAGTTAACCTGAACCTAAAGCAAAAACTAAAGAACAATACATATGTCAAGTATCAGAATTGAGCCAAAACCTGTCGATATGTCTATTAGCAGTTATGTTTATAAGTTATTATTGTAGTTACGTCACCTATCCATGCAAGGAATTATATTATCTAACAATGTCGACTCCAAGTGACTTGATTGAATTCGTTAAACTCTGAGGGGTCTTCGAAGAAAGGTTATTTGCATGATGAGCAACTCCTTGTATGTCGTGCCCAACACCTGAAGCCTATCATGGGTGACAAGTAGGGGCGGAACCAGGAATATTCAGGGTGTTCCATAGACAATTGTTAAATATAATTCGGGAGTTCCTGTTATGGTATCAAAGCTTGATGTTTACGGACAGAGGTTCGAACTCCACCCTCTAAAAAAGAAATAATTTATCAAATTTGTCTCAAATAGGCTAACCCGTGTTAGAATGCAGTTATAATTGGACCTTCAACTATCGGCGTGGGCTTTTAGTTGAGTTGGTCCTCTAATAATCCCTTTGAATCCACCCCATCACTGACAAGAAACATCTGATTAACTTCAATATATGACTAATTGTAGTCCAATTCTGTAATTACCTGCAAACCCAGAGCCTTCAAGTGATGCTCGCTGTGAAGCTGGCGCATCCGACCACTTACAGCAAGGAGAGCTTTGGATGGGACACATCCTCTGTTCACACATGTTCCTCCTACTAAATCTCCCTCAACAATGGCCGTTTTCAGGCCCTGCAACATAATATTGAACATGATTTCACCCAACTAAAAACTATAACCTTAGGTGAATTGAGAAACCCATCACACATGATTAATAATTAACGTTTTGAGAATGGAACAACACTTGAAAAAAGCTGAAGTTGAGTATTGTTGCCTTGTCAACGGCACGGACTATGGAGAGCAGCATCGAGACCTCCGACCCCGGCGCCGATGATGAGGAGATCGTAATGGAACGAAGCGGAGACGGAGAGATGGCGGCGGAGGGCGGAGCAGTGGAGGTTGACGATGGGGAGAGAGGTGGTGTCTGTATGTGATATGGGGATGGTTTGTGGAGACAAAGGAGAGTGGCATTGTTGAGGAATTGGAAGGTAGTGTGTGACGTGTGACTGAGATATATAATACAGTAAAGGGGCGGAGATTTATTTCGTCATGCTTGTTTGTTGCTCTCACTTGTCCCTTGTAACGAACTATCAACTCACCTTCTACAAGTACAACCTTTGTTGTTAGATGTTTTTGATTGGAATATAACTTAAAATGAAGGAATAAATGTATGACGAAAAATACCATCCAAGGGCGTTTGGTGACGGTCTCACTACATAAAGATGAAGACAACGTTATGTCTTACCCGCCTACATCGATTCATACGACGGACGATAGTCATTTTGTACTATGCACTGACATGTCAAATTTTCTCTCCCAAATCATGAGTGCACATACCGAAGTAGGCAACTATAATCGGGGATGAGACTAGTACCTCTGGGTTCGTGTCCAACTTATGTTCTCCCCACACTAAGTCGTGCCCTTCGCCTACAGTTCAAAGGCTACCTAGAACAATACATGTCGATCTCCAATATAAAAGACTGCCAGATTTTTGCTTCTAGTGTGGTTTGATAGGTTACGTCCTCCAAGGATGCACAATTGATCTACGCTGATTGGTCCAAATGTCCACTATTTCGGGAGACCGCTGAAGGCCACCACGAGCCAAAAATGTGATGGGGTTCATGCGCTGTCTCCTTCGCCTCATCCTCATCATTAACGACTCAAAAGTATACATACATATATATAAGCCTAGCCCACAAGTGGGTCACTGATGATTAATTCTGTGTTTTTTTTTGTTCGGGGTTTGTTCCCGCAGCTCCTTCTGAGAGTTTCCGTGTAATGGTTGCTTTTGGTTAGATCCTACTTGGATCTAACTTTTTTCTAATAAAAAACAGCGCTTATCGAAAAAAAAATTAGCCTAGCCCACGAGAAAGCCCTATAGACTTACACCTTAGAGACCCAATTGATGAAGATGGTCGTTAGTATGATAGAGTCGTGCCTTTCTGTAGCATATGAAGAACCCATGGGCCTAGATACATAAGTCATGTCTTCGAAATAGCCTCATAAAAAATATGAGGCCTTCAGGATGGTATGAAGCGAGGGGATGGAGGACCTTCCTATACTGAGCCTAGCTAGGTTCCCCTGACATTCTTCCACAGGGTGAGGCACCAAGGCTTTCCTTAATGAATCAAGACAACCCCCAAAGCCACCAGAGCCCTATATCTCCGGCAATTATGTGTCCATGTCAAAGACCAAGGTGTTATTCAGACACTATAGTACAATTGGTTTATTAGATTCTTATATGTTAAATTTGTCTCTTTATCGTTCACAGTAGAAAACATGTCAAGTTAATATGGTCTCAAGCGTTAGTACCCTGCCTCCAGTAGGAATCCCTTACTACATTGCTTACCTTAGAGGATATTCCCATAATTATGTATATGGTAATTCATACCCCGATTCATCAATAAAACTGTCCGTATATCCTTCAAAAAATAAGTTGGCAAAATCAACTGTCTTATTTCCTCAAACAAGAACTATGAAATAGTCTACGACTTATGGATGAAAATACTAACCATATTGTCAAAATAATAGAGAATCGTCAACGTGGAAAGTTTCAATTCATTCAAAAGCAAAAACCCAATGATCCATATCAAAACAAGATACTCTATTGATGGGACTGAAATTGGACCTCGAGTGTTGGATTTTCAACATCAAAATCGGACTAGGGTCAACATCCCGACTGTAAATACTAGGAAGAATCTATGTTCACCTCTGTTTGTCACATCCCTAAACAAAGCACGTGGTATTTGGTTAGGTCGGAAGCTGGCCCGTAATTTTTATAAGCACTGAGGGGTGATATTGCCATTTCAATCATCCTAACATACGCGATAATTTTATTTCTCTACTTTTATTTTTTATTTTTTATTTTTCAATCAGAGGTCGGGGGCGGACACATAGCACAGAAAAGAATAAAATGGAAAGAGAGAGAAACTGAGAGAAACCCAGCGAGAAAAAGAAAAAAAATATCAAAGCTTCACCACTTCTACGTCAATGGCGTTTAGGGTTTTCTTCTAATTCAACCACCCAACCTCTCAATCCCACTCTCTAATCCCCCCTCTATCTCTCTCTTACTCCTCCAAACCCTAATTCAGCTCCCTCCGTCCCCAATTTTGTTCGATTCCTAATCTATACAGTATCTCCATCCAATTTGAATCCCCGAGCGACAAGCTGCGATGGGCGCGCTCGAGAAATCGGCGTCCAACACCAACTCGATGCAGGTTAGCTTGTTTTTGAAGTTACGAGGAACTTGTTTTCTTGCCCTAGAATCCAAGTCGGCGCCAGTTGCTCGATTATTTGTTCTAGTTTTCAAGCATGATTCACTCTTTGCTAGATATGTTTTGGCATCGCAATTCAATTTTTTGGTTCTGAGTTGCGGAAGCTTGCATGTTCTTACTGGAAATGATGAAATTCTATTAGACTAGATTTCTGCTGTCTTTTATTACTCTATGGGGGTCATTTCGTTTGATTATGCTTCTGGCAGTAACCCAGTTTTAGTATTTATGGAGTAAGAAGAACCTTTGGTTACACAAATTAGATTGAATGCAATATATTGAACTCCACCCAATAACAGAACTAATACCATTTTGGTGGAAAGGTTAAAGATTTGCTTTGTCATATTAATTAAGGATAATGCCTTATTGTACACACAACTACGACAAAAAAAAGGACTGATAGAGTAGAAGTGAGCAATGATTTTTCTCTCCATGCAATCGTGCCAAGGCTAAATTTTCTGTTGGATTCAATATTGATAGGAAACTACATCACTAGTTTGATTAAGGTATTCTCTAGAATATTGAAGTGGGGCGCATGTCTTGGTTAGTTTGAATTTGATTAACATGTAAAACACAAAAGTCTTGTAGGTAGGTGCTTGTTTGTCTAGCAGCATACTATGAGCTTTCTACTCTAGAGTTTGGTAGGTCTTCTTGTAGCTCAAGTTTGTGCTACAAATGTTGTTCTTTTTATTTCCTTGTGCATTGTCTTCATTCTGTATTTTGTACGACTGATTCCGTATCTCACCGTAATGAGCATTTGGGCCTGCTATTGTCTGCCTATTGCGTTGGAGTTAAGTGCACTTCTTTGTAATTTAGTAACAGTATTATAAACAATCATCATTAGTAAAAGTGGCCCATTTGACTTGTGTATACCAGCGCGTGAAGGTTTATCGTCTTAGTGAGGATGGGAAGTGGGATGATCAAGGAACTGGGCATGTTACTGTTGATTATCTGGAGGTTTGTTCGTATTCTTGGTTTACCTTGATGTGTAACTGAAATAACACAGAATTATGTAATTTAAACCTTTTTAAAAATGATGTGGCTGAAACTTTTGTTTTGAATATGGAAAATGTTACTACACAGAGATCAGTGGAGTTGGGTTTGTTTGTTTTTGATGAAGAAGACAATGAGACATTGCTTTTACATCGCATCAGCTCAGATGACGTTTACCGGAAGCAAGAAGGTATCATTGTGTTTCTGGAACTAAATTTTATGTTTTACTTTTATCAAACGGGGTGTTGGGGCTTAGTAGATCTTTCAATTGATCGCTGCAAAATTGCTCAAGACCACTGCCCACTCTGCACCCTGGAAGAACGTAGCTGTTAGTTGGCATGATAAGGCTGGAAATTCACGACATGGCTTTCTGAGGTTCTCGTGAGAAACTTATCTTCTAGAAATCCATTGGCTTTACCTCGCACGGGAATGATGAACAAAATCATCATTGAATTTCAACGAATGAATGAAGATAGCATTAGGAATCTCCGCAACCCTGAGTCTGTTTCGTGAGATTTTTTCTCCTTTCTTTCCTGGTTTTTGTTTCTTGTTCTTTTTTGCCTTGTATCCTCCATGTTTCTTGGTTTAGAGTTTGTGGATCCCAATTTGAGATGTCTCTCTTTTTAATAAATTTTTTTCTTTTCTGATAAAAAGAAAAGCATAATTATAATATTAAACACATAAATAAACAAATAGTTAAATGTCCTATATGATGCCAATTTTCACAAATGACCAACACAAAGAACAGTCCACCATCACCTAGGGCCACAACCTGCTCTCTCAGGAAATTGTGTCATGAATGTCCGGTCTTTTCAGCTAGGGTTTGTACCTATGGGTAACTTTTTGCTGCTTTAGTGTTTCTGATATCCATTGTGCCACAGGATCCTGTGTTTCTCATCTTCCACTGTTCATCTAATTTCCCCCCTTTTGCTTGTCTTCCCTATTTTCTCTTCATAGTATTTTTCCTTTATTATTCTCCCCATCCTCCTACCTTTTCTTTTCTCAAATCCCTATTAGGTGGTTGTCATTAGGTCGTCCCTTATTTTTGTTATCACAAGCGAAAAATGAAAGGTTTTGCTAATGTGCAGAAGGGTTGCCCCTTTACATCTAAAGTAACATAATGCTATTGTCAATTATTTATTTGAGGTTAATTCATGGTGTGTTGGTTACAGATACAATCATTTCATGGAGAGATCCAGAGTATTCTACAGAATTAGCTCTTAGCTTTCAAGAGACCACAGGATGCTCTTACATATGGTATTTGTTAAATTTCGGTCCTTTCAGTCCTTGTATATCTATTTCTTGTTTCCCATCTGCCCAGTTTTGTTGCCTATTTATCTGTTTTTAACATAATAGCTACACATTCAAACATTTCAGGGACCAGATATGTACCGTGCAAAGAAATATGCAATTTAATTCTCTCAATCGTAAGTATTTGCAATTTTCATTTGGAAAGTATTTATAGTCTGTAATTCCATTCTGATCTGTTCAGATTACCTGGTCAATTGCCATCTGCCGAATATATCTTGGTCTACATTCGTCCTAGTTGACCTGCCCTGTCAACTATGAACCATACACTTGCTGTAATTTAGTTAAGAATTGCTGATTAATGAGATGCAGCAGTGTAACTAGGAAGATGTGAGATTTGTAAACCATACAAATATGTTGTATTTCAATATTTGTGTCAACTTTGCTATGTTTACTGGACTGTCTAAAGCCTTAAGACTTGTTGAATTCAGGTTTTTGATGGGAGTTAGTGTCTTGTGGTAGATTTGAGAAATTTGTAATGCAAATTCTCATGTGGTATGACTAAGCAAAAGTCGTGGACTCTAATTTATATTGAATCTAAGATCGAATTGGTGGAGCATATTGGTCTTTTAAATTCATCTGATAGGCATGCTGGGTGATTTCTGAGCTCAGGAACATACTTTCTTTCATAGTTTCGTCCATGATGGGAGTAGTTAAGGCCATGTGCATTTGGCTTCTGTAATTAAGTAATGAATAGTGGTATTTACTTTTGATATTATTCGCCCGTTATAAATGCAAAGGTGAATTATAGAGTACCAAAATTTTGATGTTTTTGGGGTGTTTATTGAGGTAACTAAGGCAGTTTTGCATCAAAAATTCATTGCAAATTAATTTTCATGCATTTCAGAAGGATGCAAATGAGTACAAGTTCCTAGTTTTTGAATCTTATACATGGACCCATGAACATTCTATTTTGCAGTTGTTCAATTGTGTTTTTAATCAAAGTTAACAATCTCATGAAAACTTATTAATTTTTCTTGTTCAAATTCTGTAGATGACACATTTCACAGTGCAAATAGCGAATTAAGAGATTTGCCTGCTGTCGAGCTATCAACACTTCCGCTAATACTTAAGGTTCTATTTGAAGCTTAAGCTCGTGCTTTCTTATTTTCTCCTTGCTATTGTACTTACTGAGTCTTTGATCTACGAGCATGATGTATGCAGTTTGATGATTGCGCGCTTTCTTATAATGATCGTGCTTTAGATGTTTGCCTTGTTCCTCGCTGTTCGAGCTTTTCGACCTCTTTAATTATCTTCTCCTTATCCACTAATCGCGCAGAACTGTTTTTAGAGTTCACTAAACCGTCAACTGTTATTCAGGAGAAATGAAGCGTTAGGATAATAGTTCTTCCTAGTGTCTGGGAGCCTTTATATCATGAACATGCAGTTCTAGTTATGTTACTACAGTGCATGGAAAGGATGCATGCATGCAACTATAAGTACTTCTGTATCTGGTTAGATGAGGTTTAGCTTTTATTCAAGTATTGCCCTTATGTTATCGTCATCAGTTTTGCAATTGGAGTTCAGCTTGTATATAGCACTCTGTTCTTACGGAGTTCCACCTGAGAAGAAAGTATCAACTTATATAGACTATAAACACTATTAATTGCATAAATTAATCTTGGCTGATGGTATCTGGTTTTGGATCTTTATTTTTGTACAGCTCAATGTGCATAAACTGTGCTTTTTTTTCTTAACTACATAGGGAGATTGTTGTTACCTATGACACATCAATAAAATGATAATGCCGAATCACGTGTCTCTGTGTAGAGTTGGTTAATTGGCACTCTATGGAGATGGTATTAACTATTGAGTACACATGTCTGCCTTTTACTTGTATATGGTATAAGATTACTTTAATATGCAAGAACTTTTGTTGCTGCTAGTTCATTTTTCCTATACATGTGCATGATGATACACATATATATGCACCATATGCATATTATTAATAATATTACCGACTCTTGTACTGCAGACTGTGGTTGAAAGTGGTATTGCTGATCAGATACGTCTAACCGAGCTTATATTGAATGACGTAAGTTATGCATGTCGTATGTGCTTGTAATTTGAATGTATCTCATTGATGTTGTATTTGATCTTGGCATTTTGCTATACTAGAAATTTTTATTGGTCAGTAATTTAACTTTTTTTTCCTTTCAAATGTTGATATGCAACAATATCAGGGTTAAGCACATTAGCATTATTTGGTTGATTGGAAAAACATGGTCTAGAAAAGTATACATGGCTCCCCGTTGTGGGGTCTGGCGACATTCATGTAGTCAGTCCTACCCTTGATTTTTTGGTGAGGCTGTTACCTTGATTCAAACCTGTGATTCAAAGCTTAGAAGGCAACATCCTTATCATTGCACCGTCGCTCTCTTTGTCTAGAGTGGTGTATCTTATTAGTTTTCTTAATTATGCGATTTTTTTAAACGCTTTCAATGTGACATTCTTTGGTTTGGCTTCTATTTCTATTCCTTTGTTTTTACTTGTCAACTTGTTGTAATTGGGTGACAATCTATTAACTTTCATACTTCGCAATGTTCAATGGAGTAAGTTAAAGCACTCTGAGAATGTCTTCCCTAATTTAATCCAGCAAGGGTTTTTCCGGAAGCTGATGGACCTATTCAGAATCTGCGAGGACTTGGAAAATAGTGATGGTCTTCATATGATATTTAAAATAGTTAAAGGGATTAGTAAGTACACCTTTATACTTCTTTTTCTGTTTCCTTATCCTTCACATTTGAAAGGACTTGTTCTATTTCATAGGCACCATCTGATTCATGTGTTTGATACCTGCAGTTTTACTCAATAGTACTCAGATCTTTGAGCGAATATTTGGGGATGAGTTGATCATGGATATCATAGGATCCCTAGAGTGTAAGTTGCATTTTTCTTCAGTTGAAAAGGTTATAATGAGCTCTCACAGTAGATTACGAGTCTGGATTTTAACATTTACATTGTTTGGCTCAGCGAACCTTGGAATCTTTGTGTCATTTAAATTTGATTTATTGTTTTTTCGCCTGTCTACTTCTCCTAGCCTTCTTCCATGGTACCATCATGTAGGGGTGTCCATGCAAAAGGTTATCAATAAGTTGCATAAATTTTCCCTATCATCCTCTTGAATGAGTTTGATCTTTCGGCTGTTTGTGAAAACTATGAACTCTGATTTACTGTGCAGATGATCCTGATGTTGCACGTGTCCAACATCATCGAAAGTTTCTCAAAGAGCATGTTGTCTTTAAGGAGGTAACTATGTTTTACATAGTTTTCATTTTTCTTTCTAGAATGGATGTGGGTGATGGGGATTCATGTTCGTCACATATATTTTGAATTTTGTAGGCCATCTCAATCAAAGATCCCCGAGTCCTATCAAAGATTCACCAGACGTACAGAGTTGGTTATTTGAAAGTATGGGTTTGTAATGCTCTGAATTTTTGACATTTGCCTTGACTGTATTTGGGTGCAATTCTTACCTTGTAGTTCCATTTTTAGGATGTTGTTTTGCCCAGGGCATTGGATGAGGCCACAAATGCGAATCTCAATTCCATAATTCATGCAAACAATGCCATAGTGAGGTTTCTGAAACTCATTGGTTCTAACATGCCGAGCTCTGGGCTATATATTCTTAATCATGCTTCTCTTTTAGGTTGTATCTTTGTTGAAGGATGATAGCACCTTTATTCAAGAGTTGTTTTCAACGCTGCGATCACCTACCACATCCGAGGAATCCAAAAGAACATTGGTAATAATTGGCTCTGAGATACATATTTTTGCTTCCTACTATAGTAATATTATGCTGCCTTTCATATATTTAACTAACAAAGCTGGGGACGCTTGGGATTTGAAGCCGATGTGGAATAATGAAAGTTCCTCTTACTGCTTAGGATGTATTGCTGAGGTGCAATGCAGTATAAGTATTACCGAGTTGAAGTTATATCAGCTCCAACAAATATAACCAAGTTGCCTTTCTTATGGTTGATTTAAGTTACAAAATGCTCAAAAGTAGTGATTGCAATGTCAGTCTAAATGTCACCTGGGTAATGTAGCAGTGGCCTGCACACTAGTTTGCTGTGATCCTTTTCATATCGTGCTTTTGTCATTCAAGCAAATCCCTTACGCATTGGCATGATTTAATGATGCTGATGCGAAGTGCTTCGTCTCCGAGTTGCTAATTACACAATGATCTGGTCATAGTTTGCCTAATTATCCTTGGTGCCTATTGATGGCGTTGTTCATATGTCAAGTCATCGTAGTTCTGAAAGATCTCTATGGTTTTGGTACATGATAATCTGTTGGTAGGATAACTATCTGCCTCTTAAACATTGTCATTTATTAAAATTCGTTCTTCCATTTGAAGAGGGAAACTGATAATAAAAGGTCATGTTGGAGAAATTGTGTACCTTTTATTTTACTGAATATATATAGAAAGACTTGCCTATGTTTTGTGAATGCCTTGGGCTATGTGACATCAATAAAAGCGAATAGAAATCTGGATGAGGGAACCAATTTAAACAGATCTTTTAAGTGCATTTGCAACTATGCTATGTTGGGTTAACAGTGAAGTAAATTATTAACTCCGTACAAAAATGTAAAAGCAAGAATTATTAGTTCAAAAAGAAAACGAGTAACTGGCAGTCTGGCATATCTCCTTAATTGTGAAGTTTTGTTTATGCATTGCTGTCTGGCTGTTTGTTAAACCTTCGATTGACCTTACTCTTTTTTTGTGGTTAGGTGCAATTCTTACACGAGTTTTGTAGTCTTAGTAAGAGTTTGCAGATGGTCCAGCAGCTCCGATTATTCAGGTACTTTTGTGGAAGTAAAATGTTGGTTTTGTTGTCGCACAGGAGCTAATATTTGGGTTTTGACTTATTGCTGTAATATATAATAAAACAGTGTCAGCTGATTTTAGATTTCTTTTATTGTTTGTGAAATGCTCATTTTAAATTTCTTATTCCTGTAGGGATCTCATGAATGAAGGCATTTTTGACATTATCACTGATGCGTTGCAGAGTCAGGACAAGAAGCTTGTATTAACTGGGTAAGCATGCTCCCTTGGTATCAATGTTCAGTGTTTATTCTAGGTTGTCTGTTCAATACTTTTGTTTCTCATTCCAATAGCTTAGACCTAATGATAATTTATTCAATGGATGCAGGACAGATATATTGATTCTATTCTTGAATCAAGATCCAAACCTTCTAAGATCTTATGTTGTTCGGCAGGAAGGCATAACCCTTCTAGGACTTCTGGTAAGCTAGATGTTGCTTTTGTAGCAGTTATATTTAGTTGCATGGGGAATCTGCATTACCCTAACATTGCACTTGTTGGAGTGAACGGTAGCTTTTAAAAATCTGGAATAGCAAATAAGGGGTGAGAGCCTGGCTGATTTCTCTAAGGTGATAAAAAAGGAGGAATAACAGTTTATAGTTTTAAAAGATGGCAGTCCTTTGTTTATAGCTATACAATATGGTTTTAAAAATTGAATAGGAACTTAGTAATCACCATAAACAAAGCGTGAAAAATTAACCATATTGAATAGTTGCGACAGTGCACAGAACAGTAAACAACTCCACTGATTGTGTTGGACAGTCTGATCACTTGATCAGGATAGTCCGTAACTAAGGACCAGGTGTTTAGGGTGCACACTGTTGTATATATCTGAAAATCAAATAGTTTGGTTATTCGGTTAGTTTGATTAGATTATTTAATTATTTTTAGAACTTCAGTTCGCCTTTGGTCATAAAGTTAGATAATCAAACAAATGGATTTGAAATATTCATTTTAAATTATTGACCCTTATATTGCTTCAGCCTTGATCTCTAAACATTGCTTAAACGAACAGCCGTAGTGTTATGAGTACTTTTTCAGGAACCTATGTGCATTTCGTATGTTCATGGATTACTTTATCTTACATATTACATGACTAAGAATATTATAAATCAGACTAAAGTTATAATGGTCAATCTTCATAGGAAGAAGTGTAGCTTTTTCATAAAAGTTTCATTTTTACCACATTCCCTATGGCTTTTACAAGGCCATTTCGCCTCATCCTCTGGCTTTTACTAGGTCATTTTACTACATTCTCCATGGCTTTTGGTAGTTTCATTTGTAGCAGATTCTCACACTTTTGCTGTTCCTTTGTTATTTAAAATTTTGCAAATTATTATATGAACTGTACATGGATCTTTTTACAGGTTAAAGGAATGCTAACAGATTTTGGGGAAGAGATGCATTGCCAATTTCTTGAAATCCTCCGTAGTTTGCTGGATTCATATACACTATCAGGATCACAGGTATATGGTTTACTCTTCTAATGCAGCTTACCTTTCTTTGTGGATTGTCTTTTATAGTGTGTTGATTTATCAACTGATTAGAAAAATTTCCATTTTGTTTTTATTCTGTTTGTTTGTTTTGTTACTTCTCTACCTTAGTATTCAAGGTGTATAGAATGTGGAGTTGTCAACACAGTAATGAGAATGTGGTGATAGAACCCAAGAAAGCAACATTTAGTATAACAAAAAACTAGAAGAATGAAACTGTAAAAGATAATAACTCCTGATCAGGACTAAGAACAGATAGATGCAAATATTATTAAAAATAGAGGTCTAGGAGGGGATAGGTACAGAGGAAGCGACAAACTACTCGGTATTAATTTTGTCAACAGTTCGTATCTGCAGCTTATTCCGAGGTGTATTTATGGCCTAATTAAATAGAAACACTTCAAGCCTTTTCTTATACCCCATCTTGCAATAATTTCTCCCGTTTTACTTGTTACAAATATTAAGAATATCATTCTTAGTGCTTGCCAAGTATCTGTACGCCCGTGTTGTAACAAACTCAATTTTCTTTTACACCTTACTGTAAACAGGATTTAGTTGTAGGCATGGACTAGAGTTTTGGAGTTTGAAACCCAGAAAATGCAATTAATTGCAAATTCAATTTTAATCCAATGATAAAAGAAATAAAAAATTTCTGGACTTCTTTTTTTCTAACTAATAACTTCAATTTTGGATTATTTCTTTCAGCAGCAACTAGCAAGTTGTGTGAAAATTTGATGTGAGATGGACAGATGTTATCATGTATTTTTCACTAAGTGATAAAGATTTTGTAAAAATATTCTAAAGAAGTTATTGGGTAAAGGGATTGGAGTCGGTTGAATGTATTTATTGAAATAGGCCAATCCCTTTTTGGTAAGACCTGCATAGGAAAGTCAACAGTGTTATTAATGTAGTAAAACATCAAAATAACTTCAATGGGTAAGTAATACTTTCAAATATTCCTTCAGTTTTCACCAGAAAGTTCTTTTGTACGATATGGATTATGTACTTGTATTTATCGGTTTTAATTACAGTAACAATGTCTAACCCTAGGGTGACCTTTTGTGTTTGTGTTGTGTAAAAGGTTGAGTATAATGATATGTATCAACAGGAACACATCTGTTACTAGATGGGTTGAGTTATCCAACATGAACACCACTTATGTACTGTGCATAGCGTCGACTTGACAATACACATTTTACTTGCTTAGATAACTAATTTTGGGCTGACACAATATGTCCTGTCACAATAAGATTTGGTTGACACGATATAACTTCAAACATTAACCTATTAACCTAACTTTGTTCTAACTCATATAACTTGAATGTGTTGTATAGATTTGGCCCATATACATGTTTGATGGATTCAACATTAACAAGAATCATTATATGTTCAGATCGTATGTAAAAATTCAAGTAATTAATAGATTTAGTACAGATTAAAATAAAAGTCCCCGTTATTTAGGTTGTTGCTCTACACTGAATAGGCAATAAACTAAACCTAGGAAATACATAAACTAAACCTAGGAAATACTTTTAGTAGAAAACAAACTAAACTAGGAATATGAAATAAATTACGCAGGAATTAACTCAGAATAGAAAATAATCCTAACACTGCCTCTCACATGCAAGTTGGAGAACACAACGAGTCTTGCGCATGAACCAATAAGTAAATTTCATATTTCAACACCCCATCACACGTAGGAGGGCTGAATGTTTACATGTGTGCGATAGCTGGAATGAACTTCTACATACCGACCCAAAAATATAGTGTGAAGGTGATTAACAAGACTATGCCTGACGAAAAATGATCTTTGAGCTCTGGATGCAAGATTTAGCAATTAGGTCATGGTGTGACGGTGCAAATCAACTTTAGGCAATTGCGTCATGTAGGTAATGGTGCAAAACGTCTCCAGATAACTATGGGCCTATGGTGCATATCTACATTGCAAACCATTAATATTTTGGCTCGCATTTAAGCAGGGGAAGAGATAAATAGTAACGAAACAGTAATGGGAAGCGAAAGTTGGTACAATATCGTACTGCCTCCCTGCTACCCAGAGCCATAAACTGATGAGTGGGTAAACAAACTAAAGGCCAACTAGCATTCAATACGATGTTGATATCGTGGGTTAAATATTTAATTAATTGATAGATTGATTAGGGATTACTATGAGAGACCCCTTTATATAGGGGATTATCCTACACTAAGTAGGAAATAAACCAAATCTAGGGACTAGATAAATAGTAGGAAACCAGGAATAGGAAATTAACTAAACAAGAATCAACTTGGGATAGGAAATAATCTTCATACTTCCCCTCACATTCAAGTCGAATAACTCGAGTCTTGCACGTGAATCAAGAAGTAAAATCTTGTTACTGATTTTTGTAAATTTTAAAGGTTATGACCAACAACCCCAAATGATGGGCTACTATGGTAAACTAGATATAGTCTACTACTAAGTGAGGAAGCTGAACTGGCACTGGGAAACTTTCATTTCAAGTATTATGGATACTTATTGAACATCAATTTATCTTTGTTTTCCGGGTGTTATAATTGTTCATTACACAAATTTGATAATCTTGGTTCCTATTCTATGCTGGTGTCCTTTTGGCCTTCAGTTCAAGTTTACTGATGCTGGCATAGCATTTTGAATGTTGATGTGTAATTCATTATATTTCTGCTGATATATTGGAAAACTTGTCAGTTGAACGTTCACGTAAGATCAGATATCTTTTATTATATATATTCCGGTTTTACTGCTTCAAATGTTGTGATGTTACTTATACACATTTCTTTGATCGCAGAGAGATAATATAATTGACATTTTTTATGAGAAACATTTGAGCCAATTGATTGATGTAATAGCGACATCATGCCCTTCTGAAGATGGTGCTCAGTCAATCACTACTGTTGACTCTGGCAGAAAAGTCAAAGATCAGAATAGTGTGAAGCCTGAAATACTATCTAACATATGTGAGCTGTTGTGTTTTTGTGTTCTCCACCATCCATATAGAATCAAGTAAGCATTTGAATGGTCATTGTGCATTCATTCATATTTTTTTGTTCTGCTAGTCATTGACACTCATACATGTTTCTATATTCTCGTTACAGGTGTAATTTTCTTCTTAATAATGTCATAGATAAAGTTCTGTTACTTACGCAGAGAAGTGAAAAGTACATTGTAGTCGCAGCTATTCGATTTCTCCGCACTATTCTAACGCGCCATGTGAGTTCTTTTGGTTTCCTACTTTGTATTAAGTACAACAGTGGAACGAGCATGTGTGATCATATCTGAGTACTGTTTTACTCTAAAGTACATGATGATATTTGTATAGTGCTAACTGATAGCCATGAAGTATTTCTGTCAAGCCATGTCCTTGTTATGTTTCCAATCCAGTTATTTTTGGATGTTGTCTATAACTCAAATGTTCATATTTTGTCGGTTCTAGTTGTCTTGGTTATTTTTGTTGATTGTTAGGTCCTTTTTGAGCTAAATGATAGGTTGATTGTGAACCTTTGTTTGTGGCGTTTAATCCTTCCTTTTCTGATGTTATAATTTATGATGTCATTTTTATCTTAGTTTTTTCATGGAGTGCAGTTTATTGGACTTATGGGTAGAATAATACTAGAAATTCCATGTAGCTCTCATTTTTTTTACGGATGGGTGGGATGCCTTCTTGTGCCCTTTGTCTATGAAACTTCATTTCTGCGTAATTAACTTTCTATCTCTTTCTATGACCTTCTGCTCCCTCTAATTTAGCTGCATCTAGGTTCCACGTCCTATTTATTGTATATCAGACCGGGAATTAAACTTATTCTTCCAGTTAAAAATTCCAAAGTTTCATTTATGCATCACCTTGTTCTGGTGTGCTGATACTTATGTTATTTTGCATCCCAATGGTTAATGAGGGACAACCCAGTTTTTCGATTTCACACTTGAGCATCACCTTGTTCACAAGATTCATTATATCAAACTTGAACAACCCATGAGTGTGGAGCAGGAGCTCCCTGTTTGAACGAAGTGAATTGTCCATTGAAGAAAAGGCTTGCAATATAAAGTAGTGCCTGCATCCAAGTCTTCTAAGGGCACCACAAATGTATCAACTGATCATTGTGGGGATATGAGTTTAAAGAGTTTTTTTTTAATAAGTTGAGAAGGAACTGGTTGCTCTGGTAATGTTTGATAGCTTAAAGGGTGTCTGAATCTTAAAGTATTCTTTAGTGGAACTTGTATTACTTACAGAGAGGCATATACTTTATGCGTCAATTTTGTTTTAGTGAGGTAGTTTATCATTTTTGTTCCTCAAATTTTATGTTGGGATGATGCTGTGTGCACCTGTTAGTCGTTGTTACTTTTAATGATGAGATATGAGCAAAGTGTTTCAAGACCGAAATATGGTGAGATATATTGGCAGACATGTTTTGAACTCTAGGCTTTGGTGGTGAGGGTGAGTTTGGAATCAAATATGTTGAAATAGTAATTGTTGGTTTACGTTGATAGTCAATATGAAGGAGACTGCAGACTCTCAGCCGTAAATATGAATCATTTTCTATTCTTTGGTTGTTTCTTGCTTTCTTCAGCCATAGTTTTTCATTATTCCCTTCGGCTTTGTGTCTATTTGTTCTGGTATATTACTTTATAGACTGTTCTTTTGTATTTACTTTCAGTTTCTTTGATCTGTTTAATCAAGTATCCTTCTTGTGGCAATACAGTTTATTTCAACATATGGGATAATTTGCCAATTTGCAGGACGAGCATCTCATTTATCATATAGTGAAGCATGATCTTCTCAAACCAATTATAGATGTCTTTGTTGGCAATGGTAATCGCTATAATCTGCTGAACTCTGCAGTTCTTGAACTTTTTGAGTACATCCGCAAGGTGGTTGTCTTACATGGATCATGTTTTTGTCAGATCTTGTTTATTTGTGAATTGCTTGCTTATAATTTGTTTTCTTGCAGGAAAACTTGAAAGTATTACTTAAATACATAATTGACTCATTCTGGGATCAGTTGGTTAAATTTGAGCATTTTGCCTCTATCCACTCTCTGAAAGTTAAATATGAGCAGGTTATTTTCCATTATACTCCTTCAGTATTTAATTTGAGATAGGTCTGTTGGTCTCTGACATTTGTATATTCAGTCTCTAGAGAACTGTGGGTCAAAAAGCACTGTGACCTTGTTGGAGTCTAGGAAAAGGATTGATGAGCGAGCTCTGGAGAAGGAAGAGGAAGACTATTTCAATGAAGACAGGTATTCTTCTTCCAATATATGCTTCGTGTATACTTGCCTCTGCCATAGCTAATCACAGTATCTTCTTAATCAGTGATGAAGAAGATACTGCATCTGCTTCAATGTCACGGTCACAAAAAGTACAATCACAGACTGCTTTATCTAATGGGGCTGCTCCAAGTGATTCATCATCAAGGTATTGGCATTTTCAAAGACTAGCAAAAAACCCACCTTCAATTCAATCTTAATGAGTTTGATTTTCACCTCGCAGTCCAAGATCTGGTGGATTGGTTGATTATGATGACGACGAAGATGATGAGGACTACAAACCGCCACCTAGGAAACAGTCGGAACCTTCTGATGAAGATGGGGGGATGGAGTCAATTGTGTTGAAACGAAAACTGATTTCCAAGGACAAAGAACCTGATGGAGCAAAGAAGCCAAAGTTGGGTACAAGTTCCAAGGCAAAAGATAGTGTATTTGCTGCTTTGTGCTCTACACTAAGTCAGGCAGTGTTGCCCGGTAAGAAAACAGCGCATAATAGCCACACAGCAGATGGTAATAATACAGTGGATGAAGAAAATCAAGGGAAGGAACCTGATGATTCTGGAAGCTGTTCCGATAGCAGTGGTTTGGGCCAGGAAGACCAGAGAGAGAAAGAACTTGCGGCTTCTTGAAGTTGCACTTATTTGTTGCATAGACAATAGACCATCCACTGATACCACCACAATCTCACCTGAAATGAGTGTATATGGATTCTGAGTTACATTCCAAAATCATATCCAGGTGGGACTTTTGTTTTCCATTATTTCAGCCAGTAGATCTGCAAGTAGCAAGCCGGTTCAGTGACGTTAAAGAAACAAAAGGGAGGTGTCATTGGTGTGTGACTGATAGAAGACGGTAATGTGCAGTGCAAAAGTTGGTGAAATCTCTCCTTACCTTGGGCTTCCTATTGATGCTTTGTAAAAACATTCATTAGAATGAACTTGGTTTGTTCAAATTTTTGTTGGTGGCAGTTCTCTCACTTATAGTTAACCCTTCTCTATTTATTCCCTTTAGCCATGCAAAGCAGCATACCATAGAAAGTACTTCGATGTATCGCCCTTTGCAGGTTCTTTGTTGATCGGTTTTGTGATGATTGTGACTGTAATGGAGAGGAAGATTTAGCAAATTGGTTAATAGGTCAATTTCTGAATTGTAGTATATCAGTTAAACTTACCTGTACAAGATCTCTGTGACTTGGTACTCTTTCTAAAACATTTTTGTTACAGTTGGGTCTTGGTTCTCTTGGGTCTGAAGAAACTTATACCTTGCTTTAAAGTTTGTGTTGATGTATAGTAGTCATCTTGGAATAGAGTTTGATATGAGTTTTGGTCTTGACATTCCAAAAAAACATGAGGATTATTCAAGTTTTTGTTAATATGTCTAGTGTTGAGTTGACTTCATAGGATCGTAGTAAGCCGAAGTGTTTGCATACATGTTTTTTTTATATATAAACAATATGGTGGTTTGTGTTAGAAGTTAAAACTATAGAGATCAAAGCTTGTCCAGTTTAATGTCTATTAGGTCTTTTCGGTGTGATGCAAAATATTCTCAATTTGGAAGCCTCCAAATTTAAAATTTTGGTGGAGAATTTTGTGGTTGTTACCAAAATGGCAAATATTTGGCATACGAGACGAACAAGAAAATTTCATATAAAAAAGGCCCAACAATGTTTAAAGAAGAATAACTAATAACTAATAGATAAATTATAAATATATAAATGATTATAGAATATATTATTTAATAAAATTATTCTTCAACAATATTTAAAATAAATAAATAATAGATAAAGATATAAATGATTCTAGAATACGTTACTTAATAAAAAAACGTTTAATACTTTATTTAACATAATTTACTTTTGACTATGTTTTCCTTCTTATATTTCACATTATTACTCAAAACAAACAGTGTCTTTCTGGTTCTTTCTTTCTTTGCGTCATTTCTTTTGTTTTCCTCTTTTCATGACTGTTATAGTTTTCATCCTCTCCGATCTTTTGTTGGTGTTGTCAACCTCTAATCTTATGATGACTCCTATCCCCGTTCTATTGTTAGTACCGCCTCCCTGTCCTACACATAGTTCATCAAACCTGTGCGGGGGAGAAAACCTCACGTGGTCTCTAAGGTTCTCTCCTCATTGTCGTCACTACCTCCGCTGCCATATCTGTCGTCTCCTTCACCTCCTTCACCGAACCTGCTGTCTCCTCCCTCATCGTCGCCTCCGATTCCAACCCATAGGAGGCATGACCCAGGATCTGACGATCAACTTGGAATACACCTAGTGGAGCCCAACCCACCTCCACATCCCGTGTAGGATTGGTGTTCCTGGTCAATGGAACGCTACCCGTGGAAGCTGATCCAAAACCATGAGCATTTTTTTAACTGACCAATGGAGGAACGGATGAGCAAGGTAGCACCTGACCTCCGTGGGTGACGAGTATGATGTTGTAGAACCCCACTGGTATCCTTCCCCTCCGGGGTCAGGAGCCCCATTGGTATCCATCCTCTCCGGGGTCGAATACTCTGATACCCTTACACACCGGATGGAGGAGCCTCGCTGGTACTTCTCCTCTCCGGGGTTGGATGGATCCGACACCACCACCCAAGGCAGTGTGGACTACACGATCGATACCGAGGAAGTTGGTCCTGATGGGGAAGTAACGAGGCACGATGAGCTACATCGTGGGTCACCATGAGCCACCAAGGGCACTTCAGGGTGTCTATGAGGAGCCACACCCCGGCCTCTGCAGAAAAATTACCTTATGTTCCATAACCTCCTCCTTTCCCTGACATATTCTTTGTACGTTTGTTCGGACATAACAAGATCGCTCAAGTCAAGACGGAGAAAGTCCCATGGATCCACAACGCTATGCACAGTTCGAATAGGGAACAACCCCTAGCCTATTTCTAGGTACCACCGGCTATCGGATCCCCATGGTCGGAGACCACTAGCAGAGAAGCTCAATTTGTATCCCCATGGTCAACGACCACTAGCAGAGAAGCAGATTTGGACAAATTTCCAGATCTGCGACTCCTACAGACCCGAGCCCGGGCCTGAAAGAAAAAACAAACATCAGGGAGGAGGAAGCTCCAATGAAACACACAAATCCGTGCAAAAACGAAAAACTCTCAAACTATGAGGTGGGCGGCTAGGTTCTATAAAATTTTATAGGAGGAAGACATTATGGATGGTGTCCTCTTTGCAGCTGAAATGGTCCACCATATCAAACATTCTGAGGAGGAGGTTATTTTTTCAAAGTGAATTTTGAAAATGCAGATGATCATGTCAGCTGGAGTTTTGTCCCAAAATTGTTGGAAAGAATGGGATTTGGGCACAAATAGATAATGTGGATCAATTGCAGTCTTAAAACTTGGGTTTCTCACTATGCTAAATGGTACCACTTCAAAAGATTTCTCACTTGAAAGAGGCCTAAAGCAAGGATGCCCAATATCTCCAATGATCTTTGTTCTTGTTGGTGAAACCCTACATCAAATTCTTCAACAAGGACTTGATAGAGGTCCGTTTCAAGGAGCACAACTAGGGACTACATGTCCAATAATTTCTCACCTTACATTTGATGATGATACCATAGTATTCATCAAGGGAAACTTAGAGCATGCAAGGAACCTCAAATCTACCCTCAGGACCTCTCAAGTTGCAACAAGGCTGAAAATCAATTATGCAAAGTTAAAGGTCTTAGTGCTAAATCCAAAAAATATCTCAGTAGAAGAATTTCAAATGATTCTAGACTGTGAATTATGCTATTTGCCTATGGATTACTTGGGGTTCAAGCTAGGTGCAAATCTAAGACTTGCTAAATCTCGGGAACCCATTATCAAGAATTATAAAAAATGCTTGAGATTATGGAAAACCAGATTTCATTCTATTGATGGAAGGATAAATTTGATCAAGTCTTCTCTTAGTACTCTGTCTTTATATTACATGTTTATCCACAAAGCTCCTAAAAGGGTCATCAAACAACTTAAGGCCTGACAGAGAAAATTTCTACGGAAAGGATCCTTGGAAGGGAATGTATTATCTAAGGTAGCCTAACACAATCTATGTAAACCAGTTGAGTGTGGAGGATTGAGGACCAAGAAACTTTCTGACATGAATAAAGCACTGATGACAAAATGATGGTGGAGATTTATTAGGGAATAAAAGTCCCTTCGAAAACTGGTTATTTGTCACAAATATGGATAGAACATAGCTGACTGGGATTTATCTAAGTGCAGCATTGCAGGAACCTCAACATTAATGGTTCTCTGTAATTGCAAGTACTCTCTGGTTATATGGCTTGCTAGAAATGATTTATTTTTCAACAATGTAAGTGAGGCTCCTCCCATCATCTTCCAAAAAATTCAAAGCTTCTTATTTAGGCAAAAATTGGCCTCTTTCAACAAGTACAAAACTTTCTCTTTCATCCATTGCAACACCTCTCCTTAGTTACATACAAGATGCAAGAAGATTGATGCCTAAAGGGATGATGATTGTTTTTTATTTAAAGATCTACGAGGTGTTTTTCTTGGGTTACTTGTACCCCAAATTATCATTCCATTATTACTTTTTCTTTGGCTGGGTGGGGGTAGGGGGATTTGGGATAGGGTTTGGGTGGTTTGGGAGATCGTGGTGAGGTTGGTGAGGTCTTGGTCTTGTTGGATGACTCTTAGGATTCTATGTCATTAGTTATTGTATTAATGGAGTGTGAGTCTTCTCTTGTATCCCTTGTCTTTTTGTTTCTCTGGTGCGAGGGTAGATAACTTTTATGTTTGAGTGTCTTCTCTCTGATTTTCTTTTGCTTTGGGTTCAGTTGCTGCTTTGATCTGATTTGGTATTGCAGGTATTTTTGGTTAATTTCTTAAACCAGATTAATGTTGTCTGCCTACAACTCTCACAAGTACTCCTTGCTGATTTTCTAGACGCCCTACTTAGTTCTCTTAAGAGTGTTTTGTTCCTTACTTTTGTATTTGTGTTTCTCTTCCTTTATTTGTAAGATTATGTATTATTATCTTAGGGTTATGGCTATCTATGCTGGGTGGTTGAGCTTCAGTTGTAACCTCAGGTTCTTGGGTCTTTGGGATGACTGAATTTTAGACTCCTGACCTTCGTTTTCACTTCGGGAAGATTGGTCTATATAAAATGAAAAATTGCTGATAAAGAAAGGGTTTTCGATTGCATGATTATAATGTATGATATGAATAAAACTTACAATAGGATCCAAACATCATATTTGTGTTCCAGAAATCAGAACCATCAATCCTTGCACCCCACAACATCAAACCAATATCATCCACCGGAAGTCAGAAGCCCACAAAATTATGGCCTATAATTATCATCCTCTAGATTTTTGAAAAACATGCAACTTTGAACCCTAGTAACTTCCCTTTACTCATCTCGTCTCCATCGGCAACGGCCAAGGCTCTTGCCATGGTTGTTGTCAATGGCGACTACCTTCTCCCCCTTTCCTCTCCATCTCTTTCTCTCTTTATTGTCTTCTTCTTCTCTGTCTTGCTTCGTCCGATTCTTGCTTCAAGTTTTTTTCTCTTCTTCTCGCCGGTTTCTGGTCTAGTGGAGCTTGCCGTGGTGGCTGCTCCGGTCCTCTTGCTCCTGCTGCTGCCATGGTCTCTCCTACTGCCCGAGTTAGGTCAGATCTGCATCTCCAGCCAAGATTTTCTTTGTGCATCTTGTTGGTTTGAGAGTTGGTTTTCAGCTCTGGTGCATCAGCTCCGGCTTCTGGTCGTCGGAGGTTCGTTCAGTGTCAGGTCCAACTTCTTCTCTCAAGGGCGGCGCGAGTGGGCAGGTTTTGCTCCGGGTAGGTTTTTGGTTGTGTTCAGGTCTCAGGCGGGGAGGGGTCTAGGAGCGGGTCAGCTTTGGCCCATGTTCGGGTCTTAGACTGGGTAGGGTCTTGGGTCGCGTCATTTCGACCCGAGTTTGGTTTGGATTGAGCCAGGTTTGGATCCCGGTGCTCCGGTTAGCTTGGGTACTCCTGCCCTCGTCGGAGCACCTCCATCGAGCCCCCGCTCTCTCTTATGCCAGTTTCTTGCCGGGCCTCCTTCTCTGCATTTCGTCAGTACATATTTGTTCTGTTTCGGCTCAGCCTCGTTTCCGTTCGCTACTGTTGGGTTCGCTGTTGTTGGGTTCTTGCGCGTATTCATAGTCACCCTTCACCTGCACCATGCTGGGTTGGTCAGAGACTCGATGATGTCTCTGCTCAGGTTGTTTCCCCCTTGTTTGTTCTTGTTTTGGTGGTGTGTTTGTTGGCGGTACAACCTGTGCTGACTAGTGATTGGTGGATCGATTTTTTTTGGGGGGGGGGGGGAGCCTTTCTGGGTGTTTGGGTCCTATTTTTTGGGACTCTCCGGTGAAAGTGGGGGTGCGTGGATGCACGTGACAACAACTTGATTCATGGCTAGGAAGGGTTGCTTTCCTTTACTTGCTTAGGTGTTAGATCTTTCCGGGTCCGGGTTAGCTCATGCTCGGTATAGTTACAGGCCTTCCCTTTAGGGTCCTCATTTGGTGTTGGCCGGCGAGAGGTTACCGGTTTTGGTAGCGGAACGCTCAGCTCGAGTTCCAGCATCGGATCCCCGACAATGATGATTTCCTCAGCTAACTAGGAAGTCTGAACTTGCTCTTGGTAGAAATATTGATCCTCCCCCTTTGGGGCTTTTCTTGTTGTTGGCCGGAATCTATTTTTAGAGGATCGAGTGCGAGCTTCAGCACTTTCAATTAAGGGGTGCAGTTTTTGAAGGGTTGCTGGTTTGGCTTTCGGTGTGGCGTTGCACTTTTCGGTTGGCTTTGGTGTCAGTTATGTCCGGATTCGGGTTGGATCATGCTCGGTATTATTACAGGCATTCTCTTTTGGGTCCTCGCTAGGTGTTGGGCGGCGAGGGGTTACCAATCACAGGTTCAGAACGCTCAGCTCGAGTTCATGCCTCGAATTTCTGGAAGATTGACTTGTTGCTGCCTGCTAGGAGGTCTGAGTTCGTTCTCGGTAGAAATACTGGTCCTCCCCCTCAGGGGCTTTTCTCGGTGTTGTCTGGAATTGGGTTTTGGAGGACTGAGTTCGAGCTTTAACATATGTTGGAAGTCTTTTCTCCACGTGCTTCATGTTTGTTAAATATGGATACTTCAGATCCTCTTCACTTTTAGCGCTTAATGGTTGTTAAATCTAGCTATTAGACCTTGTTTTAGTGGTAGCTTCCTACGTGAAGCGGTTGTTTTTTTTGTGGTTTCCTATGTGAAGTGGTTGTTTTGTGGTGGTTTCTTGTGTGAAACAGTGTGTTTCTGGTTTTTGTTTTTTGGGTGTTGGTTTCTGTTTCTGGTCATCTTGTATTCCTTTCCTTTTTTTTGAACGATGGTGCAATTTTATTAATATCGAAAGATTACATAGATGTGGCCCAAGGAATAAATTCTCCGACCACGAATACATGATTAGAATAGATGAACAAAGGTTCTCTAACCCTTTTCAGAGCATAACCGCCGGAAGCGGTATTTTGACGCCTTATAGGCCATGAAAGAAAGCGGAGGGGGGTAAAGGGGGTACCGGAGATCCTGGGGGACCTCAACGGTAAAGGTGAGGTGGGGAGGCAACACATCATACAGGGACCCTTCCCAAGGCCAGTCCCTGATGCATAACATGTTACTCATTCCTCCTGGCAGGGCTGTTTCCCCGCCTTGAATTGTTCCTCCCAAAATAAACGAAACCCTTTCGATTAGCCAGAGCCATAATCGTGAAAGGGGATGAGGCGGTTGCGGCGGTGGAGGCCAAGGAGGAGGACGCGCCGGCTGCGACAGAGTCGGTTGCACATCCTAGATGCGATGAGCACATCAACTACATTCCAAATGCAATGATGCCTCAAATTACATCCAATATAATTCTTCCTTTGAACCCGTCAACTACATCCAATGCAATGACGGTTCTAAGGGTTCACACACAAGGATTAAAATTCCAATTTTATCTTTGCATGTGAGGTGATATGCTCGGTAAATAAAGTTAAGCATGCAATTCTAAAACACATAGAATTAATCATGCATAAACTAAACCAAGCATAAAGCGATAAATGTGCACATAATAGCCCCCTAAACTAACTCCCACTAGCTTCTTGAGCTCCACCGACTCCAAGCCGATGCCAACACCCGAAAAGCCACCAAATGACCTTTTCGCCCTTTCTTCGTCTTGAGTAAAAATTACAAATTAATACACGACTCGCAGGTCGGGAATAAATAAATATTACAAACAAGTGGTTCGACGACCACATCTTGAAAGAATAATTACATGCTAACTCTAACGGCTCGCAGGCCGTGAAAAGCGATAAATAATTAAATCGAGCTCGGGGCTATTATGTACACCATGCCAACATCACATCACACATCGTGTTATCAAACAAGCATGTTATCAAACATCATGTGATTTTCCGGTTTTATTTAATAGCCAAGTTTCGAATTTTTTTGATGCTCGGTTTATCGAAACCGTTCAAAAATGAAACTTTTGAACATTTGATCTTCGATTTCGTCATGACGGTTCCAAACTCTTCATAACTAAAAAAACGGTTTAGCCTTGGCATATCAACCATCCAATGGTCATGCTTGGCCTAGCTCCGTCCAACGGAGCCCCGTTCGGTCCCGGTTTCGGCTCCCCGAGAGTCCCGCTCCCGAGACCCGAAAAATCAAATTTTTTTCAAAATTTCCAGATTTGAAATAATTTTCAAAAATTCATTTTACATGCATTAAATCCATAAACAAGAATTTAAAACATGTTATCAAACAATTTAGCAAAACAACATGCCAAAAACGAAACTTTCAAGCAAAACCGAAACTTTGAACACCGTCTTGTGAATCCCGAAGGTAGCACGGCTCTGATACCACTGTTGGGTCTCGAGGTAGGGTTGGAGATGAACCAACTCGCAGCGGAAAATCAATGAAAACCAAGAGACGATTAAAACCATGAAACAACTAACAAAGAATGTATTCACAAGAGAAAAATTCAGCACTAGTTCTTACCAAAACAAGAACACCGGTTAACGAATGATTGGCTTGAGTCTCCAAGACGCCTACGTATCCACATGGGAATCAAAGCCACATAGTTCTTCTCTTTGAGGACTCAAGAACACAAACATGGAGGTGGAAACTAGCCAAACCCGAAATGGCCATGGAAGAGGGAGAGAAAATGTGTTTCCTATTCTTGTCTTGTGTTTGTTATGTTGAAAAAAGATGACTTAAACATAACAAAACCCATACTTGTCCAACTAAAGGCATGGGACAAGTATGGTGTCAAGTAAGGTGTAAATAGGACAAAGTATGGCAAGACAAGATCGGGTTAGGTGGTGAATCACCAACACCTTAATCCTTGTCTTGCTTACTTAGTACTAATTAATCAAGACTTGATTAATTAGTTCCATGGGCCTTGGTTGCATGGGCCTTTCATGGGCCTCTTGGAACATGGCCCGTGGCCATTTCCAACGAGGTCCCGTGATTCGCTCATCGCCTCCATGCCTTCCATACCGGAAATGTCCAACATTATCCGACGCGATCAATCCCAAGACTCCAAGCCTTGTCTCGATCCGTAAAGTCCTATTCACTTACGGGCACATGACCCAAAACCCAGTTTTGGTCATGTACCGAGACAACTCCCTTTTGGCCATTCTCCATAAATGTGTCAATGAGTTTCATCCTCCGGTGTGACCCTTAGGTTTATGCATGTCAATAGATCAACGTAAAATCCCATTTTACTTGATCCTATTTAAATGGAAACTAACGAGACTTTAGTATTGCCTGACACTACATAACGAATCGACCCTGTCGATTTCAACCTTTCCGTCGTCCCTGTCATTATCCTTTTATCTCCGATATCCTGATTGAGATAAGGCATAGATCCGTCATCCTTATTATTCTCAATCATCGTTCCTTGATATGTGAGATGACTGAAGATATGATACCCAGTATCATGTGCATGGCCATGCTATTCTTTCAGTCACTCTCTATCAAGCGGCCGAGAACCGATATATTTCCCATACCTCAGTATGAGGGATAAATCCCTTAGCCGCCTTTCGTGTCACTCATGTAGCCCGTTCCTAAGCCAATCCTGGCCGTTATGGAAGCCCTGTTACGGACAACGTTAGGCTCAGGTCAAACTCAGTTGTTGACTACATAGCGATCACAAAGACTCCTTGGTCTAAAGATACATGACAAGCTACAACACTGAATATGTTCATGACTTAATCTATGGCACATATTCAGGGCGGGTCATCCAATATCATGTCCCACATGATATCTATGATCAGACTCCGGAATCCCATTCCAATGACTAATAGAACGTAAGCCATAAAGAGCCATCTTTCATACTAGTCGCTTCTAGTGAAGCTTTGTTGACTAGGGACCCATCGAGTGTGATCTATCTCGATCTATGGTTCTATTCGCATGGTGGGCATAGATCAGAGCACACATCGATATATTACTCCAACACATAAGTAATATAAAGCCGCTTTAATTTTATTGCTAACGATGATATATACATTTGGACATTTAGGATTGAACTACGGGCACTAAGACTAACAGCCTGTCCCCGTAACCCATAGGGACAAACCCACTCGGGCCGGGTGAGCCGGGTTGACCGGGTGGATTGGGTTCCGGGTCAATTTTGGACACCCCTAACGGCGGCATCCGAGGCGACGACAGCAGATGGGGCGCTGACGACTTCAAGGACGACAACGACATCATCAGGGACGACGGCGGTAGAGACGGTAACCCCTGTGACAGAGGAGAGGCCGAAACAGGTCGGGAGATGCTCCGTTGGGGGCGGGAGGCGGCCGACATCGCGGTGGCTGGGGATAGCTTGAAAGAGGCCCTAGCAGAGAAGAACTTCGCGGGATCCAAGGGAAAAGTACAAAGGGGAGATTGGTAAGAAGAGAGAAGAAAAACCATAGCATAAGCTATGACAACTGCCATAGCTATAGCCATAGCCATATATGTGTAGATGGCGGTAACTCTCGAAACCCTAGCAGAGAGTTTTAGAACCAAAAAATATAGTTTGTGATGTATTGTATTCCTTTCTTTGGAGCTCCTTTTCATCCTTAATATAAGTTTAATTTAAATTTGTTTTGAGGATTAAAAATAACAGGATCCAAACATGCATTTAAAGTGTTACCGTAAACAGAAACAAGTAGATTTAAGTGCAAGTTATTGTATTATTTTAGCATAAGAACAAAAGGTACAAAATACCTCAGCTCGAGTTACACACCATAGATTGCACCTTAGATGATTTTATTACGCGAAACCTATTTTACTTATATCCTAATGTGTAGATATTATCTGGGACGATTGAAACATACATAAAAGTGTTACTTGAAATAGAAACAAGTAGATATAAGTGCAAATTATTGTATAATTGACTATAAGAACAAGAGGTACAAAATACCTCAGCTCGATTTACACACCATAGATTGCACCATAGATGGATACATATTAATTAAAGGAAGAGGAGATAAACAACGGAAGTCATATATAGTCGTTATTGTATAAACGCTGCATACTCCGACATAGTTGCTTTATTAGTGTGCATGTGGGGTGGTCTCTCCGGGATGCCTGTCGGTGAGCCAGTTGAGAACCCCCCGGGACACTCCGTGGATCACGCCGTCGATCGGAGCTAAGGGAAAGAGCACCACATCAGCCACCTGGTGCAACTGGTCGATCCTATGCTCGATTCTGGTGGTGATCACGTCCTTAACCCGCTCGCTGGTCTTGGTCATGCTTCCTAATTTGGCTTAGGCTTAAGCTTAGCTACTACTCTTAATTATGAGGATCAAGTGTGATTGTGATGCTTATAAACACAACTCATCTCCTCTTTATATAGCCACTATCTAGCATCCTGCAATAGCAATGTTCATGCAGACCTTTTTTTAATTTGAACAACACATGCCACAGAATATATATAGTTGATAATACTTTAATAAAGTCATGAATCCATTCCATTCTAGAATGGGTTACTTTAATTAACACGTTTTTGCTTGCATTGGAAATGTGAATTTGAATATATATATGTGAATTAACACGTTTTTGCTGAAAGGTTAACGTGAATCGAATTGTAGTTTCGACTTTTCGCTTCCTATGTTAACGAAATCGTTAATTTGAACGGTTCATATAAGGTTTTGTAAAAGTTCCAACTTTTCGTGTATGGAACTGTAACGAAACGTTTGTCTGAGTTAGGACGTCAAAACGAAACGTTCAAGAAGGTTAGGAACCAGAGTCATCCCTTTATTTAAACAGCACGGGCCACCGAACATAATAAGACGAATATGTAGAAAAAACATTGATGCATGTGAAGAATAATTTGGATTTTGTTCATTTGTGTGTTACCAACAATGCTTTAATAAAGTCACGAATACATTCCATTGTAGAATGGGTTACTGTTTGAGTACAACCGCCAATCCAACGGTATCAGACCGATCAAAATTCAAACGTGCTCTGGTTCTTTTTCCCCGAGAAATAAAGTGGTTTGGTTCATCTGATATCATAAGAAAAATTTCCTTGAATCTCGTACATTACTGATTTTTTTTTAAATTAGTCACGTAACCAAACACGATACATGAGAACAAGTGTTGGGAGTAATTACCTATGAACAAGTGTTCCCTAGGATTCCATCGTCTGGGTGGGCCCTTGGTCTCTAGTAGTTCGAACCTTGACGGGCCAAGTCTTGGTGGGCCGAGTTTTGGTGGGCCGAGTATTGATGGGCCTAGTCTTTGCGGACCAAGCCTTGGTGGCCCGAGGCGGGTTGGGGGTCAGTTGGGTGCACCGGGTTGTGGATCATACCGAAAACGAAGTACAGACACGAGCAAGCTGGTTTCGAGGATCTAGGGGACAAGATGAAAGGAATTTATAGTCGGGGACTCAACTTCAAACAGACACTGACTCAACTATATGACTCGAGTTCTTACTACAAAGACTTTCTACTTTCAGTCCTTGGTTGATTAACTAGAGGAGCTCTAACCTCTCCTGGATGTAGGGGACCATTTTTTAGAGGACTATGTAACCAGCTTCTTCTTTCGATCTGCGAGGGGAAGAGTTCGAGTTTTAGCCGGGGTGCCTAGGGATTTTCATCAGTTAGTAGTACTCTTCGTGGACTTGAGGCTTCAGATGTAACCTCATGATATCATCTTCACCCACTTCTTGGTGGGGCACGTATCTCAAACCTCACGGTGGGGGCCTAGAACCGAGGAACCAGTTTTCGTCTAGGGAGCGCCCTCAGTACTTGTCTGGCGGTGGATGGTGACGTGGATGGCATGAGTTGGGGTGGGGGGTGGGATTCATGAGGCTTAGGGTGAGGGTGGATGTCCGTCTTCCTTTACAGAGTCAGATAGGTTTTGACTCTCAGAGTCTAAGGTACAGATCCTTCGGCACATCTCCCATGAACGTTTATCGGACTACTATTTTGGCTATAGCTATGTAGGCCACCTGGTATCAGCATGTCATTCAGGTCACACTGATATTAGATCCTCTCTCCCATCCTCAACTGATTCGTGATCGGTTGGCTCTTGTGCCCGTCATGGTAGGATGACCCCGGGTACTAATTGGTTCTACTTGGGTGGCTCTTCTGGTCGCCTAACCCCCAACTTTACCCAAGTGGCACGAAGAACAGGGAATCAAGAGAGCAAGGGGAATGTGGTAGAGGAGGAGGCTTCCTCCCCTGATCGAGTCATGTTTTTTCCCATCAGGAGTGATTATCAGACCCAAGACTTTGACTCACAAGTCATGTCTTTGCCTGATCTTCGTGGGGTTCTCCAACTGACTCCCTCTTTATTCCTCCAGCTGTATTCAGAGAGGAACCTGAAACTTCGATTTTCTTGCCTCTAGAGAGCTGTCCGGTTACCAAGTTTTTCCAACTTGGATCACCTAATCCGGCTGGGGTCAGGGACATGGGTCCGGAACCTGGTGGGATGTCCGTAGACTCCTTGAACTCCCAATCAGTTGCGTATTGCTTGGCCTTCTGATCCTTCTAAAACTTCAGGATCGAGTCATCGAAACGTGGAATAGCCCGCATCTCCCGGTCACACTCCCGAGCTGCATGACCGATCCTCACACATTTGAAGCAAAATGTAGGAAGCTTCGTGTAGGTGAGAGACACCCGAATGGGATCTGACAATTCTCAAAAATACAACAACAGATGTTGGCAAAGAAGACGTTCCACGGGATGCCATAATCGAACCCTTACCGCACCCCCAACATAGGCCCCATTGATCGCACGAGACTTCACACAGGTACCAAAAGCCGCACGAATTGTTTCTCCTGTCGACTTCGTCCCGACCAATAGAGTGAGACCACGAGCATGGACCCTTAGTTGTACACGATATAGGGCAGGAAGTTCCCTGGCCATCGAGTCAATGTCCCCAAGGAGGAGAGGAAGACCATCAAAGCACCAAGGTTCGTTCACGCTGACCCACACCTAGACCTCCGCCGATTCAAAGTAGAATCCGAAAAGGCCCGCGCCGATGTCCTTGATGACCAAACCCGACGCCGATCTTCCCCATGCATTGGTGACGATTCGTAGCAGGACCTCCTTTCAGGGAGGTTTTGAGGCCTAAATCTTTCCCACCATACCGAATTGTTGTCGTTCCAACACCGACCGATTATTTGACGTATAAGGAACCAACACCTCCGTTTCCTCTTCCTCCTAGAGAGAGCACGAGAAAAGGCTATCTTGGAGGCTCTCCATGAAGGTAAGTAGGCTCGGGGGCACCAAAATCTCGAGTGCTAGGGTTTCCTCCAAGGGCTCCAATGTGCCCCCTCTTCGAACCAATCCCACATGGACAATCAACAAGGACGAGAGCAAAAGGGAAGAACGCAGGGGCACCTCCATCTCCTTCCTCCGGTCATCATAGTCGACGGGCGCCTTCCCTCGATTAGGGTCCCTCCGCAGTAGAGGTGGAGACTCAAGATTGTCTCTAATAGAGGGAGGAATGATCGGTGATGATAGGTGACGTGGAGCCGAAGTAACAGCTAGGGTTTTCATCGGACGACCCCGTCGAGTCTTCAGTGGGGACGACACTAACAGCGTGGTGAGCCCTAAAGAGAAGGTCACGACCGGCGTGGAGGGTGGTGGCGTCAGAGTTGGTCCGGGTTTCAGTGGCTTTAGCTTCCTCGTTCATCGTGCCTTTAAGGGGCTTGGAACATCAGAAGATGAGCGTGGGGGTAAGGCTGTTAGAGACATATAGAGAACTGTATGGCAAGAGCATATGCCGATGAGACTAAGTCGAAGGATAGGTCGACGATATCGATGATAATGAAATAGGTATGGAGCACCATAAAGATTAAGGCTAGGGTTTTCTCAGAATAAATACACGACATAACATGAGAGCTTGCCTTAGTTCAAATTACATTTTTCAGCATTTTTTTAAATGTCTTATCATTTGTCCAATAAGTTATTACATTTTTTATCTATTGCAGTTTTCATAGAAACAACACAAAGGTATTTCTTGCTCGAACTTACAGTAACATTTTATGCTAAAAGCATATATATGAGATGAAATACATTTTTCCTTGGAATATGGATTTGGATATATATCAGCAAATCATGATGCCGGTGATTTGATTCTATTTATTTTCTAAGAGTCACTGTTTTGACATTATTCAGGGATAAATTTAAAGTGGTTGAGATATTAAAAAAAATGCTCCCAGTTTTTGATTAGAATCCTATATTAGAATCATGTGAAATATGTTGGAAAGCATTGTCTAAATATATAGTAGATTTGATTATAGTGACTTTCTAGATGGAGTCTCTGTTTTGACATGACTTACGAATAAGTTTAAAGTAGACCACATAAAAAAAAAAAAAAAAACTCTTTCCTGTTTTTGATTAGAATCCTGTACTAGAATCACGTGAAATATGATTGGAGAGAACTGTCAAAACAAATAGTAGAATTTTTTATTTATATATTTCGAATAATTTATTAAATTTATCTACTAGTTAATCTTTTAGAAGATTTATCTTCAATCGTTACGGATGGATAAGCTAAGACTTTTATCTGATCATCAAGTGAATATTTACATAGTGATTGTTAGAATATAATTTAAATGAGCATTCAACTATCAACTTGAGCTTTTAGTTAAGTTGATCCTCTAATATGGTATCAGAGCTTGGTACCTTACGGACAGAGGTTCAAATCCCACTCTCTACGAAAATTCTAATTTATTCTCTATTTATCAAATTTACCTAAAATGGGCTAGCCCTTATCAATCTTCTCAATGAGCTCATCTCTCTCTTCTAAATAATTCACCTCCAAACTCGTAAACGGGCTTGTCCGTGAGGACGCGCGTTAGAAATAACTATAATTGGGCATTCAACTATCAACTTGAGCTTTTAGTTGAGTTGGTCCTCTTACAGTGATTCTCACTTATTCGATATTATTTGATCCATAGATGATCTCTAAATTCTCATTAACCACAAGCTTATCAAAACTGGTCGTTACTCAATCAGCAACGATAACGACTTGATCACTTAGGTGATCCATAGAGTTTGATTGATCAACGTCATCAATTAAAGAAATATCTTTTTTCCCCTTCAGGCATATTAGTTTAAGATTGTATAGAGCTCGTAGATAGACTCGAGAATCTACAACTCGAATTCTTCAAACGCATAACGAATTATATTGCCCACTGGCTTGTAAGAGTTGACCGGGGATAATATCCTCACCAGTCACCCCACTCCAGTGTATTTTTATTATCAACGATAGATAAATATATTAACGAAGCAAAAAATACAAACGGATAACCCAAAAATCTTAAACGAGTAAGGAATAAAACAAACATCAAAAGCATCAACAAAAGAAAAAAGCACTCATATGTCCTCAGTGGGGCTAGAAATCCCGCTACTATAATGCGAACTCAGTACCACTTCAATCTTCTTGAAGTCCATCTCATCCGAACCCTTGTAGCGGAGGTCCCGCAAACCTTAAATATTACCGGAGTCATGGAGTCATGTGGCTTTATAAGGGGTCATGGAGGGAGTTAGCTTTGGACCGTGACTCTTCATGTTTTCGTTATCTTTTGTTGTGATTTGTTTTGTCTTCATGTTTCTTAATATATGTCCGTTCTTAGTGTTTGGAGGTGAATTCATATTTGTACCATAAAGTATGATTTTTACGCGAAACCTATTTCTGATTCTATATATCCTAATAATTTGTATCTTCATATTATGACACGGGATAGAAACATTCATATGAAATGTTACTTTTGAATAAAAACAAGCAGATAAGTGCAAATTATTGTATTATTGATTATGAGAAGAAGAGGTACAAAATACCTCAACTCGATCCACACATCACAGATCGCACCATAGATTGTTACATATTAACTAAAAACGAAGGAAGAGATGAACAACGTTAGACATATTCCTTATTGTTTATACGTTGCATACTCCAACAACATAGTCGTTGTTTTATTAGTGTGTCTCTCCGGGGTGCCTGTCGGTGAGCCAGTTGAGAACCCCTCGGGACACTCCGTGGATCACGCCGTCAATCGGAGCTAAGGGAAAGAGCACCACATCAGCCACCTGGTGCAGTTGATCGATCCTATGCTCGACTCTGGTGGTGATCACGTCCTTAACCCGCTCGCTGGTCTTAGTCATGCTTCCTAATTTGGCTTAATTAGCAACTACTCTTAATTATGTTGATCAAGTGTGATTGTGATGCTTATAAACACACTTCAAGTCCTCTTTATATAGAGCTCTACTATCTAGCATCCTCAAATAGTAATTTCCATATAAACAGCATATACAGAATAATAAAATGAGAGGAATATCTAGCAAAACATTGGTGCATGTGCATTTTATTTTAATAATGATGCTTTACTAAAGTGATGAATCCATTCTATATTTCTAGAATGCGTTATATTTGTGTCAATCCATCACTCCAATACTTTCCCACATCAAATGTGGATTCTTTCATTTGCATATCATTTCATTATTAAACAATAATGGTTTAGTACGATAAATCCGTCCAATCTGATTTCCAAGGGTATATCATTCGTGAGGGAACACTTCACCTAAAATTTACAAAGTTTAAAATGACAACTGAAAATTGATAAAAAAAGAAGCTTTCAATTGATCAGTATTGTTGGTGTTGGAGGGTTTGTAAGTGTGTCGGGAAGCAAGTTAAACAGTTAAACGTACATGGTTTTGGATGTTGCTATATCAGACACGACCTTTGTTACGAATTTGTAGAATAGAATGGATCGAGTGCTAGTCCCTCTCTTTGATCCGTCCGCTTAGCCATTCAGGTCAATTTTAGTCATGCCCTTCCTCAGCCTAATGTCTATTAACGGTTCTCCTCACCAATGTTGCATTCGTTAAACGGATTATAGAAACAACTTATGAAAAGAGGTAAAGAGGGTAACAAAGTTTTATGGTCAACCGACTTTGTCGACACATAGCTCCAAACCATCACCCAAGTCCTCAGCTTGGCTGACGGAAATTCATGCCTCAAACAACTAACAAATGCTCTGTTTTGATTTTGTTTTCAACCAATTTTTCTCCAAATAAACATGTTTTCTTAAAATACTTGCATGCAATAATTATTGTAGGGAAACCTCATGTTAAACATTAAATCATTTTTCTTTTGTCATTTCTTTTTCTAAGGGTTGGCTTCCATACAATATTGTATGGGTAAGTCAACATTTCGAATAGACAATACTTAAAAATGTTATAAGACAGTGAACATGACACTTTACTGTTTGTTTCATTATTTTTTGATATATTGTTCTGTAACTTTAAATACTGAACTATAGAGGTGAAGTTTGATACAAACTATGTCTTAACCTAAACACCGTGAGAACCAATCTAAGTAATCTATTTTAAGAATGGAGGAATGAGATCCAATTGAATTGTTGACTTGTTGACCGCAAAAAGAACAACATTTTTTAGTAAGTGAGAAGAGTTTTTTAGTAAAGCTATCATTTTTTTTCCAATTCACTAATTTAATTTTTTCCGCTTCGTTTGAACTCTGATTGGCTTCAAACTTACGCCATTAGTTTTGTTTTTTCAAGGTCTTTCTATCAAGATCACTTATGAATATATTTTGAAGCACGAAATTTTTTTTTATTTCAGGACTGATTTAAAAAAAATTATATATGATTATATATGGGTAATTTTTATCAACACTTTGCTCTAGATTTATCAATACTTTTACACTGGTTTTATCAACACTTTACATTGGTTTTATCACCTCATTTCCAAAACTAATCATGATTTTATCACATCATCACGTGTTTTTTATGAACATCAAACACCAGGTTTATCATTAAATTACGTGTGTTTTATGACCCTCATCACATGCTTTTTTTGAAGCACGAAAAAAAGAATTATTTCGGGGCTGATTTTAAAAAAATTATATCTGGATAATTTTTATCAACACTTTACACTGGTTTTATCAACACTGAACACTAGTTTTATCACCTCATTTTCCAAACCCGAACATGATTTTTATCACCTCATCGCGTGCTTTTATGAACACTAGTTTTATCAACACTCAACACTATGTTTATCATTAAATTACATGTGTTTTTATCACCCCATCACATGTATTTTTTATCAACGCTAAACTCTAGTTTATCACACTTATTATCAAAATTGAACATGGTTTTTATCACCTCATTATTTGTTTCTTATCACCTCATTACATGTTTTTTATCGGCATTTAGCACTAGTTTGATACCTCTGATATAAAACATTTATTAGTGAAGATTTATGAACACTCAACATTATTTTTATCACCCCGATATACCTTTTTATTTTCGTGCTTCAAAATATATTCATGATTGATCTTGATTTAAAGCCCTTGTAAAAATAAAAATATTGGCGCAAGTTTGAAGCTAATCGGAGTTCAAACGAATCGGGAAAAATTAAATTAGTGAATGAGTGAAGAAAAAAATGGACACTTGTCCACATGACACCATGCTATTACAATTATGCCCTTGCTTGTGTGAGAAAGGATGAAAGTGGCGTGAATTTGGGTGGAATTGCAGTGGTGATGTGACATCATGGTAAATGTTGGATCTTAGATGTGTGTGGCTAGGATTGGTTCTCACGGTTCTTAGGTTAAGAGTGGTTTGTAGCCGATTTCACCTCCTGAACTATATTACTTAAACATACGATTTTTTTTATAACTATTCTACTTGTATCCTCTTTTTATATGATCAACAACCAATATATAAAAATCCATCTTTTAGAGAATGAAAGATGAGAAACAGGGACGGAGCCCAAAGAAAACATAGTACATAACTAGTTTCGGCTTAAACAAAAAACACCTAAGGACTGAATAACCTCAACCTTAAACCAAACAGATGACCAGTACAATGAAAGCTTTAAGCTCCTAAACAATAAAACATAAAGAGAGGTCTAGAACCTGGATTTTACAACTAAAAAGCACACGAAAGAAATACTGGTTTAAAACATGGATTTTCCAACTCTTGTGCGCAAAAGAAACTTGTAAATGACCGAACCTCTACCAACGATTTTGATTTACCCTAACTCATCAAGGCCGTCGACCCTTAACGAGAGAAGGACGAACACCTTACAAGTCATGGCCAATACCGCAAACGGAAGAGACAGATCCGATGGGCGATACCCACCAGAACTCGCTGGACCTAAAATTGAAATATGAAGTACTCATTCAAAGGCACTATGGTTGAACCACTCACCGACGCGCAGCTCTTTCAAACTGGCAAGTCCTAACAACCAAAATGGAATAATACATAAGATAATACTAACATATGGCGATAAAGGAACAATAGGGGGTTACAAAACTTAGGCAAAAAATAAGGGGAACAAGTCTTCCTTACCTCGGACAGCCGCACCAAACAAGACTAGGTACTAGGCAAAACCAAACATGCAGTCGAGCAGTCGCAGACATTCAGAACTGTAGCGAAAAATAACCCCTCCAGGGTCGCACCACCACAACGTCCCATTAATACCAACTAATTGACCAAACCAACTCACCAGAGTCAAGAGCAGCCTCCGAACACTACTCAGCTCCAAGAGAACTCATCCATGGCCAACAAAACGAAGTAACCCAAGAGGGGAGTCGGGAGAACTGAAACTTTAACCCGACGCCGGAGACATACAGTGGAAAAGGGGAAGAAGCCCCGAACTCGGAATCACCACTAGCAACCCGGAGAGAGGAGTTAGACCAATGAAAGCCTCCCCGAGATATGTTCGTCCTCGCCAGTGGCCAACACACAAACGAACGGAGGTTGAGAAGGCCAGAAGGGAAAAAACTACAACTAGACTCAACCACAACCGAAACCCTCAAAACTGACCCCCAACTAGACACTAGCAGTTGTCGGACAACCACCTAACCATTGGAAAACACCAAACGGAGGCGGCCTCAAATCCAACAAAGAAATGGATGAGGAAACAAGGACTTAAAGAGTCAGTCGGGGAGGCAACCAATCGCGGGGAAGACGAATAGCAAAATGTTGCCGGAGGTCGAGCGCGCTGGAGCTTCATCGCAACAGGGAGATAAGGCCAAACGAGGGAAGACGAAGAAGATCGGCCACCAATCCAACAACCAAGTTCATGCTTTGGCCCAAACCACTACGTCCATGAACAGAACAACAACTACCCACTCCGGCTAGGAAGAGACAAACCGGAGGTCGGAGAGCCACCCATACCAGATCCACGACGAATTGGAGGGTTCCACAGCGAATCCAAACCAGAAACACTTCCCACGGTGGAACTGAGCAACTGACCACTGCTGGAGCACGACGAAGCTCCGACGAGGGCTTGTAACTACAACTGTTGAAACCAGATCGAGCAGCATTAAGGAGTAAATAACGAGCAGAAAAGAGAAGGGGAAGGAGGAAGAGGGAAGGCAGGGGGTTCCAAACTTCCAAGAGCTACAAGCAGTACCACGCCGTTGACGAAGACACCAACCCGACCAGCACCACGCCCGACCAAAGGTGAGAACCGTAACCGAAAGAAGGAGAGGGGTAAAAAAGAAAAAAGGGAAGGAGGGTCGTCCTCCGCCGGCCACAACCAAATCCATAACCGACAGAGACGGAAAAGGGGGAACTGTGTGGTGGCGGTTAGGTTGAGCGGCTTTGAGTTAAGTTGGTTTCAAGTCAAGTTTCACACTAGTCCTCTTCTTTACAAATTTAAGAAAAAAAAATAGTATTCTACTTATGTCTTAATTTGTATCCTCTTATTATAACACAAGATCGAAATATCTATACATATAATAATGTTACTCTGTAAATAGAAACAAGTAGGTATATATAGAGGTGCAAGTTATTGTATTATTTCAGCATAAGAACAAGAGGTACAGAAGAGGTCAGAGCGGTTTACACATGACAGATTGCACCATAGATGGTCACACATAATATTAATTGAAGGAGGAGAGAAACAACGCAATAAGTTACTAATTTATTGGTGCGTTGTATACTCCGAAATACATATACGGTCGGTTCATCTGAAGACTGGTATGCGAGTGCTACCAGGATGTCCATTTATCTGTGACTGTGGCTGTGGACTAGTGTTCTCTTGAGGTCCATTTGCGGGTGGAGTGGCCTCTCCTGGGTGCCTGTCAGTGATCCAGTTTATAACTCCTCTTGACACTCCATGGATCACACCCTCAATTATGCCAAAAGTCATGCTTTCTAATTTGGCTTAGCTACTACTCTTAAATATGATGATCTGGTGTGATTGTGATTCTTACAAACATAACTCATCTCCTCTTTATACAAATACAACTCTACTATCTAGCATCCTCCAATAGTAATTTCCACGTAAACATCATATACATGAATTTCCTTTTTCTAATTTGCTTATGATTAGACGAATATCTAGCAAAACATTGATCCATGTGCATTTTTGTTTTAATAATGATTCTTTAGTAAAGTGATGAATCCATTCTATTTCTAGAATGCGTTATATTTGTGTTAATCCATCTATCCAATAGTTTCGAACGTCACACTAACGTGGTTTGGTGTTCGAGAGAACATGGCCTTATTAAAGAGGAGCACCCAAACCAGAAACTTGTCTCTGTTTCTGGTTTTCAGAATCAGAATGTCGAGCTCGGTTCAGAGTAGGAGAAAATTGTTGAGGAGGACGAAGGGGTAGATCAGTCCAGGGATTCGCCGGAGTTGGTTGTCGTTATCGATGCTGAGATGGATGCGGTTGCTGATGTCGATGCAAAGACGGATTCAACTCCTCTGGTTGCCGATGTTCAAGCGGATGTTGCTGGGATTGAACATTCATCTGGGCTGGCTTTGGAGTCAGGTGGGCTTGCTTCTGGGCTCACTCAAGTCCAGCCCTTAGTCTTGAATCAGGTTATTGGTGCGGCTGGAGGCCAACCTACACAACAGGAATATTCCCCGTGGAAGGACGCTCTAGTCAAGAAGCGGGTGAGTCGTTCTCCAAAACATCTAACGGAAGTATACACTTTGACGTGTAAACCAATTGTATCTTGCTCTCCACGTGTAAACCATTGGGCTCTCTTCATCCTATCTGGACCTACCACCATGAGAGGCAACGATCATCATTTCCAAGTGTTCCTAACGCTACGAGATTTACTCCGACCCGCTTCTTACGAGAGTCCATAGAACCAGGCTCGGATACCACTTGTTGGGGAGAACTAGGTCTTATTAAAGAGGAGCAGACAACAAGAAGCTCACAATATACACATTGGTCACGTACTTAACCCAAAAGACTTGTCTATCAAATCATGGTCCAAGGTGTATATTAAATATTTCTTTATTTCTTAATATCCGATTTGAAATTCCTGACTCACATTGGACACACCTAACAACACGCGATGTGGACGACCTGGATCTTACCGTTGAGGGTCGAGAGCCAGAAGACAAGGAGGTCTAGAGGACAAAGGAAGAGGACGGATACAACGATTTTTTTTTTATCAGAACCGTCTTAGGCCTTGCAGCACTATTAGAGGCAGTGCTTTGATTTCAGCTCCTTCGACCGGTAAATCAGAACAACTTACTTGGAACTGTTGTTTGACAATGTGTTTTAAGCCTTTGGTCAAGGCCTCGAGTTGTGAGGAAGGGGCCGAAAGAGTGACCAGAGCTCCGCTTCACTTTGATGATGGTCCAGTTTTGGTTCGAGAAGTACAAAAACATGCCTCGTTTTCAGTGTTAGAATTAAACTAGTCATGCCACCATTTGTACAGAACATCAGATGTTCTTCATTTTGTGCGTGTGTGGTAGGTAGTGGTAGGTTAACTTAGTTCCTTGTCAAACTTTTCCTACTTGTTTTCATACTTGTTTGTATGACTATAAATACAAGCCAATACCAATGTAAAAGACACAACACTCATATTGCAACTCAGCAAAGTTCAAAGCAATTGTTTTTTATTTCTTTTGTTCCCAATATTAGCTTGAGAACCAACAAGTGGTATCAGAGCCACGATTCATCATGGACGATTCCGTCAGTACGATCAAGGCGAGCAACACCGGGAGTACCTCTACCGCAGTCGGCTATGAGCGCGAGCTGGCGGTGACGAGGTCGTACCCTGCGGTGGTCAGCACGGCCAACTTTCCCATCCTTTCTCGTACCAACTACGGAGAATGGGAAATCCTCATGGAGGTCGGGTTACAAGCGAGAGGCTTGTGGACAGCAATCCAAGGCGAGGAAGATCTCACTGACGAAATCGTATATCGCAACGATCGCTCCGCAATGGAGGTGATCATGCGCTCGGTTCCGACCGAGATGATCTCAACAATTGGGAAGAAGAAGACGGCACACGAGGCATGGGAGGCTATCAAAACCATCCGCATGGGGTCAAGCCGAGTCCGCGACGCGAAGGCTCAAACACTCCGGCGCGAGTTCGAGCGCTTCACACACAAGGACGGCGAAACAGTCGATGAGTTGGCAATGTGACTTACTGGCATCGTGGCAAATCTCGGTGTTCTCGGTGATGAGGTACCAGAGAAGCAGGTGATGCAGAAGTTCCTTCGTATAGTTCCAAGGCGTTATTCGCAGCTCGCATTATCGATCGATAGTCTCGTCGACCTCGATACAATCAACATGGAGGAATTGACGGGACGCTTCAAAGCAGCGGATGAACGAATGGAGCTGAACGAAGAAGAGGAGGGGGTCATGAGGCTCCTCCTCACGGAGGAAGAATGGCGTAACCGCATGGGACGACGGGACCATGGCGGCACAAACGCCTTTCCCAAACCACGGGGAAAACACCGCAACGTTGAAAAAAAGGACGGTGTTGACAACACCAGGAAGCCAAGGAAGTGCCGCTACTGCAACATGGAAGGGCATTGGGTCCGTGACTGCCGGAAGAAGAAGAGGGATGAGGCTGATGACGAAGCTCACCTTGTTCAGGCAGATGACGAAGAACTTGAACTACTGATGGCTCAGGTGACGTCAGTTGCAGCTACACTTGCCAAGGCGGAGAGCGCCAAGCAAGAGCGGGATGTCCAACACGACCGTTCACGAATGAGGACTCAACAAGCTCATGATGACATATCAAAGACCCAAGCTGACTCAAGTACAAGTCAGGCCAAGAGCGACGGAGCGACTGAGGTACCGGTCCAAAGGATAGTATGGACGCCTTGTTGGAGGCGAAATTAGGATGAAGAAACGTCCGAGGTACTTACCCAAAGATCTAGGTGGACACCAACATGGGCGAAGGAGTGCCCGAAGCGTGGGAAACCTAGTGTCATGCTAAAGGACAAGAAAGTGCCGGATAAGCATGTCAATATGGGAAGTTCTTCCCTCGATGCAAGGGCAAAGAAGATGGCCAACCACGTCGTGGAGAAGGGAAGAGTGGAACAAGGAAGGATGGATCCTGCTACTCACGACGAGGAACACACTGAGGTCAACGTTGGGGCGATGGACGACCAGAAGGATCCGGTGTGGTACATGAACACGGGATGAAAGTTTGCTTCCAAATCATCAACTACCCACCTCACTGGAGCATACCAGAAGGTGGCTGAGGCGGACGAGGCAGCGGACTTGGGCGCAGCCTACGGCATGACGGGACAGTCGTTTTGGACTGAGGGAGCAGGCGCTGCAGAGCAGAAATCGTTCTCAGTCGAGAACACCATGGTGGAGTTCACTCCAACACCAGTACGAGCTCCATCCTTAGGGGGAGAAGCCTCTGGGACATCCCCAGAGAAAGAAGTACTACCAGAACGAGTTGAAGTAGAATAAATTTCTCCGGCAACACCACGTGACGTAGGTACGGCGGATCAGCCAAGTCAAGGAGGAGTGGGAGCGGTCTTTGTGTCCTCACCGAAAAACTCCACTCCGGATGCAGAGTTAGTGGGCGAGGAGGCTCCTTGCCACTATCGCAAGCTTGACGATATCGATTCAACAACAAGAGAGAGCAATGCAGTTGCGATGACGATGACCGTCGATCGCAACTTACCATCTCGGGCAACCACCGATTCATACCCATTCAGGTTCGATGAGGTGCAGAAACGCCTCAGTTTGATTGAGAAATCCATGGACGTATCCAAGGCCTTGATGAGTGAAACCCTGGTTATCAAGCCGAAGAACGTGCTTGAGCATCTTTGCTGGACAATGTGCAACCGTGGCCTTGCGATCCATCTCGAGTCTATGGCCTTTCATCACAAGGTCTGTGTAGGGGTGAACGGTTGCACCGTTCATGTAGCCGAGTTCTGGGAACGGGAACGAGTTCGGGAAGCTCTGAAGCTTGCCCCAGACCCTGCGGATCTCGCCTACGAGTCCAGTAATTATGAGGAGGCAGAACCATACAAAGAATGGCGTAAGGAAATCCTCAAAGAATGCATATACAATGTAGGTGGGAGGTCCCCACGGAAGAGAAGGAACGATATGGAAGTGGTTGGTCATGCCGGCTACACGAGTCCTACTCTAGCTAGCTACCGAGAGTCTAGGCTAGATGGGATCATTGGTTTAGCACCACAACCGTTGGTGCACCAATCTATGGTGGCACCCCGTCCGTTAAATGAGGCTAAAACCTACTTGGGATGTCGTGGTCCCCGAGCAAGGACTAATCATTCCCGTAGTGCTTGTTCGATAGCACGTTTTCGAGTATTCGTCCGAGAGAAGACTCGCCCTCCTCCGCGACCGCCTAATGATGGTGAGTGGCTTCTGCTCGGTGACCTACTCGGCAAGGAGGCTGATGTCGTCACACTTTACGTGGACAACAAATCAGCAATTCAGTTATGCAAGAATCCGGTCTTTTACGACCGGAGAAAGCACATTGGGACACGTTACCATTTCATTAGGGAATGCGTCGACGACGGTAAAATCATCGTTGAGTATATCAAAACCGATGATCAGCTGGCGGACATAATGACAAAATCACTTGGTAGAGTGAAATTTCTAGAGCTACGCTCGAAGATCGGTATCGTTAATATACATGCCTAGTTTAAGGGGGAGATTGTTAGAATTAAACTAGTCATGCCACCATTTGTACAGAACATCACATGTTCTTCATTTTGTGTGTGTGTGGTAGGTAGTGGTAGGTTAACTTAGTTCCTTGTCAGACTTTTCCTATTTGTTTTCATACTTGTTTATATGGCTATAAATACAAGTCAATACCAATGTAAAAGACACAACACTCATATTACAACTCAGCAAAGTTCAAAGCAATTGTCTTTTTATTTCTTTTGTTCCCAATATTAACTTGAGAACCAACCAACATTCAGCTGGCTCTATTTTGCTCTGCTGATGGTTTCAACCAGTTTATGGGCAGCACTGTGGGTTGTGTATTGTTTCAATGGAGCTTTGTTTTGTTTTTGCCTTTAGTGTGTGCATGACTTTGTTTTGGAAGCTTTATTTCTACAACAGTGTTGGTTTGATTGGCAGGTTTAGGGTACTTTAGTTTTGCTATTGGACTGATGGATTTACACAAATATAACGAATTCTAGAAATAGAATAGATGCATCACTTTAGTAAAGCATCATTATTAAAATAAAAATGCACATGCATCAATGTTTTGGTAGATATTCGTCTCATTATTCACATTCTGTGCAATAAGAAAAAAGAAATCCATGTATATGCTGTTTTCATGGAAATTACTATTGAAGGATGCTAGATAGTAGAGCTCTATATAAAGAGGAGATGAGTTATGGTTGATCATCATCATAAGAGTAGCAGCCAAATTAGGAAGCATGACCAATACGAGCGAGCGGACGATTATCAACGGAATGGAGTGCAAGATCGACCAGTACTTGGACAAGCTGGCTGACGTGGTGCTGTTTCCGTTAGCTCCCATTGACGACGTGATGTATGGAGTGTCTAGAGGAGTCCCCAACTGGCTCACTGATAGGCATCCCTGGAGAGACCACACCACATGCACATGCTGTTGGTGACGGCTCACTGACAGACATCCCATCTCAATAAACGTTGTCGTTAGTTTTGGATGGGGAAAGTCCATAATACCATCAGCAAAAAATGTTAGTCCACAAATAAAACAACTATGTCGGAGTATGCAGGCACATATGTATCCTCAATAAAGAATATATCTTGCGTTGCTTAGCTCCTCCTTTAATTAATGGGATAACTTTGTTTCCTAACCTTTACAAACGTTTCATTATCAGATCCTAACTAAGGTCAACGTTTGGTCTCAATTCCTAACATAATAGGTTTGGAATTTCTCAGAAACTATAACAAGTCGTCTAAACTCATGATTCCGTCAACTCATCCAAGCGTTGTCGTTGTTGGCGTACATTACTCATGGTGCCTTCCTCGACGTTGAACTTATCCTCGTTCTCAAGCAACCGAACCCAATGCTCGACGAGTTGACGGAATCGTGAGTTTGGATGGTTTTTTATAGTTTCTGAGAAATTCCAAACCTATTATGTGAGGAATTGAGACCAAACGTTGGCCTGCGTTAGGATCTTATAATGAAACGTTTGTAAAGGTTAGGAAACAAAGTTTTCCCTTGTGTTTAATATCCCTTTCAACTCTTCAGTTTTTTGGCCGCAGAACTCATTTGGTGGTCTTTTTGGTTACCGCAAAGTTTTGGTAGCTCAAAGGCTGAATGTTAGAGGAAGAAGATATGGATTTGACTATTTCTCAGAAAAGAAAAATCTGAAGCTACTTATTCAGAGATTTACTAGAGTTGTTGTACAACATCATAAACTATTCACTGAGGCTTAGGATAGGTTTGATCCTAATTTCTCCAAAACAATCACTTCCTTGCCTCCTCAACAAATATGTAGTGACAGTCTCAAAAATACTAAACTTTTTGAAGATTATCTCAACAAAGGATCTATAGTTATCTCACAAGATCATTTTATGAAGAATTGTGATCTAGCATTGATTCATCCTCAGATAGCAAAACCAACCTCAATCTATTATTGTACATCAAATTCAAGTAATTCAAATTCTTCAGATCAGTTTGCCTCTCTTGATGATGACTTGAGCAGTGGAACATCTCCTTCTACTGATAATGATATTATACCCTCTTCTCAAAAGTATGTTGACCCCCTCCTTCCTCGAGCATTAACTCCTTATCCTCATCCTCCAAGGCATTAAATTATGAGTTATTGAATATGCAGAGACATTTGAATGCGTAAAAAAAAACTGAAAAAAAGCAGGGCATAAACCAAAAAACAACAAAACTAGAGAAACCACAATCATGTGACCTTGTTGTTATTATGAGGACTCAAAATCGCCTTAAGCTAAATGAAGTCCTCCTCAAGCGGACCTTTGTAGTATATTAAAGTTTGGATTTCTTGTCTGGATGTTTTCCGTGCCTCATGTTTGACAAATTAGGGTTTTTCAGACCTTTGATTACCTTGGGGCTTTATGGTTGGTAAATTTGGGTTTTTTAAACCTCTGATGTTTTGAGCTTTAAGTTTGTTAAATCTAGATTTTTAGACCTCTTGTTATTTTGTTGCTCCTTTGTTGGGTTATCGAGGTTTCTTATTCAAAAATGATCTTTATTGTATCAGGTTGTTCCCCTTGCTGGGACCGTCCAGAGGCTAGGCTTTCTTGTCCGTGGTCGTCTTTCAGATCTGTAGCTAGACCATCATCATCCTGTAATCCTCTTTTACCTCATGAGAGTTTTCTATTTAAATCTTGCTTTGTTGATAAAAAAAAACCTTGGCAAAGTATGAATAATATTCTAACATGTACACTCCCCGGTTAGTGATAAGGAGAACCCCAAAACATCTAGGTGAGGAAGGGCATCACCCAAGTTGATATGGAAAGGCTGAGGGGACCGATCAAAGAGATGGCCAACGTCCGATCTATACCATATAAATCCGTAACAGAGGTGGTGTCTGACTTAGAGGCATTTGAAACCATATCTGCCTACTTGTCTAACTTGCTTCCCGACACACAAAGACTCACCAACACCAACGATAATGGTCAACTAAATGGGTATCGTCTCAGTTTTCAATTGTCATTTGAACTTTCCAATCTTTAACTAACGTGTTCTGAGTGATATACACTTGGAATGGACGGATTTATCGTACTAAACCATTATTGTTTAATAATGAAATGATATGCAAATGAAAGAATCCACATTTGATGTGGGAAAGTATTGGAGTGATGGATTGACACAAATATAACGCATTCTAGAAATATAGAATGGATTCATCACTTTAGTAAAGCATCATTATTAAAATAAAATGCACATGCACCAATGTTTTGCTAGATATTCCTCTCATTTTATTATTCTGTATATGCTGTTTATATGGAAATTACTATTTGAGGATGCTAGATAGTAGAGCTCTATATAAAGAGGACTTGAAGTGTGTTTATAAGCATCACAATCACACTTGATCAACATAATTAAGAGTAGTTGCTAATTAAGCCAAATTAGGAAGCATGACTAAGACCAGCGAGCGGGTTAAGGACGTGATCACCACCAGAGTCGAGCATAGGATCGATCAACTGCACCAGGTGGCTGATGTGGTGCTCTTTCCCTTAGCTCCGATTGACGGCGTGATCCACGGAGTGTCCCGAGGGGTTCTCAACTGGCTCACCGACAGGCACCCCGGAGAGACACACTAATAAAACAACGACTATGTTGTTGGAGTATGCAACGTATAAACAATAAGGAATATGTCTGACGTTGTTCATCTCTTCCTTCGTTTTTAGTTAATATGTAACAATCTATGGTGCGATCTGTGATGTGTGGATCGAGTTGAGGTATTTTGTACCTCTTCTTCTCATAATCAATAATACAATAATTTGCACTTATCTGCTTGTTTTTATTCAAAAGTAACATTTCATATGAATGTTTCTATCCCGTGTCATAATATGAAGATACAAATTATTAGGATATATAGAATCAGAAATAGGTTTCGCGTAAAAATCATACTTTATGGTACAAATATGAATTCACCTCCAAACGCTAAGAACGGACATATATTAAGAAACATGAAGACAAAACAAATCACAACAAAAGATAACGAAAACATGAAGAGTCACGGTCCAAAGCTAACTCCCTCCATGACCCCTTATAAAGCCACATGACTCCATGACTCCGGTAATATTTAAGGTTTGCGGGACCTCCGCTACAAGGGTTCGGATGAGATGGACTTCAAGAAGATTGAAGTGGTACTGAGTTCGCATTATAGTAGCGGGATTTCTAGCCCCACTGAGGACATATGAGTGCTTTTTTCTTTTGTTGATGCTTTTGATGTTTGTTTTATTCCTTACTCGTTTAAGATTTTTGGGTTATCCGTTTGTATTTTTTGCTTCGTTAATATATTTATCTATCGTTGATAATAAAAATACACTGGAGTGGGGTGACTGGTGAGGATATTATCCCCGGTCAACTCTTACAAGCCAGTGGGCAATATAATTCGTTATGCGTTTGAAGAATTCGAGTTGTAGATTCTCGAGTCTATCTACGAGCTCTATACAATCTTAAACTAATATGCCTGAAGGGGAAAAAAGATATTTCTTTAATTGATGACGTTGATCAATCAAACTCTATGGATCACCTAAGTGATCAAGTCGTTATCGTTGCTGATTGAGTAACGACCAGTTTTGATAAGCTTGTGGTTAATGAGAATTTAGAGATCATCTATGGATCAAATAATATCGAATAAGTGAGAATCACTGTAAGAGGACCAACTCAACTAAAAGCTCAAGTTGATAGTTGAATGCCCAATTATAGTTATTTCTAACGCGCGTCCTCACGGACAAGCCCGTTTACGAGTTTGGAGGTGAATTATTTAGAAGAGAGAGATGAGCTCATTGAGAAGATTGATAAGGGCTAGCCCATTTTAGGTAAATTTGATAAATAGAGAATAAATTAGAATTTTCGTAGAGAGTGGGATTTGAACCTCTGTCCGTAAGGTACCAAGCTCTGATACCATATTAGAGGATCAACTTAACTAAAAGCTCAAGTTGATAGTTGAATGCTCATTTAAATTATATTCTAACAATCACTATGTAAATATTCACTTGATGATCAGATAAAAGTCTTAGCTTATCCATCCGTAACGATTGAAGATAAATCTTCTAAAAGATTAACTAGTAGATAAATTTAATAAATTATTCGAAATATATAAATAAAAAATTCTACTATTTGTTTTGACAGTTCTCTCCAATCATATTTCACGTGATTCTAGTACAGGATTCTAATCAAAAACAGGAAAGAGTTTTTTTTTTTTTTTTTATGTGGTCTACTTTAAACTTATTCGTAAGTCATGTCAAAACAGAGACTCCATCTAGAAAGTCACTATAATCAAATCTACTATATATTTAGACAATGCTTTCCAACATATTTCACATGATTCTAATATAGGATTCTAATCAAAAACTGGGAGCATTTTTTTTAATATCTCAACCACTTTAAATTTATCCCTGAATAATGTCAAAACAGTGACTCTTAGAAAATAAATAGAATCAAATCACCGGCATCATGATTTGCTGATATATATCCAAATCCATATTCCAAGGAAAAATGTATTTCATCTCATATATATGCTTTTAGCATAAAATGTTACTGTAAGTTCGAGCAAGAAATACCTTTGTGTTGTTTCTATGAAAACTGCAATAGATAAAAAATGTAATAACTTATTGGACAAATGATAAGACATTTAAAAAAATGCTGAAAAATGTAATTTGAACTAAGGCAAGCTCTCATGTTATGTCGTGTATTTATTCTGAGAAAACCCTAGCCTTAATCTTTATGGTGCTCCATACCTATTTCATTATCATCGATATCGTCGACCTATCCTTCGACTTAGTCTCATCGGCATATGCTCTTGCCATACAGTTCTCTATATGTCTCTAACAGCCTTACCCCCACGCTCATCTTCTGATGTTCCAAGCCCCTTAAAGGCACGATGAACGAGGAAGCTAAAGCCACTGAAACCCGGACCAACTCTGACGCCACCACCCTCCACGCCGGTCGTGACCTTCTCTTTAGGGCTCACCACGCTGTTAGTGTCGTCCCCACTGAAGACTCGACGGGGTCGTCCGATGAAAACCCTAGCTGTTACTTCGGCTCCACGTCACCTATCATCACCGATCATTCCTCCCTCTATTAGAGACAATCTTGAGTCTCCACCTCTACTGCGGAGGGACCCTAATCGAGGGAAGGCGCCCGTCGACTATGATGACCGGAGGAAGGAGATGGAGGTGCCCCTGCGTTCTTCCCTTTTGCTCTCGTCCTTGTTGATTGTCCATGTGGGATTGGTTCGAAGAGGGGGCACATTGGAGCCCTTGGAGGAAACCCTAGCACTCGAGATTTTGGTGCCCCCGAGCCTACTTACCTTCATGGAGAGCCTCCAAGATAGCCTTTTCTCGTGCTCTCTCTAGGAGGAAGAGGAAACGGAGGTGTTGGTTCCTTATACGTCAAATAATCGGTCGGTGTTGGAACGACAACAATTCGGTATGGTGGGAAAGATTTAGGCCTCAAAACCTCCCTGAAAGGAGGTCCTGCTACGAATCGTCACCAATGCATGGGGAAGATCGGCGTCGGGTTTGGTCATCAAGGACATCGGCGCGGGCCTTTTCGGATTCTACTTTGAATCGGCGGAGGTCTAGGTGTGGGTCAGCGTGAACGAACCTTGGTGCTTTGATGGTCTTCCTCTCCTCCTTGGGGACATTGACTCGATGGCCAGGGAACTTCCTGCCCTATATCGTGTACAACTAAGGGTCCATGCTCGTGGTCTCACTCTATTGGTCGGGACGAAGTCGACAGGAGAAACAATTCGTGCGGCTTTTGGTACCTGTGTGAAGTCTCGTGCGATCAATGGGGCCTATGTTGGGGGTGCGGTAAGGGTTCGATTATGGCATCCCGTGGAACGTCTTCTTTGCCAACATCTGTTGTTGTATTTTTGAGAATTGTCAGATCCCATTCGGGTGTCTCTCACCTACACGAAGCTTCCTACATTTTGCTTCAAATGTGTGAGGATCGGTCATGCAGCTCGGGAGTGTGACCGGGAGATGCGGGCTATTCCACGTTTCGATGACTCGATCCTGAAGTTTTAGAAGGATCAGAAGGCCAAGCAATACGCAACTGATTGGGAGTTCAAGGAGTCTACGGACATCCCACCAGGTTCCAGACCCATGTCCCTGACCCCAGCCGGATTAGGTGATCCAAGTTGGAAAAACTTGGTAACCGGACAGCTCTCTAGAGGCAAGAAAATCGAAGTTTCAGGTTCCTCTCTGAATACAGCTGGAGGAATAAAGAGGGAGTCAGTTGGAGAACCCCACGAAGATCAGGCAAAGACATGACTTGTGAGTCAAAGTCTTGGGTCTGATAATCACTCCTGATGGGAAAAAACATGACTCGATCAGGGGAGGAAGCCTCCTCCTCTACCACATTCCCCTTGCTCTCTTGATTCCCTGTTCTTCGTGCCACTTGGGTAAAGTTGGGGGTTAGGCGACCAGAAGAGCCACCCAAGTAGAACCAATTAGTACCCGGGGTCATCCTACCATGACGGGCACAAGAGCCAACCGATCACGAATCAGTTGAGGATGGGAGAGAGGATCTAATATCAGTGTGACCTGAATGACATGCTGATACCAGGTGGCCTACATAGCTATAGCCAAAATAGTAGTCCGATAAACGTTCATGGGAGATGTGCCGAAGGATCTGTACCTTAGACTCTGAGAGTCAAAACCTATCTGACTCTGTAAAGGAAGACGGACATCCACCCTCACCCTAAGCCTCATGAATCCCACCCCCCACCCCAACTCATGCCATCCACGTCACCATCCACCGCCAGACAAGTACTGAGGGCGCTCCCTAGACGAAAACTGGTTCCTCGGTTCTAGGCCCCCACCGTGAGGTTTGAGATACGTGCCCCACCAAGAAGTGGGTGAAGATGATATCATGAGGTTACATCTGAAGCCTCAAGTCCACGAAGAGTACTACTAACTGATGAAAATCCCTAGGCACCCCGGCTAAAACTCGAACTCTTCCCCTCGCAGATCGAAAGAAGAAGCTGGTTACGTAGTCCTCTAAAAAATGGTCCCCTACATCCAGGAGAGGTTAGAGCTCCTCTAGTTAATCAACCAAGGACTGAAAGTAGAAAGTCTTTGTAGTAAGAACTCGAGTCATATAGTTGAGTCAGTGTCTGTTTGAAGTTGAGTCCCCGACTATAAATTCCTTTCATCTTGTCCCCTAGATCCTCGAAACCAGCTTGCTCGTGTCTGTACTTCGTTTTCGGTATGATCCACAACCCGGTGCACCCAACTGACCCCCAACCCGCCTCGGGCCACCAAGGCTTGGTCCGCAAAGACTAGGCCCATCAATACTCGGCCCACCAAAACTCGGCCCACCAAGACTTGGCCCGTCAAGGTTCGAACTACTAGAGACCAAGGGCCCACCCAGACGATGGAATCCTAGGGAACACTTGTTCATAGGTAATTACTCCCAACACTTGTTCTCATGTATCGTGTTTGGTTACGTGACTAATTTAAAAAAAAATCAGTAATGTACGAGATTCAAGGAAATTTTTCTTATGATATCAGATGAACCAAACCACTTTATTTCTCGGGGAAAAAGAACCAGAGCACGTTTGAATTTTGATCGGTCTGATACCGTTGGATTGGCGGTTGTACTCAAACAGTAACCCATTCTACAATGGAATGTATTCGTGACTTTATTAAAGCATTGTTGGTAACACACAAATGAACAAAATCCAAATTATTCTTCACATGCATCAATGTTTTTTCTACATATTCGTCTTATTATGTTCGGTGGCCCGTGCTGTTTAAATAAAGGGATGACTCTGGTTCCTAACCTTCTTGAACGTTTCGTTTTGACGTCCTAACTCAGACAAACGTTTCGTTACAGTTCCATACACGAAAAGTTGGAACTTTTACAAAACCTTATATGAACCGTTCAAATTAACGATTTCGTTAACATAGGAAGCGAAAAGTCGAAACTACAATTCGATTCACGTTAACCTTTCAGCAAAAACGTGTTAATTCACATATATATATTCAAATTCACATTTCCAATGCAAGCAAAAACGTGTTAATTAAAGTAACCCATTCTAGAATGGAATGGATTCATGACTTTATTAAAGTATTATCAACTATATATATTCTGTGGCATGTGTTGTTCAAATTAAAAAAAGGTCTGCATGAACATTGCTATTGCAGGATGCTAGATAGTGGCTATATAAAGAGGAGATGAGTTGTGTTTATAAGCATCACAATCACACTTGATCCTCATAATTAAGAGTAGTAGCTAAGCTTAAGCCTAAGCCAAATTAGGAAGCATGACCAAGACCAGCGAGCGGGTTAAGGACGTGATCACCACCAGAATCGAGCATAGGATCGACCAGTTGCACCAGGTGGCTGATGTGGTGCTCTTTCCCTTAGCTCCGATCGACGGCGTGATCCACGGAGTGTCCCGGGGGGTTCTCAACTGGCTCACCGACAGGCATCCCGGAGAGACCACCCCACATGCACACTAATAAAGCAACTATGTCGGAGTATGCAGCGTTTATACAATAACGACTATATATGACTTCCGTTGTTTATCTCCTCTTCCTTTAATTAATATGTATCCATCTATGGTGCAATCTATGGTGTGTAAATCGAGCTGAGGTATTTTGTACCTCTTGTTCTTATAGTCAATTATACAATAATTTGCACTTATATCTACTTGTTTCTATTTCAAGTAACACTTTTATGTATGTTTCAATCGTCCCAGATAATATCTACACATTAGGATATAAGTAAAATAGGTTTCGCGTAATAAAATCATCTAAGGTGCAATCTATGGTGTGTAACTCGAGCTGAGGTATTTTGTACCTTTTGTTCTTATGCTAAAATAATACAATAACTTGCACTTAAATCTACTTGTTTCTGTTTACGGTAACACTTTAAATGCATGTTTGGATCCTGTTATTTTTAATCCTCAAAACAAATTTAAATTAAACTTATATTAAGGATGAAAAGGAGCTCCAAAGAAAGGAATACAATACATCACAAACTATATTTTTTGGTTCTAAAACTCTCTGCTAGGGTTTCGAGAGTTACCGCCATCTACACATATATGGCTATGGCTATAGCTATGGCAGTTGTCATAGCTTATGCTATGGTTTTTCTTCTCTCTTCTTACCAATCTCCCCTTTGTACTTTTCCCTTGGATCCCGCGAAGTTCTTCTCTGCTAGGGCCTCTTTCAAGCTATCCCCAGCCACCGCGATGTCGGCCGCCTCCCGCCCCCAACGGAGCATCTCCCGACCTGTTTCGGCCTCTCCTCTGTCACAGGGGTTACCGTCTCTACCGCCGTCGTCCCTGATGATGTCGTTGTCGTCCTTGAAGTCGTCAGCGCCCCATCTGCTGTCGTCGCCTCGGATGCCGCCGTTAGGGGTGTCCAAAATTGACCCGGAACCCAATCCACCCGGTCAACCCGGCTCACCCGGCCCGAGTGGGTTTGTCCCTATGGGTTACGGGGACAGGCTGTTAGTCTTAGTGCCCGTAGTTCAATCCTAAATGTCCAAATGTATATATCATCGTTAGCAATAAAATTAAAGCGGCTTTATATTACTTATGTGTTGGAGTAATATATCGATGTGTGCTCTGATCTATGCCCACCATGCGAATAGAACCATAGATCGAGATAGATCACACTCGATGGGTCCCTAGTCAACAAAGCTTCACTAGAAGCGACTAGTATGAAAGATGGCTCTTTATGGCTTACGTTCTATTAGTCATTGGAATGGGATTCCGGAGTCTGATCATAGATATCATGTGGGACATGATATTGGATGACCCGCCCTGAATATGTGCCATAGATTAAGTCATGAACATATTCAGTGTTGTAGCTTGTCATGTATCTTTAGACCAAGGAGTCTTTGTGATCGCTATGTAGTCAACAACTGAGTTTGACCTGAGCCTAACGTTGTCCGTAACAGGGCTTCCATAACGGCCAGGATTGGCTTAGGAACGGGCTACATGAGTGACACGAAAGGCGGCTAAGGGATTTATCCCTCATACTGAGGTATGGGAAATATATCGGTTCTCGGCCGCTTGATAGAGAGTGACTGAAAGAATAGCATGGCCATGCACATGATACTGGGTATCATATCTTCAGTCATCTCACATATCAAGGAACGATGATTGAGAATAATAAGGATGACGGATCTATGCCTTATCTCAATCAGGATATCGGAGATAAAAGGATAATGACAGGGACGACGGAAAGGTTGAAATCGACAGGGTCGATTCGTTATGTAGTGTCAGGCAATACTAAAGTCTCGTTAGTTTCCATTTAAATAGGATCAAGTAAAATGGGATTTTACGTTGATCTATTGACATGCATAAACCTAAGGGTCACACCGGAGGATGAAACTCATTGACACATTTATGGAGAATGGCCAAAAGGGAGTTGTCTCGGTACATGACCAAAACTGGGTTTTGGGTCATGTGCCCGTAAGTGAATAGGACTTTACGGATCGAGACAAGGCTTGGAGTCTTGGGATTGATCGCGTCGGATAATGTTGGACATTTCCGGTATGGAAGGCATGGAGGCGATGAGCGAATCACGGGACCTCGTTGGAAATGGCCACGGGCCATGTTCCAAGAGGCCCATGAAAGGCCCATGCAACCAAGGCCCATGGAACTAATTAATCAAGTCTTGATTAATTAGTACTAAGTAAGCAAGACAAGGATTAAGGTGTTGGTGATTCACCACCTAACCCGATCTTGTCTTGCCATACTTTGTCCTATTTACACCTTACTTGACACCATACTTGTCCCATGCCTTTAGTTGGACAAGTATGGGTTTTGTTATGTTTAAGTCATCTTTTTTCAACATAACAAACACAAGACAAGAATAGGAAACACATTTTCTCTCCCTCTTCCATGGCCATTTCGGGTTTGGCTAGTTTCCACCTCCATGTTTGTGTTCTTGAGTCCTCAAAGAGAAGAACTATGTGGCTTTGATTCCCATGTGGATACGTAGGCGTCTTGGAGACTCAAGCCAATCATTCGTTAACCGGTGTTCTTGTTTTGGTAAGAACTAGTGCTGAATTTTTCTCTTGTGAATACATTCTTTGTTAGTTGTTTCATGGTTTTAATCGTCTCTTGGTTTTCATTGATTTTCCGCTGCGAGTTGGTTCATCTCCAACCCTACCTCGAGACCCAACAGTGGTATCAGAGCCGTGCTACCTTCGGGATTCACAAGACGGTGTTCAAAGTTTCGGTTTTGCTTGAAAGTTTCGTTTTTGGCATGTTGTTTTGCTAAATTGTTTGATAACATGTTTTAAATTCTTGTTTATGGATTTAATGCATGTAAAATGAATTTTTGAAAATTATTTCAAATCTGGAAATTTTGAAAAAAATTTGATTTTTCGGGTCTCGGGAGCGGGACTCTCGGGGAGCCGAAACCGGGACCGAACGGGGCTCCGTTGGACGGAGCTAGGCCAAGCATGACCATTGGATGGTTGATATGCCAAGGCTAAACCGTTTTGTTAGTTATGAAGAGTTTGGAACCGTCATGACGAAATCGAAGATCAAATGTTCAAAAGTTTCATTTTTGAACGGTTTCGATAAACCGAGCATCAAAAAAATTCGAAACTTGGCTATTAAATAAAACCGAAAAATCACATGATGTTTGATAACACGATGTGTGATGTGATGTTGGCATGGTGTACATAATAGCCCCGAGCTCGATTTAATTATTTATCGCTTTTCACGGCCTGCGAGCCGTTAGAGTTAGCATGTAATTATTCTTTCAAGATGTGGTCGTCGAACCACTTGTTTGTAATATTTATTTATTCCCGACCTGCGAGTCGTGTATTAATTTGTAATTTTTACTCAAGACGAAGAAATGGCGAAAAGGTCATTTGGTGGCTTTTCGGGTGTTGGCATCGGCTTGGAGTCGGTGGAGCTCAAGAAGCTAGTGGGAGTTAGTTTAGGGGGCTATTATGTGCACATTTATCGCTTTATGCTTGGTTTAGTTTATGCATGATTAATTCTATGTGTTTTAGAATTGCATGCTTAACTTTATTTACCGAGCATATCACCTCACATGCAAAGATAAAATTGGAATTTTAATCCTTGTGTGTGAACCCTTAGAACCGTCATTGCATTGGATGTAGTTGACGGGTTCAAAGGAAGAATTATATTGGATGTAATTTGAGGCATCATTGCATTTGGAATGTAGTTGATGTGCTCATCGCATCTAGGATGTGCCAAAGTTTTGAACACAACTGGACAAGTAAAAGCGGGTCATGTCCGATACCTCCCAATCATCAACACCTTACTACCTCCCCGTCCTATGGGTGTCGTGCGCATTAGCGGAGCATCCATGGGGAAGCGGGGTAGTAGGTTTGGACGACATATGTGGGTGTCATGCGCATTAGCGGAGCACCTACATAGTGACGAACCATAGTTGAAAATTGGTGGACCCGACTACGATTCTCGGCCTAAGGTTGAGCTAGGGTAACAGATAGGGTAAGTCGTGTACATAAGTACATACCCTAGCCAAGAGTCACATTGGATGTGATTGGATGGAGTCCTACCTACATAGCTCGATTAAGTGGTGAGCATTAGTTCAGCTTAATCGAGTGAATCAAGGATCTTGGTTTCAGATTCTAAAGGTTTAGAATCGATTGTTGGTGTTTAAGCTTGATCTTCATAAAATTTATTCAGTTTACTGATTGAATTTTATCTGTTGTAGATCAAATGGCAAATTCAGCGAACATTAATAGTTTGTCATTAAAAACCATTCTTGACAGGGTCAAGCTAAATGGGACAAACTATTTGGACTGGTACAGAATTTTGAGGATAGTCCTCAAGTCTGAACGCAAAGAATATGTCCATGACAAGGCTGTCTCTAAGACCATATCAGAGTTACATGAAGTGTCATTAATTGCTGAGAAGAATATATCAGGGATCTGGGATCCAAGGATATTCTGATGGTCAACAAGGGAATTGGAAGTGGCAAGGGCGGGGCCCATGCGCACTTGGCAAGAAAGATGAGACACATGAGAATGTCTGCTTCTACTGCCAACAGCCTGGTCATTGGAACCGGGATTACAGGAAGTTCACGGCTGATCTGAAGAAGGGCAGTGGGACTGCGCCTTCATCAAATAGCGTGGATGATCTGAAGAAGGGCAGTAGGACTGCGCCTTCATCAGGAAACCTGGATGATCTAAGGAAGGGCGGTGGGACCGTGCCTTCATCCGGTATTAACTCTATAGAGCTACATCTCTCTACTTCCAAAGATTCATGGGTATTAGATACCAGGACTGAATCTCACACATGCACTTATATATGGTGGCTGAAAGCAGGAGAGGTCTGGAAAGCACGAAGTGGACCTTAGAGTTGTGGCAACTGCTGTAGGATCCACGAGTCTTGCTTTGCCAAGAGGCCTTGTCTTAGTATTGTATAATGTATATTGCATACCTACTTTTAGTAGGAATATTATATCTGTATCCGTGTTTGACAAGGAAGGATATAATGTTAATATTGGAAATGGAGTTTTCAATGTTCTATGCAATGATATGTTTTATACCAGTACTGACTTGGTTGGAGGATTGTACATATTAGATATGGGTAACAATGCCTCAAGTTCTATATATTCCGTTAATACCAAGAGGTCTAAATCCAACAATTTAAACCTAACTCTATTATGGCACTGTCATTTAGGTCGCATAAACAAGAAGCACCTATCAGCACTTCAGAAGTGCGGACTTTCAGGTTCATTCGAGTTCCATTCGATCGATAGGTGCAAGGTTTGTTTGATGGGCAAAATGACTAAAGTGCCCTTTTATCGATCGTGATGAAAGGGCGGGTGAATTATTAGGGCTGATACACTCGAATGTGTGTAGACCAATAACTTCACTTGCCAGGAGGGGTTTTAGCTACTTTATCACATTTACTGATGATTACAGTAAATATGGTTATATCTATTCGCTGAGACATAAGTCTGAAGCTTTTGATAAATTCAAAGAGTTTAAGACTAAAGTAGAAAACCAGTTGGACAAAGGTATTAAGGCACTTCGATTGGATCGAGGTGGAAAATACTTGACCACAGAGTTATTAGATCATCTAAAAGAGAATGGGATCCTTTTGGAATGGACTCCTCTTGGGACACTGTAGATGAAAGGTGTAGCCAAACGGAGAAATCGGACATTGTTAGACAATGGTCCGTTCCATTATTAGTTGGACTGATCTCCAATCTCTTTCTGGGATTATGCTCTAGAGACGACCGCATTCATAGTGAATCGGGCTTCGACGAAGGGTGTGGAAGGGACACCATTTTAAAATGATATGGGATGATGCCCGCTTTGTCCTTCCTTAAGATTTGTGGTTGCGAGCCTTATATGAAACATTTGGTTTCGACTAAGCTCGAACCAAGATCTGAGATATGCACCTTCGTGTGGTGTCCCAAAGCAACAAGGGGATACTATTTCTACAATCCCAGTGAGAACATGGTGTTCGTCGCTTGGGGTGGGGTCTTTATGGAAAAGAAGTTTTGTTTCCAAAGACGTCATTGGAAGGACTGTGCATCTCGAAGAAATTCAGGATGGTACATATCTGTCTAAACCAATTGACAACCCAGTAGAAAGGAGCCAGAGATTGTCGTAGAGTGAGAACCAATTCCTGTTACAATTCTGGAAGGTCCAAGGCGATTTGAAAGGGTCAATCTTCCACCTCCAAGATATGGTATCTGGAGGTGACAATGAAGTCATGGTGGATCACGATGATCCAGCCACCTTTCAAGAAGTCGTGGATGGGCCCGACTCCGAGTTATGGATGGGAGCCATGAGGGAGGAAATGCAATCCATGTCGGACAACCGAGTCTGGGAACCGGTTGATCCCATCAATGGTTTGAGGACCATCGGATGCAAATGGATCTTCAAGGTGAAGATGGACATGGATGACATCCCTCTGACCTACAAAGCTCAACTGGTGGCGAAAGGTTATAGGTAGATCCAATGGATTGACTATGAGGAAACCTTCTCCCTAGTGGCTATGGTCAAAATCGATCCAAATTCTTCTTGACATAACTGCGTATCATAATTACGAGATATGGCAAGTGGATGTCAAAACCGCTTTCCTAAAAGGAAATTTGACTGAATATGTTTGTATGTCTCGGCCCAAAGGTTTTGATGATCCGAAGAATAAGGGAAAGATTTATAAGTTGTTGAAATCCATTTATGGATTGAAACGAACTTCTCGGAATTGAATCCTTCGTTTTGATGAAGCTATAATTGGATTTGGCTTAATCAAGAACGAGGATGAATCTTGCGTTTATAAGAAGGCTAGTGGGAGCAAGATTACCTTTCTGGTTCTCATTGAAAACGACATCCCAACCTTGCACGAGACTAAAGCTTGGTTGAGGAAGTGTTTTTCAACAAAGGACTTAGGCGATGCTTCTTATATCTTAAGGATTAAGATATGTAGAGATCGCACCAAGAGGGTCTTGGATTTAAGTCAGGGAACCTATGTGAACAATGCATTGAGTAGGTTCTTAATGCTCGATTCAAAGAAAGTACTCTTACCCACTAGTCATGGCATTTATCTCAGCAAGACTCGGTGTCCTAAGACAGCTGATGAGCTGAAAAGGATGATGAGAATCCTATGAGCCTAAGGGCAGGATCGATCATATATGCCATGACATGTATGAGACCGGACGTCTCGTAAGCCTTATGTTGTACCAGTAGACATCATTCTAACCCGGGGGAAAGATGATGTTGAACTAGTCGTCGAAGGATGAGTAGACGCTAGTTTTCCAAGACAAATCCAGATGACTTTAGAAGTCAATCAGGATATGTGTTTACGCTGAATGGCAGAGCTTTAGCTGGGAGAGCGTAAAGCAAGATATCATTGCCGAATCTACGACAGAGGCCAAGTACATGGATGCTGCAGAGGCAGCTAAGGAGGCTATGTGGATTTGGAAATTCATGGCAGGGCTGGGTGTAATTAAAAACCCATCCAGCCCGGTGAATCCATCTTGCGACAACACAAGGGCCATTGTGCAAGCTAAAAGCCTAGATCGTATAACAAATCCAAACATGTACTGCGGCGTATCCACCTCATCAGATAAATACTGAACTGAGGTGAAGTGAAGATAACCGATATTGCAACAGATGATAGCATAGCCAACCCTTTGACTAAGGCAGTGTCACTGCCTGAACATGTTAGACATGTAAAGTCGATGGGGACATATTGGAGTTTAGATTGAAACTAGGGCAAGTGGGAGATTGTTAGTCTTAGTGCCCGTATTTCAATCCTAAATGTCCAAATGTATATATCATCGTTAGCAATAAAATTAAAGCGGCTTTATATTACTTATGTGTTGGAGTAATATATCGATGTGTGCTCTGATCTATGCCCACCATGTGAATAGAACCATAGATCGAGATAGATCACACTCGATGGGTCCCTAGTCAACAAAGCTTCACTAGAAGCGACTAGTATGAAAGATGGCTCTTTATGGCTTACGTTCTGTTAGTCATTGGAATGGGATTCCGGAGTCTGATCATAGATATCATGTGGGACATGATATTGGACGACCCGCCCTGAATATGTGCCATAGATTAAGTCATGAACATATTCAGTGTCGTAGCTTGTCATGTATCCTTAGACCAAGGAGTCTTTGTGATCGTTATGTAGTCAACAACTGAGTTTGACCTGAGCCTAACGTTGTCCGTAACAGGGCTTCCATAACGGCCAGGATTGGCTTGGGGACGGGCTGCATGAGTGACACGAAAGGCGGCTAAGGGATTTATCCCTCATACTGAGGTATGGGAAAGATATCGGTTCTCGACCGCTTGATCGAGAGTGACTGAAAGAATAGCATGGTCATGCACATGATACTGGGTATCATATCTTCAGTCATCTCACATATCAAGGAACAGTGATTGAGAATAATAAGGATGACGACTCTATGCCTTATCTCAATCAGGATATCGGAGATAAAAGGATAATGACAGGGATGACGGAAAGGTTAGAATCGACAGGGTCGATTCGTTATGCAGTGTCAGGCAATACTAAAGTCTCGTTAGTTGCCACTTAAATACGATAAAGTAAAATGGGATTTTACGTTGATCTATTGACATGCATAAACCTAAGGGTCACACCGGAGGATGAAACTCATTGACACATTTATGGAGAATGGACAAAAGGGAGTTGTCTCGGGACATGACCAAAACTGTGTTTTGGGTCATGTGCCCGTAAGTGAATAGGACTTTACGGATCGAGACAAGGCTTGGAGTCTTGGGATTGATCGCGTCGGATAATGTTGGACATTTCCGGTATGGAAGGCATGGAGGCGATGAGCGAATCACGGGACCTCGTTGGAAATGGCCACGGGCCATGTTCCAAGAGGCCCATGAAAGGCCCATGCAACCAAGGCCCATGGAACTAATTAATCAAGTCTTGATTAATTAGTACTAAGTAAGCAAGACAAGGATTAAGGTGTTGGTGATTCACCACCTAACCCGATCTTGTCTTGCCATACTTTGTCCTATTTACACCTTACTTGACACCATACTTGTCCCATGCCTTTAGTTGGACAAGTATGGGTTTTGTTATGTTTAAGTCATCTTTTTTCAACATAACAAACACAAGACAAGAATAGGAAACACATTTTCTCTCCCTCTTCCATGGCCATTTCGGGTTTGGCTAGTTTCCACCTCCATGTTTGTGTTCTTGAGTCCTCAAAGAGAAGAATTATGTGGCTTTGATTCCCATGTGGATACGTAGGCGTCTTGGAGACTCAAGCCAATCATTCGTTAACCGGTGTTCTTGTTTTGGTAAGAACTAGTGCTGAATTTTTCTCTTGTGAATACATTCTTTGTTAGTTGTTTCATGGTTTTAATCGTCTCTTGGTTTTCATTGATTTTCCGCTGCGAGTTGGTTCATCTCCAACCCTACCTCGAGATCCAACACAGGCCCGGGTTCAGAAATACCAAACCCGGAGTGAGCGGTCCGGGTTGCGGATTCGTCACATGCTTTCCTACATAACCCGGATCAGCCAGATATGGTACAAGTTCAGTGCCTAAAGCTACACTCTTACAATTTTAATTACTTTTACGTATAAAGATGAAGATTGATTGTTTGAGATTTTGAAGATGATTACCAATTTTGTAATAGAACATGTCATAGTTTTGTGTTGAGTTGAACTCATCTTTTGTAATCATAATCTATTTTGAGTCAACTTGAACTTCCTGTATGACGTTTTTAATCCTTGAACCTTTGATAAAATTTTAATAGGGTAGAGAGTTTTTTCATAATTAAGAAGTGACCAAAGTTGAGATCTTATAAGCACTCTTTGATGAATTTTTAAGGGTTTTTGGATAATGAAAAAATATTTGAAAGTACACGTGTTACTACTTACGGTTAATGTGATCAATTGTTAACAAATTCGGATGGGTTGGTCCAACCCGGTGAACTGGCCCATAATCTGGACGGGCGGGTTCAAAGGAGTGTTTTCGGGTCTGGGGCCGGGAGCGGGTTAAATTTTTTGAACCCGGTCACTACGGGTCGGTTCAAAAAATTAGCCACGGGGCGGGGACTCGACCCATGGACACCCCTAGCCGCCGTCGTCCCTAGAGGCGTCCCTGAAGTTGCAGCAACCGACTCTGTCGCAGCCGGCGCGTCCTCCTCCTTGGCCTCCACCGCCGCCACCGCCTCATCCCCTTTCACGATTATGGCTCTGGCTAATCGAAAGGGTTTCGTTTATTTTGGGAGGAACAATTCAACGCGGGGAAACAGCCCTGCCAGGAGGAACGAGTAACATGTTATGCATCAGGGACTGGCCTTGGGAAGGGTCCCTGTATGATGTGTTGCCTCCCCACCTCACCTTTACCGTTGAGGTCCCCCAGGATCTCCGGTACCCCCTTTCCCCCCCTCCGCTTTCTTTCATGGCCTATAAGGCGTCAAAATACCGCTTCCGGCGGTTATGCTCTGAAAAGGGTTAGAGAACCTTTGTTCATCTATTCTAATCCTGTATTCGTGGTCGGAGAATTTATTCCTTGGGCCACATCTATGTAATCTTTCGATATTAATAAAATTGCACCATCGTTCAAAAAAAAGGAAAGGAATACAAGATGACCAGAAACAGAAACCAACACCCAAAAAACAAAAACCAGAACCACACTGTTTCACACAAGAAACCACCACAAAACAACCACTTCACATAGGAAACCACAAAAAAACAACCGCTTCACGTAGGAAGCTACCACTAAAACAAGGTCTAATAGCTAGATTTAACAACCATTAAGCGCTAAAAGTGAAGAGGATCTGAAGTATCCATATTTAACAAACATGAAGCACGTGGAGAAAAGACTTCCAACATATGTTAAAGCTCGAACTCAGTCCTCCAAAACCCAATTCCAGACAACACCGAGAAAAGCCCCTGAGGGAAGGACCAGTATTTCTACCGAGAACGAACTCAGACCTCCTAGCAGGCAGCAACAAGTCAATCTTCCAGAAATTCGAGGCATGAACTCGAGCTGAGCGTTCTGAACCTGTGATTGGTAACCCCTCGCCGCCCAACACCTAGCGAGGACCCAAAAGAGAATGCCTGTAATAATATCGAGCATGATCCAACCCGAATCCGGACATAACTGACACCAAAGCCAACCGAAAAGTGCAACACCACACCGAAAGCCAAACCAGCAACCCTTCAAAAACTGCACCCCTTAATTGGAAGTGCTGAAGCTCGCACTCGATCCTCTAAAAATCGATTCTAGCCAACAACAAGAAAAGCCCCAAAGGGGGAGGATCAATATTTCTACCAAGAGCAAGTTCAGACTTCCAAGTTAGCTGAGGAAATCATCATTGTCGGGGATCCGATGCTGGAACTCGAGCTGAGCGTTCCGCTACCAAAACAGGTAACCTCTCGCCGGCCAACACCAAATGAGGACCCTAAAGGGAAGGCCTGTAACTATACCGAGCATGAGCTAACCCGGACCCGGAAAGATCTAACACCTAAGCAAGTAAAGGAAAGCAACCCTTCCTAGCCATGAATCAAGTTGTTGTCACGTGCATCCACGCACCCCCACTTTCACCGGAGAGTCCCAAAAAATAGGACCCAAACACCCAGAAAGGCTCCCCCCCCCCCAAAAAAAAAATCGATCCACCAATCACTAGTCAGCACAGGTTGTACCGCCAACAAACACACCACCAAAACAAGAACAAACAAGGGGGAAACAACCTGAGCAGAGACATCATCGAGACGTAGCAAGGTTCGTACCTCCACCGCTCCAATCAGCTTCCCCGAAGACTCCATCGGACACCCCCTCTCTGGAGACGCCGTGGACGAGCGCGGATGGGACGACGCCGGCCAGAAACTCCATCGCCGGCGAACCTTCGCTCCCTCGTCAGATCTAAGTCAGGGAAGGCGTTTGGGTCACGCTACGACCACCAACGCCACGGCGACAGGCTCGCCGGAGTCCTGACGCCTCTCCCAGCCCCATCCGCTCTTCCTCCGAGCTTTTCGCCGCCGGCGTCGCCGGAGATTAGGACCAAACCCTAAACCTTGAGCTTCTCCGTCCTCAGTTCATGGTAGAGTCAACTGGGCCTTGGGCCAGACAGTACGAGGTTGGGCCTTGGGCCAGGGTTGAGCTCGGGCCAGACCGGACTCAAGACAGGCTGGGCCTCGGCCCAAGCCAGGTTCGGCTCTGATCGGGTTGAGGTCCAGGTCGGGTCTGGACTCGGGTTCGGGCTCGGACCGGGTCTAGTTTGCGGTTTTGGGTCGGATCCGGGTCAGACCAGTTTTAAAGAATTATTTAATTTAAAATCAGACTAATTAACTATTTAATTAATTTAATTGGGAGATTTAAAGGATTAAAGAAGAAGGACTCTTCGGAATTAATAAATAAAATTAGAGGACTATTACGGACTGGACTGGGACTGATTACCGTCCCTTTTTGTTAAAACCAGGCTTGACCTCGATCGTGGAGAAGATCGGAGGTAAGCCCGGACGTCAGCAGCTAGGAGACGTAGCTGTTGGTTCTTCTTGAGTTAGGGAAAGTAGCAAATACCGGTTTAATTGCGGAAAGTTACTAGTATACATGATTAGGAAAATAATAATAAACGGAAAGGTCTTAGTTGGCATATAGGATGTGATTCACTAGAATACTCGCTTTCAATTAGTAACATGTAGGATGTGATTCACTGGATTACCTGCTTTCAATATTTGGGAAATTGTTGTGCTGGTAGATGGGTCATGTCGAGCCCTAGGATTTCGTGTTGTGTGCTATAACCGCTGTGTGAGAGTCTAAATAAGATTATACTCGGTGTTGCATGTTGTGACTGTGTGTGGGAAAGTGTGTCGTGTTTGATAAAACGTGAACTCTTGGTTGTGATATGACCGGGTGAGTGATAGACCGGCTGTGTGCTATGTTGAGACGGTCCGGTTGATAGACCGGGACCCGCTTGGGCTTTGTGCGGCTTGTTATATCCTTGTTGTGTGTCCCAAGAGAAGGCGTGACCGGAGTGGTACTTACACTGAGGGATAGTTCCGGTGTAGTGTATCGAGGCCAAGGATGGCGTGATTGATACCTGAGTCTCTGTGACGGGAAGGCGTACGACCGAAATGTGTGCCGGTCCAGTACGTATGACGAGTATTGCCCCGAGTCTGTGTGACGGGAAGACATCAGACTGAGGGATTTCCGGTCGAGGATGTTACCCTCAGTCTCAGGGAGAGGAAGATATCGGGACTGATGTTGTGTGGTCCAGTACGATATAAGTGGCTCAGTGCAAATGGCTTAGTGCATTCAATGACGTTGGAACTGTTGTACGCTATCTGTGTGTGTGTCTCGCTGTGTGCTTTATACCTGTTGGTTGGCTTTGTGCGTATTTCTAAGTATGTTTATAACTTTGTGAAAGTGATCGGTAACTGGGTGTCGGGACCGAGGCTTCGTGTTCCGGTACGACACAAATGGAACGGGCTGTGATAGCCGGGGAGGTTGGAAATGGTTGTACTAGGTTATGGGTGTTTCTGTTGTGTGTGATGTGCGTGTTGATTGGCTTTATGCGTCGTTTTAAGTGTGATTTGAGTCTTGTGGGAGTGTTGATGACCCGGGGTGCTGTTATGCCTGACTCCTGTGTTGCCGTGCGAGTTCTCACGTGTGATCGGTTGTGAGATAGCCATGGGCGTTGTTTGTTGAGAATTGTTAGGTGATGAGTGTCAAGAACTAGTTGCGAAAAGTGGTGGGTTCGGTACATTGTGAGTTGTTTTATAGGTTGTGCCTGAGTGAAGGTCAAGCGTCGTTTTGGAGTAATTGTTTAATTTGACTTTTAATAGTTGTGCTTTACTAGTATGCCCTAATTGGACGGTTACCATGGTGATGAACTGTGGTTCAGAACCTTAACTACTTTTCCTACTGAGCGTAAGCTCACCCCTTACTTTGTTGTATTTCAGGTGTTGAGCTGGATTTGCACTAGCAGGATTCTCGGAGCTTGGGAGCTGGCGAGGGTTAGCTAGTGTCTAGCGACGTACTATTTCCTGTTATTAAACCTTTTTACTGGTCGTTTTACCGAGCAGTTGACTCGTGGTTAAATTTCGAAGTTTAAACTTATTATTTGAGACTGATTCGGCTTTATTTTTGTTCTAAATTGTTATTGTTTTAATTCACGTCTCGAGTCCGGTCAAAACCGGATTTGGGGCGTGATAAATAAGTCTCAAAGACAAACTGAACCAACACGGATTCAGTCATAGCACCGATAAAAGTGGAATCAAAGTAACTAGAACATAAAATAAAACCAAAACTAAGACAAAAAGAGAAAGCCATAAGTCCCAATTGCCCGGAACAGCTCGAGGTGGGAATTAAACGGTGCTTGATCCCTACTTTCCAAGGACTCGTCTCCTCGACCCAAAGGTCGATTGAACCACCGAACTTGAACCAGGAAATATGACGAGGAGGAATAGCTTTCCTCAAGGACCCCTCCCGGATTCGGCCCCTAGAGCCATGTATGCCTATCATCCATCACGGCGAGGCTGTTTCCCAGCCCTCGCATGATCTCCTAACAGGTTCCCTGCGGTGATTCCCTTCCATCCACCCGGTCCCTACCGTATTTTCTCGTGTATAAAGCCAGTGGGCTTATCTCTGAGCACTTAGGGAGGCCTATCGTAGATGAATGACCGGTGTCCCAGATGGAAGAGCGTAGACCCAGATTAGGTATTAGGTCTATGACTACGCTGGTTTCCATCGCTCGAGACGATCCAACCTTAGGTATCGGATTCATGGTCAACGGGAGGGAGTCACATTTTTCCGGTCTCCCTTCCCTTATGAGGGAATCTCCAGCGTTAGCCATAGAAGACCTCTATTGCAGCCGAGCCGTGAGGGTGATTGAGTCACCCTTCGCCCCAAACGGGGTCGAGGGCCTATTGATGGGGTGCGCCATAGTAGTCCCCGCCGGTACTCCAGATGACGATTCTGTAGGTAGCGGCCCCGATTCAGATCCTTGGCTGTCACCCGTGTGGCCTCCTTCTTCCTGTTAATAGGGGTCCTCCGATCATATCCCAGCCTAGCCCCCATCAAGATTAATGGGGAAGAGATGGGGTATAGTCTCGATCAGGCCTAGAACGAGAGACCGCTCTACCATAATGTGTCGACGATCCCACCTGTCTCTGAACGCAACCATGGTGGTGGAGAATGGCCATGGAAGAAGCCACCACCGTCCTTTACAGAGACCTAGAACCACCAGGGACACGATGGGTCCTTACTGATACCATGGTGATAGTGGAGAAGACCGAGAGCACGGTCTCATCCCTCTGATAATTGTGAAGAGAGGGGTTGATGGTGCATGTCGCTCATCTTTCCCATAAAAGCTGATGGGTGTTGGGTCATACGCAAGGGAGAAAGGATAAAAACTCATGATGTAAGTCCTGATTGACAAGGCGAAGCACGGTGAACAAGGGTGCATACACGGTGGCAAGTAGAGGCGGGCGGCGCAGAAGAACCCTAATTAAGGTAGAGAGAGACAAGATTCTCAGTTTGTTAGTGTGTTTTGTAAATAATGTCCATTTTATTTTTCCTATGCTAAAATCAGTTACTTTAAGCGATAATTAGTTAGTTCTTTGTTGATGGTGGTTATCAAAGGTGGGGTTTTGTTGTCTTTGTGGTGCTTGGGTTAACAACATGAAGTTGGGGGTTTTATTTTGTTTGTGGTGTTTGGGGTATCAAGGTGTAGTTGGGGATTGATGGGAAGCTTAGGGCAGATCTGTGGGGGCGTGGTTGGTCTTCGATTGACCTTCGTTTTGGTCTCTGTTTGTCGTTGACTCCTTTTCTGCAAGCTCTTATGTTTGATATTGCTTCATATTTAGTCTTTTTTTTTGTTTTTCAGCTCTTTGTTGGAGAAAATTGGAAGTCAAAGGGGACCTAGCTCTCCTTTTGGATCGTCGATATGTGCTGCATTCAACGGGTTACCTCTGATAATTAAGCAGTATATGAAGAGTCATTTTTGGGGTTCCTGCAGAGCCCTTTAGTTCTCTTCCCCCCCGTTTCATTGTCCAGATGGTTTGTTGAGCTCGTAATTGTAACCCTCCTTGTCTCTCCGACGACGGTTTCAGGGTTTTCAGATCCGACTCCTTTGGGTTCATCGGTGATGTTGCCCTCGGTGGGGATCTTCTTGTGAGATCTAAGCAGTGTTCAGCATTTTCATTTGGCCTTTGTTGGGATGGTGAGTTCTCTCGGTGTTGTTTTACTAAGTATCAAGTTTTCGGTAAGCGACAGGACCGAGGTGGAGGTTAGGGTAATGACAGGTGCTCTTCGTTTGTGCTTAACGGTTGGAAAATCCTGTTTTTGACCTTGTTTATTTTGGTGTGCTTCATGGTAGAAAAATCAGGGTTATAGACCTTTAATACTGTTATGTTCTTAATGTTTGTTAAATTTGGGTATTTAGACCTTTTTTAGTGTATTCTCCCCTTGTTGGGATTGCTTTGAGACCGAGCCTTCGTGCCACTGCTCGAGTTTGTTCTTGGTTTTATGTTATTTTCCATTATAGTTGGTTGCATCTTTTTTTGGGTTCTTGGGGTCTATAGCTAGACCTTTCTGTACTCCTCTTTCATCTCAAGAGAGATTTTAATTTAAATTTCTTTTGCTGATAAAAAAATTTAGTTAGGTGGTATCTCACGACTTCAAATTTTTCCTGATAATAGTTTTGTCCTTTATAGTGTACATGTTTTGCGATTTCAAACTCTCGTGTCTTCTACGATTGATCGTTTTATAGTTTACATGTTGTTGGTTTTATGTTATTTTCCATTATAGTTGGTTGCATCTTTTTTTGGGTTCTTGTGGTCTACAGCTAGACCTTTCTATACTCCTTTTTCATCTCATGAGAGATTTTAATTTAAATTTCCTTTGCTGATAAACAAATTTAGTTAGGTGGCATCTCATGACTTCAAATTTTTCCTGATAATAGTTTTGTCCTTTATACCTGTTTCGAGATTTCAAACCCTCGTGTCTCCTACGATTGATCGTTTTCTGGCCGAAATTCAATAAGTTGTGGGAGGTAATGTCTATGGCAGCGGAATTCAACGAGGGCAAGTTGTTACAGACAAGCTCTACAAGAAAGAGATCTGGTTCTAAACCACGTACGGGCTCTGAGTCCCACATGTTCAAGTAGTGGGCCTTTGGATGTAGACATGGTAGCAACACAGTAAGCGAGAGGCGTGAAGCACCCTCACCTATCTATTAGAATGATAACGACAATAGTAGATGATCAGGTCGATATTGTCTGGTCATCCCATCCAGTGTGAGACCGACACTATCCAGTATCTTATTGGTTCCTATCAAGTCGGTCGGGTTTCAGCACACCCACTCCATATACAGCCCTCATATCCTATCAAAGAGCGGACGTCAGACGCTGTCACCAAGGACTGGAGGACAATCTAGTGTCATTTCACCAAATTTTATTCGGAAAGGCACGTCAAGGTTCTTTCTGAATCATTAGCGAGTATCGCCAAAGTGGTTGTTACTACCCCTGTAACACTCACATTCAGGTTGATCCCAAAGCCTCTATTTACAAACAGTCGCGTCCAATCAGTTTAATAAGGAATGGTCAATCAAGCCTATGTTGCAGGTATTCCCAAAGAGAACGTCACTCTCCCAATAACGCTTAGGATCAGAATGAACTGTGGACATATATGTCTCCCCTCTTTACATGCCTATTTGTGTATATGTTACTTAGTCGTACTATTTGCATTTGGTACACAAGACCTGTTCGGGTCCTGTTATGTTGTAGGAGGAGAATGTAATTATATTCAAATATAACATAATATACTTCATTATATAGAATTTATTTTATATTTCACAATTTCCTTTGATCAGTAAAGTACAAATATTATAAATACTATCTTTTTCAAAGATAGCAAAAATACCACATTCCAGTTCTTTTTTTTTTTTTGATAAGCTCAAAAATTTATTATTAAAACCGAATCCGAAAACGGTAAACTCTGATTCAAGGAGAAACAGGATAGCAAAATACCACATTCGAGTTGATCCTAGATCTTTACTCCTACGTTTCTCGTTCGTCCAGACAACGGAATGCTTTATCATAACCCAGACTCATATGATAACAACGGCAAAGTTTTGGGGAGACACACCTTGGTTTGGTTGAGGCGTCTCGAAACTTGTCATCACAGATTTTACTACATACTTTGTTCTCGACAAAGCCCCACTTCTCCCAGAAGCTAATGTGACACTCGCCTTCTTTGATGGGATAGTCATGCACAGTCTGACAAGCATAGGTCAAAGGAACAATATGTGGAGCTGCATAAATATTAGTCAAATGTTATTAACATGATCCTTCAACCCGGTATAACATATTTATCGGGTTGAAATTTAAGTATACCAAATTGTATTTCTTGTCTGGGATATACCTCAGCTTTCTAAAATTTTCACTTTATACTTTTTCGTAAGTTTTTGGATGAAAAAAAAGGTCTTGATCCGTACACAAGACCATATTTTCCCAAAAATGACACATTGCACTTAAACCTTCTATAATGGGTCTTCTGTTCGTATGAGAAAATCATTTTTAGTTTGGGAAAATAATAATTTTTCAATTTTTATTATTTTACTACCTTTCTGTTAGTTTTTTGGACAGAAAGAGTTTGTGTCATCCACATGACAATATTAGGTGAAAATAATGAATAATTAAACCTAAAGATTCACAAAAACTTTTTGTTTGATCACTAATGAAATGGGATAGTGGAAGAACAAACCTGCAAAGACGAGAACAAGGCAAAGGATAAGAGCGTAAGAAAGCTTAGCCATATTTAACTATATATGATATAAAAATAAAGGAGAGCGATAAAAAGATACATATGATATAGTTGAGTGAATATTTATACAATATGTGATTTGTGGGAAACGGATTATCATAAGTTGTTTTATTATGAGCATTAATTTACTCTATTATTATTCGTCTGTTTTACAAAAATAGAGAAAAACTTAAAATGATGTATCAATACGTGAATGTTATCCTAAAACTTCAACTGTATTTTTATTTATACTTATAACGGCCTTCTACTGTCATAAATACAAGAACCAAGTATATTATTTAAGAAAAAAAAATATTTACGTATATTTTAGTTTTTGAATTGTAAATATATAAGAGTATCATAGATCAAATTTTAGGTCAAAAACTTCTCTACTTTTTCTCGCCCCCTCCCCCTCCAAATCATTCCGCCGCCGTCCTCTATGGAAAACCTCCCATCTTCGTTGCCCACGATCACGAAACCAATCGTGGCCATGGGCTCTGCTCCTTCCTTGCCATCTATGGGTGCAATGCCTCAAGCTCCTCCGGCAACGGGGACCACGCCACCACCGTCCCACGCCACATTGGGAGAACCTTCCCTTTCATCGCTTGTATTTTTTAAAAGGGTTGTGCCTTTTAGCTCCATTGTGGGAGCTCTTTCTTGTAATCGTTGTCCTAGTCTTTGACCTTTCGATGCTTCCCTTCTCCAGAAGTAGCTTCTTTTTAATAGAAACTCGAGCTGATAAAAGAAAAATCTCCGGATACCCCCCATCTCTCACGATGATTACGGAGTCGGAGCCCTTATTGGCAGACTGGGAGGATGAAGACGAGATCTTGGAGGTCCTGATTAAATCTATTCCCGCTGTAGCCGATGGCCGATATTGCTACTCCTTAGCTGAAAAAGTTGCTGGAAAAGGAAGCTGCAACATCACTGCCCTCAGTGGGGTAATGATTCGCAGTTAAAAAATATAGGGGTTGGAGGTGGAGCGCCTCAACATGGAAGTGGTGGCGTTCAATTTTCCGTCGAGTGCAATTATGAAGTCCATCCGCCACAGAGGCTCGTGGGATTCAGTAAGGAAGTTGGGGTACGAGCTACAAACGTCCCTAGACACGCACAGAACGCTCTGGTCAGAGCCATACTCGTCAATGCTTTGGTCACCGAGGTAACTTTTTCTACTATTCCAACCCCCCGTCGGCTGGATGATTTTATGTGGTTACGTGTTAGCATTGATGAGACTCTTGGGTTTTTTGTGTCCGCTACGGCAGACTCAACCAATGAATCGAAGCATGCCGGGCTCACTTGCCAGGAGTAGAGCGGGAGGAGGTTTGCTTTGATGATTCCATTAGGGGTCCCGATAGGATTTGATGTTGACCGTCTCAATAGGATAGAGTGAAGGGCACCCATAACAGCACGGGTGACCTCGGTGGATGAACTTCTCACCTCACTGTCCTTGGACCCGATCAAGGAATATATGGGAGGTACCAGGGCGGGAACCAGTAGGGTTCCTCTTCTTCCCCATCTGAATTTCCTAGCACTTGAAGGAGTGGATGAGGTCCGATCCGAGTCCGACGGCTTGGCTAAGGAAGGCCCTGAATGGGCAGTCTACAAAATGCAGGGGCCGCATCCCGGATCGTTAACCGGGGACCCGAGAATTACAAATCCCGACGACTTGGCTATCGTATCTTAGAGTGAGGACCCACTTTTTTCTACTCTACATGTATGAGCGATAACAACTAGGCTGGGGAAGTAGAAAGAGCCCCAGGATCAGGTAGGAGGACTAGGCACCATAAGGAAGAAAGCGCTGAAAGCCAAAGACAAAGGGAAGGTGGGACAATGCTATATCCGGACCAACCAGATCAAGAGGGCGTTGGATCTTTCGGGAATCGTTCCACCTACCCGCCAGTTGAGGGACGAGGAGGATAGCGGTGATCAACATGAGAGGGCTCAAAAGTAGCCTCGTTAGGACCAATAATAGGCCCTAGGGAAGAGGGGGAGTCCCGAAGATGGTCTATCCTCCGAGACCCGCGGCGGCCAGTACTGGGACGCTCGGGAAAGTCAAGGGAGCAGCGCATTCTTATTTCTTTTTATATGGCTATATCTATTTTGTTTCCGCTCTGAACTGCAGTCTTAATGGTTTTCTAGTTGGATTCCTCGTAATGTGTTTTGTTTAGTTGTAAGTGTGGTAAGAGTATTTCCTCATTTTGTGTCTACGATCAAAAGTAGACTAGTTCTACGGGTTCATGAGAGTTGGGTCACCCACCGGGGACTCAGACATTATTCTGGAACACACGACCTTTGCTCTTACCTATGTAACCTTTGACTGCCATTAATGCATTTCCTCATTGCCCGTTTCGATTTTTTTTTTGCCACATAAGTGTGATGGCTTGATCGACTACACGCTGATTTAGCCGCTAAAGCCTAGTTTTAGATTTAAAAAATAATAATCACAAAACGTTCAAAACTTGCATAAATTGATAGTAATAAGAAAGTATAAAAAATATATAATATTCACATTACAAAATTTGTGCGGTCCAAAATAATCAAACTAATATCTAACAATTCAAATCAAATTATTTGGCACCCTAATACCAAATCTTATTCGGAAGGGCACGTCAAGGTTCAATCTGGATTATTAGCAAGTATCGATAGAGTGTTTGTCGCTCTCCTGATAAGGCTCGCATTCAGGTTGACCCTAGAGCCTTTGTTTACAATCAGTCGCGTCCAACCAGTTTTATAAGGAATGGTCAATCAAGCCTCCGTGGAAGGTATCCTCAGAGTGGAGGTCACTCCCCCGACAACGCTTCGGATCAAGATGAATAGTGAGCATATTTGTCCCCTCTACTTACCTATATATTTGTGTATATGTTATGTTAGATTGTGGCTAGTAAAATAAGATATACAAGATCTAAACGGTAATCGAAGATATAATTAAATAAATATAAAATTTAAACGTAAATGAAACAGATTAAAGGGAAAATATCATATTGGTACCCTTAACTATACGTTTTTAACACATTGATACCCTTAACTAATTTAATCACTAAAAAGGTATCTTAAGTTTCCATTCAGTAACACGTTAGTGTTTATTGTCCATTTTTAGACGGAAAATTGTCATGTGCAATGCACATGACCTTAAACTTTCAAAAAATGACAAAAATACCCCTATAAGTTCAAACCCTAATTATTCTTTTACCTTATTGCTCCTATGAAAACTTCATCTCCCCCATTTTGTTTCATACATACGCCTCCTTCATTCTGTTTCTCCTTCATTTTATTTCTTCCCCAGCCTTCATCTCCACCACCATGACCATTTTCCGTCAAAAAATAGACAGAAAACACTTAAGTGTTACTGATTGGAAACTTAATGTACTTTTTTAGTGATTAAATTCGTTAAGGGTACAAATGTGTTAAAAACGTGTACTTAAGGGTATCAATCTAATATTTTCCCTAGATTAAATCGAAATAACATTCGGTAATGTTGAAATCAAAATTCGGAATAAATAGAGGTGTGGTGATCCACTTTACTTAAGACCTTTTAACATGGGCCTCTCAGGATACAGCGATTTGATAGTCAAACATCAACCGTGCGAGAAATCACCGAGAGCGAGATAAGATTCGAATCGTAAATGGGAGAGGGAACGGAATTTCGTCATGTTTCTTTCCGTATATTTTTCCAAGTGCTTAGAAAGACTAGTAAGATGGTTCTTAAATAGGCTATTTGGGGGCGAAAAAAGTCTTTTGGTGGGGTACCTAATCCCATGAAAATCTCCCCCATGAGTTATGGCCTAACCAATTAGCTTAGTCAACGATCTAGAAAACTGTAAAGACTAAAAACTCATTTTGAATTAAGTTAATAAAACTTCATCACATTTTAATGTCATCTAACAACCTCCCACAAAATGTAATGGGAATGGATAGAAAACAAGGAAGTGGTGATTTCTAAAAGTCGATACTTGCATATGATAGGTAAATGTTCATCCTTGAACCTTCCCTTGTGAAATTATATTTACTCTGTTAACTGACTCATAGCCACGATGGCCACCGCAGTAACCACAAGGAAGAGGGGGTTTGAGAGTAGAGAGAGAGGGGAGCGTTTTCTAGAGAGAGAAGAGATTTAGAATATTTGTTAGTCGTTAGTTTTCATATACGTTGAAAGCCTTTTTTGGAAAATAGGAATTCGTTTAGGAATTATTTCAATTTGTTTCCTTCTCCAAGTTTGAGAAAATCGTTTAGGAATTTTAATTGCAAATTCATTCCTCCATAATTCCGTATGAATTCAAAATCTGTTCAATTTTTTTTTAATTTCCCTCTACCGTGCCTCTCTAACTGTTTGGGCTCCTTACTTGTTTTGGGGCTTTTTTTTTTCTATCTGTTGTTTGTTTATACGATACACAATGATAACACTTGGGCTAAACATACAAAGCCCAAATAAACGAAGATACAACCCAAAACAAACCTTGCAACACAAAAGTCAGCCTCGACTTCAAATATTTTTTTTCCTTTTTTTGATCGGTAAAACAAATTTAAATTAAGTGCTCTATGAGGTATAGAGCAAATGATGAAGTACAAGAACTGAGCATTATAGAGGAACCTCAAACCAGAACCCTCAACAGGCTGAGCTACAACTAACAAGCTTACACAGAGAAACCAACCAGTACAACCAACAAGACGTTCTCTACCTTCGTGTTCTGCTCCCACATCCATCAAAATTATGCAGCTTCTTCCATGGCCGAAATAGAGAACCCAGCTCCTCTTCTTAGCTTCAGAGACACGTACGCAGCAAGAAAACTCAGTCGAGAGCTTCTCTCACTAAAAAACCCTCGCTCTTCTTCTCCCGCCGCCGCCCTTGCTCGCTCCTCCGCCGGTGGCCCTCGTGTCCTTCTGACCGAGGAGCCACCGGCGGTGGCCTCTCCCTTCCTCTTTCCTTCACGGTTCTTTCTTTCCCCTTCACTTATCTTCAGTTTCGACCCCAGATCTATTCTTATCCCTCAGATCTACTGGCTCGACCCTCTTCTTCCTTGTTGCTCCTCCGTCCCTGGCCGGAAGACGTTGTGTCGGGTGTTGGCCCGCCTCGTTTAGGCGGAATGGAGGGGATCTACCTACCAGAAATGGTGTTATCCCTCGTCGAGGCTCCGTGTCCATCAGATCTAGGGTTTCTACCTGGGGTTTCCTCTCTCCTCACCTCCGCCGGTGTCTCTCGCGGCCTTGGTCGTGGAAGCTACGGATGAGTTTCTTCTCTCATGTGCCTCTCCGACCCTTTTCCTTCTCCTTTGTTTTTTCCATCCCCTTTTCCTCCTTCGTTGCTTGACCGTGGAGAGGCTCAGATCTACAGTGGGAGCTCCTTCCTCACTTTTTTTGGGTGAAGTTGAGCGTAGATCTGAGTTCTTTTGTTGTCTCCTTCTCCTGAACCTTTTGATTTCTTCTCGATTTCTTTGTCCTCCTTGGTTCTCCGTCTGTTTCCTCGGTGTGGGGACTCGCCGATGTGTTTCCGGCGAGAGTTTTGGTCTTTTGACCTGGTTACGAAGTTTTGTGGGTTGGCTCTGGGGTTCTGGAGTTTCTGGGGTTTTGATCGTTGGTCCGGTTCTTCCTCGGCGTGTGACCCTTGTGCGATCTCCGATTCCGTGCTACAGAGGTGGTGTCGTCTTTCCCTTCGAGGTCGTCGTTTGGTGCTGGCCAGCGGTGAGATTGGTTCTTCACTGATCGGAGGCGACGGAGTTGGGATCTACACCTTGGATCGAGAAGGGTAGACTCGTTTCTGCTTTTATCGGAGGGCATTGGGCGCGCTTCTGCTTGCTTTTGGAGGTGCTTGGTAAGGTTGTTCGTTGATTTCAGGTTGTGTTGTTTCTGTTGTTTAATTTTAGTTTTAGTTTGGTTTTCGTCTCTGTTTTGTGCCCTTGGTGGTACTTAGTTTGCTTCAAGGTTGTAATCTACTTGGGAGAGAGTCCTACCCCTGCGTGGGTAATGGTTGTGCTACTAGTTTCAATTTAGGGTTTGAAGACCTTTGTTCACCCATTTGTTGGGTTGTTTGGTTAGAGGTACTAGTGAAGTATTCTCAGGTTGTAATGGAGGGTTAATCCCTTGGGTCTGTTTTTAGTTTGAAAACCTTCCTCTTCAATAAAACATTTGCTGATAAAAAATAACGTACGCAGCAAGCAAAAAATCTTCCCCATGAGTCATGGTCTAACCATTTAGCTTAGTCAACAATCTAAAAAAGTAAAGACATGAACCGTTTCCTTGCTTCCATTTTCACATTCGAACTGTCCGTTATTTTCATTTCACTTCCTACCTAAATAGTAACGTAAGTTTTACACAAAACAACGTTAAAATGCGTTAAAACAATGTTGGTTTCTACAAATTGTTGAGCAAGCTACAGATAGAAAGTAAAACGACAGACAGTTAGGATGTGAAAATGTAAATCCAGAAACAATTCTTTTCCGCAGTTCTCCCTTATTAGTATTTGGTAAACAAGGGCCGTTTGGATCATGTTATTTTGTAGGAAGAGAATGTAACTATATTCGAATTATAACATAATATATTCACTGTTTAGAATTTATATACGTATAATCGTTGATTTTTTTTCATATATTTTACAATTACAGAAGAGCAATTCTACCATAATTCGACCTCACAGTCGACATGTATACAACGGCAGCGTTTTGGGATCCATTCGGCACAACTCGCTGTGGTATCGATTGCGTTTTTAAATTTACTAGCACACAATTCTAAGCATTCGTTTTTGCCAAAGCCAAATTTCTCCCAGAACTCAATGCGACACTCGTCTTTGGTGGTATATTCATGCACAGTCTTACAACCATCGGTCAAAGGAACAATATGTGGAGCTACATAAATATTAGTCAAATGTCAGTAACATGATCCAACTCATGTAATATATGTAATTAGGTGAAAATCGTAGATAATAAGACGTAAAGATTCGTTAAACACTTTTTGCTTAAACCTCTAATGAAACGGGATAGTGAAAGAACAAACCCGCAAAGACGAGAACAAGGCAAAAGATAAGAACGGACGAAAGCTTAACCATATTTAGCTGTAGATAATAAAAAAAAATAGAGCGATAAGAATACGCATATGATAGTCGAGCGAAGTAATTTGTACAACATGTGAATTGTAGAAAAACGAATTATAATAAGTTATTTTCATTATGAACATTAATTTACTTGATTATTACTCGTCCGTTTTACAAAAAAAAGTTAAAATAGTGGATCAAAACTTGAATGTTATCCTAAACTTTAATTCGTTTTTATTTATTTATAACGGCGTTCTGCAATCATAATTCTTAAAAAGAAGGGGAAATCTCAAAAACTTACCCGCTAATGTCCTTTCGTCCCATATACTTACCCGCTTTCACCTTCGTTACCACGTCCATACCCGCATATTACATGTTTCCGTTACAAACCCAAACGGAATCTGTTAACCACTGCACATGACTATCATATGCGGGTTGTTGACCTTTTACCGGATATGTATGTGGTATCGAAGGTGAAAGCGGGTAAGTATATGGGACGAAAGGTCATTAGCGGATAAGTTTTTGGGGTTTCCCAAGACGAGTTAGACAAACAAGGCGTTTAGGATAGAAAATTAAGGAGTGGTCATTATTTGTGTGGACCATGAGTTCGAGTAGAGAAGGATAGAGATTAGGTGGAGTTGTTGTCCATATGGGTCATCATTGATCCTGGCAAGGAAGACTTTTTGAAGAGAGGTGGTATTTTTCGTTGGATCAAAATCCAAGGACTCCTTATACAAGGGTGGGACATTGAAAATATCCAAAGTGTGGCCAGAACCTTGGATTTGTAGTTATGGTTCATCCTGAATCTGTTTCAGGACATAATTTTAAAAAATTGACTAATAAATAAATTTTTATAACTGATCTAACATATTATATTTCTTTACTATTTTTTTTTGTAATGTTTTCATTCTTATTTCACAAGATTTTAATATAAGATGTAAATTTCTATTAAAACAGGCTACTTATATCGGATCGGACTTTCACAACTAAAAGGTCAACCTTATTAGTTGGGTGTAGTCCTAGCCTTTATAAGTAGGCTCTTTATTCTTATATTTAGTCGATGTGAGTTCATACTTCAATACTCCCCCTCACGTGTAAGACTAGACATCTGCATATGGATCGGAGGCCACATGGTGGAGGTGACAAACGGGCCGTGGGCCGAACCAGCTCTGATATCATGTAAATTTCTATTAAAACGGGTTACTTATATCGGGTCGGGCTTCCACAACTAAAAGGTCAACCTTATTAGTTGGGTGTAGTCCTAGCCTTTATAAGTAGCTCTTTATTCTTATATTTAGTCGATGTTGATTAGGGATGGCAAAACACCCCATTCCCCACGGGGATCCCCGTCCCCGCCCCGCGCGAGACGGATTTGGGACGGAGATTTTTTAAACGGGACGGGATACGGGGAATTAAATGGGGATTTTGACGGGGACGGGGCGGGACGGGGTAAGCAGTCCCCATCCCGCGGGGAACCCCGCCCCGCGCCCCGCACTATTAGTTTTAGAATAAATTTTTAATAATATACACATAACACATTTGTTTTTGTTTTTTTGTTAAAGATTTGACTTCTATGCATGTAAAAAAGTTTGATGGATACACCATTCTTGTTTTTACATTTGATATTTTCTTATTTATATTTTATATCTACAATATAGAAAATTTAGTTGGAATATGTCAAATAGTGATTGTTGCTTATTTCACCAATTTGAATATGTTATTTGTTTACCGATTGCTTACTTCAAGTTCAACGTGTTGATTCTATTTATATCATTACGAAGTCAAGTTGGGAACTTTAAGTTATGTTATAAGATATTTTGTTTAGACACTTTTTTATTATGGGTAAACTATTATGAGACATGGATGTCATCATCATGATGTTTATTTTATATGTATGTTGTTTTAAATTATGGGTTGACTACGCTTGTTATTTAAAATTATGGATTGAGAGTTGTCATTTAAAATGTGCACTTTTCGGGTAATGAGGATGGGGTAGGAACGGAGTAGGGAATAAAATCCTCCGCGGGACGAGAATGAGACGGGGAATAAAATCCATGTTCCCCGCCCCATCCCCGCGGGGTCCTCGCGGGACGGGGTCAACGTGGGATCAACGCGGGGATGGGGCGGGGATGGGGAGAGTAGCGGGAACGCGGGACGGGGACAGGGACTGGGGTCCCCGCCCCATTGCCATCCCTAATGTGGGTTCATACTCCACCCATGAGTTAGAGCTTTTGGGTTGGATAAGGCTTTAACATGGTATCAGAGCTCGTTCGGCCCATGGCCCATTTGTCACTCCACCATGTGGTCTCCGGTCCATATGCAGATGTCCAGTCCTGCTATGACCCACGTGTAGATGTCCAGTCCTACACGTGAGGGGGGTGTTGAAATATAAGTCAGTGTATGGACAAATTGAACACTTGATAAACATATTAGTGTCTCCACCCATCAGTTCGAGTTTTTGGGTTGGATAAGGCTTTAACATAAGATCCTAATCAAAAAACACGGAACATTATTATTATTATTATTATTATTATCATCATCATCATCTAGTCGATCTATACTTGAATTATTCAGATTATACGAAAAGGCAGCCGGCCCTAGGCGTAGCGGGGACTTCGGCAGCGGCGCGTGAGGTCAACCGGCGACGACGGCGAGTTCTGCGTTGGCGGCCGGTCGTGCGAACAGGCCGGTGAAGGTACGTTTTTGCACCCTTTTGTGATTCCTGGGTCTTTTGGGATCGGTAGCCGGAGTGGGGAGTGAGATCCCGTCCGAATTTGTGCCCCACGGTGGTTCTACCGGCGTGGTAGGTGGTGTACTGGTCGGCGTTGGGTTTGGCAGCCGAGGCAGGGGTGGACGGGACGGCCGTTTGGGATTTCGGCGGACCGTGACGACGTTAGGGGGTGTTGCAAGTTGAAGGTGACTGTTTTCCGGTCTTGTGGATCCGAGGACGAGCAGCTCTGGGCGGAGGAGTTGGACGAGTCCGGCTGTTGTGAATCCACGTTTCGTCGATACAGGTACCGGGGCCAGACGGCAGGTCGGAGCATTGGGGGATTAAATTCCTATCTTGGAATTGTAGGGGTTTGGGCAAACTAGCCACCGTGGAGTACCTGAAGGGGGTGATACGGCGCAGGAAACCGCAGGTGATCTTCCTCAGTGAGACGTTAGCTCGGAAGGGGGAAGTAGATATCCTGAAATTGAAGACGGGATTCCCGGGCGGTTGTGAAGTTCCGACGGTTGGACAGAAAGGGGGGCTGATTCTGCTTTGGACGGCGGAGATGAGGGTAACGCCGTACCCTAGTGAGGAGCGTTTTATTGACGTGGAGATTGTAGGGCCGAATGGTGAGGGCTTCCGTTTTACGGGAGTGTATGGGGAGGCGAACAGAGAACTACGGTGGTAGACGTGGGATATGATTCGCTTCCTGGGTGCGAGGACAGGGGCCTCGAGAAAATGGATTTTAATGGGAGACTTCAATGGCATCCTACGCAATAAGGAGAAGCGGGGTGGTCGCCGGTATCCGGAGCGCCTGATCGCAAAATTCCGGACTGCAATGCGGAACGTGGGAGTCTCCGACGTTCCAATCCAAGGGTACGGGTTCACGTGGCATAGTGGCAGTGAACCGGAGACACGAATGGCAGTCCAGCTGGACAGGGCCTTAATGTCGCGGGAGATGAGGACGTTATGGCCGGAGGCCCACCTGGCCAATCTGGGAATCTCGACGTCGGACCATCTGCCAATCTTACTGGACTCGGAGAGGCGTGTGGAACCTGTGGGGTCGCGCCAGTTCCGTTTTGAGAATATCTGGGCAGAGGACCTGGAATGTGGCTTGTTGATTCAATCTAGTTGGGGTGCCCCGGGAGATCGGATGTAAGATTCAGGAGACAGGCTTGGCATTGGATAACTGGGGAAAGGAGGTGTATAATGCACTTGCCCGGAAGATAGCACGGTATGAAAAGGATATGCTGTGGTTGAATGGTAAGGAAGACCGGCCGAGTATTCGGCGGCAAAGAGCTTTGCAGAAACTTTATGTCAAAGCCCTAGAGCAGAAGGGGGAGTTCTGGAGGCAGCGGGCCAAGCAACACTGGTTTACGGATAGCGATCAGAACACGAAGTTCTTCCAAGCCTCGGCGTCACAGAGGAAGAACCTAAACAAGGTATCGGAATTGCGTGATGGGGATGGTAACGTCCTTACCTGGGACTCGGGATTGGGGGATCATATACTGGACTTCTATAAGGTGCTGTCTAGGAGGACGAGGGGGGATGGAGTGAACTTCCCGAAATTCCGTCAGCAGGTGACTGAGGGGCAAAACAGAGCCCTAATGGGGGAGGTGACGTCCGAGGAGGTTCGGGATGCGACTTTCTCTATGGGCCCGAATAAATCACCAGGGCCGGACGGTCTCAATCCGTTCTTTTATCAAAAGTACTGGGGGACGGTTGGGGAGGACGTCACCAGGTGCGTGAGACGGATCTTCGTAGGGGAGGACATCCCACGGGAGCTGAACAAGACTATACTGGTTCTGATCCCGAAAGTGGAGTGCCCAATGTCGCTCAAGGATCTTCGCCCTATAGCTCTGTGTAATGTGGTCTTCAAGGTGGTGTCTAAGGTGGCAGCAAATAGACTGAAAGGGGTGTTGGGTGGACTCATTTCTGACACTCAGGGAGCGTTCGTCCCGGGGAGATCTATCCAAGACAACATAATCCTGTCATACGAGACGCTACATCATCTACGTAACAAAAGTCAGGGTAAGGAAGGCTGGGTGGCTTTGAAGCTAGACATGAGCAAGGCCTATGACAGGGTAGAATGGGGTTTCTTATGGGACATTATGAGAGGCTTTGGGATGAGTGAGGAATGGATCCATCTGGTCCGACGTTGCACATACTCAGTTACGTACAATATTGTGGCGGGTGGTCAGCAGGCAGGTTTTGTGCAGCCAGAAAGGGGGATACGGCAGGGAGACCCGCTCTCTCCATATCTCTTCCTATTTTGCATGGAGGGTTTCTCCCGCCTGCTCCAGGGAGCGGAGAGTAGGGGGGACATCCACGGGGTTAGGATAGCTAATGGAGCCCCGGCATTGACCCATTTGTTCTTTGCGGACGACTGCTATGTGTATTGTAAGGCGGTCCCAAAAGAGATGACAAAAGTGCGTACTTACCTGGGAATGTTTGAGGAGGCTTCGGGGCAGGTGGTGAACCAGACAAAGTCGTCCCTCTTCTTCAGTCACAATACTCCGGAACATCGGCGGTTGAGCGGTGTGCAGATTTTGGGGATTCCGGAGGTAAACTCCCCGTCCTCCTACTTGGGAATACCGAATATGATGGGTAGGAGCCGGAAGCAGAGTCTACAGTTTGTTATGGATAAGGTCCTCCGGAGAATCAGAAGATGGGATGGTAAATTGCTAAATGGGGCAGGTAAAGAAGTGCTAGTCAAGTCGGTCTTGCAGGCGATTCCTACTTATACGATGTGTGTAATGCGGATCCAAAAGGGGATGCTGGAAAAGATGAATGTGGCTCTGGCTAAATTCTGGTGGAAGTCGGGGGGGCCGGAAGGAAAATGGGTGATCTGGCAGTCATGGGCGAATATGTCACGGCCAAAGGAGGAAGGGGGTATGGGGTTTAAGAATCTGTACGACTTCAACTCGGCCTTATTGGGGAAGCAATTGTGGAAACTCGTCACGGACGAGTCGAGTCTTGTGGCTAAGGTTCTCAAGGCCAAATGCTACCCGGGGAACTCGGTGTTGGAGGCAGTGGGGAAACCGAATCAGAGTTATATATGGCAGAGTTTGCTGTCAGTACAGGAGTTGGTCCGCCGCGGAGTGCGACGGTCTATTGGGCCAGGTACGGAGACTTCAATTCTGGGACACCCCTGGTTGACGGGTGTGGAAGCAAGGGTGCACCTAGGAGCTCCAGGTCTTGAAGGTAAGTTCGTGTCGGAACTGATGCTGTCACACGGTAGAGCGTGAGACGAGGGGAAAATCCGTTCCCTGGTTGGAGGGGAGGACCAGCAGGCGATCTTGGCAGTCCCGATTAGTCGGACAGCGATCCGGGATTCCTGGTACTGGTCGGGAGACTACTTGGGTCAATACACGGTGAAATCGGCGTACGCCTTGAACCAACAGGACCAGGCCTCTGCCCAGGCACACCAGGAAATAGGGCCGGCGATATGGAAGCTGGAGGTGATGCCAAAGGTTAAATCGTTCCTATGGCGTACGTGTTCGGGCTGTCTTCCGGTAGCGGAGAACCTGAGACGACGACGGGTGGACATAGTGGCAACATGTCCGGTATGCCAGGGTGGAAACGAGTCGGCTTTTCACCTACTGGTCCATTGTCCAGTGGCTGCCGAATGTTGGGCGAAGTCGGGGCTGTCCCTGCCTCAGGGAACCCAGACGATCACAGAGTGGTTGCTCCGAACGATTAGTATTAACCCACCGGCGAAAGGGGGTCTGATTGGGTGCCTGTTATGGGAAGTGTGGAAGGCACGAAACAAGGTAGTATGGGAGAGTAAGGCACAACCAGCAGCTGGTATCTTCCAGACAGCGTCCCACCTCCAGCTAGGGTGGCTGGAAGCAAGACGAAGGAAGCAACAGGCCCAGGCCTGCCCGCGACAACATCAGGCTAGGGGAGCGGAGGCCTGGATCCGGCCGGGTGCAGGCTCTTGGGCGATTAACACAGACGGAGCTCTCTTCGCAGCAGCAAATAAAGTGGGAACAGGATGGATCTGTAGAGACGACAGGGGGTTTCTCAGGGGAGCTCGCTCTACGTCCTTCCACGGGGCCCAGAATCCGGGCCTGGTGGAAGCCTTTGCGATTCGGGAAGCGTTGTTGTGGCTACAACAATTCCCGCTCCAACGAACGGTGGTTCGAAGTGATTGTAAGGTCATAGTGGATATGATCAAAAGGGGTGGGGGATTACCCTCACCTCTCGGGACAATCGTTACTGATTGTTTTTCCCGTTTATCTAAACTCGAGTGCGTGCAGCTCGAATTTGTGAAGCGGACAACGAACAAAGCGGCCCACTGGCTTGCCAGAGCGGCTTGTTCTAACCCTGTCTGGGAGTGGCAAGGGGGTCATGTCCCCGAGCCTCTTCAACATATCATTGTTGCCAAAAATTAATAAATTTGCATTTCTCTCAAAAAAAAATCTAGTCGATCTATTTTAAATTTATTCCTACAACTGTCAAAATATGAACATCTTCATCTAGAAAAAACTTGAATAATTTCAAACCTACTATTTGTTTTGACAATGCTTTCAATCATATTTCACATGATATTCTAAAATAGGATTCTAATCAAAAACGGGATCATTTTTTTTATAGTATCCGGTCTACTTTATATTTATCTCTAAATAATGTAAGAACAAGGATTCCATCTAGAAAGGCACTACAATCAGATTACTAAATTGGCATCGTGATTTGCTGATACATATATATTCAAATTCACATTTCCAATGCAAGCAAAAATGTGTTAATTAAAGTAACCCATTCTAGAATGGAATGGATTCATGACTTTATTAAAGTATTATCAACTATATATATTCTGTGGCATGTGTTGTTCAAATTAAAAAAAGGTCTGCATGAACATTACTATTGCAGGATGCTAGATAGTGGCTATATAAAGAGGAGATGAGTTGTGTTCTATAATAATCACAATCACACTTGATCATCGTAATAAAGAGTAGTAGCTTGTTAAGCCAAATTAGGAAGCATGACCAAGACCAGCGAGCGGGTTAAGGACGTGATTACCAACAGAATCGAGCACAGGATCGACCAGTTGCACCAGGTGGCTGATGTGGTGCTCTTTCCGTTAGCTCCGATCGACGGAGTGATCCATGGAGTGTCCCGAGGAGTTCTCAACTGGCTCACCGACAGGCACCCCGGAGAGACCACCCCACATGCACACTAACAAAGCAACTATGTCAGAGTATGCAACGTTTATACAATAACGTCTATATAACGTACGTTGTTTATCTCCTCCTCCTTTTATTAATATGCATCCATCTATGGTGCAATCTATGGTGTGTAAATTGAGCTGAGGTATTTTGTACCTCTTGTTCTGATAATCAATAATACATTAATTTGCACTTATATCTACTTGTTTCTATTTCAAGTAACACTTTTATGTATGTTTCAATCGTCCTAGATAATATCCAGATGCAGATTAGGATATAAGTAAAATAGGTTTTGCGTAATAAAATCATACATTTTTTTATAAGCGGAAATTTATTAAGCTATTCTCCTGAGATGGAAAAACAAGACAAATAGAGACACCGAAAAAACGGCCTCATTATCAAGACAAAAAAGAAGCTCAGAAGAAGTAACAAACAAATCTTACAAGAACCAACATCTCCCACACGGAGGAAACGAACAAAACACAACCAGAAACCTCCAAAAACAACACAACAAAAGCACAATCCAAACCGCACTAAAGGGAAACAACCCCGGCCACCACAAGGCAACAAAAATTTGAAACGAGCTTAACTGAACTAATCAAACCAAATCTGGACCATCACCAAGGACAAACAATCTAGTCTCATCTTGAACCCCAACCTAAGAACTCAAGGACTTATCCATGGGAGTAAAACCCATGGCCAAGCAAGAGTCCAAGGCACGATGAACAAACTTACCATCCGAAATGATCGAAACCACATCGCCTTTATCCTTGCTCATAGACCTGGGTTGAATCTCATAAAAAAAATATGTGACCTTCTTCTTCTCTTGACCTTTAAGCCTCCTCTTCTTCTTCCGACCCTGATCCTTAACTGAGAAATCATCCTCAATAAAAGTGTTGTCAGTAGATGGGCGAGGGTCGTAAACCTCAACAAACGGTGTTGTCACACACTGATGAACTGTTGGAGGGACAAATGTCACGCCCCAAATCCGGTTTTGACCGGACTCGAGACACGAACTAAGAACATTAATTAAATGATAAGAAAAAAAGATTTAATAAAGCAAGTTCCATGAAAACTTAATTGAAATCCAAAATCAAGAGTCAACAGCTCTACAAACAGAAAACAGAACATATAGTTGATACAAAGGCAGTACGTCTCTAGAATAAAAATTCCCAAGACCTCAAGGAGCTCCCGAGCCTTGAGACCACATCTAGATCTACTCATCAAGGAAACCTGTACAAACGGTAAACAAGAAAGGGAGTTGTAAGTGGTTGTGGTCCCCAATAAATAGACGTTATTCTCTTATTCTGCCTCACCCCCCATCTGAGAGAATAACCAAATAGAGAGCGTCTATTTTATTGGAAGACCAAAACTACGGTTGAGGAGATTCATCGTTCATCGTTCATCAATGGCATCAAGTAAGTAACTATTCCGCTCTTATTTATTTGTGTATTCCTTTTAATTCAACAAAACTTTTATAGAAATATGATTTAGGGTTTATAAATCGTTATTGGGTTTCGTCTATATAATTCCTAAATCATAACGCAGATGACCGAGAGGCTCTAGATGACCAGTGCAGCACGCCCTTCGATGAAGAACCCAAACTCCAAAGCCACACATGCACTATCGTCGAGAACCAACGCCGACCAAAACCATTGAGTCTCTTCACACCGATAACAGGAAAATGGACGAGAACACGAACGGAAAAGGGAAAAAGGGGGAGGGGAAGGGAAGGAGGGGGAGGTCACCACAGACAACGTCCAGGCCATGACGTCGACGACGAAGGAAGAGATAGGCGGGTAGGGTTATAAAAGAGGCTTCAGAGCTTTTGGTTTGATTGTTTCCTTTGAGGAAAGTCCTATGGCCGCCATCAGTGTGTGGGATGGTCTTTTCTTGATCCCTTCAGTTACCCAGTTCAGATCTCCTATGGACACTCGATGGATCATGCCGGCCATTAGAGCTAACGAAAAAAACACTAGGTCTACAATCGGTCGATCCTACCTTTTATTCTATTGGCAATCGTGGCTTTCATGACTCCCGATTTAGTTTAGCCAGTATTCACACGATTAAGTTGTTAGTATAGTTGTGGTGCTTATAAACAAACACATTATATACGTATAATGCAACCTGTCTTGCAATGAATTTAGCCCGCGCTGGACTAAAAGCAAACCCATCTTGGAGCCGCTTCGATTTGTTTTTCACGAGTATCTACGGGTCTTTCTTTTTGGAGGGTGATGATATACTTCACCTCGTTTTGGAGATCATCTTGCATAGAGGCTTCAATCTTGAACATGTAATTCACAAGTGAAAAACTTATCGTACATAAGCTCTAATGTTATGCTGTTTCGAGAACTCAACAGCTGATAGCTCTGATACCATTTGACTAAACACAGGGAGCATAAAACATCACTTGCTCAGCAAATGCACTGCTAAGAAAAGATACACAAACAAACCAAAACACTATATATAACAGATAAAAGCTTCCAAAGCATTTTAGCAAGCAACCTCTAACCACGGCTCATGTTCCAGAACTCAACCTCATGTTGCAGGACACTTAACAGTGTGACTTCCGCTTTGGCTATCACTTCATCCGAAGCCTTCTCCAGATGCCTGTTTGTAATTTCCTCCAAGGAACGGCAGTACTGACCGAACCCATCGTTACCCCATCTTTGGCAAGTCTCCCTGAGTTCTGATGGGGTCTTGCACCCATCTTCTAGGCAACCCGCAAAGCTCTCTTGGTACACAACTTCAATGGCCCAGAAAGCTGTCATGGCCACTGTGTACTCCACTTCTGATCCCATCAAGCTCTCCAAAAACCTGAAACATGGCCCATTAGGATTTCAAAGATGAACCTAAAAACCACTTGTTAACTTGACCACAAGTATTTGAATACCACACTTCAAGAAGTATTGTCCCCTAAGATCAGAACACTATTGCCAGAATATACCTCATAAAAGTTGAGTAAGCATTTGAGCATAATTGAAACTCTTATTTGCAAGAAGGAAACTCAAAGCTTAGTTGTCCACTTGGGTTGCCCGGCCGGTGGTCAGAGAGCTCTCTCACCTCCTTGAGATCAAAGATTAGAAGTGGATACATCTGCTTAGGGGCAGGTATGGGTAAGGCTAACATAAGATTTCCCCACATTCTTGTTGATCCACGACCGTTCACAATAGTGATGCTATGCTATGTATTAGAGTTTTGTTCTAACTTTCTAACTTCATATGAATCATACAATATCTACTTCTCAATCAGGAAAGGCTAAATTGGCAATGTAAAAGCATGATACATCAAAATATCGAAACATTATATAAGGATCGACACAAAAGCGATACCTGCAGTATTTCTGGTTTGTCTTCTGGGGAAGAGTATCAGACAGCTGAACATCCCACTTGGCGGCTTCCTTCTTGAACCATGAAATCTCATCGTTCAGAGAAGCCATTCCCCCCAATAAGACATCCATATCAGCACTATCATCCGATTCCTTCCACGCTTTCACCAAAACACTTGCAACAAAGGGAACAAATGCTCTAACAAATATGTAGTCTTGCCCCTGCACTTCACCATATTAATTCAATACAGACTCCACAAAGAGACTCATAAACTTTAGAATCAGATACAGAGGAAAAGCCTCATCTTCCTTACTTAATTTGGGTTTAATTTGCTCAAAGAATATGTATGAGTTACTAATTTGACTTCATAAACTTCACACAAAACCCTCTTGAGACTCCAAAACATCATATGCAAATTCATAAGGAGAGGGAATAATCATGATTTGGGCACTTCACTATAAAGACCCACAAGAAAATTCACATGATTTTTGTCAAATTGACCGTGAAACAATGAAAATGCTTGTACAGAAGAAAATTACCAGCCAGCGCTTGAAGGAGGAGAAGTCGACGGTGCCGTCGCGGATGCTGAGGATGAAAGGGTGGCGGGTGGCTCCGGCGAAGAGATTAGTATGCTTCTTCCGCCACGTGTCAATCACGCCGCCGTAGTCCGTTCCTTTGACCTTCTCGTGCCGCTCCATTTTCACTCTCTTTCGTCGCTGCTGCTTCTACTACTTCTGATTTCTGAAAGTCACGGGAAGACGATGAATAGAGAATGGGCCTATTATGTTGGGTCGGCGCAAAAGCCCAAACCGCTACTTTTGTCTTATGGATCAACGCGTAGCAACACCACATGCAGGTAGTGCTTTCACACGTGTTTTAACTTCGTGGCCACGTGTGCTTCTGCATGCAATTCTTATTATACCAATTAGGGGTGTGTATGGTCGGATATTAGGTCCGACCCGTACATATCTAGGTCTAACCGTATATTCGGATGCCATTTCCTTATGACCCGCCCATCGAATCATAAATCTGAGTGAAATCTGATCATTTTGGGTTTTGATCGGATCGGGTCAAACCAAACGGATATTCGAAAATGTGAAATTTTATAGGCTTTTATATGCAAGCCAATGCATGTATACACATACAACTTGCTATTTCATTTCAAAAGCAAAAAACTTAGACATTCACATTACATACATTGAAATAAAAATATAACCTTGTCCGCAAGTTATCCATAAGGCATTATAAGTCCATCCTACTAATTTTATGAATTTTTCAATTCATCAAAAAAATACACCTTCAGCAAAATGTCATCAACTAGATGACTACACCACCAACACTGAACAGTGAATGAACCAGATCCAAAAAATGCATAACTATACAACACAGAATGTTCTAAGTACAAAATGAATTTTAAAACTTTCATTCTTTGTCGAAGTTGAGTGTTGTTCCATCAAAAAAAACTTTGTAACAGAGCACTCATGAAGCTAATCGACTTCTAATTCTACAAAGAAAACACCGGATTATATAATTAAATCAACAATAACCACAAATCAATAATATTTGATGAGAAGACTTAAAAACAGCAGATTATGATTTATGGAAATGGTACCAGCTTCATTCTTCTCAAGTTCTTCGTTATCTTCTACACATGTGATAATTGCTTGTTGATTTTCTTATCCAATCTTGACAACATACTAATCCTTCCACAATTGTTGGTGTCAATGAGCTCCTAAACTTATTTACTATCCTTTCACCAATAGGAAAAGCTAACTTAAATGACACACTTGAGATGAGGATTGCTAAAATATCTCTAGTCATAATAAAGAGTATTGAAAACCAAGGGGAACTGTACTTCCACCAATCTAATAGGTTAATCTTTGCCACATCTTCCACTACCTCTTATGTTTATTACTTATATTTTCTTTTTTATTTTATTTTCATTGTATTTTCTATATATATTTGTCTACTTTTTTCATCGTTTTCTAACACTGTACTACATTTGCTTACCCTTCACCTCGCTATCGTTTTGAAAATTTTCGTTTGCTCCTCTTCTTCTTCTTCACTACTATAGGAAGCCACTTGACGGAGGAACAGACATCTTTAGTTAGGATTGCATCTCATCGGTCAGGTTTTTCCCGACGAAATCAGACGACAGATTTTTTGACCAAGCTTCTTTGGCGCTAAATGACTTATTTCTTTCAACACGGAGGAAAAATATGCACCATTTTTTACTCCCGCGATAGATACTTACTTGGCCGGTGAATTTTGCATTTCTTGGTGACGAAAATTCATGGCCGAGGAAAATTGACCTTCAGCCATAAATTTTAAATATCAAGGAAAAAAGATTCTCGGCCATGAGTTTCATTCTAAGAATTAAGAATCCTCGTTGATGAATGTACAAGATTTCATTACCGAGAAAAATGAATCCTTGGTGTTGAAATATAGAAAAAAAAAATTACTAAGTCTAGAAACCAGAAATTGGCAAATGCATCAGTTACAGAGATTGAAAAGTGAAAATAAAAAAAGTAGGGGTGTGGGTGGTGAGAGTAGGCATTAAGAAGATGATACGGAAGCGAACGAACGAGTTAATTAATGGAGAGGTGAATGGAAGAAGTTACAAGCGAATGGATGGAGCGTACCCCATCATCCCACAACCCGGTGAACAAAGTGCACAAGATTAGAGTATATAATCTCATAGTTTAATCTCTTATTTACCGATGTGGGACATTCAAGTTGATTCTGTGAGAGTTCAGCCATGGATTATTAAAAACCGCCCCGGAGACAACTTCTGCATTGTTTTGCTTGCGCTTTGTCTTCATTTTGTATTGCCATTTTTTTTTATAATCATTTTTGTTCTTGTCTCGGCTCTGTGAACTTTCAGGATACTTTTTCTTATTTATCGAACCTTGTAGAGAACAATAAATGAAACGAACCGAATTCGAGACCGGGTATTTTTAAAACGCATTAGTTTAAATCTCAATGTTAAGACAATCGTGGAAAGAGTGTTTTCTATTATGTATATCATCAACACTTGATTTAAAAGTCAAATGAGAAGGCAATGTATCAATAATAACATGACCGTATATATCGAGAGATATTTTGTTGGGTCGACGATATAATTTTTCAACTTTAGACGTTGTTATTTGTACTAAGTGGTCATTTATCTTTTTGGGATAACTTTGTTTCCTAACCTTTACAAACGTTTCATTATCAGATCCTAACTCAGGCCATCGTTTGGTCACAATTCCTGACAAAATAGGTTTGGAATTTCTCAGAAAATATAAAAAGTCGTCTAAACTCATATCCGTCAACTCATCCTAGTGTTGTCGTTGTTCGCGTACATTACCCATGGTGCCTTCCTCGACGTTGAACTTATCCTCGTTCTCAAGCAATCGAACCCAATGCTTGACGTGTTGACGGAATCGTTAGTTTGGACGGCTTTTTATAGTTTCTGAGAAATTCCAAACCTATTTTGTCAGGAATTGTGACCAAACGTTGGCCTGGGTTAGGATCTGATAATGAAACGTTTGTAAAGGTTAGGAAACAAAGTTATCCCTATCTTTTTTTTATGTTCCTAATTTGGCCGTTTAATTTATTTAATGTATGAATAGTACAGTCATTGACTTTTGCTCACTGAACTTCTCCCGCCTTTCCGTACATTAGTGTTTCATGTTTCTAACTTCTTTTTGAACATAAATACGAAACTTTATTAAATCGAGAATTGAAATAAAAAAGATCATACAATCGTAGAAATAATTGTATAGAACGATTTTGGATTCTGATGACTTCAGGAATATTAATCCCATATTAAAATACACAGCAATACGAGGGAAAATAGTTGGGGTGATTTTATTATTCAAACGATGGTTGGCGCAAATGATTTAAGTCTTTCCTCGTCTCGACTTGATCAAGCATGTGGTGTCTGGACAGTCACCCAAGGATTATGTCAAGGAAAAGAGGAGGCTATAGGACGTGTGGTACCCGTCCCCTAAGGGTCGGGGTGTGGCTCCTTTAGGACACCCCGTGGCGCTCAAATGTTCTTATGGTAACCAGCGAGGATGCTTGGCAGACCTCGCTTCTACCTGTCTGGTCCATTTTCCCTGGTTCGGGTACGGGCATTGCTGCTCATTCCTCGTTGTTTGTCGTGATGATCGTTATACCCCGGAACGACCCTTCAAACCCTGAAAGGTCTCGACGTTCCCGGACTTCATGTGGTGGGTACGTACGAGGACGTACGACCGATTTTATATGGATGCGGAACAACAACATCCAGGGCTTTGGTACCTCCCGGATATTTGAGGCTAATCCTCCATCATCAAATTCCTCCTCGGTCACCTTCTCATCTTGATGAATCCTCCTACATGGATGCATCTTCATCGAAGGTGGGTCACAAGTTATCCTTGAGTAGTCTATCGGGTTTACTCCATTTGATCCAGATGATGGGTCCCCGTGGGCAGCACGCGGCTACGAGGCCATGGATGATATCGGCTTCCTCCTTGATGGTCGTACAACGCTGAGGTAGGCGGTTAAGGCTGTCTCGAGGGGTTATCCTACAGTGGCAAGATCAAATCCGATGGAAACCATTGAAGAATTGGGACGGTGTCCTCCCTCTCGTGAGATCTCCTAATCGGCGCCATCTTCCGTGGAGAGGTCATGGGCAGAAGTTTCCTTACCAGATCGTAGTCCAGTTCGATAGGGAGGTCGGGACGTCGTGATGTCAGTATGGTGGCATCTTAAATACTCGACGTCCAAATCCATAGTCCTCATTGCGTTGGACGCGACATAAAAGAGTGGCACATGATGATGCGAGGGGCCAAATGGGCACATGGTGGTGACGAAGGTGAGGCCATGATGGCTTGATCGACTTGTGAGCAAGGCGGAAATAAGGGCAGAGGTGGAAATGGGAGGTAAATGAGGGAGGAAATAGAGGAAACAAAAAATCCTAAAAGCGATAAAAAAAATGTCTTTTTATCTCCTTGTCTTTATGTTCCAAATATTCATATTCCTAACTTTACCTTTCAAAACTATAATAAGTTAAATCTTATGTTTATTACTTACTTTTTCTTTTTTATTTTCTATTTTATGGTATTTCTTTTTAAAATATCTATTTTTTATTTGTCGTTGCTGACCCAACCTCAACATCGTACTACGCTTGCTCACCCTTCACCTCATCATCGTTTTGAACTTTTTCGTTTTCTCTTCTTCTTCATCTTCACTACTGCAAGGAGCCACTTGGTTGAGGAATAGACATCCTCGGCCAAGAAATGTATTTCATCGATTAGGTTTTTACGACGAAATCAAACGACAAATTCTACGGCCAAGTTTTGTCGGCGTTGAATGACTTAATTCTTTCAACACTAAGGAAAAATGTGCACCATCTTGGGCTCTCTCGGTAATTACTTTCTTGGCCGGTGAAATTTTCATTCCTCAGTGATAAAAATTGATCTTCAGCCATGAGTTTTCACTATTTTCAACATCGAAGAAAATGAATTCTCGGCCATGAACTTCATTACAGAGAATTATGAATCCTCGTTGATGAATGTACATAATTTCTTCATTGAGAAACAGGAATTCTTGCTGTTGAAATATTGGCTTTTATTCATCGGCGAGGGAATACAATTTTCTTAGCCAATTTAAAACCGGAACCGAAAAAAATATATTGTAAATCGTACACTCAAACGTATAAAAACCTATGAAAAAAACATTACATTTAACATTGATAACACAAACACCATTAAAATTGAGAAAACACAAACTTGCAAAAAGTTTAAAAACCAATATTTTTTAATCATAAACAAAGATTATGACATCAATATCGCAGAATGGATGGCATAGAGTTATGCGCTTCCCCTACTATCATCGCACAACCTGACAAATCAAGGGCAGAAGATTAGGGTATATTGTCACGGTTTTTTTCCGACTCTCTTTCGTCTACGGCCGGATGAGTGGGTTAACGACATCTTCTATGGTTCACAAGTATGCCCCGTCTCTTGAGATGTGATAGTCCCTTTCTTTGAGTATCTCATATCGTTCTTCAACGGAAGGATGTGCCAATTCCGCTGCGCATCATCCTCAGACGGCTGAACTCGTGCCCTTCAAAACGTCCACCAAGGGTCCGGGTGTCGGGCGCGCCTAGGGGACCGAGGGAGTCTTGCCGTGGCGTTTCAAGTGGTATCAGAGCGGGTCTATGAGGGAACCCCGCGGGAGAACTCAACATGACGAACCGCACAAGACGGACAGAGTGCTGAGCGCAGGGCGCTATGCTGACGAGGTGAATATTGCCAACACGTAGGCACTGTGGGATGTGCCGAGAAGACCACGGGGTCGTGGGCGTGTGCCGAGGTAGGCACATGTGCGAGGTAGCGCAGGTTGGTGCGAGCCAGGAGGGATGCCAACATGTAGGGCACAGGGATACCTGAGGACGCCACAGACCATTGGATGCCGAGGTAGGCAAGTGCGCAAGGGTGCACTAGTTGGCCAAGGGAAGAGCCGTCAGCGAGAGATGCAAACAAAGGATGGTCAAGTGCCGAAGGTTGAAGGTCCGCGCCGAGGACGACGAGAGAATGGATGGGGGAGAATGTCACGGCCTTTTTGCGACCCCCTTTCGCCAACGGCCGGATGAGTGCGTTAACGACATCTTTTATAGTTTGCAAGTATGCCCCGTTCTCTTGAGATGCGATAGTCCCTTGCTTTAAGTGTCTCGTATTGTTGTTCAACGGAAGGATGTGCCAATTCCGCTGCGCACCATTCTCAGACGACTGAACTCAAGCCCTTCGAAACGTCCACCAAGGGTTCAGGTGTCGGACGCGTCCAGAGCCCCCCCCCCCCCCCCCCCCCCCCTCAAATTTTGGAAACTAACTGATTTGTTGGTCTTTTTTATTTATTTAAAGTTAGGAGTTACGTAATAACCGCAGTAGTGCCCCCCCTCAGCCTCAGGTTTGAATTTTTTTTGGAAGTTACGAAACTGTTTGAATAAAGGGAAGCAATTAATGCCTCTGGTATCAAAAAAAATATTTCCTTTTCTTTTGATGTGTCCGTGTCTTTTTTTCACATTAGTGTCCGTGTCTTTGTATTTTTATTTTTATTTCTTATTTTATTTATTTATTATTATTACAATTTTCTAATCTTATTAGTCTATTTCCTCTCTTTTTCTTTGAAGTTTCAATTTTTTCAGTTTCGTGTCTTTTTTATTATTTCAATTTCCTAATTGTTTTTGTATTTCTTATGATTATAATTTCCTAATTCTAATTGACCTACAAATCTACCTCTATTTAAAGCATTAAACTTTCATATTACATCAAATTGAGTTTAGTTCTCTCCATATTTACAATAATGATAACCAGCTATTTCAAAAGACTAGCAGACTCTACCAATCCCGATGAGCAGAAGAAGAAATCTCCAAAATTAGACCACGGTCTTTCTGAGAAAAGTGATAAAGCAGTGGAAACAGGTTTGGAACTTAATTATGAAAGTCTTGAAACAGATCCGGAAAAAAGGCCATTTATTCTACTCTATCATCCTAATGTTCGAGATCAAGTACGCAGGGAATATATACAGAGAGGTCCATGTCAACCACATCAACATGATTTTCCATCAACACAACATGGAAAAAAAGCAAGGAAATTCAATCCGGAATGGTTTAAGAGGTATCCAAACTGGTTAGAGTATAGCATATCTAATGATGCTGCTTATTGTTTGTGTTGCTATCTTTTTAAGCCATCTATCGGGGACCAATAAGGTGGAGAATCATTTGTTGGAAAAGGATTTTCTAATTGGAAGAAGTATGAAAAATTGCAAGCACATGTTGGAAGTCATGATAGTGCTCACAATTAAGCTGTTAGAGACATGGAAGCTATGAGGAATCAGAAGCAAAATATTGAGAATATCATATCGAGGCAAACAGAGCAAGCTCGTAATGAGTATCGTACTCGATTGACTGCTTCAGTAGACTGTATTCGATTTCTTCTAAGACAAGGCCTTCCATTTCGTGGTCATGATGAATCTGAAGAATCAAGCAATCGAGGTAACTTTCTTGAGCTCTTACGATTTCTTGCTGAGCATAATAGCATTGCGTAATGCTGATAAAAATCTTAAATTAACATGCCCTACTATTCAAAAAGATATAGTACATGCAGCTGCTAGTGTAACGATCAATGCTATTATTAATGATCTCAGAGAAGCATTGTTTTCAATTCTGGTCGATGAATCCCGTGACATTTCTGTGAAGGAACAAATGGCAGTTGTTTTTCGCTATGTGGATAAAAGAGGAAAAGTTATTGAACGCTTCGTGGGTATTGAGCATGTTAGTAGCACCACTGCTGTTTCATTGAAACAGGCAATTGAGAAATTACTTTCCCGACACAAACTGAGTATATCAAGATTGCGAGGACATGGATATGATGGAGCTAGCAATATGCAAGGTAAGTTGAGTGGTCTTAAAACTCTTATTCTGAAAGAAAATCCAAGTACTTTTTACGTTCATTGTTTTGCTCATAAACTGCAATTAGCACTTGTACATGTGGCCAAACATCATAACAATCTTGCTTCACTTTTTTGGTTGGTTGGAAGTGTGGTGAATATTGTTTGGGCATCACCAAAAAGGTCTGACATTCTTCAAGGTTTGCAAATGGGGATAGTTAATCAAGCCGTTGAAAGTGGTGAACGTGTAAGTGGACGAGGACTAAATCAACAAACTTCTTTAGTGCGCCCTGGTGATACACGTTGGGGATCTTATCATCGTACGTTAATTCGACTAGTTACCATGTACTCTTCTATAGTTGGAGTTCTAGAGAAAATTATGGAGGATCCATCATATAGTGAGCAAAAAGGAGAGTGGGGTGTATTATTGTCGAAGTTGCAATCATTTGAGATTGTGTTTGAACTTCATTTGATGATAGACATATTTGGAGTTACGAATGATCTTTCAAATGCACTACAACGAAAAGATCAAGACATTGTTAATGCAATGAATTTGGTATGAATATGTAAAGAATGTTTGCAAACGATGAGGGAGCATAAGTGGGATACTCTTCTGGATCAAGTCATGCTATTCTGTGAAAAGCACAACATTGAAACTCCTAACATGAATGACGAGTTTAGAGAGCCAGGTAGATCACGACGCAAAACCCAAGGGCAGAAGTGACAAATTTGCATCATTACCGTGTGGAGATTTTTAATTCCATTATAGATATGCAGCTTCAAGAATTAAACGGTCGATTCAACGAGGTTAATACAGATTTACTTCTATGTGTAGCATGCTTGTGTCCATATGATTTATTCGTAGCTTTTGACAAAGAAAGGTTGATCAAACTTGCTAGGTATTATCCTCAGGATTTCTCTCCAGTGGATTTTATTATTCTTGAGACACAACTTGACACTTTTATTACAGATATGCGTTCGGCCGAAGCTTTTAAAATTTTGAAAGGTATTGGGGCTCTTGCAGAGAAAATGGTAGAGACAAAAAGAAATGGTGTATATCAATTAGTTTATCTATTGATTACACTGGCACTGATCTTGCCAGTTGCTACTGCAACCGTGGAGAGAGTATTTTCTGCTATGAATATCATCAAGACTCGGTTTAGAAATCGAATGGGAGACCAATGGATGAATGATAGTATGATCGTATACATCGAGAAAGATATTTTTGATGGTATTGACAATGAATGTATTTTACAATATTTTCAAAATATGAAATCTCGACGCCAATCATTGTAATAAGTAGTCATTATCATGTTTATGCAATAATAACGTTTTTAATGTTAATTTTTGTATTACTTTGACCTTTATTATTATTATGTATAAAAAATTGTGCCCCCCTCACATGAAAAGCTGGATCCGCCACTGGACGCGTCTAGGGGACCGAAGGAGTACTGCCAAGATGTTTCAATATAATCTCTTCCTTCATCACGGACTTACCGATGTGGAACAACGCTAACCTCTTGTCGCAGCCGTAGCCTAATCTCTTTTTCTAGCTGAATTAAGGTTGTACGGAAATGTGATGTTTTAACATGTTTCGTCGTTGGACATTACACTACACTATTTTGTTTATAAAACTATTTACATTCTTCAACTCACCGTATCTTCATCAGTTCTGTGATTCAAACATAAGATCAAGAAAAAAAAGGACCAGCTACATAGAAGCATTAAACAAATTAGTAAAGCAAAAAGCCAAGAACAAATAAGGAAAACTACAATGCTCGTTATCCGTACACAAACCTAAGAACCTAAAAAGCGCACAAGTTAGGGGTGTGCATAGGTGAATATCCGGTCCATCCGTACCATTTTCAACGGAACTATTCTACTCCTAATCAAAGGAACTTCCAAACCGAAAGAGAGTTAATCGGCGTTCCCTTCCACCCGACAACAAGGCTTCTCTCGTTCAAATAAAGCGTGCACGACCCACACGAGAACCTCTCCACCATCAAATTCGCTTGGTATAACGACGACACGCTCAGCTCCGTCTCCACCATCCCATACTGCCTGAAAAAAGCCCTCCAAACATCAACCACCACGCTCCGAGACCGCCTCTCCTCCCCCTCCGCCGCCACAATGTTCCGAATCCCACACCCAAGATACACCGACTCTGTAACCATCCTGTCCCGGTCATCCCTATCCATACAAGCCTCCAGGCAGTCGAAAAACGCGCTATGGTGGAAAAGAGCTTCGATGAATCGACTAGCGAAAGCAGGCGAATTGAGATTCGCCTCCACTTCGATAACCACCACCAAACACGGGTTGATCCTCGTGACCAGCCTCATCAGAGACTCGAGCTGGCCCTGGCGCGCGAGCATGGTTCTCAACACGAAGTAAGCTGAGAAGACGACATATTCCTCGACGTCGATCTCCAAGAGCTCTTCTCTGAGCTCCGACATCTCGGATACCATGACTATCTTGTAAGAAAAAGGTAGGTTGATGCTTTCGGCGAAGCTCGTTAACCTCGTACCCGTCTCTTGAAGCAGCTCTTTCGAGGTTGTCCCGACGGCGGTGATCTTGAGATGCTGAATGGGACGTTCATGACGAGCCACGAGAGCTTGCATTAGAGCTATGCAACGTATCCCGGTTTTGATTCCCAGTTCGATCACGTGGACTTTTGTTGCTTCGGTGACGTTGTCTACGATTGCTTGGACTCCGGTGAAGTGGATGATCTGGTGGAAGGGTATTTTTTCGTGGAGTGCGAGAAGAACAGGATTTATTGCTACCTGGTGCAGGGTTAGTTCATAAGATGTCAGGTATAAACTGATAATCTAGAAATATAGAATACGAAATAGGGATAATGCGAATTCTGACAGTATCAGAAAGGTAAAAATGGTACACGTGTAAAATGATTATGAAAAAAATGATACTTTTTTGTAACAAAAATCACTTTTATGTTATTTTTTGTAACAAAATAACACATTGGAATTAAGATATCTGACAAAGATGAAGCGTTCTTAAAACCTGTGAATGACCTTTATGAGATAGTTAAGATTCGGCGTGAGTTTAACACTACCTCTTCTATGTTATATGGTTGTTTCGATTCAAAACCCTTGTTATTCACCGGAACTCTCCCGGTTTCCCGATCCATCTTCAACCGTAGAGCTTCGGAGAAGTAGTAGACTACTCGTTGAACCGGGTTTCCATCGCTAGAAGACAAGTAATCACACTGCCCAAGCAACCTATTTGCACTCTCGAAATGTCCATAACCTACTTTTTCTGCCGCAACAAGAAGCAAACCAGCCAGCTCCACGTCTCGGGTCTCTTCATCGGAGACTCCAGAGAAGTACAAGTCAAACGGCTGGTCGGAGGCCGATTGGATGAACCTCGCTCCGGCGACTCTGAACACATCTTCCGTCGACAGCTCCCGGCTCGAGACCTTGGTGCTTGGTGCATGATCATCACTAGGGTTCACTTCTCTGGAGCGTTTGAACCTAGCTCCATAGTTGGTTAGGAGCTTAAGTGATGAGGACGATATTGGAGATTGCTTCACCTTGTTGGGTTGTTCAAGCTCTTGCGAAGTCATCATGGCCAGGTTGTGGATTTCCTCCAAGCATGATTGAATCGACGGAGACAACGTTAACGTATCACATTGTAAGAAATCATCAAAAAGCCCATGTTCATGTACACGTTCATGTTCATGTTCATGTTCATGTTGGTGCTTGAAGGAGATTGTTTCTTCTTTAAGTGACTCAACTCGATACAACCCAAAGTTAGTAATAGATATTGCTTCGTCGGCCATTTGAAAAAAATGGGTTTTTGGAAAATCCACTAATTTTATGAGATAGAGATGTTACTATATATATATGTGGAAGAAAAGGTGGATTATTCGACGTGTCTTGTCCGGACAAACACTAGCATCGCAGGACATCAATTACAGAGACTGATAGTGATGTTTCGATGCAATCGATTAAAGACTGTCCAATTGATAAGGTTTGTAAATTGGAGCTGCAGCAACATGCTCAGGACAATGATAAGTTACCAATTTAAATCATTGTTATTTAACTGACAGTGTAGCAAGCAGACAAACTCATAGAAAGATCAGACAAGATGGGTACAAGGATTAAAATAGCTATTGAATCATAAACAAAGATCTTGTTGTACACATCAATGAAGCATATTTTTTTTAGAAAGAGTACGGCCACTAGGACGACCAAGTATCAAAGTGCGCTATAGTGGTCATTAAAGCGTCTCCGTTTTATAGGTAGTTAAATCAAAATAAATGTAATTGATTTGTTCTAATTTGATACATTTAACAATAGCTAGTTTGGAGATGCTGCGTTAAATTGCGTCTCATAGGCCACCGCTTAAATTAAGCCAGCTTGGATATTTAGTGGTTAATTGGTCTATCTGGGTGACACAACATTTTCGTTATTTTTCTTCGGCCACCACTTAGAGGACGTAGCATTTCCTTCGTCTCTTAATTCATTGGTTGACTTTAATATGGTGGTTAACCGACATATTTGGGAGGCTTCTGCTTTTTTTAGCGAAAGAAACAATTCTATTTAATAAGCCAAATTACATATAAGTGCATCGAGGAACAGGCTCCTCGACCACTGAGCCAGAGTCAGACAGAATGATCATAGGTTTTCTGATCCTTTAAGTACCATAATCGTCACCGACGATGTTTTGATGTCACACAGGCAATGAAAGAAGATAAACGAAGAGACAAGAAGACCAGAGATCTCTATGGACCTCAACAGTAAAGTGAAGGGGGGAGGCAGCGCATCATACATGAACCCCTCCCAAGTCTAGTCCCAGATGCATGTGACAGTGATCATTCCGTCTGGCGGAGCTGCTTGCCCTCCCTAGCTTGGTGATCCCAGGGATCCCCGATCGTCGGCCTTTTGTGAGTACCCTGACCAATCCCTAGGCCAGCCGCTCCAGTTGACATTTCCCCCACAGCTCCCTCGTCCACACGAGCTCCTGCAACCTCAGTGGGTCACTGCAAGACCTCTAAGCGAGAGACCAGAGGATGAGGTGGAGCCCTACTATTCGAGCCCTCAAGCTCCGAGCATGAAGTAGTGGACTGAGGGGTAGCCCTTCTAGGCGACCCCTTAAGCTTGAACCGAGGGGGAGTGGGAGTCCAGGGAACTTTTGACAACTACACAAACCTTTTCGGGCCAAAACCCGAGAGTGGTGTAGGTAGGCTGGGCGGTTCACCCGATTTAGTGGCATATCGGCTGACCTGCTTCTCCTTATCGTACTCCAGCATGAAAGATCCAAGTCGAGGTGGACCCTGAACTGCCCACATACAATCCCTCAGAATATGACCCATCCGGCCACAATTATAACAGAAATTCGGAAGCTTCGAGTACGTGAGTTCCACAATGAAGGGGTCTGGGAACTCAAGAAACCGGAGCACTAACCCTTTCCTTAGGGGCTGTTCAAAAAGATGCCAGAATCAAACCTTGACAGTCCCTCCCCAGCATATACCCCACTGGTTACATGGGGCCTCTACACAACTTTCCAGGGCATCCCCGATAAAGATACCCATCTCCCTTGTCTGAACCAGGGTCAGTAGTCCCCTAGCATGGACCCACAACTGCACACGATCCAAGGCAAGCAACTCCCAAGCACAAGGATTCAAACCTACCAGCAGTAGGACCCGGCCATCGAAGCACCAGGGCTCATTACGTCGGACCCACGCCCTAGATTCCGACGATCGAAAATAGAAGTCGAACAGTCCCGGCCCTATGTCCTTGACCACCCCATGCATTGGTAATGACCTGGAGAAACATGTCCTTCCGAGGAGGTTTGGGTGACCACATGCGACCTAGCAGCCCCCACTAATGGCGAGCTAGTGTCGTTGTCGTGGTTTCCCGGGACGCCGGGACCACCACCTCAATCTCCTCATCCTCGTCCAAAGAACAGGACGAAAGTCCGTCCTGCAGACCTTCCAGGGACACCTGGAGCTCAGCCGCCTTGGGGGTCCCAGCCGAAGGGAATTACTCAGTAAGAAGGTGTTTCGCTCGATCCCGGGTCATCCCTGGCGGAGTAGTCAGGGCCGCCAGTATGATCAAGCGGTTGGCCGGATTGGGAAGACACCGCCCAAGTCTCAAAGCCAGAGCCGTCGTTGTAGGGATCTCTTCCATAAGGGCTTTTCCTTTCGTTGGGTCTCTCTGTAGGACGGGAAGGTCCTTTGGTTGAATCCTCACGTCTTCAGATGTAGGAATAACCACTTGTGCCCACGTAATTTTTGGAGTCGGTGGCCGAACCAGATCAGGGTTTGGAGGGGGAGAAACATTAGGTAGGATCGGGGTAGCATCGAGAATGGGCGGAACCCTAGGGTCCCCAATACCAGCATCGATACGTACCCAAGCCCTAGCCTTCCCTGTTTCCACTCCATTGGCCAGCGGAACCCTAGGGTTCCCGTCCCCACGTATCGGAACCAGAGCAAGGTTGTGCCGATTGGGGAGCCAGTAGAGAGGGGTTGAGGAGCAAAGGGAGTAGGGTTTAGGGATGGTAAGGCCAAAAGGCCATTTCTTGTAGAATAAGGTACCTTAGGTTGGCGCAACGGCCGGATCCTCTTCGGCTTAGTAGTCGATACCAGAGGTGCCGCACCAAAGGAGAAGCCTCATGTCGGGATCGGACCTAGGGGTAGAGGGGTCGCAGGGTAGTGAGGGGGTGGTGAAGCCACGACAACCTTGGGTTTACGGCGACGGCGGGCCTTCTCTCCCCCCACAACCTCAGGGCGAGGGGAATGGAGAGGGATAATAGGACCACCGGTAGGAGCAGCGGTGTCCGGAGCAGACACCATGGCTGAAGCAGACGCGGCAGCGGCGGAGGAAGGGATAGAGAGCACCATAACGGCGGACGTGGGCTAGGGCTAGAGAGGATCTCAAAGTTGAGAGAGAATTTAAGAGAAAACTGGGAGACGTCTGTTAAGTAGGTCAAATCCTTAGGTTCATCTCTAGCCTAGCGAGTTCCATTCTTTGAATTGTTTTCAAAAAATTGAGATATGTATCCTTCCCTTCTCTTCGGATTGATGTTTACTATTTTAGAAAGTCTCTTGGCCAACAAAGCAAATTTGTCAACCGAGTTTTGTCAGTCGAGGTGTTAACTTGATCAAAGTTAATTCATAGACGAGGCTAATTTTTGCATTTCAACATTTCCAACAATCTAATACACAACACCAGATAATTTAAACGATATAAACAACATATTCAATTACAAAAAGCAATATACAAAATAAAATTAAAAATTAAACTTAATTCACTCTAATGTCGCGACATCACTTCGCTTTGTCTTTGACAAAATCCTATTATTTATTTTTTAAATGTTCGTCTTTCTTGGATACGGTACTGATTTCGACTCACCAACCTGTGCAAGGTAATTCCATCATGTACCAAGCTCATTGTTCAAAATTCTGGTCGATTTTAATTAAAGTTTTAGATTTAACAATGTTTTATAAATTCACAATATTTTTTAGATAAACTCAAAATTTTATTAATAAAACATATTCCAAGAAAAGAACTGAAATGCCTTGATTCGAAAAGAATAAGATCAAAAAGCAATGATTATAAAAGAACTCTCGTATAAAGTTAAGGACCCAAACCCCAAAAAAACAGGAGGACTATAAGTATAAAACAGAGACGATTATGAACGAAAGAAAGTCAATCCTTATCGGCGACCCACTCTTTACCTTTCAACGTTAAGTTTGGATAGTCAAAAATCTTCGCTTGAGTAGGCTGAGCATTAGCGTTTCTAGCTTGCACAATCTGTTTCCAAATCTCAATAGGATTCACGATTCTTTCTTGACTCAAAGAACGTGCTCTGGGTTTAGATTTAGCAACACAATAATGTGATAGGTGCTTAGGCGGTCAATCCTTACGTTTTGGTTTGAGGAGGGAATCCTTCCACGGACTACCTTGCTCCCCGGAAGGACCACCATTCTCAACCAAACAAGGATTCGAGGCCTGCTCAATAGCACCCTCGGTAGATTGTGCATATTGCTGCTCGGTCAAAAACAGGGCCCCAACCAAGGCAGGGTTGACGACCCGGTCTACATCATTCAAATCAGTTGAGGAACCAATTGGGCCAATACGGAGCCAATCAATCACTTGGGCATGAGTCGAGGTCACAGACGTCTGATCCATCCCATGTTCTGGAACGGCTAAAACTAAGTATTTTCTGGAATTTTCCACCAACGCGGGATTAATTACCATGTTCTTAGAATCCCGACTGGACGAAGGTCGAGCGAAAGCCACCAGGAGTATATACCCATTTACTTTGTAGCCGTGCAAACTTTCCATTGTTTGGGCCGCCGCAGAATCAAACGTGAAGGTAATAAAACCAAAGTCACGTCCTCCTATGTTTGGCCGGCGAAGAATCGAGCAGAATGAATCGGACCAGTACTTCACTAGAGGACGGGGGAGGAAGACAATCGTCACATCTAGCCACACCAAGACACTAGGACAGGGACCCTGAAGCCGTTCGATCAGATCTGGCACGGTAGATCCCAAAATCAACGACGCCCCACCCAGGAGAGAAACGACCTGACGTCAGCACGGGGGAAGCACGCGGTCGTAGGAGAGGACCCAACAACCCTGCAATCCGACGACCAAGCAGGACGAACGTCACCCCCGATCACCCCTTCTCGAAGCTGGGATCCGAGATCGAGGGAGAGCCGAAACAGGCCAGGCCGAGGCGGAGTAGGGGAGAACCATCTAGAGCTCCCAAGCAACCCCTGACGGAGCACCGTCAAAGAGGTATCGACCCTAAGGCTATACGACCATAATCGTACCAGATAGAAGCAGGTGCCGGAGAAGAAGAGTTGGAAGAGGCCGACAAATGAAGGGTCACCCTGTTCGATGACATCGGACGGTGAACCAGATTAACACGAATTGCAGGAGGAGGAGGGGGGAGGCGTCCTGGCAAGGTCCACCGACAACACCCATGACTGAAATCCTATTTACTTTATTCAAAAACTTTTTTCTCTCAAAAAAACCCTAACAGACCCTATTTTCGCAGCAATTGCCACCGCCAATCTCCCTTGTTTCGGTCATGGGAGATTGGCGGTGGCAATTGCTGCGAAAATAGGGTCCGTTAGGGTTTTTTGAGAGAAAAAAAAGTTTTTGAATAAAGTAAATATGATCCGTTAGGGTTTTTTTGAGAGAAAAAAAGTTTTTGAATGAAGTAGATAGGATCCGTTAGGGTTTTTTTGAGAGAAAAAAAATAGTATGGGCGTAGGAGTAGACATGTCGAAGATTGTACGGAAATGGAGGAAGTGCTAATTAATGGATTAGAGGAACGGAAGAAGAAATTAGTGAACGGATAGCGTTATGCGCTTACCCTACCATCCCACAACCCGGTGCACTAATTGAATAAGATTAGCGTATATAAACTCATCGTGTCATCTCTCACTCACCGATGTGGGACAAAGCTAAAACACGTGTTTTGTGATAATCAAGCTATGTATATAATATATAGCATTGACAAAGGAAACGAGGTTTGGTTTAAATATATAGTTTACCATTACTGTATTTTGTTTTAGTGTTGTAGTCTTAGATTGACGAGGTAGAGTTTGCGAGTAATAATATTTCTTCTTCTATTTTTTTTTTGTCTCCGAGAAGCTAAAGATGAAAGAAAAATGCTTTGATGGGGTAGTCTTAGATTGTAATAATTCATGCAATGCTTTTAGTAAGATGTCTTTTTTGTTTGTGAATAGTTATCTAGGTGTTTCTTGTTTGGATTTAGCATCCACCATAACTGTTAAAAGTCTCGCATAAAAAAACGAGGAAAAACTATGTGAGGTTTGTCATTATGGATTGAAATTGTTATTTTGGATGGAAATTGTTACGTGATTTTGTTTGTTGTTGTTTTTGAATTATTAGACGGTTTCCTTATCAAAGAAGTACGCTAACTCAAGTAAACTCGTATGCCCGGACGTGAAGTGCGTAAACGTTATGCATGACATATATGCGTCTCGATAAAGAGAAAGAGTTATAATATGCTCACTGAGGTTGAGCGAAGGATTTTATTCAGCACACTTGGTGTAAGTAATCTGCTTTCTTGACATGTTTATTTAAATACTAACATATTGTTTCAGTTTGAATAAGTTGATTGTCGTAAAGGCCATTGAGTGTTATATCGTCGCTGAAAGCACATAAAACTAGTAGGTCGGTGATGAATGTTCATCACCAACAGAGTCGTTTAGTTCAATTCCAATCGAATAAATTAATCGACGATGAACATTCATCACCGACCAAAAGAATTCAATCAATAAAGAAAAATGATTCATCACCGACCGAATAGGTTTCATTACAACCCAACAAATAGATCTATTAGTGCTGAACTTTCTGTGACGGTATGTTTTAACGAAATGACAAAGATACCTCCATTTTTTTCGAGTAAAAGGTTCGATTTCATTCATCAATTCCGAGCCATTACAACCATACAGTCAAGGAATAGAACCCGAAATAAGCCGAGATTTTGGCCAGTATCTCTCGTTTGTAAAAACTGGTGATCCGGCACAATAGGCTGAACATTAAAAAAATTTCTATAACAACATAATAGAAGAGAGTCAGCATCATGAGATAAGCTTAATACGCAAGACCAAGAGGCTAAATACTCGTCCGGGTGATTGTCTTGACTTGCGAAGCGGTGATCATAATCATCCCAACTAACATGACCCCCCCCCCTCCAAATAGGACCATGCCTAGGCTGAGAGGCCGGGAAGAATCGTCTGTTTCTGGATCCAATGGGTTTCCATCCCCCATTAGGCCTCGGGCCGCGAGGGTCTGGGTCAGGGTCCTTGTCGACTCTATAAAGAAGACGACGACTAGTGGGCACAACTGAAAGCCAGTACATCGTGGCGAGAATAGAAGGGCAGTACGAGAGCACTTCAGAGGCATCCGAGGCGAGGGCAGAGGGTCGCTCGGGGTTGACATGTCTGGCTATATGGGATGGGATCCAAGGCATTAACGCAAGAGGTGGTTGTCTTGGCTTGCTGGATGGCGGGTCCCAGACCGCGGTGAAGAGGCCAAAAAGACTCGCTTGTTTGTGGGCCCAATATGATTCCACTCCCCTTTGGGCCCTTGCTTCCGGGGGTCAGTGTCCTTGTCGATGTTGAGAGACAAACATCAACGAGTCGGAATCTCCTTTTCCTGACGGTGATTCCGGCACCGAATAAAATCGGGTAAGGTCCAAAGCATCATGGGATCGATGATAGAGTAGATGGGGCACACTTAAAAGGTAGAATGATGAGGGAGAACAGAAATACCCGGGTTTGGGAAGCTTGACTGCTGAGAGCGAGAACCATGGAGAGTTGTGCGCATATACGCAGACTCTATGAAACCCGGAAGGATGGTGGCCCATCTCGACCAACGTGGAGGCGGCCACAACACGGACCCACATGAAGGCAGCCACGACACCGGTCCACATGGAGGCGACCATTGAGAATCCTAAACGAAATATCACCTTCGAAGCAACACTTCACCAGAGGACGGCAGAGGAAGACAATCGTCCCATCTAGTCATACCAAGGAACTAGGACAGGGACCATGAAGCCGTTCGATCATATATGGCACGGTAGATCCCAAAATCAACGACGCCCTACCCGGGAGAGCAACGACCTGACCATTAGTAGTAGCACCCAACCAGCAGCACATGGGAAGCTCGCAGACGTATGGAGAGGACCCAACAACCCTCCACGCCGGCGACCGAGCAGGAAGGACATCACCCCCGGTCACCCCTTCCTGAAGCTGGGACAAGAAACCAAGAGAGAGCCCGACCAGGCCAAGCCGAAGCGGAGCAGGGGAGAACCATTCGGAGCTTCCAAGAAACCCTTGATGGAGCATCGTCCAAGAGGTATCGACCCAAGGCTAAACGACCAGAATCGTACCAAATGGAAGCAGGCGCTGGAGAAAAAAAGTAATAAGAGGCCGAAAGATGGAGGGTCACCTAGTTCGATGACATCATACGGCGCACCAGATTAACATGAACTATAGGAGGAGGGGGAGGAGGCGTCCTAGCAAGGTCCACCGACAACGCCCATGACCGGAACCAGTGAGATTGGGGGTGGCGACTGCTGCGAAAATAGGATCCGTTAGGTTCTTTCTCAGAGAAAAATACCCGTTTTTGCTTAATCTTCACGAGCCTCTTTTTAAGATACCGTCGGTTTATTCATAGGATTACACAAATCTAAATCATTTCAAACCTATAAAGTAATATTTTAGAGTTGTGTAATCTTATGAATAAAATAAAAGGATGAAGGAATAAAATAAAAAATAGGGGTGTGGGTAGTAGGCTTGTCGAAGATGATACGGAAATGGAAGAAGTGGTAATCAAATAATGATAGTGGGGAACGGAGGACGTAATTAGTGAATGGAGTTATGCGCTTAACCTACCATCCACAACCCGGTGAACCAAACGTGTAAGGCTAGTGTATATAAACTAAGCGTTTCATCTCTCACTCACAGATGTGGGACAAAGCTGAAACACGGATTTTCTATGATGAATGTGTAACGGCAAATCTGTCCTTCTAGCTTTGATGAATGGATAAACTATATTTTGAATACTATTTGTTTTTGATAAAATCTTGTTTAAATTGTTTATAAGTTATTTTATTAGATGCTTATTTTAACATTTACCATTTTTTTTAAAATTATTTATTAAGACGATTTAAAAACAAATTAAACCACCATAAGATTCAAATCCATCAACAGTTGATCAATTAAACCAGTTTGAGAAACGGTAGAGTGATGTAAGTGTTTATAATAATCACAATTAAAAAACTTAAAATAAATGATTTAGAGTTGTGTACTCCTATGAATAAAATAAAAATATGAAGGAATAAAAAAAAATAGGGGTGCGGGTAGTAGGCTTGTCGAAGTGGCAATTAATTCATGGATAGGGGAACGGAGGACGCAATTAGTGAACGGAGGTATGCGCTTAACATACCACCCACAACCCGGTGATCCAAGCGTGTAAGGTTAGTGTATATAAACTAAGCGTTTCATCACTCACTCACCGATGTGGGACTACGCTGAAACACGGATCTTCCCTTCTAGCTTTGATTCATGACGTCCATCATAAGCTGTGAAAAAATTGTCCTGTCATAGCCAGTTCACGCGTAACAAGTCTTGACTCTTCCGGCATCATTAGTCTCTATGACTTGAATCATGCTTCGGAAGATAAGCTCTGTTAAGTACTCCTCAGCAACTTCCTCCACTGTCAGTCCCTTCTGCGACCCACAGCCGTATCAGCTTCTTCCTCTTGATCGGGCAGCCATCACCAGAAACACAACAGTACAAGAAGCAATGCTTTAGGTAGAATGGCAGATCATTGAAGCTCAACACCAAGATGTTCTTGACTCGTTCGAGTAAAGGATGGTTGCTAAGCTGCCAATTGATAGACTTTCTTCCATTCCACGGCTGACCTTCTCCTTGCAGACATTAGTCCTCCAATGGTTACTATTACAAGCGCTTCAAGCTCGTTGGGACAAGAACGATCTGGTTGGTTCCAGAATGCCTTGTTGCAAAAGAGTGTCCAAGCCTGACCCTCCCCAAGAGGCTGGAGTTGATGAACTCGGCTTCCTGTTAGCGATAGAGTTTATCTAAAGTTTGAATAAAATCAAACTCTAAGATAGTATATTTTGTGTAGTTTAAATCTGATTTGTATTATCTGTATTGTTCAATATATACTGTGAATAATCAATAAACAGACAACAGATTAAACTCCATTATGGTATCAGAGCAAAATCAAATCTGATTTTCGCTTCAGCTTCTACTTTTCTTCTTCGCGTCTGGAGCCTGCGATCTCCCCCTCGCGTTTGGAGCCTGCGATTCTTCTTCTGCTGATCGTGTGCGTCTGCAACCCACGATTCCTATTCATCTGATCGCGTTTTGCTCCATTTCAAGCCCGTGAAGCCCATCTCTTCCAGGCCCGTGAACTATTCCAGTTTCAGACGCGATTTCTCCAGTTTCAGACGCGATTTCTCCAGACGCGACTCCTCCTCCAGTCCACCATTCGTACCAGGCTTGGCAATTCTGTTGGCGTCGTTTCAGACGCCATTTCTCCAGACGCGGCTCCTCCTCCATTCTGCGATTGCGTCTGCAACGCCTGCGATCGCATTAGGCTTGGAAATTCTATCGGCGTCCAATACTGCTACGTTGGCCCGTTTCTGATTCCAGGCCCATCCGACTGTGTTTAATCCATCTCTCTGGATTGTAAGTCGTGATTTAATTCCTTTTTTTTGTTGATGTTCATTTAATGTTGCTATTCTTCCTCATCCATGGTAAACCCACGACTTTACCCGGCTCTCACTGTTTCGAATATTCGAAGCTCTATTCCAATTACTCTCGAGTTGGACAAGGGGCAGTATTCATCCTGGACCGAGCTCTTTAAGATTCATTGTCGAGTTTTTCGAGTCTTACATCATATTCTATCGGACACAACACCACCATTACCTTCTCCGGTAGCTTCGGTCACGGAATCCACAGAAGCCACAGAGACGGAGGCCTCTGCCCCAAAGAAGGCGGCTTCATCTGCTGCTCCGACTGCAACCGACTCTCCCTTGGTTGTCCCGGCTGATATATGGGATCGTCTGGATGCCACCGTTTTGCAATGGATTTATGGTATAATCTCCAATGAACTCTTACAAATTATCATTGAACCTGACAGTACTGCAGCTCGGGCTTGGGACACTCTACGTCTCATATTTCAAGACAACAATCACTCTCGTATTGTGTATTTAGAACATCAATTTTCTGCTACTAAGCTTGATGATTTTTCTAATATTACAAGTTTTTTGTCAAGAGTTGAAATCCATTGTAGATCAACTGTCAGATATTGGTGCCCATGTTTCCAATAATCGACTTGTTCTACAGCTAGTTACCGGTCTGTCTGAGGCTTATGACAATGTCGCCACTCTTATTCAGCAAATTGATCCGCTTCCTCACTTCTATGAAGCAAGGTCCAAATTGATTTTGGAAGAAACATGGAAACTGAAACAGACTGTAGGTTCTCTCACTTCTAATTCAACTTTATTTGCTAATTCTTCTGGTCATTTTTCTGTTAAGGATGGGAATGAAACTCGACCTGCTCGTGGTAACAATCGGGGTCGTGGTAATAATCGGGGACGACCTGCTGCTCAGAACTCTCGTGGGGGAGGTCGGTCAGGTGCTCAGACCACCAATTCTTCACATGGTTGGCCATCCAACCCATCGCCGACCTGGACAACATATGCGCCATCATATGGGCTCTTTTTCTATGGACAGCCGAACTGGATTGCACAGCAGAACTCTGGGCCGCAATTTTGGGTAAACTAGCAACCTGGGCCATGGTCAGGCCCATCTCAGCCTCCTTGCCCCTATCCGACAGCTCAAGGGCAATAGATCCGTCCTTCAGCTGGCCCGTCTTGTGGTATTTTGGACTCTCGACCTCCAAGCTCTCCTCAGGCCCACTCGGCTACTCTCACTGATATACCAGCTGCCATGGCCCATCTATCTATGCAACAACCACTTGATAATACCTGGTACATGGACACTGGTGCTTCCTCCCACATGACAACGAATTCAGGTACCTTAAGTTCATATGTTAACTCGAGCAATTCTCATTCTGTTATTGTTGGTGACGGTACTCAAATTCCTATTCGAGGTTATGGACGTACATCTATTTTTTCCAACCGCCCTGATTATGTGTTGAATAATGTTATCCATGCTCCTAAACTTGTTAAAAACCTAGTATATGTATGTCGTTTTGTTAAGGATAATCATGCCTCGATTGAATTTGATACTCTTGGTTTCTCTGTGAAGGACCTTTGGACGGGACATCCGGTTTTGAGATGAAATAGCTCTGGTGATTTGTATCCAGTCACTTCCCCTATTTCTCCATCTTCGTCATTTACTTCGTTTGCTTTTGTTGCTTTATCTCCAGGCATTTGGCACTCACGTTTGGGTCATCCAAGCACCCCTATATTTGATTGTCTTCGTCGTTCGAATTTTATTACTTGTAATATGAACAATTTTAATTTAGTTTGTCAGTCATGTGTATTTGGTAAACAAGTTAAACTTCCATTTCATACTTCTTTATCATGCACTACTGCTCCATTTGATATTGTGCATGCTGACTTATGGACGTCTCCTTTCTCAGTTCTTCAGGTCACAAATATTACTTAGTGTTACTCGATGATTTCACTAATTTTGTTTGGACTTTTCCTGTTGGAAAAAAGTCGCGTGTTTTCCCTATTTTTCTACATTCAGTAAATTTGTGTCTACTCAATTTGGTTGTGCCATTAAATGTTTTTAGTATGACAATGGAAAGGAATTTGACAACTCCCCATTCCATCAGCTTCGCGCATCATCGGGTACGGTGTTTCGTTTTTCGTGTCCCCATACTTCTCCTCAGAATGGGCGAGCTAAACGGAAGATACGGAGTCTCAATAATATGGTCCGTACATTACTATTTCATGCTTCCATTCCTCCACATTTTTGACATTATGCACTTTCTATGACCACTTATTTACTTAATGTTCTTCCCTCTAAATTGCTCTCGTTTGCTTAACCTACTATGTTTTTGTATCAACGTGTCCCTTCCTTTTCGCATCTTCGAATTTTTAGTTGTCTCTGTTTTCCTCTTCTACATACCACTCATAAATTGCAAGCTCGTTCTACGCCTTGTGTTTTTCTTGGTTTTCCTCCTAACCATATAGGATATATTTGTTACAACTTGCAAACAAATAAACTTATAATTTCGAGGCATGTTATTTTTGATGAATCGGTTTTTCCCTTCTCTTCCACATTTACACCATCCTCACCCACATATGATTTTTTGACCGACCATATCTCACCGGCTCTAAAAGCCATTGTATTTTTTCCTCCAATTTCTCAAGACCAGCCCACCACCTGTCTTATTGGCCCTATCTCATCCGGCCCGACAGAAGTTGTTGCACAGTCCGGCCCATCCAGTCCCTCGGCCCAGTCCACACCACCAGCCACTCCTCTTCCTTTGGCCCAGTCCACACCACCAGCCACTCCTCTTCCCTCGGTCCAGTCCACACCGTCAGCCTCTCCATCTACCACCGGCCCAATCCGCTTGAACACACCTACCTCCTGCCCGTCACCACCACGTTTACATCCTCACCTGATGATAACACGCAGTAGGTTAGGTACCAACGTTTTACTGATTTTGTCTCATCGATTGGTTTTTGTCACAGCAGGTCCGACCACTCTCTATTTATCTACCGACAAGGGACAGATATTGCTTATCTCCTTCTCTATGTGGACGACATTATCCTCGTCTCCTCTAGTGATGTGCTTCGTCTCTCGGTTATGACTCGCCTTAGCTCCGAGTTCGCTATGAAGGATATTGGCCCACTGTCCTATTTTTTGGGAGTTGCTGTTACCCGTCACAAAGGCGGTATGCTTCTGTCTCAACGGAAATATACTGATGATATTATTGATCGTGCTGGTATGGCCTCTTGCTCTCCATCTGCTACATCGGTTGACACTCAGGGGAAACTCAGCTCCTCCGATGGTCCACCTTTTGAGAACCCCACTTTGTACAGTAGTCTTGCGGGGGCGCTGCAGTACCTCACATTTACTCGTCCTGACATCTCCTACGCAGTGCAGCATATTTGAATTCATATGCATGATCCACGTGTACGTCATATGGGAGTTCTCAAGCGGATCATCCGCTATCTACAGGGCACACGCCACCTTGGCTTGCATCTGTACTCCTCTTCGAGTTCTGATCTTGTCTCATACACCGATGCAGATTGGGCAGGTTGTCCGAACACACGTCGCTCTACCTCTGGGTTTTGTGTGTTTTTGGGTGACAATATGGTCTCTTGGTCATCCAAGCGTCAGCTGACTCTTTCTTGTTCCTGCACTGAGGCCGAATATCGTGGGGTGGCCAACGTTGTCTCTGAATGTTGCTGGCTGCGGAATCTCCTCCTTGAGCTTCATTGCCTTGTCTCTCAATGTACTCTGGTGTACTGTGACAATATCAGTGCAATCTATATCTCTGGCAATCCAGTGCAACATCAGCGCACCAAACATATTGAGCTTGATATCCACTTTGTTAGAGAGAAGGCCGTCAAGGGCCAAGTTTGTGTTCTTCACGTTCCCACTCGCTCGCAAGTTGCCGACGTTTTCACTAAAGGCTTACCCCGGGTTTTGCTTCTTGATTTTCGGTCTAGCCTAAACGTGTGAACCTCCCGTTCAGACTGCAGGGGCGTGTTAGCGATAGAGTTTATCTAGAGTTTGAATAAAATCAAACTCTAGGATAGTATATTTTGTATAGTTTAAAATCTGATTTGCATTATCTGTATTGTTCAATATATACTTCCAACTCCTACTGAAGCAGCGACGTTCGTGTCTCTTGTTGTGAGAATGATTCTACTTCCATACTTGTTATTAGGAAACAGAACCAACAAGGGGTGTTACAACCAAACCAGTACCCAAAAAGAACAGAGGAGAAACAACCTAACCAATGGTGAAATAAAACAGAACACGAAGACACTAAAAAGAAAGATTTTCCTAACAATAAGCACAAAACAAACAAAGAGGTCTAATACCCCATATTTCACTACCATGAAGAGCAAAAACAATAAACCTGAAGACTGAAAACGAAACCATGAACAACTAAAAAGACAGAAGAAAAAAGAGAAGACAACCCGAAACAATCCCAAGCAACACTCCCAACACAACAAAATATCCCGACGAACAATGAACCCCTACATACCTCACTTGATCCATAAGGACCGGGCTTGCTGGTGGCCAACACCACAATCAGCTGAGAGACACTTGTCCCCCTCCCAATCTCACCTGCTACAAGCCATTAAATGGCATAATGGGTTTTCATCTCCTATTGAACCCCGCACTGCGAGGGTCCAGGTCAGGGTTCTTATCGACATTGTAGAAAAGACAAGGACGAGTATGCACAGCTGAAAGCCAATACATCGTGGCCAAAGTAGAAGGGAAGTCTGAGAGCACTTCGGAGGCAGTCGGGCGGGGGCAGAGGGTCGCTCAGGGTTGACAGGTCTGGCTATAGGGGATGGGATCCAAGGCGATAACGCAAGAGGTGGTTGTCTTGGCTTGCTGGATGACGAGTCCAAGATCGCGATGAAGAGGCCGAAAAGACTCGCTTGTTTTTGGACCCAATGAGATTCTACTCCCCATTGGGGGCCTTTACTTCCGAGGGTCAGTGTCCTTGTCGATGTTGAGAGACAACCATCGACGAGTCGGGATCTCCTTTTCCTAACGGTGATTACGGTACTGGGTAAAATCGAGTAAGGTCCAAGCAACCCCTGACGGAGCACCGTCAAAGAGGTATCGACCCCAAGTCTAGACGACTAGAATCGTACCGGATGGAAGCAGGCGCTGGGAAAGAAGAGTGGGAAGATGCCGGTAGATGAAATACACCTAGTTCGATGACATCGGACGACGGACCAGATTAACACGAACTGCAAGAGAAAGGGGAGGAGGAGTCCTTACAAGGTCCACTAACAACCTCCATGACCGGAATCAGAGAGATTGACGGTGACGACTGCTATAAAATTAGGGTCCGTTAGGATTTTTTTAATAGAGAAAAAGACCAGTTTTTGCTTAACTCTTCACTAGCTTCTCTTTAAGATACCTTCAGATTATTCGTAGGATTATACAACTCTAAATCATTTCGAACCTATATACTCCTAACCCTAACGGCCTAACCCCTGATAAAATACTTACTAAATATTTTTATAACAAAATTTTAAAAAATATATTATCAATTTATAAAAGAAATTTGAAGTTTCAGATATATAATTTTATAAACTGTATTTTAAAATTTAATTTGTTTTTAAGCTTTTTATTAGATACTTATTTTAATATTTACTATTTTTTAAAATTATTTATTAAGTCGATTTAAAAACAAATTTTTTTTGAAAGAATTTAAAAACAAATTAAACCACCATAATATTCAAATCCATCAAATAAAAAGTAGGGTGTGGGAAGTAGGCATGTTGAAGGTGGTACGGAAATGGAGGACGTGTTGATTAATTAATGGAATAGGGGAACGGAGGAAGTAATTAGTGAACGGATAGCATGGAGCGTTATGTGCTTACACTACAATCCCACAACCCGGTGATCCAAGTGAATAAGATTGGTGTATATAATCTCATACTTTAATCTCTCACTCACCGATGTGGGACAACGCTAAAACACGTGCTTTGTGATAATCAAGCTATGTATAGTATTGACAAGGAAACGAGGTTTGCTTTAAATATATAGTTTATTTAGCATTACTGTATTTTGTTTCTAGTGTTGTAGTCTTAAATTGACGAGGTAGTTGGCGAGTAATAACATTTCTTCTTCTATTTTTTAGGATCGGAAAAAGATCCTTTCTCACTGGTGGAGTTCTCTACAAAAAAAGGCGGGTTCCTCGGCGTCGATCCCGAAGAGCTCTTCTTTGAGCTCCGCCAACTCGGATATACTATGACTATCGTGTAAGAAAACGGTACGTTGATGCTTTGGGTGAAACTTGTTAGAGCATGTACATTGGGTCGGCCCATCGGCCCGGCTCGCGTTTTTGCGGGCCGCAGGACGCGGGCCGTCCCGTTGTGGGAGAAGTTGAAGGTTTTGCCAAACTATGAGCCTAAGGGGATGGGTCGGGCGAGTCCCGCGTCCCACGTCCCTCAACCACGGGACAGGCTGAAGCCCGTGGCTCGCGTCCCGCGTCTTTCGGTCAGCCAATGGTTGTGTGCCACGCGTCCTTTTTAAAAAAAAATACGAAAAATCAGATTTAACTAAATATGATTGGTCCACTCACAATACAAGTCTCACATCCAAGCGTCATTGTAAAACACCCACTATTTTGAGTCCCGAGTCCAATGAGTCGTAAAATATTCAATATGATTCCACAAGATCGAGTTTCATTCAAGGAACGGATTCTAACCAATTGGATTGGAAGGTTCCTCCGCTAAATTCAGGGATCATTTGGAACATTTTGTTTCTGAGCAGAAGAGCCATTTCGAAGTAGTCTTGGGTTGGGTTCGATTACATCAATATAAATATTCGATGTTACTATTTTGTACAGTTAACATACAAGTCTTACATTCAAGTCTCGCATACGAGCCTTTTCATTGTACATGCTCTTAACCTCGTACCCGTTTCTTGAATCAGCTCTCCCAAGTTGTTCCGGCGACAATGATCTTGAGACGCTAAACAGGACGTATGTAACGAGCCACCAAAGCTTGCATCACAGCTATGCACCGTATAAAATCATACTCTAACATAGGCATATTTTATAATCATTTTTGTTCTTGTCTTGTTTTGTGTTGGCTCTTTGACGCCCAATTAAGGTCCAATCAAGATTATGGAACCTTTGAACTAATGCAACAAGAGTACTTGAGCTGTGCTATAATTTCAACAATCGAAAGACAAGATTAATGTTCACATTGAAAGTTGAATCAGAGAACATATTTTAGAGATAATTGCGGAAATATAGTGGGTATTTTATATTATTTATGGATTGTTCCTGTTATATGTATTTCATGATAAATACTTATCTTGTATCCATAATGAAGTTAATGAATGATAGAAAAGACTATACTACCCTCACAAAAATCTAGATGAAAAAGGTTAATTTCATCATTCTTAAAGTATAAAACAAATACACAGAATGTAAAGACGAAAAGGGGCGTATTGGGCTTGAACACATGAATTAAGAAGCTCGATGGGAGGAACGAAGAGCTTGCGTCGGACGCTAACACGAATAAACTCGTATGCCTGGACATGAAGTGCATAAACATTATGCATGACATCAAACTAGGGATTTTATTCCACCCCAGTACAAGTTTATTTAAATACTAACGTATTGTTTCAATTTGTGTAAGTGGATTGTAGTAAAGGCCATTGAGTGTTATATCGTCGCTGAAACCACATCAAACTAGGTCGGTGATGACTGTTCATCGTAGACAAATTCATTTGGTTCAATTTCAATCAAATAAATAAGTCGGTAATGAACACATCATCGACCAAAAGAATTCACTAGGTAATGAAAAAAACGATTCATTATCGACCAAACCGTTTGTCAGTGATGATCATTACCGACCGAATAGGTTTCATTACAAATCGTTCGATTGGTGATGAATTTTAAAAACTGTATTTAAAATTTAATTTGTTTTTGATATAATCTCATCTAAATTGTTTATAACTAATTAATTAGATACTTGGTTTAATATTCACCAGCTTTGATTTTCAAATATATTTATTAAATCATTTTATAGGTTAATGTAAGTATTTATAGTGATCCCGATTATCAATATTCTTCTAATTAAAAATTGGTTAAGACAAAGAAATAAAATTAAAAGTACACGGGTGTGGGTGGAACACGTAACGGAACGGAAATGGAGAAGCGTTAATTAATGGAAATGAACGGAGGAAGTAGTCGGTGAATGGATAGCGAGCCCCACAACCCGGTGAACATTGCCCACAAGATAAGGGTATATGAACTCATTGTTTTATCACTCACTTACCGATGTGGGACAAGTTGTTACCTTGTATTTTTTTTCATCAGTTTTAACATATTTTTTACTAGTGGTGCAACCAAAAATTATGCAGTATGACAGCAACCAACAAATAGTTTAAAGTATAGTGTATATTTCTGTCATCATCCCTATAATTTACTTGCCCATTTCCATTTCTTGCTTACAAAATAGCTGAGCCTACAATTTACAATTTCTGCATCATCTTTTAACATGAAAAAGGTTATATAGCTCGGCCGGAACCCCTAATTAACAGTGTATCATCAATCCCTCCATTCCTTAATAACAAAATATACCTATATCAAAAAAAAATGATTATCGGATCAGCCTCAGAAGAATATAGAAAGGCTATCAACAGGCAATCAATCCTGCTTCTTTCCCTGAACTGCCCTGTAACAATTCAGACTGCACAGTGGAAGATTCGTCTTTGAATCCCGATACTTGTATGCATTTGTGCAATCCGGACCAGCACATTTTTCACGTGGTGGTGGATACCTTCATATCGAACAAACCACATATATGAACCAACATTTATGTTCAAAATGAAACTACGTATTTATTAGAACCCTTATGCACAAAATTAGGAAGTAAACGTGTTGTACCTGCAGGAAACCGGGTTAAATATACTTGGTAGACCAATATCTTCAGCAAATGTAACGGTAGTTCCAGTGGGCCCAATGACCCATCTCACGGTCCTACACGCGACCACAGCAGCATTAACGGCCTTCTTCTGCATCAACAAACATCAATCTTTCATTAGTACAACTCTTCAACCACGTGACAAAAAAAATTATATAACATCGTCGAAGACCTCAGCCAACTCATCCCGGTGCTTCTTCATCTTTGCTTCCCTCTTCTTCCTTCCAGAATCTTGACCAAGAATTTTCCTGATTGCCACCGCCTGAAAGATGCAACCCAACTAATAAGATTGCTTCCCAAATGATTTTTACATGTTAAAGAAGAACAGCAAACCTCAGCTTCCTTAGCTGCCTTCTCTGATTGCATTTTTCTTCTCTTGGCAGCCTCGGCTTTCTTCAGTTGTTGCTCAACATCGGATATTTTTTCCTTTTTTTCTGTCGTAGTCAAGATAATAACAAAATAGATTAAGAATTGTACGGTTCATATTGCATATACATGCATCTAATGTAGTGCTCTATAAGACAGGTGCTTACTACTAGGAGGTAAACCGTTAGGAAACTCGATAGGACTTGTAGCACGATTTCGAGTAGTGAAAGGCAAATCATCTCTTTCTTCTGCACAAAACCCGAATGATTCCTTTTGTGGTTTCTTTTCAAATGCAGGTTCATCATCAGATGTTGACTCTTCTTCTTCTTGTTCTTCCACGTAATCATTATCACCATACATTTGTTCTGATCTTGACCTTCTTGCATCTGCCCCTGACCATGGTGATCTGAGACCGGCCCCATGCATGCCACCATTCATCCCAGATGATCGACCACCAGAGCCCAAATCAACTGCAGACTTTGGGTGAATTGTATGAGTAATGCCACCAACAGTGAGCTTTAGCTTTTTCAATATCTTCATATCACCGAGATTTTGAGTTCCATTGTTGCTTATATTGGCTAATGGTTGTGTAGGCGGCATTGTATAATCATAGGTAGCTGAAAATAGCTGAGCCTCAGGACGAGGTCGTCGAGATATGTTGCTTCTTTTTTTCTTTACTGTGCAGCCAAGAACAGCAAATCCAGAGCCATTGGAGCATTCCATTGACATACACAGTATGCAAAAATGTTGAAGCAGTAATGCTGTATAACACGTAAAACATGTGGAAAGGAAAATCAACATTTTTCAAGAATTGCATAAGAATTGAAGATATCGAAGCAGTAAGTGAGTGAAAAAAGAATCTTAACCAGTACACAAATTGAGTAAGCATTTGAACCCTTTGAAGAAATATACTCATAACTATGAAGCATCAAAACTTCAACATCAAGAAGTATACATTGCTATACTTTCAGAGCACCTCCAACTCCGGGTGAATCACCTAAGAAGGGGGTTTGGTTGGGCGAAGGATTCTTCACCCAGGCGAATCGCCCATGTACGCAGATGAAAGGGGGACAAAAGGGTTGTGGCCACTTGCCACGTGGCAGTGATAACCCCTATTAGCCTCGCTTGGGCTAATACCAATGCAGGACATTGGACTAAATGCCTGGTAAAATCACTGTTTACCTGGGCTAATCGCCCAGTCCATTGGAGATGCTTTTATTGAGGTTCACACTGACAATTATAAAAAAATGGAAATTTCTATTCAAGTAGGATAAATATAAGGGTTAATTACCTTTTGTACCCCTTTTCTTTTGGTAACATACATTTTGTACCCCTGCGTTTTGTAACGTTCAATAACAGTCCTTCCGTTTTGGTAATTATCGTTTAGTACCCTTTATGAACTGGTCACAGAACATTTAATACCCCTTATGAATTGGTCACAAATCATCAAAATGGCGTAAAATTGACCAAAATTTTGTCCAGAGCGTTACCAATACATCAGAGTACTAAAAGAGTGTTACCAATAGAAAAGGGGTACTAAAGGTAATTAACCCTAAATATAATCTATCAGGTGTCTCATATCACCAAAAAAAATTAAAGATTCAAACAATAGCACATGAAAAGAAGCCTAATGCTCCATCTGCTACATTGGAGACAAACTTAAGGTGTAAACATTTCTAATCCTACAGATCAAACTAACCAGATGAAAAGAACCAACAAATTCTACCCTTTCTCTCTGTTTTCTCAGGAAACAAACAAGAAATCATAGCCACATTATCTCCAGCAACAAACACAAGTCTACACTGACTCTTCATATGGGTATTACAGAACAGTAGCACAGCATTTTCACATTATATTTTTGAAACCAAAACAGTAAGAAACACAAGCAAACAAACTAGGAAAAAGGGAAGGAATTTGCACCTGAAAGCTAATTTTCCATGGAAGCAAACACAGGGTAAGAAAAATTGAAAAGGAGAAAGAGGGGTGAGTAGTACTTACTGAGAGAGAAATGGTGGGAAAGAAGCAAAACCCTAGAGGTAGAGGCAGAGTTGGGAAGAAACCCCAAGAGCTCTTGGGTTTGACAAAGTGTCCAGCGTTGGGAACCGAGCTTTTACACTTTCAGACCCCCATTCCCTTGCTCTCTCTTTTTTTTCTTTTCCCTCCAACAAGCAACACTGTTACTGGCTCATGACTTATGAGCCAGTAACAGTGTTATGAGACATAAGTTATGGTCTATTCAAATGTCTCATTTTATATTGGGAAAGTATTAGTTTAGTGTTTGTACTTTGTACCATGAATGTGTTTTTCATTTCTAACTCTTAATCTTTTCGGTTAACAACATCAACTTCAAGAAATATAATATTTTATTTCAATTTTCAGTTATTTTTAAATATAATGTACTATTAGGTAGTTTTCTTAATTTTTTTAGTAGCATGAAAAAGTTAAGTCCTTGATTTGTTTATTGTTATGATTGTAAACAACTAAGATGAAGTTGATTAATTAAATATTCGAGTTTGTATAATCATACTTGAGCTAAGCTGAATTTAACTTCATGATTAGACTTTTTTAATAAACGAGCTGAGGTCTAACCAACTCGTTTAGTATTATATTAAATAGATGATATTTTACTTTCTATCTAATATTTTTAGATGAAAATAAAACATACGAATTTGAAATTAAGTATTATTTTCCAATCGTTTGAAATCTTGAAATTAATGTAATTTTGGAGAGAATATTTTCCTATTATGGATACTTTTTTATTAGAAAGAAGAAAAATGCACTAAAGAAGGTTGCATGTCTCGGGGAGGGAACCATAAACCAAAGAACAAATTAAGGTCTAAACAAAAACAATGATTGTATCTGAGAATAAGTCTTGTGCTTAACATGAACGGGTCCGGAAAAACCAGAACAAAAAGTTGGCTAAGAACTAAGACTAGGAGATCATATGACACATATAGTGTTAGGGCCGAGGGGATCTGCTAGAATAAGTATGCCTCGAAATGAGGACAACTTTTGAAATGTCTCATCCTCGCTCCCTTGAATAACATTGAAATTATGTGTCATATGAGGTTTCAGTATTCGAGTTGGGCGGACGAACTACAGATTTGACGAGAAAGTTAGCATTATTGGTCCTCGAGCTAGAAGCCTGGAGTCTGTTTCTACCTTATCGCATTTCTGGTCTCAGAAAAATCGGGGTAACACCCGAACGAGGGGAGGGGTGTTGCAAATACTGCCACCGCGGACCTTCTTCACCGAGTCATAATCGTCCTCATATGCAAACAAATGTTACAAGTATGTATAAGGTCAAGGCCCGATCATACCGTCAAGAACTAAGGAGCAGTAATAAACAACAACCAAGGATCCAAATTTTCCAGCTACCTCAACAATGGAATTATACCTCCAACAGACAACGGGGAGACCAGTATTATCAACCAATAATTTCTCATATGTTTGTTTTGCAATTTTTTTACTCTTGATCAAATATATGTATCCAATATTGCATTTTTTTCGGTTTTGATAGCTTATTTTCAAAATTATTTTGGTTTGAGCATTTTCATAATGAAAGTGATAAATTACTTGTCATTCTTCAATCAAATATTATAATGTTCATATATAAATATCAACACTTCTTTTCTTTGGTTTGTACATTCTTTTGTTTCAACCCTCTTTTTTGTTTAACAAATCAATAGTAAATTGAATTTGCATATTTTATTTTGGTAACAATAGTTTTTCACTACTAAGTAAATATTCATAAAATTGTTAAAAATATTCAATAATTAAGAAAAAAAATGTCTTCTTTTGGATGAGAATTGTTTTTTTTTCTAGAAAACAAATGTGAGTCAAGATAAGAATTGAGCATAATTAGTATTAAAATTTAATTTCAAAATTAAAAGTTCAACATATTCTCATAATTAGATTTCATCAAATAGATACTTAATTTTATGGGGCCTTTTCGATCCAGGCCCCAAGTGACTAATTATTTAATTTTACAGGTCCGTTTTCGATGCGAAGTCTCAAACAATTGCTTAACTCGTTTATTACTTGAGCTGGCCCTGCTTCAATAGAATGGTAGTTTACATTGGGTTACTGTATGATGCCTACCAGTACTACCTCTCAACCAACCTGTAGGAAGTTGTAGGTGCTCTTCATAGCAATTGCAAGATACAAGACACAGCCCATGCGCTGGAGCAACCGAGGCATAATTTGCAAGCACTCTGCGATCTCCACTTGCCAGAATCATAGGAACAATCTCCGGTGGAATTGCTTCCTTCCCAATTTCAACCAGCAGAGCGACCTAGACATGCGAACAACTGAAATGAGTTATCGACTGTTAACAAGTATGTATATAGCCATTGGGCCTTAGGGTTGAAGCTTGTATCTGACGTAACCATGATGTATCCCTAGCACTATATATACATGCTCTTAATAACATATTGAATACAACAATCAGACTATTGATTATTTACATGGTATCATAGCTTGGTTTGGCCCACGACTTGTATGTCACTTCTATCCTATGGTCTCATGTTTATATGCAGATGTTTAGTCCTACTATAACCCACATGTAGATGTCCAGTATTACACGTGAAGGGAGTGTCAAAGTATATTGAATCCACATAAGAAAAATATAAGAATAAATAACAAGATGGCCTTTTACTTGTGGAACTCCAACTAAATAAATAAAAAAACTACATCGACAAGGCAATATCAAGGAACTTAAGTATTAACTTCTGATAGAGTAGACATCTAGAACAAGCATTTACCATGTTGCGCACTTGTTTATACAAGAAACCTGAACCTTCGACTTCGAGTTGTATAAGAGCTCCCTAAAACCCATGCAATCAAGAGTCAGTTTCAACATGCTAGTTTCATCCATCAAGAGCCATCTAGAGGGTAAACATGCAAATTCAACCAAAAACTGTGGGTATTAGCAATTACCATTTCATTCACATCAAAACGGACTATATTCTTCACTGGATCTCTTAAAACTCCATCATTGCGAGTAGCATTAGCAAAAGCAGAAAAATCATGAGTTCCAACGAAAAACTTGGCAGCTTCTCTCATGGCATCAGTATTGAGTTCATAAACACAATGGTATGCATATAGACGGTGAAATGGGTCCATGACAGCATCGTGATATATCTTATAGTGATAAACCTTGCTTTTCACTGACAACCGGGCATGGAATTCAGGTACCGCAGGACAAAGTTCTCTAATTTGAATGTCAGGAGGAAGAATATTATTCAGAGCCGCATGGCTGTTTTCCAAGCTGTTGAAATGAAAAGGTGTAACAAAGTGTGCAACCTGAAAGCATGGTAAGTATGCTCCTTAAATGAAACCTTTCTCAAATGTTGTAAGAGTATGAAAATAATACCTGGCCCAAGGCATGAACTCCTCTGTCTGTCCTACCTGCACCAACCAGACCGAGATCCGCCCGTTCTAGCTTTGTTGCTTTAGTTAATGCTTCTTCAACAATGCATTGTATCGTTGGTATCGATTTCTGATATTGCCAACCTGAAATACAAATTTATGGATTTCAAGCAAATGAATGAACTGAAGTTATAGGCCCTTTGGACAGTAATACAAATTTTGGTAGGAGTCTGAAGGGCATAGAGAAAGATGTTTTGTCATGCTTGAATAAAGCTATAGTCATGCATATTGAGAACAATAAACAAAAACCATTCCATTTGAATAACATCCTTCCCGAGTTTTGTTGCTTTCTAGAACCCTAAATCCATAGATGTGTGCATTTCCAAGTTCCATAATTAGGAGCAAATTACAAAACTGAAACAGAAATCACAATATGCAAAGAGCAAAAAAATTCAATTTTTAAATACCCACAATCTAAAAGCTCACACACAATATCTCTTACATACAAATCACAGTTCAGCAAGTGAATTTCAAACCATTTATAAATCAAATTGAGAGACAAACCCATCAAAATTCAATTACAAAACCAAACCTGAGTAGCGAGTGCCGTCATAAGAGATGACCAAACGCCACTTATAACCAGCAACATTATCCTTAGGCTTCAGCATCTGGTTAGGATCCTCCGACCCACCACCGGCCGTATCCTACAAAGAGAAAAGTAGCAGAAAAAATTCAGGTTCATCAACAGAATCGTCGAGAAACACATGGGCAAAAGAGGGTCAGTACCGAGCCTTTTGTTGTTGAAGAAAGAGACCCATTTTTCAAATTTACAGGAGAAACCGGGACGGGGAGAGGAACAGGAGGAGCTGAGCCCACAATTGCATAGCTCATCTCATCCCCAGTTTTGCACTCTTTGAATTGCAGCAACAGATAAAGTTCAGAGTGCAGAGACCCGAATTTTGGGTGGGAACAGAAGAAAATGAACTCTCTGTAAAGCGTAAAGTCTAAAGAAGAGTCCCAACTCCCGAAGAGGCTGAATCCTTAGAGCATGTACAACGGGTCGGACCCGCTCTCCACTCCGCGCGTGCCCGGACCGCGGCACGCGGGTCGACCCGCTGTGGAGGCCCAAAAACGCGAGCCCGCGCCCCATTTTCGCGCTCCCGCCCCCCTCTGTGCGTGCCGCGTGCCGCGTTTGCTGGCCGCTGGCCGGTCCCGCTCCCTGCGTGCCCTCTCCTTCGTGGCAGCCTGTGGCTGCGCCACGTGTACTGACCGTTGCCAACAGTCAGTTCTAACGGCTACATTTTTTTTTAATTCAAAAATAAATAAAAACTAACCCTATAAATACCCCTCTTCACTCGCATTTTTTCAACACCACTCTCTACTTTCATTCTCCAATTTCACTCTCATCTTCCCAAATTCTCCTCTCTCGTTTCAATTATTCGCGTGAAAAATGTCGGGCGAAGCTGGGTCTCGTGTACACTCAGTTGGTGACGAACGAGAATTCATCGAGGACGAACTGGCACGAGGTTTCGGAGACATTCTAACGGGCAATCGATCCGTCTCCCCAAACTCGAACCCGGGGTCGAGTTCAGGTTAGTGCAAACTTATTATTTATGTAACGTAATTTGTGTACTTATTTTATTGGATTAATGCCTTACATTCATTTTTTTGATTAATTATTTGCATTTATTTTATTAGTTTATTTTTTAGCACTTAATTTATTGTCTTCAAATATTTTTATCAGGGCAATACCGCCCCCCACAATATCAAATGGCGCCAGGGTTCCAAATGCCATCAAATTGGACCATGCCCCCACAAGGTTTCCAGATGCCATCGTACCAACCACAACCACAATGGGGGATGGGAACCCAATTCTACAACTACGAGGGTCATCCACACCCCGACGTACAAACCCCCCAACCATCCTCTACCGGACCTTCCCAACGACGAGCCCGAGCCCCTGCTGCCCGAGCCCAACCCCGAGGCCAACCCGAAGAACCAGAACCGGATGGCAAGACATTCAGCAAGCAGGAGGACGATTGGCTCATAACTTGCTGGTTGAGTTCTTCGAAAGACGCCATTAAGGGCAACTCCCAAACCGGCACCACATTCTGGTGCACAGTAACGAAGAAATACAACTCCAAGGCAGGTATCCCACAGCGACGCTGGGAAGCTATCAAGAAACGTTGGGGCAGAGGTTCGGGTCAGACAAGGAGGTTCCTCGGTTATTTGAAGCAGTCCAAGGAAGAGAAACCGAGCGGCGCCAACCAGGCAGAGCACATGAAACGTGCGAAGGAACTGTGGTACCGTGCAGGGAAAGTGTTTAGGGACCACCCACTAAAGTTCGACCTGGATCATTGGGTGGAGAGGCTCGAGGGCGTCTCGAAGTTCACTGCCCACGAGGGCACAATGGGAAATGTCCGCCGTGAAGTACGCCAACAACGACAACGGTTGGATGAGGCTGGGGCTTACAGCTCAACCCCACCTACAAGCACAGGGGAGGAGGGCACACCTCTCAGTGGTGAGTCCCAACCACCCGAATGGGGAGGAAGCGAGAACTACGAGGGGACTCAGGTCCCTCTCAGCGACACACCCCCATCCCCTGAGGCCGCCCCAAGTCCCCCTCGCCGACCGTAAGGGAAGAAGGCAGCGAAGGCCGCAAAGAAGGGGGTCGTCCTCACGGCCCAAATGTCTGCCTTCGCCGAACTGGAACGTGCACGAATCGACGCTGAACGTGCACGGTTTGAGGCTCAACGTTCACGTGGCGAACAAGTGGAAAATAAGTATCGCATGATACAGGCATTAACCCAACAGTGGGAAGCAAACATTGCCAACTACAAGGCCCTGGTGGAGAAGGATACATCTTCCTACGACGAAGAGGCGTTGGCAGACCATAAGTTTTGCAAGACCCAAGTGCGAAGACTCATCACTAGCCTTGAAGCCCAAATTGATGATCTTCGAAGCCAACCCCCACCACCAGATGTCGACCCAACAGAGGATGATTCTTGAACTTGTATTTTGTTTTGGGTTGTATTAAAAGGGATTGAATAAAATTAGAAGTTCATTTATATTCGTGTTGAATTTATTAATTATTGATTGTCATTAATTATTTATTTCCAAAATTGTTTAAATTATGACTAAATTAAACGGTTTCTGATAACGAATTAAATAAAACAAGAAAATATCAAATAATAATCCAGTCAGCACTGTTCTGCACTCCCAGGGCCTCAGAGGTCCTTTCTGTTGTAGAACACCCCATTTTCTGCACTCCCACTCCCTGACTTTTGTCTAGTCAGCACAAGGGCCTCAGGGCCAGGGCCTCACGCAGGGCCGACCCGTTGTACATGCTCTTACGGCGTCGTTTTGATATGTTCTTTTGGCAGGCTTTCCAAAATGAACCCGGAACCCGGCCCACCCCGGTTTCATTGGGCTGCCCCAATGGGTTCTGAGGCGATAATGGATTGCTATTAGAGGTTACGTTGACAATTAGGTATGACCCCAGATTGAGAAAATAATTCTCATTGAGACCCAGCTCCAACCGATCATCCCTAAGTACTAAGACCGAATTATTACTCAGGGTCACTCCCACTCTTATTACCCTCTTACTTGGTCTTACACACCACACAAATTCAGCTTTTATACACTATTTGACCACTTCTTAATGGGTTTTTTTGGCCAATGAAAAAAGATTGAAAATCTATGTGCTAATATGTTGAATGTTGTAATTTCGAAGTTTTAATTATAGAATTGAAATGTATTTGGGTTGGACCGGTACAAACCGATGGCCCGCCTTAGAATCTGAATGGGCGGGGTCCAGATAGCCTAATGGGCTGGGGCTAAGAATGGGTTCCAATTTGGACAACCCAGAAGGTGGTAAAAAAATATATCTATATGATTGGGCTCTAGCCTTACTTACATGTATGTCTAGTTTGTTTTGAAGGAGATAATCACAATACATGAGAAGTTGAGAGAGCATTTGAAGTAGGAAGGTATTGAATAGGTCTTACGAGGGTGCAATTGATCTTACATTTTCTTAGTTTAGGGTCTTAATAGTTTCGGGTGAGGTAGTGGCAAAAGAATGATTTGGTCTATTGTGGGTCTAAAGCCTAGAAAATTTATCAAAATGTCATCGAACAAGATGATTATTTATTTAATTTTAAAATACATAAACTGAACAAAAGCAATTAATTTGTCGACTTTCCCCTCTTTCGCTTGCCTAAATTCATGGTTGTTCGACGATAATGTTAAGGGGGATGTTGTTAGCATTACGGGGCAAAATGATAAACCTAGCTAAAACCCTAGAACATATAAATAAACTTCACTATTCAAAATCGGAAACTACAAGAACATCATAAAACAAATTGCATAATGAAGAGTACAAAACACTACCCCAGGTCATTAATCCTTTTTGACATGCCGTGGAGAAAGAGCTTGTGAGTGGACAAATCATCGACATCCATTTTGAAGGTATCCACTTTTTGGAGTAAACGAAACTCGCGCATTTGAGACTCTGACACTCCGAGTGACTCTCAACAGTGCTTCTCAAAGTTGGGAAATTTTTTTAGCCAACTTTGGATTGGGCATCAGGTCGGCCAACGTATCTGTCTACTTTTTAAAAAATATAAATAAATGTCCGAATGTAACTCAATTTTTAGTCATAAATAGCCATCTTTATTTTACTCCAACATTCCTTTCATTACTCCCCCTTAAAATTTCTCACCCACACACTATTCGGTCAATGATGGATATGTTAATATTGAGGAGTTTAACCTAACGACCGTTGACTATGAAATGATGTGGATAACTTGACAATCGAAACATGGGTTGCTCCAATTGTTAAGGGATACCGTAAGGGAAAGGCTAAGAGCATATATTAAACCCGATGGTGGTGAAGTAAAGTAGGAGATACACTCCCCGAGATCGTGCTGAAGTTGATTCATAACTTATATCTGACTACTTCAGTGAAGGTTGTTGTATGCCTCCAAATATGTTTTGTCAGAGATTTCGTACGACGATGGTTGTATTTTTTTTTATCGCCAAACAAATTTAAATTAAGCCTCTTTTGAGGTAAAAGAGGAGTTACAACCGTGACTTTTAATCGATCAAAGGAAAACTACCCACCCCAAAACAGAGAAAGATTACAGTGAGGATATAAACATCAGTACACAAAATGCTACCCAAAGTTACAAAGGATCTACCCATGGCCTACTTTTACAACCATCAAAACCAGTTAACTTGCCACACAAGGCAAGACAAGACTCAAATATTTGAAACTGTCTTGGGATCCAAGAAAAGATAATGAAAGTGGCTTGTGAGATGATTTCAATGCTGAAAGGAGCCACTTATAGAACCATCCAAGAGACACAAAATTTTGTTAGAATTCTGGAAGGTTGGTCGTGTTCGACGACTACTTTTGGCCCAAAAAAAGGATTGTCTAGGTCTTCTCTGTTTTCCCCCACCAAAAGTGTACTACCCCTTCTAATCAGGTATGTTACGGTTCTTCGATCGATAGTTTGGACGAGTATTTAAAGATGTTAAAAAACAACGCTTGTGTGTGAAGATGTTCTATTATAACATCATCAACGTGTTTGGTCAAGCATATCTCTAGATGTCGGATACGAGTGATATTGCCCACCGTAATGTGTGTCAATGAGATGTTAATATTTACCGACTGTGTCGCCTTTTGACCTATCATCTCGCTGGTGGTTCTTCGAGTTCCCGAAAACAAATGATAAATACAACCCTTGTGTTTGTGTTACCAATGAATCTCTCTTTCAAACCTTTTTTTACTATTGATTAACCAAAACCGCATAGACACAAACCCTAAGAGTCCAACCCCCCGTCCACCTTTGTCTCTTTACCTTCCTCGTTGGTTCACCACTTACACACCGCCGTTTCTCTCAGGTATAAGTTATAACTCCTCTAGACTCCCCATAACTTACAGAAAGCACATTGAAACATAATCATGTACAGGGCATAAACAAACAAAACTAAATCTGCAATTTCATCTTCTCAACATCAAGAGATTGCTTCCAAATCCAAGTAAAAACATGATATATGCTGAAGCTACCCTTGTGTGAGCAGCCTCTCACCGATCCTACAACAAACATAAGCATCGATACAAACAATCCTCACCGCTTGATAATCAACCACCCTCGACTCCAAATCCCTCCAATGAACACTAACAGCTTTGCAACAAGGAAGCCCCAATAACCGCCGGGCCAGAGCTTTCAAACCCAGAGCCTTATGGTAATGGCACGACTGAGGGAAGTGAAGCCTCGCCAGCGACCTAACATCCATAACCCTTTTCCCCAAATCAACCCCAAACTCGTCCCTGAGCTTGAGCCTCACCTCCTCCACCTCCAACCCCACGAATCTGAAACCTGGCTCGCTCAGAAAACTCTCCACAGAGCTTGGGATCCCAGAGTCCATATACAGCAGCTGCAGCACCAGGCACGTGGTGCCCACGCACAGCTGCAGCGTCGCGGTGGGGTTGGACAGGGACCGGAGGGGGTGTGGGGTCCATTTGCAGTTCAATGATACGATGATGTTTTGTCGGCGCTGATGATTGTACTTGGACTTGACGTGTTCCACCCAGTTGTCGGCGACGCTGGGTTTGTCCGTCACCGTTGCCTCTATGGACTCGCCGGCGTAGGAGATCATGTGCGTGTAGGCCATGTCAGTGATTGATTTTGCGTTTGCTTTATATGTATTTACGAGTGTGACTTTTGGGATGGTTGGGGAATTTAAAGGGTCTCCATGCTTCAAGTTTCAATGTTTTGGAGGATTTCAAGTGTTTATTGATTGTGCAAAACTCCAATCACTTGTTAAATTGGTATTTCACTCCAACTATAATTTTAGAAGTGATGGAAATGTTATTGAAATTGGTTGACATTATTATAATCAATAAAATGCTAGTAATGTACTATTATAAGAGGTTTCACTAGGTCAAAATATTCTTGTCACAGTACTAGAGACACGATAAATTGATAATCTCCGGTGTGTATTTGAAAGTTGGGACCCCACCTCCATCTGTGCTTATGGACACGGATCTATAGTCGTAGGCGAACCGATGACGGATAGGTGCTGATAGAGTCGAAACGTCGACGGAAAGGAACAAAATGCTGGTAGATAGGCGATGGCAGATGGGTGTGGGCGGTAAGCTAACTAACGGTTGGATCCGCCGGCGGTTATGAAAAGTAAAGAAAAAAGCCCTTTCAGTATCTTCTTTCAGCCTCGTGACGGAAAAAATATTTAGTATCAGTCGGCTGAAACGAAAATTTGATTGTTTTTTATTCTATCAGCTTCCTCTTTCAGTCAGCAAACCCGTTAATAACTGAAGATGCTCTAAGTAGTTTCCAAACACCTAGTTTCATTATAAAAGTATTACCCTTTTTATCATCAAAATTTATTAATGAACTCAATTTTCCGAAAAAAGAAAAAGGAGCAAGGTAACCATTATAGTTCACCTCCATTATAACAGGAACCAGAACGAGACGAAACTCGTCCAAACCAACCAAATAAACCCAAACAATGAGGTTTTAAGAACAGTTCCAATAAGAGGAAACAAACAACCAGAATCTAACTCTAACCAAGTTTAAAAACCAGATACAGCTTTGAAGCAACTTGTAAAGCACCCAAGAAAAAGAGCAGAAACAACAACACATTTGAAGAAAAGGAGCAACGACTACGTGGGGGGGCACCAGTTCAGACAACCAGATCCACACCCTGCCTCTGAACCTCAATGTTGGCATTCACCAAGAAACCATCGAACTCCAGAGGAGTGACAAGGACCGTTAAACATCCCCCGATGCCCGATGTTGCAGATCTGGAGAAGACTAAACCGGAGAAGGAGCCTAAGCGAGAGGGAGAAGGGATGGAAAACAAAAAAGATATGAGGGAGAGGAAAAGTAGGGAGGGAGTCCACCGCCAACGACCTTCATAGTCATGAAGACCAGAAAACCACTTACGAAAGAGAGGAACACGAACGACAGTTGTCTAAGAAGTGAGTGTTAGAATTTAAGGAGAGCTTCTCTCATTAAAGGAGATAAGACCGAAGGTTTATAAAAGTATTACACTTGATTTCGTTACAAAAATACTACGTCTAATTTTATTATAAAAATACGGATTTCACACCAGTAATTGAGCCGGTTGAGGGTAAACTTGTGGTATGATTGGATAAAATCTATCTATTAAATTAGGTTGGTTATCATGTATTGTCCGACGGATCATGTACTTGATCCACAATTCACCAATATTAATATATATTGATAAATTCATATTCGCTATTGATCTACTCATATGGTATAAATAACTAATCAAACTGATCACCCAATATTTTTAAACATTTGTATTCTCCTTAGAGCACCTCCAGCGAGTCGTGTCAGTGGGTCGTTGCAGGCGCTGTCACGACGCTGACACGACTCACTAGCACGACGCGTCGTATCAAAGGGGCGTGTCAGGGGGCGTGTTAAGGGGTCGTTGTAGAATTCTACAACGACGCGTCGTCTTGGTAGGAACTACTTTAGAGAAGAGAGAAGCCCATTTTGCTCCAAAAACAACTACAAACCATGACTCCTTGACAATAATCATGTTAGATGATTGGAGAAGTCATGTCAAGAAATCAAAAAAGAGGAGAGAGAATGCTAAAAAATACCTCATAACATGATTTATTGGTACTAGTCATGTCAGACTATTGGAGATGCTCTTACAAAATAAGGCCTATACCCTTCCTTTATAACCCAAAGAAAAAGTGTCCAAGATCAAGCGGCTCTACCGCACCGGGAGCAGGATACTTAACCGCACCGGATCAAACCCTGAGCCTACACGTATCGCCTCGCTCTATTGTTCATCTCGATATCTCTCTCTTTCGCCTATCTCGCGGTGACAACAAACGGAGGCACATCAAAAAAAGCTCATGTCTTTGACGGACGAGCCCAACAATTTGGACGCCGACTACGCTCCTTCTCTCGCTCCGCCCTCAACGGTACCGTCTTCTCTTCCAGAAATTTATGATTGCTTGCTCTTCTCAAAGTTAGGGCTTTTATCTGGTTTTGCACGCGTTTCTTTACCATTTGGTTCATTTGGCTGTTTTTCTATCTGGGTTTTGTGTTCTCTGAATCGGGTTTGTGTTAGTCTCTAAAGGAATTCGATATATTTTCTTAATTCGTGATTATCCTTTTTGGGTTTCGATGTTTGGGTAGGCTATGGCGCCGAAGAAAATTATAGCTATATGTCAATCTGGGGGAGATTTCGTGGCGGCCAAGGATGGATCATTGTCGTACAATGGAGGCACAGCCTACGCAATTGACATTGATGAGCAGACCCAGTTGGCCGATTTCAAATCCGAGGTCGCAGAGATGTTCAATTGCAGTGTTGATACAATGTCCATCAAATACTTCCTTCCTGGGAACAAGAGGACTCTGATCACAATCTCCAAAGACAAGGACTTGCAAAGGATGGTGAATTTTCTCGGTGATTCTGTCCAGGCAGATGTGTTCATCCTCTCTGAGGATATCGCGGCTCGAAATGTATCCAACACTCCTGCTAGTAGGTAACAAGGCCCTCTCTTGTGTAAATTTTGTAGTTCAGTAGCATTCAATGATCAGCTTGACATTGGTATGGTTAATGAATATCGTGAGATCGAATATGCAGGTCGAGCAGGACAACTGTATCGGAATCGGAGGTTCCTGCACCTACCAATCTCGATGTTGTTGATACTATTGACTGTGACATGAATGATCATCTTGATATGGATATACTCAACGAAGCTCCATTGAGTTGTGTCCCTCCCGGTTCCTCCTTAGATGAAAAGCATAGGCGAGCTGCAGTTCAGTGGGAAAATACCATCAGCGGTGTAGACCAAAGATTCAGTAGTTTTAGTGAGTTCAGAGAGGCTTTGCACAGGTACTCGATTGCTCATGGTTTTGCTTACAGATATAAGAAGAATGATAGTCATCGTGTTACTGTCAAATGTAAATCGGATGGCTGTCCTTGGAGAATATATGCATCGAGATTGTCAACAACTCAGTTGATTTGTATTAAAAGAATGAACAATGAGCATACATGTGAAGGAGCTTCTGTGAAAGCAGGGTATAGGGCAACAAGGGGATGGGTGGGAAGTATTATAAAGGAGAAGTTGAAGGTTTCGCCAAATTATAAGCCTAAGGATATTGCTGATGACATCAAAAGAGAGTATGGGATCCATCTGAATTACTCTCAGGCTTGGCGTGCAAAAGAGATTGCCAGAGAGCAGCTTCAAGGTTCTTATAAAGAAGCTTATAGCCAGTTGCCATTTTTCTGTGAGAAGATAAAGGAGACTAATCCGGGTAGTGTTGCTTCATTTACTACCAAGGAAGACTCGAGCTTTCATCGCCTTTTTGTCTCCTTCCATGCTGCAATATCGGGTTTCCAACAAGGTTGTCGGCCTTTGATCTTTCTTGATACCGCTGCTCTGAACTCGAAATACCAAGGGACATTGTTGGCTGCCATAAGTGCTGATGCAGACAATGGTATATTCCCAGTAGCCTTTGCTGTTGTGGACACTGAGGATGAGGAGAATTGGCTTTGGTTCTTGCAGGAGTTAAAATCTGCTGTCTCTGATTCACGCCAGATGACATTCGTTGCTGATTTTCAGAACGGTTTGAAAAAGGCAGTACCAGAGGTGTTTGAGAATTGCTATCACAGCTATTGCTTACGTCATCTTGCTGAGAAACTCAATAGAGACTTGAAGGGGCAATTTTCTCATGAAGCAAGACGGTTCTTGATCAATGATTTCTATGCTGCTGCTCATGCAAGGAAGCTGGAGGAATTCAAGTGCTGTGCTGAGAACATTAAAGGCATTTCACCCGAAGCTTATAATTGGGTTATACAAAGTGAGCCAGAGCACTGGGCAAGTGCCTTCTTTGAAGGAGCGAGGTATGATCACATGACATCAACCTTTGGACAAAAATTCTACAGCTGGGTATCAGATGCACATGAACTGCCCATAACACAGATGATCGATGTATTGCGGGGTAAGATGATGGAAACAATTTACACAAGACGCGTGGATTCAGGACAGTGGATGACAAAACTAACACCATCTAATGAAGAAAAGTTACTGAAAGAAACAGCCATGGCAAGATCACTTCAGGTGTTGCTCTTGAACGGAAGCACGTTTGAGGTTCGAGGTGAAAGTGTTGATATTGTTGATGTTGATCATTGGGATTGTAGCTGCAAAGGATGGCAACTTACTGGTTTGCCTTGTGCCCATGCTATTGCTGTGTTTGAATTGGCTGGGAGGAGTCTTTATGATTGTTGCTCTAGATATTTCACAGCCGAGAGTTACAGATTAACATATGCTGAGTCGATTCACCCTGTTCCTAATGTAGACAGGCCGTTGCAGGATGAATCAAGTCAGATAGTAGTTACTGTGACCCCTCCACCTACAAAAAGACCACCTGGGAGGCCAAAGATGAAGCAAGCTGAATCGATTGACATAATAAAGCGCCAACTACAGTGCAGCAAGTGTAAGGGCCTTGGCCACAACAAGAAGACATGCAAAGGATCATAATTTTTGTGTTAGGGCATTCAGGAGGTATTTTTTATCTTTATTGTTTTCAGCTTTAAATGTCTCAACAATTTTGATTGCAAGACTCTGTAGGCCTTGTTTATTTGTAGAATATTTCACTATACTATATTAGCCATTAAATGATTATGATAGTAGCGAATTGTCATATGCATTGCAGTTTTGTACTTGTTGTGCTCTTATTAAGCTTCCTGTTAGGTTATTTCATGAACTTAACGAGTCATTTTCTATTGATGGGGTTTTGAGTCCATAATGTCTGTTGTCTGTTGGTCTGAAATTCCTTCTCTACACTTCAGAATGGATTGGACCCAATACTTATTTGTTGTGCTGTCTGTTATAACTTATCACTGTATGTATAGTGGGAGGTTGTGTGTATAACTGGTATGAGACCCCATTCCCTGGTTGCCTGCGAAGCAAGGGACAACAACAAAGAAAAAGAATCGAAGACACTCAATGCTCAATCGTTCCTTCTGCATCTGTTGAGAGCCCAATAACGAAAACCAAGATGAAGTAAATATGGTTTTGGAGAAGAGATGACCTTGACGATAACCCATGAAACCATCACCAAGAACCGGAACAGCCAAAACCATGACACAATGAACAAATGGGTGACATCCTCTCCGAACGATCTACAAAGCAAGCATGCCATTTTCTTATTGGAATACGGACAGGAAGTGGTTAGAATTGTCTTGCGAGTAAAAGCCAAGCAAAAGTCTGGACCTTCAACGAGATCATAGCAAACCACAAAATGAATGACCTAGACGCACAAGGAATCGAATCCCTACATGTAATGACTCCAAAGAGCTTGGGAAAGGTTAACGAGAATCTATAGAACCAACTTTATTATTTGGGTGACAATATTTATCCAAATTGGAGTCTGCTTGTGAATACAATTTGATGTCATGTCCAAAGCAAACATAAACTGTTTGTTAAAGTCCATGAAGGTGCTCGGAAGAATTTGAATTAGCTTTTGGAGTTCTACAAGCACAATAAGACATAATTTTCCGGCCTGTTTGTGTCTGGAACAGATCTACGTTATCCGATATCATGCACATTTGTACCGTTCTACAAAATATGATTAAAGAGGAGGAACGTGACATGTACAGAAGAGACGAAGACTTTTTTCATGAGGACACTCCAAACATACCTGATTGGACACCATTAGAACAATGCCACCACGGAGACCCCTTATTTTACCGACAGTACAATGTTGTTTGAGAACACCTGAAAAGTGATAACATCCATCGGCAATACCAATGTTGGTGTTTGAATTTGGAATAAAGTTAATTAATATAAATATTAATTATTGTTGTGTAATTGAAGTTTCGTTCGTGTAAATCTGTTTCATTTTAGTAGTTACCGAAATCAGAAATAAAAATTAATTATCCAGTCGGTAGACAAGAATTCTTACAGAATTCTGCAAGATCCTAACATTGTGAAAAACATCAATTTCAAGCATCGATTTCAAGAACCTATACATATCCCATAGATTCTAATACCGTTAATAAGTTTCAGAACATATGGTAAAATCTCAATATTATACATGTTCTTGTATATGTTCTTGTCCATAACAAGGTTGTTGGCTGGAAGGAGGAGGTTGAGTCACAAGGCTGAAAGGAAAAAACAAGCCTTTTTCTTCATTTTTTTTGTGCCAGCCAGCGGGTAATGCTGACGTTTAGCTAACCGTCAGTAGAAAGCGTCGTTGGTTGATAATAATATTTTATTCACTTTTAATGTTTTCCCTCTCATATTTTTTATATCAGCCAACACATTCAGTCAGTTATCAGCCCATGATTAAAGATGCTCTAAAAAATCGGCTTATCAAAGCCGGTTCTTATAAATCATCTCGAAAAGATATAGAGACACCAAACATAATAAAGTTGTACCTCAAGACACAATAAAATGTCATCCATAGATTACAGATGTGAAACGTCACTGAAACCCATATATAAATCCAACATAAGAGCATGTACAATATAAAGGCTCGTAAGTGAGACTTGTATGTAAGGCTCGTATGCTGATTGGATAAAATAATGGGACTCGGGACTCAAAGTAGTGTGTGTTTTACAATAGGGCTTGGATGTGAGGCTTGTATTGTGAGTGGACCAATCATATTTAGTTAAATCTGATTGTTCGTATTTTTTATAACAAAAATAGGATGCATGCCACACGACCATTGGCCGGTCTTCGGACACGGGACGCGGGGTTCGGCTCGTCCCGTAATAGTGGGACGTGGGACGCGGACCTCAGCCCGGCCCGCGTTTTTGCGGAACGCGTAAAAGCTGTCCCACAACAGAACGGCCCGCGTCCCACTGCCCGGAAAAATGCAAGCCGAGGTTGAGAGCCGGTCCGTTGTATATGCTATAAACTGCCTATACACTGGATTATACCGCTTATTTACCTTTCTTGATTTGGTTATTTAGTGTTTACGGTTCGACACAAGACTCATTATTTCTCGCCTAATAGCTCTACTCATGGTTTCTGTGATAATAAAGATTTATGACATTATATTGTATGTCGTTAGTTTTCATTGAGAGAACCCTTAATTTAATTCAAAATCTGATGAAGTAGAAACAAAGTATCAAATTAGTATAATCGTATTCGTCCAGTTAGTCAAATACCAGATCCTAATCTCGTACTGGATAGAAGTTGGACAGTGACCGGAACAAACATCTGACATCAACATCGATAAAGCGATAGCTTTGACTTCAAGTTTCAGTGAAGAGCACGTGGCGAGACGCGAGTGAGTTCGAATCAACTGAAACACGTTCATTCGGTGCATGTCATCCGAACAAGACACGCCACTTCTGGAAACCTTAACCGACACACCGAGCCAACACTTGTCTCTACAAAACCCGCACGTGGCACATATACTCATCACCACTCTCGCCACCTCACCACCCTACCCCTTTAAAACTTCTTCATCATCACCACTCTGATCTCGACACTAAAGCTCATAATAGTGTGTATTCAGATATCGCTTGCAAAACTTAACGTTTTCAGTTCTAGTTCTACTTATTGTGCATTGTTCCATGGCTTCTTGGAAGCAATCTTTGTGGGCACTAGTGGTGGTTTTTGCGCTTCTCGCGGCTTGTAGCAGCTGCAGCAGCGTTGGGGAAGAAGGTGGGGAGTTCGAGGAGCTTAAGGTAAGGACAGTGGAAGTTACACCAGCGGAGGACATCCATGGCCATCATGTGACGAGGACGGATCACGAGGACATGGAAGGGTCGGAGTCGTGGACGGAATGGGCCAAGGAAAAAATCACGGGAGGGTTGGGATTGAGGAAGGACGACGAAGACGAGACAGCTTGTGATACTGCCTCTGATACCGCAACCAAAGCAAAAGACAAGAGTTTTGATGCAGCGACCAAAGTCAAGGACAAGGCCTACGATGCAGCCACTATGGCTAAAGACAAGACCTATGATACTGCGACAAAGACCAAAGAAAGGATCCAGGATGTCGCGTCAGGTACTGTCAATTTGAGTTTAGGGAAACAGTGGCTGTTAGCCTGTTTTGAGTTTTGTTTTGGCTATCTTAATCAAGTTTGATTGTTTTGCACTTTTTAACTATGACTTTTCTATTTTTTTGAACGGATTAACATTTTTCGTATGAATAAACGTTCCTCTTAGTTTTGGATGAGAAAAGTATAAACTGCCTTAGCAGTCTTTCTAAAAAATGGAAGGTTACTTTTGGGAAGTGCAAAAGAATCAATCCCAATTGCACGTTATTGATTGTTGGTGAGGGCATCAATCCCAATTGCACGTTATTGATTGTTGGTGAGGGCATCTTGGTTTTTTTCCATCCAGAACTACCTTTTGGGAAGTGCAAAAGAATCAAGCCCAATTTCAGGTTATTGATTGTTGCTGAGGGCATCTGGTTTTTTTCCATCCAGAACTAACGTTAACGTTTATTTAGACGAGAAATGTTAATCCGTAGAAAGGTCATTTTTGACAAGTGCGAAAAAGGATCAAAGCTCGGTTAGGATCGTATGATTACCCTAGTTGAGTTGGTGCTAGGGTCGAAATTTATTGATCGATATGGTTTTGTTGGATTAACAGGGGCTAGTGAATACACGGCCGAGAAGGCGAAAGACATGACCAATGCTGCGAAGGACACCTTGAAGAAGGCCAAGGATCAGGCCGGGGATATGAATGACAATGCTTGGGACACAACTGGAACCGTGAAGGACAAAACCTACGAGGCGGCCAACGTGGCAAAGGACCGGGCCGAGAACGTGAAAGACAAAACCTACGAGAGCGCGAACGCGGCCAAGGACAAAGCTTGGGAAGCAAAAGAGACAGCTAAAGACAAAGCGTACAGTGGCAGTAACATGGCCAAGGACAAAGCTGAGGATCTGAAAGACAAGGCGTGGGAGGCGAGCGAGACAGTGAGAGACAAGACTTACGACGCGGCGAACATGGCCAAGGATAAGGCGAGGACAGTGAAAGATAAGGCTTGGGACGTGACCGGAGCAGCTAAAGACAAGGTTTTCGAGACCGCGAACATGGGGACCGACAAGGCCGGCAATAAGATGGAGAATTGGACGATGGGAAGGATGGGTGAGGAAGAAAGGAGCAGGGTGGGGGAGGCTAAGAAGGAGGCGGAGGAGACTCTGGAGGCGGCCAAGGAGAAGGTCTCATCGGACTTTGATTCTGCCACCGGAAAGCAACTAAGGATGACCGGAAAAACTAAAGTGAAAGGCCGGGATGAAGAGCTCTGAGTTTCACTAGTGTTTTCATCTTCTTTTTTGTGGGAAGATTTGCTCTGATTACTTGCTTTTTGTGGTTTTGTTTGTGTTGTGACACATACAGGTTTTAATCCTAGTATATCTAATAGGTTATGCTTACAAAGAAACTGAGTTTTCTGTTTCTATTTTCTCTCGGAACTAAATGATAGTTGGTTCTTCTTTCTACTAAAAAAGATGATTTCATGTCTACAAACAACTCAATTCATCTTATTACTACAAGGATGTGCCCAACCCGAAATATGAACCATAAAAGAAAATGTCTACTAAATGGAATACCAGCTACACTAATCATTTCAGTAGTATCGATCATTTATACGGCCTTCCTCTATATTTCGTCAAATGATCATATTAGATCAATAAAAAGACTTCCTCTATATTTCGTCAAATGATCATATTAGATCAATAAAAGGACTAAAAATTTGAGGTTAGTCTCATGTTGACTTCATAATTCGAAAGACTTGACATAAGAAAAGACCATGACTGCTAAACCCAAACCTCCCGACCTCCCTTTTTCTTCTGGCCCGGCCTTCGGTCGTCCGTCTCCCTCGCCTTCCTCCCATCTGTTCGTTTGCAATCTTCCTCTTGATTCCACCCCAGAGTCCCTAGCTGCCCTCTTCAAGGACTTCGGTCCTGTTAGCAGAGCCTTCCTCCCGGCCTCCCTCACCCGCTCCGGCAAAAAGTTCGGCTTTGTTTTCCTCCAGAACATCGACTCAGCAACAACGGCTGTCTCCTCTCTTCATCGCATCGTCCTGGGCTCGGAACGACTCATCGTCGATTTCTGTAATGGCCACATGCGTGGTGCGTCTCGTCCTCCAGCCCCTGCTCCGATTGGCACGCGTGCAGCTCCCTCTGCTCATCGATCTTTCAAGGACGTGGTGTCTGGCTCTGGTGCGCCGGCATCTCCTCCCGCTGATCGCTCCAACCAAACTGCTAGGCCCTCTTGCACCGGTTCCCCTTGCCACTTCAGCTCCTCCATGCTTGGCTCCTCCATCATTGGTATTTGTCGCGACAACCGCCCGGCATCGTCGTTTCTAGAGGACCTCCCTCTCTCGTTTCTGGGTAAAGTTCGTTTCGCCGAGCTTGGTGCCATAACGTTCCTGATTTCCTTCACCTCTGCTGAGTTCTTCAAATCCGAGATGGCTAAAAACTGGTCAGAGTTTCGCCATATGTTCTTCGACTTCTATACGAACATTCGCTCCGTGTTTGATGGCGGTTACTTCCGGTGGATCTCCATGGCTGGCATCCCTCTCAAGGGTTGGTCTTTGGAGTCGATTCTAAGTGTTGCCTCATCGGTTGGGACCCTAATCGCAATCCATCCCTGGTCCTCTTCATCTTCGCGTCTCGACCTGGCTTTCGCCCTAATTTTTTCAAGCAAACCGTCCCTCGAAACCCTCCTAATTGATCTCGAAATCAGCGGCTCCACCTTTCCAGTTAAAGTTGCTGGTCTTGATTCTCAACTCCTCCCAGATTTTGAGCAAAATCCAGACGAACTCGAAGATGGTGAAATGGGATTAGATGATTGGTCCCTCCTCAGGAATTCTAGGGCTCCTGCTTGGCCGGCGACCCGCCCCTCGGATTCGTTGACCTTGCCTCCCTCCGACCATTTTTCGGCACCGGAGACTCACGCGGCTCACCGCTCCTCTTCACCTCGGCTACAACTTCCCAAGTGTCTTGTTGCTTCGCTTCCCGAGCTCGTCGCCTCGTCTCCTCTGCCGTTGAGTCCCGAGGCCGCTTTTGCTTCGAGCGTTTCATCTCCCCGAGAAGAGGAGATCCAATCGCGCCACTTGGATCACAATGCCTCGGACCGGGCTGGTGTTTCATCTCATCTTGGGCCCAACCTCATTGCTCAGGAGCCAGGCCCAGATAAAGATGCTGCTCTCAAACCCAACCCCTCTTCAGCTTCGAATCCCAAGCCCAAATGCCCCCAAGCTCCTCCCGAGCCTCAGGACCCTTCTCCCGAGGCCTCTGATTTCTCGTCTTTCATAGTCGATATCCGCTCTCCAGCTGCTGACCCGATCGCAACCCCTCTACGTCCCAAACGGAAAAATAAGCGGATTCGAAACGGTCGCCAAAAACTCCTCTGTGCTCTCAAAGAAGTCAGCCCCTCCAGATCACTTCGGAAGAAATCTGAGGCTAAGCGTGCTTGGGCCCTCTGCAAGGCTATGGGTTTCACCTCCTCATGCAACGATAAGGACACCGTCAATATGTTCAAGGATATCAGTTAATTCCAGTTCTCTTTTCAGTTCTTTCTCTTTTCTTTCTGCTTCTTCTTCCGTGCGATTGTAATTCTCCTTTGGAGTGTATTGTCTGGTTGAATAAATTTGTTTTTTTTGCTGATGAAAAAAAGATCAATAAAAGGACTTGTTCTTCTTGGTAATATATAAAGTTAGTGTTCTATACAACCTCGAATTTAGACTCTACATATTAGTCTCATTCTCTTCCGGTAGGTAGGGCAACCTCAAACCTCTAACCAAGGAGCCCTACTAGCCTCATTCTCTTCTATTAGGTGGGGGCAACCTCTAACCAAGGAGCCCCAGTCGGCCCTGTCCTATCCTTTGTATTATTCCTTTTTTTCCTCTTATTGATTTCAGTCCCAACTCGGAGTAGAATTTTACTAATAATAAAAAGTGTTTTTACAAGTAAAGAGTTTTTGGAGGGTTCAATACACATAATTTAAGACAAAATAATCATTATAAATGGTATTAAACTCGCTATATAAACATAAAGGAATGGCGGGAGTTGGAAAATGAAACTGAAAGTCATGTTCAAGATAGTTATTGCCTAAACGTTGTATAGGGGGAACTTGAACTACTTAATTATAGGAGGCATGGTTTTCACTAGGCTAGAAGGGACTAACATTCTTCCTGACGAGACTGATTATCAATCTTCGCCTGATCATCTTGAGGTCTTCCAGATGATCCACTCTATATGGCGCCTTCTCCATCTGGGAAGGAACCTGAAACTTCGTTTTCCTTGCCCCCAGAGAGCTGGACAACCATCAAGTTTTTTTCAACCGGGATCAACTCTCCCGGTTGGGATGCCCACCCGATGTCATGTACCATTAGGTATAGTTTCGGGGATACTATCGGGCCTTTACTTAGAGGTGAGACTCCCTCAGGTACAATGTTCGACAACAAGGGCCCAAAACCTGGTGAGACATCGGTCGATTCCAGCAGTTGTCTTTGTTCCCCGTCCGAGCACAACCAAGGTAAATCTCCACCGAGTTTAAGAGACTATAAAGAGCCTCCAAGGCTAATCCGAAACCGATCCCCATAATTTATGGTCTCGATTTTCTGGGGTTTGGTTTTGGTACAACTTTACCAACCGAACACCTGCTCACGCCCTTTGGAGAAGGTCTCAGAGCAATACAGACGGTGGACTTGGGATCCGGGAGGAGGGACGATAGGATGGGGTCTGTCTCCACGACACCCAAGGCCGGGTTACCCCGGCTACTCAAGACGGATCGACAGTACAAGGACGCCCCACTATGGGAAATACGAGATTCAAAAGTGGCGTCAAAGGAGCTCGAATATTGGTGTTACGTTGCATTGGTTGTTTCTTCATTTCGTGTTTTTTATGTTCCTGGTTTCTGCTTTTAGGATTTGGGTCAGCTATTGGTTTAAGTTGTATGTGTTTTGAGTTGTTTTGTTTCATTTTTTGGAAATCACGGTAATTGTTTTTAGTTGTTTTCTTTCATTTTTTTTGAAATTGTGGTAAAGGGATGTTCTTAGTTTGTGTCTATGATAAAAAAAAAATAAACCAGTTCTACAGGTCCAAGAGAGCTAATTCACATACGAGGGGACTCGGACAATATTCTAAAACCCAGGACCTCTGGCCTTATTTTGTAATAGTTGATCGACAATAACGCACTTTCTCATAATACCGTTTAAAAAAATAATACATACAAAAATTAATACATAAAACTTAACATAATCGAGACATATACATACAGCGTGCAATATGTATGTTGATAACTTAGCAGCCACCGAATAGAAATGGGCCTTGAAAGTCTTACGTTTCACTTCTCGGCGGTTAGGCCTAAATAGCAAGGCTTTGTTACTTATCGTAGCAAAAGGCCTTTAACATATTTGTTGAAATGTGCATGTCCCTACGTGCCATGTTAACATGTCAAAGCCCTTAAAATCGTGGCTCAACAACTATACCAATTATTTTGCAATATTCATACTTGTGTTGACTTTATTTGCATCATGAACCATTCTTTATCTACTTCATAATTTAATTTTTAGACATGCATTTTCATCTGTTTTTAATTATCAGAGACTGAACATCGATTTTTTATTCATAATCAATCGTGATCCATCCCGTCACTTCTTAACAAACCATAAAATATGTTTAAATTAGTTATTATGTCAATTGATGAATGTGGCCTAATATTGTTTCCCCATAAGATCACGTTGTTCATGTTTCATTTTATTTGTATATCTTCCATGTATAAAAGTCATAATTATTATTTTTTTGTTTCTAAACTTAGAGCACCCACAGCCGTGGGCGAGATGGCGCTGACGAGGAGAAGTCGCCGGCGAGGAGGAGGCGGGGAGCAGGCGAGAAGGGTGCCGGCGAGATAGAGAGACGTTGACGATCTCGTCGGCAGATCTCGCTGGCGAGAGAAGTTGTGGGTTTGATTTGCAATTTTTTTTTTGTTTTATACTTGCTTTTTTCCTCATCTCGCCGACGGCTCCTCGCCACCCACTGCAGAGCTTGCTGGTGAGATGATTAAAAAAATATATTTTAAACCATCTCGCCGGTGTCATCTCGTCGGCAGCCGACGAGATGGTTGTGGATGCTTTTACTGGTATGAATGTTTCAACTTTCAATCATAATGGTGCAACTGGATTAGTCTGTAAACATTTTCAAATCAATCATGCACATGTATTTTATATTATATGTATTTATAATTGAACTAGGTTAGAATAATTTTACTTAATTGAAGCTAAAATTATTAATAATGGAACCATCAATCGAATACACCTTTACAAGTTACGACCTAGCCGAATCCTACTAAGATCAAGCAATTCTCGTGTGGCGCATGGAAGAGTGTGAATGAGTGGAAAGGATAAGAAGACAAAACATGTGCAAATAATCAATGAAATGTAGCAATGGGGACCCTTTGATTGTCATCTTCTGATTATTGAGCAATGAGAAATGTATGTTCCACTCCTTCACGTTCCGAATCTCCGCCTCTCTTATGATTGGCTACTGGCTCATATCAAAAGTCTTGGACTGTATGGACGCTAATCTGAGATCGAATATGTGGATCAAAATCAGGTCGGATTTGATAAATTTTGAAGTGGAGTATGGAATTCGGTGGATTGAATCTGACTAAAGTCACACGTGTAAAAGGAAGACTCGTTGAGGAAAAAAAGAGAAAAGATAAGAGAGAGAAGGTGAGGGAAGAGAGAGATAAAGACAAGAATGAATTGGAGGAAAGAGATTTGACGTCAATAAATCTACATACACAAGAAAAAGAGAATCGACGGGAGAGAGAAAATCGACGGTAACACGCCAGTTTTTCCTCTTTCTTTTTTTTGCTTCTTTCGACGGTTGTTCGACATATGGATTGACCGCTATTGTGAAAAGTCTTACAGACCATAGTAAAAAGCATTACCAAGTATTTATTTAATAATTACAAAAAATATATTATGAATTTGACTTTAATTACGTACTGTATTCACTCGTTTCAAAATACAGATTTATCTGTAAACAAAAGTTTAGAATTTTCATTTCCCTCGAGTTATAAGATGGGTGATTTTTTTACTTGTTATTTTTGAAATTTAAATTTAACGATAAAATCGTAATTTTAGGAAAACAAATGCTGTTTTCCAAATATTAAAACAGATACATTAAAGTTTTTTATTACTACTGTCCCAAAGCTTGAAGCTGTTCCTTTTTCTTGGTTTTGTCTTCACCCGACATGTGTTTACCAAAAATGTGTGAGGTGAGGTCACTAAAGTGCTTTATTGCTTCTTGCACTGCTATTTATAGTACAGCTTCTGTGACTTATTCTAATTCCCTATTTCTGAGCATTCCTATACTTGTCTTCTTTTAGATTGGCCTTAAATCTAACCTTCTGTTTCAATTCAATAGTCAAGTTCCGACAAATAATTTCAAATTACTGTTCATAGTCTGGTGAGGACTTATATTTGTGCCAACTTTCAGAATAAAGTGCGAAAAAAGAGACTTCAATTTAGAACCAAACTGAAACATATCACTAAATTGGAATAAAGCATGCAACTTCAAGAGTATTTTGAACTATTTTATTTAGATTAACACTGTGGCCCAAATCACTCAAGCTCTATCCCTCACTGACCCGGAGCCTTTGACGCCGAGAGGTGGTGCTGGATCTCCAATGCGACTCTCGGTCCTGAGGGGCAGCGAGGAACCGTTGATGGGTGGGGGATGGCAGCATACGGCGGCAAACAGAATCCGAAGGACGCCGGTGAGAGGCCCGAGGCCGTGAGTGGCGCGGGGGTCGGGAACGGGGCCGGCAAGGGAGGGCTCGGCTGTGGCACGAGTGCTGGAGGAGTCGGGGCATGTGGCAGCGGGGACAACGGCGGAGCCGGTGGTGGTGTCTTCGGACACGGACGACACACTGGAGGAATCGCCGGCGGCGGTGGCTTGGCGGAGGAGCAAGGGCAAGGGAGTGGCGCGGGAGAACCCTAGTGATCCTGATCTGGGCCTGGGCTGGCAAGCGGATGGGCCGGGTCGGGACACATGGTTCATGCAGGACGCGCGCAGGGCGTCTCGAGGAGGGTCGCGCCGTGGTGGCTAGGCTCCTCGGGCTGGTCGGGGTGGACAGGAGTGTGGGCCTGTGGACGGGCCGGGTGATGATGCTGTCTGGGCGGCCCGGTATGGCGTTGGTGGTGGCAGGTCGTAGGCTGGTCCGCAAACCCGGGTGGGTTTGATGGATCGGATGCTCGGGTCGGGGCGGCAGGGTCCTACCCGCGGGCTGACCCGACGGAACCGAGTTGGGGGGCGGACGGGCAGATCGGGTCGAACACCGCGGCTGACCCGGGTCGGGCGGGTTTTCGGTCCGAGGCGGAGGGTATGGGGAACCTTGGGTCTCGCCTTTCGTCGCTCTGTATCAAGGAAGTAGTGATTCCAACAGGGGTTATTGCCAACGCGGGAGGACGGTTTCAGTTTGCACTGGCTGCGAAGGTGCTGACGTCTAAGCGGTTTTTCTGGAAGTCCTTGGTGGATAGAATGGAGGATTTGTGGGGGATGAAAGTGGAAGCAAAGCCGTTGGAAGGGGGTCTGGTGGATTTCTTTTTTCGAACTGCTCGGGAAAGGGCGAGAGTTTTGGCTGGAGAGCCGTGGGCGTTCTGGGAATCTCTGGTGCTGTTCACGGATCTTATGGCCCATATGCAGGTGGGAGATCTTAGCTTTCATCATTTCTCGGTGTGGGCTAGGGTCTCTAATCTTCCAATGGGTGCTTGGAACAAGGAGGTGGGCTTCCGGTTGGGGAATGCCTTTGGGGTATGTCTGGCGGTAGATGTGGATAGCTCGGGGTGCTCTTGGGTGATTTTATGAAGACTCGGATCCGAGCTGATATACGCATCCCCTGCAGAGTCAGATATGGTTTCGGCTGTCGGAATTGCAAGTAAGAACTCTTCTCCAAGTCTCGTATGAACATTTGCCAGATCACTGGTATGGCTGTAGTTGTGCGGGACACCTGTTCTTGTCATGCCCTGTAGTGGGGGTGTTAAGGGCCACTCCCTACGAGCCCCTGGAGACCCGAGATCCGCCATTGAGAAGGCGAAACATGGGAAGGCGGCGCCAATGACGAACTGGAGCTATCTAGGAGGTGGGAGTAAGGGGAGTAAATGGGGCCCACGTACGCCATATCCTCGGCAAGTGCCACACCGTGGGAGGGAGACGTCCTATGAGACAGAGACTGAGGACATTCCCTCGGCGTGGCTGGCTAAGGATGCTGGTCCAACACTGTCTGGGAAGAAACGGCTGGAAAGAGAGGAGGAGCCGGAAGAGTCGGAGGGGTCGACGGCGTCAGATGGAGGATCATATGTAGCAGCGGTGGGGGCACCAAGCACCCCCGCCTCCAGGAATGAGTCCGAGGAGGCACGGGGAGGGGTGGGTCGGCTATGGCCCCTTCCTGACGGATAGATGGCGACGATTCCATCTCCAGCCGACAACTTTCTCCCCTTCCAGTCCAGAGTCAGCAATCCCGCGTTCAGGAGCCCTACAATTATCAGTCTAGGGAGGACGACGCAAGCTGACATACCGGGGGAGATGTAAGCCCACCAGTATTCCCCTTTCACTCGGTTGGCTTGCCCAATGCCTTTTGGTAGAAGTATGTTGTATCGGTATCTCAGGATGCTACCGCAGATATCCCTTACAACCACCCCTATGTCTTGAGCACAATTTACTGTTGTTTCTGCTTTATGTTCGTTAGTTGTTTTCTGTCTTGTAAGTTGAATACAATTATGTGCTCATCGTTCTACTCTATATTTTAATAAAATTTGCATCTGTTCTTCTCAAAAAAGAATCAACCTGTTTATTATTTTATAAATACAATCTTATGAATCTTTTCAATGCAATTTTTATCTTAACTAATGAATAAAATTTATTTACTATTTAATGAATATTTTGACTTTTGAGTAGTTACGTGGATTACACTTATAATTACCAGGTGAATTTTTTTCCCCTCATATCATTGGAGTACTTGAAGTAAAATAGTGTTCATATCACATAATAATAATAATAATAATAATAATAATAATAATAATAATAATAATAATAATAATAATAATAATAATAATAATAATGATCGAAAGTAGCCATACGATTATTTATTGGTATAAAGACACCTCCGAAAGCATATGAACCTCAGATGTTGTGTGGCTGACATAGAACATGTAACATGTTGGGTGTTATCACTCACATGTTTTTATATCTGTATATGGTTGATATTGGTTGGTTTCGTTTGGATCGAATTTCAACACCATTTATTATTTCCAACAATATGTGTGTATATATGTGGCGCAAAACCCTACCTTCTCTTCACATAAACTGTCCAACTAATTACATTAAATCTATCATTTTTTTTCCATTAATGCATGGTTGACTTTTACGTGACTTTACATCCATCTGTCTAAGTGTAACAGTTTTTCCTGATTTATTTATTTTTTGGTAATTTACGGGTATTTCAGTGAAAGGGTCGGTTTTAGGGCACCTAATAGAACTGTTCATTTTGTTTCGGCAACCACGTGTGATTGTCGCTTGTTTATTGGAAAAAAAATTCAGAGTATGCAATTTTCTAATGATTTTTTTTTTGAACAAATATGTGTCATCATACTTATTTTCTCAAAAACACGTCTTAATATTACATTTTCGTAGAAAACAAAAGGTTCCGTCAAATAATACCCACCCCATCAGCAGTCACCTTTATTTTCTTCTGAAAATAACAATATTCCGTCGCCCCTTTGAGATCTACGCTTCTTGCCGGTGACGTCATGGTCTCCGGCCATGGTCGTCGCCGGTAGGTCCTCTTGTTCTACTACTCTGTTTTCCCCGGCTTCAAACCCCACCCCCCTCGTACCCCCTTTTCCCCTCTCCTCTCAAGGTCGGACTGGCGCCGGATTTTCGTGTTTCGGTGTCTGTGTCCGTCTTCGACTGATGCTGTTTTGGTGCCAACGTACTCGCAAGGTGGGTCTGAGCGGTGGTGGGCAGCTCCGGCGACTCGTTACGCTGCAGATCCGGCCTGAACGGTTACCTTTAGCGGGGATCTGGTGTTCGCGTTTTCTGGATTCCTCGGGTCAAGGTCCCTTGTCAGACGATGGCGATTCTGATTCGGCTAGGATTTTTCCCTTTCGTTTTTACAGCTTTTTAATAACTGCACTTGGTGCAGATTGGGTATACACTAGTTGCACGGTTTGTGTGCACTAGTTGCACGTTTGGTGTGCACTTGTTGCACTGTTTGGTGTGCCCGTTATGTGGCACGGTTTGGTGTGCACGTTTGTTGCATTTTTGACGTGTACGTGTTTGCACGTTCTAGGGCGTCCTATGTACGTTCTAGTAGGGAGTTTCGGTAATATTATATTATAGGCTTTTAGTTTGGAGTCTGTAATTTTATCGTTTGCTTGTGCGTTTTCATCAGATTGTACGTATATCGCTTTGATTGATATATAAAATTGATGCCTCCCGCTTTTCGTCAAAAAAAAAAAGATGTGTTTTTGAGAAGAAAAAAAATTGAAACACTATGTTTTGTTTTTTTATCAGCAAGACGTATTATAAAACCTGCTCTTCGAAATGAAGAACAAGGGTGAAGCAATAGAAGAAGAGCATTCCATCAAGGGAACCTCATGAACAACCTCAACCAGAAGATTACACAACCAACCACATGAAAGGGAAGAACCCAGATGATACAACCAGCAAAAAACTTACAAGGACTGAAAAAGATTTAGTTCTAGAAACTAGATTTGACTAACATTAAGCTCAGAAAAAATAGATCTAAACATTTGAATTTATCAACCATTAAGCCCTAAAGGAGTCCAGCAGAGAGCACTAACCCGAAGCCCTCAAACCCTATTCTAAGGAAGATTGACAGCATCTCCGTTGTACACAAAATCCCCAAGGAGAGAGCGATCTTGCAAGTGTCGGGGTCAACACCACAATCGGCAGGGACATTAATCAAACTCCACCACCAGTCAATCAATATCCAGGGCATAGGCCCCATGCCATCAACGAAGGACAACACCAACCCGGCGATTCCGACCAAAAATGGAGGGGGCACAGGAAATCAATTGATAGGAGGGGAGAGGAATACGGAAATGAAAACCTTCCTTAAAAAAGGGTAAGAGGAGAATCCATACCTGACCCAACCTCGATTCCAAAGACCAGAGAACCCAATCTTCAGGAGGCGCCACCGAAGAAGACGAACTCACCCGCTACAACTTCCAAGCTTCTCTTCCGCAACGATCCTAAGGGGAAACGCGTGCCACACCCAGAAAAGGAGCTCTTCGACTGAACAGGAACAGAAGCCCTCCACCATGTCTCCGTAGTCGCCATTGCCGGTGCCAGAGGAGCCTTCAGAAACGCGAAGAACCTCTCAAGGGAGAGGTAAATCGTCCCACGCCCGAAGCTGAGAAGCCCCCCAAAGCCGTAGATCTGGCTCTAGAAGTCCCAGATCTACCGAGGAGAGAGGAGGCTCGAGCTGCACCATCACACGCCGCCAACGACCGACTCCGAACCGCGTCTATCCACTCCTGGGAAGGGGTAAAAGGGACGTCCCACGGCCGGAACGGAGCTGAGCGTTGCCTTCGTGGAAGGGGGCCACAAGCCCCAACTCGCCAAAGAAAGAGGAGAGGGCGGAGAAAAGGGAAGAGAGAAGTAAAAGCCCTCAACATCACCAAGAGGCCCCCCATACCATCACCGATGGTAGCTGTGAAGAGCCCTACTGGGGCCATCACCACCAGGTCGTAACTATTCAGATCTGAGCCGAAGATGGCCAGATCTGAAAGAGCCGGCGAGGATGAGGCCTACACCAGCGAACTCCGACAACTCTTCACCACCAACCACTGGGACGAACAACAGGGGGTCAGATCTTAAGACGAAAACCAAATTTGACGAGAAAGGAGGCTTAAACAGGCAAGGGGGAAGAGGAGGGGGAACAAAACAAAAGGGAGAAGAAGAAAGCCCCCGCCGACGACCTCCATGGTCGAGAGAACCAGGAGAGCACCGGCAGAACAAGGGGCCGACGAGGTTGAGAAGAGAGGCGAAGCGACTAGGGATCTAGAAAGAGGTTGGGCCGTCTCTCTCTAGAACTTTATGCACGCTATGTTTTGGTTAAAATGATCTTTCAAGAGTGTAAATTTGGAGTTATTCTTACAGTTTAAATAATTTAATTTTTAATTGACTAAAAGGTCTATTTTATTATTATTATTATTATTATTATTATTATTATTATTATTATTGTTGTTGTTGTTGTTGTTGTTGTTGTTGTTGTTGTTGTTGTTATTATTATTATTATTATTATAATAATAATAACAATAATAATAATAATAAACTTCATCTCAGTACCCTAAAAATACTTGCGTTTCGTCTCACTACCTTAACCAAACTTTGTTGCACCTCACTACCCTAACGAAACTTTTAGTGTCAATTTAATACCTACCGTTAGTTTTCCATCCATTTTGGATGGAAAATGGTCATGTGCCTTGCACATGAACCTCTTTTTAAAAAAATACCCAAAATACCCTCTCAATATTCAAACCCAAAATCTCTTCTTCTTTTTTCTCCTCTCTCCTCCTTATCCTTTCACGTCCACTCATCTACTTTTTTTGCATTTCACCACAGCAACCCATATTCGTATTCATCTCTTGAAGGTCCGGAGGTAGATGATGAAGGAGCTCGAGGGGGCGTGGCCGGTGAGAGGAGAACAAGTGTTTCGCAGCGGCCGAGAACTCGCCGGATCTGCTCGCCTCAGTCACGGCTCCAACCTCAACCTCGTTTGGGTGCTTTGTTTCTGGGAGCCCACACCAGAGGTAAGGTGTAGTGGTTCGCTCCTCGCTTCGCACCAGGTGTTTGGTTTAGGGATGAAGAGGTCGTGTGACCGGAGTTACCGCAATAGAGCTTCAGATCCGAGTGCCAAGCTCATCGCTGAAGATGATTCCACATTTGGATTATTTTTTTTGAAAATATGTAGAATAAATTGGTTGAGGACAATACTGCACCAGTTCAAACCCTAACCCCCAATTCCGCAAATGTTGATATCAATAGAGATTTCATTTGATTTGGTTCATGAATTTCTTTTGGGATTTGATTTGTTGAATTTCTATCCTAGCTATGTTGAAGCTATTTCAGATCTGTATATTAGAGGTTGATATGCAAATTGATGATGCTTACGAAATTGTTGTGGAGCTTTTAAGATTGAGTCGTGGAGTTTGAAATTGTTGGCTTAAAAATGAACATTGTTGACGATAAATGAAAATCTGATTTTTACTGGATTTTAAAAAAACTGAATTAAAAAACATACTGATTTTTTAATTTTTTAATAAAATATTAATTTTTCAAATAAAACTGATTTTTAAAAAATAAAATCTGATTTTTTTAATGTAAATTTATAAAAATAAAAGATTGTTTTTTAAAACAAAATCTAATTTTTGTAAAATAAAAAAATGATTTATGTTAGTGAGGGGTATTTTAGTCTTTTTAAGTGTTTGGATGGAAAATGGATGGAAAATAGACATAAACTAACGATAGGTACTAAATTGAAACTAAAAGTTTCGTTAGGGTAATGAGGTGCAACAAAGTTTGGTTAGGGTAGTGAGATGAAACTCAAGTATTTTTAGGGTCGTGAGGTGAATAATAATAATAATAATAATAATAATAATAATAATAATAATAATAATAATAATAATAATAATAATAATAATAATAATAATAATAATAATAATAATAATAATAATAATAATAAAGAAGAGCATTATGTCACGCCCCAAATCCGGTCTTTGACCGAATTCGAGACGCGACTAAAGATTTACAGTAAAACAAGAGGGATAAAGATAAATAAAGTTCCAAAAAGAATATAGACTTCCGAAAGTGAAGAGTCACAGCTCAATTATTAAAATACAAAGTCCAACATAGACCAAAAAGATGTACGTCTCTAAACCTAGCTAAACCCTCAACAGCTCCCAAGCACCGAGAGTCCGGCTAGTACTGCTCCCGCGCAACACCTGAAACACCACAACGACAGGAGGGATGAGCTTACGCCCAGTAGGAAAAGTAAAAGGACTCCAAACACACCTTTTAACCTCACAGTAAAACGGTAATTAGGGTAAACTAGGAAGAAGATCCAACAAGTTGTCTCTAGGCAAAAACCCATACCAGTCCAACCACACAGTATAAATCCCCTTGTAATGCACACAGACAAACCAGAGAGAAAGGCACACAGCAGAACACACATAGAGTCCATAGGACGGCACACAGCAAATAACGGGGAAGGGTCCGGACGAAACGCACACAAATGTCATAAATTGCGGAAGTCAACTCCATCGATTTGCACACAGCTGATTATATCGCACTGGAACACACAGCGTCAGTCACGACATCTTCCTCCTCACACAGATGAAGGGCTCTACTCAACGTAAATATAAAACCGATTTGCACACAGCCGTTTATATCGCACTGGAACACACAACGTCAGTCACGAAATCTTCCTCCTCACACAGATGAAGGACGCTACTCTCATATGTACCGAACTGGAACTCCATCGATCAATCCCATCCTGGATTATGAGTCATCTGAACAAGCCATCCTTGGTCTCGATATGATTATCCATCCGGCTACGCCGTCTCTTAAACACACACAGGGTTTCGCACACAGCACACTCACTGATGGTCTCGGTATACCAGCCGAACCATCATAGCATACACCCGGTCTATCACTCACCCGGTCATTTCACAAACAATGGTTCACGTAGTCACACATGGCACACTTGCCCACACAAACACATCATGCAACATCGGTGATAATTCTATTTAGACAGTTACACAACGGTTACAATATTATTTAGTTTCTCACACAGCGATTATGACGCTAATTAGACTCACACACAGCGAATAAACATACAGCACGCAACTCTAGGACCTAGACATAGCCCGTCTATCAGCACAACAATTCCCAGAAAGTACAAGCAAGTCAAACGGATATCAAAACATGTTCTTTCACAGTATTATCAAGACTCGTCCAATTAACTAATAACGTAACAATTCTACCTATGTGTCACTAAGACGTTCTGGTTACTAATGACCCTAGTCATGCATACTAGTTCGTTCCGGTTGTTGATAACCCTAGTCATGCATACTAGTTCGACAGTCCAAAATTGAGGAGGGGTTCGATACTTTCCCTACCTCGAGATGGTGACAAGGCGGCGTCTTCTAGCTGCGGACGACCGGGCCAACAACGTCTTCCAAGGCGAAGTCCCCGAAATCCAAATCTGGTTTAAACAAATAAAAGTCCCAATCAGTCTTGATCCAAGGTCCTCGAACAAACCAACGTCTTTAAAGTAATCAAGTTTTAAGTCAAATAATTATTAAATTAATTAAAACTTTCTGCCGACCCGGATCCGGCCCAAACCCGGTCCGAACCCGGATCCGAACCGAGTCCGACCCAGACCCGGATCCGAGTCAAGTCCGGACTCGAACCCAGAGTCAGTCTGGGCTGAGGCCCGAACCATATCCGGGCCCGAGGCCCAAACCCAGTTCAGGCCTGAGCCCAAGCGAACCCAGGCCCGAGCCCTGGTGCTCGAACTCTACCGGTCTGAGTGGAGGACGGCGACGGCCGGGCTAGGGTTCCGGCAGACTCCGGCGACGGTGGCGGCATCGATTCTCACGGCGGTTTGGGGAGTCGGGCGTCAGGGAAGCCAACGGGAAGGGTGGTTGCGCGAGGTTTAAGCCCTCTTTGGCCAGATCTGACGGCCATGAGCTCGTCGGCGCGCGAGTTCCAGATCTGGAACTCGAGCGCTCCGGCGACGCTCTCCGGCATCGTCCGACCTTCCAAATGGCTCGAGCTCGCGGTCACAGAAGAAGGAGAAGACGGGGAAGACGAATCAGGTGAGGGTTAGACTCACCGGCGTCGAATCCACACGGGTTTTGCACGGCGGCGCTGGTTACGACGGTGCTTAACGCGAATCGAAACGGAGAGGGAGGGGAACGGGTTGCTGTGGCTCGGGTTCGAAGTAGAAGGTGAAGAAGAGGTGGAGGGAGGCGAAGATGACCGGCGGTGAACACGGAAATGGGTGAGACGGCGGGCTCGCCGGTGCTGCTGCGCGAAGACGGGAGGGGCGAGTCAGAGAGAAGCGAGAGAGAGAGGCGATGAACAGTATCTGAAGATTAGGGTTTGCAGGCTTATAAAGGATGGGTCTGGGCTTCGAGTGGTAGCGGGCTGGAACTCGCGCGTGGGCTTGCCCACGAAGTTGATTGGGCCCGTACCGGCCCAAGTTCCAGATCTACCGAAGTCAGCCCCTTTTTCTCTTTTTTTTTATTTTTCTTTTCCAAATAACTTGTTGCAAAAACCTACCCCCAAGTTTCAGTTTGCAAAATAAAACCCTTTTTAAAACGAAGCGGGTTTTACACATTACACCATTGGGGCCTAAAAGATCCCCTAACAAAAAAATTTGAGATAAATTGATTATTTAAGACGGTTTGTAAAGTATCATATAGGCGAACAAAAATTAAACTACCGAACTGATGAGGACTATTCAAGGTGGTGCTTAAACATTGATTGATCTCATGGAGATGACTATTTTCGTCGTCTAGAGTGCAACCAAACATGTACTTTTCAGTAACATGGGGAGGATCGGTTTTAGTCAGTGACCCATCCTTAGGTAGGTCTCTGAAGCTACGGGTGTCTATCATTTCTTCTGGCGATGATGTATTCATCCCTCGCCAGGTCTTCAAAAGACTCCCCCGTAGTGTCCATCTTTAATTCCAACGTCGCAGATGGGGTAAGCAGCATCCCAGATGGGACATGTAGCGTCCCAGATGGGACAGAATCCTTCATAAGTGAGTTAGGCCCATCAAATCCTTCGTGAACGTTGCCCTGGGTGTCCCTTGTTGTTCCACCCCTATCTGAGGGTTAGGGTGTCCGAGGTTACAATTGACCCCTTCCTTGAGATGAAGGGGGCATAGGTAGATAAGGGGGGATGTAGTGGTGCTTTCCCCAGTCCGTAGCATAAGACTTTTCCATCTTCCTAGGTTTAAACTCCAAGAGGGAGTAATCAAACCGCGGAACTCTTGGGATCTCTAGGTCACATTCGCGAATCAGATGGTCGTTCCGACGACAATTAAAGCAGAATATGGGAAGTCGATCATATGTCAATCTGACCTAAATTAGCTCCCTAAATTCTCGGAACCTCATGATCATGGACCGGCGAAGCGGCCGATGAAGCACCATCTAGAATTTGGCCTTGACGGTATCACCCCAACATAGGCTCCATTGATAACAGTTCACGTCCACACCGATGACTTCTCTTGTTTCCTTCATTCGGACTGACGACGGGAGTCCCCGCTCATAGACCCATAATTGGATCTGGTCCAATTTGGAAAGATCCCGAGCCATCGGGTTTAGAACGTCCCCTAATAGCAGCGGGTACCCATTGAAGCACTAGGGTTCGTTGTTCCGAGCTCATGCCCAAGATTCTTGATTGTCTAAGTAAAACTCGTACGTACCAGGCTCCATGGTCTTTAACCACTAACCCTGACGTCGATCCGTCCCCATGCCCGCGTGCAAACCTTGAGCATGAAGCCCTTGCGGGACGATTTTGGTGACAGTTACGACCAACCATGCCGTATTGCTGGCGAGTAATAACAGAGGGATCCGTTGGAGTGTAGGGCACCACAATCTCCATTGCCTCCTCCTCGACTATGGAGCAAGCCGAGAAGTCGGTCTAGAGGGTGACCATGGATGCTCCCAGGTCCGTAGGAGAGGCATCAACCCTAAGATTCATCATACTCACAGAATCAAGACCTTCCCAAGACGATGTCGGTTCTATCGGATTCGCAGAATCATGATCTTACGTTGTTGGTGACGCAACGTGGTAAACCGGGGCGGGTTTTTTTCTTTCAAATTTGTTTCTACGGCGAAATGGAGACTACGGAGTCCCAAAACCTACAGCTTTTATTTCATTAAATTAAATATCAAAGTCACTGGATATATGAATCCAACCAAGAAAAATAAGAAAATAAATTAAATGAGCATGTGAATCAAGAAACGATGGTGTTATCGATAAGGTTGGAAAAGAAGTGACGGCAGATTGATGTCCATAAAGGAAGGGAAGATATTTTGGTATTGATGGTCAATGTTTGTTTGAAGGTCAATTAGTGGCAATAAGCATGATGTATGTATGATCACGGGACATGCACGGCCCCACTAATAATAGCCAGCCTCCCCTGACAGCTGACACTATGATTCATTGCCATGTAAGTTGCACATGCCCAGTCGCATTTCTCTTCCTTTGCTTCCATTTCTATGGTACGTGTATGTTGCCAAGTGGGTACCACCATGAGAAGAGAGAGCCACACTTTTTCAAGTATTGTAACACTACAAGTAGTATCCGAACATCTAAAAAAATGAATAGTAAATGAAAGGAAAAATAAGACGAAATGGATGATGTTGTTATAAACTATTGATTTGGGGTATATATACGTTATTTGGAGTCGTTATCCGTTAACCGAGTATAGTTCGAGATATGTAAATGTAATTAACCTTTTTTTAAACTATAATAGTCACCATTAAACTAAATGAAAATAAGATTCCAACTTAAAAAAAGATAAACAAATTAAGAGTAATAAAAACATGTAAGTGAATTGAACAACCTGAATATTGTGGGACTAGAAGCAGTAGCGAACGGATAAACTAAATACTATACTCTTTTTGACTCTTTCTCTCGTCTCTTACAACCCAAACCCTAGCCCTTTCGTTGTGTCGTCGACAAAAACTGGTCTGGTCGTTCTCTAGATGTAAATAAAATATAAATATTGTATTTAAAAAAGATATAATATCAAAAAGGACTAATTACAAGAAAAAGCTACAATATGTTTGTTTATTTATTCAAAATTATGGTTCGGGTTTGCGGATTTCATCAATAATAGATAAACTTTTAAACTTAATTTTAGCTTATAAAAAAAACTTTTAAACTTAATATATCTTTTACTAAATAAAAATATATATATTGTACGTAGTCTTTTGTAATTAATTCTATCAAAAATATATATTCTGATTTGATATATAGGCTATTATCATTAAAATAAATGTTATTATCAGGTAGCCGTCTAGCGTTTTCTCTCTGAAACCCTAGACTTGGCTTGGTTGGAGAGCATGGAGAACGGCCGATTATCTTCACTCTCTGTAGATCCGGAGGCGTGGGAGGAGCCGGAGGAGGTGCTATCGGTGGAGACGCAGCCACTGATGGACGAGGTAGATGCAGTGCCGACGGCGAAAGGAGGGGCCGGGGCTGAGGAGGCGAGAGGGGTGGCGGGATCCGAAGCCCTTGCTCGTGGTGTGGGGATGATGGGAACCGGCCCTGCAGCGATGCATGTGGTGGTGCTATCATCGGGAGACGGGGAGGAGATCAAGTCGGTAGGGATGAATCCTCGCCGGTGGAGTCGTGGATGAGGGTCGCGCCGCTGCAGGACATGGTCTTCTCGGCGTCCAGGGAGACGGGGGAGGCGGTCCGCGGGGGAGAGAGTCAGACTGGAGAGGTGACAAGGTCACCGGTACGGGGGCTGCAGAGTAGGGCTCGCCGGGGCTCTCACTTTCGGCCGGCGGGAGTTCTGCATGCTGAGGGATTTGGGTGCAGGCCGTCGGTGGGGGATCGGGTGGACTCGGAGGAGACGCTCAGGGAGTCGCCGGAGGCGCTGGAGCGACGGCGGCGGAAAGGGAAAGCGGTGGCCGAGGCAGGGGCTAACCCTAGCGAGTCTAGGCCGGGAGCTGGGCCGCGGGGGTGCCTTCATGGGGGATGCGCGTCGTGCAGGCCTGGGCCAGGACAACGGGGAACCTAGAGTGGGCCGGGGCGGTAGGACTGGTGGGTCTGGCCCGGGAGATGTGGCCAGGTGGGCAGGCCGGTATGGTGCGGGGCGGGCCGGTATGGTGCGGGCAGGGCCGCCACAGGAGGGGCGGGGCTGGCAGCACGAGACCAAGACCGTCGTCCGGTGACCAGGACGACCGTGGGTGACCGGGAGAACGGCCTCGGGGAGGAGACGGGAGAGGAGGGGGGATGCCGGAGTTGGATGCACGGCTCTCCTCCCTCTGCAGTAAGGAGGTTGTCGTCCCGACATGGGACATTGCCAAGGAAGGAGAGCACTTCCGGTTTGCTCTCGCTGCCAAGGTCCTGACATCGAAGCGGTTCTTCTGGAAGTCTCTGGTGGAACGCATGGAGGATTTGTGGGCCTGAAGGTGGAGGCCCGCCCTCTAGAGGGGGGCTTGGTTGGTTTTTTCTTCCGCACGGCGCGGGAGCGGGCGCGAGTTCTGGCGGGGGAACCATGGGCGTTCTGGGAGTCCTTGGTTCTGTTCATGGACCTGCGAGCTCATATGCAGGTGAGCGAACTGAACTTCCATCAGTTCTCGGTATGGGCCAGAGTCTCCAACTTACCAGTGGGGGCCTGGAACAGAGAGGTGGGGTTTCGGATCGGCAGTGCTCTGGGCACCTATCAGGCTGTGGATGTGGACGGGGTAGGAGGTGCTGGGGTGATTTCATGCGGATCAGAATCCGGACAGATATCCGTCAGCCGCTGCAGAGTCAACTTTGGTTCCGGTTATCGGAATCGCAGGTACGGACTTTACTTCATATTTCCTATGAGTACTTACCGGACCACTGCTATGGGTGTAGCTGCGCGGGTCACCTTTTCCCGTCGTGCCCGGTGCCGGGAGGGACCAGGGGCCATTCGCTGCGTGCCCCGGGGGACCCGAGGTCGGCCTTGGAAAAGGCCAAGCATGGGAAAGCGATCCCGGGTACGAACTGGGCCTACGGGGAGGCAATGAATAAGGGGGGTCGGGGGGGCCCCAGACACCATCTCCGCGATATAGGTCCGGCAGGGAGCAGGAGCAGACCTTTGAGACGGACACTGAGGCGGTACCGCCCAACGGGGCACAGAAGGAGCTGAGTCCGACACTTTCTGGGAAAAAACGCCTAGCGAGGGAGGAAGATCAGATCGAGTCCGAGGACTCGACCGCGTCGGATGGGGAATCACAGGCAACAGCGGCGGGGGGCGCCAAGCACCCCCGCCTGAAGGAATGAGTCTGAGGTGGCCCGGGGAGGGGTGGGTCAACTTTGGCCCCTTCCCGGCGGATGGATGGAGACGACACCATCTTCAGTTGATGTTTATCTCCCCTGCCAGTCCGGTGTCAGCAATCCCGCGTTCAGGAGCCCTACCACTATCACTTAAGGGAGGACGACGCACGCTGACATGCCTGGGAGATGTAGGTCCACCAGTGTTCCCCTAAACGTGGCTGGCTTCGCCTCGTCCCAATTGGAAGAAGCATGCTGTATCGGTGTCAACAGACGCTACCGCAGATACCCCCTTCGCCCGCAACCTTTCACTAGAGCCGACTTTATTGCTTTCGTTTTATTTCAGTTTACTAGCAGGTTTGGTTTAAGGTAGGTGGAGTATGATTACATGCCTACCAAAGTTGGTTTTCGATTATGTAGGTGGTGTACGGTTTCAGTACCCACCAAACTATCCTATTATGATCTAATACAATTGCATGGTTATCCTCAAAAAAAAATTAAAATAAATAATGAAAATACAAGCGCACATTAAAATATATATCTTTGATATATAGGTTTTATTTGTTTGGGATTGAGTGTGATGAATGATGATGAATATAAAATGACTAATTAAATTTATAGACTAAGAATGGATCATGTCCAGCCGTGCAGTGGATGAGTTGGTGTGATACGCAACAGTTGCTTGTGTTCGTGCTTTCAATCAAATATCTTTAACACTCCTCTTTTCTGAAATTTCAATCAAACTAACGATAGGTGACAAAATTGATAAAATATTTAATATATAAACTGTTTCTCTTCTCATTGATGCGTGATTCTGAACATGATAATAATATATAATAACCACGGGTTGTTTTATTTCTCGTCAACAAATTTTAGGAGCAACAAATATGAATTTACTTATTGTGTTGATGGAAACATAGACATATAAAAGGAACACATTCATATCACACTATTTATAATGAAAACTACTAAGACATTCAGACCATAGTTTTTAGTCCGGACGAAAGGTGACTGTCACTCTGATTAGTAAATTAATTTAAGCTATACTTCTTTTTATTAATCCAAAACTATATAAAATCTTGAGGCTGATGACTGTGATAAAATGATGAGGCGATAATCATAATTATATCATATACAAAATTTAAAAATAAAACCCTAGGTATAGTGGATAGCGAACTTAACTTGAACCCCTCGGTATGATGGATTCAACCAACTTCGTCATGTAACAAGAAAACTCATACAATCTTTTACAATACATTATGTTTCACATAATGTTTACTCAAAAAAACACATATAATCTTATGAAAAATGGCAAAAATAACCCATATAAATTATTAAAGCATAAAAAAAGTTGACGTCACATGAAAATGTAGAAACACCATTTGAAAATTACAGTCACGAAATCTGATTCATTAAAAAATAATAACTAAGTGAAACTTAATATATAAGAATCTGAATGTATCTAATGATAAATCAAATTCATAAGTTTTTCATATGACAGTCTAACAATTTAATTATAAAACTAAATGTTTTAATGTAGCTTATGTTGCCACGGCATTCCAAATAATTTGTATTTATTTTACTAGCTCGTCGAATACCTTATGAGCTGTCACTATTTGGTTTGCTCGACTTCTCAAGTATTTAGGGAGATCACAACATAGCTTAATATATTTTAAAAAGAAAATTACAGGCTTTTCTTTAAGTTTAAGGGACAAAATTGTTGATATCCTAATATATAACGGTAGGAACACAAAATAATTCATATTATGTAATCACATTTATAATTAATTATTCAATATATGACCAACGATATAAGAAAATGTTGTTATAACGTATAAGGATGGAACTTGACTGAGAACGTATATACCGACCCACAGACGGCTTAATTAACAAATTAAGTTCAAACCTCGTATTCAGGATTTTTAAAATTTTTGCAAATATAATAACTAGTGGCTGATATGGAGTTCAATGATTTGGTTGATAAATGAGTGGCTTGAAATGAAGTGAGGAGGCACCGCCCGACCCGTAAAATATGTATGCGGCGTCGTGGCCCAACTAGGATTATGTCATTAATCATTAACAACTTATCATTACTTGTATCATTTGTCTTCCACTTTGCACTCGATTTACACAGTAAAGCATGTCACCTTTTCTACAATGATACCTGTTTGCTACTATTAGAACATTTGTCAACATTACATCTGTTGATAAAATTAAATCGAACTATATATGTTTGAGAGCATCACATCGAAACAATGTTAAAGAGTCGGTGAGGAGGCTGTAGTTTAATCGGTCGGAGTACTGACGGGGGAGGCAGCATGGCGAGGACGTTTGAAATTCGGTAGCTTTTCAGACCTTGTGGCCTCTCCTACTTACTATAAACATCCAGTTCTATGTCTTTTAACGTTATTTTTTAATTCGAATATGATGTTTTGTCGTTGTCTAATTTGTACAACATGGTAGTCGAATATAAATGTGGGAACTAATTTATCAAGTGTGTAACGAGCTTTGGTTGTCTGTCCAAGAGGACGGGTGAACTGCGATCGCATCTGATTCCATACGCCAGTCGTTTTCGTGAGCAACGTCGTCGAAAAGGGTAATACCCCATCAGTAAAAGGTGTCGGTTGTTAGTGTTGATTGTTTTCTACAATGGTCGAGGATAAGCTTATTGGAGCTAAACACTGAATCTGCGAGCCTTGACGTGGATACAACGCAGGTAGATGTTCCAACGTCCTAAGCCAAGGTAACAAAGTCCTATAAGGTAACATGGGATGCAAAAACAACGTGCATGAATAAACAGAGGAAAGATCTTAAATGCCCTCTCGAGTGGTTGTCTTGATCTGCTAGGGCAACAAGGGTGTCCCATACCCAAGGAAGATAAGCCAACAAAACCGTCCACTACAAGGTCCGATGCCCCCCCCCCCCCCCCCAGCCACTGCAACTTATGACTTTCAGCAAGCCTATTGAGCAAGCCTCACCCAAATATCTGGGTATCTGATGAATATAAATGTGTAGCCCGAGAGTTTTTTTTTATCAAATTCGTTGATTCACAATGAATACCGAACGAAATAGTATGAGTTTCAAACTCGTTTTGTTTTTATAAATTCAAAAGCTCCTTATAATCAAAGTCTCATGTGCTTAATTGCTTATATAGTGAAACTAAACCCCGAAATAAGGAAATCCCAAGCCAAATGCATAATACCAATAAAGAAAATCTCAAACTCTAAAACAAAGAGAAAATAAACATCCGGACTCTAAATGTACGAATTTGCTCAGGAGCTAGTTTCGACCCGAAAAATGTTAAGGTTTTGTCGTATTTGGACACTGACGCATCTTCGGGATTTCCAACCGTTGCGTCAATTTGTCTTCGATTTGGACTGCATCGGTATGTCGATGGGAACGCGTCCAACGTCGATGTAAGCCCAAAGATGGACAAGAGAAGGGTAGGAGAGGAGGGAGGATTAGAGGCACATGTCAGAGGAGACAAGGGAGAGCTTCTTTTCCGACTAGACGACGATGATATTAACACACCAGTTCCTTTTCGAAATCCCAAGGGCTCCATTACATGCGCTTAGAGAGAGCAGCAACAAAGAGGAGAAAAAACTCGTCATAACATATTTCCTATGAAATACTTCGTATTATCATGAAACTTACGAATATCACGTGTGACGGTATGACGATGCATGTCAATGATTTTGACGACAGTACGATCATACGTGACAGCTAAGAGTGATTGTTCTCAACCTTACCTAAGTGGTTTTAGGAAGGCAGATTTTGAATTAATATAAATGTACACAATAGTCCAATATAGGTAGGTCTCAATCGTATCCTCCACGTAACCAAAAAAACGGTGATATACTATTTTTAAGCGATGGGATCAAGGGAGTGAATAGTCTAAGTTACACGAACACGCTCATCCAAAATTAGGCTTCAAGCCATCTCCATGGCAGTGTACACGTTTGGAGGTCATACTTTTTTAATATTTCATATTATATGTGGTGAATAAATTATTAAAATTTACATACAGGTGTTATGTAAGACAGCAAAAGGTATATATAAATAAAGAAATTATCTCTCAATCTTGAGACAAACCCTACCCCTATCTGTTATGGAGCTTTCCTCTACAACCGTTGTGCTCGTACCGCATACAACCACTGTTGACATCGCAGTCCCTGTTTTCATCCATGTCATCCAGTCACAGTCCTCGCAGACCACGCTTGGTGCGGGGATATATATACCGATGGGATTGGATCCCCGCAACCCATCCTCCACCTTCTATATCCCTCGCCGCCCCTCTTGCGATTTCGACAACTCCTAGTCCAATCGTCACGAGGCCTCGAGTCCCTTCTTTGCTGATATCGGTCGGGCCTCCTATTCCGCGAGGTCCGTCTTCCTCTCTGCTGCAACATGAATCGGTACAGGCCAATGGGGTGCTTTGCGACCCAAGCCACACCATGACCCCTCTCCGGCGGAACCCTAGTATGTCGCCTTGGACACACCACGACCTTGCTCTGGTGGGCGGGGTGGACGATACGCGGTCTGAAGGTACGCCTCTGAAGTCGGCGTCCTCTCGCTTCGTGGAGACGGGGGTTGTCCGGGACGTGATGGAATGCGTGGCCTACTCCTCGGTCACGACAGTTAGGACACACGTTCAACATCAGGTTTGCGACCGGTACGGGGCGCGGCGACATACGGTGGAATCCTCCTCCACGTTTGTTCGTCGTGGCTGGTTACGGAGGCGGAGTAGGGTTTGGATACACTGGGGCGGAATCGGATCTGATCCTGCTACTGGGACTGGTGGTTCGCGGCCTCGGGGCTCGAGGTTGGAGACGTCGGCGCACATGGAGACCGCAGTCCGGGAGAGGGTCCGGGTAACAGCCTCAAACTGGTACCCTCAGTCCCATCTCCCGGCATATGAGGGAGGCCTACTAAGGTACAATTCTGTGAGAGGGTTGCGCCCCCGTTCCAGACGCCCGTGGAACCACCACTCTCGTCCGGCTTGGGTAGCGCCGCAATCCTATGGGGATACTAGTGAAGCTGGTGCTGTGATGGGTGGGGAGCGGGAATTTACGGCCTTATCCCGACTGACAATGGACCCGATACCTAAGACTCAGTTATCTCGAGGAAGGGGCCCGGGGTAACAATGGACCTGGTACCTAACCCGGATCCCCGAGCCCTCACCTGGGATGCCAGGCAGGAGCCCACGATAGGCCCCTTGGGTGGCCCGTCACGAAAGCTTCGGTTTTTGTACACGGGAACATCTGGCGAGGGGCTGGTGGAGATTAGCTCTCTGCTGATTCGATTACTACCATGCTGGCACGGGAGCATGAAGGAAGTGGATGTGGTGGCCACGGAGTACGGGCAAGGATAACGCATGCATCTGGTTGGCATGTCAATTTACGGGGGGAAGCTGCCCCGCTGGGAGGAGTGATGCGCCATCTAAGCATCATGGACTAGCTCTGAGAGGGGTCCACAGGAGGAGATGTTTTGCCTCCCACCATCACTATTGTTGTAGAGGCCCCTCAGGATCTCCAGTATCCTATTCCTCCTCTGCGTCTTCTGATTCTGTCCATGGGGCGTCAAAATACCGTCTATGACGGTTCTAGTATTTTATAGCTTAGTGAACTAGTCCTCGTTCATACTGACCTTCTATGGTCGAGGAGCATGTTCCTCGAGGCATTTCGATATAATCGCTCTTAAATAGTTATAAAATTGCAATTTGTCGTTAAAAAAAAGACAGCAAAAAGTATGCCGCTAGAGTGAGTGCGCTTTCGTTGGGTCTCGTCCCTTATTGGGTACTGAGTCACGTTGTCCCTCTCCCTGTAGTCGAGTACCTAACGGACTTCGTTCTTTCGATTGATTGTTCGCATCGGATCTCAGGTTCTTTATTGCACTCTCTAAATAGGGTTCTTTTCTCCTTTGCCTCACGGTATTTGTATGTTATCGAATAAATTGTCGTTTTTTGAAGCAGTGTAAACCAAAATCAATGGTAAGATTATAATTTCTGATGGATTAAAAATAAAATTAAAATAAAATACGTTCATTTAAAAATTAAAATATTGATTATATTTACAAAATTTTAAAAATATACTTTTTACTTGAAAGAAAATTTAAAATTTGTAAAGAAAAATATGAGGGCTTACATGCACATCACATGATAGACTTACAGTTATTTTTATTAAATGTAACTTCGTAAAGAAAAATATGAGGGCTTACATGCACATCACATGATAGACTTCCATCTTTTTTTATTAAATGTAACTGACGATATTTTGAAATTAGTACAATGTTTTTATCTATCGTGTAAAATAACAGTACAAGAGTATATATATGAATTGCACAATACAATATACCACTAGTTAAGATTATATAAACCATTAGAGACCAAAAATAGATAGAAATAAAAAGGGTTGTATAGGTTACCGAATCAATTATGGTAAATCTAATATAGATTTTTTTGAGCGAAAGATGTAGAATTTCATTAACCAAATTGTTTAAAGACAATAAAGTGCGTCACAGGCTCTCTGACCACGAAGAATAGGACAAGAGCATTTAAGAATACTCGCTATTCTTTTCACAGTAGAACCGTTCTCGACGGTGTTGTATTGATGCCCCATGGACAAGGACAGAATATGGGTTTGGGGAACGGGGTACCGGAGATTCGGAGAGACTTCGACGGTAATGGTGATGGTGGGAGGCAAAGCATCGTCTGGGGACCCCTCCCAGGGCCAGTCCCCGATGCTTCGACGATGCCTCATTCCTCCCGCGGGGCCTCTTCCCCGTGAATGATGATTCGTCCCACTCAGCGCCAGATGTCGCCATCCTCAGATTGCCAGCAGCTGTTTCCGCACGATCTATGCATCCTCCACCCCCAACCCCACCACGCTAGAGTGGTAGAGGGGCAGCAGTCCAGACAACAAACTGACCAAATCCAGAGCCCCTGATCTTCCCGTGTACAAAAGAACACGGGAGGAGACGACCTTATATGGTGTTCTTTTGTATTAATTGGTCTGCATTTATATGAAGTTCTTTTTATCGACAAAAAAAATCCTAACCTTCTTCTACATTTTCATGCCAGATATATTCATTTAAATTTAAATTCAAACTTTTAATTTTAAATAGATTCATGATTTGTCTGACTATCTGATCAAACTAAAATCCAAACAAACTACGTTAAAAATTATGGTCATATAGTTGTAATTAAATAACATTTATTGATTTTAATGGTTATATGAGACTCAGTTGGGTGTTTGAACCAGTCGTTACTCGTGAATGTCTCCCTAAGATTTGGATAACCATTGGAATTGGATGCAGTTTATGGAGGCACCGTCATAATTGACGTGTCATTAAAGTAGCCATAGATACGAGGACTAACTTATCGTTTCTATTATACTTACTTTCCCATCATATTTTTTTAACTTTCCCGGTTATTTACGCGCTGCTATAATTCTTTTTTTTTTTTGCGGATAACGAATACAATATATTAATGAAAAAAAAATCAATGGGGGTATAGTATCTGAACGGGTAAATCAAGTGAGATGACTAACAATACTCTATCACCGAAGTGTTTAAAAGATGTTGATAGGAGAATGTTGCGATAGCGGCTGAGCTCACCGGTACAGCGGCTGACGACTGTGGAGTAGGGTCGAGTGAACCCTATGATTTGAACAGACACTAATCGACTCTGGATTGTGCTCTAGTAGGTTACTGAAGCCCAAGAGTGACGGTCTGGACAACCTTGTAACCAGGGACTGAAATGGCTCAATTGGACTAAACATCCTTCCGATGAGCCAACTAACGTCGTCCCCCCTCTGATGATAATGAGGGCCTTTATAAACGTACAAACACTAGTAGCCGACTGATTGAAGAATGTTGCGTCGGTACTTGGTGGAACTGATGTCACCCTATGTCCAGTGAGGCGGTAATACCGACAGACCCCCACTGGACCATGAAGTACTCATTGTAAAGCCCACTTCGTTTAAAAAAGGTATTAAAGTGCGAACTGAAACGTGGGGGTTGTTTTTGCAGCGAGTTTTTGGGAAAAGAAAAGTAAAAAAAAAAGAGGTTTAGAGCTGACTTGGGCCAGTACGGGCCCAACCCACTTAGTGGGCGAGCCCACGCGCGAGAGTCTGGCCCGTTACCTCACGAAGCCCAAACCCGTAGTTTAAAAGGCGTGCGAACCCTAATGGTTCGCTACTGTTCATCGTCTGCCTCATCGTCCTCTCCCTCTGCGAACCCGACCTCGCCGGACTTCTCCCTCCGTTCTCCATCCCTTCCCTTCGTCCGGCTTCACTCTTACCTCACCCTACCTCGTCTCACTCTCCTTTCGCTCCTCCTCCTGCTAGATCAAGACCCTACCTCTTCTGTGTGAGAACCGAGTGTTCGCCGGAGGGTTTAGGTCGGTTCGAGCTCTCCCGGTCTGAATCGACCCTTATCTCCCCTTTTTTCTTTTTTCCCGACCTCGCTTCCCTCAGATCTCGGTGGGTCCAAGCTCGATTCGAGCGGTTTGGTGACGGAACCACCGTCGGCGACCTTGCTAGCCGTAGATCCGGGGTGAAGTTTGGCTTCTGGCACCGTGGCTGACCCTCTAGCCCTCATCCAGCCACTTCCCGAGCTCCGCCGCCCTCTCCAGAGCTCTCTCCGGCACATCGCGTTAGGTTCTGGATCTCGCCGCCGCCGGAGACGGTGGCTAGAGGGCACGAACCCTCGCCGGAGCTGAGAGGACTCAGAGACGACAGTAGCGGGCCTTGGGCCGGTGGACTGGATCCTGGGCCAGAGTTTGGGCCTGGAGGAACTGGGCCAGGACGAATCTTGGGCCAGGCCCAGATCCGAGGCCCGGGTTTGAGTCGGGTCTAGACTCGGGTGGACCGGGTTTGGACTCGGGTTGGACTCGGGTTAGGGTCGGGTCTGGGGTCGGATCCGAGTCACAGTTTTAAATAATTATTCAATTTTTGGACTAAAATCTGGTTATTTTAAAGACGTTTTGACCTTCCGAGAACCTTGAACTCGAGATCTGATTGAGGCTTTTAAACTGTTTAAAACAGACTTGGGTTTCGGGGACTTCGCCTTGGAAGACGGTGTTGGCCCGGTCGTCCACAGCTAGAAGACGCCGCCTTGTCACCATCTCGAGGTAGGGAAAGTATCGAACCCCTCCTTAATTGTGGACGAACTAGTATGCATGACTAGGGTTACTAATAACCGGAACGAACTAGTATGCATGACTAGGGTTACTAATAACCGGAACGAACTAGTATGCATGACTAGGGATTATTAATAACCGGAACGTCTTAGTGACACATAGGTAAAACTGTTATATTATTAGTTTAATTGGACGAGTCTTGATAATACTGGGAAAGAACATGTTTTGATATCCGTTTGACTTGCTTGTACTTTTTGGGAAATTGCTGTACTGATAGACGGGTCATGTCTAGGTCCTAGAGTTGTGTGCTGTGTGTTTACTCGTTGTGTGGGAGTCTAATTAACGTCATAATCGCTGTGTGAGAATCTAAATTATATTATGACTGATTTGTGAGAGTCTAAATAGAACTATCATCGCTGTTGCATGATGTGACTGTGTGGGCAAGTGTGCCATGTGTGACTATGTGAATCCTTGTTTGTGAAATGACCGGGTGAGTGATAGACCGGGTGTATGCTAAGATGGTTCAGCTGGTATACCGAGACCATCAGTGAGTGTGCTGTGTGCGAAACCCTGTGTGTGTTTAAGAGACGGCGTAGCCGGATGGATAATCATATCGAGACCAAGGATGGCGTGTTCAGATGACTCATTATCCGGGATGGGATTGATCGAGGAGTGTGCCGGTTTTATATTTACGTTGAGTAGAGCCCTTCATCTGTGTGAGGAGGAAGATATCGTGACTGACGCTGTGTGTTCCAGTGCGATATAAGCGGCTGTGTGCAAATCGATGGAGTTCCAGTTCGGTACATATGATAGTAGCGCCCTTCATCTGTGTGAAGAGGAAGATATCGTGACTGACGCTGTGTGTTCTGGTGCGATATAATCAGCTGTGTGCAAATCGATGGAGTTGACTCCCGCAATTTACGACATCTATGTGCGTTTCGTCCGGACCCTTCCCCGTTGTTTGCTGTGTGCCGTCCTATAGACTCTATGTGTGTTCTGCTGTGTGCCTTTCTCTCTGTTTTGTCTGTGTGTATTACAAGGAGTTTTATACTGTGTGGTTGGGCTGGTAAGAGTTTTGCCTAGAGACAACTTGTTGGATCTTCTTCCTAGTTTACCCTAATTACCGATTTACCGTGAGGTTAAAAGGTGTGTTGGAGTCCTTTTACTTTTCCTACTGAGCGTAAGCTCATCCCTCCTGTCGTTGTGGTGTTTTCAGGTGTTGCGCGGGAGCAGTACTAGCCGGACTCTCGGAGCTGGGGAGCTGCTGAGGGTTTAGCTAGGTTTAGAGACGTACATCTTTTTGGTTTATGTTGGACTGTTTTCTTTTACTAATTGAGTTGTGACTATTCACTTTCGGAAGTTTATATCCTTTTTGGAACTTTATTTATCTTTATTTCTCTTGTTTTACTGTAAATCTTTAGTCGCGTCTCGAATTCGGTTAAAGACCGGATTCGGGGCGTGACACTCATTGATCGAGGCGAATGAGCGTTTCGCCCCTTGCCGGTTGTGGTGTTCCTCTAGTGGACTCCGCATGCCCAGATGGACCCGACCCAGTCCGACTTCCTTGATCCGATCTAGCCCAGCCTTGTGGCCCTTATCCCATCCCGACTCTCTAACCCGACCCAACACCGGCCCGACTCCCTTGACCCGCACCATCCCGATCTTCAGCGCGAGCCCATCAACTCCACTCCTCCCAAGCCCGATCTGAGGGCCCATTGCTCATGGAACCTCCGTCGAAACCGTAAGGGATTCTGTTCTAGACCACCACCTCCACGTCCCAGCCCGCTGCCTCCACATCTCCGCCTGCCCACGCACGTCCTGCCTTACCGTCCCGGAGTCCGAGGAGACCGCCACCATTGGATCCGACCCCGACAAGATTTGACCCCCAAGCATGACCAAAAGGACGATGTCCCGCTCCTCTAACTCTGTCTCGTCCGTCAGGGATTTCTCCCAGCGGAAGCCTTGTACTGGGGGCCCCATCCGTGACGAAACCGTCGTCTTCTCCCCCAAACGATGTTGAGGACACAGTCCCACCGCCGGAGTACGACGTAACCCACCCCGTCGGTACTGCAGATCACCATCCGTCGACCGAGAACCAGGGGACCAAGAGGATGCACGAGATTGCGAGGCCGGGGACATCGGAGAGAAGAGGCTTACCGTCTGTGGTCCTGTGTCATCGCAGCTCGAAAGATGGATGCATAACCCTAGCCTTTCTATCTTAGGGACAACCGAAAAAGAGGGAAACGTTTGTCCATACCATGACTTGGTATGGTGATCAACCACCATGAAAGCCGAAGCCATGGTAAGAGCCATGGCCAAAGCCATGATCCACGCCAAGATCACCTGCGTCGCTTTAGGGTCTATAACTCCGATGGCTTTCGTCTAGCTCACCTCGGCATCAATCGACCGCACCGCCTCGAATCTCTACGATCTTCTTGTCTCAGATCCTCCCTTCTAATCGACCCCTGTCATCTCTAAAGCCGCCACTGTCGCCTCTGAAGCTTCCGTCGTTGTCTCAAAATCCATCGCCGGTGCGTTCTTCTCCCTAGCTTCCACCACCGGACCCTCCTCGATCCCTCTCTCGATTATAGATCTGGCTAATCGAGTGAGTCTTTTTTTATTTTATCTGATTTTGTCTTTGCAGAATCAATGACTAGTGAGTAGATAATCAGAGATTTTTTCAGGGAGGGAACCCCGATTCACGTATATCCTCACAATACAACTGATGCAGTTCAAGTTTGATCACTTTGCCCCCATATGCAGCATTTAGGCACTACCTTGAGTAGAACTTTCACTTCTGTTTTCCGACCGCCCACCTTTCCTTCCGCCTATATGGAGAGTTCAATACCGTTTTAACGGTTATTTTGTGAAAATAATTGCGAACAAAACTACCCACTGGTGTGTCAGGAAAGCGCGTTCAATGTCTGTCCTTCAGTGGTTAGGACCTTTACCTGACGCACTCCAGAACCTGATCTTCCCAAAAAGTATAGGCGAGCAAGTCCGGTATACATCTCTTGGATCCGGGGCCAACACCACCGGAAGAGAAGAGTAACGACCACCCCCAAAATTGACGCCGGAATCAAAAAAAGGGGAAAGGAAGAAACTAATACTGAGACTCACCACCAGACTAAGGAAGAGGAAGAACCACCGCCCCTTAATCTGTCACGCAAGACCCAAAACTCCGAACCAATCACTGCTCAGCTATCGAACAGTAACTCGACGAAGACCAGCATCTTCGACGAACCCAAGGCAAGTTAGCCACCAGAACCCAAGTATCTTCTCTGGCGAAGATAAAGGAGAAAGAGACTAAGAAAGGAAGCCGAGAAAAACGCAACAGAGGGAGACCACACAAACCCTAACCCACAACGAAATGACCCTTAGAGGCCCAACCTACCCCAAATCGATCCCCTGTGTCAGAACGACACCACACCACCGGACACCGTCAGAACAAGCTCTATCACCGGAGCAAACTCGGGGAGCAGAGGCTAGGCTTGGAACCACAAAAAAGCCAGTACAAAGGAGGCTAAGGAGAGAAGAGGAAGAGGGACCCGAAGCGGAAAAACCAGCAACTAATTCAGATCTACAGCTAACGCAAAGAGAAGGCTTCCCACTCACAGATCTGATGTAGAGGACCGACCGGAGAACGAAGACAGCGCCACCAACCAAGTATCCGGACTAGATATGTGGCTAACAACACCGGGGAAGGTGTGGAACAGCCTCCCACTCACAAATTGAGTCCAAGCACCGCAGGCGACGAGGAATAGTTCTCCGAAAAAAGAAGGGGGGAAGGAGGAAAGGGAGAAGAAAAAAGGGAGGAGAAGAAGAGAAGACAAGCGATGACCTTGTGGCCGAAGCCACACGGCCATCGCCGGTGACGGCAGCTCGAGAAAGGCTAGGGTTGGGAGGAGAGTTGGAAGCTTTTTACAGAGAGTTGCGAGATTTTTTCCAACGATCATATTTGGACTTGTTAACCTTTCACCGATATTATAGTGATTAACTCAAATAAAAATAGTTCAACCGTTTCAGGAACATAAGAAATTCAATTCCTCATTTATGGGATCATTGGATTCGGGAAACAGTCAAATGTTTCATTTTCAATGAAATAAAAAATAAACTGTCAATTAATTATATTAAGAATCTCAAACGCCGACCCATACATCACCCAATTACCATGTTTACAAAAAGAAAAATAAGCCGGAAAGAAAAAAGAATAGTGCAAATATAGTCAATGGCTCAATGCTACATATTTTCATTTTGAATTTAATGAAGTATTTTGGATTTGGATACCATGAAAATAAATGCATTAAGTAGAAAATACAATGATTATTTTCGATTTTGAAATTCTATCCAAAACCATTAAACCAAGATTTAGAAAAGGGATATAGATAAATAAATCAATAATCACATTTTCCCGTGCTTTGAATTAGTCTTCAAAATTGATTTATTCAAACTTTTATTAGATAATATTTTTATTTTTACTTCCATAAAATTATATATACAGAAAAATTGATGCACATGAATGAATCTTCCATAAAATATGCTTTACTACAAATAATTGATTAATTAATTAAAAAAATTAAGAAAATGTAATAACGTGTGATCGATAGGGTGGTGCTGAATAAAAGGAGTGGGGCGGTCGGGCAGGAAGAGCAACAGAACATGTCGAAGCTTGTGATAGAAATCAAAGACATTTGTAATTTTTTCCAATTAATTACGAACGTGCCATTGTGTCACAGCTTCGAGTAAGTTACATAATTAATGACTTTTAGTTTTAGATGATGATAAAAATAATTAAATTACAAAATTAATCAATTAAGACTTTAAGTTGATTCATAACTCATTATTAGTTTACATAACATATCACATTGTTTTACATATTTATTTGTTAGGGTAACGTCGATTCTTAACCCGGACAGAAAGGTTATTTGTAATTTTTAACTGACGTTGATCTTTCGTGACAGACCTTATCATAAAGGTGGTGCACGTTTACAAAAAGTATCAATCACGTGTCAAATAAGCGTGAAAAAAGTGATTTTCTTTGCAAAAAAATACCATCTTTATGTTACTTTTTGTAACAACCTACCACTTTTATGTTATTTTTATAATAAAATATTATAAAATCTGTCACGAAAGATCGACTTCAATTAAAAAATAATAACTAAAAGCCCGGTCTTTTGTTATTTCTTGAAAACAGAGGTTGTTTCTCTAGGATTTTGGATTGTTTTTTTAATAAAAAAATAATGGATTGGGCAGAATCTGATAATGCATCTTTGTAAGCTATAAAAAGTCCGTTTCAATATCAAATACAGCAATCAATTTTGGCAGAGATATAGCCATTAACGACTGTAGCTCTGTCCCAACAACACCATACCCACAAATCAATCCGTTCTTATCAATCCCATCCCAATCTCTATACTTTCCTCGAGATTATCGCACCCTTTTACTTTGATTTTCGAATCGCTGATTCGATTTGAGCCCATTCATCCTCCTCGGTGTGGGTTGTGGTGGTTGCTCTGTTATTTGTTTCATGGTGAGGAAGTTGCAGACCAGAGAGGAGGAGACGAAGAAGGGAATGCGACTTGGGAAGTACGAGCTCGGCAAGACGCTCGGCGAAGGCAATTTCGGTAAGGTCAAGTTTGCCAGGAACTGTGACACTGGTCAAGGTTTTGCGGTTAAGATCCTCGAGAAGAACCGGATCGTCCACTTGAAGATCTCCGATCAGGTTCGTGGCTCCGATTAACGATTGTTTGTTTCCGATTCAATTGACTGTTTAATTGGAACGATGAGTACCGGAAATAGAAATGAATTGAGACTGGTTTCTATGTTCCGTTTCTGGGTTTTGCATAACTGATCTGTGAATGATGAGCGTTGCAGATTAAGAGAGAGATTGGGACATTGAAGCTCATCAAACATCCCAACATCGTCAGGTTGCATGAGGTGTGCCCATTTCTCTATCTACTCTGTAGATTCACTGTATTTTTTTTTGTACCCATCCTTGTTTTTATCTGCATTAGTCCAAATCCAATGGTGATTGAATCCTTAGCCATCAGCTTTGAACTTATTAATGAATTGAAGCAACTTAACGTGTGGGTTTCTTATTCTTATATTTTTAAAAGGGAATAGAGTGCTTATAATAAACATTCCTTGAATCCTGTAATAACTTCACACAGCTGATAGATGATATGTTCTGTTTAGAGTTGAGACCCACTACTTTTAATCTCCTACAGAACTAAAAAATTGGAATAGTAAAAGGCCTTTTGATTGTTTAAAAGATAGTGCCTTCTCTCTGGCTATATGATTCCAGAGCATCTCCTTTTGATTGACTTGCCAATTTGCTCAGAATCATTCTTTGTTTGGGGGTCAATCATTGGGAAAACTTATCATCATAGCTCAAGAATAATCAACAATACTCTCAGTTTGGATTATTGATGATCATCTGGTGGTATGTTTGTGACATAAGTTTTGAGTGAGAATATACGTTTGAACTGTTTAGAGTCATAAGTTTCGACTTTTCTGTTGTTATTGGAAATGATCGTGTTTGGATTAGTAGGTGTCTTAAGAAGTCCTTGTGCCTCATTTAGCTACAACCACCCCATTAATTGGTCAGATTTATGTTGGGGAGGCTCAACCAAGCAATACAGCAAAGCCACATGTGATGTTTAAAAACTAAGGTGCCATCTTGGCTGCTTTCATGGGGGTGCAAGGCATGTTTATGTGGACCATAGAACTGGTATTGCCATGGTGGTCACACCCTCTAATCAGATGGGTCCACAATTGCTTGTTGGGTTATCCACATCTGGGGATAAGATCTGAGCTATGACAATGTTGAGGCTTGTAAAGGAGGTGCATATTGGCCAAGAATAATTTACCATGGTGGGATGCACCCCTACCCCAAGGCTTCATTAGAATCTTTTCCATTTCCATGATAAAAACATCACTGGGTAGGGCCAATTTTAATAAACTTGTCATTACAAAATGGGGACCAGAAAAATTGACAGGTTAATTCTGACTGATCCACACATGCTATTATTATAGTATTGAGTTATAGTAACAGTGTATTACAACATGTTGGTATCCATTTACAATTTGCATGTTATTGGTTTAAGAGAACAATAGAGATTCTCTACCTCTTTCCCAGGAAAATCCATTAAAAAATTATTCCCTGCAATCACTTACCAGGCTGTGCACACACGTCTCTCTTAGTCAAACCTCTATAAGTAGATACTCAAGATTATTTTTGCTTGGTTACTTCAAATTTTATTTGTGGAAAAGGATTTGTTCGTGTTGTTTATCCTAGTAGACAAATATACTATGTTCTTTTATGTGGTGATGAGGTGTCATGACATGAACTTAATTACTAATTTTGAAATCAGAAGTTAAACATTGGAAATACTACTTATATAATTCCTAAACAATTTTAGTAATCAAAAGTCAAAACCCCTTTCATGAAACCGGTGTTTAGAATTAATATGCTTTGGGTCTTTATCATTATCTTCCTTTACCCCATATAGTGATTGTGTAATGCTTTAGCCATATCCTATGTTGCATGATAGTAAGCATCGTGCTTGAATTGAAGAGAATGAATGCGCGAACTAAAATAAATTGTATCTTTAATATTTCTGTTACGTGTGTATATATATATATATATATATATATATATATATATTAGTTCATACTAATCATCCATATTATCTCTTGGTCATATGTAGGTTTTAGCAAGCAAAACAAGAATTTACATGATCCTAGAATACGTGACTGGTGGAGAACTGTTTGACAGAGTTGTAAGTAGCTCATGGTGCTCTGCTTTTTTACTTTCAAGGCTTTTCTTGTGCTTAGATCTAAGTTTTTTGACATTATCAAGCTGTTGACATTGCTATGCTGCTTCTGTTGTAGGCATCAAAAGGGAAACTTTTGGAAGCTGAAGGGAGGAGGCTTTTCCAGCAGTTAATTGATGGTGTGAGTTACTGCCACAACAAGGGTGTTTTCCACAGAGATCTCAAGGTTAACTCTAGCACTTACATAAATCCTTTATTACTCTGTAATTAAAACAGAGCTAAAGATATGGATTGCCAAATCTCTTTGAACAGTCTTCATTATCATTCTTATTCTTGTAGTTTGTTTGTAAATTGCAGCTAGAGAACTTGCTTGTTGATGCAAAAGGAAACATTAAGATAACTGATTTTGGCCTCAGCGCTTTACCCCAGCATTTTAGGGTATAAATCTTTACCAACCAAACCTTTGAAGGCATTAATTTGTGTTTTGTTATAGATATCTGATATCTGAAATTTCAGGATGATGGGTTGCTTCATACAACTTGTGGGAGTCCGAACTATGTTGCGCCTGAGATTCTTGCCAATAGAGGATACGATGGTTCCACCTCAGATATATGGTCATGTGGTGTTATCTTGTATGTAATTCTAACAGGATATCTCCCTTTCGATGATAGGAATCTTGCAGTCCTCTATCAAAAGGTATGATCTCTTATGCAATTCAACAAACTTCTTAAATTAAGGAACTGTAATTCATTGAGTTTCAATAATTTTATATTTTGCACTTTGGATGAAATTTTCAGATCTTCAAGGGTGAAACTCAGATACCAAAATGGCTATCAGCAGGTGCTCAGAACATGATTCGGAGGATTCTTGACCCCAATCCAAGAACACGAATGACAGTGGATGAAATCAAAGCAGATGAGTGGTTTAAGCAAGGCTATAATCCCGTGAATCCCGATGATGATGAAGATCTAAACATTGATGATGAACCTTACTCATTGCATGACGAGGTATGAATTTTGAAATGCTTTTCTGTCCAAACCATGGAATGTATATGATTTGATGCTTCTTTGCAGCAACTGAAAGAATTGTTATTTTGGTGTTTCAGTCATCGGAAGGGGAGAAGAGTCCCAAATCACCCACCCTCATTAATGCCTTTCAGCTCATTGGAATGTCATCATGTCTAGACCTCTCTGGCTTCTTTGAGAAAGAGGTAGATTAGTATACTCATAATATTATGGATTGATGAATGACTTTAAAGTTCTAGGTGAATTCCACCAGGCTGATCTAACATCTGTGCCTACTCTTCCTTTTAGGATGTTTCGGAGAGGAAGATTAGGTTTACATCCAATCTTTGTGCACCAGATTTGCTTGGGAGGATTGAGGGTATTGTAGTAGAGATGGGATATCTAGTTCAGAAGAAAAATGGAAAGGTTAGTACTTTTGACATTCATCATGATCATTACCATTGCTTTATAACATATATTTAGAAGTTTCCTTATAATCTGTGGGGCTTAATGCATATACCCATGATCTTATTATTCAAATTAAATGTTCGGATGTTTTTTTGTTGTTGAAATGATATATGTATAATGGCTTGTGGAAACAATTTAACTAATTGTCAATTTTTAATAGTTGAAAGTGATGCAAGAGCGCAAGGGGCAGAAGAGTCCGGGGAGTCTTTCTGTTGCAGCAGAGGTAAGCAGATTTAGAACTTTTGAGTTGAAATATTTTCCTTTTCTACCCAGTAAAGGAAATAAAATGTTATCAAAGGAAAAATCAATTTTTCTGTGTTGATTCAGGAACAAAATGAACTCACCTAACCATATCTTTGGCTGTTGACAGGTTTTTGAGATAAATCCATCAATATATGTAGTTGAGTTAAGGAAATCATATGGAGATTCTTCAATTTATAGACAGGTAAACTCTCTCTCTCTCTCTCTCTCTCTCTCTCTCTCTCTCTCTCTCTCTCTCTCTCTCTCTCTCTCTCTCTCTCTCTCTCTCTCCTTAGTTGATGTGATTCTATTTGTATTTGTGTGCAGTTGTGTAAAAAGTTAGAGGATGATCTTGGTGTTCCACAAAGGCAGGAGCTGTTGACCTCAAAAGTATAGCAGTACTGATTCATTGGGAGACAAAAACAACCTGGCAAGATATGAGGATCTAGGAGGGAGTTATCTATGTATCTATCTATCAAATACCAGAGTTTTTATGTAAATTTTGTATTTTTATAGTATAATTTACATTCTGATCTTTTTTGTGGATCCCAAAATGAAGTAGGATGGGGTTGGATATGTAAGTATGTAAATACAACTTGCACAAATGGTCTCAACAAGGTTGTTCTAGTTGTGCAATTTGCTACTTTTCTGTAAATATTGCAATAGATGTAAAAAAAACAATAAAAAATATGAAGTAAAAAATTATATGTTCATTGTTTTTTCTTCATTTTAAGGTCTGATTTTTGGCATAGAAGAAGATTACTGGAGCATAGTGCAGGTGAATCTAACTTGATTTGGGGCATAATGTAACCAAATTCGCTGAAACAACTTGTATTGCTACGCGTTTCTTGACTTCTTGGGTTGTAGGTCGTTGTAGTTCTGCTCGAGTAGTGTCGCTTTATTGGTTGCTATGGTGTTGGCCCCAGCCCGATGGTGCTCCGCTCCGCTGATGCCCCTTTTCATGAGAGGTTTACTAGATCTCTGTATCCCTCTTTCAAGTGTTGTTGTGCCCTTGTTGTCCTTATTTCGATGTTGTTTGGTTTCATACATTTCCTTCCATCCGGTGGTAAGGGCTCGCCGGTTTGCAGGTGTTGGCCGTCGGCGAGTGGTTTGGCGTTCAGCCTATTGATTGATTCCTTCAGTTTCGGTTTAGGGTTCAGTTATTTTGGTGGCTTTGCTCACTGGAATTGTTTATGTCGTTTGCGGTGTTGGCCGCCGGATTGTTAGTGTATGTCGTTGATGGTACTAATGAGACATGGTCCACTTCAATCTTGGGCAAGGATTTCGTTAGTTTCAAGTTTATTATGGGTTTTATGGTTGGAAAATCCGAGTTCTAGACCTTTTATAGTTTTGGGGCTTCATGATTGGGAAATAAGGGTTCTAGACTTTTTCTTTGTGTTTAAAGTTTGTTAAATCTAGGTTATTAGACCTCTTTGTTCTGGTTTACTCCCTCTATTGGTTTCTTGGTTTTAGGTTTATTGGGTTTTCATACCCCTTTATTGTTTCATCCCCTTATTGGGATAGTCATGAGCCTGAGTTGTCATGTTAATGCTCGAGTTTGTATCAAGTTGGTTATTGGTTTCTTTTGTAGTCTGTAACTGGACCTTTCTTTGTATTCCTCTTTCATCTCAGGAGAGATTTTAATTTATATTTGCTTTGCCGATAAAAAAAAACTTGTATTGCTGATACTACACAATGTAACCAAATTCACATATCTGTGGATCAGTGCTATAGTACAACTCAGAATGGACTATCCCTTCAATAAACATAAGAATGACACTGAAGTAAATAGAAATGTATATGTACATTCTACAATCTATTTACACAACAAATATAATACATATGGAAGCAAGACAGACTAATTTGCTAGCCTGTTTCCAAGCTCTTTATTGTATACCTGAATCAAGCCACTGTTGTCAGACATTTGAATCTTCTCATTTAACATGGTCCGGCATTCACTGTCCTTGTCCTCCAAGTTACGCATAAAATCAACCTAAAACAAAACGTCATAATGGCCAGGGGGTAAGGATTTCTTTTAGCAGACAAGAACAACAATAAAACTGATCATAAATGAATGCATGATCTTTTGCCTAGTTAGGAATTCTGATTGAGGTTTCACGATTAACTCATCACAAAATATATTAATGTTTACCTGCTTCTGAAACTTATCAAATTCATCAGAGCTCAAAGAACCATCACTGTTTGCATCAAGGAGTTGCATCATCTCCCGTGCATCTTCCCCAGGGGCACCAAGCTCTTCCATCACTTCTGTTAGCTCTTCAATGCTAATCCTACCATCCCCATTCTTGTCAAGAAGGCGGAACACTTGATCCCTCTGATCAATCGCTATACCTTTATGATTCTTCGATGGAAAATCCTTCAGGCGCAGTGCTGCAAGTTCAGCTGCAGCCATCATGATGGCCTTCAGTCTCTTTGCCTGTGTATCAACAGATGGCCCAATCAAATGCTAAGTTTTATGGCTGAATCAAAAGTTTGTGCAAGATAAATATTGGCTTGCATGCTCCGTGCATTGGAAATGGTAATCAAACTGGTCAGTACCACCCCACCTTACTTATGTTTCCTCTTAAAGTAATGAATGGACTGTTAATTGGAACATGAAGACTAATTTACTGAATGCACAAGATCATCAGAATCCCTGGTGTGTGTGTGTGTGTGTGTGTGTGTGTGTCTGCTTGTGTTAATTCTTTCTAAGTTCCTAGTGTGCATGTCTGTCCATGGCGTTCTAAAACAGATAAATGTAAAGGATAGTTTACTATCAGGGGTCAACAGATAAAACTCTTCTAAGATAATGATTCTGGGGTCAATTATTTGATCAATGACTATTCGATTCTTTTATATAATTTCTCTATATATACGGTCTCGGGTTCTCATTAATCATTTGAAACTGAATTTTAATCAAGTAAAAGAATCCTGACCTCTTCTGGATCTGTAAGACCGCCTTTGTACAAAGAATGAGATGCTGTCCCACCATCTGCCAATGTGTCCATCTCCATAGTCCGTATTTGAATTTCCATCAGTGGTCTAGTCTTGCCATTGTCACTCACATCAACTGCCATATGTAAGCTCTTGTATCCATTTGCTTTGGGCTTGGCAATATAATCTTTTGTTCTCTGAGGTATATCTTTCCACAAAGACTGGACAATTTCACGTGCCCTGTAGCACGCTCTCTCCCCTACCTCTGACATATCTTCTCCAGACCTAGGCTTCAGAATGACTCGCAAACCCATTACATCATTTACCTCTTCTGGTTTTCGACCATCTCTTAAGAGCTTCTTCATAGTGCTATAACGACTTTTATAGCGACCTTTGACTGAGATATCATCCACCATGTCAGCCAATGATGAATCACTTTCTAAAGATTGAATAAGCTGGTCCTTGTAGATATCTATTATAGGCTTACTTCCAGTTCCATGGTTGCGTAACCACGTATCAACATAAAGATATGAATATGGAAATAAATACTGGAAAGAGAGGTCCTCCAGCTCCAATGACAAGGAGTTGGTTCCCACAGCGTGGGCTAAAGGGGCATGAATCTTCATCACCTCCAGAGAAAGCCTCTGTTGTTGATATCTTGGCAAGTAATCCAAATGTCTCATCGCATCAAGCTTGAGAGCAAGGTCTAGAATCACTGCCCTGAGGTCATAATATGTCAGGCAGAACTTCCTCAACGCTGCAGCAGTCTCGTCGTCCAGAACTTCAACCGTGGAAGGAAATTTCTTCACTCTCAAGCTTTCGTGCAATAGATGAGCCGTACCAAGGCCAATCCGATCTCTCACTTCATACAAAGTAATGGCACCAGCCTCCATAACTTCTCTCAATATGCCCGCTGAAATAACTTCAGCATCCATCTGCATTTACATGTACAGTCAGCGAGAAATTTAAAAACCAACATTAATAAGAACAGCTAACAATAAACTTCCATGTCAAAGCTTCAAATCCAAATTATAGACTATTAATCCGAAAGAACATACAACATTGATCCTATATATCAACTATAAGAGTTTCATTTTTCTCCTTCCTGTGAAGGTTTATCATCATATTAGATATTTCGTGATTTCTTATCAAAATACTCGGAGTATACTCCAGTAAAATCACAACTGAACACAAAATATTAGGCATTTCCAACAAGGGGTTACTCCATGTCCGCACGCACACCTTTCGTTTATTGCTAAATCCTAACTAAGCAAACGTAAATTGTCATGCAGTAATGTTGACCAACAACTATTGCATTTTCTGTCCGCAAGTCTAATGGCCATTAAGTGAGTAACATGATAAGTTGATAGTTAATGGTTATGATTTGGCAATAAACGAAAAGTTGAAGTTTCCATTTTAGGAAAATTTTATAGCACGTGACAAGCATGTGACTGGTGTTTTACGGCGTTAGTCACACTTAACAGATTTTGATACATTTTGAGAATTAATAAGTTGAAACATGTTACTATATGATACATTTCATATATGTGGGTTATGATTTGAGGTGACATGGAGTTCTTTCTTTCCAATAATTTACAACATTAACTACCTACTAATTATCCTAATTTCTTCTTACTATGAATCCAACAGCTCCACTCACAATTACTCACTGTTTAGCTAATTCAACTCCGAATATAATCTTCACATACAAAATGGAGAAATGAGGGTTGGACAACGGTACCTGAAGATCGGCGAGAACGATGGCGACGGACAAGGCCTTGGAGAGAGGAGAGCGGCCGTCAGGAGCGAGAGGCAAGTTCTGCAAGATGGGAATGGAGAGCTTGAGGGCTTTGAAGAGAATGCGCGAGGAGCTGGTGGACAAGACATTCATCCTCTCGGTGAGGTCGTTAAACGCTCCGACCAGCTCCACCACCATCTTTCCGCCGGCGTGCTCGAGCGCGGTGGCCCTGGGGGACTGGAGCCTGAGAGCGCCGGAGAGTGGGCGGTGGAGAGGCAAAATGCGACAGGACTTGGGGAGGAAACGGGAAATAGAGGGCGTGATTCGGAGGTTGGGGTCTTGGAGGATGGAGTGGTGAGATTGGTGGAGGTCAATCGCCATGGAAGGTCGTAGAAGAACAAGGAAGGGTCGATGGGTTTCAACAAGATGGAAAGCTGTTTTCCTTCTCGTTGATAACAGTGACGTGGCTCCTTGTTTGTGGTTCTCACCTCAATTTCCGCAATTAGGAACCTCAATTTTTCAATGTATTTCTTTTTCGGGTTAATTAACGTATACAAATATTATATATTCGTGTACTAAGAGTAGGGGTGGGCATTGGGTGGTTAACCACCCAATGGAACTCTTTACGAACCAAATCCGATATTATCGGTTTGATATATTTTGGAATCAGTCTCAATTCATAAACAAATTTTTTACAGTGAAACCAACCAGTTCACTAACCGGTTGGTTCGTGGTTTTAACTAACCAACCATTTTACTACATGTAAGTACAAATTTAGATACAAATAACCATAACATATTTCTATTTCAAGCCAAAACATATGACTATATTCACTAAAACAAAAGAAAAATTACATATAAGTCATTGTGTTCTATGTTAGCAATCCGTGTGACACAAAAGAGTGTTCATGGGTCATTCATCTATATCAGATCAGTGGTTATTATGAAGCCACATGTAAATGATGAACAGTACCGGTTTGGTTGGTTAACCGATGGTTTGGCGTTTTAAGAACCGACAACCAACCGTTAACTTTCCGGTTCGATCGTCAAGAACCCGCAACCAACCGTTAACTTTCCGGTTTCGGGTTTTCCGGTGCGGTTTGCGGTTGGTGGTGGTTGGTTTTAGCGGTTTCGGTTTTTTTTGCCCACCCCTAACTAAGAGCATGTACGATGAAAAAGCTTGCATGTGAAGTTTGTATGTAAGGCTCGTATGTTGACTGGACAAAACAGTGGGACTCGAGACTCAAAATAGTGTGTGTTTTACAATGGGGCTTGGATGTGTGGCTTGGATTGTGAGTGGACCAATCATATTTAGTTATATCTGATTTTTCGTATTTTAAAACAAATAGGACGCGTGGCACACGACCATTGGCCGACCTTCGGACACGGGACGCGGGCCTCGGCCCGGCCCGCGTCCTGCGGCCTGCAAAAACGCGAGCCGGGCCGATGTGCCGGTGCGTTGTTCATGCTCTAACGCATACATCATTGTTGTAAAAGTTCCCGTCTAGTCCGCTTAGGCCCCAAAATCTGTAAGAACGCCCGACTTGCCGCCTCGCCTAGGCCCCAACAACTGAAAACCACATGAGGTCCCACCCGATTAGTCTGAAACTTGAGCTCTGGTTTGTGAAATTGGACCTTTGAAAAAGAGATGAAAAGGTGAGAGGGACAATATGTTTGTAATAGTCTTAAATTTCTTGATAAAAAGAATATGACACGTGTCCCTTTTTGGTGGTTTATCATTATAATTTATATTTTTATTAAAATAAAAAGTAAAATCAAAATGAGAGCATCATTTGATTTAGTTTTTTGTAATTTGATACTTGATGTTTTTTTATATCGTACACATATAGTTATATTTTGATTTTTTGGTTATATTTATGTAATATATATTTATTAATAATTTAAAATATTAAAAAATTAAATCCGCCTAGGCCCCGACTAGTCTCCGCCTAACGCCTAGGGGTCCTCACCGCCCGACTAAAGCTTAGTGCCATTTACAACCATGACATACATAGAAACGTCTAGTTTGAGACTTCTTTAGAGTTTTCGACGTTCTTAGACTCATAGAAAAATCTAGTTTACATCGTAGACAATATCAATGTACTAAGAACTAAAGTAAAAAACATAAGAACACAAAAAAACAATAGGTCAAACTTGTCTAAGAAACCTTGAGAAGAGCCGCATATGTGGTTGTTCGACCGCCTCCTAATAGATCCTGTTTTCCAAAACAGACTAGGATGCTCCCCTTGAAGAGGACCGATCGGTCCGTCGTCTTGGTTCGTCGGGGTAACCCGACTTGGGTTGTCGTGGAACGATACACCATCTTACCGTCTCACTCCTGGATCTCAAATCCACTATCCGAATAGTTATGGTAGGTCAAACTTGTCTAAGAAACCTTGAGAAGAGCCGCATATGTGATTATTCGACCGCCTCCTAATAGATCCTGTTTTCCAAAACAGACTAGGATGCTCCCCTTGAAGAGGACCGATCGGTCCGTCGTCTTGGTTCGTCGGGGTAACCCGACTTGGGTTGTCGTGGAACGATACACCATCTTACCGTCTCACTCCTGGATCTCAAATCCACTATCCGAATAGTTATGGTAGGTCAAACTTGTCTAAGAAACCTTGAGAAGAGCCGCATATGTGATTATTCGACCGCCTCCTAATAGATCCTGTTTTCCAAAACAGACTAGGATGCTCCCCTTGAAGAGGACCGATCGGTCCGTCGTCTTGGTTCGTCGGGGTAACCCGACTTGGGTTGTCGTGGAACGATACACCATCTTACCGTCTCACTCCCGGATCTCAAATCCACTATCCGAATAACTATGGTGCCTTCTTCAACCGTTTCCATCTGATGGTCGTCGCATGGAAGACGATGTCGATAGGAACATACGAGACTCGTAGGTAGGGCTTCGAGAGAGAGTCGGGGGAGTGGAGGTCATGACCCCTAACTACATACTGAAGAGTGTTGACGGTTGTGTGACCTGGGGAAGGGCATCGACCAGGACGGACGAGAGCAATGGGAGCTCGTGGTGTTGTAGAGGAGGTGTCTTCTCGAAGTGGATGAGGAAGGTAAGGGTGAGGGTAGCAACCGGGGAGAAAGTGGTGGCTATGAAAGTCGAAAAGTAACAAGGATGATAACAACGACAACGTGAGAAGGAGAGATCATTGTATCCCTAATTAATCCCACTAAATTGAAATTGAGTTACTTTAATAACATTTATTATAAATTTTGACAAAATTACATTTAAATAAAACTTATACGGAGATGGCCCTATTTTGTCCTCAAACAACCCAGGTATACGATCAAAGACATTATTGATGAATGATATTAAATTATTATACCTTTTGGGTATCCTTATTTTTAAGTATACTTCACATGTTTTAGGGTTCGTTTGAGGGGAAGTGGCTGACAAGTCATCCACATACAAGTGAATTGTAGTCCAATATTGGGTTACGAACTTTGCATACTCAAGCCTTATTATGATGAGTCCGATTTTTCTTCATCCAAAAATGGTAGTTGCATCTTCGAGTCGTCATTTAGTGGAGAAAGAGAGGTAAAACGCATAAAAATAGATATGAGAGGTTGGAGAAGAGGTATGGATGAACACTACTGTAGAAATTGACTTGACCAGCAGATTAAATACAGTCGATGGTAAAGTTTGGACAATTTAACAACGTATCCCACATCCGTAGATAAAGTGGTAATTTAGCCAACGGATATAATATACGAGTCACAATGTATTTGTATTGCAAAAAAAAATAATACATTGTGGTAATGTAATAATGTTGTATATCCCTCTTATTTGATAATTATATATAAAAAAAGTACCATAAACTTGTTTTTCTGTCACAAGTTATATGAAAATAATTGTTTCACCCTTAAAAGTTGTTATTATCCGTATATGAATTACAAGGAACGTTCTCGGAGAACTCTTTTCGGGTTGTAAAAGAACTCTTTAGGGTTGAACTCTTCCATCCCCAACCGTCTCCATCTTTTCCGACCCCCTATCTCCATGGCTTCCGGTCACATTCACACACCACGGCCGGCACACAACCCCCCCCCCCCCCCCCACCGAGTTCTCTTCGGCCTCGTTTCAATCAGAATCTATTCCGGATCTGGTAAAGTCGAGCAACACTATTCCTGCGACCAGAACGATCCCGGACAGCAACCACGCCTCGCCCCCGCCTCATCTACGGCCATGGCACAAGCCCCGGCATGGCTTGCACTCCGTCGCCCTCACGCTGAAACCGATGGGAGTTCTCCTCGGCGGTCTCGCCCCGTCTATCCCCGATCTGCTCTGCCCTCGCCTTGACGGATTCATCCAAGCTCTATGCAACTCCGGCCAAGTACACTGCAAGTCCGGTCGGGTACTCTATAAGTCCGACCAGGTATTCTGCCAATCCCCCAGACTTCCAACCGGAACTCTCGATTCGGTGTCGGATTGGGAAGATGAGGACGACTTTTTGGTCATCCCGACGGGAAGCTATCCCGATGTAAGGGGAGGACAAGGAGGAGCAGACTGTACAGGTGGAGGCGCTACAGCCTCCTGCGGAAGAATGAGAAGACTCGGTGGGGGTGGGAGGGACCGACTACGAACTATAACCATAGACCCGGGACTGCCGGTGCTGGGAAGTCTCGGGAAAGCCGCAATCAGAACATTGTTCAAGTTTGTTTTATGTTTTTTATTATTTTAGTTTGGTTTGGTTAGTTCCCTTCGATTGTTGGACTATTTATTTTCTGTTTGGTACTTTAGAAATGTCGGTAAGGGGAACTCTTGAGTTAAGATCTGCGATCAGAAACAAACTATTTCTACGGATCCATGAACGCTTAGTGGACTACGGTCGAGTGAGACAAATATCTAGAATCCTGGACAGTTATACCCTAACTTGTAAGATTTACATTTTACAGTAATACAATACCCCATCTACTCGTTTGAAAAAAAAAACTGTTTCACCCTTACAATTTAGACCTAAAAACAAAAGATCCATAATTTCCATGCCGCTCTGTATTAGATATAAAAATAGATGGAGTTTTGTTATCTGATTAATATTTTCTAAAATTGTTCAAGTGAACACCACAGTGGTCAAACCTCAACTTTTCATATTATAAGTCTTGAATTTAACTCCCGTTAAATGTGCATTTATTACACTGTATATACACACGGCATTGCGCTAATTCTGAAAATTTGGTATTATTTTCTCGTAAAATAAAAATACTTTTAAAAAATTAATTTTGTAAGGAAAAACACTTTTTTGCAAATACCTCACGGCACTGTGTAATTGTACCTTCTACTTGTTACACCTTACTTTAAAAACATATAATTGAGTTACTTATGGCATCAAAAAGAAACAAAAAATCCAGCAGAACAAGAGGAATACATGGTTAAGATCATTTCAGATAGAGATCTGATGAACTTAATGAGTATAATTTAATCCCTAACAGCTGCAATCTTATGATAGGATCAACTAAAAATAAACTAACGCGGCCCATCCTTTTTATCACAAATCCTTGATGCTATGTATAATTGACAAAGCAAAAGGGTGTGACCCCAAGATCCTGAAACTGACAACACGCCACACCAGCAACCTTAAGAATTCAGAACTAATCAGCCACCATAAACGGATCCACTTCCCCAAGATCAGCAACCAATGGTTCCAACTGTGACTCATCTTCATCTTCTGGAGCAAAATAAGTGGGGAATGGAAGCTGTGAAACATCGGGTTTCTTGCAAAATGCATCTTTTATGAACACATGATTCCCTTCTGCACCAGGGACCTGTAACAACATAGCACCCACAATCAAAACATAGTTTTCCCCAATGTAATCTCATCAATGGCTTGAATTAGTTGTGACAAGGTTATGATAACATTTATGCCTTTTCTGGATTTTCCAAAATTCAGAAAGTTTATCCTGACAATTATTGGGCTACATGAACCAAATTAACAAGGCATGAATCATCTTAAGGTTGCATATAATGAGACAGGCTCTTCCTGCACTCTCCGAACAATGAAGCTTTTTAAATCATAAAGGTTAAAATGATGATGAAACCATACCTGGCCTCTAACATACAGTAAATTCCTAGCAGGATCTATTTTGTAGACCCACACATTTTTTACAGTCCTTTGCTTTCCACCCATTCTCCCAGCCATCTTTCTCCCTTTAAAAACCTGTTCACTGCAGTCATTAGTAACAAAACCAATACAGTGGCAATACTTATTCAGCAATGCAACTCCATTTATCATGCAGATTAGATATCGTTACTGTGATGTCATTTAAAAAAAGAACCCTCATGAGACCTACAACTTGTGTAGATTAAATACAATATTATAATCAATCCACATTCTACACTGATCACTATCACTATGTGCACTTTTGTTCTTTGAACATATATATGTAATTTTACCTAGGATCTATGACAGTATAGTTCTATGTAATATAATAAATAAAATCAGTGAAATACAAGCTTATCATAAATATATAGATGTAGTAACACTAAAACACAACTTAATCAATATTTTTCATCCCTGACCAGAGAAACCCAAATAAAATCTAAAGCCCCGAGGCCAGGATCAGAAACACGTTAAATTATAGTATTATCAATCACTGCTTTAAAATCTTGTGAAAATGGAATAGTTATTAAAATAAAAGATGATTGGAAAGAAGGTGCATACAAAGCACTATCAAGATACAGAATTAGAGAACAAAAAAGAAAGTATTATCAAGTAAGGTATGTATTTATGCAGGCATCATTTATCACTCAATCAAACTCACTTCATCGGCCAAAAAATACAGTCATGGTTCTTATCAAATAAAATATTTTTTTGTACAACGCGTTTTCCACTTCATCAACCAAGTGGTTTTCAAGATATGTTCTTATTCGCATATTAACCAATTGGTAATCAATGACATCATAAAAAAGACTCAATGATACGGAAAAAAAAGATGCAAGATAAGAAACATCAGAAATAAACATTTAAATAGAAGTTATGGACCTTCAATGAACAAAAGGAATACACACACCTTTCCAGGTGCATCTCGCTGACCGGTAGAACCACCACTACGATGTGACAATGATGCACCATGACTTGCTGGCATACCCTTAAACCCATGTCTTTTCATTACACCCTGGACAAGAATAAGAAATATATCACACAAAAGGGCACAAACAAAGCAGGCCTCACTGATTATTTCAGACATCTGAATCCAGTTTAATGTATGCGGACATACATTTAATGTTAATGATAATATGAAGCAAATGATATGAAAACAATGGCTTTATAAAAATGAAAGCAATGCAAGATAGCAAAAAAAATAACAAGGATGTTAGGCACAATACCTAAAAACAAACATAAAGCACAAATGCAAACAACGTACACTGTATCCCCATAATTATGTTTCAGAATACAAAACACTACAAAAAAAACATAATATACTGACTTAACATTTTAAGGTGAATGGTTGATGTTATTTCGATCACACTTTAATTTAATCGTAATAAGTTTATCCATCCGTTTGGGTGTCCCCAAGTGACTATAATACTACATTTTACATAATACCCACCTCTGTTTGCCCGTTTCAAAAAGTTATGCCTCAGCATCAACAGACCCTACTAACACCACATAAGCATCCCGTGTACAACAGCTAACCGATTTAAACTTGCTAAATTACAACAAAAGAGGTTTGCCTATAGATTGAGGTGGTCAAGCTAAGGTTAAATGTGGTACAATACAAAAGGATCTATTAATCTTGTGGCATATAACCCGGAAGATTATAATCACATTCACAATAATAACCTGGCAAATGGGTATGATATATTCTTATAGTGATGGGATAATAACAAGCAGCAATCATCAACCCATATAAGATGCTGGCAACTGAAATAACACTACACCTGAAAACCTTTCCCTCTTGTGATTCCTGTGACATCTACATACTGGCCTGGAACAAAATGACGAGCACCAATGGAATGACCAACAGGAAGTAGGGCATCCTCTGTCACAGGAAACTCCCTCAATTTCCTCTTCATAGGAACACCTTGAGCTCTAAAATGACCCACTTCAGGTTTTGTCAAATGTTTTTCTTTCTTCTGCCCGCAACCAATCTGACTAACACCACAGCACAAATTCAGTACAACCTTATATAAAATCCACCAAAACCTTCACAGTACAAGCAAACCCACAAAAATTTGATTACCTGTAGAGCAAAGATACCTTCTTTCTCCACAGTCTTGACCTGAGAAACGACATTGTCATCAACCCAGAGGATAGAAATCGGAACCCTAGCACCCCATTTGTCCCACAGAGCGGTCATTCCACACTTGACGGCGATGACTCCTGATCGCTTGGACTGGCGGGTCATGACCCTCGGCTTCGGCACAATAATCCGACCACGTTGTTCAGACTCGCCCGAATCGATCAAGGCCTCGGAACTGAACCTATTCGTGATGTGAAACGATGCGGGAGTAAATGTGGGTGCTTGGTTGATGGAGAGATGACGGAGACGAGAAATGAGGCCTCTCGATAAGACCGACATGCTTGAGAAAATTACAGTGGCGTGAGGTTTATGCACCCAAAGGGAATGAAAGTTCGGTGGTGGGTTTAAAGTGTCAGGAGGTTGAAGACGACGACTTGAAAGGCTTCGAGTTGAGAGAAACAGAGATTTAGGGGTAGGGTTTTTGGATTGGGATTTATTCCCTGCTTTGATGGTCTTGCGTGTTCCTCTCATGACATCCAATTGTACCATGCCACCTGTAGAGCAACAATACGCATTTCAAAGATTACGAAGGGCGTTTTAGTCTTTTTCATTCCTAAAAAATGTGAGAAGAATTAAAATCAATTTTTAAAATGGTGTGAGTCTAACTTTGCCAGACAATCCAAAAGATAGAGAGTAGAGAGGATGAGCTCACTCAAGCTTCTTCAAGCTCAGCCCACTCCATCCTCGTCCAAGCCCCACCAATCTCCGATGCTCAAGCTCGATTATTGCTCTTCCATGGCCGAGCTCAAGCAGTATCACTCCCAAATCATCCGCCTCGGTCTCTCTGCTGACAATGATGCCATGGGCAGGGTCATCAAGTTCTGCTCCATCTCCAAATCCGGTGACTTGGGCTATGCACTCAAGGTGTTCGATAAAATTCCCCACCCAGATGCCTTTATCTACAACACCATTATGAGAGGGTATTTGCAGTCCCAGTCACCCAGGAAGTGTTTCCTTCTCTACCTAAGATTGTTGCAGGACTCTGTTGTTCCTAACAATTTCACCTTCCCCTCTGTTATACGAGCTTGCTGTGTTGATGGTGCTGTACAGGAAGGGAGGCAGATTCATGCCCATGTTCTGAAATTTGGGTTCAGCTCAGATGGGTTTTCGCTCAACAATTTGATTCATATGTATGTGAATTTTCACTGTCTGGAGGAAGCTAGGAGGGTGTTTGACAGGATGTGTAACCGTGATGTTGTGTCTTGGACCACTCTGATTACAGGGTATTCTCAATGTGGGCTCGCAGATGAGGCTTTTCAAGTTTTTGAGATGATGCCAGATAGAAACTCTGTCTCTTGGAATGCAATGATAGCTGCTTATGTCCAGAGTAATCGATTTCACGAAGCCTTTGCTTTGTTCGATAGGATGCGAGCAGAGAAGGTGCCATTGGATAAATTTGTGGCAGCAAGTATGTTGTCTGCTTGTACAGGGTTAGGGGCTCTAGAACAAGGGAAATGGATACATGGGAACATCAAGAAGAGTGATGTTGAACTAGACCCGAAACTTGCTACAACGATCATTGATATGTATTGCAAATGTGGGTGCTTGGAGAAGGCTTTTGAAGTCTTCAATGGGTTGGCTCACAAGGGAGTTTCTTCTTGGAATTGCATGATTGGAGGCTTGGCGATGCATGGGAAAGGAGTGGCTGCCATCGAGTTATTCAAAAGGATGGAGAAGGAGATTGCTCCGGATAACATCACTTTTGTGAATGTCCTCAGCGCTTGTGCTCATTCAGGGCTAGTTCAAGAGGGTCGCCATTACTTTCAGTACATGATGGAAGTTCATGGCATTGAGCCAAGAATGGAGCATTTTGGATGCATGGTTGATTTGCTTGGAAGAGCTGGATTGTTGGAGGAGGCAAAGAAACTTATTGAGGATATGCCCATGAACCCTGATGTGGGCGTGTTAGGTGCACTTCTTGGAGCTTGTAAGATCCACAAGAACATCGAGTTGGGGGAGGAAATAGGAAAGAAAGTGATTGAACTCGAGCCCAATAACAGCGGGCGCTATGTTCTTTTAGCTAACTTGTATGCTAGTGCTGGAAGATTTGAAGATGTTGCTAATATGAGGAAGATGATGAATGACCGGGGAGTGAAGAAGACTCCTGGATTATCCATAATTGAATTAGAGGGAGTTGTTGATGAATTCATTGCAGGAGGAAGAGCTCATCCTCAAGCTAAGGAAATATATGCGAAAGTGGATGAAATGTTAGAGTCCATAAGATGTATAGGCTATGTTCCTGACACTGATGGAGTGCAGCATGATCTTGATGAAGAAGAAAAAGAGAACCCTTTATACTACCACAGTGAGAAACTTGCCATTGCATATGGCCTGTTGAAGACTAAACCTGGGCAAGTTCTTCGTATTTCGAAGAACTTGCGAGTTTGCAAAGACTGTCACATAGCAAGTAAGCTCATATCAAAGGTTTATGATCGTGAAATAATTGTAAGAGATAGGAACAGGTTCCATCATTTCAGGTATGGAGAGTGTTCATGTAAGGATTACTGGTAGAAAATCCATAACATTTCATTACATATTCCATTATATATGTATAGAGATAAATTTGTGTCTGCTGAATAACTGTCCACAAAAATATCATAAAAAGTTCATAAATTCATTGAGTTGTAATTATATACAAAAAGAATATGTTTCAAGGACCATTCCTTGTGGTACAAACTAGGGACTCATCTCAACTGTTAGATCGTCCAGATGGAAGGCTCCGATTAAAAAACAAAAACAATTAATGACATGAATGATTAATATACAAAACGTTGAATTTATTTTATAATCAAAACCCTCTTAAAAATCATGTACAGTTGGAACCACGGGTTCAAAACCCAGATGTGCTCTTAGTTTGTATTCTAATAGAAGTATGGGTTAAATATCGAAACTTACTTTTAATTATTGGTCACGAACACTACACTACCCAATGTTTCAAAATCACAAATGCACTACCTTAAGTATTGGTCACGCTATTTTGTTAGTAAAAATGGACGAAACATTCTATTCTGTTAGTCATATGACCTTTTCATTTAATGGATGGTAAAATGACGAATTTACCTTTAATTATTTGACCTCTATATATTTTATAACGAACAATAACGAGGGTACAATGGTAATATTCCTTATAAAATATATAGAGGTCAAATAATTAAGGGCAAAATCGTCATTTTATGATCATTAAATAACACATGAGGTCATATTACTAACGGAATGGAATACTCCGTCCATTTTTACTAACAAAATCGCATGATCAATACTTAAAGTAGTGCATTTGTGATTTTGAAACATTGGGTAGTGTAGTATTCGTGATCAATACGTAAGATTAAGTTTCGATATTTAACCCAAGAAGTTTTTACCCAAATATACCTATATGTATATTAAGTTAGAAATGCCCATCTTTTGGGCATGAGCATTCTTGCAGTATTCGTATATATATAATGTTTTAACTGTGTTAACTTATAGTATAAAGGATATCCATGTTGGTGACTTGGTGTGGAGAGAAGGAAGGTGGGAGGGTTGTGGGTGGAGAAGTAACATAGTTGATATAGTACTAACCAACTCATGGGTTAAAAAATATATATGAATTATTTCTTAATCACTTGAGTATTTCAGATAAAACCAACATTCACTTGCTGACAACCAAACTAAACGAACTGTATAGATTTTACAAGTAAGAGACTAGCAAATCCAGTTTGTCTCACATGGCATCGAAAAAGGATTAAATTGTATATGACAATATTTGATCTTGAATACATAAGTGAGACACCCACAACTTACAATTTACAAGAAAATAAGTGCCAATAGAGTTGACTAAAACTTGACAGCAACACGAGCCCGCCTAGATTTTCATGGAAGGGGCTCTTGTGAATCTCCCAAACGAGACAAATGAAGATATGCATCAGTCCCTACACACATGCAACAAAAGCATTAGGATGTTTTGGGAAATTTTGGGTACATGAAAACAAATATATGAGATCGGATTACATAAGAAAGTACATCAGATATGAACTCCCGTATAGCTATAGTAGGTACAACAAAAGAGATGCAAGTTGAAGGAACAACATCACAAAGAAACACTTCAAAAGTTCAATCATCACTAAGCCAAGAATGCAAGATTTGGAACTCACCATATCCTTCCATTGAGATAATTTGTAGATCCCCTCCAAAATAGCGGGCATACAAGCGACTTATTGGAAGCCCGTAACCATATCCAGCCATTATCATCCCATCAGTTGTTGTTCCAAGATCAGTCTCCTCGTCCAATGGGTTTCTTGCAGTGGTATAAAGGTATGTGAAAATTTTGGGAAGACCACTTCTTGGTATTCCACCACCCTCATCCGACACCTATGAGCCAATCAGATGAAACCAATCAAACAGGGGATCAGAATTGCGAACTAAGGCAACTGAATGCTTAGTAGAACCATGTCATGTCACATCTTCTACTTGAAAAAGAGGCTGCATGTACGGTTTTTCTTTATGGAAACCTCATAATTTTTTGATCAGCTACTATGAGTACCGAGATTTGGGCTCACTTGCTTATGTAGAAGTAAGGACTACCAAACTTTTGATTCTTAGACTTCTAAGATCAAAGCATTATGGGCTCAAGACACCCTTTTAAACCAGAAAAGAGTTATAATATTATCATTAGACCTCCCACCTTGAGAAAGAGTCCCAACAGGAATGGGGACTTGGGAGAGATAGATAAAGGCTAGAGGATAAAGGGTAGGGACTTGAACCCTGGTCTCGAAGACCCAGGTTCAAGTGTTTGACCAGCTAGACATACAAGCTTTGGAAACCTCATAATTAGCATGAACTATAAGGCAAAAGATAACATAGACACACACAAAAGAGTAACTACCAAGAGAGAGAGTACCTTGATAGTAACATCCTCTATTCCATCTGCAACTATTATCCTAATAGGAGGTGCAACTTTATCGGAGTCCATAAACCGCTCTTGAACGGCTCGCAAGGAGTTCTTCACTAATTCAAAAACCATAAGATGCAAATGTGAAGGGACATACCTGTTACAAAAGAAAACAACATAAACATTGTATGGAAAGGAAAGTAGCTGTTTAATTTGTTCCAGCCACAGATGAAGGCAACATGATGTATATGCTTACGGGAATGTAAAGTTGGGGTCTCCATATACATTGACATCGGGGGCACTTCCATACTCACGCATACAAATAGCACGTGCATCCTCACTGGCATTTCGTGCTACCTCCATAGGAGACATTTTCAAATGTATATAACCAACACAATGAGGAGGGGGGTTTGGATTGTGCAACTCCACATGCTGTCCTGAGTATCACCAAATTTGAAGCACATATAAAAGGTTCAATCCACATTCTCAATAGTATAGGTTGGTCAACTAAGAACTTTATATGTATTGAATCTATGCCAACCAATAAGCATGCGAATGCCGATTCTTGACATGTAAAAGCGATCCAAAAACTGTTGAATCTCGTTAAGGCCCTCATAGTAGATCTTTGGTTGCTTCAAACTTTGCTTCAACTGTTGAACACCCAAAGCCATTGTTGGAACCACATTGTTGTGTCTCACCTTAATTGCCTTGATCATTTCTGTAAATTCCCTCTCGTCATTGAAATCTTTAACCTCAGGAAAAGATCTCAGATCACGGAAAGAATCCAAATACCAATCACGCACCTAAGAGGAAAAGGATTACCGTGCAATGAGAATCTGCTGTCAGAAACTCAATTCTGCATTTGTTACCAAGACACTACAACTATCTATAGGCCCCTTTCCATACTAGTGATTTGAATAAAGTCAGAGTCATGACAAAAAGTGTAAATTACTAAGCATATTAAATTGCATTAGTGAAACAGAACAAGCTTAAACCCAATCGGAATCAAAGCAACCATTTACAGACCTGTGTGTCTGACAGTTCAAAATGCCTTTTCCTTCAGTAAGGGAACACAAAATGAAAAGGCGGGCTATCGCTAAATAACATTAAAAAGAAGGTTAGATACAGATAGGGAGAGAGGAAAGCAAAAAGTATTTAGTATGTACTAAGCCAAACCTAATATGTGTACAATGAAACAACAACAATAGTAGTGTACATAAACAAACTGCTAAATATGAACACTGGAAAGCCTAGCAAATCCAATTTTGATACCATTTAACAAATCAAATCAGGCTGTAAATGGTATTACTTAAAAGTTCAAACTCTTAATCTATAGTGTCACAATAGCAGAGTTATCAGTGGCCACACTGCACCAATCTCCACATGACCTATATTAGAATATAATATTCCAAATTCAGAACTAGTAAAAGAAAATCTCAGTTACCCATTTGAATACTATAAAGAAACACTAGAAAAATTACATGATTATGTTTTTAATTCTATAAATCCATCACGTTCTATTAACAATCCTACAGCCTCAGACTAATCATAGACAATTGCAGCACATCAATTACACACAGAGAAGTTCAAAGCGTGAAAAGTGAAAACCCAATCAAACAATGAAAATGTTATAAAAAATCTGGAATTCATGATCTACGAAAAAAACCCAGTTTCTCATACAAACAAAGTAGCATAAATAGAAATTTCATACAGAAATGGCAAAAACATGAAGACCCATTTCCCAAATCCAGTAAGCGGAGAGGGAATATAGAGATACCTTGAGAACAGCTGGTTTTTCGGATAAACCGCATGGGAGAGCCTCGAGCTCGATGGCCCGGCGAGCGATTCTGATGGGGAGCTCCTTGTGGAGGAACTGGGCGGAGAGGAGCAAATTGCGGTCACCGGGCTTGAAATCCATCATGTAGCGGAGAGTGACACCGGTCTGCTTCATGCAGCCCCATCGGAGGACCTCGTCGATCAAGCTCTTGGAGAAGGTCTCGCTCAGCTTCTTCTTGGCCGCCATAGGTGAAGAATTGAGCAACAGCTACATGCAAAGGCCAAGCCACAGAACAGAGCCACTACACTGAGCGAATCTGCCACTGAATCCACTGATACACTACACAAGCACATTAAACGGTGCGTTTTGTGAGGAGGATAAGAGACAGGCTCTGGCCTCGGTTTTCTGCTACTATGGTTTATTCGTTAACCAGGGTGAGAATGGTCGTTAGGCCACGTGTCACACTACTGTATGCTGTGAGATTTTCGTCCGTAGTTTCGGCCGTCTCTGATTTTCATTTCCAAACCGTTTTTTTCTCGATCCCGATTTGTTTTCATTTATCATCGTTGGTTGGTACATTTTATTTGTTAGAGAGATACTATTACTAATATTAGAAACATTTGTGAGATTGACCGAATGTATTATGAATTTTTTAAATTTCAATACAAGAGATTTAAAGATTATTAGTTAATTAATTAAAAGACCGGACGTTGTCAAATCAAGTTCTGTCACCTCGAAACGGAGTTACCCCGACCCTATGGTCCCCGTCATAATCAAAGCCCACGTCAATGTGACTGCTTTGACCTTGTCACAAGAACTTGTTAATTATCGGTAGTGATGCATATGTCGTCCTCCACCTTATAGGGTTGGATCCTCCTCCGTCTCTCCTATAAAATTCATCATCTAGGATATTTAGACTCTCTTATCTCAACCTGAAGATATCAATTTTGTTTTAGTAAAAATGTCAGTGAACAATGTTCTACTATTAACTTGTAAGGAAATTTTGTTTTATGCATGTTCTTACTTTGTCGGAGCATCTATTATCCGATACACTTTTATGTATGCTTGCATTAGACGATGAATAATGTTGTCCTTTTCGGTCAAAAAAATAATTAAACAATCCGACCACATAATTTATTAATTTACACCCGTATTTGTGGGTGATGACGGGCCTGTTCGTGAGAAAAATGGATTTAGATAGAACACATATAATTGATGAGGGGCGAGGAATCGGATAGGTTGGTGGTGATCACTCACTCATGAAATTGCTGTTGAGTTTATTTGGAGATATTTATATAGAAGAAGGAGAATTGACAACCCATTCCAACTCATTTGTTTTTTTCCTTTTTCATTTGTGAGTTGGCTCTTCTTGTTCCTCACTTTTTATCAACCCACCACACGAGATCATGCTCCCTCCAACATCTCGTTAAGAGGGAGGTGCACTTGTAAATTGTAATTAGTTTAGTTATATAATTTCACTATTAGTAACGGTGGTTGAATTCGAATATAAAATGATCATTCTTTAGCATGAGGAGAGTATCAATACTCGATCTTTGAGGATGAAACCTGAAACAGGCACTAATGTGAGCTGCCAGAACAGCTATGTCCATAGGATTACAATTACTTAAATTGGAAATACCTGTAAGCATAAATGTAACAAATGGAAAAATGTTAATACATTCCATTAGTTTTTCCCGACGTGTTGTTGTCTCAATGAATACCATCCCGAGGACAGCTACACAGTATAACGGATTAGTCGACCTTGCACAAGATACTTAGAATCACTTAGATGGACTGGACGGTACAACCTCTTAAAAGTCCAACCTCTATCGTCTCCCTTCAGATATGGTTGAAGGCTTGGTTGATAATACGATTACTTGACTTATACCTGATAAAAGATCATGTCGATATTTGGTAGGGCTTGTGCTACCTATTGGTCTTGTGGATCGTCATCTCAAGCATCGACAATGTTAAAAAGCTCTATTGTTCCCAAGACATTCCACCCCATTTTCCACATCCCACAGTTACACCGGTAAATCGACATCAAAACTACCTCTTCTCCTCAAAGTAAAGGATCAGATTTAAAATAGGGGTTGGTTCCGGAAGTGCCGGATCCATGGTCTTCGATGCCCCGACTTACTTCCTCATATCCCCCACGTCCACGACCATAACAAGAAAGGAATCGGACGAAACCTTATGTTCGTCCTCTCTCTCATGTCTCGAACTTCGAATACGCCTTGTGTGTATCAACATGCTCACCACTCCAGAGATCACTCTCTTCCTTCTAAAACCAAACGTTGTGTCGAGATGCTTCTCCCGTTTTTTTTTTTTTAAGGGTTAGGTTTAAAATACAAGGATGTTTTTGTTATTTCTAAGAAAATGAACTAAATTACTAGATTTTCTAATGTTTTAAATTTATAAACATTTTACAGCGTCTAATAAGTTCAAAAGTTGGTAGGTAAATGAAACGTGTATACATTAGTGTTTTCATATTTGTCTCGTGGCAATGATATGGTTATGTTTTATTTTACAATTAATTTTTTGAAAAGGTGCTCTTCCATTGAACATAGGTAACCAAAATACAATCTAATGGGGCGAAATTTTAATCTCCGCAAAATATTCTGAAACCCCCTATCATATGTGTATTGACGGTTTAAGCCACAGAACTCAATCCCATTAAGCGACATAAGAGGTAATGTTTAGCAAAATTGATAGGCACAATTAAACATACACATGGAGCTAAAGACCCTACCAGGTGATTGCCTTAAACTAGTTGGACAAGTCGGGTTACCCCAACTCTTGGAAGAAAGTCAAGTAGACCCGAGCCATACTAGTGTGAGATGGGCTTCCAGACCCTCACCTAACACCCCGTTCAGTTCATCATATCCATTGGCGAGACTGCGAAATCTCTCCTTGACTATACTCAAAACACACGGGTAATTATTTGGTAATTATTTGACTTATTATCAATAAGAATACGTATATTATTTAGATAAAAATAAAACATTTCATATATTTTAACAGAATATTCCTTGATTTTCAATCCATTTTAACATAGATAAACGATACCACTAACTGACCAACTTTGAAAATGACACTTTGAGTATAGTAATGGAGAAGGTATAGTGAAAATGTAGGATACGACATTTTCGAAATTCTCACGAGTTAGAGAGCTTCCTCGGCTCAGTCCATTCAGACGATAGCTGTCCAGAACGTGAGTATTTTATTTGAATTTCCTTCTCAATATTTCCGAAAAGGAAAAGCAAGTAAAAGAAAATTTGTGCAGAAATTATTCCATTACCAGACATCGATTCTTCCTCTTCCTCTTCCTCTTCCTCTTCCTCTTCCTCTTCCTTCCACGCATCTCAATTTCCACTTCTCTCTCAAACCCTAAAATCCTCCCCCTTTTTTTAATTTATTTGTTCCATTTCCTGGGTTTTTGCTGTTGTAATCAACCCTTCCGGCTAGGGTTTCCTCGTGGAGTCAGATTAGCCGGGATTTCCCCCTAAATCTCCGGTGACACATGGCCGCCGATTTACAGATGAACCCTCAGATGGAGCAGATCCACGGTGAAATTCGGGACAATTTCCGCGCACTCGCGTAAGCACCATCTCTTCCTTATTCTCTTCGCATTACGCATTTCCATTTCACTGACTTGGTCATGGGTAAGTTTGGCTATTTTGCTTTGCTTTTATGTATGTCTCTGGCTACTGGCTACTACACAAAAGAGTGAACCTTGCTACAGATTGTTTTGCTATGGAGCTAAGCATATGTGTTTCGAATCGAAAACCTCAAGTGTCTCATGGGTATTATTGAGCTTTAGGAGCATTTGTAGTGAGCCTAGAGTTGTTGCATTTTTTGCATAATGCTTGCGGGGCCTTTTGAACTTGGAATATGGACAATGTTGTAGCATCTTATTGCCACTAGTGAGTCTATCTTGGCTGTGGCAGTGTGTTTTAAGTATAGCATAGCATTTTGGGTTCTAGATCATGCTGGTATCTTTTGGCCTTGGCTGTGTGTTTTCAGTGTAGCATTTTTTGCTATGCTGTCTGTCTTCAGTATAGCATTGGATGTGCAGGTTTAATGTTGTAAATTTATTGTGTATGCTTGGCTTACAAGTTACATTTATCTTGATGGAATGTAATGATTAAATGAGACAGCCCATTGTAAGGGAAAATGTGACTTAGAGACACATAGATTCTTTTATTGCATTTTTATCGTCGAGATGGTGGTGATTAGCAAGAGAATACTTGGATGTCTCACTCAGTCACCACATTATCATGCGGTGAACTGCTGTAATTTAAGCAAGACTCCTTCCATGTATTATGTGAGGGATTGAAGTCAAACCCAATTGAAATGGTGACACTCCATTCTTTCATATTAGCAAGCTTCTTCAAAGAATATAGCAAGAGTATAATATTTTCTCTTTTGGGCTTACAACTAATCTAATTTCTTCTGCTGTTCAAGGCTGTGTTATCAATGTCATGCTATCCTGAAAATTTGCATGTTCTTTTTGTAGTTTGTATAATCATTTCCTTTTTATTTTTGTGACCTGAAGTGTGATATGCCATGTCAAAGCCATCTGTGTTTTCGTATGCTAGTTGTATGTATCATAGATTCAGCATGCTATTATCTCGGTTTCAAAACATTTATTTTCAATTGAGTTGTAATTAAGTGCCCATTTAGTGTCGTCAAAGGAAAATGGTTACATTGAGGTTACATTATGATTTTACTCTACCATTGTCCAACTGCCATCTAAGTATGTTGTATATATGACCTTGTTTCCATCTATCTAGAAATGGCTTCCAAAAGCTGGACAAGATCAAAGACTCCAACAGACAAAGTACACAACTTGAGGATCTTACAGCAAAGATGCGGGAGTGTAAAAGGTATATTAGTAGTTAGCATCAACTTTCTAATTTATTATGTAAGAGTTTTTAAATGATTAGAAGCTTTGAGTTACCATACTTGTTATGGTGCACAATATCCTCTTGGCAATACAAATTGTAATAAGTGGGAAATTTAGCAAAGTTGACCATTATTGCTCAAATACTGTAAAAAAGACCAGCCTAATGTAGAGCCTCCTACTACTACTGAAGCTTAGTGCTCCAAATGCTGCTGTTTCTTTTAGATTGTTGGCGATATTTTGCAAGCCATTAGGCTCAATACCTTTGGTATTAGTGGCAGCATTATTCTTCACAGAACTACCTTTTATGCACGGGGAAATTCCTAGTTCTGAATTTTTAACTTGTGAAATTTTTATGAATTCTATAATATAATCTCATTCGATTCCTTGGAATTCTTTAAATGCAAATGATGCTTTGGATGAATGACCTTCCACCTTTGGCATGATTTTTAATCATCAACTTTGAAATTCTCTACACTAGACTTTTATCGTATATTACTTCCTATATATCACCTTGTGCAGCCAATAAATCTATAATGGACTCACATGTCAAGTAGCCCTCCTCCCTCTTCCAGATGAAAGTTATAAAGAGAATAGGAGTTTTGATAATCATTACCTAAATTGATAATTTATTTGCGATGAAGTCTTACATTTTGACTAATTGTTTCAGATTGATCAAAGAGTTCGACCGTGAAATCAAGGATGAGGAAGCCAGAAACCCTCCTGATGTAAATAAGCAACTCAATGATGAGAAGCAGGCTATGGTCAGTTGTTGGAATCCATTTCCTTTCCATGCATCATAAATGTAGAAATTCAACATGTAATGTGCATATGTTATAGGCTATTACTAATTGTAAGTTAATGAACAAATGCACTGACAAGTTCACAAGTTATTAAAGCTTCCATCTTTATCTCTGTTTGTTGACAATTTTTTAGTAATTTTAAATATGTAAGTTAATTTGTGCATTTACATTATATAAGACATACACGATTGTAACACAAAGGGAATTGGTGCCTATAAAGGGGTTCGAGTATAGTGATAAGTAACTTTGAGGAGTGTAATTTTTATCGTTTAAATAGGTAAAGTGTTATGATGTATCTTTTACTGTTATAACACAATGTTTTCTTGCTCCTTTTTTTAATGTGTCTTTTGTTATCGTAATTGACTTCTACAGATCAAAGAGCTTAATTCATACGTGGCACTGAGAAAAACGTAAGTTGTTAACTTCAGTTTTCTTTTGAAGTTCTTGGATTTTGATTATATGTTATCTCAAGAAAAATGTGTTTGATCTTTTGCTTGTTTTTAAAAATGATGTGCATTCATGCATGAAAGTATCCCTAGAAGTCATGTTGGCGGATCCAATATTGTAGTTTGACCCTTATATGTGATAAAAGCAAGCAATTCAATCCTAAATGTATTTGCTTTTATGATGTTAGTAAAATCTATTTTTAAGAAAAAGATTTGGTCAACAAAGTTGTTTTTTAAAGTCTTCTTAGTAGTCTTGGCCTACGATTACAGATTTCTTGCTTTGCATGGTGTAACTGCAGGTTTATGAGTAATAATAAGAAAGTCGAGCTTCTGGACAATGGTGCTGGAGTTAGTGAACCTACAGCTGATGACAATTTTCAAATGGCATCAAGTGAGACCTATAACCTTCCCTACCTACTTATTGTTATTTTATCCTGCTCTGTGCAATTTGACTATAAGAAAAATAGTCGACTATGTTGATATATCATGCTAGTTACTGAATTTCCCTTTCATATGATATATATTAGTTTGTTAAGTAGTGGTATTAATGACGTCATTTTCTTGATGTAGTTACCTAGGCTGTATTGTCCTCAGCCATACAGTTTGATCTAGTTCTTATCCAGATTAGATTGTAGTGTGCTTCTACTGCCCTGGGAGGTTGATGTAATAGTAACTAGCTGGGGCTCATACTTCATTCATGATAAAGTTGATCTGGATTCATATTTGTGATCCTAAGCATGTTTTGACTTGATCTTTAATTTATTTCAGAATATTTTTAGCCAGTGCCGGGAAGAGATATATGGGATTATTTTTGTTCCCTTGGACTAATTTTGATGGAATTGAAGTTTGTACTCTTAATTTGTTCATAAAAATGTAAGTTGGGTGACATTACTACCTAGGGGCATAAGTTACTATAACATCTACAGTTGGATAGAACAAAGTATTATAGTTAAGATTTACAGTTTAATTTTTGCTATCACTAAAGACGTAGCTCGTGTTAATGTCAAACATGCTGCCTAGGAAATCGTTTTTACTGTCTTTACTGGAGTACAGAACATTCCATACTCTGGTAGAGATATGGATTGGAGATGCTAAGTCATACACAAATTAGCCGGATGCGTGGCAATTATATTATCAGTTTCTCCATGTATAAGAGTGGTCTGTATTTGAGATCTCATTTCATAAATGTGATTGGTTTATATAACCTTGAATCCATAAATTTCGATATGTTAGCACAAGCACTTGCTGTCTTGTCGATTGATACCTTAGTTAGCATCAAAGTAATGATGTCCTTATGCCATGTAGAAATGTCAAATCAAGAACTCATTGATTCTGGGAAAAAGACAATGGATGAGACAGATCAGGCCATCGAACGCTCCAAACAGGTGAACAGAAAATTCAGTTATTACTTAACTGGCCTGCAACCTTAATATTGTGTCAAGGCTCTCTTTCCTTCTGTTAATTTTGTTGCCAAAATAAATAAATGAGACAGTTTCTAACTAAGATTGATTGACCCTTAGGTTGTTAACCAAACAATCGAAGTGGGGACACAAACTGCTAGTACCTTGAAGGGACAGGTACATATACTATAATTTACAAGTATTTCAGCTATATATTATTTCCTATGATAAGTCTGTATCATAAAATCTTATCCAAATTTGCAGACTGATCAAATGGGGCGTATTGTTAACGAGCTGGATACAATTCAATTCTCAATTAAGAAAGCGTCTCAGCTTGTGAAGGAAATTGGTAGGCAGGTAAAAGCACTTTTTGCCCTCTAAATTCAAATGTACTTCCATACATCAATCAATATTGATAGTTTCTCTATATTATTTTCAGTTGGCGACAGATAAATGCATCATGCTTTTTCTATTCCTTATTGTTGTCGGTGTCATAGCCATTATAATTGTGAAGGTACCCTCCAAAACTCATTTACTTTGTGTAGAGTAGGCTTTGTAAGTTATTTCAGAAAATGACCCTGTCTATCTAAGGTTTAGATGATTTAAAGCATGTTTCGCTTAAGATAATCCCATTGGTTATTTTTGCCACATAATTAGTATTTATGTGATCTAGAGGATAAAATTGCCATGAAATGTTGGTGTGGCTGAAATTAATCAGATCTATGGCCTGCACTTGTCATAGACTTATTGGTTGAACTATGTTGTGTTTTGTCAGATTGTGCATCCTGGGAACAAAGATATCAGAGACATTCCTGGATTGGCACCTCCAGCCCCTGCAAGGAGGCTATTGTCTTTGAGGAGTGGAGGCCAATTTCAATAGATTCATCAATTTGGACACGATTTATGTTGGAGAGTATGGGAAGGCGATAGGAAAGCTGTGTGTTTCCTTTTTCCTTATGCTGGTACAATAATATATTCTTGCCTTTGATGTGCATATCCTGTTTGTGGTCCTCCTTCCATGTAAATCAGAAACCGACCCTTTTTCGAGTTGTTTGAAGAGTCTTGTTTTGTCTTTGTTGGTGTGAGATTTTCACTGTGGTGGAGAGAACATCATACTCGGCTGTAATTCCTGTGCTGTACATGTTTTTGGGCAAAACAGAACCCATTGGAGGATACTCTTCATATTTGTGTATTATGACCAGCATTAATTTCTTCTTCTCACTAGTTCCAGTCACCCATTGGAGGCTCGTTGACTTCAAGTAATGACAACACTGCATAATTCAGGCAAAATAGACATATTTGAGATGAAGGTCATCATATACAAGACATTCTGTTCATACATACGTACGAGATTACCAATGAAGGTATTACACATGTAAGAAGAGTTAAAAGAATGAAACCAAAAAAAAAATGTAGATTGTAGCATTGCTCACGAGATCAATCCTTACAACACAAGGACAAGGTACGTAAAGAACCACCTAATCTCCTAGAACATCTTAAGGGGACCAAATATCCCCCAAAATAATCCCTTTTCAAGCGTCGAAACGCCTATGAAGGACCGTCGAAACCACATTTGAAACATCCGATTCCATTTTCAAGACTCGTCACTTTTTTGCCATACACTACTCGATGCTCTTTCTCAAAGCCAAACATTCAGTTAGGTTAGGGGAGAATACTCCCGGTTGGAAACCGGTCTTGCTCCTAGGACTTCCCTTGAGTGATTCCTAACCACCATACCTAAACCAGTCCTCCCGGCCGAACCTTAACATCCAAATTTAACTTTAAAACTTCAACCGAGGGAGCAAACCATCTCGGAGCCAGATTTCGGAACTACCAAATCACATGACAACGCCTATCCCTATGCAAATAGGAACGTAAATCTCGGATCCAACCACTAGAAATATGTGGATTTTGTATGTGAAGCTGAAAGACAATATAATACGAATCTTTAATTTCGATTAAATATTACTGCTACTAACCTTATTTTAATCTACAACTGTTTGTATAATTCAACCCCCACCTACTTATGAATTATGTAGTTTAGTTTGTTAGTACACACACATTTGTATTATTGAAACATTGCTGACGGAGATTATAAGTTGACCATCGTCGGAGCTTCCCCTAACCTCGTTCCCAGCATGAAAGATTCTTGCTCCCCAACGGTAACATGATTGTTCTGTTTAAATAATTGGTGTTGGGCTCTTCATATAAATATATGGCGCATTTGATATTCCAATCATTTTCGATGTTAAAAAAAATTGGGGTGGTTCTTTTGGGTGTGAGTGTCTTATTCGAGACAAGGCTGATTTGTTTGGTTGATACTTCTAAAGTTTGTTCTGATTTTGATAGAAACAAATATTATTAAATATATTTAGTTATATGTTGCATACATAAATTATCTTCATGAAAATCTCACGACAGTTGAGATATTGTCACTTTTAAAAAAGAGCTATGCATTAAATATGTACAATTTGGTGTATTTTTTTTTATGTAAGCAACCATCTCCACATTTTTAATGTTATTTGTTTATTTATTTATATATTATAGGTTCATATGGTTAATAGGGAGAAAAATGTGTTTCAATAGAGTTCTTTCGTCTCTTAAAACCCTTTCGTGTATTGGTGTCGTTGTCGTCCTCCGTCAACACGTCTCCCCCACCCGACAATCATTGTACCACTCGATATTTCCCATGGCACTGATACGTCTCATGAAGTATACATCAACTGAGACATCTACACCCACACCGAATCCTGAGGAGACAATTGGTAGGCTCAAGACTGACCCCTGTCAGGACCCATCACGTCTTATCATGCCACCGACACGCACGCAGGAGTTCATAAAGCTGGAGCGCATCCGACGAACTATGTGTTCCATACATCTACCCACCGTCCCCCGCTCTCTGCCTCACATGTGATGGCTTTCAGAGACTCTCACCCTTCCCCCATATCAGATCTACAATAAGGCAGAAGCCAGATAAGCCTACCCGAAGCTCCCCAACCCCTTTTTTCGGAGAAAAAGAAGGTAACCCACTACTTCCTCCGACCGTCCTTGCCATACCAAGAACGCCCCGCGCCCCACAAACTATCCGGGATGGGGAGGCCTGGTGCAACTGTCAAGGAACACATGATGGCTCATATTGGTGTACGAAAGCGATCCCGTCCCCGTTTGGATCACCGCTTTCGGACCCCTGCCTCACTTGTCGGTCCAAATTCATTTTCATTCCCAGCGAAACAAGCCCTTATCTACCCTCGAGAACAAATAAATCATCAAGGAGGACATGCCTTGATCCAAGCGATGTCTGGTGAGCCGATACAAAGGCCCATCCTAAGGGGCCATGATGGGGGTGCTTAGTATACGGACACGCCGGCGCACCTGCTGCAAGACCTGGGTTCGAAGCAAGGAAAGGAAACCAGGCCGTGGGAAACTCTCCCAGATGCATGGGTAGGCAAGCCGCACGTCCCGAAGGCACCCCACTACCGCCGCAGTAACCATCTGCCGGACCAGAACAACCGGGCCATCCGGGCCTCAACTCCAATATAGGACCTCTTGCCTAAGACACTAACATCAAGGGGGATGGACCACATTGTGGCCGATAATCCCATTCGACCTATTGAGGGGGGTCGAACCTTGAGACTTGAAGAGCAAAGGCGATGCATGACCTCTTGCCTAACGCGGGAATACAGCTGGTCGTCACAAGATCCTTAGAAGCTTCTAAGGCCCCCGTGAAGCTACAAGGACATACATGTCGGGACAGAGAAGCACACCTCCAGGTAGCCCAACACTGATCAAGACGAGACCCTCTCAACGATCTCGTCAAGGCTCATGAGGGGCCTCCCCAACAACGGGGTGTGTTTAGGGAAACACACCTCGACCTGCCACGTTCGGATCACAACCGAACTTCTGCTTCTCACACTCCCTGGATTACTCCTTGGATGTCTATTGTCCAATCAAGGGCCCCAAATCCATAGTCATATGCATCTACAGGTCGATTAAGGAGTGTTTACGGTCGATGTCCTATCGTCTATTCAACCCTTTGAGACATTGTCTTCCCTTTTAATCATTCTGGTATAACCGAGCATTTTGTCATAGAGTTAGCGGTCAATATCTATGGATTAGATCTTTGCCTTACTCTCTCATTTTTCAACTCCGGTAGTTGTAAGCATTTGTATCCACATCAATAAAATATATGTTATTGTGCTAAAAAAATATGGTTAGTGGGCCATGGGGAGCTTTTCTCTTGAAAAATAATATAATTTCTGTAAAACAATTAGACAAATATAAAGATAAGGTGTTGGATAGTTTGTGACCGACAAACATACTGAGACCCCTTTACATATTTTATGAAGTATGTTCATTACATGACCTAAAACCCCGAGTTTGATTTCCTTGGGAACATACCAAACCAAAACTAAAATCAACGCGTCCACATATCATATGTTCGGTTTGTTCCTATAATTGGGATTCGCTATATATCTCAAAAACATCTTTCATAACTCTAATATTCTTTTTTGCAGGTGATAGGGTCAACCTCATACTCTTCTTTGATGTTGCTAATAATCCGTAAATTCGAGTTGGATAGTGAACTCCTCGGTATGGTTAAACAAATCTCATTTGCATTCCTTTCGACCACAAAAATTATCTCTAAAGGTGATATGAGACCACTACGGACTCTTTTTTGTGATACTGATGAAAAAAATCGAGTATGTCTAAGCGGATCGGGACAAGGGAGAGAGAAGTGAGGAGGTCGTCCACCGAGGCCTCCCAACAAGGTGGGGGACCCCTCCACTCCGTCTTGAACAACCCATCTACATTTAATCCCATCTGGACCCGGATGCAATCATCGTACCTGACCTCCTCCCGACCCACCTCCGACAGACGAGCCGTGCATGTCTCAATCCAGTGGGTTACACACCCACATCGGGTACACAATCCCGATAAATGTTCATATTGTAATTCCACCATGGAAGATGCAGACTGTCCTGGGAATTGAAGCCGAATCCGTCGTCGAAGGGGGCTGTCCACCTCAATGCTGACACACAGCCACAAAAAATCGTCCAACAATCGAAGTTTTGGGATAGGGGCAGAAAGTGCCTCTGTTCCCAGTTTCCTTGCCAGAAGGGCTCGGATTTGGGCATTCCGTACGTCACCGAGAACATTTGTGGCTCGCACTTCAACCTCCATTAGGGTAAACGGTATCGAGCTTAGCTGCATGCAGGATTGGAGGGGTACCAGGAAAAGAGGATAGCTCCCAACCCCTATGACAGATGAACTCTATCGTTGCCCTCGTGGGGAAGTGAAAAGCCACCACCTAATTGTCTAATAAAGCTTGCTTTCCCTTAAAACAAGGATCAAAAATCAACATTCGGTCTGAAACGTCTTAAGATCTAGCCCTCCTAAATTAGTCCCCATTACAATAAAGATGGTAAATTTTCCCAAGCAACTCTATCTTTTGACATTTCTGCATAGGAAGCTTCCTTGATTAAACCAATATTACTCATGCAAACAATATATTTTACACTTAAAGACAATAGATATCCATTAATTCTGCCAAAAATATCCATACTATTATCTCAACCCATTCCCGATGCTGGGCACTAATTCATGTGCTATCCCTATCCTCTTAATTTCAAACAATGATTTACGTGTGCGCAAGTCTTATTATTAGGTTTATGTTACGTGTCAGAATTTTCATCATGCTAAATAATTATTGACCTCCTTTATTTCTATATAAGGCAATGCTTCTATTTTTATCATCATCATGTCATAAAATATATATGCGTGAGTTACTCAATACGAGAAAAGCACAAAAACCTTGGCATGGGTTCATGAATCCATTTTTATTGAGACAGATTGTGTCCAACTTTGAAAAAACCCACACTCTTTAATTTGGACAACCTAGTGAAAATATTTCCCCTCCCCCACAGACATTTTTTCATGAATTTGTGAAAATGGTGCATATGCTAAGTACTCATTGTTTTTGTTTGTTGTTTTGGGGTCCAGTCTGTTCATTTGACCTTTGGAGACCCTTTTGTTCCTCTAATCACTCATTACTTGTCTCCTAAATCATGGTTTCATCCTTCTTTTGCTTTCTTTTTGTTTTATTAATTTATTATATAATTTTCTTTTTTGACTAAGAGCATGAGCCAAAGACGATTGCAACAAAGAAGAGGATCCTAAACATGATCGGTATAGTATTTGCAGAAGATCCACACGAGAATGAGACGAGGATTGAAAAACAATCTCATCAGGATAAATGAGTTATCATAGGAGATGGTGCAAGAAAAGAAAAATGTCCTGATTTCTACACGGTTAGCTCCAACTAATCGGTTTCATCCACCAATCGATGTGATCCTTGATCAACTAGTGTACATCCCACAGAAAATAGCTGGTCCCTTCTAGAGGACCAAGCGATAGTAAGACAATCTTGTTTGTATCGGGTTAAGTTAGAATTGTCAACGAGAAATGTCCATACTCATGACCTGGTTATTACTTTCACACCCTTTGAATGAATAAAAATGATAGTCTCATCCGTTAAAAAAAGAACATGTGGATTTCTAAACGCCGGCCAGGGGAGATAAAGCTCCAAAATACCAAGAAAACGTCGAATTTCTTGTAGTTCCAACGACGATTTCATCAGACGATTGTGTATAAATTCACGCTACCTAAGTCATCTTTGCGTTATCGTCGACTTGAAGGACCAATGTAGGATTTAAGGCCGAAAAAAGAGTGATGCTATAAAAAGAAACCGTCGAGAAAAAGTTGCAGACTGCACATACTCTAACAACAATTAAAAAAATCATAATTTGTTTAAATATTTGATCAAGTAATTAAAATTTCATAGCCAGAAGGTAAGAAGAATAAAAGGGAAAATGACCAGAAGGTGTAGCTTGCAATATTTTAAGTGTAAAATAATCAAAATTAAGTTTCTGATTATCTGTCACTCTCAGGCTCAGCACCCTTTGGGAAGTTATGAAACCTGGGAGAAAAGAATAGTCATGGAAATAAATAAATTGAAGAAACAGCAGAGAGGTTCCAATTTTGATGCTTCTCTTTTACTGCAAATGTAATGTAAGGCAAAGGCATATCTGTTCTCTCAACACCTACCACTGATAACACCATCCCTTCTTCTTCTTATTAACCCCACCATCACCACCACCACCACCATTTCCACTTCTCCACAATTTCATCTGCCTCCTTTGTTTATTCCCCAATCGGTTCCTCTCAGAACAGCAAGATCGTATTTGTCTGCGCTTTGAGGTCTGCTTGTGAAGAAGAAGGCCATAGGGGTGTCTCAGGAAAGCTCCATTTCCTGAGCTTGTATACTGACACCCAGATCACCTGTTCTGGTCAATTCACTCAACCCAGAGAGGGGATCGCTCAAATTTCAGATTTTGGCGATGGGGTCGATATGGGTTTGTGGCCATGTTTTCGTTCCCAAATGGGTTTTAGTTTTGTTCTGATATTGAGATCTGGGTTCTGAGATTGGTTCCTTCTGTGTTTGAGGAGTGTGTAGAGGACGGTTCAGTTTCTGTTTTGCCGACAGGTATTTCCAATGCATCAATTCTTAGTTTTTATTTTTTTTGCCTCAAAATGTGTCCTCTTATCTTCTGTTTGGAGGCTGAGAAACTGAAGGGATTGGTAGGAATCGAAACCGTTGTTTGTGTCAAGTAATGTAAAACGTCAGGACTCTTTGAGGTGACTGATTTAATACTATGGGGTAAGCCAAAAAAGTCATGTTAGACTCATAGTGGTTTATTTTTCCAGTTTTTTCTTGGCTCAAGATTCAAAGTTTGAATCTCTGCCGGTAGCATGATAAAGTCAAATGATCTCTAGAATGTATTTAGTTGGATGTGTCGGTGGTGTTGAACTTAATCTCTGATTAAATTGTTGGATTGACATGATAAATGGACATTCTTATTCTCCATCTACCCTGTAATTTGTAATGCTTGATGCAATGTTGTTGATTGTTCGACTTTGATTCTTTGATATCCTCCTTTATCGTATGTTTCTTTTCTTGCTTGGTTCTGCCTTATTATTGTAGGACACCAAAGGTAAACATTATGCTTTGAGTTTACAAGCTCTGGATGTTGGATTGTGTTCAGAACTTGATAGATATTGATACTATATCTAAGTTTCCTTGTTTGATCCATGGAATTAGAAGGCTAAGCTTGTGCATAAACTCATTAATGAACAGCATATATTCGCACAATTCAAGTCTTTCCCCTTTCATTTTGCAGGCATTATTGCAGTAGTGAGAATGGCATCTAGTCTTGCAACAGAATTGTCCAAGAAAACATTCTTCTTAAACCTTAAGGTTTGGGAACTAATTGCAGTTTTTGTTGGGTTGTTTATTGCCATTATCCTCGTGGTACTTTCCCTATGCCTCACTTCAAGAAAAAAATCCAGAAGAGCTAATAATTCGCTCCCCCTTAGCCAAATCCCCTTAGATTCAAAGGAAATCAAAGAGATCAGAGTCGATCAAGCTTCTGCAAATAACTTTGCATCGTATGATGGTGTAAGTCTTGATGATAAATTCGGTGACAGAGAGTCAGAGAAGGTTTTGATCCACTCAAAACACGGAGATAATAGCAGTCAATCAGACTCATTTAATAATATAGAAAAAGAGTGTGTTGGATCTCAAGCTTCTTCGCATCCTATCACTGCCCCTTCTCCTCTATCTGGTCTGCCTGAGTTTTCTCATCTTGGTTGGGGTCACTGGTTTACATTAAGAGACTTAGAACTAGCAACTAACCGGTTTTCAAAGGAAAAGGTCGTTGGTGAGGGTGGATATGGAGTTGTGTATCAAGGCCATCTTATTAATGGCACTCCTGTGGCTGTTAAGAAGCTCCTCAACAACCTGTAAGTTCAAAATGCGTCCATCTTTTAGCTATCTGGCATTTATTACTTATAATCATGCATTCACCTCTAAACATTTTTTATTTCTAGAGGACAAGCAGAGAAGGAGTTCAGGGTTGAGGTTGAGGCTATTGGTCATGTGAGGCATAAGAATTTAGTTCGGCTTTTAGGGTACTGCATTGAAGGAACCCACAGGTACTATATTGGAGGACATGAAGTGTTACCATCTAGTTAATCTTCTTTGCAAAAGAGTGAATGGTTTTTGATAGCAAGTCACAAAGAATACTCATTTGTGCAGGATGTTGGTATATGAGTATGTGAGCAATGGCAATTTAGAGCAATGGCTCCATGGAGCTATGAGACAACATGGATACCTTACCTGGGAGGCTCGGATAAAGATTCTTCTTGGGACATCTAAAGCGTAAGTTTACACATATCATCATTTATATTGGGCAAAATCTCACTCAACTACCCATAAGTATGCACCATTCTCAACTTACTGTACCCTTGAGTTTAAAAAGTTCTTGACAACCCCGCAAGTTTTTCCTAGTCTCAATTTACCCCAATTCCGTCAACTTTTGGATGTGAAAGGATGAAAACATCCTCTGGGAAAACAAAACAAAAGGGTATTTTCGTCATTTCACACCCAAAAGTTGATGGAATTGGGATAAATTGAGACTAGAAATAACTTAGGGGGTTGTCAAATTTATTTAAAGCTTAAGGGTAGCTGGTTGAGAAATGTGCATACCTAAAGGTTAGCTTTGTGAGATTATCCCTTTATACTGTTTAAGGTTGTCATTACAAGTTTCTTTTTCATTACAGCTTAGCTTATTTGCATGAAGCAATTGAACCAAAAGTGGTCCATCGAGACATTAAGTCCAGCAATATATTAATTGATGAAGACTTCAATGCTAAAATATCTGATTTTGGTCTAGCCAAATTGCTCGGTGCTGGAAAAAGTCATATTACAACGAGAGTCATGGGTACCTTTGGGTGAGTAGTTTCTCAGTATATTATGTTCAGTTTCTCTTTGATTTATGAAATGATTGTATCTGTATAGTAGAGATCCATCAGTTTCTTGACTTGTTTATGTGATGGTTTCAGGTATGTAGCCCCGGAATATGCCAATTCCGGCCTTCTAAATGAGAAGAGTGATGTTTACAGTTTTGGGGTTGTGATTTTGGAAGCAATTACTGGAAGAGATCCAGTGAATTATGGTCGTCCTGCAGACGAGGTATGCACTAATCGCTCTCTCGCTCTCTGACTTAAGAGTTGTTTTGACATGACATGAGGCTATTCTTTGTTGCAGGTGAATTTGGTTGAGTGGCTTAAAATGATGGTTGCAAACAGGCGCACAGAAGAGGTGGTGGACCCAAACATTGAGACTAGACCATCAACAAGTTCCCTTAAACGAGCCCTTTTGACTGCTCTGCGGTGTGTTGACCCAGATGCTGAGAAACGACCCAAGATGAGTCAAGTTGCCCGTATGCTTGAATCAGAAGAATATCCAATACCCCGAGAGGTTTCATTCCTTCCTTACCCCTTTAAATAACTGTCACATAATTCACAACAACTTGGTATGAAACGGAAAGAAAAATATGATGCAAAAGATACTGTGGGTTTGATAGTTAAATCATGTAGACCTTTAAAAACGATCTTTTTATCATAATGGTGTATATATACATATTCAGGATCGTAGACGGCGGAGGAGTCATCAGGCTGCAGAGGCTGAGTCCCAGAAGGAAAGCTACGACACGGATAAGAGTGATAATCATTGAGAATGCATTATAGAAAACAATACATTTTTACATTCTTTAGACCTTTGTTGAGTTCAAGGGCGGTAATGATTGAGCATAGTTATTATTTTCATCTTGGTTTTCAATACTTAGATGTAGATTTCGGAGAAATTAGCTTGTGCAAGAAGGGTTTTTTGTTTTTGTGTGTGTACAGGTTTCTGGATTTTTTTTCTTCACTTTGTATGTAATCTTTCACGGAGTATCTATGATTGGCATTTGAAGAACTGTATTTGAAATTATTTTGAAGTCAAGCTGAGGACATAATTGTACCTTCACAATGAAGTATTGTTTATGGAAGCAAAGCTGGTGGTTGTTAGAGCACGCACATTGTGTATGAAGCCGTATTTTGAATTACTAATTAGGGAATCGCGAGCTACACGATACAGTGCACGAGGTGCAGGGTTTCAATTCACTAAATAGTGAATCGGATTCATGAACATAACGGTTTATAAATCGATGATGACCAATCACATGGCGTCATGTGGAGGCTGGTGTGGACAAAAATAGTCATTGGCTTTGCCGATGGTTATATATGTATTTCCCCATTATAATCGATATTTAATACTTATAATTTGATTAAAAAAATATGTTTTTTTTATCATTTATAAATACTAACCAATCAATTATACTGACTTAAAAATAGCATGCTCGGCCTCTGGTATTTCGTTTTAAATATTCTCTCTTCCGCTCAACCATATTAAGTCCCGCCTCTCTCTGATCACCACCATTTCCAACCCACTCGTGACTTCGCAACCACTACGTCCGCTGACCCCTGCCGCATCTTGTTTGCCTATTCGCCGGTCCTTCATGGTCTGACCGACGCGATGGGGACCGTGGATAGTACCACGGGAAGATACTACTGCCCTCACCACATACTGCCGCATGCTCCCACATGAAATGGCTTACTCCAGCCCGGGGACGGACAACCCATGACGGTTCCTCAAATGCTGACAATGCTCAGGAGAGGATTTGTTATTGCCGTTAGTAGTAGGGTTCGAGGACCCATTCGGGCACGATTGTTGGCCTCGACACAACCTTATCCCTACTGATGGGCATCCGGTACCAGATCTTGCTCCAGGAACCACCAAGTATCCACGCGATTGGACTAGTATCGTGAGGAGGAGCTCAACACACCTCCACACCTCGTGCATGATCGATGGTCCCGATAAAGGGAACCCTACATGTGAAGGCTAATTCACCACCAAGAGCGAGTATTTTTCTAATCGGTCAGTGGAGGACTAGACGAACAAGGCACCAACCGATCACCGCTGGTGACATATATGATGTTGCAGATCCGTGTTGCAGTTGACACCCACACCTACATAGATCATTCAAGAGAGGATCACCGCCAATCCCGAGACACCCGTCGACATGAGGATCGCCGGACTGACCCTGTTTTCATAGGTAAGACTAGAGGAGCCTCATTGGTACCCTCCCTTCTTGGGTCAGATGCATGGCGACATCGCGGACAGTTGCGAGGCTTCTCCGAGGGTGACCATGGCGGTTCGAGTCTACTCGGTTGTGGGAGGGTTGAGATCGGGGGAGCTTCCAATTGTGATCCCGAGGTCGAGGATCTCTACGATTGGGGATTGCTAGATCTCGGTAGCGCGGGGGATCAATGGAGGTTGATGGCGAATTTGTGGTATGGATCCGGTCTCGGACTCGAGGGCGACGGTGGATGCGTTCCTGCCATTACCCTGAGGGCAAGGCGTCGATGATGGTAGTGGCCGAGGACAGAATGAAGGCATTGGGAGAATTTGGTCGACGCTTCGTTCCACAACTGTTGTTCGCTTGGATGCATTCGTTGGTTGTGGCGACGCGTAGTGATCTCGTGTTGGAAAGACAACGACGGTAGCAGTGACGGAGGACAGAGTGGAGGTAGCGGGAGTAGTCGGCCGTTGTTTCAATCCACAATTGTTGTTCACTTTACTGCAGATGGGACATGTACCGTAGGGACCTTGTTCTCAGTCGACCATAGACTGTATCTGTCTACTGTAAGTGATCAGATATTTGCTGATCCGATGCGAATTTTGAGTATTGACTCAGAGGGACCGACGGGGTTTAACGGTCGGTCAATTCAACCAATGAGGGACATAATGCACCCTCGCCTCGATCAATGAGGACTTCGAGGTCCAGTAGGGGGGTCTGTCGGTAATACCGCCTCATTGGACGTAGGGTGGCATCGGTTCCATCAAGTACCAGCGCGACATTCTTCTACCCGATCGGGAACCATCATATTTACGTTTTTAAAGGCCATCATTATCATCAGAGGGGGGACGACGTCAGCTGGTTTCTCGAGAGGATGTTTAGTCCAAATGAGTCATCCCAGTCCCCTGGTTACAAGACTGTCCAGACCGACACTCTCGGGCCTCAAAGCTTGTTTTGGTGGTCTCAACTGTCAATGCATTATTCTTATGGAGTTCAATGCAGAGCATCGGTCTCAATCTTTCGGAAAGAGGCTCGCTCTATCCTATCTTCTCGTTTAAATTCGTTGTACCGGTTTCTTCAAACTCTATTACAGTATTATCTTTTAAACAACCTAATAAAACATTTCGACCAATGAATTTTTATTTTAATATCAATTTCCCTTGCCCCATTATATTATATTAGAGCTTGTTTTTCTTAGTGTTACTTTCTCTTATGACTTATAACATATAGGTCTAAAAAAAGTCGAGGATTTGGAAACAGTAGTCAATAAAAGAAAAGGACGAGGGTAGTAGTGTCATTTAATACCAGCCGCTCCCGCTAACGATACCACTGAACTGTGAATCCAAGCTCTCATTTTTTTTTTTCTGGGCTATCATTGATTCAGACTCCGCAGAGTCGAGTATGGCGTCAATTTCCATATCACTCTCTTCCTCGCTCTTCGGCTCTCCTCTTCCCCACGACAATACCCGAATCGTCTCCGCCAAGAACAGAGCCACCGACCCATTTTCTGGTCTTATCCGCTGCTCATTTGCCGCTCCGAGAAGAAATTCCTCCTCATATTCTTCTGGAGCGCCGGGAAGAAAATCGTCTTCCTATTCTTCTGATGCTCCGGGGAGAAAATCCTCTTATTCTTCTGATGCTCCGGGGAGAAAATCCCCCTCCTATTCTTCTGGCGCTCCGGAGAGAAAGCCCTCTTCCTATTCTTCTTCGAAATCTGCTGTCGTGGAGAAGAAACGGCACTGGAAGCAAGGAGAGTTTCCGGGGACGTCTATCCAATCGCGACCCTCTTCCTATTCATCTCCTTCAAGGTCTTATTCTTCTTCGAAATCTCCGGTCGTGGAGAAGAAACGGCTCTGGAAGCAAGGGGAGTTTCCAGGGACATCTAGCCCGCCATCGCAGACCAGAAGGACTCCAATCAAGGACAAGAAGAAGATGGACCTCAGGGAACGCTCCAAGGCTTGGGTCTGCACCGTCACCGAGTCTCTGGTCGACCGTATCCAGAAGAAGCAGTGGGTCGAGGCCCTTGAGGTGAGCTTCTCTCTTAAATGTCCATTATTTTCTTTAGCTGTAATTGATGGTATTGTATGAGTTTCTGTGATGTTTTGGGTAAAAGGGGTTCTGTTTCAGTTATCAAAATGTTTGATTCGAGTGTTCCCTTGTGGGTTTGGTTTTAGGAATTGATACACAAGAGCTCCATGTGGTTTTAGTTACTGTAAACTTCAATTAGGAAGTGGAGTTTTGATGGATTTGTAGTCTAAATGTACAATTTGAATGATCTTACAACTCATAGTATCACACTAATAACTATCAAGATGTTTGATTCGAGTGTTCCCTTGTGGGTTTGGTTTTAGGAATTGATACACAAGAGCTCCATGTGGTTTTAGTTACTATAAACTTCAATTAGGAGGTGGAGTTTTGATGGATTTGTAGTCTAAATGTACAATTTGAATGATCTTACAACTCATAGTATCACACTAATAATGCCTTAGATGAGCTAGATTAATAGTTTGCTATTTGAACATTCAGGTGTTTGAGATGCTTAGAGAACAACCCTTTTATCATCCAAAAGAAGGCACATACATGAAACTCATTGTTCTGCTTGGTAAATGTGGCCAACCCCAGCACGCTCATCGTCTTTTTGACTTGATGATTGAAGAAGGACGTGAACCCACAGCTGCACTTTACACTGCTTTACTCGGGGCTTACTGTCGGAGCAATCTTGTTGATGAGGCATTCACAATCCTTAACCAAATGAAGACCCTCCCTCAATGCCAACCCGATGTCTATAGCTACAGTAACTTGATCAAAGCTTGTATTGATGCTTCTCATTATGATTTGGTTGCTTCCCTCTATGAAGAAATGGATCAAAGATCAATTTCCCCAAATACGGTCACCCAAAACATAGTCTTAAGCGGATATGGAAGGGCTGAGAAATATGACCAGATGGAGAAGGTGTTGTCGGCGATGTTGGAGAGCAAGACTTCCAAACCCGATGTTTGGACAATGAACATCATCTTAAGCATCTTTGGCAACAAAGGTGATATTGAGATAATGGAGCAATGGTATGAGAAATTTCGGAACTTTGGAGTTGAACCAGAGACACGAACTTTCAACATCTTGATCGGTGCTTATGGGAAAAAAAGAATGTATGATAAAATGTCGTCTGTGATGGAGTACATGAGGAAGCTTGAGTTCCCGTGGACAACTTCAACTTACAACAATGTGATTGAGGCTTTTGCTGATGTGGGTGATGCGAAACAGATGGAGTACACATTCGAGCAGATGCGGGCAGAGGGCATGAGAGCCGACACAAAGACCTTTTGCTGTCTTATCAATGGGTATGCAAATGCCGGTATGTTCCATAAGGTGATGAGTAGCGTTCAGTTAGCTGGGAAATTGGAGGTACGTGAGAATACCTCGTTTTTTAATGCGATTATATCTGCATGTGCAAAGGCTGATGATCTGATGGAGATGGAGAGGGTTTATAAGAGGATGAAAGATAAACAATGTCAACCGGACCTTACAACTTACTCTGTCATGGTGGAAGCTTATAGAAAGAATGACATGAATGACAAGATCTACTATTTGGAGCTGGAGAAAGAGATGTTTGATAATGCTCCCCAAAAGGATGAAGAAGAAATTGGAATGGAGTTCGTTCATTGAGAACATTTGAGTCTATTTTGGTATTTCTTGAATTCCTGGTTTGATGTCTCTCAAGTGTAGAAGGAAATCATTGGGGTATCATATCATGGATGTATGTATATAGTTGATGTACTTATAGAGAGGGGCGGTTTTCGTTTATTTTGAACAATTAGACATGGTAAAATGCCAATTTTGTTTTGTTTTTAGTTTATATGTATGATGATGATTCCTTTGTTGTTTACAGTTTAGTTGATGATGGTTTCTTAAATATTTGATTGATCTTAGAATACCACTTGCTTCAATTATGCTTTGGGATAGTTACAAGAAAGGTTGCAATTTGCAAGAAAGTGTCATGAACTTGTATTCTTGTTGCATTTTGTATAAATTTGTTTTAAAATAATGAATTTCTCAGGAAAATTAAATTTAAAAATAATAATGAAAGAACAAAACATCTAAATTTGCATCTCTTAGATTTGTAAAGCTTTAATATCATAAAGCACCACACAAATATACACGTTTTTCAAATAACACACTAAGTTGTGATTTTTTCATGTGGCACACCTATGTATCAACAAATTTTGATAATTTGTTGGTACATAGGTGTGCCACATGAAAAAAATCATAACTTAGTGTGTTATTTGAAAAATGTGTATACTTGTGTGGTGCTTTATGATATTAACCCATTTGTAAAAGAGGAAGAATATTAAGGGTTATGAATTTTTTTGTTTTTTTACTTATTATTTTTTCAATCTAAATTGTAAGGGTGAAATTGATATGTTTATACAAATTGCAACAACAAATTCAAGTTCATGGTACTTTTTTTTATAATTACTTAAAAAGACTTTTACAATTTACAAAAAATGAATACCTTATGATATATATTTTTCAATTATCCCTTATTTCTTATATTTTTTTTGCTATGACCAGAGTTTTTGATCATTTGGTGCCTGGTTGGCTGGTCTTTTCAACTACTATGTGTAGAGAAGCTGAAGAAAAGTACTTGAGATTGAAAATTTTGTTATTGGAGCAAAACTTATCTCATTGCAGTTTGAGAGGTGAAGATAAATAAATTGCAGGTATTGTTGTTGGGACTTGAACCTAAGTCTTCCAAAACCGGTTCATTGGATGGGCAGACTAAGCTGAGATGAAAGAAACTATAACATGACCCATTAGTGTCACATTACATTTATAAACATATTGTATGTTTGTGTGGATCCACAAAACATGAACTTGAGAAGAGAAGAGAAGAAAGGCACTTTATAATCCTTAATTTTTGAAGGTAAAATTTGTGACAATCACTGTAAAAGAACTTGAAAATCTAACCTGTAGCCTCTAGGTACAAAGTAAGCATTGAGCTCTATTTTCTCATTAGGGACATATGCATTTATTTTCTGCAAGTATTGAAACCACAAACGGCCATTTCCTATACGTTTCATCACCCATTTCACCTTCTTTGAAAGTTGAGTTTCTGTACACAAAATGCAAAAAGAGAAGCAAACAAGAGAGGAAAGGAGGCAAGAACAACGGCTACAAGAGCCAACTGATTGTGGTGAAACCCAAAATAGTCTCCCAAGAATGAATCAATAGATCTCTTTTCACCAAATGCTGTTATTTCACTTTCTATGTCTCCATATTGCGATGTAATGATGCCTCTGAGGGACCATGATGTTGGTGAAATCCAATACAACCAGACCCACCATTTTGGAAATGCCTGCAAGAAACCGAACCAGACTTGTCTTAAATTCTGAACATATCCGAGTAGTGTTCAAGCCAAGAATATATAACATCCACAGAAGAGGAGAATAATGACTTACAGGTCCAGGCATCAAGTACCCTGCGAACAGATTCAAAAGGGTATAGCAGGCTGTTCCTAGCATAGAAGCTACCCTTCCATTTGGGCTTATGGAGACTAAAAACATTCCAAAGTAAGAGTAGAAGAGAAAGTGGCAAAGAGTTGTGTAGAAGTACCAAAATACTTTGTATGCTGACCAATAGAGCCCCATTGCAGGGTATGTAATGGTGACATACAGAGTTGTTAGTACTAGTATATAAGGAACTTCAACGGTCACCTGTAACAATGAAAGAAACTGTTAAGATTGGTGACCTAGGCAGACTCTGGTATGTACAACAATTGAGATGGGTATGGTATGAGTGTGATGAGTACTAACCTGTGCAAATGAGAATATCCATGAAGAGTACATTCCAGCAAACTTCTCTCGGTATAGAACGATGCGTTCAGTTCCTATAACTGGAATAATTGATGAGCATGTGTTTATGCCTACAAATTGCAGCATAGCATATGTTGCTCCTACTATGTTGAGCAAGTCCTGCTCATTAGATCTGAGGCGTAAAAATATATCTTAGTGATATTTTTTGGGGGAACAAGACGTACTTATTAAATGATAACTAGTAACTTATTAGTACCATAAAGGTTACAACTATCTGCTTATCTTGGTAATAATGCATCAATTTCTATGTGTTCATCCGATATTTATTTATTTATTCCAATTATGTGAGGACTTACATTCTCTTCCCTTTCTGCCACATAAGAGCTGCAATGAGCACTGATGAAAAGACTGTGAACATAAAGCGAGTGAAGATGTGTGCTGGACTTCTCCAATAAGAAAGGTTTTGTTTCCACAGGCATGCTTTAAACTGTTCCCATGAATTTTGTGGATAAAGGGTAGGAAAATGCAGTTCTTCTGAACCAGTTTGTGGTTTAGCCAATTGCTCTACTACTTTCTCGTTGTCCCTTCAAATAAAATAGATCATGAAAAGCTATTTCAATCAGCATATACCAATGCTAGCTCAAATTAGACAAGGTCTGGATATTGTTCAGGTCATTTTAATTGAAGGGTATAACAATGATAACATATATAACAAGTTTTTTAGCTGTCCCAGTAGATTTCATGTTATGTTTATCATTAAACGATTAAGTGATATACAAATAAAACCATTAGAATGTTCAGCTCACCTATACAGGGGAGACTCTTTGTATACTTGAGCAAAATCTAAACCAAGTTGCGCTTCTACTAGTGTAGTAGTAATCTCTAGCATCCACGTAGCTGGATTATAATTTTCTTTGATCCTCGGCACACCTGGGATTCCCTGTTAATAATAGATTTGAGTGGTTACTGTATTACTGAGAATATCAACAGTAGAGCTGCTCCCTGTGGATTTATATTGCAACCTTACCTCAAAGTACTCTATAAGTTTACTTGAATGCTCGCCCAAGAGTCCTGAGTAGATAATCTGCCCTCCCTTTTTCATTAGAATGAGCTGAAGAAAAAGTATCAACCAGTGGATTAGGATAGGTTTAGTCATTTCTTGTGTGGAAGCATTATATTGGTGGATTAGTATAGGTACCTCATCAAATGCCTCAAATATGTCGATACTTGGCTGATGGATAGTACAAACCACCGTTCTACCCGTTTCAACAATGTTCTTTACAGCACGCATGACAATTGCTGCTGCTCTGGCATCTAGACCAGATGTGGGCTCATCGATGAATATAACAGAAGGATTAGAAACCAACTCCACTCCTATAGTCAGTCGCTTCCTTTGCTCATTTGATAAACCACTCTTTCCAGGGATCCCAACCAGAGAATCTTTAATTCCATCAAGCTCAATTTGTTCAAGAACATCCTTTACAAATTCCTGCACATCATGCTTGATGTCAATTTTGAAATCTCATGCAGGGACAGTTATATAAGTTTCGAGGTTAGGCCTTCATTAATATCATGTTATCTTGGTTTTGCTCATGTTAAAATCTTGCTTCAGATGATAATGCTAGTTAATATCATATTAGTAGTTCTAAAAAGATTGGCTCTGTATATAGTTAGATGATATATTACTACCATATATAATGGAGCTTTTACAACATCAAATATTTACTTGTGTTAGAGCTTGTAGTAATATATCATAGGAGGAACTTACAGCTCTTGTATTGGCATCAACTTCCGAAGGTAATCGCAGCCAAGCTGAGAATATCACTGATTCTTCCACAGTTATTTGTGGAGAATGTATGTCACTTTGCTCACAGTAACCTGATACCCTAGCAAAAGTCTCTTGAATCTTAGGAGACCCTCCAACTCTTATAGTTCCTTCAATATAGCCAGTTGTTTTCCTTCCAGCAAGAACATCCAGGAGAGTTGTTTTTCCAGCTCCACTTTCTCCCATTAAAGCCGTAAGCTTACCAGGTTGAAATGCTCCGTTGATGTCATTAAGTAGCTGGACTTCCTTTTCATTGAATCCATGTTTTCTCATTTCCTGAAACCATTTTCAGCATAGCATAACATATCTGGCATCATCTGTTCAACAGTTTATGAGGGTTTATTTGAAGATGCTTGTCATACCTGTGGGGTATCAACGGAATACTGAATATTCTGGAATGTTAATGTCAGAGGCACAAAGTGTAGGACCATCTTTGCTGTTTTGTCAACATTAATATCATGAAAAGAATCTCAAAATCCAGGTAGCTTGCAGTGAAGACATTGTATAAGTAAGTACATATCCAGAAAGGGATGAGATAAACTACCCTCTTACCCATTTGTCCTTCATCTTCTTTGCTTGATAAGAATGCTCTAGGATGTGGATCATGGCCACTTTGTGTCTGACTTGTACGGTTCTTCCCATTTCTTTGTTGGTGCATATTTTGATGAGAAATGAAGGTTGTTGATATTCCTGGGGCTAACCATGTACAATTTGTTATAAGACGCAGGTTAGCAGTTGATAAAGACTACTCTGTTTCTGATCCAGATAGATGAAAAAGGAACTTACCCTTCATAAAAGTCAGAGATAAGGTGAAGCAAATGTTGAACACTATTGCTAACCCAAACAATGCTCCTACTGATACCCAATAGAAGTACCCTTCAAAGTTCAGACCATGGCTTAACAAAAATTCTTGACCAATAGTCTGATTAGTAGATGTTACCTGTAAATGATAAAGGTTAAAAATATACATTTGGTCATCTCAAAATTCTAAAATAGTCAGTGTTAGGTGAAGCTTCTCGGTATACCTTCATCCATCGTGGAGCGAGGAACTCATTTACTGACACTCCTATTGTTGCATAGGACACGGGGATGACCCAGAACCCCCATTTCAACCAGGTAGGTAGATAAGCTGATATAAGAAAAGGATCAATAGAGCTTCTTTTGGACACTCCATGGAACCATCATAAGATGAAGTTTTGGGGTTCTTACACAGTGGGATGATGAATCCACTGAATAGCAACATTATCATTACAGTAACACTACACCAAAAATTTGCTGGCACCTCAATTTGACAAATTGATGCAAGGAAGCGAAACATTGCAATTGAGGTCTGATGTAAAGCAAAAAATAGAAAGAATTGGCAGAAAAACCTGCAAGAGATCCAAATTGATGAAGGATAAAATGAAATCATGTGTTGTCAGGTGCATGGATATACACACAAAAAGATTGATAAGAGAAACACCAATGCTCACCTTGTTACCTCTGGGGTATATCCCATAACATAGTAAGTAAGAGCTGTCCAAATAAAAGATTCCAACAGAGAAAGTGGGATTTTTAAGAGAAGTGATGGAACAGAGAAAGCCCAAGCAGGGTAAAGATTAATATCTCTGTGTTTGTAGAAAATGGGAAGTTTTGAAACCATTACACTCGTTTCTAATACTCCATTGGTAAGGATCCTTATGACCCCATAAAGCATTGATCCTGAATAATAACTTGCATTCCTTAAATTGATTTCCATCCTGGAGCCTAGGAATATTGTCATAGCTATGACTGCGGTTATGACAAGCTGAAATAGGAAGAGAAAAAATCAGTCTTGCATGGAGAATATAATTGTATCCCCTCTCTTGAAATGCATGGAGGAGAGAACCATTTGTGAAACAGAAGTTACCTGAACCAATTGGAATATCTGAAGGGATGAATTTCGTTTCATAAGTAGAATTTCTCTGTCCAAGCAAGCTTTGAATAATTGCCAATTGGTTATTGAGTACTTGCTATGAGATAGAACATTCTTCTCACATTGAGCGTAATCATTGGTCTTTGAGAGCTCCTCATGTAGCTGTTGTCCTATTTGGCATGCCTTGAATTTTTCAGAGAACTCATCGACCGAAACATATTGGTAAGGTATCTCGGTGTTGCTCCAATATTGTTGCTGGTCTTTTCTGGAAATTACCTGCTTAAATTAAAGGTAAGCATTGAAAGCTGATCAAAGTGTTAGATAAACTGTAAAAGCAAGCTTGATATACGGATACCTCTTGAAGGAAATCAGCAACACCTTTTCTTTTTGGGCACTTGAAACCACAATTATCAAAGAACTTAATAATATAACTTTTAGGTCCCTGATAAACTATTTTCCCTTCCGCATATAAGATAATGTCATCAAAAAGCTCAAAGGTCTCGGGAGCCGGCTGAAGAAGTGAAATCAGCGCAGTTGCATCTGTGATGTGCACCATTTGCTGAAGACATGTAATAATCTTAAAGGTGGTGGAGCTGTCCAACCCATTTGATATTTCATCCATGCAAAAGGCTCTTCTTGGACCAACAATCATTTCTCCTACAGATAGAATTCAGTAAAAAGTTCAATGGAAGACGTATTTGTTGATATTGTTGCATAGAAACAAATTTTTCTTTGACATGTCAGATTAGAAGATCTTAGTTAATATTGCATATCCCATGCAGATGATGCCAAATTGCTCCATTATTTTTATTTTTGGATCAAGTGTTAATGGAAGCATGCACCAAGTAAGGGTTAATGAGGCATGTATTGGTATAATGACTATGAGACGAAGAAGATGTAGACAAGAAGTGGCTTTTAGGGTATGAATAAAGTAAAGGAAAAGCAAACCTTATTCCTTCTCTTCCAACAAATATGAAAAATAGTATCATCTTAATGAAGTGAGAGGCAGAAATTTCATGAGCCTCCATAGGCTTCAAGTTAGATCGGGATTATTTGTTCTCATCCATTTTTTTCCTTTTCTAGTTCATGGTAGGCTTTGTTCAAGTTGTGTGGAAACAAAAGTAAATATCTTGCAAGATGAACTGTGAGAAACCAAGTAAGTCTACTCACCTGTTGCCAGCCTTCTCTGCTGACCACCTGATATACCTCTTCTCATGGCATCTCCAACAATTGTATCAGCACACATGTCCAGGCCAAGAATCTACACAGAACAAAAAAAAATATTGCAAACAAGATAATCAGCGGAATGAATTCTTAACCTTCCTACGTTCTTCACTTTGTTTTTTTTTATTAGAGTTGGTGAGCAATTACCTTCAAAGTGTAATCTGTTTGGACAGTTTTTTCCAGTCCACTAATTGATGTAGCCTGTCAGAGAATGGCATTTATTTCTCAAAACTTGTCAGCATTGGAATCATTTAAGCAAGAAATTTAAACCAACAGTCCCCCAGTAATCTAAGGTGATACCTTCATATATGTATCGATATCCGGCTCAGGAATAATTCCAGCTTCCTTCTCTCTTCTACTAACTTCCAACATGATTTCTTTAAAAGAAGACAAGCAAGTTAGCCAAATATATCTATACTCCAGCCTGCATGTTGCTGATAATCAATGAGCTTGATTAGAGTACCTGTTCTGCTTTCCACTCCCTGGCAACGGGCGGAGAAGTCAAGGGTTTCTCGTACTGTCATCTGAGGAAGATGAAGGTCATATTGGCTTATGTAAGCTGATGCTTTCTGTGCCATGAGGTTTTCTAGTTTGCAACCATTATAATAAATTTCCCCCTTTACCTGAACGGTAAAAAGCATCATTATTCATTAACAAGCAAAACTTACAAGTTCAAGTAGCATTGTAGACCATATAGTTATTTGAGTGTACCCAAATGCTTTTAGCATTGTAGAATTAACTTTAGAACTTTTTATGTATAATTTCGTAATGCGACATCAATGCCTGACTTTGACAAATTACTTAGCTCTAGCGCATAGTTGGCCCGGGGGGGTTACCTTGAGGGAATGGTCTAGCTCTCCAGCAAGTGCTTTCAGCAAGGTGGTCTTTCCACACCCAGGTGGGCCAAGCAAAAGGGTCATCCTGAAACAAAAAACTCATTCAGTCATTTTATCAAACACCATGTGTTCATGACCCTGCATAAAGAATGTTACAAACCTTGAGGGTTTGATAATGCCAGTGACTCCATTAATGATGCCAAGCTTAACTTTCTGAGAATTGCAGCATGATACCTTTGCAAACACCTGCTCAAATTGGACAAACCCATACAGAGAAATTTGAGCTAAGAAAGATTAACAGAGTCCAGTATTGATTTTGATGTTCATAAGGAAATTAAAAAAACTCACGGAGAAGATGGACTTGAAAGTGTTCCATAAGGTGGGGAGAGGCTTGCCATGGACCACTACACACTCTGCTTCCACTTTCAGGTCTCGGAACTTAACCTCTACCCTTGACTGTTTCACTCCCACCCTACATCATATACCATTATACACCCGCACGTTGAAATGATTTCTCAAATATTATGTTTTTCTCTATCAAAATAGTATTGAATAACAAATAATTAATATTATGAACTTTACATTATTTTGGAACACCGTCTTCTTTTCTTCCTTTTCTGGAAAGTCTATGAAAAAAGTTATGTTTTTTAAATGATTTAGTTTACATGTCATTATTTTTTTTTGAAACATGCGATAAAAGATTTCATTAATAATATTAGATGATAGGAATATGAACTGAGTCAAAAAAAAATTGGGCTCCAGAATATGTTTGAAACTCCCGTAGATTTTTCGACACTCGTAGACCCGTAGAAAATAACTAATATGCATCGTAGACAAGAGCAGCCATAGTCATAGCCTTAAACAAATAACCTGAAAGTACCAAATGAAAAACACAAAATACGAACAAAAAAAATAGCACAACGGAATTTGGATTAGTGATAAACGAAACCTTCACTTAGGTTAGTTTGACAGTTTTTTTTTTTTTGATAAGCACAGAAATTTTATTATCAGTACATCCTCCAAGGAGGAGAATGCAAAATTAAAACGATTACACAGCTCTCCATCAAGGAGAAAAAGGGGAGAAGTCCCTTACAAAGAAAACCAAAGCTACCCCGAGACCGACAAAAACTTTAAGAAAGAGCGATAGCCTACTCTTCCTCATACCACTCACTATCCGACGACTGGATCGGATCGTTGGGAGCCTTAAAATTGGGGGCTCGAAACTTGGACTTGGTCTGAGTCCGTGAGTTAGACCGTTCCTTACGAGCCTTATCCTTGATGGCTTCCTCTAACCATCCGTCAAAAGACTGTAAATGATCTATCACTTTTTGGGACACGTTCTGTATGGGCGGGGGCTTGACACCCCAAACTTTATCAGTGACAAAATCCGAAAGATGTGCAGGGGCCCGGCTCATACGTTAGTTTGACGGTAAATAGCTCTTCACGTCTCACCTCTTTTTAAGGTCACGTATTCGAATCACAGTGGATATACTTGTTTGGAAACATATGTAAATAATATGTTCGATTAGGCTAAAATAAAATTTTCATGTATTTCTCTTGAGAAAAAAAAGTGATACGAACCCATGGCTTCGGAGACCTATTTTGGAAGGGGTCTTTGGTTCAAGCCTCACCTCCTAATCAGATTGTCAGATTTAAGTTCGATAGCCCACCTTACGACGAGAAGAGTCCTTGGAAAGCAGAGATCAAAGAACGTTTAGGCACTACTTTGAGCAGTCCTTGATAGTTTGAGTTTTTTGAGTTTCTTAGTTTTAATTACTGTTTATCGACATCATTGCCTATTTTAGGATCGATAATCTTATCTCATAGTTTTTTGATCAAAGACTTTCCGGAGATTTTGACCGTTGTAATGACTTTTTTATAATTTAATAATATCTATTATCTATTTACTTTAAAAAATGATGAATAAAACAGCATATGGCTATTCACTATTAAAGTAACTTAAGTGGACAAAACAGTGGAAATAAACTAATCGAATACTTGTCTCTGTTAGGGTTGAGAGCTCTCAACCCTAACCGTCGAAGCCGCCATTATGGAATTGCCATCGTGCTCGTGTCCAACCACCACGAGATCGATCGTGAGTCTTCTCTTCTCTCTATTCCTGGTAGTGCTCTTCTCTACGCATCCACAATTCAACGGTGCCGTATTGGAAGGATGGCGTATCGATGATAGATCGCGACCTTCTGTCCCGGTGGTGTTCTCCTCTACGCATCCACAACCCGGCTTTGTTGTATAAGAGGGATGGTGGATCGGCGACGATCCGTGACTCCCTGTTGCGGTGATGCTCGCAATCTCTGTGTTAGTCTCCCACGTCTCGAGCGGGGACACGACCGACAATATTGTCGGGAAAAATCAGACGAATAAGGCGAGGACTGCTATGCAGCCTCGCCAAGCCCAGTGAGTAAGCAAGGATTCATGGATTTTTACCGGGAGTGATCCCTGAATCATACCTCTCCTCCTAGTCAGACTGTCAGGTTCAAGTTCGGTAGTTCAGTTGATATAACGTTTAGGCACTACTTTGAGCGGTTCTCGGCAATTGACACCCTTTGGATTTTGTTTATGTTCTAGTTTTAGGTTTCATTTCTGTTTTAGTTACTTTTCCTGTTTTAGTTGCTTTTTCGATAATATTTATGATTACTATAACCGTTTTCTGTTGGATCGATTCGTTTTTAAGAGTAGTATTACTACCCTTTTAAAAATATTGACCATTGTAATGACTTTTTCCCTGTATAATGAAAGTTACTTTTTATTCTCAAAATAAAAAACTTAAGTGGACCCGTTGCAGCCCTCTATGTATATTCACAAAATCTTTAAAATTTTAATATTTATTTTTACACAAACATTTGATCATTTAAACAATTATTTATATAGTACTGTTAAATAATTTATTGAATTGATTATGGTTATGTTGGTCAACTGATCTTTTGTGAGTCGTGTCGTTGCAGTGCTGGCTATTAGTTTCTTATGGGAAGTCATGCAGTACCCATTATACTATTACGTGGGGAAGCTATTCATTAATTAATCTTGTTTAAAAAAAGACTTCGTTAACTAATCGCGCAATCATCTGTCTTAAATAAAGTAATCATACACCACACCCCGTACGCAGCAAATAAACAAAGACTCATGTACCTTCACTCTCATGACTCATTAATAGCACCATAAGTATTACTATTACGTTAAGTATGTATGAAGGAAAATAGCGCAGCGCCTCCCTCTGTTAGGGTTTGCGTTTTGCGATTGTTGCTTCGACTTCCATGGCGACTTCGCACGGTGTGGACGGCAGTGAGCAAGGCGGTGAGGAGGGGGTTCATGGGGGACCTCGCCTGCCGGAGTTGGATAGTCAGGAACCGGGGTACGAGTCCGGTGTAGAGATCCCGGAGGAGGCTCGGTGGAGGAATCATGGCCGGCGCCTGCGTCGGTGGGAGTGGTGGCCCTCATGGCCATGACGGGGAAGGAACCGGGGTCAGAGACATCGGGGGTGGTGCTGACGGGGGAAGCCGACCTTGACCGATCTGACGAGACTTGGACGGACAGGTCGGGGGCGACGCCGGTGTTGCGGTTCCCGGCAGTGGAAGAGGCGGGGTGGGTATCTGGTGGCATGCCGGAGGTGGAGTCGCTGAGGGAGGCGGACCCGACGACGACTTGCCTCCGCCGCACGCCGGCGAGAGGCCCGCGGCCTAGACGGCAGGGCAGTGGGGCAGGGAGGCGATCGCGGGAGGCGGGAGCAAATGGAGTCGAAGGCGGTGGGGGTGTTGATCCTTTGCTGCCGGCGCCCATAGGGGAGGAGACCTCCCCCATCCCGATGGCGGCGGCTGTGTGGTGGAGGAGGCGGGGGAAGAAACCCTCTAGGGTTTTCCTTGGGGATGGGCCTACGGGCTTGGGCCTGGGTTACGAGGCGGGTCAGTCTGTTCTGGCACGAAGTTCGAGGAATTCTTGGAACTATGATGGTACGTCAAACATAGCAGCGGCGGGGGGCTTCAGGCACCCTCGCCTCCAGGAATGAGTACTGAAGGGGCCAGGGAGGGTTTGGTCGGCTGTACCTTCTCCCTGGTGTATAGGTGGCATTGGTACCACCAACAGCTGATGTGTTACTTCTCTATCACTTCGGAGTCAGCAATCCCGCGTTCAGGAGCCCTACCATTATCATTCAAGGGAGGACGACGCACGCTGACATACCGGGGGAGTAATTGGTCCACCACTGCTTGTGTTATCCTCTGATCTGCTCGATCAGTTTCTTCTGGTTGGAGTATACTGTATCGGTGTCCTCGGACGCTACCGCAGTCCCCCCCCCCCCCCCCCGACCGCAATTATGTCGAAGAGCACATTTAATTTTTCTGTACTTGTCTTTCCAATTATGTTAGTTTGGTTTATGTATGGCGAGTCCTACGTTTGTGGACACCAATTTATTTTACTTTAATAACATTATCATTTCCTCTCAAAAAAAAAATTACGTTAAGTATGTATAATTAATTCATACAACCATCATTTCAACACTTTGCTTCTCTTTAAGATTCATTCCTGTATACTTTTTGAGTACTGATAATCCTTTCAGAAAGTATGATTTTTACGCAGGTTTATTTTGGTATAATGACCTAATTATGACTTTTTGTATTATAATATTTTTCAAATAAGTATCTACAATAATATTGAGTTCCAAATAATAAAATAAAGGGAAACTACAAAAATGATCTATCATCACTTTAATTATCGCACACCTGACAGAAGATAAATAAATCACATATTTATGTGTAAAAGCATTTTGAAAGAAAAAAAAAGAACACCCATGAATAAGCAATGTTTTTCAAGAACACATTAATTTGTCCCACCTTCATTTCTCAATAAAACAAAAATATGTTTTTTTATATCTCCAAAACTTAAATGTATGATCTATTTACCTTTGCCGAACCAATTTCGGCTTATAAGCCTTTTGCTGAGTATGATTTTATGCTTATAACACTAAATCAAAGACGACTCGATCTTTAAACCATTGAAACAAAGGTTTAAGGCCCCGACTCAAAAGAGGTCCCCGGAAATCAATATTTACATTTTTTCTATTACAAACTAATATTAAGATCCAAAAAATTATATTATAAATGCCTCATTTTAACCTAATAAAAATATTATTTATTTAACTTGTTTTAAAGGTATTCTTTCAACATAATTTGTTTTTAAAACGATTCGTTAGAAAAACGATAAACCACATATTACTGTTCTCTTAAACCCCTAAATTTGTTGGGTCGGCCCTGACACTTATACATGCATATATCTCACGCAGTAACCTCTTGCAAGTCTGGTTAATTATGAGGTAAATCATTGGTCTCCTGTTAGATTATTTAATTTCATTTCGTTAAATATTTAAGTTCATTACATTTGAAAATCCGAATCGAACCCTCCATCTTCTCTATATTTTTCTGAATCAAAATCGATATGTGCTAATATGTACCTGTCCATACGGTGCTTCATCTTAAGCAGCAACTTCCCATTATCTTCTTCAACGTTATTGATCAACTTCTCGATGATCAACCGCCTCTCTGCAGCGCCGAGCTTAGCAACATCAACAACCGTCCTACCACCGGAATCTGCTCCATCAGCATGAAACAGGGATGTCCTGAGCCGTTTGATCGTCGGAAGTTTCTCTATGACGGCCCATTGTTCATGATGATTGGGCGCTTGGTCCATAGAGCTCCGGCGAAGCTCAATCTACAGCAAACAAGTTGATACGGTATTAATTTGAAGCTGATAGACATACTTATAAGAAGTGAAGTGACGTATATATGCTTATTGTAATGCTCGGTGCATGTAAATTACCAGCTGTTTTTGTTGGTGCAGTAGTATGTATATTAATATTAAGAGAGATAAATATTTAATGGTTGGTATGATACTAGTATCTGATTGTTGGTCTGTTATACACTTAAATATTTAATATAATTTGGATTCAAATCTTTGACAAGTCAATATTTAATATACTCAGTTACAACCTATTTAATTAGCATGTGACTTATGCCGTCTTCGAGAGTTTTTGATGCTTTTTTTAGTATTTCCGAGTTGGACTCGGTCAGTTGGATTTCTGTCATTTGCAAAAGTACTAATTAGGGATGGCAACGGGGCGGGGACCCCGTGCCCTGTCCCCGTCCCGCATCCTCGTCCCGCGCCGCGCCGCGCCCCGTACCCCGCTTTGACCCCGCCCCATCGGGGACGGGGTTTCCCCGTTCCGTTCTCAACACGAAATAATTCAAATTCTTGATATTTTAATCATTATATTTCATACCGATTCATATACACATTTATAACATGAGTGTTAGAAATTGAGTTTGTTGCTCCTAATTAATGGTTTAACGGGATAATGGGTTTAATGTTCGAGTACAAAGTTCATATAAAAAGACTTTGTGATTTACTCAGTACATAGTTAATATTTTAGTACACAGGTCATACACATGTGTATATGAAAGCCAAAAATATCGACGGCAGAAAAGCTTCATTTTGGTTTTGCTATTTAATGTAACATTAAACTAAATCAAGAAAGTTGAGAACTTAAGCAATAAAAATAGGACAATATATTCATATAAAAAAGGCTTATCCATAGGTAATATTCTTTTTATATATATATTTACTAGTGTCGGGGCACGGGGCGGGGCGCCCCGCGGGGCGGGGATAGCTTGCCCCGCCCCGGTCAAAATCCCCGTTGACCGCCCCGTCTAGAAAATCCCCGCCCCGACCGGGGCGGGGACATCGGGTCCCCGTCGGGGTTGGGGGATTTTTCCATCCCTAATACTGATCCGCTTAAGTACTAACCTTTTGTTTGGCTTGTCGTTCTCGAGGTCATCCCAACTAGATCTTGTGCTAGAGGTTTCCCAATCTTGGTGGGTCTTTGGATGTGTCCCATGTGTGGCAAACACATTGAGGACACCTCCCATCTCTTCATTATTTACAGTTGGGCTTGACAAGTGTGGTCTTTGGTTCTCCAATGGTGGGGGGTTTCTTCAGCTCTCCCTTCGTCTCCAGCTTTGTTCACCTCTTCTTGGCCTTCTATCAGTGGAGTGTATTGGGCTCGTCTTAGTCTTTTGAGCTTATGGTTTCTTTGGGTAGTTCGAAATACCAGGATTTTTCAGGGAGCTCCGGTCTCCGTTCCGGCTATTATTATGAGGAGTATTCAGTTTAGAGCTCTTACTTTGACGCAGGCGGAAGGGCAAGCTCCGGCGCTTATTTCCTGGTTGGTTTCGCCGACTAAGTCTGCTTCTCAGCCTGCTTGACCTCTTCCTCCTATTTTTTTCGTGCTCCTCTTTTTTTTAGCAGTGTTCTTGTTTTTTTACTCTCTTTTTTTTGGCTATTCAGACATTTGTCCTTTTGTTAAGTATTGTTGTTGGATTGGTGATTCGTGGTTCCCTTCCCGAAACCCACACCTTTTTAATGCATTATTAATTATTTTCCAAAAAAAGCATGTGACTCATGCACAACTCATAGAATGGGTTTAAGTACAAATCATCGTCACATGAGGACAAATCAAAACTGCTGAAATTTGTTATATCAGTTTTTTTTATCATCAACTTTTTCATAAATACCAAGCCTTTAAAGTAAAGGACGAGGCAAAGGGAAATCCCTCAACGATGATAACTTACAAACAAAGGCAACTCCGACTGGAGTCCCTAGCGCAAGTAAACTTGCATAGTAAGAAACCTAAACTGAAACTACGATGAGTCTAATAATCATACATCCAGATTTTTCGATCATGAAGCAAACTTAAACGAACCCAACAAGGGGTAAAAAAGAGAGAGAGAGATAAAATAGGTCTAAAACCTAGATGCACAAGCATGAAGAACATAACCAAACACCTCAAACAACCTACTCAACACAAAACCCAAAACTCGACCGTCACACGAAACACCCCAGAATCAAAATCAGAAATTGTAATGTGCACCCCCTCTCATCGAGACCCACAACACAAACAAATGTATGAGCCCCGACATGTCGACGGCCAACACCGAAAGGACGACAAAGAGAGGTCGGAGGTCGAATGAACCACCGATACTTCATAACCCCCGAAACTGAAATCCAAAGTCTTCAAACAAAGGCACAAAGACCTAAAACCACTCGTCGGAGGTCAACACCTATTAACCGACGAGTCCCAAATCATAACATATTGGGAACACATAAGACATAATGGGGTCCATATTTACGACACAAAGCAGTGCAACCACAATAACTAATCAGAAAAAGGGATATACGAGACAAGTTACCCAGGCCCGAGGAGACGATAGAAGCACGGAGGGCATCAAAAACAACCCTGAGAAAGTGGAGGGTGAAATTGGTACCAAACTACCAAAAACCACAAGCGACCAAACCAAACGGAAGGGGTGAGCAGCAGCACCACGAAAGAACAGGTCAGCAGCGAGGGAGGAAATCACTGGTGGCCAACACCAAGAAATTCGGTAAACACACCTCCCACGCCTCTCAGTTCTAAAGTGAATCCCATATTCGGAGTGCCCGGATCCGCAACGACCCAAGTATGCAACCATTAGGAGCTACCTGTGAAAACAGGACAACAAAATCTCAGCCTCTTAGAGGTGTCCGAGCATTACCACCAAATCCAGATCCAGTACAAAATCAGATCTGGTTCACCAGGCCAAGCCTGGTGAGGCAACAATCAAGGAAACTAGCAGTCGAAGTCCGGCAATTGGTAGGTGAGTCAGGACGGCACGATCTAAGCTGTGATAGAGGCTCACCGACGAGGAGAAGCATCCAAACGAGAACACACCACCGGTGTTCAAGGTTTAGAAAACGCGATTCGTGTCGGGGAAGAGCGCCATAGGTGGCTCTGAAACGGGACAGAAAGGGTGAAGTCGAGCACAGAAGCACCGGAGAACCTCCACTTGTCGGAGGAGAAAAGAGTGGCGAAGAGAAAACGATGAGAGGAAGAGAAGACAAGGGATGGGGTAGAAAAAATGGGGAACGATGAAGAGAGACAATGGTGACCTACCGGTGACATCCATGGCCAGGACCATGGCGTCGCCTGTAGGGAATGAGAAGCACATGTGGGTCGACTGCTAGGGTTTAAAGAAGGAAGATCGAAGGTTATATCAGTTAATAGAACGTATTATATCATCTAATTCAAATTTACAATCACTTAAAAAGTTATTAATATTCTTTAACTAATTTTATAAATACTATACAAACAAACATGTAAATTTCATCGTGATGTCTCAAGTTTCATCATTTATCATTTATAATATGTATTTTATTACTATATATTTTTTCATGAGCTGACTTTTTTTTATCATCAATTTTTTTTAATAATCCAACGGTTTTAAAGTGAAGTCGGGGGATAATGATATACATCCTTCTTACAACCAAGAGCACATATAAGAAGCATTGCCCCAGAATAACAACCCAACAAAGGGTAAACTGAACAAAATATACAAAAATACAAGTCTTAGAACCTTGATTTGCCTAACTTTAAGCACAACAATTATTAAACTGAACAAGAAGACTTTAAGAAGCTAGATTTTCCTAACAATAAGCACAGAACAAACCAAAAGGTCTAGCACCCAAAATCACTACCATGAAGAGCAAATTCAGTAAACCAGAAGACTGAAAACCAAACAAGAAACAACAAGAAAACAGAAGAAAAAGAGAAGAAACAACCCGAAACAATTCCAAGCTGCATTCCCAGCACACCAACAAACCCGATGAACAAAGAACCTCTGCATACCTCACATGAGCCACAAGGACCCGGGCTTGTTGGTGGCCAACACCACAAACAGCTGAGGAACCCTTGCCCCCCTCCCAATCACACCTGCAACAAGCCATTAAAGGCATAACCCTCGGTTTCGGCCAACACCTGGTGACCAAGTCTTCGCCACCACTATGTACGGAGAAAAGAGGCAGGGCAATCGAGAGGAGGACGAAGGGGAGAAGGGGAAGGAGTACCTCGCCAGTGGAGACACCAAAGCCCGCCGAATCTCCACTACAACAGTCCACACCCTCTTGGAAAAGCACCAGCGCCAGCAAGAGAGAAGGATCGGTGTCCGAACTCAAACACCTCCAGATCGGTGGCATTTAAGACAACCTATGTCAATCTGTCGTTGGGAAGGTTTTCCACTTTCCATCCTTCGCCTCATTGCGTCGATGCTTGGCATTGCTCTCTATTGATCTCTCAACCCTTCGCCAGATTTGTACCTTTATTGTACGAATGTTGGCTTCCAACTCCACATCTCGGGACTCGTCGTCATACATTTTTTATCGAAATTTGAAACAGATTTCAAATTTTGAGAAAGAAAGTGATATGGTGATGGATTGCTCTCTATTGATCTCTCAACCCTTCGCCAGATTTGTACCTTTATTGTACGAATGTTGGCTTCCAACTCCACATCTCGGGACTCGTCGTCATACATTTTTTATCGAAATTTGAAACAGATTTCAAATTTTGAGAAAGAAAGTGATATGGTGATGGTTTGATGAATAGGATGGAGGTATTTGTAGATGAGAAAATTTTGATTACTTTTAGTCAAAATCTGATTTTATGTATTTTTAAAAAAAATACCCGTTTATGACGGTTGGGACCAACAATTATTTTTTTCAACCGACGGGTCACAAGGTAGCTATCCATTGACTGACGTGCGACCCGTGAGTCGCGATTTCGACCCACTATTTATTGGGTCCATCGTGGATCACTTCGTTATAGGTGCTCTAAGATATGGGCTCAAAGGCCATGGGATTTCAAGCCCAGAAAAACAATATATATCAATAAGAAAGGACACATGGTACTTCTATCTGCATTTCATGTATTATTAATTCCAAGTTCCAACCATAAAAAGAAAATCAGCATAGATTAATATTATAAAAGACAACAAGTACATAACAGTACTAATAGCAATAGTAGTCATGATGCATAAGCTTACAGATTAATTAATTAAGCTTGTGGCTTGTCCCACTTGAGTGGCTTCACAACCTCCCAAGTAAAGTCATTGTCGTCCCTTCCAAAGTGCCCGTAAGCAGCGGTCTTCAAAAACCGATTGTTCCCTCCCCTCTTGAGGTCCAGACTAATGGCGATCATACCAGGCCTGAAATCGAACGTCTCCTTCACTATCTTCAGGATCTCCTTGTCCGGGATCTTCCCCGTCCCGTACGTGTCCACGAACACCGACAACGGCTCCGGCACTCCGATGGCGTACGACACCTGCACAATGCACCTCCGAGCAAGTCCGTTCGCTACTATGGACTTGGCCGCCTGTCGGACGATGTAAGCACCGCTCCTGTCCACCTTCGTTGGGTCCTTCCCGGAGAAGGCGCCGCCGCCGTGAGCCCCCCACCCGCCGTACGTGTCGATGATGATTTTGCGGCCGGTGAGGCCGGCGTCGCCGTGAGGTCCGCCGATGACGAAACGGCCGGAGGGGTTGAGGTGGAAGATGGTCTTCTCGTCGAGGTACTTGTCCGGGATGACCGGCTTGATGACGTGTTCCTTGAGGTCGGCGGCGATCTCGTCGTTGGTGACGGTCTCGTCGTGCTGGGTGGAGATGAGGACGGTGTGGACGCGGATGGGGACCATGGCGCCGTTGTCGTTGTGGTACTCGACGGTGACCTGGGTCTTGCCGTCGGGCCTGAGCCAGGGGCAGGTGCGGTTTTTGCGGACGTCGGTGAGGCGGGCGCCGAGCTTGGTGGCGAGGACGTGGCTGAGGGGCATGAGCTCGGGGGTCTCGTCGGTGGCGTAGCCGAACATGTGGCCCTGGTCGCCGGCGCCGATGTCCTCGGGGCGCTTGGTGAGGTGGCCGTGGACGCCCTGGGCGATGTCGGGGCTCTGCTGCTCGATGTTGACGAGGACCTTGCAGTTGTCGGCGTCGAGGCCGACGTCGTCGGAGGTGAAGCCGATCTCGCGGCAGGTGTGGCGGACGATCTTCTCGTAGTCGACTTCGGCCTTGGTGGTGATCTCGCCGAAGACCATGACCATGTTGGTCTTGGTGCAGGTCTCGCAAGCCACCTTGCTGTCGGGGTCCTGGGCGAGGCAAGCGTCGAGCACGGCGTCGGAGATCTGGTCGCAGAGCTTGTCTGGGTGTCCCTCGTTCACCGATTCAGAGGTGAATAGGAAGGTCTCCATTTCCTTCAAGCTGCACAAAACAGAACAAAATCAGTCAACCAATCCGCATTGAAACAAACAGATCTGGAAATAGAAGAAGATTGAAATAGGCACGAACCTGTGACTGAAATTAGAGACAGTGGTAAGAGTGGGAAGCTTGAAGAGAAGTGGAAGAAGAGCCCAATGGAGGTGCGCAGGTGGAGAGTGGGGCTAGGGCAGAGGATATATAGGAGAAAGGAGAAAGGCCCTAAAGCGCAGAAACAGGGTCAGATTCATGGAGAACGGGTTGGGTGGAAGATAGAGACGGAGAGGGTAGGTGTGATCTGAGCCGTTGACAGGAGATTTTGTGCGAGATCAATCGGTGACTGAGGTGAGAAATACGCGTAATGCTAGCTGGGCTGAGCTGGGATGGGCTGGGCCTATCGTTCTTAGTAATCAATTATTTTCCTGAAATCGAAAATATCTTCTTTCCTTGCATGTTACGGGAGAGGTGGTGGTGTCTTTATGACATGAAACCGATGGCATGAGTCCAGCATTATCAAATTAAATGCAAAAAGATTCGTGTCACCACATTAATTGCAATGCCTCTATGGTAACTAATCAATCTTATTTGTGTTGGATATACAAACCTATTCCAAAGTATTGATCAGGGATAAGTATTTTGGATTATTGATCACTGTTAGAGCATCTCCAATGGTTAGACACTGCACATTGTCTATGCGCAGTGTCTAACCACTGTTTTTGGCTTCCAGACACTGTTCTTCTAATGGTAGTGTCTACGTAGTGTCTGGAGCAGTTTCTACACAGTTTTAGTTAATTAAAAAGCACCCCACATTTTTAATACTAATTTTATTTCATACCACACAAACATTACATAATATTTAAAACGCTAATACATATGTAGATAATTTAAAACATAATTATTAAAATACGATTAAACTAATTCCTATTTCTACTAATATGTAAACGCCACCTTGCATCGTCCTTGAGCATCTCCCACACAGGACGTTTATTCCACAGCCCGTGTTTGCCTTCATAATCAGAAACGGCCGCGGCATATATTTCGGCATCCGTTGCCCCTCTCCTAGGGTCGGCCAGTTTCTTCTGGTAGCATATCTCAAACCACTTGCACTTCTTGCTCATCTTCTGGAAGTGGTCCTTCACTTGCTTCTCTGTCCGTGGCGGCCAAGCATCGTTCCCGGTTTGTACGTAAGCAACGTATAGACCATGCCAATACTGACCCCCGGGCTCGTAGTGGGTGAGCCAATTGACCACCAAATGAATTTCCTCCTCTAGTGACCAAAGAGGCCCGGTTGCCCAAGTAGACATATCGACTTGATAGAAAAAAAAAGAAGATGAAATGCTAGAAAACGAGAGAAATTGTAGAGAGAGAATGTGAGAGGTGTGAAAAATGAGAAGGGGGGTGAGGCTTTTTATAGGAGGGGAGGGGTCGGGATCGGCGCGGCTGCCACGACCTAGGGTTACTATTTAAATAGTAACCCTGGCACGCTCCTCGAGGCTCCGATAATTCGATAAAAAAATTGTGTTTTTTTAATAACACACAGATCAACTAGACTGAAACTTTTATTAACAAAACGCAAATTACAGTAATTTAAAAACTAAATTTAAATTGAAGCCTCGGCTAATCCAAGTTCTCCAACCGCTTCCCGAGGCTTTGAATGAGCGAGGCACGAGAATCTCTTTCAGCCGCGGTCAAGTTGGTGATGTCTTGGCGAAGAACTGCGTTCAGGGTCTCCATGACCTGGTTCTGTATCGCAATTTTGCCCTCTAACTGTGTCTCTTTCCTTTGGGAAAGAGTGTCGAGGAACTGCATGTGCTCGGGAGGTAGCCCGGACGCCGCCGACTGGGAGGATTGGGAGGCTTGGGCTTTGCCTCGAGCCTTGGCCTTGGCTCTCTTCTGGCCGATCGGACGACCCTCGGTGGTAAACGAGTTCAACTCGTGGTCGAAGTCGTCTCCAAAAGTGCGAGACTCGTCCATCCTCGTCCGCTTGCTTCCATCACTGTCGGCGTCGAGGTTGAGGTTGAGGTCAAGGTCGGGGATGTCACATTCGGGAACGTTTTTTTGTGAAAAACTTCGGCTGCCCCCTCACGATGAGCCACATATGCTTGAATTTGAACACATGCCCTTCATCCTCGAGGTACACCTTTTCAGCGCCTGCCAGGACGTCAACCTCGTTCCTCCCGCTTGTCAGCGCGTTCTCAAAGTTGGTGTACTTCTCCTGGAACTTGGTGATGAAGCCTTTAACCTTATGCCAATGGTCCTTGCACGCCATCCACGCCCGAGGTGGGTCCGCTGCCGGTCTAACCGCCTCGTACTCGGCATGCACCTTTTGCCAGTACTTGTCGTTCTTCTGGTTCTTCCCGTTGATGGGGTCGAGCGAGTTGTTCAGCCACGCTCGGGCCAATCTGGTCTCCTCCTCGGGGGTCCACTTCGGTCGCGGAAGTGGTCTCGGCCTCGCTGAAGATGTCGCCGCCTTCCCCTTCCTCCTCCTCGCTTGCGTCGAAACTGACTGGCAAGGTTGGGTGGCCGGAACAAATTGGAAAGGTTGCACTTGGGACTCTGGCCATTGGGTCGGCGGGGTGTATGGAGGAAGCGGCGTTGAGTGCCCCGATTGGAGGAGTTGGGAAAAGGAGGAGTAGTGCCCAAAGTAGTCCTCTTCGGTGTGGTGAGAACTCACGTCTTCATCATCCAAGGAGTCAACAAGGGATTGGAGGGCTTCATTCGGATCCATAACGAGTGTAGGAAAAAAAATTGGAGAGATTTCGATGAAGAATAGAGGAAGGGAAGCTAAAAAAAGTGAAGAGAAGGTAAAATTCGAGTTGGGGGTGGATCTGTATTTATAAAAGAATTTGGGGGTCGGCGTCGCCACGTGGGGGGTCGTGACTGGCTAGCCGACTAGCCGTTGGCGCCAGACACGACCAGCAGCGTCGTTGTCAGAACCAACAACGACGCGCAGCCACGACCCTGCAGACACGCCTCGTAGACACGACAAGTCGTGTCTACACGGTCGTGTCTACGCCAGCAACGACACGTAGACACGACCGTTGGAGGTGCTCTTAGAGGCTTATAAATGATCTATAACCAATCAGTAAACTTTGATCAAAACATAAAATCTTTCCTTAAACAATTGGAGAACACTTGGAGTTACTCCAAGTCCACACTCCCACCTTTTGTTTACTGCTAAATTTTAACTAAGCAAATGTAAATTGTAAACAATTGGAGAACACTTGGAGTTACTCCAAGTCCACACTCCCACCTTTTGTTTACTGCTAAATTTTAACTAAGCAAATGTAAATTGTCATGTAGTAACGTTGACCAGCAACTAAATTGGGGGCCCAATCTAGACGGAAGATTACAACAACTAACAACAAATTCTAAGATGCCCATCCTCAGTTCCAACAGCAAACAAGCGCGAAAAGGGAAGAATACTGATACACGACAAAACAGACATATTTCTTGTTACTTGATCTTCCATGTACAGTTTGTGTGGCGTAACCCTATGCAGTCCATCCTGCCCACAACACATCCCCAACCATTATTAGTAATTCATGTTCGATACCGATTAACCAACTACTATTACTTGTGTTGTGTGCAGTGAATATTTACACCTTTGTGATGCAAGTTAGAACTTAAAACCACTTATAAGAGATAGGTGACAAGTATACTTACTTCATCTGCAGATTTGGATAATGAAAAGAGTCCGATCTTATTTCTGGAAATGGAAATAACATCTTGACCCCAAACTGAGAAACCAGATACACCTTCTGCGTGGCCTCTGAAAACCGTGGGCTGAGATGGCAAGATCCTGCAGCAGAGACAATCATGTTTGAATGAGCTTGACTTCATCTATTTTAGATACTCAGATTACTCCTCTATATAGCCCCCCGTTTGCAAGCATACATGATATTGGGCCGCATTAGAAAATACATACAACAAAGTTTATCAATCTCACAAATGTAGACTAACTTTGTCACATTTCTTTTTTTTTGTTTGAAACGACTTTGTCACATTTCTAACTTCAACTACATTGACATTTAAATTTTCTTACCCAACAATACTAAACTTTAAAATTTTCTTACTTTACTCTATTGTGGCAATAAGTGACAAAAATACCCTTCATTAATTCCCTTACCTTCAAAAATATGTCACTGCTACAGTAACTTATGTATTAGTATCCTAAATTAATGTAGGGGTATTTTTGTCATTTAATATCAAAACAGAGTAAAGTAAGAAAATTTGAAGGTTTAGTGGAGCTGTGTGAGAAAATTCAAATGTCAATGTAGTTAAATGAGAAATGTGACAAGGTTAGTGTACTTTCATGAGAAAGGAAGATATGGAATTTACTATATCCATGAAGCCACATAAACATGTAAAAATAACTCACAAGTCATTAACACTGACCATAACTTTGATTTCAAGCAATCACAAAAGTTGGGTTGTTACCGTTCAAATTTTCTTAAGTTCAGTTAATTCTATAGAATGTCAAATGAGTCAACTGGTAGGCGAAGTAGCAAGAGCCCTTCAGCAAGAAGTTTCAACCTTTAAGGGGACAACAAATCAACTAAAAAGAGAGAGTTCAGAAATACCTTCTTAAATCCCATATCCGTACAGTCTTGTCAAGGGAGCTAGAAACAAGCATATGATCATCTGGTGCAGCCAACTGGCAACAAAAAAAGTTTAATGAATCTCAATGTTAAATTGAAGTCTTCTTTGTTAGGCAGTTTGGACATACCTTTGTCACAAACCCATCATGAGCTCGCCAAGAGGCAATAACATTTCCACTCCTCGCATCAAACAACCGACAATGACCAGAACTTAGTCCAGTTGCGATCCAAGATGGTGAAGCAGCAACGCCAGCAGCTTGCATATTGTCTGACCCACATGAGCATATGGCAGACACAAGGGAAGAAAAACCAGATTCAACAGAGTCACCTCTCCACAAATGAAGCTTTTGACCTTGGGTAATATCAATAAATCTGTGGTATTATGGAAGTTAAAAAAAAACTAAAATTAATTAGAACCAAATGATCATTTATCTGCATCATCTTTAAAAACAATTCTTGTGATGTAACAATGTATCTAAACCTGAGCGAACCACTTCCAGTGCCAACTACAAGATTCTGAACAGATTCTAGGTGATGCATACAAGTGTACAGTCTGCCATCAAATGCACCAGTTAACATTCCACCTGCTAATGTATTTGAGCTCAGCATACTAAGGTTATCTGAACTAGTCTTAGAGACAGGAGATAAAGGGCTTGAAAGATGTGGTGCATCTATGGATGGTTCAGCAAATACTGATATTAGTTTTCCTGTTCGGCTGTTCCAAACATGTATAGTCCCATCACAAGATGCCATCCTCCCATCAGGCAAGATACAGATATCATTCACAACCTGCAAGTTGCCCCAGCAATTATCACAAAGAATGGATCTAATATATATAAATATGAAAGGACACATGAGGCCATATTATCACAAAGAATGGATCTAATATACATAAATATACGTGTGTGTGTGTGTATGTGTGTGTGTGCAACAACAACCAAGCCAATTCCCAAACAAAGTTGGGGTCATATACATGAATGTTCTAACAAAACTCATTAAGAGTTTTGGCCTGTATTTTCCTCCTTCAGACTCCACCCCGTCCTACCTAATGATACCTCCTTAAATAAAGTGTCATTGTATATTTTCTTACAATGTTACCTAGGCCTATCCAATCACCCCTTTCAGGTACACTCCTAATTGAGTTATTAACCTTTACGGAGTGCAAAGCAGAAAATAATATGATTGATAAGACTTACATTATTATAAAGGTCAACTTGATATAAACCTAAAAGGACATACCTCCTCATGACCATAGTAGCCAGATACACAACTAATTCTAGCCAGTTCCCATTTCTGAACAGTTCCTTTGAAGCCTGAACCAATTCCTGCAGTAAAAACTGTAGATTCATCTTCACAAACAGCTAAGGATCTTAATGCTCCTTGATGTGCCCGAATTGAGTATATGACAGATGCTCTGATTTTCCATGGAACTTCATCTTTTAGACCCCCAACACGACCAAGAAAATCAGGCCCATCCCAGTTAGCAACCGGACTAGGGAACCAAAACCAGGGTTCGTTCTTGAAAAAGTTAGAAGCTGCTTCGTGCCTTTCAATCAGACGCTTATGTACATCGTCAGACCGTCTCTGAAGCATCAAGTTTTTGGTACCTCTAATTCCTTGAGATTGCGGAATCGACCACCCAACCCCATTAAGCAGCAGCTTAGCAGGATTGTAATCAGATGCTGAACCCTTGATGGATAGAGGCCTTTTATTGAAAATACTTTCTGTAAGGCTTCTAGATGATTCTCCCGTGTATTCCCACTGCATCGTAACAAGTTCAGAATTATGAAGCTAAAAACATACTGTTTCGGGCATAAGACAGATCATTATGTCAATAAACATAATGCAGACAACTCTAGAACCCCACAAGCCAACATACCTTCCAATTGTGGTAACGTAAAAGAAATTGCTCAAGAAGTAACCATGTAGCACAACCCTGACGAAGTTTCTCTATTCCAAGTAGGGATGCAAATGAGGGATACAGAAGCAACCTGCAAAAGTTCCAGCAGACATTTAACATGCTAAAATAAGAAAAGTGCATAGTAAAATAAAGCTTGAGTTAAACCAGGCTTCTATAAGGAGAAACATGATTAGCACCCACACGAGGTCCATACGGCTTTCAATTTGAGCCTCCCCATTAAATTTCAATTTGGGAACCTTCAACCTCCTGCCAACAGAAGCACCCCCATTCACATTTTGCTGAGAGAAAGCAAGTTCATCAAATAACTCTTTTAGTTGAGGAAGAACATGCAAAGCTGTCAAATCTGGTCCAATTCGATGGCAAATTGCCATGAGGGTAGAGGCAGCAACCTGCCAAAGAGAAAGGATATTGCTTTTTTTTTAAATAGAATCAAGTGAGATGCATAATAGACATGAAGTTGAAATGCTAAGATAACATGTAAGAGAACAAATCTGAGTCAGAATAGGGAAAATTAAACTACAACCATAGCAAATAATCAAATGTAGATATTTGAACACCTGAAGCACATGAATTTCTAAATTGATCTGCATAAGAACCATAGCATGTGGGCAAATCTGGTCCTGCATAATAAAAGAAATTATGCAATCAATTCTAGGAACAGTGTCCGTGTTGATAATGAAGCTATCATCATCATGAGCTAAATTGAGAGCAAAATCCATACTTCAATCAACTCCTTTACAACCACTTCACTCGGCAAAAGCACAATAAGACCATCCAATGTCATTAGGCAATCGATAAGTGCTAAAGCATTCCAGCTTTGCACAGGCTCAGGCTTATTCATACATGAAACATCAATACAGGAATGAACTGCATGTTTGAGAAAAGGTAGCAACTGCCGGGCAACAAAGGTCTCCCCGAAAAGGCTACCTGAAATGTCAAAGCATGAATGAAACTTACAAGCTTAACAATCCATTCCAAAAAAATAACACCAATGCCACAGTCAATGAACTAAGAATACCAATTCTAATAAGAACGTCAATTCCATCAGGGCATAGTCCTTTCCCAAAGCAGTGAATCAGAGGTAAGATTGTCTGGGAGAAACATCAGTATTTGACCACAAAGAGCATTATGCAACCCATCGGAAAGAAGACAATGGAACAGTGAATGAATGAGCCTCAGATTAATTTAAGTGTATTCTTCTATGAAATTAGAATCATGAATAAGTATAGTTGTCTAACCTGATGAACTGTAATAGGCACACCAAGCTCTTCACTAGAGCCAATCAACAGCACGGAAGCAGCAGCAGCTGAACTCTTATGTGGAGCAATTTGCAAATTTGATATTACCAAAGGATGCAGTAATTCCAAATATTGCTGTTTACCAATCTGGTTCCAGATCTCTCGCACAAACGAGTCTTGGAGAAGAGATACTTTCAAATGTGAATAACCTGTTGACTGAAATAAAGTTTCCATAAGTAGGAAGTAAACAACAAAAGTTCCTCACGCTGTAAAGATTTTAAAATTGCAAATTTCAGAACTAGCCTGCAGGATCTTCTGGATAGCAGGTATGATCAACTTTTTCACTGCTTTGGGTGTCAAACATTTTAAGAATTCTTTCAGTAGAATATAAGCCCATTCAGCTTCAGTATCAGATAAATGAGTCACTAGAAGTGGCAAACAGTATGGAGCACACATTTCAGCTGAAAATGACCCCATAGCTTTCAAAGCGCCCTGTTTTGCAAGATTGGAGGCATAAAGAAGACGAGATTCATCTTTAGCTAAAAGCTGGAGAGGAGCAATAAACAAGTAGGATGACTTGATTGTTGCAGGAAAATATGGAGAATCCAATAAACTTCTGGCAGATGGCCTCCTAATAAATTTCGGAATGAAAGGAGAGTTCAAAGATAAATGGATACCCATCAACAATCATCGCATAGAAAAGACAAAAGAGCATGGGCAAAACATAAAAAGAGTAGAAGATACCTCATCCAGTCCTTCTCGATGCATGCTTCTACAAGAATTCTTGTGTGAGGAGAAAGATCATGCATTAAGGCAGGTAAGATCCCACTTGTCAAGTATGCAGCTAATGAGGTTGTATCGAAAAGTGGCCTCCTCAAACAAAGCTCAGCCATGACACAACCAACAGAAAATATGTCCAGTGCAACATTTTCAGATAGCATCCTTGAAAGAGATATTTTCTGCTTCCACAGCAACAATTCTTGATATCCAATAGAACGCTCACCATCCACTTCAATACATTCAAGAAGATAATTTGAATCAATATCCGATGGTAGCTTGCAGCCTCTGCCAATATCAAGTGATGTGGATTTGGGGGCTTTAAAACTCTCAGTCCGTGGCTCTACAGTAGAAGCTGTGTTATTGGCACGATTTTCGGGGTGGTAAGAATAAACAGGACTCAAATGCCTGGCATGCTCAGAGAATGCAGATACCTCTTCTAATTCCTGTAAATTAGTAATTTCAGGTAGAAGGGGGTTATCCTTCTCAGTTCCATTTACTTGGCAATGGAACAAAGCTGATGCACAAGTGCTATCTTGTATTCTACTGGTAAAACCACGACGAACAGGGTGTGGTCGATTAAAAAGCTGTCGACGTCCCACTGACCTCGGCATTTTGGGTTCTGCGGAAGGAAGCATAACATTCTTTGCTGCAATTGCTGCATGACCAGACATTTTGTAACCAAAGGTGATATCAATCCAATTATGAATTTGACGGGAAACCCGATCACTTTCCAAAGCATCTCGATGCAAATTTATGAACTCCTCTTGACTGTCTGCCCAGTAAGGTACTGCTAAATCAGACATGCCATCATGTTGGGAACAAAATATCTGGGGGTCACAGTAAAACTCTGGAATGCACTCATCAGGTGTCCATTGATAGAGTCTCTGCATTGTGGAAGGATACTCATTAGGTTCATAGACTGATCGAACGGCCAAACGTAGAACTCTCAAAGGTAACCTTCTTGCTTTGTAACTGCAGACTGCCAATTCAGAAAGACACTCATCTGATACATGATGTGGGATTTCAGATGTTGAATAGGTGAAGTCCAACTGCTCATCGCCTTTCGCTAACCGCCATTTGCTCTTGCTCAAATCACGCCACCCTGCATCAGAATTCTCATCTGGCTTTGTGCTAAAATCTATTACCCAAGGCAATACCGGATGAAAAGTGTGATCTCCCCACCTTCTCCCAGATAATCGATTCAAGATGAGTAGATACTCAAAATTACTAATCTCTCCCTTCCACCAGCGATAAAACTCAGATGGCCAGTCTATGTTAGAATTCAATTTTATATTAGCATAAAGAGCTTGAGAAGAACAACCCTCTGTGCAGTAACCTATCCCTGGTAAGGAACACCCAGTAGTACACCCATCATCTCTTGAAGTTGAATTAACTTCTGAACTTGGTTTAACACAAATGCGCAGCCAAGACCAACAGGAGCTAGTCAACATTATGTTGGACGGGCATATATTACCATGGGCTACTCCTAAACCATGCATATAAGCTAGGGATGATAATAACTGATAGATTAGAAAACTTATGTGCCACTCAGAGTTTAGGGCATTAGGGCTATAGTGAAGGATGTTTTCCAAGGTATATGGTGTCTTCGGAAGTATTAAATTAACACAATCAGATGTTTTGAGCATTCCAATAATAGGAACTATGTTCGGATGCCTCACACAACCCGGGAATCTGACCTCATCAAAGCAAGGTAGCCCAACTAAACTCAGAAAATTTATGCTGTCTCGCCCTGTTGTTTTTCCTTCTATCAACATACTGAGCGAACAAAGAATGTGGTCTTCCAGGAATCCTGAGAAGTAGCTGGAAGCAAGCTCATCAAATGTAGATGGCAAACAGTGGCCAACATGAGCAATTGGAACCAACGCAGTGACAGTCCTCAAGCAAGAATATCTTGATGAATAGATGCAACCAGGAGAACATCCAGATCCTAGTGTAGCTAATAATCTATTTCCGCCATCACTGGAAGAACATTGAGACTCGGTATGTAAGGAATTTCTTGAATCAGTTTCACAATTTAGGATTTGAACACAGACCTCTGCTTGACCTTGACCTACTTCACATAAAGTTACATTATCATTCCCAACATTATCACTACTTACAGGAGCATCGATGATACACTCTTCACTGCAAAGAAGAAGCATAAAGACCGTTAGTTCCATATCCTCATTTATCTAGATTCTAGAATTATAGGTACCCCTTGTGGGTGTAAGTTAGTTTAGTACCTTAAGGTATCCGGTAACAGTAATCTAATATTGATAAACATCAATTTCCGTAAGTTACAGTTTACAGCGGCAATATAACAGGTCCAACTCACACCCATGCCTTTGTGTTTGTGGTTCATAGTGATAATAATACTTTGTGAATGTATAGGAAGTTAGGAACCCACTCAACACCCAAACATTTTAGAAAAATGCCTATATAACAACTCCAAATATACTACCTAAAACAATTAGTTCCAATCCAACCAATATGAAATAATGCCATTTGATGCCTGCCATCCAGGCAGCCGCACCAGACAACCTCCAATTTCATTCCTTTAGCAATTTACAACAGAAAGTCTCTTAAACCCTAGAAAAATACTCAAACTGGATAATTTACATTTCTTGGCATGATTGCAGATTAATTTGAAAAGAGAAAACTGGTAAATGATCTTACACATATTTGTTGAGGCAAGGATGGTCATTAACAGGAAGGTACTCCACCATGAACTGAGAAGCTGAGGCGTCTCCACTCGAAGCAGCCATCTGTACCAAACAATCAAAAGGAATTAGACTAAGCACAGTTTGAGGGAAGCCGAAAGCAACCTCCAACATAGTCGACAGGAGGAAACCTGGACAATGGAGGTGGAGCCGAAGGGGAGGGCGGAATCGGAGATTGCATAGGAGAAGAGGAGCCGGTCCGAGAAATCGGACTTGATTCGGCTTTGGAGACACTCGAAGCAACTGTGCTTTACCATTTTGGATGAACTACGATCCATGAACTTCCGTCTCCTTCATCTTCTTCAGAGGAAACAAAAATCCAATTCGCAGCACCAAAAATATCCAGTTCGCAGCAAGAAATCGATGAATTTGGATGGAGTCTTCGGCTTTGATCGATAGGTGAGACTTGAAGGAGAACCTGAACTCTGGAGCAGAGATGGCTTGAACTTGATATAACTGAACGGTGCGTTTCACGTCTCGGTATGGAGTTGCGAAAAAAGACCCTCAAATATGGAGTTTTGACGACTTATGTCTCTTGAAACAAATCCTTGCAATTTAGAGCATCTACAGTGGTCGGCGAGGAGCAGCTGGCGAGATCATCTCGCCGGCGAGGATCAGGCAGGGAGTTGGCGAGGAGCAGGCGAGGAAGCAGCTGGCGACTTGGGTAGCCGTTAAGGACCTCGCCAGCAGATCTCGCTGGCGAGGATGAATCTGATCTCCTCGGGTGGCGCGCCGACCGTTGGCGAGGAAGCAGCTGGCGACACGTGGCCTGGGTCGCTGGCAGCATTTATTTTATTTTTTTCACTTTTCACCCCTATACATAACCCAAAATTCATTTTAAACACACACAAATTCTCTCTTCTACTACATTTTTTAGTCCAATTCAAATTTCTTTCGCCATGTCTTCTTTCGATCTCAACGAGTGGGTTCTCAACTATAGGTCGGTGACTGATGAAACGTTGTCCCAAGAGTTTTTGGAGCCTTGCTTTTCCCACAACCCGACTGTCCAATCCTCTCAAATCCTTTCCGAGCCCGCCGAAGTACGTCCGTCCGTCCGTCCGACAAAGGCCAAAGCAAAGCGTTGCTTATGGACCGCCGAGGAGGACTGCAGGTTAGTTAAAGCCTGGATGCACCACTCGTACGACTCAGTGCATGGCAACCAGAAGCATAATTTGAAGTACTGGGGGGCCATCAGTGAGGAAATGGAAGCCACTCGGGGCCCGGATGATCCGGTGAGGTCGGCGAAGCAGTGCAAAGACCACTGGAAGGGGACAAATCCCAAAGTGACGTTCTTCAATGGGCTGTTTGTGAAGACCTGCAGGGACTACAAGAGCGGCCGGAACGATGCGGCGATCATGAAGTTGACCGAGGAGCAATACATAAAGGCCTGTGGTCATCCATTCACATGGAAACACTGGTGGGGTCTTGTGAAAGGAGAACACAAGTGGACTTCTCATTACTTTGCTGTTGACAAGCCCGTTGTACCGACACCGGTTACGGAGTTCGATGTCGAAGATTCTACCGACTCCGGCAAGCGCCCTCGTGAAGACACGCCGGGCTGTGAGGACAGTCAGCAAACGACCGGTGCTAATACGGAGGGTCAACCTCAGTACAAGAGGCCTATGGGCTGCAAGGCTGCCAAGGCTGCAAGGATCAGAGGTAAGGGCTCAGCATCATCGTCTAAGGAAGCGGTTGCCGATCATGTCGAGAGGGCCCATATAGCGGCCAAAGAAGCAAGCCAAGCCAGGACCATTGAGAAGGCTGCGCAGCTGAAGCTGATGGCATACCAGCAGTGGGTCGAAGCTGAAAAAGCCGACACTTCGGGCATGGACCCCGAGCAGCTACAGGCCCACATGACGCAACTTAATATTTTGCGCAATCTGATGCCCCAGTGACTTGTTTTTTTTCCAGCTTACCGTACTTGTTTTTTTTTTAGTTGTAATTCAAGATTCCTTTTTAATGAATGTTTTTTAATTTTCATGTTTTGGTAATTTGTTTACTTTAATGGTTGGTTTGAATTTGGTCAAAAAAGATTTTTTTTTTTTACATTATGAGGTCTCCATTATTGGGTTGTGTGCCATTATTGCCACCACCACCACAAAATGACCAATATGCCCCCTAGTGGCCGGCGGTTTTCGCCTATAAATGACACCCTTCTCCTCCTTCATTCGTCACACCTCTTCTCCAAATCTCTCTCTATCTCCAATACTTTTGTTCTTCAATTTTTCCTAGCTTTCTTCGAAGCACCAATGGCCGGCGTAGGCTCATACCCGTGGACCAACGAGGAAGAGATGGTGTTGGTCCTATGTTGGCTGCAGGACGCCCGACCGGGCCCAAATGATAGGTATTGGCCGGAAGTGTATGCCAACTTTGTCCACAATGCTCCGGCCAATTCCCCGCCGAGAACCCAGAAACAGTGTCGAGACCACTGGCAGGAACTCGCCCGGAGAATCTACCGGTATGAATTGTGCTACCGTACAGCAGTTCATAACGCCTCGCCGGGAACTTCCGAGACTGACGTTTGCTCTCAAGCAGCCGCTGCCCATTACAGTGCCCATCGCAACCATTTCATGAAGATGGGTCTGTGGGAGATCGTTCGAGACCAGTACAAATTCCTGCAGTACGTTCACGAGCTGTAGATCGTGTCCTAAAATTAGAATTCGTTTAAGTATGTACTAAGTTACCATCTGCGTGCTAATTATATGTATAATTATCGTTAAAGTTTGTTTTAATTATCGTATGTGTGGTATATGTATAAATATAATAAAGATGTGGGTTATGTTGCAAATTGTTTTCATTTTTTAATGTTTTTTCCTCCTTCTCGCCGGCTGCTCCTCGCTAGCTACACTTTCCCCACTGCAGACGTCGCTGCCTCCTCGCCGGCGATATGATTAAACCTTAATATTTTAAGTCATCTCGCCGGCGCCATCTCGCCGGCAGCCGGCGAGATGACTGTGGATGCTCTTATGCAATTGAACTTTTGTTATTTAGATCATCTTCAATACTAGTTTGTTGGTGTTGATGGTTAGTGCTGACGGTTAGATTAACAAAATAGTATTTAAGTCTTACAGTCAGGAACCTCCAATGACAGACTGTTTGTGTTAACTGTTGGAATAAAATAATACAATAAATTAAAAAGAATTAATAACAAAAATTAATGTAATTTCTTTAAAATAAAATAAAAATTAATAAACGGATTAAAAAGAAAAATAATTAACAAAAAACTAATAAAAAGGTTAATAAAAGAATTAGAATTTAAAAAAAATTAAAAGTGTGTATAAAATTTAAAATAAGATTTTATAAAAGAAAAAAAATTAAAAACGGAAGAAACAATTAATAAAAGAAAAAAAATAAACAAAAAAAGATAAAAACAAAACTAACATGAAACGCCAGCGGCTGGTGTTGATGGTTGAGTCAACATCAGTAGTCACCGCCAGCGCCGAAACACCGATAAATCGTCAGCTCCGCGCCAGTGTTTTCTCCCTATCAGCAGCTCCCCTCCGACTTTACCACCAGCGTTGAAAATGCTTTTAGAGCATCTCCAATACTAAGTGGTTAGTGTTGATGGTAAGCTCAAAAGGAAGAGATAGAAATTAAAAGTAAGATAGAGAAAACAAAAATAATAATTAAACAATCTCTTACAACCCGGCAATACATTTTCTGATGGTAAGCTCACCATCGACGATTACTACTGGCGATTGAAAAATTGTGAAGAAAATTGCACGAACAGTGTGCACCAACAAACTACCATTGAATGGTGCTGCCTGTTGGTGATGATTGTAAAACAAAAATATTAAATTAATATTCTAACAGTCAACATTTACCATTAGTACTTACCACTTAGTGTTGGAGATGCTCTTAATATTATCATCGAAAAGTAAAAAATTTCACCAAGATCTTCTCCCAACGGCTCGTGTGAGTGTTTGATTGGTAAAGTTTTTGTAATAGCCCTAAAGGCTCGCTATATCTTTTTAGACTCAGTGTTACCTCGGTCGATGACAATGAGGAGATTAGTCACCGACGGCTTGCATGTCTGAAGCGTATATCTAGCAACGGTGGATGGGCAGGACAAAGGCGGCGCCGACTGTGCTCGAGAGGAGGAAGGTTGTAGTTGCTATGCAGACGAAGATAACTGTCAAAAAGGGGGATGGAGATAAAGAAGGGGAGGGAAAGAGATGTCCAATAGCAACATCGATGGCCAAAACCATGAAGGTCATCGATGACGGTTAGGATTAGGGGTATGTGCACTCTAGCAGAACTAGAGATGAAATTTTTCAATGTGTAAATGGTATCTCAAAATTTGAGTACTTCGTTTTGAAAATAAGCAAATGGGTCAAAAAAATTTCAACTAAAAGATTCATTAATAATTAATAAATTTTACGGAGCGAATAACATAAACGATGTATCCACCGATCGTTTTTGGAAGCCCGAAGAACAACTAGTAAGATGAATACATCTCGAAACGGGCAACACAACACCTAGAAAAATAACAACTACCAAGTCGGGTTTTTTTTATCGACTCTTCGTATAGATACGTCGAAAGAAAAAACTGATTGGACACGCCACCAAAGACAACAGCCACACCGACCAAAGATCTAGGATTTTGGTAGGGGGAACAAAATACAAACAACCTTAACAAAACAAATAATAAAAACAATAACGACGAGCCTAAACTACTCGCGGTCGGCCTCCGAGGATGAGGAGGGCGGTGCCGACGGGTGCAGATCTGATCCACGTGGAGCTGGTGCACGGATTTGGCCAGATAAACACGATAAGCACGAACACAACTGAACGGCTCGAATTGCGGTGTTCCGACGGACAATGGGTGTAGATTTGACCGTCTGGCTAGTAGAGGGGCGTGGCGGAGAGGCTCGGTCGGAGGGGTTGTCGCCATCGGTAGATAAAGCCAGAGAGAAGAACGGTCAGCCGATCGTTGTCGTCGGGGGAAAAGGGGAGGGAACGGACCATGAGGACGTGGGGGGCAAGAGGGGGGCTGGTCCGTCCGGAGACCTGTCGGAAGAGGGTAAAGGAGGGCGTTTGAGGACGATGAGAGACAGGTCAGGCCGAAGGGGTCGTGTAAGGGTCGGGTCTGGTTGAAAAGCGGTGGATCTGGCGAGATAAGCAAAAAGAGCAGGCTCGGCCGTAGCTCGGCCGGTGGTAGATATGACCTTTCTAAGGCCGGATCCGATCGACGCGAGGGATGTCGGAGCGAAGGCTGTGTGGCGACGACGAGGCACAGCCGCAGACAAACTAGTACTGGCAGAGGGACGTGGACAAAAATGCAACACGGACGGCTTACATCGTTCATGGTGGCGTGATTGACAACAGAAACGGAGGAGAGCAACATCAATGAAGAGAGAAGGGTGGAGGGAAGGAGAGGCATATAGCTCCACCGACAACCACGATGACCCGAGCCATGGCAGCCTCCGGTGGTAGTAGAAGCAACACAGAGTTTGTGAGGAAAGGGAGAGAAAGTTGCAAAGCGATGCTAGGGTTTACGTTTTGCCAATGATTTTCTCTAGCAAATGGGACAATTATTTTGGGACAGAATATACTATCATATTGGTGGGGGAAACGGCGAAAGTATGAATTTAAGATCTTGAGACAACAATTTTAACAAGTAGATGATCTAAATGGAGATGCAAAATGGTTCTTGTCATTATGGAGATGCAAGAATGAGAATAAACTCTATAACAACAAATCAAGCATGGGCAAGGGAATAATTTGAAAATATCAACCTACTCAAACTCATCTATGCAAAAGGAAGCACCATTCAGACGCTAGAAACAACCTACTAAATGCATTTGTAGATTGCAAAATTGAATCTCCCTAAGCAATGAGAAGGATCAAAAGAAATCATTTCTAAGAAACAAACAAAACCAAATGATCCCAAAAATCTGAAAACAACAAAATCAAAAGTACACAGTCCAACATAAGACACAATAGACCTCACGAACAAATCTGAAGGAAATTGCATCAGCAGAACAAAGATTATATAGAAAAAGCAACATATGTCGGAGCAGAACGTTCTATTTTCAAGGAAATGGATGGCCCGAATGAAGCCGGAGGCAGACACAGAGGACTTGGCAGAGGAGCAAAACACAAAAATGAGAAGGATGTGTTTTGCACGGACTGTATTCTAGGTTTTTTTAGGCATTTAAATAAATAAATAAAATAATATGTATTTTTAGTTGGTAAATATTTTCGAATGTATACCGTGTACTTGAACCAACAATGTTTCTCACAGTACCATGCATTAATTCATCAAATTTCACCAAACTGTTTTACTCTACAATGCTATTGAGAAGTTGAAGCAAAAGAACACTATGTTTTGGAAAGCAAGCCAAAGCCTAAATTTTATTCATGCAACAACAACAACAAAACCCGAAAAAGCAGTCACCAAGATTTTCAGTTTCAGCAGCCACAGAAAAATATGAGTGATCAATTATTACATGTAACAATAGAAAAAGATAACTCAGAAACAGTGCAAGTCAAGTAACACCAAATCTTCAACTAACAATCAAATTGTTTTTTTTTTCCTTTTTCAGACCGAAATAGCATCTTCATTCTTTCTTTCCAATCCCATGAGACATGTTATAGACTCCCGTCCCCTGGTTAGAACATGTACATCAAACGCATAAGCAATAACTCTTTACTTTTAGGGATAATGGCAACAAAGCACACTAGACTATAATTTGTGTTCTGGGTTGGTATCCTTATATTTATATTACTGCAGGTTGTGGCCTTTAACTTATATTCTGTTATACTACGTGTCAATTTATTCCAAAATTGTATATCAGAAAAACATTTTTTTAGTTTCATAATTAAAAAAATCATTCTACTAGCCGAATCGAGTTAATCAAATTATGGACATTTTGTTTGTTACTTTCTATTTTTTTTAAATTTACATTTACAAGGGTAAAATTGTCATTTTAGAACAATTTAACACAAAATAAAAGTTCAAGGCCACAACCCATAACGATTTAAAGATACAGGTACCAACCCGTAAAAAGTCGATAATACAAGGAGCTTTTTTGCCACTATCCCTTATTTCTACGATAAATAAGTTGCAAAATAATCTAGAGAGACAAGTGAAGATGGAAAACAAACTCACAATCAGAAACAGAGAGGAGGCAGCCAAAGCAATAGGTATGGCGACTGAGGTGACCTTGTCCATACGTCCTTTCAGGTATGTGTGTTTCTGGATGCTCTGGAAAAGCCTTTGCCTTTCAAGAAGCTCCTCTCGTGGTCTGAAGGGTTGCTCAGACATCCTACACCAAAAGTGCAATTTTTGAGTCTTAGAAAACACACGAACTATATTTCTACCACACAAACAAAGGTGATTAAGTTTCATCCATATAGAAACAAAGAAACCACATTAGATACGAAAAGGTAGGAAATAGATGTATTCCTTGTAAAAATAAAGGTATAAGATACAAAAAGACATCAAAACAAAAATGATAATTTGAAATGTGAGACTGATGCATAGGACACAAGCTAGTCGGAATTCTCCAACCAGCCTAATGACCTCAATACTTGTACGCAATAGATCCATACAACTACATTTATATTGGGATATGGACTTCAATACTTCTAAACAATATATTGTAATAACTACACCTTAGTTGAGATCAATAAATATCAATCTTTAATGATCAATAACAATGTAAATATGGTCTTATTCCTTAAAAGGTATAAGATTTATACACTAGAATATATCTTTCACTTCATTCAGATAATGAACAAAATGTGAGATTTCTACCACCCGAGAAATTGTGTTGTTTCAATGCATCCTTGTTTGTATTGCAGAAACAATAAGCGTTCAGATTTAGGGCAAAAGTGTTGAGGAATTAAAAAAACAAGCTGCAAATAATGAAATCAACATGCCCCAAAGCTATAGCAAACCCAAACGATGAACGTAAATTAAGATTCATGAACTGAAAAAATTCCAAAATCATACCAAAATTCAATGAATCGAAAGAAAATGCATACCAGAAGTAATCCGAAACCCTAGATCTAAAATGACCCAAATTTGCAATTGATAAAAGCTTCAGAAAAAATTCAGAAAACGAAAATAACCAGAATCGATATGAACCAACGTACCTTGAAAATGGAAGTTCGATTGGAGGAGGAGAAAGTCTGAGGCAGAAGATGGGCAATCTCAGGAGCTTAACTCTGACTCTATCAAGCTCCTGGTTTTGATCAGAGTGAATATGGGCTTCATTTGGGCCCATTGTCACCACATGAACAAGTGCCTACTTTCAGCCCAAACACGAAGGCCCAGCCAGTGGGTGCAAGCTCAAAACCCTAGTCTTCTCTGGAGGCGTAGATATAAGAAAAAGAAGAGGTGTATCGTGAGGCCTCTCTTACCTTGAAGATCCTTGCTCTCTGCAACAATGGCCGTCGGTAAGAACAAGCGGATTTCCAAGGGAAAGAAGGGAGGGAAGAAGAAGGCGTGAGTGATTTTCCGAATCTCAAATCTCTATCGTTAATTCATCATCCTCATTTTCCGATTTTTATTGTGTTGTTTTGATCGGATCTCGTTTTGTTTGGATTGCAGAGCTGATCCTTTCACCAAGAAGGACTGGTATGACATCAAGGCACCATCTCTATTCACCAACAAAAATGTTGGAAAGACCTTGGTTACTCGCACTCAGGGGACAAAGGTATTTTCCCTCATTTTTTTTATCGTTTTATGCTATTTGATTATCAGTTTGTTCACTAGAAAACAATTTGAATGTACTCGAATCATAATATTCAGAAGTCCAATATTATTTACAATTTTCATCCATTTTGTGATACATGCATAATACTATTCCAGTAATCCATAGCTTTTAGTATTATATGTTAGATTATCTATATGTATATAGAGATTATGGTAGAGTTTTAGCTTAAGTTAAGCATTGGTAATTTGTGATTATTTGTTGGGAGTTAGTGTATTACCTTGCATGAATTTAAATCCCACCCACTGTGAGTTTACATTAATTTATTGTCTGTAGTTGATGTGTATTAATTTGTCAACATTATGGTACAATGTTGTAATTTAGCATTGTAAATACTCATTATGGTGTCATCTCTATGAATATATGTGTATGGTTCATTCTTTTCCATGTTTGTCATTACTTATATTGCTTAATGATGCTTCATTTGGGCTTACGAGTGTTGGGTTTTTTCATATTCAAAATTCTGATTTAGATAGGATTGAGTTACAAAAAATGTCAGTCAGTAATAACTTTTGGAGTTGTTGAATTTTTCTGTACTGGCTTATCAATGGGTGTTGATGTCTTTTGACAGATTGCCTCGGAGGGTCTTAAGCATCGTGTTGTTGAAGTGTCACTAGCTGACCTTCAGGGTGACGAGGACAACTCATACAGGAAGATCCGCTTGAGAGTGGAAGATGTCCAAGGGAGGAATGTGCTCACAAATTTCTGGGTATACTATATGTTTTATGATAATATTATTTTGCTCTCGATACCTGTTCTTTACATGTAATGAAATTGTACTGACCTACTTTTTGTTAATAATTCAGGGAATGGATTTCACAACTGACAAGTTGAGGTCCTTGGTGAGGAAGTGGCAAACCTTGATCGAAGCCCATGTTGATGTGAAGACAACTGACAACTACACCCTGAGGATGTTTTGCATTGGCTTCACCAAGAGACGCCAAAACCAGGTCAAGAGGACCTGTTATGCACAGTCCAGCCAGATCCGCCAGGTTAATATTCTTTTATATGATTCTGTTGTTTATTTTATTGGGTCGTATCAGTATCATTGGAATCTTCATACCTGCTCTTGTTTCTAGACTCCTGAATGTGTTTTTCAGTGTTTTGTTTTGGCTTCTCTTTTTATATCTCACATATATCTTGTTAAATTCTCAGATCCGCAGGAAGATGAGGGAAATTATGATTAACCAGGCAACTTCTGTTGATTTGAAAGATTTGGTAAAGAAGTTCATTCCTGAATCCATTGGCAAGGAGATTGAGAAGGCAACCTCTAGCATATACCCTCTACAGAATGTGTTCATTCGTAAGGTTAAGATCTTGAAAGCACCCAAGTTCGATCTCGGGAAGTTGATGGAGGTATGTGTTTTTTACTTAACCAGTCTCGGCCTGTTCTGCATATATTACATGATAATAAATCCTCTAGTGTGGTGCCTTTCTTTCCTCTTCAATGCATCTTTGTCAATTGATTTATGTGATCATACAAATTACTCATTAACTAGTTGGCAACTTAAACATTCATTTTCAAGGCAGAAAATTGTCTTCTAAATTCATGTGCAAAGTTTGTGCAGTAGAAAACCTGTTATTGTGAGCAATATCTATTTTGTACTTTGTTGGCCATTCTAGTTCTTTCTGATGACTCTTAGGTCATCCAGCATTTGTCTTTTTGTTGACCTTTGTTTTCAACTATAAGATGTGAATGACTTTACCATGATTCAAATTTCATTTGTCTACCAACACAGTTCAGTACACAGTATGTTGTCTTTGTATATTTTTTCTTTCAGAACCAACATTATGTTTTGTTTGTTTAATTGCTATTTTCATTTTAGGTTCACGGTGATGTTACTGAAGATCTGGGCGCCAAGGTTGACAGGCCTGAAGATGAACCTGTTGTTGAAACAGAAGTTGTTGGAGCTTGAGTGTAGCATTTATTACTGTTTTTTTAGAGATGAGGTCCTAAGATAACATTGCAGTTTTTATTGCAAACTTGAATATGGTTTTATTTATCTAGTCTCAAGATTATCAATATTCTGAAATTTAGTTGACTATGTTATTAATGTTTCTCTTCAGTATCTTTGTTTTGCTCACTGCTGAATAGTCTATTTTCTTTGAGCAACTTGATGGGGAAGTCTTGGTCTTCAATTTTTAATGGTACACTAGAGATCGGTGTTAATTTTTTTTTAAATCACTTTTTGTTTTCAAACTTAGTTAATGGTATTATGTTTTTTGATATATAATGCAAAAATAGTTGTTTTGGTAGGACACATTTATATAGTTTACATATATTGAATGTTTAATTTGATGTCCTAATGTACGTGATTAGGATGTTTGAACGACGCATGAAAAGACTACGGACTGTTGTCCTGGATCCGATTAAGATTAGCCTCAGACGAGAAGAACGACGCAACGTTTTTGGAGAGGACGTTCACCTCCATACCATTCACTTGGAAAAATTATACAAAGAACAAAAGTATCCCCAAGACTAAAAGGATTGCATAATTAGGAAATGTCTCCTTAATAACAAAGCCGCCTCCTTCGTCCGTAGCGGTTCCTGGAGCTGCAACAGTATATAACCACAATCAGACATGTTGTACTTCAGTACTCAACCTAATGAGTTATTTAAACAAATGCTAATCTCGTTTAGTGGACTTATTTTCAAAGAACATGTAAATATAGTCATAGTAGATCTTTCAGGGCAACATAAACTTTTTCAACATTTGCAAAAATTAGCATATGAACCATTTGGCTTCATAGATTTATTAGTTTAAGCCCTATGACTTCTAAAATGTCTTTATGAATGCAAGCTTATGGTAAGACATGTAACGAAAGGTTGATCGTAGGTAGGACCGGTGGCGGATTTATTTGAGCATTAAGGGAGCATGTGCCTCGATATCACGTCTTACAGTAATTAATTAAGTATTTATTATATTTTTGTTATATCATGTTTCTAATGTTATTTTTACATTATTTTAACGTTACGTGTTAGCATAAAAAAACCTGGTACCCTCTTAACTAGAAAAGGTGGCTCAGTGACTAGGTAGGACATACAAATGAAATAAAGGCCGGAGTTGGGAAAATAATGTTCTCTCATTTTTACGCTAGTTTTCATAAATATTGAAAATGTTTATGCCAGGATATATGCAGCGAAAGATCAGTCGTAGGTAGAACGTATAGATGCGATTCAACGTTATCCCAAAAGTTTATACTAATTTTGATTTTTTTTATGTTTAAGATATACAACAAAAGATCGACCACAACTGAAACGTATCTCTAAGTTATAGTTGAATAAAAATATGCACTTAGTTACTTTTAATACCCCTTATGTATTGGAAACACATCTTTAATACGCTTTATGTATTGATAATGCACTGGATAAAATATGTATTATGACCAATTCATAATATATATAATTATTTTATTACCAATACATAAAAAGTATTAAATGGTATGTAACTAATTCATAAGGGTTATTAAATGTGTTTTATTTGAAATACTAAAAATGTATTATCAATTCAAAAATATACAAAAGGTAATTAACACAGACATATGATGTTGCATCTCGAGTGTTAGAATTGATCTCTTACCGCATTCCCTAGTAGAATTAAGCGAGCTGGAACAGAGGCACAACATCCCTTCCGTCTCCGTATCAAACCCGCACGTGCCGCCGGACTGACGGCACCGTTGACACCCGGTCTCCGGCAAACCGTACGTCAGCTCGATCCCGTACTCCCAATCCAACGGCCCCACGCCCTTCAACGCGTCCGCACCGTACACGGTGGTGTAGTGCGTACAATCCAGAATATTCATGCTCATGAACTTGACGGTGTTATAGTCCGTGAAGCAGCAGGGCGGGGAGCTGTTGGTGAACGAATGGAACACGCGGAAGGCGTTGCAGTCCCCGTAGAGCTCGTCGCAGGAGTGGCCGGAGAAGTTGAAGCAGAGGTACCTGTAGCGGTTGAGCACGGGGGAGTCGGCGGAGCAGTTGAGGAGGGCGAAGACGGTGGCCGGAGACGGGGGGATGAGGACGGACTGGACGTCGGACATGAGGAAGTCGTGGTGGGGCTGGAGGATGGAGCAGGTGGACATGGCGGGGTCGTAGACGGTGACGGTGCTCTTGGCGTAGTCGATGGACTGGACCTTGTAGTCGCCGGAGGGGGTGTGGAAGGAGAGCGAGGTGTTGCAGCTGAGCATGTGGCGGAACTGAGGGGCGCCGCAGCCGTCGTCGAGGGCGAAGGGGTAGTTGACGGCGATGGAGCCGCAGAGGGTGTGACATGGGGAGGAGAGGGCTTGGAGGAGGTGGAGGGATAGCACTGTGAGCCACACGACGTGGTGCATTGTCGTTTTGGTGCTTGCTTTGGTTTGCTTCAGAGTCACATAGATTGTGGTGATTTTGTATTAATGATGGGGAGTGTCCGGAAATTACGTAGACTTTTTTGACCGTTGGGGATTGGGACAGGGTGGTGATGGGATCCACACGGTGAAAGTAATAAGAGTAATTTCAAACTTGTCTGAGCTTTTTCAGAAGATCCGATGCTCACTCAGCGTAGAGTGGTTTTGGACTTGGGAGTTGAGTGTGGATGAACAGGCAAAAGTCAGCTTTTGTGGGCTATGGGGATCGGGTTTGAGGGAAAAGAAAGAGTTCAAAGACATTTTTATCATGATCGTTTATGGTTGGACCGTTTTGAATTGATAGTTAAGTTGTACACAATTTTGACAAACTCGTTCGTCTGATCCTTGATAATTTTAGAGTTACCTCTCTATTACTTGTTTTCTCAAAGTTTGGTTTACTTAGTGAAACATGTCTTGATTTTTTTTGTAGTTACATTGGATTGTCAAAGAGAACATTAGAAAATCAATTCAACTAAAGTATCAAGTTTGATCTTAAAAATTTAATTACAATTCTATATCTTAATATACATTTTTATTGATAATCTTGCCTACAAGTTCGGACATAAACTATTAAGAGAAGAGATGAACTCATGAAGAAAAAGTAGGGATCTCGAAGATACGACAAAATAAGAGACTCGTTAGGGGCAAATAGAACTATAGAAAATATAATATTTTTGGAGTTGGTAAAATTCTTCGAGTCCCTTAACTACTACCCATTATATCATGTTTTTTTTTAGAACAGGGACACTTCTTTTATTGATATGAAAATGAAAGGGTCATAAAGACCATATATAAGTGAAAATCAACTAATAGGATGAGATATAATTTCGGTGATTGTTGAAACACTGATCTTATAACTAAAAACCCAATTAAACTGAGGGAGAAGATGCTAGGGGTGGTTCCCTATTTTAATTGGGCTTGGCGCTGCGAATCCATGAGACTTTCCATGTCTCGACTTGATTGAGATTGCTATGTCGTAGTGGTCGATCAAGGAGTATGCAAGGGAAAGGAAGAGACTGTGGAACAACAAATATATGTCCCATAAAAGCCAAGGTGTGGCTCCTCGTAGACACCCCAAGGTTCCCTAGTCGTCTTATGGCGACCCGTTAGAAAGCTCATCGTGCCTCGCTACTGTCCCATCGGGACCAGACTCTTTAATAGACCTCACATCTGCCTTAGCGGGGCAAAAATCCATGGACTTAATCGGCCAACCAGGGACCGGTGACAATGGGCCTCTGTCTTCAAATCATGTCGGGGGCAGGGCATATCGTGAGTTTCTGAGGACACGGTGGGCACGCCGTCCTCGACGAAAGTTTTCTTCTCTTGTGGAGAAGGCAGAGTCGCGAATGGATGTGGCAATCTTTCAGGCGGTGGAAACCCTGGGCGAGGGACATGGGGATCCGGCGCGGGGACGACGGATGTAGGCGGTCCCCTTGGTACCGGCACGGGTCAAAGGGCTTCCTCAATAGATGTTCCCGGGCGACGCTTATGAAGGGCGACGGGCGTCATCCAAGCGATGGATCCATAGTCGGGACTTGCACCTAAGCGGAGGAATCATAGTCTCCTTTACAGCGATATGACCGTGAAGGGGCGATGAGCAGCGTGGCGAGTGGCAACCACTATCGATAGTGCTGGTGGTGGCGTCATAAGGGTTGATTTGCGGTTGAGATTGAGTGGTGGAAACGAACAATAAGTAAGAGGCGGATAGAAAACAAAAGCCTTAAAGATAATAATCACTGTAATCTTTCAAACTCAAAAGATGGGAAGAGTATAACTGTAATAACTACGATAAAACTGAAGAGGAAAATGGAATAAAAAAGAAACAAACCCTAAGTTTGCGAGAACTCACAAGAGAGCACTTTTTGATTCGAGACCTCATATATTATGTTAAAGAATGAACTAAAATAAAAACGGAAGATTACATAGTTAGTTAGACACAACTATGTGATGGTCTAATTAATGAGCATTGGATCATCATAAAGCAGAGGAAATGGATTTTGACACCGTAATTCATAGGCCAATGTGTTAAAGCCCATTTGTAAACCCTAATCGGAAGCCCAGATGTTCCTAAATGGACACATCACGAGTCTCCACAGACCTAGCTATATGTTTACATACACAAGTTGAGAGCCTCAAGTTCACAACCCTAGCTTCAGTCTCTGCAGCAACCGCGGAAATGCAGATCTTCGTGAAGACCCTGACGGGGAAGACGATAACCCTAGAGGTTGAGTCCTCCGACACGATCGACAATGTGAAGGCCAAGATCCAGGACAAGGAGGGCATCCCGCCGGACCAGCAGCGCCTCATCTTCGCCGGCAAGCAGCTCGAGGACGGTCGAACCCTCGCCGACTACAACATCCAGAAGGAGTCCACCCTCCACCTCGTCCTCCGACTCCGCGGTGGCGCCAAGAAGCGCAAGAAGAAGACCTACACCAAGCCTAAGAAGATTAAGCACAAGCACAAGAAGGTGAAGCTCGCCGTGCTGCAGTTCTACAAGGTAGATGACTCCGGAAAGGTCCAGCGCCTCAGGAAGGAGTGTCCCAATGCCGAGTGTGGAGCTGGAACCTTCATGGCCAATCATTTCGACAGGCACTACTGTGGTAAGTGTGGCCTCACGTATGTCTACCAGAAGGCTGGCGGCGACTGAGTCAGGCTGAAATCGGTTCGAACTTCAAATTATTTCAAATTTTCATGTTGGATTTAGGATTCTGAATATCGGTAGCCAATTACAGTTTTATAGTTCAGTGCAATTTTCTTATCATGTTTTGGATGGTATTGTGATTGGATATATTTACTCTGTTCAACATTTTCATAATGGTTGTGTAGTGAAATGAGTGATAGGCTTCATACCATGTTCATGAGCTGATTGCAACTATGTTGATTTTGTATGCAGTTCTGTTTGATCGTTTGTCTTCTTTTAAGTGATGTTTTTTTGGTATTTTTATATGCAATGCTCCATAATCAACTACTTTGAGTTTAAGTACTGCTGTAATGTTATCATCTGGTTATTTTTTGATTGGCCTTCTTATAAGAGGTGATGAGCATTGTTATATCAAGTTATCAACTGATTAGTTTGTGTGCTCTCCAATGCCGTGCTGCCCGTGCATCTTATTTTACTACAAAGCAGTCTTAGTGGTGTGGTGTGCATTTATTTTCATACAATGTGTGTCTGTTGTGCATCTTATTTTCATACAAAGTAGTGTTTTCCTTCCAACTAAGTGTCCTACTTCCCTAATTTTGATGTTCCTTTGAGATAGCGAATTATACATTAAGTATTACTAATGTCCGTGAATGTGTTAGTTATTGCTTCCTTATTGTGAGGGTCATGTCGGGGATTTTGGTTTATTGATGTAGAAGGTGGTCCATTGGTGTTTTTATATTTCAATTATCTCCTGAATTTGTTTTATATAAGAGGGAGTTGATGTGTATTCCTTTATTTTCTTCTATGCTTCTAGTATTTTCCATTCAAATGTGCAGTTGTAGGATATTTAAAAATGTGAGTAATATTCATTCAATAATAGGATTCGCAAAGGTGTTGCAATAAGAAGACTTGTACAAAAGTAGGATGCATTGCAATAATTTGACCTGCTTCCTTTGAAACTATTATTACTCATCTTTATTTTGTTTGGTTATCACTGATCAGATTGTGAATGTTAGAAGCTTTTTTCATTGGATTTGCATTCAGTTCTGCTCTGTGATGATTTAAATTTTAATGAACTATTCATTTGTGACTGTAATGTTATTACCAGGTTATTTTTTGATTGGCCTTCTTATAGGAGGTGATGAGCATTGTGTTATATCAAGTTATCAACTAATTAGTTTATTTGCTCTCAATGCCGTGTTGCGCGTGCATCTTATTTTACGACAAAGCAATGTTAGTGGTGTGCGTCTTATTTTCATACAAAGTTGTGCATCTTATTTTCATACAAAGTAGTGTTTTCCTTCCAACTAAGTGTCCTACTTCGCTATTTTTGATATTCCTTTGAGATAGCATATTATACATTAAGAGCATCCACAGTCGTTGGCGGGGAGAAAACGCCGTCGAGGAGCTGGCGGGGAGCTCTCTGGCAGGGAGCTGGTGGGGAGCTCGCTGGCGGGGAAGCTAGCCGTTAAGGTTATCGCTGGCACTCCTCGCTGGCGAGGTTGCCTTGGTCGTCGCGCCGGCCGTTGGCTGCTGACGCGCTGGCGACACGTGTCCCTGCGCTGGTAGCCAACAATTATTTTTTTTACTTTCCCCCCTATAAATATCAACTCATCTATTTCATTTTTCACTCACACTTCATCCTCTCTTCTTTCTTTTCTCCCTTTTATTTCAAATTTCTATTACAATGTCGTTTGATCTCAACAAGTGGGGACACGTGTTGAGGTCGTTGCAGGACGACCCGATGACACAAGAGTTTTTTTCCACCAAACCTTCCATCTGATCCGACAATCGATGCATCTCCAACGCTTACCGAGCCCGCCGGCGTGGTTCCACCGAAACCTAGAGGGAAGCGATGTTTGAGGAGCACCGAAGAGGACGAGCGGTTAATTTGAGCTTGGATGCACCATTCGTACGACTCAATTCACGAGAATCAGAAACATAATCTGAAGTACTAGGCGGCCATCGCTGAAGAACTTGCTAGTACGCGTGGACCGGATGATCCATTAAAGTTACATAAGCAGTGTAAAGACCACTGGGGTCAAGTCAATACGAGAGTGACGAACTTCCAGGGGATATTTGTCAAGAACTACAGGGACCACCGGAGCGGCTGTTCTGATGATGAAATCATGTCATTGACCGAGCAGTAGTACGAGCAGGTGAATAGACATCCATTCAAATGGAAAAATTGGTGGAAACTAGTGAAAGACCAACACAAGTGGAATTCAAAATATTTTGCCGTCGAGGAGCCCGAGGAAGTCTACGGAGGGACACTGCGTAGTTAGTTCGATGTCGAGGAGTCTAGCGACTCGGGCAAGCGCACTCGTGAAGACACGACGTTTGAGGACAGTCAGCAGATGACAGGTGCTAATACGGAGTGCCAAACGTCGTACAAGCGGCCTATGGGTCAGAAGGCTGCCAAGGCTGCGAGGCTCAGAGTTAAAAACCCTGTAGCCTCTAAGAAAGAGATTGTCGAGAGTGTTCAGCAGACCCATTTAGCGGCCAAAGAAGCAAGCAATGTCAAGGAAAGAGAAACTGTCGCGCAGCTGAAGCTCAAGGCATTCGATCAGTGGGTGATCGAGGAAGTAAAGGACACGTCGGCCATGACTCCCCCCAGCTCGAGGCACACTATACGAAACTTGCGATTTTCCGCGATCTGATGAAGTAGTGCAGCCGCTCTTTATTTTAATTAGTTTGTTTTTTTTTTCAAATATGTATTTTGTGTTTCAGTAATGAATTGTTGTTTTTTTTATGTTTTAGTTTCTTTAATGTTTTATAAATTGTTGGTTTCAATTAATTAAAAAGAAGTTGTAGTTTTTTTATACATTTATTGCATTGTAGTTTTCTTGGGATGAGTGACATTATTGCCATCAACATGAAAAATGACCAAAATGCCCCTACATGGCCGGCGGCTTGGGCTATAAAAGGCATCCCACCCTTTCATTTTTTTTCACACCTCTTCTCCCAACAAGCTCTCTTACTCCCAAGCTTTTTTCGTTCTAAATTTCTTCTCTTGTTCGAAGGTCCAATGGTCGGCATAGCAGCACACCCCTGAAGTCCCGAGGAAGAGATGGTGTTGGTCTTATGTTGGCTACACGATGCCCGGCCGAGGCCAAATAATAGGTACTAGCCGCAAGTGTTCACCAATTTTGTCCAAAATGCTCCGGCCGATGCCCCGTCGCGCACCCAAAAGCAGTGCAGGGACCACTGGCAGCATTTAGCTCGGGCAATCCACCGTTTTGAAATTTGCTACCGTGTAGCAGTTCAGGCTGCCCCGCCGAGACAAACCGAAGCATACTTTCGATCTGCAACGGCAGACGAGTATGCTAGCCGACATGCCCAACAATTCACGAAGTGTTATCTTTGGGAGGTCGTTAAAGATCAGCCCAAATTCCTCCAGTACGTTCACGAGCTATAAATCGTGAATATGTAATATCGTTTATGTTTTTCTCTATCTTGTGTGTGCTAATTATCGTAATAATAATAAAATTATCGTCAGAATTTATAATATATTTAATTGTTTAAAATATATTTTTTCCTTACCGCCGGCGGCTCCCCGCCGGCAACAAAAACGCCACTGCAGCTTGCGCAGGCGGTGAGCTGGTTGGGAAAGAAAGAAAAAATATTTTTTAATCCTCCCCGCCAGCTGCCGGCGAGATGATTGTGGATGCTCTAAGTATTACTAATATCCGTTAACAGGTTAGTTATTACTTCCTTATTGTTAATGTCATGCCGGGGATTTTGGTTTATTGATGTAGAAGGTGGTCCATTGGTGTTTTAATATTTCAATTATCTCCTGAATTTGTTTTATATAAGAGGGAGTTAATGTGTATTCTTTTATTTCTTCTAGGGTAAATTACAAATGCATACCCTTAAGTGTGCGAGTTTAACCGTTGCATACCCTGAAGTTTAAACTTAACCGATGCATACTCTAAAGTTTCGTTTATTAACCCAGAACCCCTTCCGTCAGTTGGACTGTTAGTTTTTGCTGTTAAATGACGAAAATACCCTCAACTTGTACCAATATTACACAACCTTGCCATTATTATTAATTTATTTTATTTAATTGTTTTTTCTTCCTTTTGTTCTTAATAATTTGTTTTAATTTTTTTAAATTTCAAATTTAAATTTAACTTATTTAAATTATTATTTAATGCTAATTATTTTTTAAAAAATCAGATTCTAATTTCAAAAATATATATAATTCCACATTTATTTTTTTATTCTTCAAAATTCGTTTTTATAAAATTATATTATTTATTATTTCACATATATATTTTAAAATTCGTTTTTATAAAATTCTATTATTTATTTTAAGATTTTCATTAATTTTGTTTTAGTTTACAAAATATTAATATTCAATTTTTCAATTTTTTCTTTCTAATTTTTGCTTAATTTTCATATCTAAAATTAAAAAATTCAAGAACAAATCTTCTACCCACATATTCCGATCAGATTCAAACCAAATTCAAGAGCAAATCTTCTGGGTAAAATAAAAAAGCACAAACCCAACCTCCATTGATTCTGATCTTCCATCTCCTCAAACCCACAAAATTTTCAATCAAGCCATCCCTAAATCCTCATCTATCAAACCAAAAAAAAACATATCTAGCCAAGCAATCAATCAAAAAAAAAAAAAGATCTGGCCAAGCATCCCAGAGCAGCTTCAGTAGCATCTACGCCTTCCTCTTGGCCCTCTCTGTGCACTCGCTCTGCACCACCAGCAGGAGTTGCGTCAACACTCCGGCCGCCACCGCCTCGGTCCGGCACTTCTCCGCCGCCGAGCACAACGACAGCAGCGCCGACGCCGCGTATTCCATCCCCAAACGGCGCGCACCCCTCCGGTTGAGGAGCTCCGCTCGGCGTCGACCTTGTCCTTCATCTCCGTCAGACCAGTCGTTGATGATAATAATAATAAGGAGGAGGAGGAGGAGGAGGAGGAGGAGGAGGAGAAGAAGAAGAAGAAGAAGAAGAAGAAGAAGAAGAAGAAGAAGAAGAAGAAGAAGAAGAAGAAGAAGAAGAAGAAGAAGAAGAAGAAGAAGAAGAAGAAGCTGACTTTGAGAGATAAGGATGGAGGGGGCGAGGATTAGAGCAGATTGGGATGAAGGACAGCTTCTTAGGGTTAGGCTTTTATTTGTTTATTAAATTAAGTTTGATATAAAAATATTAAAAATATATGATATATATTATTAAAATAAATAATATTATCAAAACAATAAAACAATTTAAATTTTTAATAAGAAATATTATCAAAACAATAAAACAATTTAAAATTTTAATTATACGTTTTTTATTACAAAATTAATGATATTTTTATGAATTAATTAAAGTTTTAATGAATTATTTAAGAATTAAATGATAATTTGGGTATCTAAGGGTATTTTGGGTATTTTAAAAAAAATTAACAGAATATGGATGGAAAAACAGACGGAAGGGGTTCTGGGTTAATAAACGAAACTTTAGGGTATGCATCGATTAAGTTTAAACTTCAGGGTATGCATCGGTTAAACGCGCATACTTAAGGGTATGCATTTGTAATTTACCCTTTCTTCTATGCTTCTAGTACTTTCCATTTAAATGTGCAGTTGTAGGATATTTAAAAATGTGAGTAATATTCATTTAATAATATGATTTAGAAAGGTTTTGCAATAAAAAAAATTGTACAAAAAAATTGTACAATAATTAAAAATTTGAAGAAAAAAATTGTACAAAAAATTGTAAAAAGATTTGCAATAACTTGATCTAATTCCTTTAAAACTATTATTACTCATCTTTATTTTGTTTGGTTATCACTGATTAGATTGTGAATGTTAGTAGCTTTTGTTATTGGATTTGCATTCAGTTCTGCTCTATGATGATTCAAATTTTTATGAACTCTTCACTTGTGACATTGTTGTAGTGGTGGCCATACCATTCTGGCTTTATGGATAAATTTATTTCATAATCTCACAATGTAACTCCTAGCTGCAGTTTCCTTACGAGATCAAACATTTATTTAATTATTGTTTCAGAAATTGGTCCGGACTTTTTAATTATTTTATCATTCGGACAACTATTTTTTGGATGTGGTATTTCTTACCGAAACTTATCATTCGGACAACTAAAACTCGGCCTCAAAGCTTAAGCTACTCCGGTGGAACATTGGTTTCCAGGGTGGCACGGGGTTACTATTGGTAGGGCGGAAGGAGGGTCGTCCTCCTATGGGGGAACAATGTCGAGTTGTGATTGAAGGGAAGGATATGTGTAGATAGGACAGGAAAGATGTAACTAAGAGGAACGAACGGTACAGCTCATTAACTGACCAAAACAACATGTTCTGTGCTTGTTCTATCATTGTCTGGTTTAGTACCACTGGATGTACTTTCCTGTATTTTAAGAGCACTTAAATAGATACTGACACCTCCCAGTTTCAAAAATTTGTATATTTCATTTGGCAATTCAATCCCATATTCAACTTATAAATTCTAAAAAATATATATTCATTTGGAGAGGAAGGGAAGAAATATATTTCAGAGGAAGGGTCGTCCTTCTATGTTAGACAATTTCATAGTGTACTGCCCTTCCTCATATTCACATGTCATTTGATATCATTTTCTCTCAGAAAAAATAGTTTTACTTCGTATGGTTTTGGGGGGAACAAATTTAAACGTCCAAGTAACAATATCAAGTAATAGTAATAGGGAAGAAATATACCACATCCACAGTACACAAAACATAAACTAAGTGAAGCAAACACCTCCTTGCTTGAATAACAAAGGAAGTAAATCTAAAACAGAACAAAAAATAGTTATAGCAGCAACATCTATGTTCCAACATTCTCCAAAAGCAGTAGCAAGCACGAGCAATCGCCTAAGTCTGAAACAAAAACAAGAATTAATAACATTTCCAAAAGGCTTGAAAAGTTATTGGTAGCATTGACTGAATACAATGTTGCTACATAGACACTACCTTGTTCGCAATGTTATTTGAGAGCCAGTCCAGTCCCTCGTACAGACCTTCTCCAGAGGTTGCACATGTGCTCTGGATGTACCTGCAAAGGTGAAAGGTAAGGAAACCAGCATAAGTGGGTACATGTAATTGTGTGTGTATGAGAGAGCTGTTCAGCTAATTTACCAATGACGTTGTCTAAGAGATTGAAGGCCAAGCTTGTCAGTAATCTCAGCAGCATTCATTGCATTTGGAAGATCTTGTTTGTTTGCAAACACAAGCAGCACAGCATCCCTTAATTCATCCTGCCACAAAGTAGAGGATGTGAATATCCGTAACTTCACTTCCATAAGCCTAACCATAAACTAAGTTCCTATGTGGTTAACAATAAGGGAAACCATCCAAACGACAGCAGAATACATCCATGTTTTTTCTTTATTCAATACTAAAACTATCATGATAGTACACATTTAGCCTTTACCTCATTCAACATCCTGTGTAGCTCATCTCTAGCCTCGACTACACGGTCTCGATCATTACTATCAACCACAAAGATGAGTCCTTGTGTGTTTTGGAAGTAGTGTCTCCACAATGGTCGAATCTGAAAAAAGCCAGGTAAGAATTGATAGTTCAGCCACATGATTCGATATGCATAAGCGGTTATCAGAAATTGACACACACGCAAACATGCACAAACAATATTATGTCCCTATGCCAGGTAATTCACAGTTATCAGAGTTACAAGTTACAACTTAAACTTGCTTACTTCTTGCCAAATAAGTTTTGAAATAATAGGTGGTTGAAATATCTTTATATGGTATTAGATGAAATATAATAGAGGAAAGCCTATTCCATTAGAAAACTGACAGTAGGTACCTATTGCAAGCATAGTGATGACATGATGGTTCTCAAACATGATCTGATAGTGGAAAGTCTACTGACAAACGCAAGCTAACAGAATTCATTTTAAGCCAATGAAGTTCACGCTTCTTCCTGTTGACCCGTTTAACAGAATTGTAATAACTAACCTTACAATGACGTGCTCTCGGCGTCAATTTAATAACTACACTAATGGATCAAATAAGAAAAGAGGTGAACAGGTAATCCAACAAAAACTAGGATAAGGCAATGACATTTATTCATATGGAGTTTTCATACATCAACACCACACACACAGTGCATCAACAAATACACAGGTGGTGGCAAGATGAATGAAGACATGCCGCACTTAAATTTAGTATTCAGGAAAATATAGGTAGCAAGTACCAAATGCAGTCCATGATATCACACAGCTTAATTAAAGGTAGACTTAAAATGTAATTGAAATACATAGTTTAACATAGAAGCATTTAGTTCCCACACTTCTATCATACCACCAACAAAAAAGGAACCACAATACCGATTAAATCATACAGGTTGCATAAAATAGGAATGAGAAACAAATATGATACTCATTTAGGTCTAAGCCTTGTTTCCATCAATGATACAGTAATCAACTGCTTGGAGTTGTGTATATATCATCCAAAAACAAAACACATCACCATGGTAAGAAGAAAATGAACACTACACTACCCTTAAGTATTGGTATAACACTACACTACCCACGTTTTCAATATGAACACTACACTACCCTTAAGTATTGGTCACACGATTTTGTTAGTAAAAATGGACGGAATTTTACATTCCGTTAGCCATATGATCTCAAGTGTCATATAATGGATGGTAAAATGACGCTTTTTTCCCCTTAAGTATTAGACCTCTATACATTTTATAGGGAACAATAACGAGGGTACAATGGTAATGTTCCTTATAAAATGTGTAGATGTCATATAATTAAGGGGAAATGTTATTTTACCATCCATTATATGACACTTGAGGTCATATGACTAACGGAATGGAAAATTCCGTCCATTTTTACTAACAATATCGCGTTACCAATACTTAAGGGTAGTGTAGTGTTCATTTTGAAAACGTGGGTAGTATAGTGTTCGTGACCAATACTTAAGGGTAAGTTTCGATATTTAACCCAAGAAAAAAATAACTCAAAAAAGGGTGATTGAGAAATGAACAAAGTTATATTGGATTCCATAGTTAAATGGACTGTGTATGGATATGGGTCTCGAAATGACGGGGATAGGCTTATAACAAGTGCTCCTAGCTTCTTTCCTTTTTATCCTTTTTTCAAGGTGTGAGTGAAGCAAGAAAGAAATAACAAGTCCTCGTAGCTTCTTTCATTTTTGTACTTTTCAGGAATTTTGTTCAAATGGTGTATGTGAAGCAAGAAATAAAAAAAATGTAGCTTTGAAGAATGTTGAGTCAAGATACAATTTCAATAAAGTGGAAAAACAAGTAAGGTTATGTTTACCTTGTCCTGACCACCAACATCCCACACAGTGAAACTAATGTTCTTGTATTCCACAGTCTCCACATTGAATCCTGTGATTAAAAAAAAAATGAACGAACTTAATTACAGCACTTTTGGCCACCAGGGGGAGAGAGAAGAGAAGCAAAAAGGTTTTATGATATTCTTCTTATTCTAAAACAATGTTTTTAGGAAGACAACCATCAATATACATTAATGCATTTTGCGTCGAGCAAAAAGACTCACCAATTGTGGGGATTGTGGTGACAATTTCTCCTAACTTGAGCTTGTACAAAATTGTGGTCTTACCAGCCGCATCGAGACCAACCATAAGAATGCGCATCTCTTTCTTGGCAAAGAGCCTACTGAAAAGCTTGGTGAAAGACAGCCCCATCCTTGTACCTGAAAAGCAACAGCATCAGAAATCTACTCAATTTTTTATCTTTGCGCAATATACAGCCAACATGATACAGCCTTTGAGGAGAGATACCTTCCAAGACATGAGTAAAATTTTCTAAGGAGTTCAAAAAACGTCCAAAAGAAGTCATTGCTTCCAACATATGATATAACTATAGTCAGCACTATGTAATCATAAATTGCTTCCAAAAAACAAGTGTTCTATTTCCAGTGGGTTATCATTTATCAATAATATCCATAGGTAGCAGGAGCATGGGAGCAGGTGAGTAAAGGGTAGAAAGTAAATCACTAGAATTTAAATACTTAGTTTTTGAAAATAAGAAAATGGGTCAATTATTTTGGGACAGAGCATGATATCATATTAGTGGGGAAAAGCAAAAGTACGCTTTTAATGGGTTATCATTTATCAATTATATCCATAGGTAGCAGGAGCATGGGAGCAGGTGAGTAAAGGGTAGAAAGTAAATCACTAGAATTTGAATACTCAGTTTTTGAAAATAAGAAAATGGGCAATTATTTTGGGACAGAGCATGATATCATATTAGTGGGGAAAAGCAAAAGTAGATGATGTAAATCGGGTTGCAAAATGGTTCTTGTCTTGCATAGTCAATATGGAGATATGCATGAATGAGGAGAAACACTATAACAAACATGATCGAGGGAATAATTTGAAGATATTAACCTACTCAAACTGATATATGCAAAAGTAAGCACCATTCAAACGTTGATAGCACCTAGAAAACAACCTATTAAATGCATCACAACGAGTAGATCGCAAATTTTTATCTCATCAAGCAATGCAAACGATTAAAAGACATCATTTCTAAGAAACAGATAAAAAAAACAAATGATCCATGTAGCAGCTTAGGAAACAGTGAATCCAACAAATCTGAAAATAACAAAGATCAAAGGTCCAAAGTCCAACATATGACAGACAATAGACCTCACAAACAAATCTAATGGAAATCGGAAGTACATAGCATCAGCAGAACAAAGATCATATTGCAAACGCAACAGATAATCGAGCAAAACGTTCTATTTTCACCTTTCGATCGAACGAGATCGGCCGTTTACACAATTTTAATTCATTCGCAGGAAACAAATAAACCACGAAAAATCTAAATCTCGAATCATTCAAAGAGATGCAACACAGTCATTGTCATCGTCGGAACTAGAAGAGACCGAAATCCAGAAAGCAAAGCCAGATTAGATCAGAACAGAAACATAGAGATAGAAGCAGAATTGACGAAGGAGAGACGGAGACGAGAGGCTTACGGTGGAAAGGGAAAGATCAGATCTCAAGAGCTGGCGTTCACCCACACAACTAGATTTGGGTCGAATGCGGAGGCGGTATTGACTCTCTACCTCTCACTTTATATATATATATATAACCTTTTCTTTTAAAATTTACTTTTTATGTAGGGAAATTTAATTAACAATGGTTAAATTTTTTAATACACACTGATTAATATTAATGCGTTATTTTTTTAAGAACCAGAGACCTTTTCATAAGTCAGAAATGAGAATACAATCCAAGTTTTTTTGATCCGCAAAGAAGAGATGAAATCCGCTAGAAACTGTGCTTAACGTGCGAACCGATCCGTGCCGTCCAGCAACGATGATCAACCGCCCAGATCAACTGTCTCCCACCTTCCTAAATTTCGTGTTTCTTATACTACCAAGGGTAAGATAGTAAATTCCCTTCCGAGCTTCTTCTTCCTCTTAGACGCACAAAACTTGAGCTGATTTCACAGTCTTCTCTCAACAAAACACCGACAAATCAACAGCTCTCCATTCCTTTGATCGATTATCGTAGAGTCAAATTCGAGCATTACAATCTGAAGATTCAGCCGAAATTCATAAATCGTGCTCTGTTTTTGCTTCTACACTGTAAATCGCAAATTCAAGCCTTTTTTATCGCCTGATCAAGCTCAAAAACAGGTGAGAATTATCTAATAACTTGCTTCTATCATCAGTCAATCACATTCAGGATCGAAAAAACAGAAGTTATATGTCGATTTCAAAAAAATCTGAAAACGTGCTCTGTTCTAGGGTTTATCAAGTATGTTGTTAAGATTTATCGACTATTTGATGTGAATTAACCTCGTTTCTCAACTAATCAAGCGTAAACAAGTACATTTTGAGATATACTCCAACAATCGTTGTTTATATCTCAAATTCGATAAGCAGAATTCAAATTCTGATAACTCTTGTTCTTTGATCATTTGTTATCGGTTGCGTTGATAAAAGTACACTTTGTTGTTGATAAATCTAACGTCAAGCATTGATAAATTGTCTGTGACTAGACGTTCCTGAGTTGATGCTCGTTCAAGGAACAAGTCGTGTTACTGGAATGTATTGATAAATCTTTATACTGACATTGATAAATCGTTCTAGTAGTCTTGATAAATCTTCCAACTAGTCTTGATAAATCTTCCAACTAGTCTTGATAAATATTTCTTGATGTGTTGATAAATCTTTCTTCCAGTGTTAATAAATCTTTCTGCTAGTGTTGATAAATGTATGTTTTAGAGTTGACAAACTAACTGTCTGTGACCTTATCATTCCTGAGTAGATGATCGTTGTAGTCACACGTCGTGTAGTAGTTAGCATTGATAAAATTGCATTTTATTGTTGGTAAAAGTTACGTTTATAATTGATAAATGACTCTGACCAGGTCCCTTCCTCAGTTGATAAGTCCAACAATTGTGTTGATAAAACCGGCTTACAGTGTTGATAAATCTTTCATGTTATATTGATAAATCTCTCTGACCAGGTCTCTTCCTGAGTTGGTACCATGGATCTTGACGATGCTTGCTTTGGATTCGAGTATGAAGATGTGGATCCTGTTCCATAACTTGTGGTCACAAAATTGGTGTGGATTCCTGAATGTAGTGTTGATTTAAAGCCTCGAAAGGATATGAAGTTTGGTTCCTTTGAGGAAGGTATAATTTTCTACCAAACTTATGCATTAAATAGTGGGTTTGGGACACGTCGAGGGCCAGAGAAGAAGAAACCAAGGAGTAACACAATCAATTTTAAATACATGTATTGTGCAAGAGAAGGAGAAGCATTTGTCGATGATACCGAAGGAGAGACCAACGACAAGTTAAGAAAAAGATATAGAATGTCTACACGGACAGGATGTATGGCGAGGATTTCTTTGAAACACACTGAAGATGGTTATACGGTGTATGAGTTTAGAGAAGACCACAATCACCCACTGCAATGTAAGCGTGATTTGCACTATCTGAGATCAAACAGGGATTTAACACCAAGGCATAAGCAATTTATCATAGATTGCTCAAAGGTTAATTTGGGAGCTACAAAAGCATTTAACCTTTACAGCCAAATAGTTGGAGGTCCTACCAACGTAGGAGCGTGTCCAACTGATTTCAGAAACTTCCAGCGGGATCTGAAAGTTTACATTGGAGAGCATGACGCTCAAACTACCATTGACCAATTCCACACTAAAGAAGACTATTGTAGTGACTTCTTCTTTGAGTACAAAGTTGATGCTGGTGATCGGCTAAGCCACCTTTTCTGGGCTGATTCGATGTCGAGGAAGAATTATGAGCTATTTGGTGATACGGTGTCGTTCGATTCAACCTATAGATCAAACAGGTAAAGCATGTCGTATAACTTGACAATCTGCATCAGTTTGATTGATAAACTCTGCATGTAAGGTTGATAAATTGTGTAATCACTGTTGATAATTTATTTATCCTTGCTGCTTATGTTTTTGTTTGTTTAGGTACATGATGGTCTTTGCACCATTCACTGGAGTAGACAACCACAACAAGTCGATCATCTTTGGTGCTGCTTTGTTAGCCAAAGAGGATGCCGAATCTTTTGTTTGGTTATTTTCCAAACATTCCTCAAAGCTATGAAGATGAAAGAGCCAAACTGTTTCATAACAGATCAAGACCTAGCGATGAGAAAGGTTTTTGAGGAAGTGTTCACACAAAGTAGGCATCGACTATGTATGTGGCACATAATGCAGAAGCTTCCTTCTAAGGTAAGTCCTGTTTTGAATTTATACATTTGTTAGTGATTTATGCTTGATAAAAGTTAACGTTATGAGATAAATAATTTGTTCGGTTGATTGTGAGACAAATTTATACATTATTATTGCAGGTTCCTCACAATGTATACCATGAGACAAATTTCAAGAACAAATTTAAAGCATTGGTGTGGACTGTGGAGTAACTACACTGAAACAGAGGAGTTTGAGCTGACTTGGAAGGCTTTGATGGATGAATTCCAACTACACGATCACACTTGGTTGTCTTCTATGTTTGATATACGGGATAGATGGATCCCTGCATATTTTAGGGGGCTAAAAATGGGACTATTCCTTAGAACAACATCAAGATCAGAGATTGAGAACAGTGCATTTGGTCAATTCACTAACAAGTACCTTTATTTTGTGATTGATAAATGTTTCAATGAGGACTGATAAATTCTGCACTCTTTACTGATAAATTCTGCACTCTTGACTGATAAAAATATGTGTGGAGACAGTAGTGTTTTCTGATGATATAATTTATTCTGTTGTGATAAATGTTTCAAGAAGAACTGATAAATTGTGCAGTCTTGACTGATAAAAAATGTTGTTGTTCAGGTCCCTTACCTTGGTTGAATTCATATGGCGCTTCGATACAGTCGTTGAAGGTCAGAAACAGAAACAATTACAGCTGGACTTCCAATCAAGCACCTTAGCTCCCAATTTCATGGTATTATCTGAAATTGAAAAGGACGCTTGGAGGATTTACAGCCGCTCAATCTTTGACATCATAAAGAAAAGTGTTGTGGGAACAACCTCCAGGTGTGGGATCAAAACCTGTGTTGAAAGGGATGGAAATAAGATATATAACATCGCAAACAAACATGGGGACAAGACGTTTGTTGTTGTGCAAAGCTTACCTGGGAACCATTGCACATGCACTTGCATGAGATTTGAAGGATTTGACATCCCTTGTATGCATATTTTCTTGGCTTTGCAAGCATCTATGGTTGATCAAATACCGGAGAGCTTGATCACGCAAAGATGGACAAAGGATGTACGCAAGAATGCTGAAAACTCTGCAGATTCTGAAGAATTACAACCATCTGCCTACGGTGAGTGTAAGAAATTTATTGCAGATATATGCTCGATGCTTCAATCTTGTGCCCTCCATCCAGCAGTGAATGCTGGAAAGTTGAAGGAATTTGCAGAACAAGTAGAGGAATTCAAGAACAAGTTGAATGATGAGGAAGCTGATGATTTTGCATCAAGCACAACACAAGAACTTCAGACTTTGACAGGTCTTTCTACACCTTCACAGGTTATTGTCAAGCTACCACATATATCAAGGACAAAAGGTTGTGGAAAGAGAATTCAATCAGGGATGGAAAGGTCTATTGAAGAAGCTAAGAAAAGGAAGAGGACTTGCAAAGGATGTGGTCAACCAGGTCATGACATCAGAAACTGCTCCAAAAAAAAGATGGTTGCAGTGATAAAACATTGAACTAGTGTTGATAAATGTAGCACTTAACGTTGATAAATACTTTCCACCTATTACTGACTCTATGAATTACAAGGTCATTCAGTACTGATAAAACATTGAATTAGGCTTGATAAAGTCTTCAAGTAAAGTTGATAAATCTGTTTTTCAATATTTCTAAGTCAGATTTTTAAGGTGCTTCAACATTCAATATGTACACAAATTTAGGGGTGATAAAAATTGCAACAAATGTTGATAAAAACTTAGTACATCGCTGATAAAGGACCTACCAAAATACTTACATGTTGCTAGTAAAAATAACCATCCACAACAGTGATAAACCATGGACACAGAATTGATAAAACTCTTCTATATATGTGATAAACCTGGTACATATAACAGATTGATAAACCCTGTCATTTCACATGCTTAAAAACATCTATGCACATTTAGTATCATCTGTTTACCAAAAAATGCTAGAGTCATAAGAAGTTTGCAACTGATTACATCATTTTTACCAAAAAAAAAGTAACTAAACAAAAGACCTAATGCTTTATACGGGTGCCTTGTCCAACAGTCCTATATAGTTCTTTCTAAAGAAGCAGGAGATAGCTCATCCCCTCCACTTGGTTGATTCCTCTGACAGTAGCTCCTCAGCTTTACCTCGTTCATGATCTTTGCAGTGTTGCTTGGATACGTGCACAATTGCATGGCATATCGATGCCTCATCTTCAATAATTGATCAGCCTATATAAACAACAACAAAAAACCTCCCAAATTAGTTAAACTACACACATAAAAACTCATGACTTAAAAAGAACTGCACAAGATAAAAATGTTAGCTTACATTGTTCTTTGACATAGGAAAACCCCAAGTACTTCCGGATTGACCCATGTACCTCTCCATGTGAAACATGTAGTAGATGCCACAGTCAACCACATTATCACTGCTGCTCCAATCTAGCTTCAAACCCTTTCCACGTCCATTTCTGATTCTCACAGAGAGTGTAGCATCAAACCTTTCAAGGAACATCGAAAACCTATTCCTCTGTCAATGATTAACAGAAAATACATACATTAGAAACACAAAAATGTACATAAAATTAATAACTAAAATCGCAAATAAAAACTTACCAAATTGGTGATTCTGTTCTCGTACTTGCCTCTAAAGTTAGTCCCCTGCAAGTTATCGAGGACAGCCACTATGTGTTTCTTCATGTCGAAACATACCAAGTAATAGTGAGACTTTGCATGGACTGGGAAAAACACCTGCCATAGAAGAACAAAGAAGACAAACATAGTTACACAAAACACAAACCTAAATACTATAAAAATGATACAGAAGCCTGAAAATGTGTAGGAGATCCTTACCAAATCCACAGTAGTGAGATCAACATCCGTGTACAACTGCAACTCGCTTTCAAGATCATCACGCCAATTTTCTTTGTTTAGATCAATCAAGGATGTCTAATGATAAAAGCATGTAAAATGATAAACACATTCCCACCTTAATATTATTAAAAAAAAGACAATTCACATGAATAAAAAATACTCACGCTTGCAACTGTTGTGAAGAAAAACCTTGAAGGTTCATCCGGTGTTCTCTTCTCCTCCATCAAATTCATGTAAGCTACCTATGCATTAATAACACCCACCATTACTTCTGTCCCAACTTTCATCGACTGTAAATCATTTTTCATCACACCTATACTGCCATCCATGATTTCAAAAACCATTTTCCTTCAACAAAACACAACACATCAGTGGTGATAAACTTATATAACATTGTTGATAAACCTAGCAGATAGAGTTGATAAAAATGCAAACCATGGTTAACAGATGCAAAACAATGTTTGCTAATGCTATACACATCAGTGGTGATAAACCTATATAACATTGTTGATAAACCTAGCAGATAGAGTTGATAAAAATGTAAACCATGGTTAACAGATGCAAAACAATGTTTGCTAATGCTATACACATCAGTAGTGATAAACCTATATAACATTGTTGATAAACCTAGCAGATAGAGTTGATAAAAATGTAAAGACAGGGTTAGGACAAATACCACTGGTCTTCTCTATCGTCGTTCATCAGCCATTCCATCCATAGTTGCTCCTCTTTTGTCAATGGAGCATTCAAATCTGTTTTCCTAGTTGATGGCCCTGCCTCTATAATTTTCTTCGTGGTTGGCTTTTTACTACTGCTTCTCGATTTCTTCTTTTCTTCTTTCTCTTTGCCCTTCTCTGTCCTCACAACATCTTCACATGCTTCCCTCCCTACATCAACATCTCCACATGCTTGCCTCCCTATGTCAGCAACATCTTCAAGACCGAGACTGAATGTAGGCATCCCATGACCTTGTCGCTCGCCTACATTGGTCTCCTTGGCATCCGCCACAGACGTGATATTATCATCACCTTTTCCTTGTTCGACAACATTGTTGTCTTCAGCTTCTTCAACAACATTATCACATTTCCCTTGATCACCAGCATCATCGTCTTTTCCTCCCACAACATCACCTTCTGCCTCAACAACACAATCTCTTCCTAACTCCACTACCGGTTCAACCCCATCCTCGTGCTCCTTAGCAACCATATTATCCCTTCCAAGCCTAACACAACCAGCTTCTGCCTTCTCTCTCTCTACTACACAATCTTGGCCATCGTTCTCCTTACCACTACCCTGGCTATTCACTTTAGTTGCAGCATTAAATGCTGCATCAGTAGCCTTTATCACAACGGGATGCCTCCACCAACGATCTTGTGATGACTCTTCGATGTTGTGCTCTGATGGGCCCCCCACCATCTCATTCATAGCATCGTGAAGCCTCCTGACAGTAATATTGTCAGAAAACTTCGAAATGGTTGTTCTGATGCTGTCCTTAAAAAGGACATAGCTATTAGCGAGATGCACTGCTTGTTCTGCCAGCTTTACGATGAATTCCTACACATTACAAAAATACAAAAAATGTTACAGAAAAACACAAAAACTTATGACTTTAACACAAAAAAACTTTGAATATACCTCTTGTCCCAGATCATCAATGACATCTTCAACTTCCTCAGGTACGTATGGGTCTTCCTCTATGTAACCTTCCCCGAATGACCCGTATTGCTTTTCAAGATACTCCCGATCTTTCAAGTCATCAGATGTCCACCCAATGAGAGAAGGATGGGCCCTCTCCACAACTCTCTTCTCGAGCACAACCCGATCAACATAGTATAACTGCATAACACCAAACAAAACAAATTAGAAACTGCTGACAGTGAATATAAATTTGTTTATCAACACTACATGCATAAATTATCAACATTATTCAATACTTTTATCAATGCAACAAGGATGATAAACAATTGAACTAACCATGAGAAATGTCAAAGGCCCAGCATAGAACTTCTCTCCTGTGGCTGACTTATCCCATTTATTTTTGCTTTCAATCAGACCGTCAATGACAAAGTCACACCAGTCATATTCTGGGATGGCGTTTACTTTGTCCATTGCGTACAACACAGAATTATTCACATAGCTCCCGCTCGTCCCTTCAACCATCACAGTTGAGAATAACACCGCAAAATTCCACTTGAACATTTCTTCATCTCCTCTTTGTTTCTTCATCACTTCAATCAGAGAAGAGATACTCACTCCAAAAACTGATTGAACATTAAACTGCTGAAGCCAACGTGCAACAAGTCGACAAAAATCAGACCTCTCTGGGATGATCGCTCGTCCGCCACAGGGGATCCCTAATGTTTCCTTAACATTTTCGCTGCTGATGTGTAAAAGTCGGTCTTGCGATAGCTTGATACAAAGACTCCCGGTATGGATATTACTCACAAGCCAAAACCCAAGGGCTTGTGGTAAGTCCTTCACCTCCAGCAGCAAGATACTCCCAAACCCCATGTCCTGTACTGCCTTCTTCTGTAAATCACTCATTCCCTCCATGAAATTGACCAAGGACTTAGGTGATGTCCTGACCTTCAACCTCCGAAGACCATCACCTCTTACACGAACCTGATCCTTCTTGGTCCTCTTTGGAATTGGATTTGCAAGAGCATTAGCCTCCGACTGTGGTCTCTTCTTCACAGGACCTACGAATGCTTCCATAGATGAGCTTTGTCCTGCATCCTTTGTCGGATTAGGAGCAGGAGCAGCAGGAGCTGCAGACGCAGCAGAAACAGATGAGCTATTTTCTGCTACATCATTTGCTGGGTTCAGAGAATGAGCTATGACTGATCCCTCTGCTGGATTACGAGGAGCGGGCATCAACAACTTTTGTCCTGCATCCTTTGTTGGATTAGGAACAGCAGTCGCGGATGAGCTCTCTCCTCCTACAACATTGGCAGGATTCGGAGGGACTTTGATCTTGATAACAGGACGTTTCTTAGCTTTGCCTGCACAACACATTCAAAAACACAAAAAATCACCAATCATACTAAAAGCATATAATAAAAACAAAGTTTAAATTATTCTAAACCTTTTACCTGGGATCAAGTCCTTCAGGAGAAGTGAATCCTCATTTGATCTAGTCTTCACCATTTCTCTGAAACACAGACACTTATACATAAGAGTGTGAGCAAATCAAAGCTGAGTGTGTTTGATAAACCTAGATCACAGTGTTGATAAAAGCACAGGACAGTTGTGATAAACACACATAATAAGACTGATAAACACAGATCACAGTGTTGATAAAAGTACAATACAGTTGTGATAAACACAGATACTAAGACTGATAAACCTACATCATAGAGCTGATAAAAAAACAATGCAATGTTGATAAAAATGAATAAAAATGTTGATAACTCACGGAGTTGATACATACTCAATACTAAAAATATAAGTGATAAATCTATCCCACAGAGTTGATAAATGTGAATGTCAGTGTCGCTAAAACACAGATACACCACCTCTCACACGTTCAACCCTCCCCAATTCAAACTCCAAATGCATACCAAGCTTCACTCCAGTCATGAACAGATTCTTTTACTCAAACAGAAAACACATTGTCATGCTTACCAATCGTGTACAACCAGAAAACACATTATCTGAGATCAAACTTCAAAATCAGTACATGCTCACAAACATATCATCAAAAATTCAAAATCAACACGCATGCAAATGAAAATGAGACAATCAAACGCAGAATACAAGAGATTTACAAGTTTTAGACAAACAAAATGCACTATCAAACACAAAACCTAGATCAAACATCAACACACATGCAGTTAAGTTGAAAAATAACTAAAAACAGAGCACAAAGCTTTCCAAACCCTGAATATATGTTCCTCCCTCCGGAAATCGCATACAAAAACGCTTTGAAGTAACAAAATCAACTATCGAACTCAAAAACTAGGTCAAAATCGACTGGATTTCAAAAATAAATCCCTAAATCAGTGAAGCTTATCACAACAGAAAATGATCAACACAATGAGAATCGGACACCAAACCTCAATATGATGTGTAGAACTCAACCGGAACTTTGGATTTTGCTTGAGATTGACGAAAAACACGAAGAAAACCGTACAAAAATGACGACCGAGCGAGAAGAAGTAGCTGAGAGCGAGAGTGAGTGCGTGCGTGAGAGTTGTGTCTGATAGATCGGAACAGTCGCGTAGTTGAGAAGAACAAAATGAAATTACGATTTAACCCTCACAAAACTAAGGAATATTACAAAAATGCCACCGAATTGTGCTGTTTTTTTTTCTAACAGAAGTCAACAAGTCAACATCCTACTAATAATCTCAGCCATCCATTTGTGAAATGAATGGCTTGGATTGGTTCACACAGTTTTTAGGTTAAGCTATGGTTTCTATTTGATTTTTTCTCCCGCAAAGAATACGATATTATTATTAAGTAAAAGTAGAAGCAGAATACAAAAGCCCACCAAGGCGAACAAGAAACATAGATGATACAACTAAGAGAAAAAGAACAAAGGAGCCAGTTTCCAACGAACCATGTCAGATTCCGAGACTTCGAGAGATTTCAGGCTTAAGAGAGAGAAGCTGAAGAGTTGGATCCTCAAGAGTACCAAATCAACCGGCTCAAGGCAATTCGAGAAAACCGCAGAGTTGCGAGAAAGCCAGATAAACCAGAAACCAATAAACAGAACCTTCAACCAGAAAAGCTTTGCTAAACCTTTAGGCACAAAACCGCCCCATTGATGAATCAAAGCTAACGGAGAGGACGAGAGGCAACCTTGGAGATTCCACCAATTGAGAACCGGATAGAGTTTTCGTAACAAGATAGTAAACGGTCTGATTCATTGGTTGTTTTACAAACTCGAGTTGTACATACTCAGCAGTAGTCAAAATAAATAACCATGATGTCACTATCTTCCTCAACGGGATGTGAAGATGGTGGTGTTGCGGAGGAAGTTATCGCTCTAGAGAATGACTAGGGACAAACCTTTATTACGAATCTATTAAGATTGGTCTAAAACCCAATTGCCTCCGCATAGTGTGGTTGTTTGGCTCTTAAATGACCTCACACATCATACCCTAAGTTTGACCTGTTGTGTAAGTGAGTATGAAGCCTCGTCCTATTCTATTTGTGTCCGCAAAAATATTGTTATGTCGACATTGAGGGTGTGCCAACCCTTGCCTGGGAATGTCCATTTGATCGGAGCCTAATATCCTTAAGTATGGTTGATGAGCATAAATTTTTCCTACATAATTTGACTATTTTTTATCATATTTTTATCTTAAGTATCCTTTAGTTTATAGCATATTTTAATAATTATCCTAAAACCCATTCACCGTCGATGTTTTTTTTGCTTTATAGTATACTAATATTTACCTCATTTTGTAGGTCTCTGAAAAATAAAAATAATGGCGAAAAAACAATCACAATTGGAGTTTAAATGGAACGAGAATGGACAAAATAGTGTTAAATTTCAAAATGGGAAGAGCACAACCAAAGCGTGACACGTAGCCACTGACTTGGTCAGCTGACCACCGATTCATTGAGCGTCGGTGTATGGCGCATCATGCACCCGCGTGCTGTATACCACCATCTCTTGACAAGATGCGTTGACTTTTCTCCCGCTGTTGGATCAATAAGATGCACCACACCACATGTGAAAACGACCGCGGTGAATCACGTCCACCAAGCCGCGTCCCTTTCACTTAAATTTTTACAGAGAACACGATAGTGAACAAAGGACTTTGGGACGCCAGAACTCCTACCTCCGACCACTGTTTGACGAGATCTGACCATCTAGTTGAATCTCTTACTCCCTTCTAGCTAAATAACTCATTGAATAAGAGTTTGGGGGCTTAAAAAACAAGATTCAGGGCTCCAAAGCCACATTTTTATAGAGAACACGATAGTGAACAAATGACTTTGGGACGCCAGAATTCCTACCTCCGGTCATCGTTTGACGAGAACCGACCACCTATTTGAATATCTTACTCCCTTCTAGTTAGATCACCCATTGAACAAGAGTTTCGAGGCTTAAAAAGATAAGATTCAGGGCTCCAAAGTCAGATGTGTTATAAAACGATAGGCAATAAAACGAAATAGAGATCAAAACCAAAAACGGAGAACACAACGATATAACGTGGAAAACCCCTCCAAACAACGAGAGGAAAAAACCACGGGCGCCAACCAGCAAAAGTTCACTATAGGGAGAATGTTTACACAACGCCGGGGATTTACACTGATTCAACTTATCCCTCATGGAAGCTTACAGGTGGTATTTATAGTAGTGATGTAGAGATAGTTCATACAAAATAGAGAAATAATAATCTATACACAATTAAGACCCAGTTTGGGAAACAGGGCATAAATTCCCTAAATTGATTACTTGCTAATCAAGCCAAGACAATTCCCTAAATTAGTTGCTTGGTAACCAAGCCACAAAATAGCTTGAATTTGGATCAAATTTCAACAAACTCCACCTTGAGACAAATTCCTCATTGTAGCATAAAGCGGTAGACATCTCCCTGAACAAACAAAGAAAAAACTTTCGGCGCCAAACAGCCACTAGGGCTAAATAGTTATACCAACTAAGCTTGAGCAAAACTCAAACTTAGCAACAGGAACTGACTTCATCATATCACCAGGACTATCATAATCATGTTTTACCTGTTCAACACAACTCAAAGCATAATGAACAACGTTACATTGTTCAATTGAACGAGGGCGAGGACCTTTGTTTCTCCTCGGTCTATCAACAACAATAGAGTTATTTGTTTGCTGCAAAACAGGTGGTGTAAGCTGAACACCAATGTCATCATTTTCATTATTTTCAACAACCTCATTTACTTTGTCGTTCAGGTGCTCCACCTGCACGCTTATCCTCCGTTGCTTATCATCAGAAAATTTAGTAACATCAAGAACATCAGAGGCATCTATAGAGGAACTATCATTGAACATGACAACCTCATTAAAAACAACATTCCGGCTCAACAAAATTCTCTTAGTTTCAGGATTCCATAACTTATATGCCTTTACTCCTGAGCCATAACCAAGAAACACACACTTGACAACTCTAGGCTCTAACTTTCCATTATCAACGTGTGCATAAGCAATGCAACCAAAAATTCTCAATAGTGAATAATCAGCAGGTGAACCAGACCATACCTCAATGGGAGTTTTCTTATCAAGTGGAATGCTTGGAGATCTGTTTATTAAGTAGCAGGCAGTGGAGGCTGCTTCAGCCCAAAAACGTCTGCTCATACGAGCATTAGAAAGCATGCACCGAGCCTTAGAGATGATGGTTCGGTTCATGCGCTCAGCCACACCATTCTGTTGAGGCGTGGACAGGATGGTATGGTGTCTTACAATGCCTTCGTTGCTACAATAGTTGTCAAAATCATTTAAACAAAACTCCATGCCATTGTCAGTACAAAGCACTTTTACCTTTTTCTCGGTTTGCTTCTCCACCATAACTCTCCACTTCTTAAAAGCATCAAACACATCAGATTTATGTTTTAGAAAATAAGGCCACACTTTTCTAGAGTAATCATCAATAATAGTAAGCATGTAATTTGCACCACCAAGAGAAGTTTTACGGGAAGGACCCCAAACATCAGCATGCACATAATCTAATATCCCTTTAGTGGTATGAACGGAAGCATTGAATTTAACTCTCTTGTGCTTACCAAAAATGCAGTGCTCATAAAACTCCAACTTACTCATGTTGCAGCCATCAAGTAAATCTCTCTTGATCAACTCTGTCATGCCTTGTTCACTCATATGTCCAAGGCGCTTGTGCCACAAATTAGTTTTACTAGGTTCATCAGAAATAACAGCAGCAGTAGCAGAACCATTTAAAGTGCTACCTCTAAGAGCATATAATCTTGTAGAGTTCATATCACCTATCATGTGAACGAAAGAGCCTTTTGATACCTTTAGAATTTTCTGTGAGCCGGAGTACTTGTACCCTTCATCGTCAAGAGTGCTGAGAGAGATGAGGTTTCTCGCCATGGTTGGTATGTGTCTCACATCTGTCAGTGTGCGTACCATGCCGTCATGCATCTTGAACTTAACGGAGCCTATGCCCACAATCTCACGTGGGTTGTCATCTCCCATACGCACCACATCTCCATTCTGCAAAGACTTATAAGAACTGAACCAGTCTTTGTTACAGCAGATATGAAATGAACAGGCAGTATCAAGAATCCATTCATCATAAGCAGAAACACAGCCAACAAACACAACTAGGCAATAACTATCAGAATTATCGTTGGAAACAACGGAGGCCTTACCATCACCATCAGAATTGTTTTTCGGTTTGTACGAACCGTTTCTTTTCTCCTTATTCTGAAGCTTATAACAATCTTCAATGGTGTGATTTGTTTTCTTACAATACTTGCAGAACTTGTCGCCTCCTTTGGACTTAGAACGACCTCTCCCGTTATTGCTCTTATTTTTATTTCCATAGTTGTTGTTCCTCTGCTCGGTCCTCCCACGTACCTGCAGAGCTTCTCCCTTGGAGGATGACGATCCTTCTCCTTGTACCATAAGTTTCATCTTTTCCCTCTGTTGAAGGGCCTCATATACTTCCGCAAGAGTTAGTTCATCGCGGCTCAATAATATGGTATCTCGGAAATTTGCAAAAGAAGTAGGCAATGAACATAAGAGTAGTAGACCTAGATCTTCATCATCATACTTTACCTCCATGGACTGCAAATCAGAAACGATCTCCTTAAAGACCGCTAGGTGATCGAGTAGAGAACCACCATCTTGCAGCTTGTGCGTGAACAACTTCATCTTCACGTGAAACTTACTGGTCAGATCCTTGGACATGCAAATCGATTCCAGTTTGAGCCAAAGTGCTGCTGCAGTTTTCTCCAGCAGTACTTCCTGCAAAATATTATTTGATAGATGAAGATGAATCAGAGATAGAGCTTTACGATCCTTACGCTTCTCCTCATCGGTCCACGTCTTCGGATCCTTCTTGTTGAATCCATCTAGCGCATCATCAAGGTCAGGATGAGCTAGAACGGCCCGCATCTTTACTTGCCATGGAGAAAATCGTGTGGTGTAGTCCAGCAACGGTAGATCGAATTTCAATGATGCCATATCGTCAGAAAACCTAGATTGAACAACCAGGCTCTGATACCACTTGTTATAAAACGATAGGCAATAAAACGAAATAGAGATCAAAACCAAAAACGGAGAACACAACGATATAACGTGGAAAACCCCTCCAAACAACGGAGAGGAAAAAACCACGGGCGCCAACCAGCAAAAGTTCACTATAGGGAGAATGTTTACACAACGCCGGGGATTTACACTGATTCAACTTATCCCTCATGGAAGCTTACAGGTGGTATTTATAGGAGTGGTGTAGAGATAGTTCATACAAAATAGGGAAATAAAAATCTCTATACAATTAAGACCCAGTTTGGGAAACAGGGCATAAATTCCATAAATTGATTACTTGCTAATCAAGCCAAGACAATTCCCTAAATTAGTTGCTTGGTAACCAAGCCACAAAATAGCTTGAATTTGGATCAAATTTCAACAAGATGAAATTCTATTTCAGGCTCAAGCCTTTTTTAGAGTTTGAAAGCTATTTTGAGCTTAGTTTGGAGGATTTGAGCTAAGAATCATCATTCATAGCAAAGTTTTAGTTCCATATTATCCTCCTCTTAGTTGAATCTCGTTTTTCAAGCTTGATTTTCATGGATTTTAGCTCCATGGTCATGAAGTAGTCTTCATTGACCATGGTTGCCAATTATCTATGGATACAATCGATCAAACCGAAGAGGAAAATTCTTTGGATTTACCAGAACTGGAGTAGAGGAAGCTACCAAGGCCAAAGTCGAGCTCAACGATTATGTTAAGGAATAATTTAAGTTTTTCGTAGACTTTGCAAGACCGTTGAAATAGAGGAAACATTTCAAATAGAGACAAGAATGGTCCTAAAGAACATTCCAAACATTCAGCGCGTCCATAACTCTTCACCTACAAAAATACAAGGTGATGTGGTCGAAGGTTTAAAGCATATGCCACTTTCAGGAATATTAGTCTGGGCTAAATCAAACTTGAACACAAAATCTCTTCAAGCTTACTAACATCTCAAGGGTTGGCATATATTACTCTTAGAGCTTTTGGTAATCGTATATTTTTTTAACGACTCAGAATCCAACGCTTAGAGATTTGTTAGAAGGTTCGAATTGGAAAGATATTGACCTTTGTCACGCCCCAAATTCGGTTTTGACCGGACTCGAGACGTGAACTAGGACAAAAGTAAATAATAAATAAAAAGAGATTTAATAATGAAATTTCCAAGTAAAATATTATTCAATTCCAAAGTTCAGAGTCAAACGCTCGTTCTAACAGAATAACGGAAATATAGTTTGATAACAAAAGGGCAGTACGTCTCTCATATATAAAGTCACCCGAATCCTCAAGGAGCTCCCGAGCCTTAAGACCACCTCTAGGTCTACTCACCAATGAAACTTGTAAAAACAGTAATCACGAAGGGGGTGAGCTTACGCTCAGTAGGAAAAAGTAGTATAGTAAAAAGGACCCCCGCTTTGATAACAAAACCCGATTAGTACAGTTATCTAAAAGACACCAAAAGTAGAGACCAACAAGAATTGCAACACTTTGTAAAATAGCAACTCAAAGGAGCTCAACGGAGAGAAAACTTACTTACCAATAGAATAATTAAAGAACACACGAGTACTGAAATATAGATAATTTAAACCATTAGACTCCAATCCACACACAAACCAACACATCGTACCGGAATGCCCCTCGATCACGATGGGACACATATCATCGGGGCTCCCGGAAATGTCTCCAAAGGAACACATATCATCGGGGTGAAGCAAGATATATTGTCACGCCCCAAATCCGGTTATGACCGAACTCGAGACGTGAACTTAAAAAAAAACGAACGAAACAGATTTTAAAATAATAAAGTTGGAAATAACAATCTGAAATTCATAAATCCGATAAAAGAGTCAACAACTCTTAAATAAACTGTAAAAGCAGTCATTAGTTTCAAAAACACGGTACGTCGCTAGACAACTAGCCTAAGACCCTCGTTAGCTCCCAAGCGTCGAGCATCCAGCTAGTACACAACCCGCTCAAGACCTGAAATACAACAAAGTAAGGGGGGTGAGCTTTCGCTCAGTAGGAAAAGTAGTTAAGGGCGTGAACTTCAATTCAATACCACGATACTAGTACAATATCAACTAACTGTCAAACCAGGTCCCATAACTCAACTTACAACGCACTCAAACGACCACTTGCGCACAATAAAATATTAACCAAACACAGACGTATCACACACAAAGCAACCAGCACACGTCCCGTACCGCAGTCCCCGAACTGCATCAAATCATACCGAAAATTGGTTCTCCCACATAACACATTTCACCAACAGTTCTCAAAGCCATTGATCAAACCTGCACCACTTCAAAACAACGATCGGCCATACACAAAACACTGTAAATTTGTAAGAATCAACCAATGAAATCCTATAGTACCTTCACATATAACTCTCAACAACAATCATAAACGCAAATTAAACAGAAAGGGTAGGAGAAACTCAACTCAGACGAAAGCCACGCAAATCAAAAGCTTCAAACTCGAGGAAAATCCCGTTTGAACAATCAATCATTTATACACGATGAAGACAAAGAGGGAAATGACGCAGAACATACAATTGATTACAGCCGTAGACCGTCGACCATTACAGAAACGATTAATCTAGTGCAGAAAAATTAAGTAATAAAAATTCATTTAAAAACATTTTTGAATGGAAATCAACTTTTAGAGGTCACCTAGAGGAGGGTCTGGACCTAGAGCTCTCCTCCCACTCGTTCAGCTGCTACTGCCTCCCACCATATCTCTGATCCTGCAAAAATCAAATTCAAAGATATTTTCAGTTGCAAATTATTTAAAAACCACTCAAGACCCAAATTACCAACAAAAAAGTCACCCGAGTCGTCGGAAGCGGACCTGTCTGTTCCGCTGGTTAGCGGAAAGCCATTTACTTGTTTTCCATTCTCATTTCTTAAACCCACAACCATCAACAAGAACACAACTAATCTAGAAAAAGAACAGTTACCAGAGGCAAAGACTACCCAAAAAGTAGACCTAAGTACACATATATAGTTCCAGATGGAGTGGCCACAGATCAAGAACCATAACAGTCCAAAAATACTTCCATTTCAGGTTGATTTCCTAGACGCTAAAATTCCATCAATACAATTATGAAGCCTCTCCATCAAACTACCTACACACAGGATTTCCCAAATGTCCGATATTGCACTGTTCCTGAAATCCTAGGTAGTATTCCTTTGCCAGATCGACACTGCCAATGGTTCTTTGAGTTCTCTGAAAGAATCTAAGCAAAGATACTGGTATGATCAAATTTGAATGCATCCTTCCATTTTTATGCCAGACTCAACATTACTCCTTTTTAATGGCTTTCCGGTAACCTGCATCAACAGAGGCAAATGCACAATTATTCAAACACTATCAACAAATACCCAGCCCCATATGTGTTGGGTGGTAATAATTAATGAATAAATGAGGATAATCCTTGAAATTAGTCTCAAGCGCATGATCCAAGGATTTAACTTACCGCCATGGTAATTCGCTTGTGTCTATTCCAGACAGATGGAGCTCATCAACATACTGCAATGATTCACGACATTCATCCCGGTCATCAAAGAACTCCCTTTTGTCACCTTCAATCTGATTAGATTCATGACCTTTGCCAACAACCACCTGGAATACATATTAACATATCAGAGTAAAGAAAAATAGAGAAGCTGAACCTTCATCTAATTTCCTTATTACATTATCAACAATTCTTTTCACCTATAGCTTGCATTTGAATAACAGTTCATTCACTCTTCTTATTACATTTTCACTCAAATATTAATAAAATACACTATTTCTACAAAAACAACATTGCCCTTTTCCTTCATCATTCATCTTCCAACAGACACAACATACATGATCATAAGTTGCTCAATTCTTCTTCAATAACAACAGAAAAGAAAACTCGAATCTACTCATCCATAACCCCATGAGACTTCAAAGGAGTCTGCACATCATGATTTCAAAAAAAAAACAGATACAAAAAGGAAAAATAATTTACATATCTTTGCAATAAGGCAATTAATTCCAAGCCCTTGTGATGAGCTGTTTAATTGCAGCATCATAAGGCAATTATTAACATATCTTTGCTTTTATGATATTGTTTCTGATATAAAAATTAACTATCGCAAGACAGAGTAGCTAATTGCCGAAAGTAGAACAGTCATTCCCTTTTGGAGGGTCACACATGCACTTAAAACTGCATTAGAACAATTACGGATCCAAGAGGGAGCTTCACATGATAACAAAAAATCTCTTCCACACTAACACCAGCTAGCATCATAGTATATTGACTATAAGGAGAAGGTTATAAATCACTTGGCGCTAACCTGAAGATATTCGAATATTGTTGTGAAGGGAAGTTTTAACAGCAGACCACCTGCTATTGCCTGAAAGGAAATCCAAAGTAGCTTAGTGTCATAATAAGCTTGGCTTAAGCGACCGCAAAATGAACCAAGACGGCTACAAAGTAGTATAAACAAATTGGGTTCTAGAGCATTGAAAATAAATAAGGTGAGTATTGAATATTGATAGTTCATACAGACTGATGATCACTAATTGTAGTCTTCACTGCTTCAGCGTGTAGTTTTCGCACTGAGATAGAATCCAAAAGCAAAAAAACAGTGTTCAGGTTCATTAAATATGATAATATGAATAAGTGTACCAAACAAAGTTGTTGTGTAACTATGAGCATATGATTTTGGATGAATGGAGATTACTACGTATGCCTTTTAGAGAAAGCAAAGAAAGCGTTCCACAATTGTGCTTCCATGACAAAAAAAAAACATCTGTAAAGAACACAATCACAAACCTTAAATATTTGATTCATTAGTTGACTCAAAACATTCGAGTATAGGATCATCAGGAAGAGATATGCAATATGGCTGGAAGGTTCCCCTGCACAACAAATCCATAAACCATCAAGAAATAATGAAAAACAGTTCTGGCACCAGTTATAGCTGGATAAAAAAATGGCACAGTAACGATCACTGGCCTTGGGTACATAAATATAACTGCATATCCAGCCTTCAGAAAATATCAGTAAAATCCAGAGATAAACTAAAACCACGAACAAAAAAATAATATTGATCATTTCCTTTTAGTCCCAACAATGTGAACAACCTATAATCACCATCATGTTAGTTAATCATACTTAGCATCAAAACTACGATAAGAGGAACAAAAGGAAAGCCTTTCATCATACTCTTTGAGGCATTTCATCAAACACATGGTATACATAAAACCTCAACAAACGTATCACTGAACTCAGCAGAAGATGCAGATGATGAGATGCAGACAATATCAAGCACCACGTCCTCTGATCCAGTCTTTGGTTCGGTTGGATAATAAAAACCCTCGTTGATCAAAAAAAAAAAGAGTTTTTTTGATGCTTATATGTATACTCTGAAATTACAAAAAGACCACAGTGATATTGATTACTCGTAATACTAGTCTTGGTAGAAGAGTTATAAATTAAACCCTAAATTGATTTGTGCTTATAAATAGATAGAGTAGAGGAAGAGGAAGCGATCGATATAGAGAAGATGTCAAAAAAGAGAGCAAGAGAGATTGAAGTACCCGTCGATGCGTTGGAAGATATTCTGGTGTTGCTACCTCCACAACCGTTGCTCAGATTCACTTGCATCAACAAAGCTTGGTGCTCTCTGATCCGAAGCCCTAGCTTCATCTCCAAGCTTCTCCTCAACGGCTCCTCCGGTTCAGACCACGCCCTCTTAAACCTCAGATCCGAGACATCTCCGGGCCACAAGTTCTCGTTGCTTGATTCCCCCGGAGACCTCGGAAACGTGAGCAACCTCGAGGACCCGTGTATTGTCGGTCATTGCCACGGCCTGATTTGTTTCATGAGTGGTGTCACAGCAAACCCTTATACAAAGGACAAGGATATAAAGGATTTCGATTTCAGAGGACCTAATGTAGCTCTACATCTATGGAATCCAGCCCTCCGACAACACAAGATCCTTCCCGAATCGAGCATCCTCCTCCCCCGACCTGGAACCCGGCTCGGAGGGTACAGACGGGTCGGGTTGGGGTTCGGACACGACCCTAGGTCTCAGGACTACAAGGTTGTCCGATGCGCTTTCTATCCCATATTCCTTGAGGGCATACACTATCCCGGTGAGTACGAGGTGGAAGCCGAGGTGTATTCACTGAGGACCGATTCGTGGCGACCGGTGGCCAGCACTCAGCTTGTCTTGAAATCCCTGCCGGACACGAGCCGCGGAGGGGTTTATTTGGGTGGCTTCTGCTACTGGATGTGTTATAAATCTTTTCGTGGATCGATGATCATCTCATACGACATGTCCAACGAGGTCTTCAGACAATTTCACGTGCCTGAACAAATGTATAGTTGTCGTCCAGTCCCAGACAAAGTCTGTCTCGACTTTAAGCTTCTCGTGTGGAAGGGTTCGTTAGCTATTGTTCTGTTTCCGACTCCAACCCGCCCTTTTTTATGTGCCGTGACACGCGTAAGGTAAGTCACTAACCATCTTTTCTTTCGTATTTATGTTTTTATACCTAGCTTTAATATCATAAAGCACCACACAAGTATACACATTTTTCAAATAACACACTAAGCTATGATTTTTTCATGTGACACACATATATACCAACAAATTATCAAACTTTGTTGATACATAGGTGTGCCACATGAAAAAATCGTTGATACATAAGTGTGCCACATGAAAAAAATCATAATTTAGTGTGTTATTTGAAAAACGTGTATACTTGTGTGGTGCTTTATGATATTAACTCTTATTCCTAATGAAACTTCTATTGAGCTAGATCTGATCCGATTGAGATTTCATTAAGGGTCAAACATGCAAGATAAAAGAATTTATCATTTCATAAATTATCGCAGTTAAAATTCGTTGATATCTGGTCATTGGAGATTGATATTGACGGTCGAGTAACCCCGAAGGAACATCAAGATTTATATTTGGATATTGACGCTCCATTACGACTAATGGGTGTGGAATGTTTGTGCAACGATGACTTGATTATCAGATGCCACGACAAGAGTCTCCATATATCAGAAACAAGATTCAAAGCTTATCGTATATCAACAGGGCAACTCAGAAACATTTCTTTGGTTGGAACCTATTCTCCTAATACACGAATGGTAGGCTACACATCAAGTTTAATTTCTCTCCTCACCTGATCATTATTCATTATTATTATCACAAACTTTGTATCTATTTTGCACTATGGATTCAAGTGATTGTCCATTACGGTTTATATAAGTAGTATTTTAGTTCCAAGTTATATATTGTATCAATGATACCATGATAACATGTTAATCACTCGAATGATCCTGTTCTTTTTTTTTTTTTGATCAAAATGGATATATTATAAATTAAAGTGTAGCTATACAAGACAAACATGTCACATCAGTTAAGTGAGGAAAGGATACAATGGGAAGGGCATAGTGAGCTAGTGTGTACATATCATGCCCCTATATAGCTGTGAATATACGGTAGAGTGTAAGTACAAAAAAAAATATAGGGATAATTGTTCAAAACTAATCTAAAGTTTCGTCTACAAACGAGTTGATGCACAAAGTTTTGTCCATGCTATAAGGCTATCCTGAAGTTTTGTCCACGCTTTTGTGGATGCATTGAAGTTTTGCCCACGCTTTTGTGGGTGCATGTTTTGTCCACGCTTCTATTCAATCCGGGAAGCACTGCCCAGAGGCCCCAGACCATCATTCTAAACATCCCCTATTACGTCAAAACTAAAAAAGTCGTGGACAAAACTTTAGGGTAGTCACACAGCGTGAACGAAACTTTGTGCATCAACTCGTTTGTGGACGAAACTTTAGAGTAGTTTTAAACAATTATCCCAAAAAATACATTATTAGAAAGCTCGGAAAGCACTGAATAGTGCATACTAGGATGACTATATCCGGACATTGTTCCAACAAGCAAGATGCCTTCCTTGTGATAAGTCTTCGGGTCCTTTAAGAAAAAAGTCAAATCTTCACCATCAACAATTTGCCTGAAAAAAAGGGTAAACTACAAATGCATACCCTGAAGTTTAAAGTTAACTGATGCATACCCTGTAGTTACGAGTTGTAACTCAAAACTCTTTCTGCTAGTTAAAATGAAGAAAATACAATGATCAGAAGTTGTTTGAGATTCTTTACTTAAAAGGAGGCACTAATATGAGCTAAAGACAATGAATGGTCTACGGAAACAATTGAGATGGATTGTCAGAATATAACACAAGCAATTAACGGTAAGATTTGAAGGATAAATTACAAATACCTACCCCTAATTTATCACGTTTAACTGATACTTACTCCAAACTTTTTTTAACTGATACCTACACCGGTGTTTAGTTATATAACAAATAGCTCAAGCCGTCAGCTAAAATGACGAAAATACCCTCAGTTATTTTTTAAATAATTTTTTTAAATAAATCTGAAGTGATTTAATAAGTAAATATACATATAACAAAAGTGATTTTTTAAATAATTATTAAAGTGTAGTTGATGTTATTTTTGTCATTTTAGATTATGGCTTGGGCTATTTGTTACATAACTAAACATCGGTGTAGGTATTAGTTAAAAAACAAGTTTATGGTAGGTATCAGTTAAACGTGACAAATTAAGGGTAGATATTTATAATTTACCCAGCTTTTAATGTTATTTTCCTAGTGATCTTGTAAATGATTACACGTTATTACTTTTGAGTTTGTCGACTGTTAAGATAAAGTTAATAAATAGAGAAGCAAACATGGCAGTTCATTTTATTCCTAGAAATACCCTTGTACGAGTCTTAGGACTTTGGTCTATATGTTTATTCTGAACACTTTATCCGATATTGTATCTTTTAATCTTAAACAATAGAATAATGTGTTTCTCAAGAATAAAAAATCGAAACAGATATTGGAAACGCACCGTTTCCACCTCTCCCTACCAACGACAAAAACAAAAACAGCAGAGATGGATAAAAATTCTCTCATTTTCCTTCGCTTCCTCTCTTTTACGCCAATCGTCACATGAAGCTTCATAGCACTCCCCAAATCCTCCTCGGCAACTTCCCATTTCCCTCTCCTCCCACCAAACATGTCTCCGGAACCAAAACATCGTCGAGAAATCAGACCCCCATCCGAATCAAGCTTAAGATAAGTTTTTCCAGAGTTCCCAAACCTGCTTCAAGCTCGGATTCAGTTTCCACGAACCCAAAAGAAGAAGACCCCGAGTCCTCTGTGCTTTTTGAGGTTCTTCTCTCTCAATTTCACTTTTGGTGTGCACTTGTTGCACTTTCTGTGCTGTCGTTGCACTTTGGTGTGCCCGTTATGTGGCACAGTTTGGTGTGCCCATTATATGACACGGTTTGGTGCGCGTTGTTGTACTTTTGACGTGCACGTTGTTTGCACGTCCTGGGGCGCCTGTGTTTGCGTTCTGGTTTTGGTAGGGAGTCAGTAGTATTATAGGTTAGATAATCTGGAGTCTGTAATATTTATCGTTCACTTGTGCGCTTTCAAAAAATTGTATGCATGTCACTTTGACTGATATATAAAATTGATGCCTCCCATTTTCTCCTATAAAAAAAACAATATAGTTCATTGGGCCATGTTCTTAAAATCCTCTAAACATTAACCTATACAAAATAGACTCTAATTAAAAATGATACCATGAAAGATAGGTATTTTTTTTAATAAACGCTAAATTTTTATTCAAGGTGAATCTCCAAGGAGGAGGAGACCAAAAACCAAAGAATCGCGATTATAAAATCTCTGTAAAGGAGCAAATAGGAAACAACCCCAAACAAAAAGAGTCAAACAGGACAAAATACTAATCTCCATAAAGTCCCTTTAAAGACTGAAGATTCCCCCACAAAATAAGGAACACAAAACCATTAAGTGATCGGTCTGATACAGAATTATCGGGACCTCCTCCGCCAGAGAACAACGCACATGGGAGCGAGGATCGAACGGTCCTGATAACCAAGATAGAACCATCAAGACTTCCTCCGACTACATCCCATTATGCTCTAAGCCCCAAACAATGACCTTAGCTATATCAAGCATTCCACACTCTTGAATCCAAAGAAAACACACAAAACACACAAAGATTGATATGAATAATGTGTATTTCCATTGCTTCAAGTTGCATATATACAAGTGTATCTATATTCAAATCCTAACAAAGTAAGGATAAGAATCTATTCAAAATACATTTAAATACATACACTAACTAACATATATGCTAACACAAACCACTCTAAGGCAACAGGTAAAATATGAAAACTCACCAAAAAAAACATATAATCCTCCTCTTTATAACTTCTGGTAAAAAACCTTAATAGTTGAATCCATAATGCAAAACTGATCAAGTAAATATATTGTGATAATAAGCTTAAGTGAGGAGAGAAACTAAACTTGGAGTGTAGCCTACAATTTGTAAGGTAAAACCATAGGATCCAAATTTATCAGAAGAAATGTTTCTCATCTGCCTTATTGGTATATTAAAAGCTTTTATCTTCACTTTTGATGTAAAACGGACCTTGTGATGGTTGTCGTATGTCAAGATCAAATCAACGTTCAACAAAAACTCCACATCATACAAACCGTACCCCTCTAAATGTCCATCAACCATGTCCACATCAAAATTTTCCTTGAGTACACCAACCATGTCGGCATCTAAATGTTCCTTTAGTGTTAATGGACCGCCAACACCAGCGTCTAACAACCATATATCGATGAATCCTGGTGCCTTGGGGGACACGATAGACGGGAACATAAAGAGAGCCAATGAGCCCTTCCACACGAAAATCGTGGACCCCATACGCACGCGGGCTGGATATGGATAAGGGTGCACGAGATATTCTCTAAAGACTTCATTGGACAAGTCGTATGAGATGATCATAGGTACACGAAGACCAGAGTATGTATTTCCCATCCAGTAGCAGAACCTGCCCAAACAAACCCCTATGGATTTGATGAGCGGCCTGCCTTTCAATACGACCGGACTATCCCGACCATTGGATTTAGGATATTGGGGGCATGAATGTAAGATGGTGTATCGTTCCACGACACCTTAGGTCGGGTTACCCTGACGAATCAAGACAAAATTTCGACAGTATCAAAACGCTCCACAATGAAAGTTATGAGTTTCAGAAGAACTAGCATCACATGCTCCTTAAGTTTTGTGTTTGTTGTCGTTGTGTTTCTTTGTTTATTTCGTTTCTACAATGCAAAATAGATTCTTTTTATAGGTCCAAAAGCGTTGGGACACCTACGGTAGTCCTAGACTATAATCTGGATTCTACAATCCCCAGTCTTAAACAATCTATTTTATGTTGGAACAATTAGAGTGACTAAAAACCTATGTCTTTTCGTTTCAATTTTTTTTACTCTAACTCATCTTACAAACAATACAAATCTATCTCTCCACGTATTTATTTTAAAAAATCAGTTTACCAAACAAAAAAATTGGACCCCATAATAATTTGACCGAATAGGTACTATAGTGTAAACCCTCACGTATTTATTGTCCAATGACCAAGACAACCCTAGAAAGAAGAGGGTGGAAGGAAACCATATGCGGTATAAAGAAAGGGGCTAAAACAAGTCCCTAGGCCTTGGGCATGTGTGAGAAAACTTAGCTATTCCGCAAGGTCGTTTTGCACAAAATCCGAGCACGTAATTTCCCAATATTACATAAAAACATTTGGGGAAGTCTTTGCAAATGACCGTGACCGTGACCTATATCATACACACAACGCCACTTCACCTCTTTCTCGCTTAATAAATCGTCCAATCTCTCTGTCATTTCTTCAAACCGTCCACTTCCTCAGGTCTCTCTCCTCTGTCCTGATCACGCACCCGACGACACGAGGGTTTCTTCTCCCCTCCCACAAGCCCTAATTCATCCGATCCTCAATGGTCCTTCTCCGACGCCAATCCTTCTCCGCTTCGCAGGTTGATCCGCCCACGAGCTCCTCCTGATTCCGCAGATAAGAATCTGCTCCATTCGCCGCCATGTTCGAAGCTCACGTAAGGGTTTCTTCCCGGTTCTCTGCGGTGAATGCGCTCATTTCATCATCATTTGTGTTTTGTATGTTTAATTTGAACATTTTGTTCACGCATTGCAATGCAGTTCTTGTTTCATTCCTCTGATTGTTTTTTTTACTACTGTTTTATCGTCTGTCGAGAGCTCAGTAATGCTGAATTTTACTTGCACCAGTTCAATTGGTAGGGTGATTCCTCATCCAGAGTGTTTTTTTTATAGTTTCAGTGGATTTCTCTGAATGTCGAACTGATTCCAAGTTGTGCTCAAGTGCCTATTCAAAGTATGCAATGTTCAAATTGTTGTGCACAGGAAGGTTCAAATGAAAATTAGAGTGTAGTGAGGATAGATTATATCAGTGTTTCCAAATAAATATTTTATATTTGTGATGTAATTTACTATTTTTTGAGCATTTCTATCAAGAATTATGGGAACATCTTTAGAAACTTAATTCCATCTCTAAACGAAGAATAACAACTTGCATTTTGGGTGGTTCTTATGGTGACATGTAACTCCGCCGCATTGCATGTCACAATGGCTATTTTTTGGTGGATCAAAGTGCGGTAGTAGCTGTATAGGAAGGTAGGTGTAGTGGGTCAGCAGAAGTCGTATAATTTTTTTTGGATGAACTATAGGTTATTCATATATCCATATTTTCTCGAGAAGCTTATTCTGAAGCTAGAAAAGAGTTCATAATTGTTTCTTTCTATTTTTCCGTGTAATGTTTGATTGCCATACTCTATTGTTTGGGCATACTGTACATTTTCTATGAATTAAAAAGAAGTAAGGTTAATTAGGAATTGTATTTGTCGGGTCATTATAATCAATGAGGATGAAAGCAAAGGGAATTGGAATTGGAATAATTTCCTTAGATTCTCATTTTGTACAACATCTAATTTATATACTAGGGGACAGTGCTTTTACTTATAAGGGCTCAACCCTACATGATAAAAGGTCAACCTTATTAGTTGTGAATTTTGTTTTACGCTTCTTCAACTTATGCTTGCTCATTATCATAAAATAGAAATAAAGCATATAAGAGCCATAAATATCAATGTTTTATACTGTAGGCAATATCCCTCCTATAAATGAGGACCCACTAAGCTATAAAGATTGATTGGTGGGTGTTGCAACCTCAATTAACAAGTGATGATTTCATTTCCATGTAGCCTTCCCTTTCTTCTTTTAAGTTCATATTATCATCTGGCAAGATGAATTGGAGGCTGCGGTGTAGTGGTCCATTTGTGCCAACCTTTTAGTTTGAGTCCACTGTTGTGAAAGATCCCAGTACGCTTTAAATCTGATATGATCAACACAGGTGCTCTGTGGAACAATAATTGGCGCTGAATCCATCATGCATACACCCTTATTTTTGTTGCTTAAACTCATTTGTGAGTTTTTTAGGTCAACAATCCTTTAAACTATTTAAGGCCACGTAAACATGTTTTCAGTCATGAATATTCCTAATGTCAAGGTTCTCTTGAGCTTTAAGAAATGGCGGTTGTCTGGACTTTGTGCTTGAGAGCTTCTATGTACAATTGCTTTTCTTGGATATTTTGACATGTGATGGTTTTGTTATTTCATGATATGTAGGCAGACTGTTTACTAATCATGCATGCGATATTAACTTTTTTTTATTCTGATTGTAGGTTCTTCATTTGCTTCGGAGATATTTGGGTGAATATGTTCATGGACTTTCTGGGGAGGCTTTAAGGATCAGTGTATGGAATGGTACACCTTCTGCTCTTTATATTAAGTATCTTTGATCATTTAACTAATTTTGAAAGCTAATATCACTTTATACTGAAATACTAAGCAGCTGGATAAATATAATAACTTATTTCATCTTTTCGAATATCTTTCATTCAGGTATGTTATTGTGCTTTCCAAATGCGAATTATTAGACTAAGGCTGTAACTTTCTTCTCAAATGGTCTATTGTTATAGGTGATGTCATACTTAAAGATTTGAAATTGAAGGCAGAAGCGCTTAATTCTCTTAAACTTCCAGTTATTGTGAAAGCTGGTTTTGTTGGCTCCGTCTCATTGAAGGTAATTATGTTGTCTGTCATTGTGTAATATAGACAGGAAGAAAACCATTGTTATGGTGACATGAGATTCTTAAAACTACATCTTTTATAAGAGATGGAAATACATGTATCATATAATGCAATATAAGTTAGTGAAGAACGGATCCGAAGTCTGGACATTTTCTCAATACCAATTTCGTTTACAATATAGATGGTAAAAGGTCTACTTGATGTGCCCACTGTATATTTCATTCTGGAGGAGGAGTTAACTTAATGTATTTTTTTTGAGGAGCGGTTTTTGTATTTATGAAAGCGCTCTCAAGGTTATTATTATAGCAACCCTGAAGATTTTGAATGTCAATGTGGGGATTTGTTTGTTGTCTGTTGTATGCGTCTATCTGTGTTCATTATTTAACCATAATAAGCAAAGATGCGATCATGTCTGTGCTTACTCTTGTCCTTGGTGCTAAGAATCGCAGTTAACTTCAAATGCTCAAGGATGGCAGTATCGTCAGTTCAGTTTTAATCATAAAGTTTTATTTGATTATTTGTATATTTGTTGAATTATAGGTGCCATGGAAAGGTTTAGGCAAAGAACCTGTTATTGTTCAGATTGATCGCATATTTCTTCTTGCACATCCTATCCATGACGGGCAGACCATGAAGGTATAACAGTGTGGTGTTTTTATCTACTGAGTACACACTAGTTTCCTATTGACTGACTTTTAATTGTTTATTATCTCCACAGAAGGAAGATATTGAAAAACTTTTTGAAGCAAAACTTCAGCAGATTGAGGTGTGTAAATTATTAATCAATTATGAAATTGTGTCTCTCCGTCTATTAGAATATGTGCCTTAAAACTGGAAACGTTTTTTAGTTTTTCAGTGTTCATATTTTAAATCATCGTAGCCACTTAGTTTAATTATAATATGACCTTCACGAACGATTTCCCCTGCTTATTTATTGTTCACTGCTCTTATAAATTGTGCATGCCAATAGTTTTTTGTATTTCCTATAGTACAGAGTGTAATATTAACATCAAAAGATGTCAAGATCATGTTTTATTTGTTCTTTTGGCTATTTTCTTCTTCCATCACCAGCATGTTGAGAGACATGTATTCATTTGTGTAATAAAGGGTTTATTTTTGTTCTAACAAAAATGTATTGACCTAAACATTAAAGTTTAACTACACATACAGATATTTTGTTTGTAATAGGGAGAGATTGTATGTTTTGATGAATGGAAGATGTCTAAGATTACAAGAGTTGGCTGGAGGCCCGATCCTTGGGAAAAAAAACTCTTTTTTCTATGTGCATTTTCTAAGGGGGAATTACTAAAAACTGCCCAAATGAATTGGGTAGGGACAAAAACTTGTCCAATGTTTTAAAAACGTGCCACGAGCTGCCTTATGAAATGAGTACAGTCCAAAACCTGTACATTATGTAAAAATGGACGGAAATGACATGATATTCCGTTAAAATGGACAGTTGATTCCCTTTTTATTATGTGCTAGGCACATGGTGTTTATAATTTTCAAAAACCCTAAACTACCCTTTTGATTCCACAACTGTGCAGGCACATGGGATTTATTCTATGTTGCTTCTTTTACTCCTTGCTGAAGCATCCGCGTTGGTTTGTATTTATATTCTATTTGTGTTACTTCTATTACCTGCAGGAGGCTGAATTAGCAACCTTAGAAGCAATATCAAAGTCAAAGCAGGGAACTGTAAGACTCTGTTTGTCTTAATTTCTAGCATTATGTAAATTAGCTTATGTTTGTTGAACTTTATGTTTTTCTATGTTTTTTTACCATATTTTCTTAGGGATAATGACAGAAACATACCGTGTACTTGAAACTATTTGTAGGTAGATAATGTTATCTTTATTTTGTAGCAGGGTGATACCCTGTACATTTTTTAGTTTCACAATTAGTTAAAATCTGCTAAAACTGATGGGAAAAGAAAGTACAAGGTAGTAACCTGCTACCTTTTTCCTCAAGACCATTATTTTGTTTTAAAATGACAAAATTAACCTTCATCCTCAAGACCCCCAAGATTTTTATGTGGATAGTATAGTCTTCTCCACCGTTTTAACTCCCTTATAGACTACGGACTAAAGATACCAGTAACAATATGTAAACAATTTAAAGTACACGGTATATTTATGCCATTATCTATTTTTTATCTCCATCATTACTGATTTATTTCTTGTACCTCAATCAGAAATTGGAATAAAAATTGTTTTTTCATTTGCTTGGAACATAATTTTTATGTGTAAAACTAGAAATGATCATCATAGGTTGATGATTAGTTCCAAATAGAGGGTCCCTTTGTGTAGGGAAAAAACGCACACTCAAGAGACACCATAGTAAACTTAATAGACTCTTGAGCTCACTAAGTCCATTGGTATTCTAATACCCCCTCATGTGCAAGCCGTATGACAAAACGAGCCTAGCACGTGAACCAAAAATTAAATTCCAATACTATCCTTCACATGTCGTAGCTGCGGAAGAACTAATATTTTTCAATACTTCAGTACTCTCCTCACGTGTAGGACTAGACGTCTACATATGTGTCATAATATGAATGAACATCTACTTATGAATGAAAAATAAAGAGTTAATAGCTAAAAACTATAAAAAGTTTTGTCCACATGCTAAAAATTACATCATGTTTAAAAGTGGAGAAAAACATACAATAAGTATTGTCCATACTCTTCTGTTACAAAAATGAACAGAATATTATGTTCTGTTAAGTATTGGCCCATATGTTTTGTCCACAATACTTTTCAATGCTATGTTTTGACCATAATACTTTTCAATGCTATATGTATTGTCCTTATATCCCCACAGGGTTAGCAGAACAAAATACTCTGTTCATTATTTGTAAAGAAGACTGTGAATACTTATTGTGTGTTTTTATCTACTTTTGAACTTAATGTATTTTTTAGCTTGTGGACACTTTTTGTAGTTTTTAGCAATTGCCCCAAAATAAATATTGGATGAAGGTGACGAATAGAGACTACACCCAATATCAGCAACAAAAAGCTTGAGATCTCGGAGTAGTTGATTCATACCCTAATCTTGCTGTTGCATGATTCAGGTTTGAGCAACTACATCATGTGGGCATAAAACATCTTCACGCAACTACGTAGGATAACGACGACGCAAAATATTAATAGGGGTGACATCAACGACAAACAAAAACATCCAAACATTTAAAACAATGGAGCAAAAAATTTGCCGGAGTGTGTAGGTTTTCATTAATGCATTGAGTGCAGAACGACCAGAAGGGAGTTCTTGAGAACTTCGGTCCCAACAGTGATGAAACGACGTACCTGAAGATGGTTTTCGTGAGGAGTAGTTCATAAGTGTATAAATAACATGCTTTTCGGCTTAACTGAAGTCCACACGTAGCCCAATAACATACAATCAGAACTGAAAAATATAGAGCTTAGAAATAATGTTGCCTTTTAGTAACAATTCCATGCCCATTTGGTAGATCCTAAAGATAACGAGTGGACAGAAGCTCAAAACATACGAAAGCCTCCTAACCGGCTTTGATACCATGTAAAACTAGAAATAAGAAATATTAGTATTGTAATTTGATGATTAGTACAAATAAAGGCTCCCTTTATATAGAGAAAAGAGAACACTCTAGAGACACCGTAATCAACTCAATACTCTTGGGATCACAAAGGCTATCAGTATTCTAACAATGTGTGTCGTATGCTATATCGCGTATGAGATTCCCAAGTCTTCCTATTATTAAGGATGACCTTTTCAGGAACTTGGTCTTTTCAATAATTGTTTTTCAATTGTTCCTATGTCTGTTCTGGGGATGTATATCTTGTTTTTAGCTAGTTTAACATGGCCACTAAGTTTATGGTACTTGGTCGCCATACAAGAGATGATGAACTTGCCTTAGCAAGGGTACTTGGGGATGTATATCTTGCTTCTTCATTGTGTTCCTCGTGTTAAGACTTTTTTAGAAAACCAACAAAATGATCGGTATTGTAAATATTGGTGTAATTGTCCACTTAGTGATCTAGTTTTTTTTTTATCAGCAAAGGAAAATATATTAAAATGGACTGTGGACTTCCAATATGGAAGCCACAGAAAAAACTTACAAGTTTAGGCATAACAGCCTGAGAGTACACATAAAATAGATATAAGGGAGATAAAAACCAAAATGAAATACAGTATCAGACAGATTCATTCAAACATAGGAAAGTAAGAGCTTGAGATGGGTTCCTTCTCCAAGACTAGAAATAGAATTTGGCTTCAGTAGATCTTAGTGATCTAGTTAGTTACAATTTGAAACCAATCTCACTTGTATTTTCATCTTCTTTAAACTTTGAGAACAAGTTCTATATGTTTGAGTGCATTTTCCATTGTTGCTTTGTTGAAATCAAATACAACATTTGGAACTTGAATAAACAAGTGTTGATCCAGTTTGCTGCCTTGGTGGTCAGACCTTAAGCCATGAAGCATGAACTCACCTTATAGGATGTGAATCTTTTTGGATTCACTTGTTGGACACGGGCACCTGGATTCTATTTTAATATTTAAGAAAATAAAAAAAACATTTATTCCCTTCTGACTTCATTATTAATTTTTTTTATCTTGTGTTAATGGTTTATAATTGAGAACGAAATTGGTTGCTTTCTTTTTTTCAAATAGGATTGTTATTAGTTGGTAAGCAAGGCATTTTGGATGACACTTTGGTTTGTTAAATTTAACTTCCATATAGTCAAGAACTAGAACTTCACATCATTTTTATTTACGTGTATTTTTAATTAAAATATTCACATGCCCCCACGTACTGCGCTCTATGTTATTTGAAAACGACAACTACGTCTTTATCACGTGAGTCTATGTCTAAATTGGTGCGTCATAAATTACAGGCAAGATTCACGAGTGAGGTTGTGGGAAACCCTTGTATTGATGGTAGTTATGACTAAAAGGTTCCAAGATCTAAGGACCTTTTTTCTTCTGAGTTCTCCTGAAGTTTCAATATTGAATTTAAATTGATATATGCTTGCGCCTATAAGTAAGCCTGTGCCTTTTTGTATGTATTTTCACTATGCGTATACCTTTAAGCTTTCGCATCTTTAACATGATTTCTGAGCTATGTGAAACTGAATCATTAAAATGTTATATTGAAATTGGCTTATGTTTTTGTTTTTTATTTCTGTCTGGGTAAAAAGAAAACATTTCATACAGCTTATGGCGAGTCACGTGAAACTGAACCAATAAAGTGTTCAATAGAATTTGGCTTATGTTTTCCTATCCAAGACAAAATAAAACTTATGTTACAGGTAGTGGTGCTTAAATCACAACTGTTTATTCTGATAAAAAAAATTATACTGTTTATTTTTGCAGCCGGCTACTGGAAGTTCATGGCTGGGTTCTCTTATTGCCACTATTATTGGCAATCTTAAGATATCAATCAGCAATGTACATATAAGATACGAAGATTCTGTAAGGTTAGTGGACATAGGCTTTTCGTGGAGTTAGCCTTTCTGGTGCTAGAAAATCTTTTCTTTTGTCGTCCTTAACTTTTGGACCTCTCTGCTGTTTAGATGTTATTGTATTATCTTTATATCAGTTGCTCTGCTGTATTTTGAGAACATAAATGTTCTGCAGTAATCCAGGATACCCATTTTCCTCGGGCATTACCTTAGCTAAGCTTGCTGCTGTTACAATGGACGAGGAGGGGAATGAAACTTTTGATACAAGTGGCGCTCTAGACAAGTTGCGGAAGGTTTGCTTTGTTTTTATCCCCATTAAGATGAAACTATGACAAGTGATGAGTGGGGGGGGGGGGGGGGGGGGGGGGGGGGGAGGTGCTTTGGATCTTCTATATAAAATTAGGTGCATCCAAATTACTAGTAAGTGTTATCCCATAGGTTCAAAGAAAAAATGGTCCGCATAATTGAGCTAAAAAGAACGGAAAGCTCCGAGATGTGATTATTGTATTTGCTATAAACCTTTAAATTATTTGTTTTAATAGGTTAGGAAAGGTCACAACAAACTATATTTGTACCTTTATACCTTAAATATGGAATCTTCTAGGTCAAAGTTGAACTTTCTTTTGCAGCAACTGTTAAGAGTAGTCCAAACAAACCTAGGAATTTTCCAGTTTCCCATTCCTATTCTCTTTCGTATTGCAACTTTGTTCCCTTTCCTATTTAGTGTAGGCCAATTCCATATATAAAGGATGTCTGTCGTCTCTTATTGTACTTAAATATTGAGTTATCAGTGAATTAAACATATTCTCTCCTACTTAACAGAAACCAAATTTACATTATAATATTTGTGTAGCTATTCTTAGTTTTAACGACCCTGAGTTTTGCATGAATTAACAACATACATCATAATTAAAAAAGTAGTATTGCATTATTTGAATTTCATGGTCAATCTGAACCTAGAAACGAGATCTGCCTTTTCTCTTTTGTGGCTCACTTTGTTGGACCAACATATTATGTTTTTTTTTATAACTTAAATGAAGGATATTTCTGAAAGTAAATCTCTTTTCTCATTTGCGGGATGGCATTGGAGTAATTTCTGGAGTAATTTTATGTATATCATTTTTTTAGTGATCTTCATTCGTTGAAGCATGTATGCAGGTCCTAGTTAGATATTGATGTTCATCATAGGTTAGTAACCAAAAAACATGATGCATATTTGACTCCTAGTGCATTTCTCCTCTACTCACTTTACAAGGTTTATGGGCAAGATATCCATAACTACACACTTGTATGAAAAGCCCTGATTCATGGTAGTTCATTATGGTGTCTTCTCTTATTTACATTTCCAAATAACCAAAAAAGGTAAATGTTCGAATTTAGTCCCAGAAGTATTTACTTTGCTTTAATTTAGTCCCTGAATTATGTTTTGTTCCAATTTAATCTTCAAGTATACAAATTGTGCCGATTTAGTCCTTTTACTATCTATGTGGTATATATGTTGCAAGCTAATCTTTGGGAACAATTTGGACAGATGAATGGCTAAATTGGAACAAAACAAAACTCGGGTACCAAATCAAAATATCCCAAATACATCAGGGACTAAATCAAACCATTCTCCAAATTATGCACATCTTGTCTACTCTATATTTGTTAAAGGTTTATTGGGTGCAGATGAGCTGTCAAAGTATTTTATTGTAGGATAAAATGGATTTCACATGGATAAAAACATTAGGAGTAACATATGCAAAATTGAAGAAAGCTTGTACTTATGTTTTAAAGGCAAATGTTTCAAACTAAATGGTCAAGTTTCCAAATTTTGATTGCATACATGTCAGAGGTTTTTTTTAGAAGAATTGTTTTTCTAGAGTTTAAGAATTAATCTTCTTTTGAGTGGAAGATGATGAATCAATAAAGGGAGTATGTGGATGATAATTTGCTTATGAAGCATTAGGGGAATCAATTCACGGAAACTCAACTAATCTAATATTTTAGGGTTAATTGTCCAAAAGTGCACTGAAGTTTTGTCCACAAACGAAAACATGCATAAACTTTTGTCCATGCTTTGAGGGTGTACTAAAGTTTTGTCCACCTACTTTTTTTAGAAAAACGTAACAGGGATGTTCAGAATGAATGGTCTGGGCAGTTCTTCGCGAATTCAATAGATTTGTGGGATACATAATGCATTTTAAAGTTGTGTGGGCAATTCATAATGCATTCTATAGTTGTGTGGGCAATACTTTAGGGTAGTTTTCGACAACTAACCTGTTACGTTTTTCTAAAAAAGTCGTGGACAAAACTTCAATGCACTTTTTGACAATCAATCCAATATTTTAAGGAAGTAATTGTAGTTCTTTGGTGGATCTAGATGGTAATGGGGTTGTTTCTATACGAAACATAATAACCTTAACTTTAGGGAGAAAGATAACTTGACTAAGATTGATAATGATAATGATTATGTGATAAGAACGTTTACTTAAATCCCCAAAATATGAGTACTGTTAATTCTCTATGTTTCAATACAATGAGAGCATTCCTTTATATAGGGATTAACTCTATACTAAATAGGAAATACTAATACTAAACAACATAGGAAACCTAACTCAACTAGGTATAGGAAATACTTGTAACTGGAAATAAACTAAACTCTAACAACCATGAAGTTTGGCTGAACTTGATCATTATAAGATAAAGTCGTTTAGAAAATGGTTTATAATAACATGTATGTATTATTATGATTTATTTGTAAAATTAGAAATTTAGCTTCTAAACTAAGCAACCCTTAGCTGTTTTTTGCTCATGTGAAATTGTTAATTGCTAAAGTCTTTGATATACAATTATCTATTGTTAAGTCTACATTGTATGACATTTTATGAATGTATTAGTTTTATTATTGAGCCTTCTGCCTTGGTTCGCCTCGAGGCTTTCACCTCGTGAGGTGGAAGGAAAATGCTCCGGTTCTCGTTTTCACCTTTAAAATCTTGGATGGGACAAGCTTGAGCTCACCTTCACTTCTACTACATGTGATTGTTGCACCACATAGAATTTATCAATTGTCTATTGTCATCCTCTTCATTCCCCATACGATATTCTTAGCTTCGGCCATAAAGTAGGTCAGTGCGACTACTTTGTTCTACTAGATCCATCTTTTGCCATCACGTCTAGTAAAATCTTGGTTGTGATATCACTTTGGTGCAGCATAAGTGTGTTTCGATACAAACTACAAACCTTAAGTTTAGGGGGGAAGGTATTCAACTCTAACTCAAATCAATAATAGTTAATGCGATAATAATGTCTACTAAGATCCCAAAGATATATAGAGTTAATCCTCCCAAAACTAATTAGAATAGGAAAACTAAAACAATCAATCCTAATACAATAAGAGAACATCCAACCCTAATATAATTAAGAGTTCTAATTACATAGGGCTAATTACCTTTAGTACCCCTTAAGTATTGGTAACACACCTTTTGTACCCCTTATGTAATGGTAACGCACTGGAAATTTTTTAGGTCAAGGTTATGCCATTTTGATGATCTGTAACCAATTCATAAGACATGTAATTGTTCTGTTACCAATACATAAGGGGTATTAAATGATCTGTGACCACTTCATAAGGGGTACTAAAGGTGTGTTACTAAAACGTAAGGACTATTATTGAACGTTATAAAACTTTGGGGTACTAAAGGTGTTTTACCAATTCATAAGGGTACAAAAGGTAATTAACCCAATTACATATGCATGTTGTTAGAACTATTTCAGTAATATGTATGTGTTGTTCTTGAAACAGTCACTGCATGTTGAGAGACTGGCTCTATATCATGACTCTAACAGTGTTCCCTGGAAGATAGATAAAAGATGGGAAGATCTCTCTCCTAATGAATGGATTGAGGTTTGTTCTATTGCTGTCTGAAAGTTGACTTGCTTTTATATTTTAACTTGGGTAATGTAGTTGTTAACTTAAATAAGATTCCTAATTATTTCCCTTCTTGAATTATATATTCCCCCAGATATTTGAAGATGGTATAACGGAGTGTACAGCGGTGTCTAAATGGGCCAAGAATCGCAACTACTTGCTCTTACCTATTAATGGAGACCTTAAGTATCATCGTCTGGGAAATGAAGAAAGAAATGATCCCGAGGTTCCATTCGAGAAGGCTGCCCTCGTCCTAAGTGATCTCTCTTTAAGAATTACAGAGGTTCTGGATATTTTCATACTCAATTGTGGGTTTGATTCTAATTAATGATTCCCAGTTCTATATCCACTTCAGAGAAACCAATTCGAATGACTGAGTTGGCTTAGTCCCCACCCCCTTTAATAGATCACTTGCAAAAGACATTTGATATAAGATATTGGCCGTATTAACCTTCCTGACCTAGCCAGCCTCATTCATTTCCCACAGTCTCCTCAAATAATACTTACTGGAAGATGATCTGACCCTATTCTCCCTGTCTTGTCTGTTAAACAAAGTGCTGAAATTTGTGTCACTTTGTTTATCTTTCAGGCGCAGTATCATGACTGGATAAAACTCTTGGAAGTAGTTTCTAGGTACAGAATATATGTTGAAGTTTCCCATTTAAGGCCTCTAGTGCCTGTCAAGGAAGCTCCTTATTTGTGGTGGCGTTATGCCGCTGAAGCTAGCTTGCAGCAGAAGAAAATGTGGTAATACACGCACACATAGTACACTTTTACTATATGTGTCCATGTGTGTTAGGTTGTATTTTGTGTTTGTTAATCAGAGAAGTTATTATCATTATAGACGTGTGCGAGTATTGTATCTTTTCATCTTGTTTTCACAACATTGCTGGGAATTGAGCTGTCTTTCTGATATATTTTTGTTTCTGAAGTTGGAACCGACTTCACTCTCATTTTCTTTTTCTCTTCAGTTACCGATTTTCATGGGACCGAATTCAGTATTTATGTCATCTCCGTCGACGCTACATTCAATTGTATGCTGGTGCTCTGCAGCAGTTATCAAATGCTGATAATTCAGAAACTAGAGAAATTGAAAAAGATCTTGATTCCAAAGTAATTCTCTTGTGGAGGTATGTGGATTCGGTCATTCCTGGCTGATTTTCTTTTTAATTAATGTTGTTAATTATCGTAGGGGGTGCATCTATGTAGTTTGTGTAATAAACAGATGCTGAATCCAACTCGAACAACTTAGAGAGAGTAACATATGGGATTGTGTATGAAAGAGGGTGGTAATAAGCACTAACACACATATGATTAAATTCTCCTTGAAATGTGTTCTTGCTTTTGGTATATCATCCCAAGACTCAAAGTTCTAATCCAAATAAATTTCTTCATTCCAGTTTCTTTGGGTATTATTTACTGTATTAAACTTAATTAATGAAAGATTGTGAAGGGTTGAAATGGTATTTCACTAAACTATAAAAGTACAAAATCGAACATGAGATCTCTCATATTCAAGCTAAGAAACATACCACCATACCTATTACACGGTTCAATAATGGATATATTACAATACCTGTATATTGAGTATAAATAGGGCGGATCATGCTCGTCGGGTTAGAAGGTTTCGCCATTCCTATATGGTAGTGGTGCTGAGGGTGGTAGGGTAAGGGCCGGGAAGGGAGAGACATCATATGCCTTAGGGCGATTGACTAGATGAGTGATACCTTCCATACCAGTTCCTACCCTTAGATGGGTCATGGAGGCCAGCCACAACTAGCTTGCCCATGACTTAATGTACACCTTCAAGTACAACTCCTCGGATTATCCAACACAAGTTGGGTCAAGTTGCAAGGTCTAGAGTTTGACCTTTGTTACACATATTAACTTCGAATATAATTAAGAGCTTGAAGGTTGATAAAAATAACATTCTTTGATGGGAACAACAATTGGACATCTATAAATACACCTTCCCATCCACGGTGAAGTATATAGCTATCCCAGGACAAAGGGTCGAATGAGGTAGGGAGCCATATATTAGTTGCTTTGATCGATCTTAGGTAGAGCGCAAATCATTTCTTGACATTCAACGTATACCTGTGCCAACCTTAAGTTCTGTCACCTATCTCCCGTGCATAACACTTTTTTCCCCATACAATCACCGAAGTTTGCAATGAAACCCCCTTCCTATAAGGAGGAGACAAACATTTAAATAAAGTAGGGCAAATATGGAAGGGACACAGTAACAAGAATGAATGTTTTTAAAAATTTATAGGACAACCAATTCAAGAACACTAATTTCTTAGCTAAGAATATATACTATATATGTTATAAATTATGTGAAAATATAATTTTAAATTGTATTAAAAATTGATGTAACATGCAAACAAATATATAATATCTTATTCTTACATGGAAACGATCGATTGAGGTATGCACACTTAATCAGTATCCAAGTGCCTCGCTGGCTGTTGCAATATATATTTTATTGTTACTGGATTCATTATTATTTTTTATAAATGGAGGACCCGTATGTTGCACTGCCCTGTGTCACAATGTTCCCCCAGGACTTGCCTTACCTTTTATGCATGTTTCTCCTGATGATAGTTGTTTCTTTATTCTGGTGCTTCTCACTGTAGGTTACTTGCTCACGCCAAGGTTGAATCTGTTAAATCGAAAGAAGCAGCTGAGCAGAGGAGGCTGAATAAGGGTGGCTGGTTTTCATTTAGCTGGTTTGTGGCAATCATGTTACTCTTATGTTGCCTTTTGATTGCCTGTTAGTCTGCAGAAGGCACTATTCCCTTTTTCTCATGTTTGGGTGATCTTTCTCTGTTCTTTAATTCTGTACTAACTTTAATAGGTTTCTCTTATGATAGGGGTGGTTCAGAGTCTGAAGATGCCTCTGTTGAGGACACTCCCGAGGGATTGCAGTTGTCAGAAGAAAGGCTGACTAATGAAGAATGGCAAGCAGTACATAATCTACTAAGTTGCCAACCTGATGAAGAATCAACGTCACATTCAGGAAAGGAAGCACAAAATATGATCCAGCTTCTGGTAACTGTATCCATAGGCAAGGCAGCTGCGAGGATCATTAGTATAAATGACATTGAGATTGTTTGTGGTAGATTTGAGCAACTTCACCTGTCGACCAAGTTTAAGAATCGGAATCGCAGTATTCAGTGTGATGTACTATTGAAGTATTATGGTTTATCTGTACCTGAAGGTTCACTTGCCAAGGTTTGCCTACTTTTATTATTTAAGTGCACCTGTATTCAGAGTTCATATAATTGGCTGATTAAAGTTAAGTTGTGTTGGGTTCTGGTGGTAACTTGAGATGTTCATTTTCTCATCTCTTTTCAATATAATAATTAAAGCTATATTCTTGTCCAACCTTTTGATCTATTAAAATTAAATATATTTTCTGTTTGTAGCTAAAATAAATACTGGATCCCATCACTATTAAAGCTATATTCTTGTCCAACCTTTTGATCTATTAAAATTAAATATATTTTCTGTTTGTAGCTAAAATAAATACTGGATCCCATCACTATTTACTTTGTTACTCTTGGGTGCATTTTTTTTTCCTTACCTAATATTCTGCTATTTACTCAAAAAAATATTCTGCTATTTGTTTTGCAGAGTGTTTGCAGTGAACAGAAAGTGAATGCATTGACTGCTAGTTTTGTATACTTACCTATTGGGGAGAATGTTGACTGGAGGCTGTCAGCTACAATTTCTCCTTGCCATGTCACGGTGACTTCTCAATTTCAGATCTCTATTGCCATAATCTCTTATCTTGAAATATTACTCTACTTGCATTGTTGATCATACCTATTAAGCTTCTTATTCTTCTTCTCTCGCAGCTGGTCTGAACCAAACTATTTCCATGCTAATCAATAACCATATGCTTAATGTGTGTTTTCTCTTGCACAATGGTCTTAAGCAAGCCACCCGTACACCAATCAATAACTACATGTTGAAATTTTGTTTCATAAAATCAGCACTATTATTCAATTCTCCAATCAGTTACAGCATAATGAAATTGTGTTCACAAAATCTGCTGTTGAATTTAACTCTTCACATTGTTGTGGGGTAAAATCATAATGACCTAGTACCGCTGGTTGCTACTGGAGTGTCATTCAAGTATAGAGTTGAACTAAGAACAACTTTATATTTGGTAACAGTGGTGCTTTTAATTAAAATGTACATTTGAGTGTTTGATTCCGAGGAATATGATTGCAGTGAAGATTGGTAATGGTGTGTTTGGATACATTTGTGTTTGTTAGAATTCGGAAGCGTGATACTGGTATCTAATCAGCTCATGACTATAATACTTAACTTATTTATTTGAGGGTTTTGCAAGATAAAGGGTTATATGTTTACTCACTGCAGTTTGCTTGAACAATTAGGAGCTACTATGGTGTCACTATTGCAGCCTTTACGAATCTAAAAAGGCTGAATGCTCAAGTAGCTTGCTGAGTTAACACATGTGGTTTTATAGTTTTCATTTGGAGTGTTCACTACTTTGTTACTTTCTGGAAGTAAAGAGTAGTACTCCCACGTCCATGGGTGGTAATATAATTAAGCAGCAAAATCCATATGAGAGTCTAACCCGACTAACAGGCTTGACATTTCAGTATCACTTATATAAAGGCCAGTGTTGCTGTATCTCACATTGATTGTGCATTGTGGTTGGAGTCTAAGATTGCTTTAGATACCAACCTTGCCATTGCATTCAGTCCCTCCTACCAGAGCATTGCATATAACTGACTGTCTAGATGCCTTCACCCCATGAATATATTTTTACTGGCATTGAATGATAAAAAATTACCCTTTTCGTCTTTATAACTACATATTGTTTCAATGAGCATGAGCCCCAATTTGTCTTTACAACTAATATTTTGAATGAGTATACGCTGGAATTGACCAAAAGTATGTAAAGCAAAGTACTGTATCTAGATTGTGGCACATTTAGATGTTTTTGTCCTTTGCAATCTTTTTCAGTGCAACTGAAATCTGCATTACTGATGGCCCTTGAATGCATATGCCTTTCTGTTTGCTGATTGTTCCCCTAACCTCAAATTGATACTGCATTCCAGTTGTATTTATAAATTTGTTCATTGACTGTGTTCTAATGGAGAAGGGAGGGTACGATAAAAATTGAGTATATATATATATAGGGTTAGTTGCCAAAAAGTGCACTGAAGTTTTGTCCACCGGTTTTTTTTAGAAAAACGTAACAGGGATGTTCAGAATGAATGGTCTGGGCAGTTTTTCACGGATTCAATAGATTTGTGGGCAATACATAATGCATTCTATGAGGGTTCTAAATATCCCGAGATCCCGCCGCGATCCCCCCGCGATCGCGGCAAGATCAAGGAAAAATGGGACCAGCTATACCGATATCTGAAAACGCGATCAATGCGCTCAACTCGCCAAGTCAAGTCGGTCAACACGCTGAAAATGGGATAAAACAGATTTTTTTTAACTTTTTACTTATTTGCCTGATTAACCCCCTTAAGCCAACCACTTCTCTCTCTCTCAGATTTGTTCCCTCCACTTCAGATCTTTTAGGGTTTGAAGGTGACCTTGTCTTTTGTAAGATGATGAACAAATATGAACTTCTTTTGTAACTTGTTATTAATATATGTACTATATATATTACTATATACGTATTAAATACAAAACGAGATTTGCCTATATCACTCCGTTATCTCCCCGTTAAATTGAAATAGAACCTGGTATTCTATAGTTGTGTAGGCAATTCATAATGCATTCTATAGTTCTGTGGGCAATACTTTAGGGTAGTTTTCAACAATTAACCTGTTACGACAAAATTTCAGTGCACCCACAAAGCATGAACAAAAGTTTATGAATGTTTTCGTTCGTGGGCAAAACTTTAGTGCACTTTTTGACAATTAACCCATATATATATTTACAAGGTTAATTGCCAAAACCTACCCTAAAGTATTGTTCACTGCCAAAAACAACCTTATCTTTTGTCCACGCTTCTAAGGTGCACAAAGTATTTGCCCACCGTCGTTTTGCGGGAAACAACGGATTACATCTTTGGCTTATCATTTCTGATAACACTCGTCATTTTGCAGTAGGATTGTGGGAAATTCATAATGCATTCAATAGTTTGTGGACAATAACATTTTTCTAACTGACAACGGTTGACAATACTTTCTGCATCTTAAAAGCATGGACAAAAGATAAGGTCTTTTTTTGGCCGTGGACAATACTTTAGGGTAGGTTTTGGCAATTAACCCACATATATATATTTAAATATGCTGTACTAAATATATACAGCTCATCGTATCAATCAAGCAAATTGGAGTTACTTGCTAAACTATATTCTGTTTATTTTATGCTGTGTTTTTTTGTATTATAATTTATATTTGATCTAATAGTGCAAATATGAATGTGAAAAATGTTCTATATGTTTCTACTATCCACAATCTCCTTATATATAACATGCAAACCAATATGAAATCTCACTTCTAATAGGTTTTGATGGAAAGTTGTGATCGCGTTATGGAGTTCGTGAAGAGGAGCAATGCAGTTAGTCCAGCTGTTGCTTTTGAAACTGCAACTGCTTTGCAGGTGATTGGAATGTCACCTAAGGGCTACTAATTCTTTATCTCTCCCCCCCCCCCCCCCCCCCCCTAAGTAAATAGTAATGCAAAAAATTAAAATGCTGTTACAACCTTCTATGCCAATTGCAGATGAAGATAGAGAAGGTGACTCGTCGAGCACAGGAGCAATTTCAGATGGTGTTGGAGGAGCAAAGCAGGTTCAGGCCTGCTATTATTGTCTTGTCATATTTTTTGTGGTGCTACTCTTTTTGTGTGTGTGAATTATAATCCCTGTTTCCCAATTCTAATTACCTATATGCAAGTTCCATGTTTGTTTAATTATAAAGCAGTGAAATATGGCATTATGAGCAAAGAAGTAGTGTAAAGATTACGAATTGAGAAAACCTTCTTGTAAGATAGATGTTTATGAATTATCATTAGCTCAAATGCAAAGATTATGTGATGATATTTCTGTCATGTGAAGTTACAGTCCAAAACTGACAAATTTACCATCACACATAGATAATCCATGTGAGAGGCACCTTAGGTTCTGGTGATAGTTATATTTAAGTGTTTTGCGCTCTAGGAAATTGCTGGTGTAAGGTTTTTACCATGCATCGTGTATGACAAAACCCAGCCCTTTCTGGACGTCTTTGTTGAGTTGATTATCATTAACTTGGTTGACAAAAATTATATGCTTGTTGGTGTATTATACGTTATATTTTCTTCTAACATCCACTTTGCGAGATCTTAAATATGTCTTTGAGGAATGCTACTTTACTGAACTTCGTCGTCCAGTTATATACTATTAGTGAGGTATTTGCACAATAATTTTGTAGTACTGCTGGCCTTAAAACTTGCTGGTGCTTTGATAAGTCACAATAACTCTTATGAAACTTTACAATGTAGCAATGTTGTAACTAGTAAATATGAGCTGAAGCCCTCGACGTCTTTGGTAGTAAAGACAGAAAATGTTGTGTGGTTGTTAGAGTTCTGGAAGGAAAATTATTATGTATTTGGTCAAGGTGTGCTGGAGGAGTTGAGCTTGGTGATGTGCAGGTGTGTCACTAAGCAATCATTATTTGAGCATGAAACTTGAGGGGGAAGAATGATTGGGATGGTTGGACTAGCCGACTAGGTGATGATAATTTTTTCTTGCAGAAGATTTAGTTAATCTTGAGAATAGGTAGTGATATATTTTCGTGAGTTGCAAACTGCTCTGGCAAGATACTCTGTGTAAATTTAAAACCTTTGTAATATCATTTTGTTTTCTTCTCCTTTGCTTCAATTATTGAAGAAAAAACCAATTCATTTGATTAATTCTGAATTTTCCTTTTCAGATTTGCTCTTGACATTGATTTTGATGCTCCAAAAGTTAGAGTACCTATAAAGAAGAGTGGCTCTTCCGAACAAGATAGCCATTTTCTCTTGGATTTTGGTCATTTTACTGTGCACACCAATGTATTTTTTGTCACTTTATCTTTTGAATATTTGGGTTCTCATTGGCATTGTTTAAAATAATTATTTACTACTGCAGGAACATCAGCCGGATGAGCAGAGGCAGAATTTATATTCTCGTTTTTATATATCTGGAAGAGATATTGCTGCTTTCTTTACAGATCACTGCCCTGGCTGTGAAAAGCATACTTCAGTCTTGCCCAGTTATTGTGATCAGCAAGGTGAACCTATGATGGATAAATGTGGCAATTTCTACTCACTTATTGATAGGTGTGGAATGGCAGTAATTGTTGATCAGGTATCAATGATAGTTGTTGTACTTATCAATAGGAGTTCTACTCTTGCTGCAGTTTAATCGAACAGTCCATTCTGATCAATTTTGTGTATTTGTTGAAGATTAAAGTTCCGCACCCAAGTTACCCATCATCACGTATATCTGTCCAAGTGCCAAACCTTAGTGTACATTTCTCCCCAGCACGATATGGTAAACTCATGGAATTGTTAAATATGCTACAAGGCACAATTGAAACTTGTGCTCAGCCTACTGATGAAAATTCCCAAGCTGAAGTTGCTCTTTGGAGTTCCACGGATCTTGCTACAAGCGCTAGAATTCTTGTTTGGACGGTAAGTCTGCAACTTCATGGAAAAGAATCTGATCACATATTAATTGACATGTAGCTGAATGGTTGATTCTAATGCTTCCTATAATAAACCTTCTTAAGGGGATAGGCAATTCCGTAGCCACTTGGCAGCCTTGTTTTCTTGTTCTGTCTGGATTGTATCTCTATGTTTTGGAGTCCGAAATGTCCCTGTACTACCAGCGGTATTTGAGGTATGCCGTTTTCTTTATCCATTCTGTTATGTTCTTTGTGAAACCCCTATTTTTTTTTGTTTATTCATCTAGCTGTTTGTCATTCAAATGTGTGGAAATTTATTTTTCTGATAGTGATCCTTTTCTGTTGATAAGAAGCATGTGGTTGGTGCTTTTGTACATTGTTACTTTAAAAATTTTGTTGCAATACTGCAGCATGGCCAGTAGACGGGTACATGAGGTTCCTTTTGAAAATGTTGGTGGCTCACAGTTCTGTTTGGCTGTTAGTTTCCGAGGCATGGAAGCTCAGAAAGTAAGTTTTGTTGGTTTCAAGTAAAATAGTCATTTAGCCTTTATGTTTTGCTATTCAAGGGTAATTGAATGCATGACCCTCACCTGCTTTTCAATTTTTTTTTTATAGTTTTCTTCTATTCTTGATATACAGCCTCCCTGAAAATTTGGGGTAAGTCTGCATGTGCACATAGATGACCCTATCCAGGCCTCAAACTGGTGGAGCTTCTTGCATTGGGTTGCTCCTCTTGGCAGGGCATACCTTGTCATACAAGCTCTGGGCCGGTCTATTTTGGTTTGAACAATACATTTTCAGCATTTGTTAGGGTATACTATATACTTGACAAGATCAAATACTTCCATAACTGAGGAGTTTTGCTTCGATGGATGAACTAGATTGTAGGTTTCACATTATCTAGTTTTTCTTTTCGCTTATGTTAAATGTTACAACTTTGTTACAAATGTTGCTCTTTTTTAAGTTATCAGACCATAAACGGGGCTGTTCAGTGTCAGATTATTGGACATCACTTTATTCCATGATGTATTGGAGGACATTGTAGATGATGAGAAATATAATATATTTGGCGTTGACTATTTTTCTTTACCTGCTTGTTTATTGAATTTTGCATGGATACAGTATTCATTTTTTCAGAGGCACGGGTAATCCTTTTGTACTCATTTTGCATGGAAACATTGTTGTTTACTGTTTATTATTATCATATGGTGGTGATGACAGGCCTTGGAGTCTTCTAGTACCTGGGTGGTAGAATTTCGGGATATGGATGAGAAGGCCATTTGGTTGAAACAACTTGTGCAAGCAACCTATAAAGCTTCCGTATGATATGATTTTTCTTGTCATTATTTATTTATTTGCTGCTATGTTTACCATGATATGTATTTATTGTTGCAATTTATATGTGTACTTATGCAGGCTCCTCCATCTGATGAATTGGATGAATCTCATGCCACGGAATACAAATCCGCAGATCTTGTGATTAATGGGTCATTGTTGGAAACAAAGTTATTTATATATGGAAAGGTCAGACAGTCCATCTGTTTAATGTTTAACTTATAATAGTTAATTGAACTGGCTTAATTGTTTAATTTGGTACTGGTTTCACATAATGCTCATTGGATACATTATACCTGTTAAGTGAAATAACGGTTGATAGTACTTTGCAGACTGGTCTGAGTGATGGCGATCATCTTGAAGAGAATCCTATTGTTGAGGTTTTTATGGGTGGGGGAAAGGTTGGTATTGCAAGTTTATTTGGTACTGCAATAGTTCCTCCAGTTTTCTTGTTAGGATTTTGAAAATTTTGTTGGAACTAGTTCAGAATGATTAATTCCTTTTCATGTTAGTTGAAAGGACATGTATGCATCGTTTTTTTGCTATTGCGCGGTGCATATAACTGGCATAAAATGATGTAGCATCCCAAAATATCAGATGTCATTTACTTTTGGTTCCCCATAAAATAGAAAATTTCTGAATGCCCTGTTTATTTAGGACAGGATGAAATGGTTCACTAGCAATCTGCTTAAGTAAATTTACATGATAAAGGATATGTTGAATGGATATCCGGCTTTCCTGATTACCTTCTTTTGAGCAACTCCAGATCAGCTCACCATAACTCATGAAAATCCATGTCTATCTCACTATCATCTGACAGGTGCACGTAATTCGATGGGAAGGTGACCTGACAGTCAAGATGAAATTGCATTCTTTGAAAATTAAAGACGAACTTCAAGGTCTTCAGTCTACGCATCCCCAGTATCTTGCTTTCTCTGTTCTGAAGAATGAGAATGTAGGTTCTTCTACTGGCGCTTTAGATAGCCATGAGCATGAGAATGGGACACCCCTCCCATTGACAGAGGATGATGATTTCATAGATGCATTACCAGAATTTTTGTCTTCATCAGATCCAGGCTTTTCTCCTCATAACATGGATACGTCTCACAGCGGAACGATGAGGGACATATTGGATTCTGTTGGAGTTGACTCTCCTCAAAGCTCAAGAGATCCAGGAAAAGGAAAAGGTATTTCTGGTGAGATATTCTATGAGGCACATGGGGGTGAGGGTAATGATTTTGTGTGTGTTACCTTCGCCACTAAGACCCCTGGTTCTCCCAATTATGATGGGATAGATACACAGGTACCTCATAGGATCACGGAAATCCTAATCTTCAAAATTCATTTTTCTATATTATTATCCATTATTCTACTGATGTATCCAATTTCATATTTTCAGATGAGTATACGGATGTCTCAACTAGAATTCTTTTTCAACAGACCAACTCTTGTTGCCTTAATGGGTTTTGGATCTGATTTGGGCGGTGGAAATTCCACCCCAAGTAGCGCTGAAGTTACTGAAACGTCAGATGATATTTCGTCTATGAGCAAGGAGAAGGCTGAGGACAGTGGGCGTATTAAAGGATTGCTGGGGTTTGGTAAAGGCCGTGTTGTGTTTTATTTAAACATGAATGTGGACAGCTTTACCATATTTCTTAATAAAGAGGATGGCTCTCAGCTTGCAATGCTTGTACAAGAAAGTTTTTTGTTGGATTTTAAGGTACTGGGAATGCTTGGTTTACACTGACTTCCTCCCTGTTTGTTTCTCTTCCAGTATCTGCTGTCATATTATAAAATGAGAACATGAATCTTATCACAATTGTCTATGTAAAAAGGAATTGCAAAACCGTATATTTCTTTCTAAGTTTGTACAATTTTATTTTTACCGTTCTAAAAATATTGGAATAAATTTCTGTTTTAGTTGAAACTTCGGTAAGATGTTCCTTCTTATTCCATCCTTCCTCTTGTCTTTCTTCCTTTCTCCTTTTTGTAGGTCTACCCTGGTTCTATTTCAATTGAAGGTACGCTAGGAAATCTCCGACTATGTGACATGTCACTTGGTTCAGATCACTGTTGGGGATGGCTTTGTGATATACGTAACCCTGGGATGGAATCACTCATCAAAGTATGGCATCCTTCGTCCGCAGTTCAATAGCTCTGAACTTTTGTTTCTTCTTATGTTTCATTCATGATTTACTTGCATGATTCCTGTTCTCTCTTTTCTTTTCCAGATCAAATTTAACTCTTATAGTGCTGAAGATGATGATTATGAAGGATATGATTATAGCTTGAGTGGTCGACTTTCCGCTGTTCGCATTGTTTTCCTTTATCGTTTTATTAGTGAGGTATGCATGGGAACTCCTGATTATTGTTTCTCTTGACTGCAATGAAGACCATGTTAGCTGCATTTTGCTAATATAACTGAAGTTTTCCTTCATCTAAGTTTAAGATAGTTATGGATGCACGGTTCTGCAGATAACTGCATACTTCATGGAGATTGCAACACCAGTTCCTGAAGAAGCAATTCAGCTTGTAGATAAAGTAGGAGACTTTGAGTGGTTAATTCAGAAATGTGAATTTGATGGAGCCACGGCATTAAAGCTGGACCTCTCCCTTGACACACCGATAATAATTCTTCCAAAGAACTCAACGAGTAAAGAGTTAGTACATGTCTACATCAATGCTTGTCTTACACAGCCTTCTTCATTTAAATTTATATATGTATCCTATGGGTTTTCACAAGTTTATTTATGGGTTAATTGTCCAAAACTACATTAAAGTTTTGTCCACAAACGGATGCATGCATAAAGTTTTGTTCATGCTTTGTGGGTGCACTGAAGTTTTGTCCACCGACTTTTTTAGAAAAAACGTAACAGGGATGTTCAGAATGAATGGTCTGGGCAGTTCTTCGCGGACTCAATAGATTTGTGGGAAATACATAATGCATTCTAAAGTAGTGTGGGCAATTCATAATGCATTCTATAGTTGTGTGGGCAATTCACAATGCATTCTATAGTTGTGTGGGCAATACATTTTTTTCTAAAAAAGTCGGTGGACAAAACTTCAGTGCACCCACAAAGCGTGGACAGAACTTTATGCATGCATCCGTTCGTTAACAAAAATTAATGAAGTTTTGGACAATTAACCCTTTATTTATTGTACACTTTCGCACATTTGCAATCCAGTGAAGTGATTTAATGTAGGAATTTAATCATAGCACGTGCTATTGGATATCAGATAACATTGTTATGCTGTAGTATTAATTGGTTGGTTGGTTGCTGCTTTGTCGATTCCAAAGTGCTTCCAATTGGGTATACTTAAATTTAGCAAGATATTGAAATGGCATACACACACGATTTATGTAAGTGTAAATAGGTGTCAAATTGAGTTTGTTACGACATTTAGATATGGTCCATATAGTTTTTAATTCGTTTAGAGCAGAAAAATAATAGCAAAGAGAATAATATATCAGTTATTTCTTTTTCGCAACAAACACTAATGTGTTCTCTTTTCCCTCTTATGTTGTTTAGCTTCTATTGTTTCCTCTGCTAATCTCTATAACCTCCCTTTGGATGTTTTATATTGGTTTAACATTGGATTTCCATTGCTCTTTGACGATTGGGTATACAATTAAGTGAAGATGGCTTTATCATCTCTCTCTCTCTCTCCATTTTCATTTCCTTTGGGTTTTCCAGTTTTGGGTCGTAGGTACCTGGTTTTGCTGCTTGTAACTAGACGCTAGTCTTTTGAAGACTATTGGCAAGTTCTTTGATGTTACTAACTTTTACATATTTTTTTAATCTTTGCAGTTCTATTCAATTTGATATGGGTCAGCTGCGTGTGACAAATGAATTGATTTGGCATGGAAGCCCAGATGAAGATCCTTCAGCAGTCCACATTGATATTCTTCACTTAGAGGTGAATGTTTTTTTTTGTTGATTCATTGTGGTTTCTAGCACTAAACCATTACTTTGGCTTTAAATTTCAGCTTATTGGAATGAAGATGTCTGTTGGAATTGATGGATGCTTGGGGAGACCGGTGATAAGGGAAAGCCGTGGGTTTGATGTTTATGTCCGTCGCAGTTTAAGGGACGTCTTCAGAAAAGTCCCAACGTTTTCTCTTGAAGTGAAGGTGTTGTTTATCATTTTACTTCCATATATTTAATTCTCTTTCTCCCTTAGCTAATGCCTTTTCATCCCTTAATATGGGGGATTGTTGAATTGTTGTCACTGTTATGGTAATTCGTGCATGGTAGATAGGATAATTTGTTGCCATAACTTTTGATCTTAAAAACTTAGTTGAATTGGAGTGTTATCTAGTTGTAAGCTGTAATCTTTTATATCAACTATGATGGACAGATGTACTGTTTTTTCCTCCACATGTCCATAATCGACACTCAGACATCATTATCGGTATGGACACTCTTAGGAAATATGTGTAGGATACTTTAATTTTATTTGCCCCCAACTTTTTCTAAAAAAAACAGTCTGGCACATGCTCTCCAATGTTTTTTTTAATGAAAAGTTACCTGTACATGTGTTCGTGACCTACTTGTCCTCTATTCATTAAGCCAAACGAGTGTCCGACACCCTTAAACAGGGTGTAAATCTTATTTTTCAGTTGTCAGCCTTGATACCGCAATGCATTTTTATTTGTATTTACAATTTTAATGATATACATGTTTACATAAAATATATACATAAATGTATGGGTTGATAGCTAAAAACTACATTATGTATTGTCCATGCTTTTAAACTACACTATCCTTTGACCACGGTCGTTTACTTACAGAATTTGGAATATTCCGTTAAAATTAGGGACGTGGACAATACATAAGGGTAACTATAATATTTTTAGGTTTAATTTCCAAAAAGTTACCCTTATGTATTGTCCACATCCCTAATTTTAACGGAATATTCCAAATTTTGTAAGTAAACGACTGTGGTCAAAGGATAGTGTAGTTTAAAAGCGTGGACAATACATAATGTAGTTGTAGTATTTTGCAAGTGGACAATACATACGGGTAACTTTTGGCAATTAACCCTTATTTTTATCCAATGCATTCTTAACTGTCTTAGCCCTTAGGTTATATGAAAATTACATGTATCCATGTCCCTATTTCCCCGGGTCTGTATTCTATATCCATGTCTGCAACATAGATTAATAATATAAATTGTTTGTTTCAAATCGGAAATTTGTTGAACTATTTTGAGTAGTTGAGATAATTGGCGAAATAGTTCGTTGCTGGTTTGGTCTTTAGCACAATGACAGAACCCTTTATATTGGGGATTGTTCTGCACTATATAGAAAATAAATTAAGCTTAAGGGACTAATTATAGGAATGGAAGAAACTAGAAATTAAAAACAATCCTAACAGTAAATAATATGACACCTCCACACGTGCAAGCTAGATAACACAAGTCTTACATGTGGATGAGGGAATAAGTTTTCAACACTCCACCTCACTTGTAGGACTCACATGTGGGACTGCGCATTTACACATGATTCACTCAACTTCTCGATTGTAATGACAGAAGGAGTAGACCTATCGACACACAAAACAATGATTAGACGATAGTGGCTTTAGACAATGATGTCATATGGGTGGCGCATGCAGGTTCAGGCAACAATGTCATGTGGGTGACACGTGCAGAAAAATAGTACTTTAGCTCTCATTCGAGCAATAGTAGAAAAGAGAAAAGGAGTGGGTTTGAGAACTCACCAAATAGATTCAAGTGAACCATACTCTGATACATTCTTGCTACACTTTGAAAATGTTCCAAGTATGTAAGAGAAGTCTTGAACTTTTTTGTTTTGGTTTTGTCTGGACCACACTAGGTAGTTTTGCATAGTGTCTATTCTAAGAATGGCTTCATAGCGTACATCGAATTGCAGAACCCCTGTTTTGACTTTTGGTTGCTTAATGTAATTCCATAATATTTGAGAAAGTTACTGTTGCAGCAACTCTAATATTGACTTGTTTTATATGAGTTTACCTCTGCTTTTCATACTGTACTTAGCGCTTCTGCTACAGTTTTTATTAGTTATTTCACATAAGATTTTAATATCGTGCAGATTGGTTTATTGCATGGTGTAATGACTGATAAAGAATATAGAGTTATTATGGATTGTTCACTCATGAACTTAAGTGAAGAGCCTAATCTTCCTCCAAGTTTTCGGGGTATCCCATCTGATTCGAAAGATGCAATGCGGTTATTGGCAGATAAGGTCAATATGAATAGCCAAATACTACTAGCACGTACTGTTTCTATACTGGCAGTTGAAATCAACTATGCCTTGTTAGAGTTGTGTAGTGGAACACATGAACTGACCCCACTTGCTCATATTGCTGTGAGTGCTTACCATCTTTAACTTTTAATCGATACTTTGAGTTTTGCTTACTCTTTATCTTCTTTGGGGGTACCATCTTTTTCTACCCACGGCTTTGCTTACATTGCTTGTTGCCATGTTCTTTCAGCTTGAAGGACTTTGGGTGTCATATAGGATGACAGCACTATCTGAAGCAGATCTCTATGTAACCATTCCAAAATTTTCAATCCTTGATGTCCGCCCAGACACTAAGCCTGAAATGCGCCTGATGCTTGGTTCGTCTTCCGACGCTTCCAAACAATCTTCTACAGGAAAGTTTTCTTTGTTCTTAAACAAGGGTAGCTTCATACGGCCAAATGCCGAAGCTGGGGAAGGGGATATTCCATATTCAACAATGATCTTGATGGACTACAGATGGCGATTGTCATCACAGTCCTTTGTGATTCGGGTTCAGCAGCCTCGAGTGCTTGTGGTGCCGGATTTCCTTCTTGCTGTGGGTGAATTCTTTGTGCCAGCCTTAAAAACAATAACCGGAAGGGATGAAACTATGGATCCTACTAATGATCCCATAAGTGCCAATATTTCCATTGTTCTATCTGAACCTGTTTACAAGCAGAAAGAAGACGTGGTGTATTTATCTCCAAATAAACAGTTAGTTGCTGATGCTCCAGGGATTAATGAGTATGTATACGACGGTTGTGGAAAACTGATCTGCTTAACTGAGGAAGCAGAATCAAAGGAATATCATTCAGCGAGGTCACAACCAATTATTATTATTGGGCGTGGTAAGAGGTTGCGGTTTGTAAATGTCAAAATTGAGGTACTTGCCAGTTGCCCTTCCTTCCTGGTTATGGATATTGGCTCCTTCTCAGGTGGAAGAAATATAAGCCTTAAAACAACTTTTCATTAATACTATAACATGAGAAATAGGAAAGGAAACTGTACAAGTAGAATGTGGATCATACAAATGATGGTAATTATATGTAAAGAGAAGAAATGGATCTAAAAGAAACAAAGACATAACTTGAACTGGGTATTCACGAACTAGCAAGATAGGCTTCACATATTTACTGAACCATAGATTATAAATTCATAAATTACAAGAAGGTATACTTTTTTCTGTGTATTTGCTCATGTTTTAACTTGAAATTTTTGGGGAGGAACTCCTTTCTGCTCATTAAAATACAAAAAGAGGGAAGGTTGTTTGTAACCTACTACGTCAAATCATTTCAGGGTTTGGTTTAGTTATCACGTGGTGTTTTAATATTTGGTAAGTCTATTTTCTGTCTGGTTATTCTTGAGCATGATCCTTTCATTTTTATACTTTTCAAAGATCAATCATATATTTGTAATCGCGTTCAAGGTAAGACTGGCCTAATTTATCAGGAGAGCAAGCATTGTACTTTAGGATGAATTTATACTTTTACAGATTACCTTAAATGTTGGCTAGGAATGACTTTCGCCTCCAAAATTGTTGACCAATAATAGTATTATTTGTAATAATTAAGACAATAATACTAATGATTATAAATTATGATAGTTAGTTTTAGATGGTTTGTGCAAGCTTTAATCTCACAGCTTTCTTGAATTATCTGTATTTTCAGAATGGTTCTCTTTTGAGGAAGTATACATACTTAAGCAATGATAGCAGCTACTCCGTCTCTGAAGAAGATGGGGTTCACATTTTGTTACTGGATAATTCTTCATCTGGTGATGACAAGAAAAGTCTAGACTACTTGCAGAGTTCATCTGATGCGTTAAATTCTGCCTCCTATCCTGAAGGTGACTCGAGTACTGTACAAAGTTTTACTTTCGAAGCGCAGGTGCGTATTTGAACCTATAAATGTTTACTGTAGTGTATTTTTGTTGATTTAACATTACTTTGTTGCTATATGGTAATGAATTATATTCTCTCTATTCTTTTTGTGCATTTTAATACTTGTGTATGCTGAACATCTCCAATGGTTGAAGATCAAATTAATTCATGACTAAGGTCTTGTTTGTTAGAAATACTGTTCTATTTGGGTCACAAACTTATTCTTTTACATGTCATGTATTAGTTTCTCTGTGTTTAATTGTCAGTCCATATCTATAGGACATATTTCCAAAGGAACTTTAAATTCTAATAATTTTATTTTCTTCCTCCCATCTTCTGTAGCATTCTAGTCCCACAGGCATTTACATTCCTCCTTTGAGTCCTATTCATTCAAGTATATGATGGTCGGAGTTACCTTTGCTATTCTAGGATGCATGCTTTTATAATTTCCTGACTGGCAATGCTAAATTTGGTATATAAATTGGACAAATAGTTAATACAGAACATATTTATAGAATATGTTGACTTTTTAAATTTTAGTTTTTTTTTCTTTTTAGGTGATTTCATTATCACTTGGTGTTTACCAAGGTCATACCAATATGATCGGCCATTTTGGAATCTACTAAATATTAGCTTGAATATGCATTTTCAACTTCTTTCCTGTTGTCGGGTGCTGAATTAACTATGCCACTGCTCATACAATTCTTATTGGCTCCTGGGGTTTGTTAGGAAGCATATATTTAGGTTGGATCCATCTTTTCCTTCTCATATAACTATATAGTGTATTGATCTCTGTTCTGGATGTTACAAACGATAAGGTGTCATACTCACACTATCTTGCTTTTACTTTCTTCTCAGCTTTATCACAATAAATTAGTAAATTCATTTTTATGTGGAACTGTTCATTTTTAAACAATGCTGTTTCTTTTTAGTTGATATTATTTCGACAGTCATCTGATTTCACTCGTATTTGGCTTCTTTCTTTGTACAGCTTCTTTCTCCGGAGTTCACCTTCTATGATGGCACCAAGTCCTCTTTGGATGATTCTTCGTATGGTGAAAAGCTTCTCCGTGCCAGAATGGATTTGAGCTTCATGTAAGTGTGTTTGTATGTCAGAATAGATTTATAGAGTGTTAGTCTTCCTTGGTTATGGGCTATGGCCCATGCATGCATGCTATTTGGGTTTTGTTTTTGCAAAGCTTTTGCTTCTGTCCCCTTGTCTACTGGGTTGGTTTGCTTTCCCTCTTTGAATCCAAGGCCTGTGTTGAGTAAAAGGCTTGCTTGTAAAAGAAGTGTGTTCAATTGATAGGTTTTGGTGTGATAACATATCCTCTTATATGGATGTCACTTGTACATGTTTGATATTTTCCCTCCTATTTTCTGTAGAAAAGTTTATCTTATTTGTTCCTCCAATATATCCTGGGATGTCTCGTGAAAAACCCGTTGATTTAGGTGATGGCTTTGATCCAATTTTCCATAGCGAAGATCACTATCATGTCCTAGTCGATGGGTCCTCGAATTCTAGCTTGGCACTACCTTTTTATTCAGCGGCCATATTTCGATTTATACTCTTTTTCCTAGGATTTCATAACTGGACGCATCGGTTTATAGTTCAGTGTGTTCAATTGATATGTATGGTCACAATTTTGTTCGGTAAGCATTTCAACAGCTCGAAAGTTATGCCAACTCATTGATGTATCTAATTTTTTTTAACACTGCAGGTATGCTGCAAAGGAGAAAGATACTTGGATTCGAGCCTTACTGAAGGATCTGACTATTGAAGCTGGTTCAGGTCTAATCATCCTTGATCCGGTGGATATTTCTGGGGGTTATACTTCTGTTAAAGACAAAACGAATATATCTCTGCTGTCAACAGATATATGTATCCACCTTTCTCTTAGTGCTATTTCTCTTGTGCTTAATCTGCAAAGTCAGGTTGCGGAAGCCTTACAGTTTGGAAATCCAATCCCCCTAGCACCTTGTACAAATTATGACCGAGTTTGGGTCTCCCCTGAAGGTTTTTCCAATAAACTTTGGTTTTATGTTTCCTCATCTTCCTGAGATTGAAAGTTTCATTTCCTTTATACATAGGGACCACATCATCATCTTAATGACTTCCATTTACTAGTCCAAATATGACATTTTTATCTTTTTTGTACTAATAACAATGAGTTTTCTCTTACCCGTGTTTGCCAATGTATTTGTGCAGAAAATGGAACCCTCGACAATCTTACGTTTTGGAGACCTCAAGCCCCGCCAAATTATGTGATCTTGGGAGATTGTGTGACATCGAGGTAGTAATTGATATATCGTGATGTTTTATTTTATGTTTGTTCTTGGACAATGTTTCAAAATAGTACCTTTACTATTCATTTTGTGTCAATTTGGTTTCTGTTATTATTTTTGTACCCTTTATAGTCAGTTTATTTCTACTCGGTAGTTTTTTCTGCTTATTTTGTCTTTGTAAAAGTCGCTGCAAGTGAAAGTGACCCCCAAAGAGTTTTTCCCTTCTATGATGTTTGCTCCTCTAAATCCACGTAGTATGTCACTAAATGCTTGTGTGTTCGTAAAGAAGCAGACCTTTAATGCATTTATTGTGTTCATTTCTTCTTTGTTTTACTTTCATATACAATACAGGTTTTCTTAAAGTGACTTCTGTTTAAAGCAGGTAGCTGTTTAATTTTTCTGAGATTCATATTCTAGCAACATTTCTCTCTCATGAGTAGCTGATACTGACTTCACTTATTATAGTAATCATTCTAGTGTCTTATATGCTATTTCCAAAGTTTTATTGATTTGATGTTCTGTATGATTTCTTGTCAGCTCAACTCCTCCTTCACAGGCCGTTTTGGCAGTGAGTAATACATATGGGCGTGTTCGGAAGCCTCTTGGCTTCAATCTCATTGGCTTGTTATCTGGTATTCAAGGAGTTGAAAGCAAAGAAGGCCATCCTGATGTTGAAGGTGATTGTTCTCTTTGGATGCCAGTTGCGCCTCCAGGATACATGGCGCTGGGATGTGTGGCAAATGCAGGAAACCAACCGCCACCAAATCATATTGTTTATTGCATACGCTCTGACCTTGTAACATCGGCCACATATACAGATTGCATACTTTCTGGCCCGTCAAATCGTGGCTTCCCATCTGGATTCAGTATCTGGCGTCTTGACAATTTTCTTGGTTCATTTTATGCTCATGCCTCAGCTGGATGCCCTCCCAATTACAGTGTTTGTGACCTGAGCCATCTTCTTTTATCAAATTGGAACCGTCAGCAATCTTTCTCTAAAGATTTATCCTCGAATTTAGTAGCTGATGATAGCTCTGAAAATGAGCAAAGAAGTAATCAAAGTGAAATTCCATCTGGATGGGAAGTTGTCAGATCAGCATCGAAAGCAAGTAACTATTTCATCTCAATTCCCAACTTTGAGAGAATCTGGTGGGACAAGGGTAGTGATCTTCGTCGGCCAGTTTCGATATGGCGACCAGTTTCGCGTACTGGTTATGGCATATTGGGTGATTGCATAACTGATGGGTTAGTTTCTATCGTGTACTTATTTTTCTAGTTTGCAAATATTCTTGTTGAGGCATGGCATTTTACCCAGTGGACATTGATGCATTATCATATTTTTCTTTTCCTGCCCTTTCCCTGTTAATACTGATGTATTTTTAATGCCCCTTAGCTTAGAGCCTCCTGCTTTAGGCATCATCTTCAAGACAGATAATCCTGAAATCTCTGCAAAGCCTGTGCAATTTACTAAGGTTGCTCATATCACGGGGAGAGGTTTTGATGACATTTTCTTCTGGTACCCAATTGCTCCTCCTGGTTATGTTTCTTTAGGATGTTTAGTCTCTAAAACAGATGAAGCACCCCTCATGAACTCATTTTGCTGCCCGAGGATGGATCTGGTAAATCAAGCAAATATAGTAGATGTGCCCATTTCAAGATCATCAAGTTCAAAATCTTCTCAGTGTTGGAGCATTTGGAGAGTTGAAAATCAGGTTAAATTATATTTCCCATTAAACAGTAATTCTTTTTTAGTCAATTCCAAGTGTTGTTTCAGCCCTTGACTTAAATATTCGGACAGTACCCTTCAATTTTGTCAATGTTATTTTCAAACTGATGTCATCTTAATGGTTCTTTATATGTTGAATTCATTTGGGATTGAAGACGAAATGTTCATAGCTGCCCAATGTTTGTATAGGCTTGCACTTTTCTTGCACGTTCAGATCTGAAAAAACCATCAAGCCGCTTGGCATACACCATTGGTGATTCTGTAAAGCCAAAGACTCGGGAAAACATAACTGCTGAGATGAAACTAAGGTTCTTCTCTGTGACTGTTCTTGACAGCTTATGTGGAATGGTATAGTTTTTTGTTTTTTTGTTTTTAGTTTTATTTGTATCTATGGTCATTACTTGCACCCTTGAGTATTATGAATGTTGGTTGTGGTAACTTGATAAACATGACACCATTCAGATGACACCACTCTTTGATACAACGATAACCAATATCAAGCTTGCAACACATGGTCGAGCAGAGGCAATGAATGCTGTACTGATTTGTTCTATTGCTGCATCAGCCTTCAATACACAACTAGAAGCATGGGAACCACTTGTGGAGCCGTTTGATGGAATTTTTAAGTAATTGCTTAGCCACTTCTGTTACCAGTATTATGTTTTTATTAATATTTTTTATTCTATGTATCTTATTATTTGATATTTTCCAATGTTTCTTTTGAATGATAAAGGTTTGAAACATATGATACTAATGTGCATCCACCAGCAACCTATGGGAAGAGAATGCGTGTGGCAGCTACCAGTATCCTGAACATAAATGTCAGTGCTGCCAGTCTTGAAACATTTGTTCAGACCATTGTTTCTTGGAGAAGACAGTTAGAACTTGATCAAAAAGCTACCCGGCTTAATGAGGTAAAATAGGCTTTGGATGTTGTCATCAATGCAGAAGGTTTAGAGTGAAAGCTGAAGATTATGCAAAAGCATTCCAGGTTAACAACTCATCTCCCTTTCTGTGCAGGAAGCTAATAGTCTTAGCAGAGACGGGGAAGATCTTCCTCTTTCTGCTTTGGATGAAGATGATTTTCAGACAGTGACAATAGAAAATAAACTTGGATGTGATATTTATCTGAAAAGAGTTGAACAAGATTCAGACACAGTAGACCTGATACATTATAATGACTGTACTTCCCTTTGGATTCCTCCTCCAAGATTTTCAGATAGATTAAATGTTGCAGACGAATCTAGAGAAGCCCGCTATTATGCTGGCATACTCATACTTGAAGCCAAGGTTTAAATGTGTTTTGAGTTTTTGTAGTAATTATTTCTGAGATTAATTCATAAGTTCGACAATTAATAAAGTAAAACGTTCTTATTGTTTTGCAGGATTTACGGATTATTGATGATGGCAATAGCCATAAACTTTTCTGTGCTCTTCGCCTTGTCGTTGATAACCAGGCGACAGATCAGCTAAAGCTCTTTCCACAGAGTGCACGGACTAGATGTGTCACACCTTTGATTTACAAATGTGGTGATCATGATGAAGGAACTGCCAGATGGAATGAGCTGTTCATATTTGAAGTTCCTAGAAAGGTACACACCTTTGATGATTGATATTGTAGTCATGGCGGGAAAGTAATTAATTCATTAGCTGATGATTAGTTGATCAGTGACTGATACCAAACCACAATATTCACAGTATGATAGCCAAGGTTTTAAAAATCGCTAGGCGCTAGTCGGGCGGCTAGGGCCTTCGGGACTAGTCGAAGATTAATCGGGGATTAATCGGATTTTTATTTTTTAATTTTTTAATTTTATTTTTCAATAGATATATTATTATATAGAATATATTTATCCAAATATATATAATTAATATAAGCAAAATATGAATTTTGTTATATAAAATAAAAAAAATATTTTAAACACCTAAAAAAAATGTTATATTCAAATTCTTATAAGAAATAAATTTAAATAAATAACATTATTCACAGTGTATAGTGGTTTAATTAGGGTTCTTTTACTGGAGCATGACTTGTTGAAATATAAAATTTTGAAATTTTTGTACAAAAAATGAGGAAGATATGAGAACTAAATGTTTCTTTCAAAATAAATTAATCAAATTATATGTAAGGAGTATTTTGAAAAGTGATAACTGTGAGATAAAATTGAAAAGAATGAAACCAATTAGTTATTAAGTTAAATAATACTCTTATGATATTCTCATACTTAATTAGTTGTTCAGTTTTTTCATATTAATATAATGTAAATATGGTTATAAAAAATAAGCATTAATTACCGAAAGTAACGTCCTTTCATTCCTTTGGATGACATGGACACCCAAATGACAGAGAAGATTTGGATTTAAGCAAATCCCACATCGGTTGAAAAGGAACAAAAAAAATTTTGTTCCTCTATAAAACTAGAAGCAATTGAAAACTTAGAATGTCAGTAAAGACACGGCTCTGATGGGCCTTTTATATTTTTGGGCCTTACAAGTTCAGAATTAGTAAAAATTTTGGTTAAAAGATATAGTTTAAAGTTTAATGGGGTGTGGCCCGTTAGTTCAGTCGCCGACCCGCGACTTATCGCCCGATCAGTCGCCGACCCGCGACTTATCTCCCGATCAGTCGCCGACCCGCGACTTATCGCCCGACCCGCCCGTCTAATGTTTTAAAGTCGGATCAACCGACTTGAGCCGCCCGACTGCACCAAGTCGGGTCGGTAAAAGCCAAAATGGCGCCCAGGCGGGCGCCTAGGCGGCGTCTGGGCGCGATTTTTAGAACATTGATGATAGCAAACTGATAAATTCACCCCACTGTATAATGAACTTGTCCCAAGTCCTTGAACATGAAATTAGTGCTGTAGTTTTCATTCAACATTTACTGCTTGAAGGTAATTAATGTTTCAGTTTGATACCAAGTTTATATGTTTCTCTTGTTTATGTAAGTTCCATGCGTGCTTTATTTTTCCTCTGTGTAACGGACCTGCTATTTCTTTTCAAGGAAATCAAGTTTGTCTAATTATTTCAGGGAAAGGCCAAGTTGGAAGTAGAGGTGACAAATCTTGCTGCAAAAGCCGGAAAAGGTATGTATTATTGGCAGACTGCATAAAATAGGGAAAACCCCATTAACACACCCACTTTGACCTTCAATTTACAAGAATTAACAGTATGGCCTTTTCTTTGCCAAAAACTAACCTGTAACTTTTCTTAATCTGCAAAAACTATCAGTTCCCACTAAGTTGGGCGTGAAATTTCCAAAATGCCCCTGACGATTGTGCATAATGTCTTTGGATAACCGCAAAAACCACCCCCCACTATCCGCGTTTTGCAATAATTGTAGACCACTTCTTTTTTTGCAAAAACTGACAGGCTCTTTTTTTTTCAAAGCGAAGGTGACGTTTATTTTACTTTTTGGCCAAAAAAAGGGTTAATTGTCTAAAACTACGCTAAAGTTTTGTCAACAAATGGATGCATGCACAAAGTTTTGTCCACGCTGTGTGGCTACACTAAAGTTTCGCCCACCGACTTCTGTTAGAAAGATGGACGGAATATTCCGTTTATGTTATGCATGTGACCCCATGTACTAGTTAAGGGTAAAGTGAAATTACCATTTTACCCTTAACATTTGAACCCTTGGGCTTTTGTAGGGGAAAATACCATTTTACCCTTTTTAATAATAAATAAAATCAAGGAAATACCGTGGGTTCCTGCAAAAGATAGGTCAATTGGGTGTGTTATTGGTGTTACTCTTATCTATTATCCTTAGCTATGATGCATTTCAGGATGCAAAAGGGTTGAATTTGCCAGGGCAGAGATATATCTGTTGAAGTATATTAAACCCACATCAGAACAATATAAAAGAAAAAGAGCTACCTATAAAGTTTAGGGCTCAACTCGACTAATAATGCTGACCTTTTACTTTTTGTTGTGGAGCCTGACCCAATATAATTAGCCCATTTTACATATCCATATCAAAATTTGTTAAACCTATGGGAATTTGTGCCAGTATCCACATCTGCATCCATCAAAGTATCAACATGTACCCGATTACACAAATATTTAATTTAAAACAAATAATGCAAATAGTTTATAAATTCTATTTTAAAACTAATGTTTCTTATTGTGCATATAGTCAACTGGGTTGTATAAAAACAAGTTATACTGACAGATAATATAAGTCAGTACCCCAAATTGTATCTGACTTGATTATTTGTATGTGATCTGACCTGCCACAGATTGGCAAGCTTAGGTAGTCCAGTTACCACATCCCTTTACCTCCTCCCTAGTTGCATATATTTGGTGTGTTTGTTTTCGGTAAATGGGACCCACTAGTGGAAAACAACTTCCTCTTTTAAGAAATATGAAGTATGTTTCCAGAGTTGCCCAGTTTCTTTCTACTGTTAAAGTTTGTTCTTCTACACTCACCAACTCCGCTTTAAATGGAAAGTCGATCCCCTCAAAATATGGTATTTTCTTTATACAAAATAAACTTGTTCAAAGTGGATCTATTGCCGCGGCATAGTTAGATCTACCAAAAGAAAGTGTTATTCAATCGTCAACATGGAGCTGTAAGCTCTGCTTTTATAAACTGTTTAAGTTGCAAAATAGTTGTTTGTCAAAAATCTTATGTTGTAAAATTTTCAGCATAAACCAAGCCGATGATAAATAAATTTTTCTTCACATTTTTTCATATGTTATGTTAGGCAATGATGGATGTTTGTATGCAATTTCTGAATACTTACGAGTGATAAGATGGAAGGCCAAATGAGCATCTTGTAACCTATTTTAGGAAAACAATTTAACTAAATTTATCCTCAAGAAACTAGAAGGTTCAACTGTCACTGGATCCCCATGAAGGCGTATTGGTAGAAGCAGGACCGAGTAGGGTCTCTATGTGTATCTTGTATTGTTGTGTGTAGAGGTGAAATACTTTGTACTGTTGGTGACATGCCTACCAAAACAAATAATATTCTGCTGCTGATTTACCGATTAAGGTGATGTTGTCGGCGCATTCTCGTTTTCTATTGGGCAAGGTGCAAATGTGTTGAAGAAAATGTCTTCAGCAAGGATGCTGCAACAACATTGTGACAGTCAGAACATTGTAGCATATCCATTGAAGAGGAAGGTTAGTTGATTCATTTCTCTTCATTTAGCTGTATTTTTTATGATACAAAATGTTACATTTATGTACATACAGGGACAACATAATGACGTTGAGCGTGTAGATGATTACGGGCATGTAATGGTCTCTACTTCTTGTTTTGAGAGGAAATTAACTGTGAACAATCAAGGAGATTCAAATATCGATGATGGTTCTGACAGAGATATCGGTTTCTGGGTGGGGATTGGCCCAGAGGGTGTGTGGGAGAGTATACGGTCTGTACTTCCATTGTCAGTGGTTCCCAAAACATTGCAGGATAATTTTATTGCTATAGAAGTTGTCATGAAAAATGGCAAGAAACATGCAATTATCAGGAGCCTTGTGACAGTTGTGAATGATTGTGATGTTAAAATGGATGTTGCAGTATGTCCCACTGCTTCAGTTAATACTCATGATTCTTCTATGGGAACGAGTCGTGACATTCTAGTAGAAGAGGTCTTTGAAAATCAGCGTTATGCATCTTCTGCCCGGGGTAACAACAAGTGGTCTGGCCTTCGTAATAATGATCCAGGGCAATGGAGCACTAGAGACTTCTCATATTCGTCAAAGGTGAGGGTTTGTGCTAGAAATTCTACCTAAACTATGCTCCAAGTTAATGTCAGGTTTATTCTTACCAGTATAGCTTGGGTTTGCTCACCTTCTTTTTCTTAATTTTGAAGGAATTTTTTGAACCTCCTCTTCCTCCTGGATGGCAATGGACATCAACATGGACTGTTGATAAGTCTCAGTTTGTCGATGATGATGGTTGGGCTTATGGATCAGATTTTCAAGGTTTGAGGTGGCCTCCAACTTCTTCCAAGTCATCGACAAAATCAGCTAGTGATGTTGTGCGTCGAAGGCGGTGGACTCGCCCAAGGCAACAATTATCTGAGAAAGGCATGGATAGGTCTAAGAGTGGGTCAATTACCATAGAGCCTGGATGTTCTGCTGTTTTACCATGGAGAAGTACCTTCAAGAATTCTGACCAGTCTTTACAAGTGTGTCCTATTGCTGATGATCCTAATACTCCATACTGCTGGGGTCGTGGAGTTGCTGTTGGTTACTACACATTTGGGAAGGACCAGCCATTCATGGATCAGGCCATGATTACAAAACAAAATACCTCGAAACAGGGAAATAAAACACCTAATTTTGCATTTAAATTGAATCAGCTAGAGAAAAAAGACATACTGATGTCGTGTTCTACCAATGGAAACAAACAATTTTGGCTTAGTGTTGGCACAGATGCATCCGTTCTTCATACAGAACTTAATACACCTGTGTATGATTGGAAAATATCTATCAACTCTCCTTTGAAGTTGGAAAATCGACTTCCTTGTCCAGCAGAATTCACAGTCTGGGAAAAACCAAAAGAAGGTAGTAGCATTGAGCGACAACATGGTATTATCTCGTCACGTGAGAGTGCACATATCTATTCAGCTGATCTTCAAAAGCCTGTATATCTTTCATTGTTTGTTCAAGGAGGTTGGGTTTTGGAGAAGGTAACTGCCAAGAGTATGAACCTGCTTGTTACCTTTCAAAGCATATGTAAATGTTCTCTCATGAGTATTCCCTTCTTCTGCAGGATCCTATTCTTGTTTTGGACCTTTCTACTGTTGACAGAGTGTCATCATTTTGGATGATCCACCATCAAAGTAAAAGGTCTCTCTCTCTCTCTCTCTCTCTCTCTCTCTCTCTCTCACACACACACACACACACACACACAAACATCATTGCTTGAGTAGCTCAGCACATTCATCCAGGTTGTTAATATGCATGTTAATTTGGAAGTCTTAAATTGACAAGGCATGCTGAATTGTTTTCTTCAAATTTGACGTGGATCTTACATTCTACAAAGTTGTAACCCTTTGAAATGCCAATTTTATGTCCTTTTTAGCCAAGCTTTGGTTACAATTCTTTCGTTTACACAACTTGTAAGGCATTGCAAGGTTAGTCAATATCTCATCGTTTATGTCAGTGGGGCAGCTTTTTGCAATGTCTTTGACAATATCTACTTTCAATTTAAGTCACCAAAACTAACTCACAAGTGACCTTTACGTGTCTCAAGCAGACAACACACATCCCATCAAACTACAGAAAACCACTTATGAAATAATTTTTGATATAGATTGCTCCTGCATCCAATGTGTCCATGATTGATATTTATGATTCATGGGATGAAACAATTTAGGGTTAAATGTTGAAACTTACCCTTATGTACTGGTCACGAACACTATGCTACCCTCCTTTTCAAAATCACATTTGCGGTACCTTATCTATTGGTCACGCGATTCCGTTAGGAAAAATGGACGGTAAAATGCCGTTTTTTCCATTCCGTTAGTCATATGACCTCAAGTGTCATATACTGGATGGTAAAATGACATTTTTTTCCCTTAAGTATTTGACCTCTATATATTTTATAAGGAACAACAACGAGGGTGCAATGGTAATGTTCCTTACAAAATGTATAAAAGTTTAATAATTAAGGAAAAACGGCATTTTACCATCCATTATATGACACTTGAGGTCATATAACTGACGGAATGGAAAAAACGGCATTTCACCGTCTATTTTTCCTAACGGAATCGCGTGTGTGATTTTGAAAAGGAGGGTAGCATAGTGTTCGTGACCAATACATAAGGGTAAGTTTCAACATTTAACCCAACAATTTATTATGTAAAAGCTGTTCTCAATGATGTTCATTTTTCTGCTGTTTTCATGTTTATGGTGCAAAAAGTGGTAGTGCTTCAGTTTACAGAGTTCAGCTACTCTGCCTTTTATTTAAGCAACCCCCCATAGAATCAATTTGAACAAGTCTGCTGTTGGTTACGTCAGGGAGCCTCACTAATTTTTTTGATCTATTTTTCCAATAACCATTGTTTTTTATATCCCATTAGTTTTTGAAATTTGCCTCCATTAGTTAATTTTTTTGCATCATTACTCCACTAGTTTCTAGCCGTGGATCAGATACATCCATGGTCCATTCTTGACAAAGTTGACCTGGGGTCTAGAAAACATATGGGAAGTAATTATAAGAGTTAGTTGCGTGAATGTGACATACATTTTGGAATATTGTTCCATAGTTCAGTATGATAACATTGATGATCCTGATATTTACTTATAATCTCTATCATTGTCCCACGTGCAGAAGATTGCGAGTGAGCATTGAACGTGACTTTGGAGGAAGCAGCGCTGCACCCAAGACCATAAGATTTTTTGTGCCATATTGGATCGTTAATGATTGTTCTCTACCTTTGGCGTACCGATTGGTGGAAATTGAACCCACAGAAAATGCAAATGAGGATTCCCCTTCGCCTTACCTATCAGCTTCAGCTTCTCTATCAATTCCAGTTTCACGGTCAATGTCAAGATCAGCCTCACCCGCTCTATCCAGAGCAGTTAAGTCTGCAAAGTTCTCATTCAAAAACCCTACTATTTCAATGGATAGGAGACATGGTTCAAGGAGAGGCAATCAAGTATTTGAACATATTGTTGACACTACTCCAATACCTAGCATGCTCTCTCCACAAGACTATACTAGTCGCAGTGGAGTGTATGCTACTCAGAAAGATACATATCTCTCTCCACGGTTGGGCATTGCAGTTGCAATTCGCTCCTCTGAGACTTATGGTCCTGGGATTTCCCTTCTTGAGCTTGATAAAAAGGTGGTGTTAGTTAGTGTGCTTGTGTTATTTTCATTCTCCTCCATCATTCTTCTCCTCCTCTTGATTACCAGATACATGCTTTTGATTGATTGTTGATAGTGTGATGTCCTTTTCTTGAGTTTTTTTACTTACTGATAGTTATGTTTGTTTGCAGCAACGGGTTGATGCCAAGGCCTTCAGTTCAGATGGGTCATATTACAAGCTTTCAGCGCTACTGAACATGACAGCGGATAGAACAAAGGTTGAATGCTTAGAAGTATTATGCGCATGAATCACATCTATTATGTGTCAAAATATGTCACATTAGTCAATGCATAAAATTGCTTGTATACATATGATTATAAGTATTGGTTAGTTTAATGATAACCTCGTTGCTCTGTAGGTCTTTGTACAGTATGTTTATTACCAACCATTTTATTTAACCAGGCAAAATCTGAATTATGTAGTCTTATAGATACATGTCAATTTTTCCTATTACATGGTAGTAAACCTGGTACTCATTTTTCTACCTGTAAAATAGTATTTCAACTAACCTGATGATTTTCAGATTAATCTCTAATGCTCTTCTCTTCCTCTTTATAGGTGTAGTGATAGAGTTGTATTTAGATACAACTTTTCTATTGATATATATCTATCTGAACACAACCTAACATGAAGGAACTGTTCCCTGAAAGTTGCAGAGTTGTATATCTTAATCTTTAAAATATGTGCTTAGATGCCACCTACATGTTGATTTTATAGGAATCTATTTTTAGAAGGAAACTTAAAAAACCTATTCAGTGACTTTTGTGAAACTTGTCCATATCTGAGCAATGATATGTATTGCTTACGTTATGCTTACTGGGATACGTTTTACGGTGAACATTGAAATCCTGTTGGATATTATTTCCATTTCCGTATGATCAACTTGCATGTTGTTTCTAACTCAAGCATTTCTGTAGGTTATTCATTTTCAGCCACACACCCTGTTCGTTAACAGGGCTGGTTGCAGTTTCTGCCTGCAGCAATGCGATACACATTTAATGGAATGGATTCATCCCACTGATGCTCCAAAGCCCTTTGCATGGCAATCTTATGCCAAAACTGAACTATTAAAAGTATGAAATTGTACATCTTCTTTCAATTAGTTGAGTAGCCCTGCCTTATTTAAGATTGATTTGTACTATCTTGTAAGTGTACTCTTTGACTTATTGGGCAAGCCATTGTTTGTTTTTTAAGTTGCGGGTGGAAGGATACAAATGGAGTACTCCATTTAGTGTTTCTACTGAAGGAGTCATGCGCATTTCCTTGAAGAAGGAATTTAGAGCTGATAAAATGCAATTTAGGGTGGCTGTAAGATCTGGGACAAAAAACTCACAATATGAAGTAATTATCCGTCCAAACTCCGCATCCAGTCCTTACAGGTACCATTAAATTTCTATTTGCCTTATACAATACATAAAACGATAGTATAAGGAACTGAAAATACTTTTGTAAAGATAAATAAATAAATGCAACCAACTATTCTTTCCCTTATCATATGTTATAATTTTTGTAAGTTGGGTTCTCAAAACTATTAGTATGTTACTTTTTGTAATGCCTATATCCTCTCCTTTCCTATCTATCCTTCCATTTCTGCGCACCATTCCGTACCGTAATTCTGAACCAGCATATATATTTAACAACTCTTGAATAAACTTGAGTAAACTAATATTAAAATTAATAATAATGATAATAATACTAATACTAATAATAATATCTGTATCCTGTATTTTCATTTAAAAAGTGCACTGCCTGTTTCCAAGTTTCATTCACAAACTTGGAAAATCATTTGTATTTTAGTATTATGTTTTTAGAAGACTATTTCCTATTTTATTTAATGAATTAATTATTTAACAGGATTGAAAATCGGTCAATGTTCTTACCAATTCAATTTCGACAAGTTGAGGGTGTCAGTGATTCATGGAAACACCTTCTTCCTAATGCAGCGGCTTCTTTTTACTGGGAAGATCTTGGTAGAGAGCGGTTATTGGAACTCCTGGTAGATGGGGCTGACCCTTTGAAAACAGAAAAATACAATATTGATGAGATACTTGACCACCAGCCCATACCTATTGCATGTGGGCCTATTAAAGCTCTGCGTGTAACTATCTTAAAAGAAGAGAAAATGAATGTTGTGAGGATCAGTGACTTGATGCCCGAAATTGAGTCTTCAATTTTGAGTGGACATTACTCATCACCTCTGTCACAAGATTCATCATCCGCCTCAGATTGTGAGTTTCATGTCATTGTTGAACTTGCTGAGCTTGGAATATCCATTATTGATCATACACCGGAGGAGATACTATACCTATCAGTGCAGAATCTTCTGCTAGCTTATTCAACTGGCTTGGGCTCTGGAATCAGTCGGTACGTGTGATTAGATTAAGTCATTGTGGTTGAAGAATCACTTGCTTTTATTATATTGTTGGGGGTGCCTGAAGGAGTTAATTGTCTGTATTATTCAGATGAAAAATGATAATATAATAACATAGATATGGAACTTAATTTATATCCAGTTGGGGCTTCCTTGAATAATTTTTTGACATTTTTTCCCCATTGCCCTTCTTTTTGACTATCCAGCAATCTATAAATGTTTCATTAAGCAACTTCTGTGATGTTTTGTGTTTTAGGTTCAAAATAAGAATGCGGTGGATACAAGTGGATAACCAGTTGCCCCTAACTCCAATGCCAGTTCTTTTCAGACCACAGAGAGTTGGGGGGGAGAATGATAATATCTTAAAATTTTCCATCACAATGCAATCTGATGGGTCCTTAGACTCATGTGTATATCCATATGTTGGTTTCCATGTAAGTACGTGATTCTGATTATTAATGTGGAAGTGTTGCTTTAGACCTTACTTTATGTTGATTATATCTGTTATGACTGAATCAGGGACCGGAGAATTCTGCTTTCTTGATAAATATTCAAGAACCTATTATTTGGCGCCTTCATGAGATGGTTCAGCAAGTCAACCTGAGTAGAGTATCTGATACTCAAACAACTGCTGTTTCAGTAGATCCCATCATTGAGATTGGGTACATGAAGAATTTCAAACTAGATTTCGAATCATATATCTCCTTGCGCTAATTCTATTAATTTATGTGATTATTTCGTTCTGAAAAATACAGAGTTCTCAACATCTCAGAAGTTCGGATCAAAGTTTCAATGGCTATGTCACCAAACCAGCGGCCAAGGGGTGTTCTTGGGTTTTGGTTATCCTTAATGACTGCATTGGGTAACACTGAAAATATGCCAGTGAGTTGTTTATTGTTTACCTCCTTATGTTCTTATATTGTATGTAGCTCAAGTAGTAAGCATGTCTTCGCAGTTGTCATTCATTTTTTCCAACTATAATTGAAGTATGGACTTCGATTGAATTTGTCACTCTAATGTGTGTTTACCAGGTCAGGATAAACCAAAAATTTCACGAAAATGTTTGCATGAGACAGAGTTCCATGATTACTAATGCTATATCAAACGTTCAAAAAGATCTACTGGGGCAGCCTCTTCAACTGCTCTCAGGTGTTGATATACTGGGTAATGCAAGCAGTGCACTAGGGCATATGAGTAAAGGCGTGGCTGCCTTGTCAATGGATAAGAAGTTCATTCAAAGTCGGCAAAGACAGGTTTGCCATAATATTTTCAACTTGTGCAGTTACTTGCATGCAATTTTGCAGATTGGACATTCTTATAGAGTTAAATTTTTGATGCCAAGTACTGTTACGATTTAAAAATCTGAATAGTCTGCCTGTTGATGTGTAGAGTATATAAATTTTGAATTCGAACTGTGATAAATCTCTCACTTAACCATCATGTTTTGCTGTATAAATTGCATTATACTTTCCTATCTCCTCAAGTTGTATATCTCATGTCCTAGAGATTTGAAGACAGTGTCCAAGTTACCCTTGACCTTGCCATGTTTTCATACAGCCCTTGATATCGTTCCCTTTCATTTATACTATAAACCCTGTACTACGGTATAGAGAAAAACTGCGCTTGATCATCAAAAAGTTCTCAAAATCTCAGTTGTGGAATTGTACATGAATATTGCCTGGGATCTTCATAATTATTCATTTCCTTCACATATGGCAGGAAAACAAGGGAGTAGAAGACTTTGGTGATGTTATTAGAGAGGGAGGAGGAGCACTGGCAAAAGGCTTATTCAGAGGAGTTACCGGTATACTGACAAAACCGCTTGAAGGTGCAAAATCTTCTGGTGTTGAAGGTTTCGTCCAGGGTGTTGGAAAGGGAATAATAGGTGCAGCTGCACAACCAGTGAGTGGTGTTTTGGATCTTTTGTCAAAAACTACAGAAGGTGCCAATGCTGTCAGGATGAAGATAGCAGCTGCTATAACATCAGATGAACAACTGCTCCGTAGGAGGCTGCCCCGAGTCATTGGTGGTGATAATTTGGTTCGACCATATGATGAGTACAGAGCACAGGGACAGGTAATAGGTTCAAAATTCCATAAGTAAACTCCTTTTAAGGTCTCATGTGGATTAGAAGGTAATATGTTTCTGATGGGGTGTGAGAAATGGTCATGCGCTATGTTTAGTTTTCATACTCTTATGGCAATAAGTTCGTGTTTCCAAGTTCCTAGAGCTATAAATACACCATAAAAAATCGTGTTCATTCATACTTTTTCCGTGCATCACTTGTGGCCATTCACTAATCGTTATACTTTATGGGCTAATTCTAATGTACATAGTATTTGGTTTCCTTTCTTTTATTAACCCTGCACACAATGACAAGGTGATCGTGCATCTGAATATATATTTTTATTCATCTTGAAGGTTATACTGCAACTGGCAGAATCCGGTTCATTTTTTGGTCAGGTAGATCTATTTAAAGTTCGTGGAAAGTTTGCCTTATCAGATGCTTATGAAGACCATTTTCTACTCCCTAAAGCGAAAATCCTTGTGGTCACTCATCGGAGAATTATATTGCTACAAGTATGTTAAAGTTCACCAAAAGTAGTCAACCGATATATTTCTTTATTCTTCTCTGTATTAGGTAATTCCCTTGTCAAAATTAACTGAGAATATATTTGTGTTTCAGCAACCTTCTAACATGATCGGTCAGAGGAAATTCAGCCCTGCAAGGGATCCATGTTCGATATTGTGGGATGTACTCTTGGGGGACATGGCTACCATGGAATTCACTAATGGAAAGAAAGACATTCCAAATAACCCACCTTCAAAGTTGCTTCTTCATATGCAGAGTAGGTCATCAGAGTCTAAAGAACATACTCGTCTTATAAAATGCAACCGTGAAACCTCTCAGTCCCTTGAGGTTTACACTTCAATTGAGCGAGCAATGAGAAGCTATGGCCCCAATCTGTCTATGGTTAGTTATCTGTATCATTATCTTACTCCATTCTTGTACTTTATCTGGTTTAAAGAGACTCTTTTATCTAAAAGAGGGGACTTATTTTTGGACAAACCGATGCATCATTCCAAGTATGCCGCATGCAAAAACTTCAGAAACAGTAAAAGAGAAGACAAATTCAGTGTATTGTTAGTTATTGTGACATGTGTGATGTTTATGCAGGATATGCTGAAAAAGAAGGTAAGAAAACCGTATTCACCAATCGGTGATGGTTCCACCGGAGAAGCAGGTTCAAGAGAAGGAGCTGGCAGCTGGTCTCCTCAGCAGGTGCCTGCCTCACTTCCTCCACGTTCAACTTTTGGCAGTGGAACCGATTGATATGAGAAATCAGTGCCTATAGAGATGTCATGTTTGCAAATATGGTGCAGTACAATATTTGTGTATAGTTCATTCTAGTCTAGATATCTACCCCTTTGTGGTCTCAAGGTATGACATCATCTTCACATGAACTTTAGTTATTCAGATGCAAAAACTAATGAATGTGGATCTTCTAACTGGTAGAGCACAACATTAAAATGGTAGACGAGCAGTCAGTTAAATGAGCGATTACAGAGTAGGGCTTGTCTTGTAGGAAAGGCGAATTAGATCATAATGTGTTTGGATGTTTGTCTGGCCAGGATTTAGCATATAGCGTCATTGACATGAAGTTGGAATTTAGTCTGTGTATTTGCATTTTGTTGCATGGCTTGTTTAATGTGCTATGTATCATGATGCAGGTATCGAATGTTGTGATACTACAGAAGCCATCACAACGCTAGGATGCTGTGAAGGGATATACAATAGAAGCCATTTGATGTGTCTTCCATGAAATGTTGGAAGATTTAGGAATGTGTAATCAATCCAAGTGCATATCATATCAGAGCATATCTGTAAATTTTGACTTGTACAGTTATTATATGACCTTGAAATTAGTTTTACCAATTGCTCATTTTATTGTGTACAGACTTTTAAGGTTCATGTCAATAATATACATTTTTTTTGCAAGTTATCTTTGGTCTTGGAATATGTTTGGGTTTAGCAGAAATTACATTATTCTATGTTTGGTAATAGTGAATATGTAAGCATATTAGTCGTTCAAGTTAGGATTGTTTTGTAATAAGGTATTTGAATTCCATCAAATTATGTGCTATTCCTTCGGCCGAGTTGAAGAACACAATCAAATTATATATTTAGAAATCATACAACATTTTTAGCCAAACAATAAATTGGTGTTACACTTGACTTAAGATGAGCTCTACTGTATCTCTTAACCAATCAAAGGATTGTTTTTCTCTCTCTCCTCATAACCATCAAATCATTGTTGCTACGCAGGTAGATGGTGTAGCAACTTGTCTACTTCCATTTAAGTGTGTGCAAAAAATCTGACCCAAACGAGAATCCACCCGATCCACAACCCGATTTCTATACATCCGCGGTTTGTAGATCGAATTATGGATCTAAACATACTGACCCACGTCTATTTGGGCAAATCACGGATCTTAAGCCAATGATTCACATATCAACTGATCCGTCCGCAAGCACATTACTTCGCATAGTTTTTAAATAACCTAAGGCCCAACGGCTCCAACCCATTCGAAGACCAGCTTAATTCATTCTAACTTTTAGATCTTGTTCACAGAGATAGATTTTTTCTAACTAATGGAGTGGATGGAAACACATGGCATACTCCTCACCACCCACATGTTATCCCATTTAATACGGTTGAGATAAAAAGAATTGAAAATGTTTTGGTTCATTGATCATTTCCAAGCAAGTCGAAATATAAAATGGGATAATTCTCTTATAGCTGGGAGCATATTCTAGAAAAAAACTCATGCTAGATAAGTGTCCCGACGATTTAGGCTACACAACAAACTTCTAACAAACCGAGTAGAAGCTACACGAAAACAGAAGATAAACTCAAATAAACAAGACCAATTATCTAAATACCCATTAAGGTGGTTGTCTTGACTTGCAGAACTGTGAAGTTTATCACCCCAAGGAACATAGCCCGACCAGATAGGGCCACAAGTAGGTTGAGATGATTGATTCAGGTCCCCCTAATCCTCATACCGCCTTTCATGGTTCCCTACAAGACTGTTTTGCAGCCTTCGTCGATATCCAGGATGAAGCTAGATGATAGCCTTCCTTTGCATCCAGGTCCACATCCATAAACTCAAAAACTCTTTTTTTTATTCTGTCCTTAAGAGCCACAGCTCGTTGTGATTTTTCCCGAGCTGGTTCCTTCACATTTTTAGTCTTAGGTGTGCCCCTTTTGATCACCCTTTGATCCTGATCTCCTTTCTTGTTCTTCAACACCCTGGTCGAAGTGTCACCCATCTCACTATCCCCTAATACCAATAGATAGGGATGGGTGCAAATCTGTAAACCCCGGGGTGGTTCATTGGGTCGTGCATCATCGCTCTCCGACTTGGGCTTTGTCCTTAGTGTATCTGAAATGTCCAACCAGCCCAAGTTAGACAAGACTGTAGGTTGGACAAGTATCGGAGATGGGTTAGATACTACTGATCCCTCCCTGATTACTTCTCATCATCCTAGTCCCAATGCCATTGCACACCTACTAGATTGTTCTTTAGGCAAGGTTGTAGCTTGGAGTTACCTTATACTCCAACTCGGCGAATCCGAGTCCTGAAGGCTTGCAACTTATGGTTGGTGGTGTACTTGAATCTGACTTACTGTTGGTGGTGTCGGTGATGGGTTCTATAGGTGTACCGATGGTGGAGACAACATCGTTTCCCAATCTGACCGGAAGTACCCATCAGTCTAAGTGCGAGGTGGAGCTCAAATGAGTTCGAATACCATATTACAAATCTATCAAAACCCTAGAGGATTACCATGCAATCCCGATTGATATGGCCCAAGCGACCACACTAGTAACAAAAATCAGGTAGTTTCTCATATTGTAACCGAACCGTGATGGGTTGCGTGAATCCCTCGAACCGTAGTCGGATGTGTCTCCGGAGAGTTCAAGTAGCTTCTAGCTCCACACGGAGCCAAAGGAAAATATCACATCCCCTACGATGTGTCGGACCGTCGGTTTCCACCTCTCTTCCCAATATGGTGACAATGAGTTCTCTCATAAGGGAAGTTTGTGCATCCAACGGAATATCAAAGGACCTCACGGGCATGCGAACATGCCGGAAGACCAGTTTTTTCGATTGAGTATGGGGCGATAGTGGCATGAAGAGCAAAACTGTTCTGCGGAACGACCACGGCTCCTTAGCCTTTATACCGTCCAACGAAGCTTGGGAGGGGAAGAATGACATTATTCTATGCGTGAGAGGTTGAACCACGAGGCCTCGGATACTCCAAGTATTTAATCAAGCCACACAAAGTTCTCGGTCTTACCCGTTTCTCGACTAGCAGACGGCCAGTAAGAGCATACGACATCGAGCATCATACATAGCTGGAACAGTGTTGGCCGGGATGCCTATCACGACGTCGTCATCGTAAAAAAAACTCATACAATCCCCCTATTAGAGGTGTTTGTGAGCTTGTCTTGTGCCTCTTCTACTAATCTCAGGGAGCCACTCTCAGAACCGAGAGAAGAGGCGGTGGAGCTCGGAGCTTGGGGTCGGGAAACAAGTTTTGCTCCCAGGGAAGACCCTGTTGCATGTTGACCTGGAGTATGAAGGATCGTGCCGATAGACGATGAGTTAGAAATGGGTACCAATTGAGGCATGCTAAGTAGAGACGAAAAGAGTGGAGGTAATTGGAAAAGAGTGGTGGCCTGTGAGAAAGACGCCATTGAAGGAGGTGAAGTTTGTGGGGGAATCTTGAGGAGGAGATGATAAGAGAACCAAAGATGTAGTAGATGATGTTGGGGAAGATAGAGATAAAGAGAATAAAGGATCAAGTGAGCTCCGACAAAGGGGCAAAGGAGAAGAGGAAGACATCTTTACATTTCTCCGACAATAAGAAAGAAGAGAGTAAAAAGACGTGACAAACTCTCGTAAGACATTATAATACGATTGAGACACTTTACATGGATACCAGGTAATGAATTGTTTTATTTCAATATCTTTGTTGTTATAACAAAATGAAAATACACATTCACAAAGCATATTCAAAAAAACAAAAACCTCTCTACTGCTACAGTTGAACCCTAAGCTCTCCTCTCTCTTTTGGCCGCCGTCGGCGGTTTGCCGGACCTCCGGGTCAGGTGAATCGTCGGCAGCCTCTCCCTTCCCTCTTCTCTTTCTCCCCCTGCCTTTTCTTCTGTTGTTTTTTTGTTCTGCTTGTTTGCCTTCTCCTTCATTCTCCGGCAGCGTCTTCCTGAGCGTGGGTTCTGTTACCGTGGGTTTGGTCTCGTCTCCGGCGTGACTCTTGAAGTCCGGGCTTCGTCAGTTGGGTTTGGTCTTGTCCCTGGCGTGAACCTACAAGTACAGATGTGGTCGGGGTCGAGATGCGGCTGTCTGGTGCTCGGCGTGGTTCCTTCTCCGGCGCGCTCGTCTCTCGCCGTCTCGTCTCCGGCGTGACTCTTCAAGTCCGGGTTCGTCCGGTGGGTTTGGTCTTCACTCCGGCGTCATTCTTCAAGGCCAGATCCGGTCATGGTCGGGCTTCGGTTGACTGGTGCTCGGCGAGGTTCCTTCTCCGGCGCGCTCGTCTCTCGTCGACTCCGTTCGTCCGGCTTCGTTTGTTGCGGCTGCTTCCTGCTCGACACGGTTCAGAGGCCCGGAGTAGCGGTCGCCGGATTCGTTCTGCGTCCGTCGTGACTGCGGCGGGAGGAGCTGAAGGTTCGGGTAGGGTTTAATTTCCTTTTGGCCTGGGCCGGGTGCGTTTGGGCCGTGAGATTTGGGCCGGGTGTGGGCTCGACTGGCCTGGGCCTTATGCTTAGCCTGAGTTCCACTACTCGGGTCAGTCCGACCCGGTTTGACCCGCCCAGGTCAATCTGACCCGCTCAGGTCAGTCCGACCCGACCCGGTCTTTTGACCCTCCCAGGTGAGTTTGACCAGTCCGTTTCAGTTTGACTCGTGGTTCTGAAGGACGTTTCTTCGGGCTCCCGGCATCTTCTGCTGCTGCTGGTGTAGGGCTATTGGGCATGTCTTGTGCTCGGTAGAAATATTGTGTCCTCTCTCCCTTTGGCGTTTCGCGGTGTTGGTCGGTTGCGTGAAGAGGACTGGGCGTGAGTGCTTGTCTTATTGGTCCGCTACACTACCATCTTTCGGATCATTGGAGGTTCTAGTTCCGGCTCTGGTCGTGGGACACGCTTCTTCATCCTTCAGGGTGGGGATCAGTGCAGAGCTGCTCTGCCTGCTTTTGGTGGTTCGTCTGCTTGCTGCCGGGTTGAGCGTAGCTTCGGAGGTACCTTTCTTGAGCTGGTCGTGGGACACGTTTCTGCTTCTTCTGGGGAGTGGATCGTTGTGGCTCTGGTCTAGGTGCAGCTCTTGGTTCGCTTTGTTGCCTTGCTTCTCTTCTCAGGTCTGGTCGTGGGACGCATTTCCTCATCCACGGGTGCTGATCGTCGTGGACCTGGTGGTTAGCTGAGGCTCACTGGTATTCCTCTTCTCCTACTTCAGTTTAGTGTTCCCCTCATTATGCCATTATCGTTATCTGTTGGTTTTACTGTGCTTCCTCTCACTTTGTTGGGTAGGCTTCGTCGGTTTTTGGGTGTTGGCCCTCGGCGAGTAGTTTGGCCTTAGTGTCATTAAGCAGGGTTCCTTCAATCTCGATTTTAGTATAGTGTGTTCTTGAGGGTATTTCCCTTTAGAACTGTCTCCGTCGTTTGTGGTGTTGGCCACCGGCTTGATAGAGACCGCCTTCCAGTCTATGTGACAGAGGAATGGTCCTATTGAGATAGGGTGTTCTTGTTACTATTGCAGTAGAATGGTTTATTTCAGTACCGTTTGTTATTATGGTTTGGAATTCCGGGTTATGACCTACTCTTCCTTGAGTGCTTCATGGTGGCTATATACGGGTGTGAGTCTCCTTTTTTATCCGTCCTTTTTCTTTACCGGGTCTGCGTACCCTTCTCATTTTTGGGTCTGCGTACCCATTCATTTCAGGGTCTGCGTACCCACTCATTTCAGGGTATGCGTACTCTTTCACTTCAGGGTCGGAGTACCCTTTCATTTCAGGGTCGGAGTACCCTTTCATCACTGGGTCTGCGCACCCATTCATTTCTTTTCTGAGGTTTCCCCGGTGTGGGGTTTCAAGGTCTGTGTACCCCTTCTTTGCTTCACTCAGGGTCTGCGTACCCTTTCATCATCAGGGTCTGCGTACCCATTCATCATCAGGGTCTGCGTACCCATTCATCATCTGGGTCTGCATACCCATCCATCATCAGGGTCTGCGTACCCATTCATCTTCAGGGTCTGAGTACCTATTCATCTTCAGGGTCTGCGTACCCTTTCATTGCTATCAGGATGGTAGCCGTTGTTGTGATCCTTTTTGTTGGAGAGTCTGTAGCTAGACTCTCTTCTTGTACTCCTCTTTTTCCTTGAGAGAAGTTTAATTTAATTATGCTTTGCCGATCAAAAAAAAAATATCTTTGTTGTTTTCATGGTACTTTGCCTGTCATGGAATCTTGACTAATATCATTTCTTTGTGTTTTATGGATTTTATTTGAACATTTGTGTTTTCTTGGATTAGAATGTCCCAAGTTAACTTATTTTACAAACCTATTACTCATCAAAGTTTAGTTGTGTTTGAGGGCTTTCATATGCAGTAGATTAACATATATATATTTGTTATGTTATTGTTTCATATTATTGTATTTTAAGACTAATTATTTTTATTTTAAATTACAGGAGCATTGATAAAGAAGATAAACAATGGATTCGTTTTGACATCTAAATAATTAATTAACACTTTTGAAAATGAATCTAAAAAATATCATAATGTTAATTGATCAACTATTGACTTTAAAATTGCAGGAATAGAAATGACAACGGAAAGAAACTAAAAATGGAGGAGTTATCATATTTTTAAATTAATTCAATAATAATAAATTGTTATGTTCGTATGTTAACAAACATAAACCGAACAATTATAAAAAAAAATCCAAATTCACTCAGTTTTTTGGTTTATTCAAGTTGGTCGGATATATCCGACCCGCCCGTAATCCATCTGTAACATGGATGAGTGAGTCTGTTCTGAAATCCCGGTCTGATGGACAGATCACAGAAGGACTAATCTGAATTTGAATATTCGCGGTCGAGTCTCAATAAATACAGATCGACTTAGATATTCGTTCGTACACACCCCTACCTACTAAATCAAGCTGATATACCAAGAGCTTCAAATAATTTGCACATTCTTTTTTTTGGGGGGTACATCATCCTTATTCAACCCCTTCATTTTGTTCCACTAACCGAGTATTTCGTCATAAGATTGACTTTGAAACCTACGACTTCAAATTATGTCTCGCCCTTTTATCTTATATCATCTCTATGTCGTTTATCTTTCGATTACCATGATCAATAAAAGTTCCATTATTATACTTAACAAAAAACACAAAAGGTTAAATATCGAAACTTACGCTTAAATATTGGTCACGAACACTACACTACCCAATATTTCAAAATATAAATGCACTACCTTAAGTATTGGTCACACGATTTTGTTAGTAAAAATGGACAAAATATTCTATTTTGTTAGTCATATGACCTCAAATGTCATATAATGGATGGTAAAATGACGTTTTCCTTTTCATTATTTGACCTCTATACATTTTATAACGACCATTAACATTGTACCCTCATTAATGTTCCTTATAAATTGTATAGAGGTCAAATACTTAAGGGAAATAAACGTCATTTTACCATCCATTATATGACACTTGAGCTCATATGACTAACGAAATAGAATATTCCGTCTATTTTTAATAACAAAATCGCGTCACCAATATTTAAAATAATGCATTTTTCATTTTCAAATGCTAAATAATATAATGTGTCGGGACTAATACTTAAGGGTAAGTATTTGTATTTAACCCAAACACAAAGCACTCACAATGAGATGTGCATCAGCATAAAAAGAAGCCACGTGACCAACATGTCAACTCCCTTTCGGAAATCGGTGTCTTGTTCAATTGTCAAAAATACCCTCCGATCATTGTATAATATCCAACTGGCCATTAAATTATCCCATATTTTGCACACTGTACGAGAAAAGAAACAGAAGAGTCGCTCGAAATCGCACATACAGGACCTAGCCCTAATTCCCCCAAAAAAACCCTATTTGTCCCCAAATTCGATCGGCGCAGAGCTGAAGAAGATTGAGTCGCCCGCAGATTCAGAGAAGGAGATGATTGTGAGTCAAAATATCGTTTCTGAGGCGGAGATTATATGTCAGAAGACCATACCGGTGTTGGATGTCAAGTACCATCTGTGCGTCGCAACCCAGGAGCAAAATCTTCAGGTTGACGCCTCCTCGTCGCCCAAATCACCAATGTTTCGGGAAATCCGCGTCAACGAATCGATTTCTACCGAGGTCTCGCATTTTGAATCGGTACGTTTTCTTTTCTCAAATTGTTGCAGCTGATTTTGGGGTTTTTAGATTCGGTTGTTGTTCTTGCGGATTTGCATGATGGGATTGGGGATACTAATATCAGTGATGTTTTAGTTTGTTTTTTTTGTGGGATTTGGTGAATACGATTTTTTTTGTGGTATTATGAGCTTTGGGTTGTCGATTTGAATGAAGTAATTTCAGGAAATATCATGTTTTTCTATTTTTTTGCTCCTAATTTTGTTTTGGTTTTGGGAAGTTAAAATTTCTTGAGGGATAGTTCTTGGTATCTTATATAATTAGTGAATTTTAGTCAGAAAACTATGTGCAGTAGCTTATATTTGCTATATTACAACTTCTTGTGTTGTCTTATTTTGATACTATTTTTATGATCCTTTGAGTGATGAAATATTCATGTGTTAAATTTGCTTGTTGGGGGGTGTTAGATCTGACTTCTGAGGCCATACTGAAGATATTTGAATGCTGATGGGATTTTTGTGTGTTTAGTTTTTTGGTTGCTGAATGAGTACTATTGCAATGGATATGATGTAATCTTGTTTTGGTTGATAGTTGTTTTAGTGTGAACTCACGTGTATACATAGAAATGAAAAGAACTAAATTTAAAGGCTAGAGTTAACCCAACTAATAAAGTTGACCTTTTAGTTGTGAAGCCAATCCGATACATTTAGATGTCCTACCCTACACGTAAATGGGAGGGGTGAAGTGTAAACCCACATTGAATAAGTGGAAAAGTGAAGAGCTAAATAAGGTTGAGTTTTAGTTAGGGACCCGGGCTGATATATTTAGCTCGAATATACTAAAACTTCACAATGTTATCTTTCTTTTTTGTAAAATTAATGAATTATCTCTCTCCATAATAGGTGCTCTGCTATGCTTCTTTTTGTTGGGGTGTTTTTTTTTATAGTTTGCAGGCTTCTGTATCTTCTAGTCTCTTCTCATGAAGAAACCAATTTAAGTTTGGCATTTCCATGGTCATGATTTAGAAACTCTGAAGTCTTCGATTTAAGATGTCCAACTGTCATTTACTTCTGGATAGATATCACTGAACCGTGCAGAGATAAGAAAAAGAAAGGGCCATTAGATTGTTTTGAAACTCCTGCTCGATTTGTAGAAATATTCTGGTCAAATATGTCTGATTTTTATTCTTTGATTCAATTGCTTTGTATCTTCTTTGTTAGAAAAAACGGATTACATTGATAAAGGACACCCCTGGACATTGAGCTTATCTGCTCTTCCTTTCTTCTTTTTATCAGGTTCAGGTTGTGACTTGTAAAGACACCATTAAGGATGCTGTTTTGGAGTCTTCTGCTACAAAATTTGCCCCAAACATTCGTTCTGGGAGCTATACTGACATCGGGCCTCGGGTATCCATGGATGATGAACACATCAGGATCGATGATCTATCTGCACACCTAGGATCTCTTTTGAAGTTCTCTGAACCAAGCGCTTTTTATGCAGTGTTCGATGGACATGGAGGCCCCGATGCTGCAGCTTACATCAAGAAGAATGCTATGAAATTATTTTTTGAAGACAGGGATTTGCCGGAAATGTGTGACATCGATACTACATTCTTAAAAGAGCTGGAGGATTCTCATAGGAAAGCTTTCCAGCTGGCAGACCTTGCATTAGCTGATGAAAGCAGTGTTAGTAGTTCATGTGGAACAACAGCTTTGACTGCACTTGTACTTGGAAGGCATTTACTAGTTGCAAATGCCGGTGATTGTCGTGCAGTGCTCTGTAGGAAAGGAGTAGCGGTGGAGATGTCTCAAGATCACAGGCCTTCTTACATACCAGAACGCAAGCGTGTTGAGGAGTTGGGGGGCTTCATTGATGATGGGTATCTCAATGGATATCTCTCAGTCACCCGAGCCCTCGGCGACTGGGACTTCAAATTCCCACTCGGGTCAGCTTCTCCTCTAATTGCAGACCCGGATGTCCAACAAGTGTTATTGACTGAAGATGATGAGTTCCTCATCATTGGTTGTGATGGGATCTGGGATGTGATGTCTAGCCAATATGCTGTTAGTCTTGTGAGGCGCGGCTTGAGGAGGCATAATAATGATCCTCAGCTATGTGCCAGAGAACTGGTAATGGATGCTTTGCGACTAAATACATCTGATAACCTCACTGCTATTGTGATCTGCTTTTCTTCCCCCAAACCTATGGAGTCATGCCCTCCTCAGAGGCAAAGATTGAGCTGCTTTAATATCTCTGATGAGGCTCGGAGTAGGCTGAAGAGGCTACTAGAAGGTAATTGAGTGTAAATAGAAACTCATTGGGACTTGTTTATTCAAACAGTTGTGATGAGCAGAGGTATGATTGTCATAAGTTGGCTGTTTTCAATTTGAGATAGTTTAGAAAGAAATGAGAAGTAGCCAGCAGTTTTGTAGGAGTAGGAAGAGAAATTTGTTTTCCGGCTATAAAGCATTTGTGTGTTATGGATTTGTATCGTTCCAACTTGTTTCATGTAGCTAGCATATTTAAGGACAATGCTAGGTTAACTTTGTTTTATTTGGGTTTTGAGTTTAGATCATGACATAACCTGATTCACTTATTTGCTTGGTGATTCATGCTTTAATTTGTTTCCCTAGCATTTGTCCTTGCCATTTGAATATTCATTTTTGGTTCTCAAGGATAGGGATTACACGTATGTGCGTGGACTGATGAGTGCTCGTTTTCTTTGGCTCTGGTCTATTGCATCTGTTTGATTTTGGTCTCACAAGGTGCTGAGTGTGTCTGTTACTGTCAGTCCAAAAATTCATGCTATAAGAGCACAACCCTGATCAGTGGCTACACTAAATTAGGTGACCGTATCGTTAACGTCGATTAGTGTTATCACTGCACTAGTCATAGTCCGGATTGGAGTTTCGTTTGGCATCAACGTTGATAGGAACAACGAACTGAGAAGAGCCAGTTGGGGACTAATTCTAACACTAAATGTGTCGTCGTCGAAATCAGAGTTTCGTTTAGCATCAACGCTGATAGAAGTGACAAACCAAGGAGCCAAGGGCGACAATTCTGAGCATCGGCTACTCGAGTAATTAATAAGGACAGTCAATTAGTGAAAACAATTGAGCATACAGTGGAGACTTTTATTGATGCGAAAACCAAACTACAAGTAGATACTCACCAACAAGAGTAATAAGAAGGACAAAAAATCAAAGGGTTGAGACTCTGTTCTAACCAGTAGGTGTGGAACGCTCAACCCTATAACAAAGTACCCGACTTTACTAATGATTAAAAATAGGATGCAAGACTCTTGCTATTGTGACAGTACACATAAACTTTAGCACATTTCCTGACTTGACCTAACATCTGTGAAGTAGATTAAAGGGATTTGTGGGATACACGGTAGTTAGGGAGAACACCAGAAAGTGGAGGGATCGGGGTTTCGTGCTTTCACCGAGCATAGCAGGGCGGAGTGTGCCCCACGCACATTCTGTTGCATGGAGGGTCATTCATTTCCTCTACGAGGCTGCTTCGCAGACTTCGCCTCATCCTACTCTAGGAGAACTTGTGACCTACATGTGGGGGTCCCAATCCCTTAAAAGTTCATCCGAAATTCTCCAAGGGCTTTACCATTGGAGAGGCATTGAGAGGTTTTCGTTGATGTGGAGACACACCAGTGGGGGCAAGGTTGAGACAGTTACCTCCGAGTCCATTTCTGGAAAGATCTGCGGGTCCCCTCCGACACTTCATCTACTTGAGTATCCTCAGGATCCCTTCCCTCGTTGGGGCTCGCCTTCAGTATGAGCGACTACCGGTTTTTTTCTTCGACTATGGTTGTATTGGTCACATAGTTGTGAACTATCTGCGGGGACCTAGAAAACAGATAACTGATACGCCACCGATTCGATTTGTCCCTCATAAACGAGGAGCTTCCCAACCCCAGGAAAACAGTCTGCCGTGATTGGTCGGATCCGATTTCCTCTAGGATCAACCCGGATCAGGCCATTCTACCATGACCACAAGCTCCGGAAACCCCCCCCCCCCCAAGGTTCGAGCCACGACAATTGAGCCTAACCTGGATTGGGAACCAGATGTCCAAAGACCGATGCATGCCTCCCAATTGAGTATGGTAAAGCAAGCAAAACTCAATGCATGACCCCCTAGCACGACAAGCGGGGCGCGCGACCTACACTAGAAGAAGAGGACGCTGGATAACTTTCCCCTCCCGCTTGAGGAGGATGGCCTAGAAAGGCATTCTGTGAGGTTTGTAAAACAACCTCGCCATCTACATTGAGTCCCTTCGGAGACTTTCGGGGCAATGGGAATGAGTCGTATCTCATTCTTTTAGGATCTAACACCACTTGATTCCATGTCTTCTCCTTCTCATGGAGAACTCCTCGGCTGTATGGTGCTCCAAGAACGTGAGAGTGTAGGGCTCCAAGAACGTGAGAGTGTTGGATCCTGAGATAGCAATAAACCACCCACTGGACCAACGACTCCTCATTGATCGAGGTGAGATCGCGAGGGTGCTTGCTGCTTGTGCCGCTGTATGGTATGCCCCATTGGAAGGCGTTGAACCCTTGGATTCTAAGTCATATATCTCCCCCAAAAGGTGCTCCTACCTATCGGAAGGGAAATCATAGCTAGTTTCCAGGTTTCCCTCGGTCTCTCCTCCGCACGACTCCCTAGGAAAGAATGGGAGTATCCTCTAGTCGGGGTCGGGAATTGTGAAGGCCATATACCTTGCAATGAGGGGTTACTCAGAAAGCCCCAATAAGGCCCCATGACGGGAAAAGAACTAACTCATGGTCTGGGGGCCAGGTCGGACGCTCATTCCCAATGGAAAAATACCTGACATGGTCAAAGGATTCAACCTCCTCCTTCATCACCTTCCCCTCCTGATCACTTGGTCTCGGGGCCTTGATGTGAAGTTCAAAGTCTAGCAGATGATAGTACCACCCACGTGGGACTAGTTCGTCCCCATAATCACTCACCCATGTCGAGCTTGGGACCAGCAAGCCTCGAGTCAATAGGAGATCGTAGGGGGACTTGTTATCCCTTGATCCGCAAGGCATACCGAAGTCATATGCCTGACACAACTACAACTAAAGTAGTAATCATGCAGATGCTCATAAGTAATATGGAGGAGAATTCGTGCCTCCAATTCTGAGAGGCAGAATCATAGACGACTCTTGAGTGGCAACCGCACATCCACGCGCAGTCGGATACACATATAATCCCCCATCTCATCCCATCCGCATCATCGTCCATAGTGCACTTGCCTTCCCCATCACCTCGAACGGTCTTTCTACACCTGTGGGGGCTTCGCCAAGCGGTGCAGGGGTTTCACAAAATTCTTCAGGACCAACGGGTAGCAAGTCAGACATATGTGCGGATAGGGTGGAGGAAGATTCTGATGACTTGCCCTTAGTTATGGACTTGTATACTGATCTTGATAGGGCCCTCGTTCTGCTTATAGGTCGTTCACCGCAACCTCTTCAATCTGATGGTCCTTTCGCCATCCCCATCTCGAGAGCTCCTTCAGGGTTTTCCTCACCGCAACCTCTCCAAACTATCGTCCCTCTCTCCGATCGGTCACCTCCGTCGCTCCAGATTGAAGTTGATGAGGCCCTCCCCTAGCCGGATGCCTTCTCCGGGTTCTCCTCGTTGTTGATTGATGAGCGCACTAGTAAGAGTATCACCCATACTATGACAAGATTCGCTAAAAGCTTAGGGTCCGCTATAGAGGTTTGGTTGAAGAAGGCTTCAAGAAGATTTAAGAAACATTGAGTCCTCATTATAGCAGCAATGAGTCTGGTTGCATAGAGATGACTTAATTATCTGTTGTTTCTCTTTTCTGTTATTAGTATAGTCCTGACCCATTTTTGGGATTCTAGGTTCATTGCTTTGTTTCGTTAATAAATTTTTTTCTCTATGATAAAAAAAACTAGACAAGACACTCCCTAGCCGAAAATCTACACCCATGTTCCAAGCTCCCACCGAAAGGTTGGAGATGTAGACCCAAACCGAGAAATGAGTGAAAATCATGTCGAGAGGTCGCATTTGAGGCCAAAGATCTGCAAACAGGACCAGAGAACGCTTAGACACCCACGACTCCCCTTCCAGCACCCTAGCACTCTCATTCGTTGTCTTGAAGAAGCCAACTAGACCTCCTTCCAAAGGCGTGCCACCATGTCTGGTAGATGGAAAAGCTCGGCTAGCCAATCAACGAGTGACTATCAGAAGAAGATCATTGTGATCAACACCTGATTCGCCACTGCATACTCAAAGTTTAAACTCATGCCACATAGGTTAATCGTAGGCATAATTACCCCTCGGATGGCTAGGCCACCCATTCGGACACCAATCTCTTCCACCTTCACCTACATAGGATTTCCTGAGGCTCGCGGGCCTTGCCTATGGTCAGTACGCCCTGATGGACGCCCCCGTGGACTATATTCATTAGGACCAGAGGGACCACACATCCTTCCGATGACCTAATCGCCTTTGAATAAGTCATCTGCCTCTATGCCCCCTCCATCCCTGAAGAAGGAGCCGACAACCTTCCATCCTTGAAAGACTTGTCCCATCCACGGTCTCCATCTCTATGTCAATTATCACCGAGCCCCATCTCTTTCTTATCACTCTGGTTTGGTCGTTCCCGTCTCCTTGCATGACCAACACAAAGGAAACACGTCTCATTCCCTCTAACCCAGCCAGAGACACATGATGGGTCTTGAGGGACGAAACCACCACCCATGCGGTCCTGGGCCAGGGTCCCCGCACCGGGTTTGCTTCACCTTGAACCACCACCATCGTTGATGTGGGAGTTATTTCCATCTCTGCGAACCCTAATTGTGGAGAGAAAGCGAGGACTTGTAGAACTTATGTTTTAATATGAAGTCAAAACTTAAAAAAAAATCGAATAAAATATAGTGTATATTAGACCTATCATATATTTATTCAGTTAAAATAAAGTTCCAGGCCATTAACAGAATTACAAATAAAATATAGTGTATATTGGTGTGTTATGTGTGGTTCAGGTGAGGAGGACTCTAGGCACTTGTTTGTTGCTTACTCGTGGATCTAGAGGGTCTGGTCTCTGGTCTTGAGATGGTGGGGAGTCGTAGGTGTTCTTTCGTTGTTGCCAGCTCTTTTTCTTGAGTCTTGGACCTCTTTGGTGGGACTACGGAGGTTGAGGTCTGTGTGGACGAATATCCGATTGTTGTGTCTCTGGCATATCTGGCTAGAGCGCAATCGATGTGTCTTCTCAGGGTTCGCTGCTATTGAACCAAACATTCTTATAGCTAGAGTTCAGCAAGGATCTTTCTCCAACATAAGAGTGGTTGATCGTCTTTTTACCTTCCTCGAGTGGATCGAGTCTCCGACTGTTGCGCTAACTAAGAGTGCCTAAGGATGGATATATTATGTTTGAGGTGTTCAACACTTTTTGGGGTCGATTTGTCCGTTTTTGGGTGGAGGAGCATGGGTCACTTAGCCTTCTTGATGCTAGAGGATCCACCCATGCGGTCTCTTGTGGTACTATTCACTAGTCCGATCAAGGTTGCCCGAGCGATCTCTTGAGACAGTATTCACTAGTCTAGTGGGTTGGTGGTTGTTGTGGTGGATTGGGGTGGTTGCTTTCTCTTGTGTTCCTTGTTGTTTTTGTCTTTTGGATTGGTTTTTGTTGGACTTTGTTTCTGGTGTGTGGTTTCTATCCCAAGACCCACACTTATCTTTTTAATGCATTTATTTTTCTCTAATAAAAAAAACAGAATTACAAAAAACATACTGTTATTTGAAGTTTCGTCATTGTATTCCCTCCTGCCTCTACGTATTAATAGTTTAATTTAACAAATTTTAACATATTTAATAAAACAGACAACTAAATAACCAAATTCTAATCTCTCTACTAGGGTTTGCGCCTCCAATGGAGGACAAACCTAGCGTTTCAGCCGCTCACCGCCGCGTCTCACTCCGGCGCAGCCTCCACCTCTTCCGGCGTAGGTTTGGTCTCTCCTCTCCGCTGTCATGGCGTTCTCCCCGCTCTCCCCCCTCTTCTGGTGATGCTAAGCCGGGAATCGAGGATCTCCCATCTCTGCCAGGCAACCTACCGTGGTCCTCTTCGTCAACGATTCCTCCTTCCATTCTAGCGCTACCTCTGCAGCCGCCACTGAAACGGTCATCGCCGTCCCCACCTCCTTGGCCTCCACCGAGGCATGCGAGGGAGAGGAGGAGCCAAGATCAGGGTTGGAGCAAGGCATGGTGGAGGCGTAACCCTAGGAGCCGCGTCGCCCGAGAGAGGACTAGCCAGAGTACGATCGTGACAAATTTGGCCGGCGAACTAAGGTTTGAAGGAATAAGGACAGGGTGGAAATTGCTTGGAGAAAAAGCAATCGTGGATCGTTGCGTGAACTATCCGAGTCTTGGTTTGAAGATCGTGGTCGGGGAACTGTAGCCTCTGCCGTCCAGTCAGTCTTTGTAGGCTCGGTGCCTACTGAACAGGGAATCATGGATTCCCCTAGGGAGGGGAGCATCGGGGACTGGCCCAAGGAGGGGTCCCCGGACGATGTTTTGTCTCCCACCATCACCATTACTGTTGAGGTCTTTACTGATCTTTGGCACCCCACCCCCTTTTTCCATATTCTGTCCTCGCCCTTGGGGCACCGATTCAATACCGTCCATGACGATTATCTTATGAAAAGAATAACAAACATTCTTAAGTATTCTTGTCTTATATTTTGCGGTTAGAGAGTATCTGATGCACTCTATTATATTGAAATAACTTGATTAATGAAAAGTACCTTTTGCTCAAAAAAATAATAATAACCAAATTCTAAAGTTCAGTTGATTATTAATTAACAGGGTTCGGTTTTTTCCTCACCCCAACTTTATTTAGGAAGTGAATTCAAGCCTTAGACTATTTGTGGTCCGAACAGCCATTGAATAACTTCAAACTAGGACCACATATCATAATTTTTTGTAAATTTAATTGATACAGTCAAATTATGCCAAAGTGATGATGGGTAGGGTGGCTTCATCTCTCCCCTCCTTTTCTCAATAACACAATTAATAAGAATTTGGATTTGGATTAATAATTAAAAACTACATTTTGTGTACGTCTATTGTAAAAATCTACATTACATAATGTCTATGCTTTTAAATTATAATATCTTTTGATTATGACCATTTACTTACAAAATTGAAAATATTTTGTTAAAATTTTGAAATATTTCACTTAAATTATTATATAATATGATTTTTCGTACGTAGATAATACATAAATGTAATTTTCATATGTAAGTAATACATAATATAATTTAAAACTCAAACATTACATATTAAGTGACATTAACCTTACTAAATTCAATAATTTGTGCTTGCACATTGATCTGTTGACGTGGCAGGGGGCTGAGCTCCTCTCCTTACTTTCCGAAACAAACCCCATCCATCTTAGCCACTATGCTTGGGCGAGGTTGGCTCTATCTCTGTGAGGCTACCATTACTTGGCATTCTCATCGTCTTCTCTTTCATTATTTATTTATTCATTTATTTATTGACATAATGTACTAATTTCGTGAAAATAAATAACTTGCAAAAATGTGTTTCTAGTCCTATCCGTGCCGCCTCACCTTTTCACCAAACAATAAAGAGGATCTCAACCGTTGATTTCGTCTCAGTGGCCCCCACTCATTGTAGGACTAGATTTATTCCGAGAGAATCAAAAAGGATTTTCCATTTTATTATGCTTATTTTCCACGGCTCAGATTTGATCTTGCCCAACAATCTACGACGTGCGGACTAGTGCGCGGAGCACGAGATCACTAATTTTAATTCGAAAAAAGAAGACAATAATGAAGTAAAATTTAAACCTAATAAAATAACATCATGAAGCAACTCTGTCTTCAAAAGGCGCTGCTGTAACACCCAAAAACACAACGCAGCACAGCACAAAGTGATTGGAGAGAGAGATGGCAATGGCGAGCTTTGCCCGGAGGAAGGCGTACTTGCTCTCTACCAACCTCCGCAACTCTTCATCGGAAGTGCTCCGTTACTCTTTCTCCCTGAGCACCTTCTCCAGAGGATTCGCCTCTGGATCTGACGAAAACGACGTCGTCGTCATCGGCGGCGGTCCCGGCGGTTACGTCGCTGCCATCAAAGCAGCCCAGCTCGGCTTCAAGACCACCTGTATCGAGAAGCGCGGCACTCTCGGCGGCACTTGCCTCAACGTTGGCTGCATCCCTTCTAAGGTACGCTGACTACTTCTAGGGTTTCTCTCCTGATCCATCGATTTGTTGTGCGAGATCTAATGAGGTTTGATCATGAATAAGTTCGCTGTCTGTTTTGATCATAATTATATGTGCATATTTTGTGGTGTCTGTGAATTGTGGACTCGATTGAGTAACAAAAGATACTCACTCATCTTAGAATAAACTTCGCCGCTCTCGATTAGTAATTGATTGGACTGCAAATTGAGAAAACTGGAAATTGTTCCACTATGGCATGAATGTTAATTTTCAGTGTATGGGTAATCCATTTTGTGTGTTCTCTGGAGTTTTGGCTGTTATTGTTTCTGTTGTCAATGTCTGGAAAGAAATAGCTCTATTCAGATTGTTGACATATTGTTTGAATTGGAAGCAAAGGGATAGATAGAACTAAATTTTCTTGTTTGAGAAATATTGTTCGTCCAAGTACAGGGTGCTTTGTTTTAGTCCCTGCAAACAACATTAAATAAGCTAGCTTGGCAATTAATTAGTATGAAGACCAAAGCTCACTTACTACTTGGGAGCTGATACCGATACTAATAGCATATATTCAGAATGACCTTGTATATGGGATATCCTTAGTGCTACAGATTGCTTTTCTGTTTGTTGATGAGTATGTTAGTTGATTTTTTTTTCTCTAATATAAGTTATCTGTGTGATTTGGAAGCTAGTTGTGATGAAAGAAAAATTGTTCCGTTGTCAGTCACTTTCCATCTTTTTTCCTGAACATTTCCAGGCTACATTTAATTCAATAAAAGTATTTTTTCTTAGAAGATATTTTCCATGATTTATTTTGTTATAATAGGTTGGAAACCATAAATATTTTCGCTTTGGGGGAACTGATCTTCTGTTTGAATAGAAAAAAAAATTCTGTTCAAAGGGGTCTTGTTCTTTGACCACAAAGTACTTAATGTCTGATAATTTTGTATGGTATTGTAAGCAGCAAAAAGTTAGATGCCAATTTCTCATATGTTTTTTGTTGAACTAGTGTGGCCTAAATGTCCTCTGATGGAAAAAGTTGTGCAGTTACAGCTTTGGATAGAGGATTCTAGGGTGATTGGCCAAATAAGTTTGTCTTTCCATTCCAGAAATGCGTCCCTGGTGTCAATGACACATCTTATTTGGAATGAGTTTTTTCATTTGTTTCTTTTTTGTATTCAGGCACTCCTGCATTCTTCCCATATGTATCATGAAGCCAAGCATGCTTTTGCACACCATGGTGTGAAGGTCTCTTCTGTTGAGGTTGATTTACCTGCCATGATGGGCCAAAAGGATAAAGCAGTGGGTAATCTTACAAAAGGTATAGAAGGTCTATTCAAGAAAAACAAAGTGAATTATGTCAAAGGCTATGGCAAGTTCATTTCTCCTTCTGAGGTTTCTGTGGACACTATTGATGGTGGGAACACTGTTGTTAAGGGCAAACATATCATTGTTGCCACCGGGTCAGATGTCAAATCTTTACCTGGTATCACAATTGACGAGAAGAGAATTGTTTCCTCAACGGGTGCTTTAGCTTTGAAAGAAATTCCTAAGAAACTGGTGGTAATTGGGGCAGGTTACATTGGCCTAGAGATGGGCTCAGTGTGGGGTCGCCTTGGCTCAGAGGTAACAGTTGTTGAGTTTGGCCCAGACATTGTCCCATCCATGGATGGGGAGATCCGTAAGCAATTTCACAGGGCCCTTGAGAAGCAAAAGATGAAGTTCATGCTCAAAACTAAGGTCGTTGCAGTTGATACTACCGGAGATGGTGTGAAGTTGACCCTCGAACCATCAGCTGGCGGTGAGCAGACCACTCTGGAGACTGATGTTGTTCTTGTTTCAGCAGGCAGGGTTCCATTTACAGCTGGACTAGGTTTGGACAAGATTGGAGTTGAAACTGACAAGATGGGACGAATTCTGGTTAATGATAAGTTTGCTTCCAATGTCCCTGGTGTGTATGCAATTGGAGATGTTATTCCAGGCCCTATGCTGGCCCACAAAGCAGAAGAAGATGGGGTTGCTTGTGTGGAGTTTCTAGCTGGTAAGGCAGCTCACATCGACTATGATCTGGTTCCAGGTGTTGTCTATACCTTTCCTGAAGTTGCTTCTGTTGGAAAGACTGAGGAGCAGGTTAAGGCTTCTGGTGTTGCATACCGCGTTGGAAAGTTCCCACTCATGGCAAACAGCAGGGCCAAGGCTATTGACAATGCTGAAGGATTAGTGAAGATCGTGGCTGACAAGGAGACAGATAAAATATTGGGTGTACATATCATGGCACCAAATGCTGGGGAAATGATTCACGAGGCAGCGATTGCTCTGCATTATGATGCTTCGAGCGAGGACATAGCTCGAGTGTGCCATGCTCATCCAACAATGAGTGAGGCTTTGAAGGAAGCTGCCATGGCCACTTACGACAAGCCCATTCACATCTAGAAAATTTACTTTCATTTCATTTTACAGATAATGGAATGACTTGGCAATGCCATAACACTCTGCATTCCTATATTTCCGTCATTGTGAAACAGATTTAAGTGTCTGAATAGAAGTTTCTTGTTCATTTCCATTATCTACAATGACTATCGCATGTTTTTGTATTTTTTATTGTGGAAATTCAAATAAATAGAGAGTTCATGGAGTTGATTCATTGTTTACTACGTGGAGGATTGTAGCCAATATGAGGATGTTGCAGGTACAGGTGCTATTGTCTGATGGCTTTACTGTCTGGGAATTTTGGTCATTCTCTTGCGACACAAAATTCAGTCCGAGCTTATTGTCGCTCATAGTGGGATTTCGATTGATTTTGTGGTAGGTCAGTCTCCTCCTAGTTTCATCCAGTCAAACTCACAATTTGATTTTTTTTTATCATTGCGCAATTCAACCTTTGAAGGGAACAGTGGATGATCTAGTCGTTGGGTAGATTTGTCTCCCTCTCTGTATATGGGGGTAGAGGAATGCCCGTTTCTCCATCTCTCATTGTTGCTTTCAAAGCTCCTCGGCATAATTTGTCCCGGTCTAGTTAGGGGTGAGTAAGTATCACCGTTATTACTGGTACCAACCGACATCGAAATCGTAGTAACCGACGATAGAACGACCGGAGCCAACGAAAAAAGTCAAGAACCTCTTCTCGGTTGCCGGAGTATTAATGTGAGTCGGGCGCATAGTCCTAGTCGCCGAAGAAACCCGGGGCATGTTGGGGGGTTAGGATAGACCATTGTTTGCTAGAGTATTGTCCCAGAGGAGTTGAAGGAGAAGCTATTGAACGTCTCAGGGAATTTGACGCTCACGTTGCTGGGAACTAAGAGGTAAATCACGACGACGACTCTGCAGAGGGCTTTGCCAGAAAAACTACACTAATATGTAGCAAAGATTCTACTGTAGCTGTGCCGGGAAAACATCTTAAAACAATGTTGGAGGGTCGTGCCGTCGAGAGAATCTATTGGGCAAAGGAAGCTTCGCCAGAGAAGAATCAACATCAGTGGAGAAGAAAAGTCGGTTTGTTGCTGAGGATGGAAGACTCTACGACTATTACTTATGAACGTAAACAACTTTCGTTATTTAATGCTGTTTACCGGTCTCGCCACATGTAGTCTTCCCATTCGTGGTCAACAATTCAATTGATCGAATCTCTCTGATTGTAAAAGTTGTCAGCGTCGAGCAATCTGTCGACGCAAACTTCAAAACCCGTAAGCGCCTTCGACCGAGATCCAGGTATTTGCCCCCACTTTTTGACATAATCCACCGGCCAAAAACGACTCTTCTACAAAAGCTCTAAAAGGTAATGTAATTGAATGAGTTACTTTCATCTCCTCTGGAATCAGACCGGTAATAAACCGGTCTAACCAAAAACACTGGCCCGAGGTCCGAGCATTTTGTGTAAAGGCTAGGTAGTAGGTACACGTCATGACCTTCCGCTATTTTGTTCTCGACTTCGTCATTTTCGTCTCTTTTCACTGTCAAAGCCAAAGAAAACTGGACAAAACAAAAGCAAAATTATTCATCGCAGCACTCTCTTCTTCCTCTCCCTCGCAACTTCCTTTTCTCTTCCACAATCCTTCTCTTCTCTTTTCACCCACCCGATCTCATCGTCCCCACCTCCTCCAAAACCGATTTTAGGGCATAAATATCTCCCTTCAAAACCCTTCGTCGCTCTCGGCACACCTCCATCAATCCCCGAGCCTTTCTTCAGGATTGATCGGAAGGAAGAATGTTCTTCAGCGGTGATCCGTCCACTCGGAAGCGAGTCGACTTGGGAGGTCGCAGCTCCAAGGAAAGGGATAGGCAGAAGCTTCTGGAGCAGACCAGGTTGGAGCGCAACCGCCGGTTATGGCATCGCCAGCAGAACTCGGCGGCAATCAAAATTCAGGTCTTGCTTTAAGCTTTATATGGAGGAGAATATAATTACTCCATGGATTTGGTTTATTTGAGCTTCATAGTCCAAGATGCATGAGCATTCGTCAAGCATTGTTTGAAGAATGTGACCTAAGCTGATATATGGGTGGGTTTTGACTTAGATTTTAGACTATAATGTGTGTCTTGGATACTTTAGATGCATATGATCGCTGCATTGTCTGAAAAAGAATTAATTGTCTGTTTGTAATTGGACGAGTTGTTAACTTGTAGCAATGTGATTCTTGTTCTTCAGTTGAATCCTACTGGATAATTTTGGCTTGTTTAGTTGGTTTTTTTATGGATTATTTGGTATTGAGCAGTTGGTGTGTATTTAGATTGTCCATGTGTTGATTAATGGAGAGTGCCTGTGAATTGGAAATTGAATTGATGGATTTGCTTCATGATCAAGATGACCTGTACACGAATTGCTTCTTGATAGAGTTCATGCATAGGGTTTTCCAGTAGTCCCTCATTGACGCCATACCATGTCAGGAATGCATAGTAACATTTAGTGTGAACATCTGTTGAAATTGTTACGGGATATTGTTGGCTAAAATTAGAAGATTAGAAGCGGGAAATGAATAACAGATTCTTTTGGCTGACAGATGTATGAAACATCTATAAGCACTGAAATGGCCTTATAGAATAGTTATAACTGGACGTACCCACCGTTTTAAAGTGCTAGAGGAACACGTTTCTACGCCTGCCAAATACTAAAATTTTAATCAGCCAATGTATTATTTTTTATATGGTGGAACTGCATCTTCTCTCCTGAGTTGCCATCAAAAGCTTTATATGTAACTTCTCCTAACCGCTCAGTATAAACACTTAAGCCAAGTAAATGATATGGCATAATCAGCCGTCATTTGATGCCCATCTAGCACATCAATGGTTAGGCATAACTGTGGTATTTAAAAGTATGGAGTAGCAGCAGTGCATGACCGTTGTATCAAATGCAAAGTACATGTAGTGAAGCAAACACATGATGAGTTGTGTATCCTTTAAATTTGTTTGCTTTCACATTTATGCAAACCTTTTTCTGTAATATTAAAATGCGCTCAATTTGATCTACTAGGCTAATATAATCATTGTTTTGGTATGGAGTAGCAGCAGTGCATGACCGTTGTATCAAATGCAAAGTACATGTAGTGAAGCAAACACATGATGAGTTGTGTATCCTTTAAATTTGTTTGCTTCCATCACATTTATGCAAACCTTTTTCTGTAATATTAAAATGCGCTCAGTTTGATCTACTAGGCTAATATAATCATTGTTTTGGTATGTTATGTTTCTTCCTTCAAGCTTCAATACCCTTTAATTACTTAAAGAACTTGCTTTGAGCTTTCTCTCAACAAAGGGTTGGCCTAAGTTTCCCTCTGATATTCTAATAATACCTGTGACTGAGTGTATCCTGGAGCAATATGCTCACATTTCTATAAAGTAGATCCAAATGAGAGTCCCTACTGTTCAAATATATTTGATTTCATGCGTCATAATTCATTTTGGAGTTATTTTTGAAGCCCCCCCCCCAAATAATTTATGATTCAATTATACCTTGTTGATCCCCATTCCCTCCATTTCAATTGACTGTCACACTTCCTATGCTTATCTGTTCCAAAGTTATTGTCAGATTTCAGATATCTTATAATCTTACCCCTTGAACTGTTATTTTCTTACATTAGCATTTTAATACCGAACATCAATACATATAACTACCCTTGTTTCAAACGCATTAACTTAGGTTTTTTGTTGCAAGGGTAATCTTCAAAGAAATGGTATATCACATGCGTAAATGCATCAGTCAAGTTTCTAATAAATGTTTGTTTCGTAAAAGATGATAGTTGTTTTGAGATAGAGGGTATACAGTTATTAGTACTTTGTAATGACTATTTAGATAATCACAAACATTTGCTTAATTGGTAGTATGTAATCATGCATTTTTCTTATAATACTTACTGTCAGTATCTGGCTCAAGTAGTTGCTTGGTTTAGTTGTCATAACTCTATTGTACTTTTTGCATAGTGCTAACTAATACTAGCTACAGAAATGCTTCAGAGGGAGAAAGGTTGTGGAAGCTGAACATTCTAAGGTGAGAGAGCAGTTCTATCTCAGCTACGGGGAGCACTGCCAGAATGTTGACAGGTAGTTCTGTCATCTCATATAAGGTTGAGCTTGATCTAGTACTTGCTAGTTCACCTCTGCTGGCAGTACTTGTCATTTATTATATGTCATCATATTTCTAAATGGCCTTATCTCCTGTGCACTCAGGCATTGTTTTGGTCCAGATTCAGACTTCCTCCGTCAGCTACTTTTTTTCTTCAATGCTCATAGTGCTGGTGACTGTTTGGTTCTTTTGGAAACATGTCGGTTACTTCAGCAGTTTGTCCATGATGGTGGTACTTTACTAGTTTCCAACTTAAGTACTGTGCTTGGACTGGATATTTGAAATGCAGTTTCTATTAGTCAAATTTTGTATCATTGCAACTTTGTGGCCTGCCTGGTAATACATGTGTGTGTAAGTTTTGTGTCTTCACCCTTTCTCCACCCAACATTTAAGTCTGGCAGAGTATAATGGTGTGTGTTTAGCTATCTCTATGTGAAACTCTCTTTTTTTCACTTGTTGTTGTTGTAACTTAAAGCTACAAAAATCATTTATGATCAAGGTCTTTTGATCCTAAAGTATGAAATCCCGTTCATCCAGTTGTTGATAAACCTCAAATATCTTGTGAAATTAAGGATCATCTGAACAGTGCCACTTAATTTGATAGTATTTCAGATGTACAAGTATATTTGTTCCAACTCTTTGAGAAATCTTATATTGTAAAACTTTATCGTGATAACTGTTCTAGTTACAGCGACTATATTCATTGAGGGTGCAGTTTGTGAATTCTGCCAGCTAGTTGCGTCTTGATGAACTTGCTTCATCATTGTTTCTCTTTCTTGAAAACATGGGATTGGCTAGTCAATCCTTTAAGCAACTGAAAACACTAGGGCACGTCAGCATCAAATACTGACTGTGTTGGACCAAATTGCAGTCTTCCATTTTACCTTTCTGCACATAGCTTAATCTTGAAACTTGTTTGCTTCAACTTTTTAGTTCTTACTTTTTATTCCCGTGACATTAATATATTCTCATGATTTCGTGACAACCTTGTTCTCTTGCATCATGTGATTGTGCTGGTTCACCTTGCAGCTTAAACTTTATATGATGATATTAACAATATCTGAATATCACAGGAAATGCTTTGAGCCTTTTTGGTGGCACGGATTATTCTTCTAATAATTCTTTAGTGGACTACAGAGTGAAGCAACTATCATTTTCATGTATATGGGCTATACACCAAAATAGGTAGGCAGCATAAATGCTTTTTGTAGGATTTATCATATCCTTATTATCGTCCATGCTTCTGAAATTAAGAGGTAATTGCATCTTGTTGACTGAGCTTATGACGTAGGCTCAGTCTCACACTGGTTTAGATTGAACTAGTGGCATTGCATCCCTTCCCTTCATTTTCTTGGAACTTTGAAACCAAAAATTTCCCGTTAGCATTTCATGCTTGATTGTTGGAACACTCGGCTGCAGCCATTATGTTTATGTGTGCATATAATCATGGTGAAATGTTTTGCTTCCTGAAGCAAGCATTGCTTATTAAGTTGTTAATTGAACAGAAATCAACTAAAGGATCAGCTTTTGATGTCACCTGAGGAATGTGGCCCTACAACACCCTTGCTTGAAGCAGTTGTGCTTCTGATAGATCCTAAACTTCCGTGGGCTTGTAAGACGATTAGCCATCTCATGCAAAGGAATGCATTCACCTTATTTAGAGATATTGTTCTGACTGCCAAGGTAAGCCATCTAATTTAGCTATGTAGTTTTTTTTTCTTGTTTCAATTATTATGTTCTATATGCCTTTTGCCATGTTTTTTTTTTGCTTTTATATGAATATGCTTGTTCCGCAATTAAACTTTAGACTCCATATTTGTTCTATTATACATCCCCAAATTGAGCTGAAGGTGAAAGCAGATAATGTATTTGACTCTGGCTAGTTAGGCTGTAAAATATGAACTACTGGACTCAAGTTAAGTTTATCAATGCTTAGTATTAAGCCACTTTACTCGAGTAAAGTCTATACCTACCCAAAACTGAGATTATTCTGTTTTTCTTTCTATTATTCAATGTGGGCCTTCTTTTGGGTAAGATCTGCCTATAGTATGTATAGAACAAATATATTGTTGATGGCTTGGATTGAAATTTAAATTATGGACTTTTTTTGAGGAACTGCACCTTCTGCATTAGAGTGGTGCTAAAACAAAGAGTATCATATTGCTATTGTTTAGGTTCTGGTGTCATTTATATATTATTGTTAGATTTGCTTGTTTGACTCCCTCCAAACAATTTGCTTTTTGTGATATTGGTTTCTGTTGCTGTTATAAGCTAATGTTTGGAGTCGTAGGGTCTCTATTTCGGATATTCGCTCGATGTCTTTTGTTTATGGATTTTTTTGTCATGCCACACCCACCTACTCAACTCATCTTTGTAACCTCTTTATACTATGATTTGGTTTTGCAGGAAAATGCAAGGATAAGCAATTTTGTAAATAAAATATCTTCTTTAGAACGTGTGCTTACCCTCATGGTTTCTCACATACGTGACAAGCCATGTATTTGCCCAGTTACTGATCCGCGGTGGAGTTTCTCGTCTCAGATTCTTACTATTCCATTCCTGTGGCTGCTTTTCCCCTATTTAAAAGAGGTAAGCTTTCTATTAACTATCTTTTCCTTCTGGGCCTACTGTTTTATCTCCGAAATCGTTTAGAAATATCAAGTGGTGGCATAAGTTATCATTGATCAGATAACCATGGACTATACATTTTCTGTGGCTGCTGTCCTTATTTTTTTGTGAACAATTTATAGATTTTGCATGCCTATTTTTTGTTCATCATGCAAAATGCTTCAATGCATTTTTCTATGGTGCTCTTGTTTGTTAAGCTGTTCCATATTTCATCATTATCAAGAGGTTATTGCATGTAATTATTGGAGTGTATTCTCTGATCCAGGTATTTGCAACACGGGAACTGAGCCAACAATATGTTCATCAGATGGCAATATATGTGAAGAATCATGCTAATGTATTGCCCAATGATACATCAGTTGAGTTCCCTGGTTATGCATGCCTTCTTGGAAATATACTGGAAACTGCTGGAGTTGCTTTATCACAGCCTGATTGCTCGTTTGAGATGGTAAGTAACTTAAGTAATAGTTCACCATTTCTCTTATATTTGGACACATTGATACATACTATACATCAAAATTTATTGTGTAATCAGTTCTTTCGACAATTACTTTATATTCATCCTCTCATAAAAGTTCGGATTCTATATGTGCCTGATCAAAAATATGCTCTCGCGTGTAATGACTGTTCTACAGTTTTGTTGATGATGCATGTTTTTCCAGAATAATACACTTCATTCTAGTTTAGTTTTCTTGATTGTGCTTTTATATCTGCTCAAGTAATATCCTTAACGGGCAATTAGTGATCATGAAAATGATACAAATTTGCTGAATTTGGTGATATAGGTATGACAAACTATTCAAGTGTAAAGAAAGAAGCAAGTAAATTCTTTTGTTGTTTGATGAATATTCTCTTTGGTAAACTACCATCAGTTTTGTAGTTTCAGTACATTGGTTCAATTACATTTAGAAGCTAAACGACTCTTTTTTTATCTAAGCAGGCTAAGGATCTTGCTGCTGTTGCAACATTGTTACTAGAGGCACTTCCTCCGATAAGATCAAGTAGGGATAGCAAAGAAAGTACGCTGTTGTCATCATACAATTAAGCTATATGTTTAGTTGTTAGTTTATTTTGCCAAATTTCTCACTTGAATTTGTGAACTCATTTTTTGTTTTGTTTTTAGAGCTTTTCAATAGATTGATTGACATGTGTGGGTTATTATTTGGACTTCAGGTTCTACACAAGGTGATGATGATATGCCAGTCAGTGATCAGATAACTGAGATAGTTTTGAATAGTGATTTGGAAAAGCAAATATCCAACGCTATTGATTCACGCTTTCTTTTGCAGTTGGTAAGTCAAGCCGTTTTTTACAATCACTAATGCAATTTCTAATCATAACCTTAAACAAAAAGTGGATTTTCATAATGTGAGTATTATTATGTTGGAGCAGACGAATGTGTTATTTTCGGGGCTATCAATTGTCAGTGGTTCACAGAATGATGGACCGGATGATAGAGAGGTGGCAGCTGTTGGAGCTGCATGTGCATTTCTACATGTAACATTCAACACTTTGCCACTTGAACGAATCATGACTGTTCTAGCATACAGAACTGAACTTGTCCCAGTGCTTTGGAATTTTATGAAGCGCTGCCATGAGAATCAAAAATGGTCCTCATTATCTCAACAGTTACCATATCTGTCAGGAGATGCTCCTGGTTGGCTATTACCTCTGGCAGTTTTCTGTCCTGTGTACAAGTAAGATTGCTTGTTCTTATTTGGTGGATATATATCCATGAGTTTATGAAAAATATTCTACTCATATTTAGTTGGTTTGATGTACTATTTTGATTCTGAATCATATATTGCACATGGTTTGCGCAACGATAGTTATCAAGCCATTTCCCAAACAATGTTGGTCAGCTACGTGAATACTGAATCGTTTAGCTAGGTTTCTTGGCTCATTTCTTCCGTTTCATCCTATCTAATGCCATCTGCTCCTCTGCCTCACTCGTGTGGCTTTTCAGGCACATGCTCATGATAGTGGACAACGAGGAGTTCTATGAGCAGGAGAAGCCTCTTTCACTGAAGGATATTAAGTGTCTGATTATCATACTCAGACAGGTAAATTCTTGGTGAAGAATCTATACATGAACACATCAGAAGAAACAATATATGTAGTACCTCAATAACTTCACCCTGAAAGAAATTTTGTTTGACTCGATTGTATTTAGTTTTGGAAAGGAAACATTGATGTCCTTTTGCCAGATAGTGACAGCTCGTATAGTAGGATTCTATTAAGTTTTCGTGCCAGTTATATTAGCTTGGATGTTATTTTATTTTAGTTTGGCTGTTCTGCAGGCTTTATGGCAGCTCCTATGGACAGATCCCAAGGTACCCTCTAACTGGGGAAGACTTCTCAGCAACACCACTGCTCACAAGAGGAGTCCAGTAGAGTTCATTCAGCACAGAGTTAGCATTGTAGCATCTGATCTCCTCTCACAGGTATTTGCATATATAAGTTACTGAACTTGATTCTAGTTTAATAAATCATCACATCTTTTTTGGAAACTTATGGTTGTATGCTTTTCCATGCTTACTCTGTAACATTAAGATCCCCACTGGCTTGGTTCGGGTGTGGTGACTGGTGAGTGAGGAGTTTTCTGTCTACAATGCTCGTGTGAGATCAGGATCATTATATATCTTAATTAATGAGGGGATGTGATGACTTTTACTTATTATTTACCCAGGAAGAAATGTTAATGTGTCCTTGACCATAAAAATGCTCCATACAAAATACTAGACAATTTTAAGCTAATTTGTCATCTTAAACTGTTAATGTAGTTGCAAGATTGGAATAACAGACGACAATTTGCACCACCAAGTGATTTCCATGCTGATGGCGTCAATGACTTTTTCATATCTCAGGTAATACTTCATGAATTCTTTATTGTCTTTTTTTATATTCTAGGGGCCTTTCTGGATGCTACTTCATAATTTGGTGTTTTCTTTTCTTTTTCAGGCTGTTATTGAAAATACCAGAGCCCATGACATATTGAAGCAAGCTCCTTTTTTGATACCCTTTACAAGCAGGGTGAAGATATTTGCTGTAAGTGGTTTTACATTATGCAAGTCTGCTTTTGGCTCTTTCATATTGAAGGATATGATTTGATATCAGTCATGTTTTTGTTTATGAGGGAATAAACTGCAAACAATTTTTATTTTCAATGTCTTTTATATTAAGTATTTTGTATGAGTTTATCTACAGTCACAATTAGCAGCTGTAAGGCAAAGACACGGGTCCCATGCTGTTTTTACCAGAAATCGGTTCAAAATACGAAGGGATCACATTTTAGAAGACGCATATAATCAAATGAGTGCATTATCTGAAGAGGATCTTCGAGGATTGGTAATATCCTTTCCTTTTCATATTTATCCTCTTTGCTGACCCATATAAAGGAAGAAGAGGACGGTTTTGATTTTATTCAATTCCAACTAAATAATTTAGTTGATGGCATGCAGATTCGTGTAACATTTGTCAATGAACTTGGAGTAGAAGAGGCTGGTATCGATGGTGGTGGAATTTTTAAAGATTTTATGGAGAACATTGCACGAGCTGCCTTCGATGTGCAGTATGGGTTATTTAAGGTGATTATTTGTTTACATTTCAGTTGTTTTTTAAACATTTCTTCCTGCAACTCTTGGGAGATGCTAGCTAGGTATTTTTGAGAATTTTAGAATGGATTCCTAGTTCCTCTCCTATACTGGATACCAACCTAATGCTGGTTTGGTAATTGAGCACTAAGCAGCAATGCTCTGACACTAATGGCTTAACTATTCAGTACAGAAATGTTGTCTTCCTATTGGTTCTTGGTCTACTGGTTTGTAATTTCGATAAGGTTATTGAAACATTGTATTCGATTTTCACTGTGCGTCTGCCTTTTGAAGAATTTCTGTTCACAAGTGTGTTTTCATGTTTCTAGTACTCGGATTTTGAAGAAAGGCACATGAATTTTGGTTTGCTTAATTGATATGAATTTTGACTGAGGAGAAATGCTAACATGGAATAAATTTAAGAAGCTAAATTTTTTTGAAGTTATAATAAATTATAGAATCCAGTGTATTTACAGGAATGCTGACTGGTTTAGAATTATGTGTCTGAAGATGCTACCTTAATTTAAGTTTTGATGCTTGTTAAACCACGACCCTGTAGCATTTGGGAAGTAAATGAACCGTAATATATGCAGATATTGGATTGAATTCGATGGAAACAAGCATGCAATTGTCCAAAAATACATCTTTCGTGGTGCGCTAAAAAATAGAAAAATCGACACGGCCTGGTGCATGCTGTGTCTCAGCTCTCAGGTTATATTGACTTTTTTCCCTTTCTTTTCTTGGTGTATTTAGGAAACTTCCGATCATCTGCTATTCCCAAATCCTGGATCAGGAATGATTCATGAGCAACATCTCCAGTTTTTCCATTTCCTTGGTACACTAGTTTCCAAGGTAAGATATCTTTATTTATGTATTTTTTAAATTTATACTTATGACTTATCTTTTTCATTGCTGTTACATAGCATCTCAAATACCAACTTTTCAAGTTATCATCTTTGTTTTCATATGCCACATTTTTCTAAATTTGTGAACCATAACTTAGGAGATATTTTCAGTCTAGTTTCATGCTAGCTTGATTTTGCTAAATTTGTCAAACCATTATTTTGCAAGCTTCTGGTGACATGTGCACCTAATTTGCTTTCCAACTGATCAGCAGAGTCTCTACCTTTAATGGTACATCCTGAATCCCTGATGTGACATCATGTTAATACTGTTCTTGCAGGCCATGTTTGAAGGGATACTGGTTGATATACCATTCGCAACATTCTTCTTGAGCAAATTAAAGCAGAAGTAAGATTTCTGGTTTTCTCCAGTTCAAATTTGCCTGCATATACTTTGCACTGAAAGAATTAATATATGTCAACGTCAATCATAAAAGTTGTTCACAAAGAACTGTCTTTATGTTTGAAGTGATTTGTTTATGAGGTTGCTTGACAAGTATTTGTATAAAATGACTTAGTTTTACAGGTTATAAGGTCTTTACTGATGTAAATAGCTTACTACTCATCATTTGCAGTCTAATATGAATGCATGCATGTTGCTTGGGGTAACCATAAAATGATGAAATTCACCGGAAAATACTAGATTGCATCTTAGTGGCTGTCGAATGTTGCTGTATTGTTGAATCATTTGATGATATGTGGCTGACTGTTAGTGATAAGCAGGCCCAATGAAACTGAAATCCCTTACTGCATTTTCTTTTGCTGATATTGTTTTTTGGCTTTGCTAAGGTATAACTATTTGAATGACTTGCCTTCCTTGGACCCAGAATTATATCGCCATCTTATTTTTTTGAAGGTAATGTTTTCATCTCCTTTCTCTAATTTTTATGCATCTTTTTATGTGATGGGTGTGGATGGGAGGATGTGGGGTATGATTTGCAATTTGAGCACCCATGGGGGTCTTTATAGTGTGAGACTACACTTGAAATTCAATGGAGCTAAGCCCTTGCATGATTCTACAGGTAGCATGAGCAAGCTTAAAGGTTGTATAGATTTTTTGTTTGTTCAATTCCTGATTAATAGGATGGTAACAGACTAAGAGCTATTTCCCGGTAAAAAATAGTTCAGCAAGTATCAGACATAGTAGGATAAGTAGAACCAATATTTCCCCCTATAGTTTTCTTGTGTTTCATTGCTACTAGATTTATTGTTCCTTTGTTGTTAGGCTCCAACATTGGTAAGCACAAAGAAAACAAGTTGAGCTTACTTATTATCAACTCAAACTAGTATCATTTAAAAGTCGGCCAGCCTTGGGTTAAAGGGTCAATCTTGAGTTTGCCTTTGTTTCTACATTTCAAGCTCGAGCTTGGCTCATTTGTATGAACAAGTCAAGCTGGCTACATTCAGGTTATTTGTATGTGATAAATAATCTATAGGGATAATTGTCAAAACATGCACTAAAGTTTCGTCCACAAATGAAATAGTGCACAATGTTTCGTCCACGTTGTGTGGCTACCCTAAAGTTTCGTCCACGAACATTTGTTAGTAAAATTACTTATGAAACCTAAATCAGCAAATTACTTTAGGGTAGCCACACAACGTGGACAAAACGTTGTGCACTATTTCATTTGTGGACGAAACTTTAGGGTAGCCACACAGCGTGGACGAAACGTTGTGCACTATTTCATTTTGTGGACGAAACTTTAGGGTAGCCACACAACGTGGACGAAACGTTGTGCACTATTTCATTTGTGGACGAAACTTTAGTGCATGTTTTGACAATTATCCCTAATCTATATATGGATCATCATTAGTATTTGCCTTTTCCACTTAATCTATACTTGAGTATTTGTGCCAAATTAATCATTGTTAGTTTCCAGTTTGAGCAACTTCAAGTAGCATGAAAAGAATCAAAATATCTAGCGAATCAAAATTTGAAATAGAAGATAGTTACTGCTTTATCAATTGTGTTACATTCACAACGTTCAGGTATTTTACCTTTGCTTTCTTCATAACGTGATCTGCAGCATTTTGAAGGTGATATCTCTGAGTTGGAATTATACTTCGTAATTGTAAATAACGAATATGGGGAGCAAACAGAAGAAGAATTACTCCCTGGAGGAAAAGATATGCGTGTTACTAATGAGAATGTCATTACATTTATTCATCTTGTTGCCAATCACCGTTTGAATTTTCAGGTACACCTTCATTTCTGTTGATTTAGGTTCATTTTATTTATGTCTTGTGTGTAATCTTAACTTTATGAAATGATATTGCTTTCAGATACGCCAACAAAGTTCTCATTTTTTGAGGGGGTTTCAACAACTTATACCCAAAGATTGGATTGATATGTTTAATGAACATGAACTTCAGGTATTTATTCTTAGTGGCTTGTTCTTATTCTGTATGTAGAATGACAACCAAAGGTAGGTTGAAGCATGTATGTTTGTTTCTGATGTTAACTATATTTTTGATACCTGTGTTTACAGTTGCTGATATCAGGTTCACTTGACTCCTTGGATGTCGATGATTTAAGGGTCCACACAAATTATGCGGGTGGCTATCATAGTGTAAGACATTTAATTTGTGTGTTTGGAATGCGTCTGTTCATGGACTTTATGGCATTTTAGTAGTATTGTCCTCAGGTGTCGACCTTGCTTTGCAATGTTCTCATTTTTTCTCGTTAAAATGATCTATATCTTTCTTATTTTTGGATTGTTGATGCCTCATTTATGCATGAAAATATGAAGTATTTGCTATGATTAATTTTGTGAAGTTTTCTGTCAGTAAATCTTGGCTGGTTGCCAGAGAAAATTGCGAACTTCTAATATTATTTTTGGCAGGAACACCATGTCATCCAGATGTTCTGGGAGGCTCTGAAAAGCTTTTCGCTGGAGAATCAAAAGAAATTTCTGAAGTGAGTTCCAAGTTATCTATAATTAGGACCCTCCACTGTTTGCTTCAATTTATTGTGATATTGTTACCTTAAAATCGTAATGATATGGACCTCATAAGGACAGTAACTAAGCTCGTTTTTTACAGGTTTACTACTGGCTGCTCTCGAGGACCACTTCTTGGCTTCAAATATCTCGAGCCTGTATTTTGCATACAAAGGTAACAGTTATACTGAGTTCAGTCTAACAAATTAGAATGCTGAAATGGATTTGAACTGAGTGTTCCGGACAGGATTTTTACCTAATTTAGTGCAAAATTTCTTCACTCTTTTCACAGGACTGTGGGAACGGCTAACGATGAAGCTCTTGATCGATTACCGACATCAGCTACTTGCATGAATCTTTTGAAACTTCCACCTTATAGAAGGTTTGTCTATGTACAAGCATCCTTTGGTTTCTATAGAAGGAATATGATTCTGTTCTAAAATTCACCATTTAATGGACCACATATCATTAAATAAAAGTAAAAATGAGAACAATGGCAGGTTTAAATGACCTGCAGTTTTGTTAGCAACTTAGCATAGCATGTACAATAAGCCATCCAGAGTGTGCTACAGAGCTTGTCGATGACAGTGTGCTTTTCTGGATTTTGAACATATGTCTACGGTTTTGTTATACATTGTCCTTATTGGTTTCAAGTGATATGACATTCCTGGGATATGTCATGACTACTTTGGTAGTTTTTAATTAGAGTAGTATTACCATCAAATTATATTAGGTGGAGAGAAACCCAAGAACCGAAGGGTTTAGGATGAGTGGAACCAAAACCTATTATAGGGAGTGCAATTTTAGCAAGAGTAGACGTCTGAGGAAAGATTCATTTATGCTAGAAGATATGGTGATCATGAAAATTGATTCTTTAAGTACCATGGATAGATTGTAATGGGGAAAACATTATTTACATGCCCACTTTGACCTTTCGCTATCAAAAGCATCCCCTAGAGGTGAGGGGTTATCAGTAACACACTGCCTCCTTTCGCATCAATAAAAAATACCCGGATTTACACAGAAAAAGGTGATGGTTTTATCAGGAAACACTGTCACCTTTCTCATTTATGAGTTTTGTCTAACAAAATGACCCAAATCCGGATGTTTTTTTTATGATAAACGAAAGGTAACAGTGTGTGACCGATAATGCCTCACCTTTATAGTGTGTATTTGAGGGCACCTTTATGTAGTCGGATTATTAGTGGTGCTTTTCTGTCTTTGAAAGTATAGGCTAAAAAAATTGCTCTTTTATTTATATTTATAGATGTTATCCTTTGCCAATGTTCAATCAATTTTATTTTTCTTGTTTGTGTCTTTATTGTGCTTTGTATTCAACTTTATCGCTTTGGATTACAGCAAAGAACAACTGGAGATGAAGTTGCTATATGCAATCAATGCAGAAGCTGGTTTTGATTTGAGCTGATGGAGCTTTTTGTTTACTTTTTGGGCTAAAGGCCATGCACCAAATTCTACTGGGGAAATTACTATCTTGACAACATACATTATGCACCAGTTGATATGGGTTTTCTGCCCCGATTCATGCGCAGAGGTCTTAGGGACCTGTGGCGCGAGCCTAGGAAAAATGAAGATTGCAGACATAGAGAAGGGCTGAAAATAATAGTAGAGCATGTAGATAAATGTGGGGCCAACCCTGCGGATACAGATTACATGTATATATATGTCAGCTTCTTGAGGATTTAAGTGCGTAATGGACAGTCCTAATTAATTAGCACGGGTCTGGTGGATGGAATATTCAAAATAACGTAGCTATAAATTCTGTAAATTTAGACAATTACTTGTAACTAGTTCTTGAAGATACTGTTGATTATGTTATTCAGTGCTTTCTTCCTTACCTGACTCGAATGCAAGTATTAATATGAGGAAGTGATGATAGTTTCTGTTCTGGTTATGTTATTGTTATCAACTGTGTAATCGAAGAGCTCTGTTTTTTGAGGAACGAGAAAGGAAGGTATGCAATTTTTCTGTTTCCTTGTTATGTATTGGTACAGTGCCATCAAGTTTTTTTTTTTTTTTTTTGATCAGCGAGGTTTTTTATAAATCCACAAATTCCAAAAGAGAGGAATAAGGGAAGCTGCAAAATACAGACGAATTACAATGCTTGAAACTTCGATTACAACCAAGATAAGAAATAATCAAAATGAAATGAGGCCCAAAACAAGTGGGTAATGAATGATGCGAGACTGCAAACAATGAGAATCGAAGGACTGGAATTGGCAACTTTCGAGAAGAAATTGACTACTTGCCATCTGAGTCTTCGCAGAGCACTCCTTCGTTTTCACTCTCAGTATGCCAATAACCAATCACTTCATTCTCAGCGAGAAGGTAGTTTTTGAGAAGAAGTTCCCTGCCTTTTGGTCTGAAACCCATATCATTACACGACTTCAGCACTTGCTCAAAATTTACATTCAGGCCAAAATGATTCATGGTTTTCTCTTTTGGGGAAGAAGAGCGTTCGATGAATTTGGCTTCTTTGAGCTTTCCTCTCTTTTTTCCCTCTCCAAGGTTTTGGGATATTAAAGATAGTTTTCTCATCAGAATCAAAAGAGTGAGCTTGATGATTTTCAAAGGTAGGAGCAGTCTTATTCGAAACAGTTAAGTCAACAGGTACAGAAGTTACTACATTCACCCTTTCATCATTTGAAGCTAAAGGCTCCCTTTCTTCAAATTCTGCTTTTTCCAATGGATCGATCGTCTCATCAATGACAGCATCCAAAATAAATTTGGAGGTGTTCGAGGAGGCCGACGCTTCACATGACTCCTTCTCTAAGTCCTGATCAACTGAAAGAGATTCTGAATGGATTTCTGACGAGGTCGCTGGCTTCAACAGTGGCGGGATCAAAACACCATCAATTTCTGTGACTGAGATTCTAAAATTTTTATTCTCGAGAGAGAAATAGATTTCCTTGCAAACCTTTTGACTGGAGTTTTTGTGAATCAAGACAAAAGCTTTCTGGAAGGCATAAGTTGAGAGGGAGTCTGGGTGAACTAACAAGGTGCTACCAAAACTTTCAGCTAAGGATTCAAAGTTGTCCTCAGACCAACCTTGAATTGGGACTCCTTGAAGGCAAATCCATTTATAATAGCCACCCGATGATAGAATGTCTTCATTACCATAAATCATGGTGATCCATGGAGACAGACTTCCCCAGTCTTCCTCAATCATCATCCATTCAAAATCTTGATCTGAACAATTTAACATCATCATCTGTTCCCTAGGTCTCTGACCTCTATGTCAAAAATACATGCAGAGCCCAAACCATCTTTAATGATCTCAGCACTTCTCGAGTTGTTGCTAACAATCATTCAAGCCTTCTTCACCAAGGTGTCAAGAAAAGGGACGACCTTACCAGTAACAAAAGTCTTGCAAGCAACAGCTGATTTCTTCTCATCCAAAAGAAGGCGTAAAACATTTTGAAATTTCATGGCTGACGATCCCTCTTTGATAACATTTCTGTCTCTGACCTCAGTGCCATCAAGTTACATTGATGTAAATGTCTTTTATAATTAAAAATGCTTCATCACATTCTTCCTTCAGCTTCCTTATTGTCACGACCTTTTTGGCGACCCCCTTTTCCTACGGCCAGATTAATGCGTTAACGACATCTTCTATGGTTTTCAGGTATGCCCCGTTCTCTTGAGGTGCGATAGTCCCTTGTCTTGAGTGTCTCGTATCGTTCTTCAATGGTAGGATGTGCCAAGTCCGCTGCGCACCATCCTCAGACGGCTGAACTCGGGCCCTTTGGGACCTCGCCAAGGGCTCGGGTGCCGGGCGCGCCTGGTGGACGGGATGGGTCCTGCCGGGGCTTTTCAAGTGGTATCAGAGCGGGTCGATGAGGGTACCCCGCGCGAGAACTCAACATGGTGGATCGCTCAAGAAAGACGGAGTACCGAGCGTAGGGCGATGAGCTGACGAGGTGAATATTGCCAACACATAGGCACTAGGTGCCGAGAAAACCACGGGGTCGTGTGCGTGTGCCGAGGTAGGCAAGTGCGCGAGGTAGCGCGAGTTGGTGCGAGCCAGGGGCTGCCAACATGTAGGGCACCGGGTGCCCGAGGACGCCACAGACTGTTGGATGTGAAGGAGCGCAAGGTGCGCCAGTTGGCCGAGGGAACGTGCCGTCAGCGAGATGCAGACAAGAGATGGTCAAGGGCCGAAGGTTGAAGGTCCTCGCCGAGAACGGCGAGAGAATGGGTGGGGGAGAATGTCACGACCTTTTTGGCGACCCCCTTTTCCTACGGCCAGATTAATGCGTTAACGACATCTTCTATGGTTTGCAGGTATGCCCCGTTCTCTTGAGGTGCGATAGTCCCTTGTCTTGAGTGTCTCGTATCGTTCTTCAATGGTAGGATGTGCCAAGTCCGCTGCGCACCATCCTCAGACGGCTGAACTCGGACCCTTTGGGACCTCGCCAAGGGCTCGGGTGCCGGGCGCGCCTGGGGGGTGGGACGGGTCCTGCCGGGGCGTTTCATTATGCTATCATCATCATCATCTGTATTTTACTGCCTTTGGATAGATTATTCTAGCACAAGCAACCAACCAGCTTGCCTTCATAAATAGACCAAATGTGTAGATTTTGTTTCACCTATCTACAAAGCTCATATGGGCATTTTCCATAAGGATCGAACTGGATGGGAAATAAAAAATGAAACTTCAGGTATGTCATTCCAAAGTGTAGTTTGGTGAAAAACATGAGCTTAGTTGGAATTGTGTGTATTTCGGTAAAAGGAAATCAAGTTTAATAATTAGCTCATTTTATTAGTAACTTGAGTTGTAAATATACAAAACTTTGTATTTATTTTTATGTTTTAAACCCTCTAAAATCACATAACATGGGATTCTTTGTATAATACCATGTTCTGTATAATTTACTCTATTTAAAGTTAATTGGAGTGGTACATATGATTTTAATGATTTAGAAAAAAATCTTAATAACATTTTCCCCACTTTAGTTGAGTTTCTAGTTTCTACTACTTCTTACTCTGTTCAGTGTTCGAGAACATTCGAGAACATGTTGATGATTGTCATGAAGCAGCATTCTTATAAATTATAACAAAACCAGTTGTAAATATATACAGCCCATACATACAATGGAACCGACCCATTTTGCCTTTTTAATTCATTCAATAGTCACATTCCAATGAGAAAAGCATGGAAACGACGGCAGCTAATGCTTTACCCAATGGTAATTAAGTAATCAATTAAAGCATATGGATTTGTTATAATGCTTTCACACAACCTTTTCTAAAACCTCCTAAAGACAAAGCAATTATTTGTTTTCTGAATTGAAAAACTCGCATATTTTATTGTGTTGTGTTGGAATATCTGTAGCTTAAGGATTGAATCACATTATAATGGTGTCGGAGTTTTTATTTTAAACTCTTTCTGCACACCATGTTGTTGTGCTTTTCACTAACAAAATGTCTCAAGAGACAGAGACAAAAACTCATAAGTAATCTTGTTTTGCTTAAGTAAGAGGACAAAAGATGCGACAAAGGAAAAACATGGTCTGCTTTCCATTGGATGTGTTTAGATTAGTTATATAAAATGAGAGTTGTGTTTCTTTCTACTGTAATAATGTACATGAACCCGTCTTCAAAATCAACGTCGAAATTGTTAATCTTTGATTAGGAATGCTCATGTTTGAACTTTGTTTTTGGTTTTCTTTGTAAGTTAATATTTCTTTAAGCACTTGAATGAACAAGGATTAGAAACTAGGATGACCTTTGAAACTTAAATATAGTTATATGTACGGGTGTTTGTGGGCAGATTTCCGTATGTGAGAAGGGGATTTTCACCCGTCCGTATGGATGATGATTTGGATGGATGTAATTCAACAGCCGCTCGTGACAAATGAACATTTGACGGATTTCATCCGCACAAATATACACAACAAAACATACATGAATGCTTATGTTTGGTTTTCATCGTAAATTTTTTTTGAAATGGGAAAGAAGTTGTATTACGATCATATCATGCTTGCAAAGAGGGACTTAACAGTCCCGGATATCAGCTTTTGTCCCGATCGGCCGTGGCCCATCGGGCGCACATGGTTCCATACATATAGTCTGTTTTTTTTTCGCAGATCCGAACTCAAGAATACCTCGATCCAACATTTCGAGCGAAAAGTAAATAACAAAACAGAATCTAACTAGCCAAAAGATTATTCGACCTAAACCAATTAAACTGGATTGAAACGGAGCCTTGACTGCGGATTCCCCGAGACCTCCCGACTGCAGTTGTCCCGGGTCTGTGGGTATAGGCCCCAGACGGTCCTTCCCACTCCCACTCTAGGGAATCATTCATCACCCCAGGGGGGGGGGGGTATAGTCCCCCGGGCTGATTTCCCGTTCCTGTTCCTGTTCAATATTGCCTGGCATTAGTAGGGATTCTTGTGGAGCCTCCAGAGCCGCTGGCTTGTGGCCCATCTTTATTATCCTGGGTCAGGGTCCAATGGCAGTAGTGAATCTCAAGACCCCCCGACGGGCCAAGGGGCAGTGTCTCAGCTCTCCCAACCTAGGGTCAGGTAACTTTTTCCTCGATCCGATATGTGCCTGAGGCTTGGGTCGTGCTATCACCTCTCCATGACGTTTGGCCACCACTGGACTCGGTCCCAGGCCCTTAGCAGGACTACCACGAATGTTCATGGTTGCATATCCCCTAGGGGTTAGTGGTCACCGTAGGGTTTACATGCACCCTAGGGTTTACTGGCAGTCTAAGGCGTTCATGCCTTATCTGATTTGCCGGCGGCCATGACTGGCAAGGCACCTGATCCCAGTTGTACGGTGGTGGCTCGAAGCGCGTCGGTGGGGGAACGGGGGCCAAGCCTCGATAATGGGAACTCTGGCAAGGAAGTCCCCGGTGCCAATCCGGTCGGAGACGGTGATTCCAATAGCTGATCTCATCGGGTCGATCCGGCTCCATCTGCGGGGCGTTGATCTAGAGCGATGGATATGACCATGTCAGATCCCTATGTTCTCCATGCATGGCCCACCCATCACTGGTATACATGGTCACCGTCGGCCTAGGCTGGCCGTACATGACCGGGTAAGGTCGGGAAGGGAACTCTGGCGCCCATGGCGCCCATGGCGCCCTAGGGATTGAGTAGCCATGATGACGGCTTGAAAGTGGGAAGACCATGTCTGATATATGGGGATTGTGTATTGGCTGACGGAGATGGTGACGAGAGGGAGGTGGGGACGTCGACGTGAAGGTGGAGCGGTGGATGACGGCGGCGGCTGCGAATCCTGGTGGCAAAGGTAGAGAGGACCCTGGTGGCTAGAGTAGACGAGAGCGAAAAAAAAAATTCATTGTAAGTTAATTGGTCTTTAAGCATTTGAATGAACACGGATTAGAAACTTGGATGGAGTTTAAAACTTAAATATGGCTATTGGAATGATTCCTCAATTTTTGTTTATCCTAACAACTCAACCAAAGGGGTTAAATATACTTTTCCTTACAAATTACTCAACAGAAGAAAAATAATACATGTTAGACGATTATTACAATTTACTTCCATAGTTGGCAAAAGAAAGTAACCCAAATTACTCATTCTATGATGATATATCATTTTTATTTTGTTTTGAGACTTTGTTTTTTTTATTATCATCCAAGCATATATTAAAATAAAACATCTTCAGATGTTAAAGAAGAGTACAAAGTCTAGACTACAAAAACTCAACCTTGGACGCAGCCAACATTCCAGGTACAACACAATAAAATCACAACCGGAAGCATACCACATATGGCGCTCAGAATACAACATGAGCATGCATAAGAGCATCTCAAACCAGAATTATAGAAAGTGAACCCACAAAGACCGAAAAAAAACAAACATAGGGTAGGAGTGAAATTTTATAACCTAACTACCAAATATTACAAACTTGAAAAGAAAAAAAAATCTACAACCCAAATATTACAAGTATGATATAAACTTTATGTGTAGTCTATATATCTTAACCATGGTCATACCTTGCGTAACCCAAGCTACACAAGCTATTGACTTGCTTCCCCAAATACATTCCTAGTGTGATGATATTCATAGCTCATGTTTTCCAAACTTTGCAATTTCTCAAATAATTCATTTCACCAATCAATCTAAATAAACACTTTTTTCATTCAACACGGTAATATCATAAACTATATAAACGAGTATGACCAGATTAGAAGGATTCATTAGATAATTTATGATTTCTTACTTGCCAAAATTTCAAACAATCATTGAATAATATATAAATATATAACATTAGTGGGTTTTGTCAAATCAGCCATTAACGTTAACATCATATGAAATGACAACAACTAAAGACTCCAAGTGAAATATTTTATTGACTTTACAAGAAATTGATGTCCCAAAGTTTGTTAAACTAATCATGGCACAATGGATGGTGACGATCACTTGGCTTAGATACCTTGGAAAATAGCATGTACCATATTAAATAAATCAATCAAAAAACAAGAATTAAATTGAATAATACCGTTTCTCCTTAAACAAAATAAATAATTAAAAAGACCACTTATTTTACAAGGCGGGCTTAACGTAATGGTGCCATTGTATCTGGACTAAGCTGTCTTAATCTTTGGGATATTTACTTACAACTCGATGTATCCTAACCCTAGCTGTACCCGTTCATGGTATCATATATGATGTCTCTCTGACTTCTAATGAATCAGCTACACCATATTTAATTTGTTATAGGTGCATAACCGAGTGTAGTGGTCTTTTATTCTAACAGTGATAGGAGCGTTCAAGTTTAGATCGAGATGGAGATCGCAAGTACTTGCATGTATGAGGTCAATTCAGTATACGGTCAACTTGGACTGGAAAAGTACTTTCCCGTTTACGGCAAGAAGGGGTATTCGTCAGAGAGACCCTCAATCACCATATTTATTTTTATTCTGTATGGAGGGTTTATCTCGTATGTTGTCACATGCAGAAAAGGATGGGACGCTGCATGGGGTCTCAATCGCCAGGGGAGCTCCAATAATATGGCATATATTTATGCAGACGATTGTTATATTTTCTGCAGGGCGAATAACAAAGATGCCGAACAGCTGCATCAGATACTCACTTGTTTTGGGGATATGTCGGGACAAGTCATCAACAAGGTCAAATCTTCGATTTTTTCAGCACCAACACACCCTAGGCTGACCGAAACACTTGCTGCACAATGCTGGGTATACAAAAAAAATCTCCCAATCATCGATGTATCTGGGGGTCCCAAACATGTTGGGGAGACAAAAAGGGCAGAGCTTACAATTCTTATGTGATCGGCTCGTAACAAAAATTGGGACATGGGATGGTCAGATGCTCTCGGCAGGGGGTAAGGAGGTAATGATCAGCGCTCTGTTCTACAGGCAATGCCAGTTTATGCTATGAGTGTGTTCATGCTTCCACATGAGTCCATAAAACAGATACACGTTGCTTTGGCTCGTTATTTTTGGGCGGGTACCCCTCGCGGTAATAAACCTATAATATGGAAGGATTGGAAAAGTTGTGGCAACTGAAGGACGAAGGTGGAATGGGATTTCGGGACATGAAAGACATGAATGTGGCGTTATTGGCAAAGATGGGATGGAAATTTCTCACATAGATGAACAGTTTGGTGGCCCGTTTCTTTAAAGCTTGGTACTACCCGACATGCGATTTTCTCAATGCAAGCGGGGGCAATAATCCAAGTCACATATGGACGGGGGTTCGAGCTACACAAACCCTCCTTCGCCAAGGTCTACGCCGGACAATCGGGGATGGCCGTTCAACACTAGTTGAAGGTATCCCATGATTAATGGGAAATGATCTGATCATACTACTGTCCACATTCCTTACTCCAAATTTGATGGTCTCGGATTTGACTACAGTGCATGGGACTGATTGGGACGTACCCAAACTCCGTCAAAATTTCCCTCAGAGGATATTGGAAGATATTCTGCAGGTACCGGCTCCCTTACCTCATCACAAGGACATGTGGTTTTGGCAATATAATGTTCGGGGATTATACATGGTTAAAGAAGGGTACATGGTCCTATCCACAGAAAACGGGAGGTGGCATTACATTGGGGGAGTCACGACATGGACAGGTATTTGGGTTCTGGACATTCAACCCTGAATCAATATTTTCCTGTGGCGGGCTCTATCGGGTACGCTCCAAGTAGCAACGAATCTCCTTACTAAACATGTCCTGGTGTCGATATATTGCCATGTCTGTCAAACCGGGGAGGAAACTACTTCACGCCTCCTTTTACATTGCCAGTTTGTCGGGGCCGTCTGGGCTTTGGTCGGTTTACAAGTTCCAATTCTTCCACATCATTCTCTGTTTGATTGGTTATCCTTGGTCGTAGCGCTCCCAGATATGGAAACAAAATGCAGGGTGGCGATGACTTTATGGGAATTATGGAAAGCCAGGAATTAAGTGGTGTGGGACAATGCCTGCATGGCACCACATGCCATTATAGCTATAGTGCTTAGTAATCAGTATAGCTGGGCCGAGGTGAATAGTGGACGGACGAAGGCGGTGGTCCCCGTTAGAAGCAGAAAAATGGGTTGGGCTCCTCTTCCTCCGACGTGGGTTACAATCAATGTGGATGGTGCCACTTTCCCTGACTCGGGACAAGTCAAATGGGGGTGGATTTGTAGGTCGACACAGGGAGGGGTGCTAGAGGGCCAGAATGGTATATGCTAAGGCAACTTGGGGGCGAAGGTTGCAGAGGCAATGACAATTTGGAAGACGCTCCAATGGATCAGGGACCAGGCTCTCTCTAGAGTGATCGTGCGCAGCGATGCACAGTACCTGATGCACGATCTAGGGTAATCATCAGGTTTTTTCTCCATTAGGTCGATTAGTTGATGATTGTCGATGTCTTTTATGTCTTCTCGAGGATGTTAGACTCAAGTATATCTCTGGGACAACAAACGGGGCAGCCCATTGGTTAGCTCGGGAGGCACGTTCCGTGTCTGTCCAGTCATGGTCCGGTTTTACCATTCCGGATGCATTAGGCTATATTTTGAACCAATTCAAGTAATATAAAAGGCCTTCGTTTAAAAAAAAAAAACTCAATCGTCGTTTTCTCTCTAAGCCACCACCATTTTAGTCTCTATTTTCGCAGGCAACCTACAAACTTTTATAGAGGTCGTTGGCAAACGCCTCCTCCCAGTCCTTCGCTCCTTATTTTTCTTGTCTTGGTGTCTCCTTTCTTTATGTCTTTCTCATTCGGCTGCGTCTCACTCTTTGGCCGACCTCGTCTAGTTTTATTGCCACCCCCGCTTGACCTCATCCACCTTTTCCTGCAGTATCTCTGAAGTATATAGTCGTTGTGTGTGGTGGCCACGGTCAAGGGTTACTAGAAACTTCTTTTCCCTTCCTAAGACGGTCGGATGTCTTCTCCCTTGGAGGAAGTTCGTCGGCGGAGAAAAAGCGGGGTCTGGTCCTCCATGCCTTAATCCGACGGTGGTGGCTGAACCTGTGCCCCTCCTCCTTCGGGCCTCGACGTCAAGCCCTTATTTCAGCAGTCGTCTTTATTCTCTGCTCGAGAACAACAGCTGCAACCTTCCACCGAGTCTAAGAGACTATAACGAGCCTCTAGGGCTATTCCGAAATCGATTTCCACAGTTTATAGCTTTGATTTATCGAGGTTTGGTTTTGGTCAAACTTTACAAACTGAACACCCGCAAGAGCCGCTTGGAGAAGGTCTTGGAGCATTACACTTAGTGATTTGGGATTCGGGGGGGGTACGATAGAATGGGGTCTGTTTCCATGGTACCCATGGTCGGGTTAGTCTGACATTTTAAGATGGATCGACAATACGAGGACGCCCCACTACAAAAGGTATGAACTTCAAGAGACTTGGCATAGGGTAGGATGTTGGATGTTTGAGATTTATATTTTGGGATGGTAGAACGAGATTTCTATTTTTTTCTTGTTTGAGATGCAAAGAAAGCTCTTTCTTGTATTTTTCACTCAAATAAACAATTTACAAGAAAATGTATAAAGGTTAATATTACGAGAAGAGAAAAAATATGGTATTAGATTTCAGAAAATTGGGACTATCTACATGTAGCCTTTAATTAGCATGCATAAATGAAATAATAAACCAAGTTTATGCTTAGTTTTTTTTTTATCAGCAAAACATTATATAAAAGGGATGAAGATGAACAGACAAGAGAATCCACTCTAATAGGATTCCCTGTGAACCAAACCTCAACATGAAGAGGCAATACATGAACAAATGAACGCCCAACAAGGGGCAAGAACCAAACAATCACCGGAATACAACCAGGAAGAAATAGAACAACAAACAAAAACAGAAAAAAAGAAAACCAATCCCCACGCTAGCAGCAAGAAACACCAGAGCCTCCTAACTACCTAGGACCTAATCCATCTTCCTGTAATTATACTCCCCGAAACCCCAATCCATCAACTCCTCAAGAACAAGGCACACCGGCCAGGTCAACACGACCAATAACAACACGGTGGTCACTACCAACACACCGTGAGACCCCAAACAGATGGGGCAAGAGGAGAGACGAACTAGAGAAGAGGGAAAACATAACTTACCAGGCGGAGGAGAATGCTATCCCCAAATCTGCAGCGCCTAGAAGCCACACTCGAATGAGCACCAAATCAGTACCCCCGAGGCCAACACCATTAAGAACAAACGAGCCCATACGACCCCAAATCTGTCACCGGCGACAAGAAGAAGAGTATAACTGAGCGGACCTCAGCCGACCGCAAATCGGAAGACTAACCGCAACACCTCCACGCCCACCAAATCAGATGGCAGATCTGACCCTTGCACTGCTCAGCTTCCCAAAAGGAATCCCACCGATGAAGCCATCACTCCTCGGCGAGCCCAAAGGCGAGTTTACGACTGTCTTCTCCGAAGCTCCACCGGTAGAGATCGAGGAAAAAAAGCCTCAAAACAAGGGAGATCGAACCAAGAGAGGTGAGAGGTGTGGGGGGAAACGATTACTAGATCTGAAGGACTCCGGAAACAGAATCGGGGCAGATATAAGAAGTTCAGATCTGACCCCAACCTTGCAAAACAAACGGTTGGAAAGGGAGAGGTTGGAAGGGAAGATGGGGGAAAGAGAGGGGAAACCCCGACGATGACCATGGTCGGAAGCCATATCCATCGCCGGAGCACCAGATCGAAGAGGGGAGGAGCGGCGCGGCTAGGGTTTCGAAGGTAGAGAGAAGAGAGAGATTCTCTCTCTAACTTATCTCTCAGGTCTGGAGACAACGTTGTTGTTAAGTCTATACTTAGTTGTAATCAAATCCTAGAAAATATCTTCGTCTTAGATTTGTTTTTAGCTCCCCACATACAAGAAAAACCAATCCAACTGATGAATTTGTCGCTCTCATGCTTCCTCTACCCATTACAATTTCGATCTCCCCACCATTAATGGTTGTCCCTGCAACTATACCAACACGACCCTCTTTTGTCTTTATTAAGCCAAAGAGGGCTCGATAGCCTCGCCATCCAAAAATGAAGCCAACATCATGCATGCTTCTTCTGATGGTCTACGATTCCATACCGATCCTCCTTCCGCTTCCCAACTTAAACACATCGCAACTCGTTACCGATAGTGCGTCCAATTTGCGTCGGTTTGGAAACTACCGCCATAGTTGAAGGAGGTAGCACGAAAACCGTCACCGATGTTGTCCTGCAAACCAAAACGTACTAGGAAGCCTTGAGCTAAGAGGCAGGCTCAATCGTCGTTGCCACCGCCTCTCGGTGCCTCTCTGCCTTCGCTCTCAACTGTTGGTGGACCTGACCCTTTAAGGCTCCTATTATGGGTAGTCTCGACTTCTCTGCACGGGATGACTTGATCAGGGTTTGACCCTTGGCACCACGATACAACGCCCTCAATGTCCTCAGAATCCTCCACCACTCTCTCACTCTCATCGTCGATGTCATCCCTTATCACATCTACCCCTCCAATGATAATGGATGGCCTACACAAGGAACTATTGTCATGCTCTTTGACCGTGGACGAGGACGTCATTATTGAGGCCCCCTTCACCCCGATAGCTTCAGAGACCCTTGCATGTCGACGATTTGGTATGGTCGACAAGTTTCTTATGAACCGACCATAAAATGCGAAGATTATACTGAAGGTGGTCACGAAAGCTTAGGGAAGATCTGCAACAAGGCTCATAATTAAGGATATGGATCCAGGAACATATGCATTATATTTCGATTCTTAGGAAGCTAAGGAGTGGGTCCGACAAAGGAGTCATGGAGCTTCGATAATGCCCCTTTGATCTTAGGGGATATCACCGAACTAGGAGGGGTGTTGACCCCCCTCGTGGATTAGATCCAATTATGGGTTCTGGCTATGAGCTTCCCGTCTTTGGTCATGACCCGAGCTATGTGGACTCTGATAGGGAACACCTTGGGAGACCATGTGCAGGTCTCGTGTGATCAAAGTGGATTCTATTGGGGAGGAAAAGTTTGGGTCCGCTTCTTGATTGCCCCTTGTGCCATTCAACGGTTCTCCAATTTTAGGAGTTTCAGCAACCGGTACAGATAAGTCATACTTATGAGAGGTTGCCTACCTGTCTTTTATTTCAACTATGGGCGCATCGAGCATGAAGTGCATGAATGTGATATGGAGAAACTGGAACGGGCCATATTTGATCTGTCTTTGGTTGTGGAGAAGATAGATATATTGAGTCAGAACTTTGCAACCGACTAAGCCAAAGATCCACACTAGCACATGGGGTGCCCCTTGTATTTGAGCATGTGACACTAGACACCATACCTAAAGATCCACCATATCTAGGGACGAGATCCTTAGTAACACCAAACATCATATCTAACTTACAAGTATGAAGGCTGAGTGAGACTTGGGATCGAGTTATTCCATAATTTGGAGTGACAGGTGGTCCTATATGACGGGGCCCTTACACCCATCAATGGCTACCTTGTCTGGGAATGTGGTTCGGAAAAAGCAATTAGCAGATGAATCACTTGAAGATCAGGCGAGGACTGGGAAACATTCCCGCTAGATCCAATGATTGGTGAGTAGAGATTTAGGGCCCTAAGGAGGAAGGAGACTCTAAATCTAGCTAGGATTCCCCTGTCTTCTGTTGAGACATATGTTTGATCACATTCCTCACGAGAAACGAGTCTTCACCATGGGATCAAGAAACGTTTAGGCACCTTCCTACGCATAGTCTTATTCAGTTGGTTATGTCTTTACATGCTTTTTCTTTATCTTACTTTCTGTTTTATTTTCAAAACCGAATTTGTCTTCGACAATTGTTTCAGAGTTTGTGAATGGGGGACCACGGTCACCTGTTTCTTATACTGACTCTTTTCCATTTAGTTAATGGGTAATTCCACCTCAATACCCTAAATCTTTCATGTTTCATTTAGAGTACCCTAAATCTTTTTTATGTCAGCGAAAGAAAATTTAAATTAAACCTCTTCAGACGAAGAAAATGAGTACATGATGACGGTCTAGCTACAAACCGGAGAATGAAACAAACAATGAAAACAAACTCGAGCGTTGACATGACAACTCAGCCTCATGACAATTCCAACAAGGGAAAGAAGGTACATGTAAGAGGCTTCCTATGTGAGGAGCCTCGACAACCCATACATGAGAGCAAACTAGAAAATGCAGGTCTAAATAACCAGATTTTACAACCACGAAGCACATAAATAGAAAAAATAATGGTCTAACACCCTGATTTTTCAACCATGAAGTGCCAAAAGATAGCGATATGAACCGACCGACTGCCTGAGATCATGATCCTTGTCTCATCAGAACCATCCACCTACCGCACAGACTAAAGGACAAACACTAACACGTCGATGACCAACACCGCAAGCGATAGAGACAGAACAAGTAGGTAATACCCACCCGAACACTCTAAACCAAAATCGAATATGAGGGTAAACAACTACAAGACACAAAGGCCAAACCACTCGCCGACGGCCAACACTGAAATCGACGAGTCCTAACCACGAATGTGGACGGAAGCAGTTGAATGCAAAGCAAAAAACTATCAAGGAATAATGTGGGACATAAATCTTAATACGAGGAGAGATATTACCAATACCAATAGCACGACAAATCTCCAGATCCACGACGATCAACACTCGGGGATGAAGAAGAACGTCCCACGACAAAATCTGAAAAGAAATGTTCAGAAACCAATCGAACCATCGAAAACGACTAGGACAATTCCACGACAATCAACACTCGGGCGGGGGAAGAAACGTGTCCCACGACCAGAACTGCAACTAGCCACTTCCGATGACGCGAGAGAGGCTCAGCCAACATCATTGCGGAGAACAGATCTACAATAGAGACAGAAATTCCGATGGCCAACACTAAACTGGATCGATCTCCTTGAGACCGCTACCACCACATCCACCACGCTTCACAAAGAAGCAGCGGAGATCAGAACTCGACCGAGGCCAAATCTGAAAATGTGAAGCTAAAACTAGGGGAAATACACACCGAAGTTCTGCCTGAGAGGACCGTAGCTTTTGACAGCCACACTCTACCAAAGTAAGCCCATGCGGACCATAAATTCCGACAACCACACTCCACGAAACAGATCCGAGAACCAAAACCTCATCCTAATCTAGCAAACCAGTAGAAGGATAGGGGGATTTCAGCAACCCCCACTTCAAAGAGAGTGGGTTCAGACCGAGGGGAGTTGGCGAATCCCAAAGTCATGATTGGAACACCATGTTTCCTAGTAACTCAACACACGACTAACCGAAACAGGGAATCCAACCACCGAGGACGGAGTAGGTATAACCAACAGAAGCCTCAAAACCCATGGTGACCCATCAACCCATGAGCACCTCCACCAATCCACTACTTTGAGTCGACGAGTTTCCAGTGATGACGAGGCTGTGGGATCCAGATATGGTTTGCAAGTTCCGATGTGGATGAAGCACCAACGTCCCAGCTTGAGGCGAAGAAGCCAGATGAGGTTCAGCATGACCCTGCCACAACAACACGTCGAGCAAAAGCCGTTGAGCGGTGAGCTTGGAGTTTTCCCAACAGAGAACAGGGTAAGAACAGAGCAAGGTTGGAATAGAGTAAGGATGGAGAGAAGAGAGGGAAGAAGTAAGGATAGAGGGGAGAGGTCGCCACCGGCAACTACCAAGACCGGAGAGCCTGGCGTCGCCGGTGGTGTGGCGAGGTGGCGACTAGGGTTGCAAAGCTTTTTTATGTCATCTTAGTACCCTAAACTTTCATTAATTTTATTTTAGAACCCACTGTTAACTTTTCATCTGATTTTCCATCCAAAACAGATGAAATGATTATAATACTATTCACTAACAACCAAATTTGAGGTACTAAAATGAAATTATCCCTTTAGTTAATAATATAAATACCATTTTTGTTCAAAAAATTAAATAAATAAACCAAGCCTAAAACTTGGTCCTCTTGGAGATAGAACATATTAATAACACACTATGTATTTTTTATATATAACTTAAAACACACTATGTACAGAACTAGGATTAATTCAACATATAATTAAGTATAATGCGTTTGCATTTAGCTCAACACAATGACTTCATCATTCGTCAACTCTAAGAACTGAGAAGCACGATCTTACTCTAATAGATATATATGATTGGTTTTACCTAGCTAGTAATTGTATTGTGTTAGAACTTAGGGGTGTGGTCTTGAGAAGCCAATATTGTAATTGGTAGCGTGTTGGGATTGCAATTTTGACCGAATATTGAATTGCGGTGGAAACTGAAACATGATGGAATGGAATGGCTTTGTTTTGAAACATAGAGCAGCCCATAGTATGTTAATGGGTTAATGGTCTCCCATTCCGCAGCTCAAATACTAAGTAAGATATATTTGACGGAAATTATATGTATAATATACTACATACTCCATTTCAGAAATATGTGCCACTTTAAATATAATTGGAAAACAGTAGCCAAATATAGACATAATATGATTGAGGTCTAATTTATATATATATATATATGGGTAGCTATCCAGTAAAAACCATCTTTATTCTGCAAACTACGAATCAATCTAAGCCATAGGATGCGGTCAAAGTGACGTCAGCAGAGTGCGCACGATGCTGACACGTGACCGCTTCGCGCGCGCCTCTGCCCGCGCGCGTGAGCGTGTTGACCACGCGCGCACAGTACTAATAGTTTGGGCACACAGTGCTAATAGTTTAGCACAGTGCCAAACTATTAGCACTATGCGCGCCACGTGTCAGCACTGTGCGCGCGCACCAGCAGCGCGCGCACCAGCAGCGCGCGCGCCCACGTGTCAGCACCTGGTGAGTTCGTAGTTTGCACAATAAGGGGTGGTTTGTACCTTATACCAACCCTATATATAAAAATGGGATAAATACATCAGGCCGTACTTGCAGTCAGATGGGTGTGTCCGAAATATATTCACACACTTGTTTTTACGATTTGATGTTAGTTACTTGGAGACAAACCCTTTCGTAAAATACAAACTAGAATCTAGAAGCTAATTTGGGTCATTGAATTATGACTTTTTTAAACTAAAAAGTGCGATTTTTATTAATTATTAGAATTTAACAATACTTTAAAGTACGTCAGAAGAAAAAAACCCTGATAGCCGAAGAACAGACATAGAACACGCGTCCCTGACTAACTAGTGGACAACTTTGTTCAAAATTCTTTCCACAAAATAACTGTTGAAAACGGTATTGAACTCGTCATATAGACATGAAGGAAAAGTGAGGGGTGGGAAGACGGAACTGGAAGTCCTACTGAATGTAGCGCCTAAACGCTGCATATGGGGGTAAAGCGACCAAACGTGAAATGTATCAGTTGTATTGGGAGGATATATGTGAAACAGGATTCCCTCCCGGGAAAAGTCCCTAAATCTCTGCTCGCTAGTTTTTGACCCTGCAAAAGCGAAATCAAATAAAATAAAAACGACTCACTCGATTAGCCAGATCCAGAATCGAGAGAGGGGTCGAGGAGGGTGCGGTGGTGGAGGCCAAGGAGATGGACGCTACGGCGATGGCGGCTTTAGAGGCGGTGACGGCGGCTTAAGAGACTGAGAGGGTCAATCAGCAGACGGTGGAGATTGCAGATGCGGATGGGCCGGCGCAGTTGCCGGAGGTCGAGGAATTGTCGAGGGATTTTGACGAGGGAGATCGCAACCCAGAGATAAATTTCTCCCCAGCCCAATTCGAGAGGAATTGGAAGGTTAAGAAGAACTGCATGACAGAGAAATAGAGGAACCGAAACGAGGCCAAGAAGACCGTGACTGGCTAGACTGGGGTGACTCATGAGGAGGCGACACCAAAACTCTAACATAGCTCTCTGTCATTGTTTGTGAAACAATTATGACCCATTATTTACAGGGGTGCGACTATATAATAAATATAAAAATAAATTTATAGTTCTGCCGATTTACTAATCATGTTATTAATATTTTTTTTCTGAACAGAGTGTTCTATTTTGGCGGCTCAAAAAATCATATTAGTTCCTAGGGAAACCTCAAAAACATACCCTCAAATGACCTTTATTAGCACAAACATGCTGTGGTGATCGTTTTTTCTCAAAAACATGCTTGTACCGTTCGTTTATTATCAAAAACTAGCGACTTACATTATTTTTCTGTTACTTTGGATGGAAAAGGAACATGTGCTCGACACATAGTCTTCATATTTATCATAAATACCGAAATTGTCGCTATTCCTCTTGTCTACATATTGGATATGACCGTACTGAGTGCTCAATTTTTTCTCTGGAAGTCATTTACAAAAGAGAAATAGGGGCAATTTCGGTATTAATGTTAAATATAAAGACCATGTGTCGAGCACATGTTCATTTTCCATCCAAAATAACGGAAAAATAAAAATAATAAACGTAAGTCGCTAGTTTTTGATAATAAATAAAAGGTACAAGCATGTTTTTGAGAAAAAAAAAGGCCACCACAGCATGTTTGTGCTAATAAAAGTCGTTTAAGGGCATGTTTTTGAGGTTTCCCCTATTTCCTAATTTGTATTCTAAGAAAGACTTATACCGAAAAATTGACCTTCATATACGCATACTTGAAAAATGAGTCGGACATTGCACGTAAATTATATTTGGAAAAGAATTTTGTATGAGTCAAATATCACCGGGAGTAAGCGATAAACATACAAGGTATAGTTTAATTGTTGTTTTAGGTCGTTTACTCATCGATCTCATATCAAAAGTCCGTCTATGCCTCTATCTTTTTTTAAAGATTTTTTTTTGAAACGGGTAACCGGCAATTTCATTAATGCCAACTGGCAATCAGACAAGTTGAGGCGTGACCGCCTCGGGTTCCAGATGTTTGTCCGGCACTCATGGACCCATAATTTTAGCCCACTTGAACTTGTGGGCAACAACTCAAGATAACCCCCTACCGTCGTTTCAACATAACGGGGGGAAATAAAGCAATGTCCAAAACCAACAGAAAAAACATAGTCCCAAAAACATAATAGAAATAGCTGAAAAGTAAAGTGGCTGGTGCTGATAGTGCAGGCTGCCCGGGACCTCCCAGCATTGGTTGCCCTGGGGCTGTGGGTATAGGCTGATGACGACGCCTCCCACCCCTGCTGGGGCTGATCATTCCTCCATCGGAGGCCTCTGGACCTCCGCTCCCTCTGCTTGGGCCTCCCCTTGAAATAGCAGCTCCCAGGACTGCTGATGGGTATCCAGATCCCCCTTGTGCTTCTTGGTCTCCGGTGGGCGAGCATACTGCGATCCACTTCTGGTCTTCAGGATGGTCTTCTTCCCTTTGCCCCTTCTGGGGCCTCCTTTGCCTAGACTCCCCTGAAGATCCGCTGGGTAGCCCCGTGGCTCTGGCTCTTCTTCCTTCCTCATCATCGCATTGAATCCAGGAGGAGCTCCGGTCGCAGGATCATCGGCAGAGTGGATGTTAGCCAGAAGGTCAGGCTTTGTGGACTTGGGAGGCGGGTAGGGTTCTCCACGAACATCCTCTTGTAAGGTAGTGGTCAATCCTTCCGAGTTAACCTTAGCCAGAAGGTCAGGCTTTGAACTGTCTACATCGGACGACTCAGCCTCCATAGTTATCTCCCTAGAGCGGATCATAGGGTTCAGAGTGAGGTCGCTCAGGAGGTAGGTGATCGTCGGGTGTGAAGCTGGGAGAGGTGTCTCCCAAACCCTATTGATCAGCTGGTCTACATTCAGGTTCCGGGGGACCAGGATAGACCTGTCATAGCGGACCTCCTCCCGGCCAATTCCTTGGAGCAGCGTTTGGCAGTTCGGTAGCCTGTGTGTCAACATACCACACCTGCGACAAAAGTCCACCACCCTCTCATATTGTAGTTCAATCACAGTGGAGGAATCGGTACTTGAGAAACGAAGTTTGGTTCTCCGTCGCAGTGGGCGGGACAGCTCCATACGGACTCGCATCCAGAGATGCCTGTCCTCCCGTCGGACCGTTGGGATAGGGGCCGATAGAACTTGGGGTGCCTATAATGCTCGCCAGGAGACCTCGAATGTAGGAATTCCTCGCTCCTCCCGGGACATTCAGTGCCCTGACCCCAAGTTCCACATGGTCGAAGGTGATGTCTTCCGGTCGCTCAAAACGCCGGAGCGGTTCAAATAGGAGGGGGAATCCCTTAAAACTCCAGGGACCCCTGTGAAGGATGTCTTCCATAGTCCGTGCGGACGGGAAATGATACCCCGTGACGGTAGGGGTCAGGAATTCAACACGGATTCCCGTAACCTTCCATTTCTTCAGCATCGTCCCGCAGACGATGTGCTGATTGTGCGAGCCGTCCCCTGCAACCCTTGCGGCCAAGGAAAATTCATATGATCCTGAGGTAAACAACGGGATCCCCTCGTCCGAGACCACCAGTTCCTCATCCTCGTCTTCCCAGTCCGGGATCGGGGAGATGCGAGGTGGTTGAGTCTCCAAAACTGGCCCTGATGGCCGGCCAACCCTCGGAGTGTTGGGGGTAGCAGTTCGTCCCCGCTCGGACGAAAGAGGGCGGTGGATAGTCGTCGTAGCTTGGACCGGTCGGGGGAGAGTGAGCATGTCCCGGTAGACCTCCCTCGGCGTTGATGATAGGCCGGGGTAGGACGGACAGAGACCCGCCAGGTCAGTCACACCGCCAGCGATCTGGGGCGGCTCGGTGGGCAAGGTCGGACCCGAGAGGGCCGTCAGATCTGGCGAGGACGAGCCCGACTTGTCCTTTAGATCCGTTGTCTTGGGTGGCTGCTGGCGAGGAGGTGGAGATGTCGGGGCAGACAGCGGCGGAAACACGGTGGTGTTACGAGTCGGGTGCAGTACGGAGGTCCCGAGGCTACGGGCGACCTCTGCATGCGATCGGATCTGGCCGGATTTGGTCATTTCTGGCTCAGCACAGCGAGGGGGAGGGTGGTCCGTCATCGTAGGATCGGAAATGGTCACGGAGGAGATGAAGGGGATTTGGTGGTGACGAAAGTTGTTCCGGCACCGTAGACGGAAATGATTCACGATCGCTGTGGACGACCGTGACTGGGCGCCGGTGGATGGAGAGAGGCCGGTTGCGGTGGAGAGGCAGAGAAACAGGCCGGCGACAATGGTCGGAGAGGCAAGATGAGGGCGGCGGCGACTGGAACCTGCTAGGTTTCGAGAGCAACCTCTGGGAGGTTTATTTTGAAGAGCTGTTAAGAGAGTGTTTTTTTAAAGATTAGTTGTAGGCTGTCTAAGGAGGGATTTCTTCCCTATTATACTTCTGGTACCATATTTCGTTTCTAATCAATACAATTTTCGTATGTCAAAAAACATACAACATATATCATGTAAAAATAAACATCAACAAATAAACCGATTATATTTTCTATCCGTAAGTTATCTTTTCCTGTTCTATCTTTTGCCGTGTCTCTAACAGCACCTTAAGGAGATACAAAATTGTGGGGTGATAATTTGGATGGAATGGTGATTAAAAGAAAAGAAGATAAAGCATAATTTGCTTTCCAAATGTAGAGTTCGAAACAAACATAGTTACGTTTATTAAACATATACAAACATAGCAAACCGAGGATAATAGATAAAGAGGCACACGAACGCTAACACGTACACATTCTTTAATCTTACTTAACATTAAATCTTTCTAATATAAAATACGCAAGTAAAGCCTTAATGATCATGTTTAAATTTAACTAATCAAACCCATTCGCATGCTTCTATGGTATGAATATGATACACTAATTAATGGTTCATTGCTCGTCTTTTTCTTATGTTGCTTTGGCGGCTTCTTTTAGGCTATGGATATATGCTCCGTATCCTTTTAAAGTATTCTACTATTACTCAATACTAATTACTTTGATTAATTAATGACTTGTTTTTGGATGAGTATTGCTTTGGTTGTAAAGATATGTGTAGCTTGATTGATCCATTTCCATGTGAATTGTGTGGTCACTAATTTAAAAAGACTAATGTTTTTTTGAGGAATTTTTTTTATCAGTTATTGAAAAGATTAATTTTAATTTTTTCATTAACATTCTCGTCATTGATTGCTAACTTTAAGCGGATCACAAATAAAAAATAAAAAAAATAACATGCACTTTGCAAACATAAAATTGATGAATTAGAGCATCCATTATCGTTTTTTTTTCATTTTCTCTTTTTACCGCACCATTAAATGTTTCCATTAGCTTTACAGTGATAAATCACCAGTCAATAGTACTTACTAGTGATTAATTGTTTTTCCAATTACCACGATTTTTATACTCTCTCTTGCAAGTTATGAGTTCCTCCTTCCCGATGAAACCTTATCTAATTATAGAGCTATCTATTTCTATCGTTGATATGACCATCGTTAGTTATATCGTTGATCATGTTTCCCCATAGTCAATCCTGATGCTGTCTCTCCTACGTGCGCCTCCGCCTCGCTCCTCGTAGGCCATGAAGCCTACTAATAAGTTGAGACCCAGAAGAAATCATAAACCTCCGTCTTCCGCCCTGGTTTCTCTTTCCCCATCCACACCGCCTCTTCTTCCTTCCCCGCTTACTACAACCATGGCTTTCTCCCTTGGTACATTCGAATCGATGGGTAAAGTCCGGCGTGGTCGACCTTTGAAGACCCAAACCCGAACTTCTTCTGCAAGCAACATTAGGGTCTTGGAGAAATCCACTCCGTCGTCCCCTACGGTCGAACCGAAAGCCCTAACGCCTGCTCCCGACAATGTGCAACCTCTGCTGCCTCAGGTGTAGGTCCCTGCTCTCCGAACACCGGTGGAACCAACTCTCCCCACCCCCCACCCCATCGTGACCACTACTCCGGTCACCGACGCACCGCCTCTCCCCATCACAGCGCCGCCTGTGTCAAGACCGGCCAACATCCTACTGCCCCCTCTGATCCGGGACCCTCTTAAAGGGAAAAGTTCACATGCCTGATCAGGGGAGGCTGGAGACAGGGAGGGCGTACGTGATTGCTCTCTGTGAGGGGATCAGGGTTCCCAACGCAACCCATGATCCCAGCGCTCCTCATAGCACCTCCGGGGATGACCCACCGCCATTCCCTTAAGCTCAAGGAAGTCGGTTCAACTTTAGCCATACCTTCCCCTCTAGTAGGCCTGGAAACCCAACTGATCAATCTGCAAGATGGCCTCTCAGCTTGCTCTTTGGAGGAGGAGGAGGAGATTGAGGTGATGGTACCATACACCCCAATGAGCCCATCCATATTAGCTAGGAAACAATTTTCCATGTTGAGTAAGCTGTGGCCGTCCAAGCCGCCCCGGAAAGACATCCTCCTCCAGATCATCACCAAGACATGGACTAAATCAGCGGAGTGGTTAGTGATTAAAGATATCGGTCTGGGGGTTTTCATATTTTAATTCAAAACTGAGAAAGCCCGGTCAAGTGTTCGAGACAACGAACCTTAGTGCTTCGATGGAAGACCTCTCCTGATGGGTGACCTAAACCTGATAGCTAGAGAGCCCCTAACCCTAGATAAGCTCCAGTTATGGATGCATGCTTGTGGCCTTCCTCTTTTAGTCCGTACAAAAAGCATTGCGGAAACAATTGGGACATCGCTGGGGCTCTTGTTTAGCTTAATAAAATTAAATTGATTGAATATTGGACGTTCATACTCTATCAAAACTGAATGAAATCCGACAAAATTCGTATTTAACTCACTAAATCAATGGATCTTTAACGGAAGTATTGAAGGGTCTTGGACATTGATAAGTTCGATGGTATGTCATGCTTGTTCACTTTCAAATTGTTGATGAAGCATGAAATGTAACCAAGACATGGCTAGCCAGATCCATTGGATCAACAAATTATAGTATTGGCATGCTTATACAATGTTTTATGTTCTTACATACACATTATCGTCAAACCATATAAAGTTTCCAGACCTAACAAAAGTATATAAATATATATATACACACACTTATGTACACCACTTGGAGGCACCAAAGTACAAACGGGTCAAAAAATGGTGACAAATATAGTAGACTGTTTTCACAACCATTTACAGTCACGATATATAAGTTTGGGTCAAAGACGCTTCAAATGATAGAGAATGCTGATTATTCTATTTTAAACCAATTAATTAATATATATTTACTGTTTATTAATTATTATTCACACCCATCAATGTCATTGTATTTGTACCTATCCACCGTCTTCTGGAAATTCCAAACCCATAAACCCTTCAAATCCGGCCTATCTTTTGACAAAAAAACATCCTTAAAAGACCCATAAATTAAATTTTGACAATTGGGATCAGAACTGGAATTGTATATGATTGCACTGTCACTATCTTCAACAAATCAAGCCAATATTTTCATTTCAGGTCTTCCAAGTATTACAATATGTATATATTTTTTCCTCTTCTTCTTACCTAATGTTCAATTTATTAGCTTATCTTACTACTAATCTAATCATTTAACATTTTCTTTTCAACTTAGCTAGTCTCTGACCTATAAAGGATTACAATCTTAGTCTTACTTTGCTACTAATGTTGACACATAAATTATTATCTATTTAGCTGTTTTTTTTATCAGCAAAACAAATTGATTAAATCTTTTCTTCAGGGTTTGAGGAGGGAAAAATATTACATCAATGTTTGCTACGAAACAAACACAAAGTATTTTGTTTCTAGTTGATTTATTTGATTCAATATTTTGTTGTATATATCTTTGGATTGGTTCAAGTGTATCACAAGATATATGTTTTTTTGCGTTCACATATATATATCGTGGTTATTACTTATTTTAGAAGCTAAATGCAAAGTTAATCAATCTTGTTTTGTTAACCTTAAAGGTGTTTATTTTGATGCATGCTTTAGGGTTTTTGGTATCTCCATATTAATTATGATATATGTCTAGGGTTTGGGAGTTGCAAGGGAACATAGCTTGACACAGTAGACAAAAGGTTGTGGGCAAAAATGGGTAAAAAATGAAGAGAACATAAAAGGGAAGAAAAGTGTTTCATACTAGGTTGTAGCCTTTAAACCCCATTAAGTGGACTACTTTCTATGACTTAAATCACCATTCACACACTTACAATACATCTCATATGTTTGTGTATTTACTATTCTTGATAGCGGCGGATCATATTTTTATGTTTTTTGGTTTTAATTGTTGAAGTATAAGTCTCACATAGAAAGTCTATAGATGAATTGAACATTTGATAAGTATCTTAGTGTCTCCATCCATCAGTTCGAGCTTTTGAATCAGAAGTGTTGAAGTATAAGTTCCACATAAAAAGTGTATGAACGAATTGATAAGCATATTAGTACATCCATCCATCAGTTCTGATTTGATATTTTACAGGTTTAGATCAAAATTTATTGCAAAAATGACGATTATTTGAAAAGTTAGTGTTCTTTGAAACTTTTTCTTACTCCATGTCACTCTTTTTTTAGCTACAAATTCCCTACAGTACTTTCTATTAAACCTGATATCAAATAGGAAAACAGACATAATAAAGACATTAACAATGTAAAGGATTTTTTTTGGTAAAAATGATAACAAGAAATACTTATTAATGAATGACAAATTCTATCACTATTGTGCTAATATGAAAAATATTATAAAATCTCATAATTCTGATTTAGTATGCTTAACTATTTTTATTTTCTTCTCATTTTGTATGTTTTTTCCTCCTCACAATTTTGGGTTATGGTTTAATTTCGTTAACGTACTGCTTAATTGAATTGTTCATGTCTCAATTCGTTACAATGATTTCCATATCAAGAACAATTTGTGGAGTAGGACGGGATGAATAGTTCAATTCGGGTTGTTATACATCGTAAATGAAGTATTAATGGATATTAATAATGAAATAGTTTTTGGATCGTTTCCAAAAAAAAATGTTGTTTAACAAATTGTAATCAAGTTGAGTCTAGTGGTGTAAATATTTTTATAATTATTATGTATGAAAATGCTAGTTTTTATTTTGAGACACTTCAAATACAATAAGAAATATTGTTCTTTTTATGAAGTAGTGGACCCCCCATTGATTCTTTGTAACTTTTCTATATATTATGGCTCATATAGATAGATGGTTGTCTCATATTATGCTGTGATTTGTTCAGATTGGATAGAACCATGAAAACTGTAAGTAATACTTTATATAAATAATTGGATGTGCATTAATGGGGGCTGTGCATTATGAAATTTCACTAATGATGTCTGAATTTTCAAATGAACTACTTTCTTATGCTTTTGTGGTTAATAATTGAAGGTTTATAGCATTAATAAGTCCAACATGTACATGAAGTTAGCTCAAATTAAATTGTGCTCATATAATGACAAGTTTCCGTTTGATGTTTCTTTCGAAGCTTAATATACCAATTATCTTAACGAGGACTAGTTTTAAGAAGAAGATAACGAAGAAGTTGGAGGGGTGGATACTAGTGGTGGGGGATGAAAGGGAGGAGTTGGAGAAACCGGAGGAACCAGGAGTAGATGCGTAAAATTTAAAAGATGTATGTCAGTACGGTATATATACAGAGAGAAGAAATGCATTAAAGAAATAGTATTGTGAGGTTCAAGATAAGACCCACTAATCATTAAACCAAGGTCCAATAAAATTCCAAACATAAAGACAAAAACACTAAAAAAAATGTCACCCTAGTCTATCACAACAATCACAAACCCCAGACTAACGAATAATGTCTTAAAGATCGGTCGGGGCAATCTCAGTCGGACTATTGAACAGTACCACAGAAACCGCACGGGTAGTGGATCCTATGACCTCAAGAAGGCAAAGTGATCCGCGCCCCTCCACTCGAGAGACCATTCGGTCCCAAAACGCGACCCCTAAACAAGTACTCACCGGATCCCACTGAGACAAGAGACCCCCAACACGACCCCTGAACAATTACTCACCGGATCCCAGTGACGCAAGAGACCCCCAACACGACCTTGTTTAAGATGGAAATGATTGCCTGATTGAATTCGAACAAGATTATTAAGCAAATGAAAAAAGATGATGGAGAAGACAACGAGTCTGACAATGACGGTATGTAATTACATTAACTTAGTTTCCATAATTTTGAGCGTTTTCAATGTAATTTGCTTTGGTTTATATTTTAATGACTGATCGAATATATATTAGTCGTATTTCATTAATTAGATAAATACAAACTCAACATATCAACAAAACAAATCATGTTGTTTTTATCAACCATAACGGACAACTCAGACTCTTCCCGTTTCTCTTCTATATAAAAGACTACAAATTACACTTCCTTGTATACATATCTGCCTTTTTCAGTTTCAGTCTTCTCCTTTTCACACATTGCGCCACATTATCAATATTCTTATCCGCACAGTGTACGTTTAATTACATTATTTAAACATAAAACAAAACCTAACTTGAGAATGTAATGGGAAAAGGGTTAAAAGAAATATATTAAGATTCCATGTTTCGAAGCATCCATCATTATGTTTATCCAACACTATTTCTTCTTCAGGAACAAATTAATATATAGTAGTGACACAGATCATATTGAAAGTGACACTAATCAAATATGATGATATATATATCAACATATATACTGCATTTCCAACATATATATATTCTGAATGAATTTATTTATTTTATTCCGTTTCTAGAGCAGATGTCGGGCCGACTGAGAAATTGTTCTTCGTATATAACTAAATTCATGCATAAACTTGATATGGAGAATATAAAAATAATAATAACTTTTCTGGAAATAGAAATTTCTGATACAGATAGATTAGTTGAATGTTCAGAATAACTAAAGTAATTAGCCCTAAAAGAATAGTGAAAGCAAGAACCTAACCGCCCAGATAATCTAATTCTAATGCAAGTAGAGATATAATGTTCCCTAAACTGGAATAAGAGACAAACAATTAATATATATTGGATTCGAACATGCATCAACGAAGGAAACAATTTTGATTACAAGTATTAGCGATAACTTTTATGTTTGGATCACAGAGCACGTGATTTTCATGCAACGGGAATATTAATTAATTTTGTGTAGAAAAGCACAGATGAAAGAAATATATATGGATACGATGGCTTCATGTTTTGTAGAGGGACAAGCACAAAGGCCAAAGCCACGACACCGATGTATGATTTTAAAATATATATTGGAGCAAAGATTATATATATTCATGAACTTTTGCGTACATGTTCATGTTTGTTTTCATTTCTCTAATATTATATCGTATGATGCAGCTTTAACTTAGCTCACGCGCAGTGTAGTGACCTAAACGGCTAATTTATTTATCATATTTCGATATTTAGCATCATTTTAATTAGTTGAAGTTTTGAATTTAAAGGAAAGGATTTTTTTTTACAGATGAGGGGTTGTGGAGCTTGAACACTTTGCAATATGGATTTTCCCAACACTTCGTTGTAACGATGGCTTTAATAATATATAAATTGCAAGTTTGATTTAATGTTCATAACATATGTTATTGATAAGAGAATATATATGAGAAGTGGTATATTTTGTTAACTTGGGTATAAACATCAATAGTTTTGTTCAGTGAAACTAAGTCACCAATCCTGTTGAAAAACTTCTATTTCCAAAATTTGGTATTCGGTATGGGCAAATTTTGTGTCTCGTTGATGCTACAACGTGTCTCGGTTTTATTTCCTATAACCGAACAAAATCTAGTACGTTTCCTTAGAAAAATAGAATAAGCAGTTTTAAAAAGCTTTCGACTCTTATGAGAAAATTCTCACAAGCCTTAGCAACAGTCGCTTTCGGGGGTGTCTCTTCCTCCACAACCCTATTTTCTCCTAGTACACTTTTCTATGATAGTATGTCGTCATTTCATATGGAGTTCTTTCGCTCTGCCTACTAATTTAGGCCGGTAGAATCGGTTTTTTACGATGATCAAAGTCTACGCTATTGTATATGGTTTGTTCTCCGCTAGGTGTGGGCCCTAAAGGTGGCTTTGGGCGGCAATATGGTGTCTCGAATTCACTTTGGTTTGGCTAGTAGCATTAACGAGATAGATCTTGAAAATGATAGGCATGGTTCTTGAGTATCGAAGAAGACCTCTCGTGGATGCGCGATGTAGGAAAGAGGAACATCCCGCTCCCATCCCGATTGACAAAGACCAATCACACTCATCCACCAACCTACAAGATCCTTTAGCAGCTAGCATACCCCTCTCAGAACCTACCAGGTCCCCTTCAACATAAAACTGAGACACGTTGTAGCATCAACGAGACGGAGCTTGGAGGCGATAGACATAGTTCCTGAGTATCGAAGAAGGCCTCCTAGGGATGCGGGATGTAGGAAAGGAGGAACGTCCCGACGCCATCCCGATTGACAATGACCAATCCCACTCATCTACTAACCTACAAGATTTTTAAGCAGCTATCACATCCCTCTTAGAACCTACCAGGTCCCTCCCATGCATAAAACTGAGACACGTTATGGCACCCTAGTGGTGATGGTTAGTCGGGGTCAAGGGCTTTTGTTCCCTGGTGGTGATGGGAGCGAGACTAGCAGGACGAGGATCTATGGATTGATCTCGAGAGGGAAGAATGGTACTGGGGCGGAGAAGGGAACGACCCAACCGAGGTCTACAAGATCGATGATGGCGAGCCATGGCGACGGTGGCGTGGGATCGAGAGACAAGGGTGAGGAGGAGAAAGTGATCAGCGATTTCACGCTCCCGTGGGATTCGCTGGCGTCGTGAGGGAAGGGCGTTCCAGAAAAGGTTGTCTTGGAGGTTCTGATATCGGCGTCTGGGATAAGGTGTTCAGGGGGCGGCCACCGGTGGTGGTGAGCTTTGTAGAACACCGAGACGTCGATGGTCGCGGTGATGTCGAGGTGATCCGGTGCGGGAAAGATGACGATCGTAACAGTGGCGGAGGACAAAGTGGAGGCAGCGGGTATAGTCGTCCAATGCTACCTATCGTTCGTATGACTGTAGAGAGGACATGTACCGAATGGACCTGGTCCTCAGTCAATGATACGATGTACATGTCTGCTGTTAGTATTCAGACGTTTAATTTTTCGACGCTAATCCTGAGCATCGACTCAGAGAAGCCTATGGGATCCAATGGATTAACATTCCAACCGGCGACGGGCGAAACAAATCGTCGCCTCGATCAATGAGGACTTCATGGTCTAGTGGGGGGTCTGCTGGTAATACCGCCTCACTAGACGTAGGGTGACATCGATTCCACCAAGTACCAGCGCAACATTTTTGTGTTTCTAAAGGCCCTCATTATCATTAGATGGGGAACGACGTCAGTTGGATCATCGAGAGGATGCATAGTCCAATTGAGCCATTTCAGTCCCTGGTTATAGGGCTGCCCAAGTCGTTACTCTTGGCCTTCAATATTCTACTAGAGCACAACCCAGAGTCGATTTGTGCCTTTTCGAATCCTAGGGTTCACTCGGCCCTACTCCACAGTCTTGAGCCGATGTACCGGTTGCCTCGACCGCTATCCCAGTATTCTCATGTCGACACCTTTGAAACACTTCAGTGATATAGTACTTTTTAAGCTAATATTTGTCTCACGATGTGTGGATCTCTTATTTTGTTTTCTTACAACTATTTCAATTGCTATTTGTCTCTCTGGGGTGACCCGTTTTGGGACTATACCTCTGGAGATTTCCTTTTATTAATATATTACTCTCGTTACTCGCTCAAAAATAATAATAAGAGAAATTTGACTGATATTAGGTATTCTTAACTCAACTCCTTAACTCAGACAAGTGACTGGTTTTTCATTTTTAAAAATTTCTAAAACATCGATTACAGCTTGACTGAAGCTTTATTAGGTGTCATAACGTATCTCGATCTTATGGGAGGGACCTAGTACGTTCTGAGACAAGTGCACTAGCTGCTCAAGGATCACATATGTTGGTGGAGGAGTAGGATTGGTCGAAACCAATCTCGAAGGGGACAGGGTGTTCCTCCTCACAAAGTCCCGCTTCCTTGCAAGTGCCTCATTGAACTTGACAAAGCTTCTGAGCAGACCTCATCTGATTGTTAGGGCTAAATATTGCTTCCTATAAGTTCACCGTCCCAACGCTCTCCACATCTTCTATTCGTCGTCGACCCCCGTGTCGGTAGCCCCCCACAGCGTAGTCCGCAACATTACGACCATCGCATGGGTCTGGCTCAGTCATGACCGACCCCGATCGTAGTAACCGTGCACTAATTACCATTGTCTCTAAGTCACCTACACACAACTAACCTCACTACCGACTTGAAACTGAGTGGTCAAGCCATGCCTAACCACAACCCTTGAATCCCTCGACAGTGAGGGGGATCCCAACCACCTAGCACCTAAAGACTCGACAAAATCGTCAAAGTGATCGTAGTCCCTACCCGAGATTCACAGACTTGACGTGTTGTAACTAGTCATGCACTTACTATTGGTCCCAAAGGCAGAAAAAACTAACACAAAGAGGAGAAGAGAGAACCACCACAACAAGACGTTATAGGTTACCGTTTAACATACACCATCCCCGAATCGCGACGACGGGAAGGGGTATAGCATGATAGAGAACATTAGGGTTTTCTTACCAATGGCCTAAGTTATGTAAGAGGTTTCCTGTATTTATTTGTAAAACCTTTTCCGATCCGATCAAATATATTTGGGAAAACTATCAATACCTACCCAAAACCATGCCCATTTAACTGATATTTACCCTGAAGTTTAAAGTTAACTGATGCATACCCTGAAGTTACGACTTGTAACTAAAAACCCCTTCTGTCAGCTAAAATGACGAAAATACCCTAAATGATTTTTGTAAATAGTTTTTTTTACAATATAAATGAAGTGATTTTTTAAATAAAAATGAAGTCATTTAATAAGTAAATATATATATAACAAAAGTAATTTTTAAATAATTTTTTAAACATAATTATTGAAGTGTAGTTGAGGGTATTTTTGTCATTTTAGCTGACGGAGGGGTTTTGAGTTATTTTTCGAAATTTAAGGGTATGCATCAGTTAACTTTAAACTTTAGGGTAAACATCAGTTAAATGGACATGGTTTTGGGTAGGTATTGGTAGTTTTCCCAATATATTTCTCAGAGATGCAAAATTTTCTATTATTAGACGATACATATATTTCAACTGAATTTCTTTTGACAGACAATTGCAGTTTTATCGATGCAATTAAAAACGAACTTTCCTACTTGTATAAAGCAATAATGGCTAAACTAAACATGACACGATTTTTCTCTGTTTTTCTTATTATTTCAGAGAAAGTACAATAATATAAAGCATAATTTTTCTCTAACAAGTAACAACAGTATATATAATAAAGTCTATTAGTAATTTATATAGATGGACATTACTTTATAATAAATGTTATCTTGAAATTAATGTGTATTTACGCCGAAGGAACTTAGCTTAGCAGCCGCCAATGGTCCCGTAATTGACATTAAGGGGGTTTCAGTTCCAAAATATGTGGATGCCAATTGAAACCACTCTTTGTTGCACTACAATAACTTCATCTCAAATATGACAAAATATAAAGTAAATATCATTCAATGGATTTTCTTTTCCACACATGCTCGTCTACCATCTCTACGGATTTCTCCTTTTCCTTTACTTTTCTTTCTCTTGATGAGCCATCCCTTTGCATTAAGGAAAAGAAGTGCTTTAATTTATTAGTCCTGCTTTCAAATAAACTGATTTCGATATAATGTTTATGTATTCCGTAAGGGTTATAATTTATTTATTTATTATGATTTGTAATTGTACTGATTTTGTTTTTGGGATGTGCAAATTTTTGGTTTACACCTTAATGTTATGAAGACGATTTTAGAAGAACACTAATTACGGTGAAAATCAGTGTTTAAAAACCACTTATGTTAATTATTTTACCCTTTTTAATAGATGAAATATTTACATGTGGTTGTTTGCATACTTTGGAAACTACAACATGGAAGGAATGCCATACAAACATGTGTTAGTCATCAAAATTGTAATATAAGGACTACATGTGGTATGAGATTTTACTAGTTTTACTCTATATTTATTATGTTTTTTTATCAAGGAGAGAGAAATATTATAAACGAGTAAAAAAAAAACGAGGCTGGACTAAAGCACACCAACAAGAGCAAAAAAGAGGAATACAATCAGGTGACCCCGATGGGGGTAGAAACTCTGTTACTATAATGAGGACTCAAAGTTGTTTCAATCTTCTTGAAGCCCTCCTTTGTCGAATCTCTATAACGAGTAACGGATAAAAGCCCTCCTCTGTAAATCTCGCCACAATATGATTAATACTCTCCCCTATGCGACCATCGATCAATGGAGAGGAAAACCTTGAAAAAGCACCCGGTTGAGGATGGGGAGTGGAGATTGATCAGAGCGAGGGACGATAGTTTGGAGCGGCTGAGGCGAGGAACGCCCCAAGGAAACTCTAGAAAAGGGGAGGGCGATATAGGCTTATCTTGAAGAGGCTGCGACAAACGGTCCGCAAGTGGGGCGAGGGCTTTATCGAGACCAACATACAAGTCCAAATCCAAGTCATCAGATTCATCCTCCATCCTATCCGCCCACCTATCCAACTTGCTGTCTGTCGAACCCATAGACTCAGGGACAGTTGGCAAAACACGTGCATTAATTTGCAAAGACCCAATAGGTTGAGGAGTAGAAACGATGGTCGGAGTGATGGGGGGGGGCATCTTCACTACGAACAGACGGACTCCCTCCCTCTACATTCGAAGATATGTTAACATTCAACCCACCAAAGAGAAACAGGATGAAGTCAGCCGAAAGCTTCTCAAGAAGCACATTCGCACGGAAGCCAGGACATTGAGTCAAAATCACCCTTGTCACGCCCCAAATCCATATCTTGTCCGGACTCAAGGCGTGACTAGGGATAAGTGATTTAAGAAATAACCATTTAACAAAAAGTTCCAAGTAAATCCAATAAGTAACTCAAATCCGAAAAGTTTAGTTTAAAACATAAGTAACCCTCCAGGGGTGTAATAATAAATCTCCAACATAATCTGGTTCACAGAAATAAAGATAAAATCGAAGTCTCTATGGACACCCACACTGAGAAGCTCCCGAGCCTCTACTCCTCTATCAAGCCTGTAAACACAACAGTAAACTCATAGGGTGAGCTGGCGCTCAGTAGGGAAAACACATAACCAGATGAATCTTAAACTCCATAAATCAACAGCAAAGTCAACAAGATCCATAATTCAACAGCAAGTCAACAAAGTAGCTCAAAACAGATACGAGTAAAAGGTAAACCAGACAATGCCGTGGCACATGAGGTCTCCACCCTCCGATCCACACAGGATGTGTCCTCTCGGATTTTCCCTCGAATCCAGAGGAGACGCATAACATTGAGGCGACCGGAAACAACCCTTCGGGGCGCTTATCATCGGGATTCTCAGAAACGTCTCCAAGGGATTTTATGTCCTCGGGAACCAAGGTATTACCCCCATAGGAAGCATACACTTGGACAATTCAATAATAAACGGATAGTAATTAAATAACGCACTCAACCGAAACACGAAATAATCCAATCTCAACAACCATCAATTCATTTCCACACATAGCTCACACATCACCGATTCACCACGACACACAGTACACGAATCACGTAATCATAGCACACCAATCACACAATCCCAACTTACCGTTCACTTACCAGTTTCGAACCACCGGGGCATCGATCACCTGATTGCACCGCTCGGTACAACCAGTCGTACTCGATGCTCCAAACAACCATTTAAGCAATTCAAGTAATCATTCGAATACAATCAACGAGCAAGTACAAGTGTAATCAACCTATCATAAAACCTTCAAATGAGCATTCACACATGCAATTCAACTAGTTCCGTTAGACTCTTTAGCCTATCCACTAAGCAATCAACAACCAAGCATGTGATCCTACACGCAGCTAATCCGAGGGCTTTGCCAAGGCTCCTCTACCAGACAAACAATTCCCAAGTATTGAAAGCGAGTTACACTAGTGATTGGCATCCTAATCGGTCACCACTAGACACTTCCGGTTATTAGTAATTGAAAGACAATTATGCTAGTTATTCGCATCCTATAGGCATTTCTAGGACCTTTCCAATTTTATTAGCCTAACATGCATACTAAGCATCAAAACGAGAGGTCAAGGCTTTCCCTACCTCAAGGTCTTCCTCTCAACACTCTGATGAAGCCCGGTGATCACCACTCCGTTCTTCACTCGGGTCCCGGCGTGATCCTTGCTCCTCTAGCTCGATCCCCAAAGTCTTGGACACAAAGAAACGCTAGTTAGGCTCCACTTAAACGGCAAGAAAGACCCCCAAAATCCCTCCCAAAGTTCAGCTCAAAACCAAGATGCAACACCCTCAAGAAACCCTCAAGAAACCCTCACCCTGGTCTGCCACGGACCTGGTCACGGATCCGTGAGGCCAACCATCACGGTTACCATCACGGAGCCGTGACGAGTGCCGTCGCGGACTACCTCACGGAGCCGTGACGTCGCCCGTCACGGGATCCGTCACGGATCCGTGGCGCACCAGGGCAGTTTCGCCCTTCTTCAACCTCCAGCTCCTTTTCTCCGAAAAACCACCTTCAAACCCAGAATTTTACCCCTTCCAACTCCACAAACAGTCCAAATCCTTCAATACTCCTCTACCCATGGTAGGAATCAACACACAAACAAGTTTCCAATGATTCATCAAATCAAACCCAACTCAAAAGCTCCAACAAACCAATGATTTCTCAACAAAAACCCAACAAAGCTTCTCATCAACAACCTCTCCCACCATTTCTACTCAAACCCAACAACATCTAGCAATTTCACCCAAAACCCATGAAAAGAGATGAAGAGAAATGAGGATTAGAGAGTTCCATTACCTCTAGAATGGTGAGATGAAGAAGATGGTAGTGATTTTGAGGAGGGATGGCTAGAGGAAGACTTCAAGTGGCCTCTTCTTCCTTGATTTTCCTTCAAAGCTCCATGGGAGCTCTTCTCCCTTGCTCCTCCTCTAGAATTCGGCTACACCAAAGAAAATGAGTTGATTTTTCCTTTCCAATCTCATATAATACCTAGATGTAGCAAATGTCCAAAAAGCCCTTGAGCTAGAATTCCTTGTAGAAGCTTTTTGGGAGGGTAAAAGGGTCTATGACTACCCCTTTTTCTCTCTTTCAACCAAAAGGGGACAAGTGTCCAAAGGTTATTTACTTTTTTTTCAAATTAAATTCCAGCACAAAAAAATAATGTATTTAGTCGATAAAAAGTCTTGTTTTGACCAAAATTGACTTTCTCCAACAATATACTCAAACGAAAGGGATTTCTCCCCTGAAGCCAACCGTGATGATGGCTAATTCGTTTGGGTTCCGGAAAAGTCCCGAGTGACTTCTTGAGTCATCGGTTCGACCGGAAGCGGGTCTTACAACCCTCCTGTCTATCGACAAATCCAAGACGTGTACCAGAGCTAAATCCTTAGACGGTTGGGCCGACGACAGGTAGCACAGATGAATGGAAACAAGAAATCCAACCGTCCCAATAATCTTAGAATTGAAGTCCTTGCTCCAACACACAACCAGGAGGCCGATTAAATCGACCCAAAGGAAACGCCCTTAAAACAGGATTCGGTTAGCACAATCTGAGAAGCAGAAGAAACATGGACGTAAAGCCTTCCAATCGTCAATCGATAGAGACAGTCAAACATCACGATCCTTACAAGACATCATAAATGCTCTTGAACCGAACTCAACAAGTTCCATGCCCACAACCCTTGCTAGCTGAAGACTAATACTAAGGGTGTGTACCGTAATCGGGTTGTTAGAAACCCCTATCACGCTGAAGGCCGACATCGTTTCAAAGTCAGGGGAAAAGGAGAGAGAATAGTTTGTTGACCCGCTCATTCTATGCAAAGCAACTACTTGAGTCGACAACCGCATGTAACTAGAAGATGACACATCCTCGGAAGCATACGCAAGGGTCGCAGTAGCCAGACCACTAAGGCCCTGGATTTTTTACCCACTTCCACTCGAATCTTACGTCCTTGAAACATGAATCAATATAAGGTAACAACCACGCAAGTGAGGACAATGGAAGTTTTAAAGTACATAAAGGCGAATCGGGTGCCTTTGGAAGCTAGTTTTGTCCCAACGTCTACAAAAACGATGTCACCTATATGCGAGCAAAAAGTCCTCAACTGATCAGAGGTTGTCGATAGTGGTAGGTTGGCTATAAGATCGAAAAGTCTCTATCCGATAGCACGCTCCGTGATTTAGCACCCAACTCATTCTCAACTCCGACCTCAGGACTCTTATAATCAATAACACCTATTGCAATACCCTGATCCACCACTCTCCTACGAGACATGGTGCAACCCGCTACATCAACAAAACAGGGTATTTGTTTCGTTGGCTGGATTTTCTTGTGGTTGTTCTCATTCACCAACACTGGTGGTTGTTTTTAGTATTTTATTTCGGTTTCTATCTTTGTGTTTGTTTCCTTTTCCCCGTTCTTCTTGTCCATGTTTTACTTTTGGCTTGGGTTCGGTTAGTGCTTATACGAGACTTGTTATCGAGACCAATTCATCTTTTTCTTAGTTGCTGAAGGGTCACCGATTGCTCAGACTCTTTAAGGTAAGAGTTCACCTTAGTGGTCTTTTGTAATACTATTCACTAGTGCGGTCTGAAGGGTCTTTTCACTCTTTCGGTTTTAGGGTGCTTTTATTTATTGTTGATTTTCTTAGGTTGATTTGTTTGGATATTGTTTGTTTTACCGATATGCACACCATTTTTTTAATACATTTATGTTTCTTTAATTACAAAAATCTTTGTATTAACACTTATTCAAAACCCCATTGACCTTAATTAAGGTACAATTAGAGACTACACATCACAAAGTTTATATAGTATACGATGTTTAATACACTCTTCTTATTTGGTTAGTTAAATGACCCAACAGATAGTATTAATCGAAATGAAAATCTTAATTTTTGAAACGGTCCAACACTTTCATTTATAGAGAGAGAAATATAAATCATATAAGAAAAACCTCTAAGGGTGAGAAAATGGTTTTGGGCTCCCACCAGAGGCAGGTGTATCGATACTTGAAGTCATGATAAGAGAATCATATTAGGCAACATATGATACATTCTAGAGATTGGATTGTCAAGAACAATAAAGCAGACACAAGGAGTTAAATATCCTTCAGGTTGGTTGTCTTGAACTACTAGGGCTTCTTGGGTGATCCTTTCTTGAAGAAGACGAGTCGAAAGAACCAACCCATAGAGAGGTTCAATGAGCTTCCACCCCCCATTAGAACCCTTCTCTCGAGACTCACGGCCTTCTGCAAGGGTGCATGGAAGACCTCACTGGTACTACTAAGTCTTCCTCCTTCTGTTGAACTTGTTAAATCCCAATCCAACCCAAAAATTTGAATTGATAGATGGAGGTATCAAGGAGTCAATTTATCCATTCACTTTCTACGCGGGACTCATACTTCAACGGTATTGGTTGGCCATGGTCGGCCTTGTTGTCACCATCTTCATTATCGTCGATCTAAACCAAACTCATCCTGCTTTGAATTAAGAGAAGGCCGACATGCATCAAATCAAACAACGGGATGGTCTATTGCCCGGCTTCCAAAAGGCGACGACGCATCATTTCTGTCTCGGAACTCTAAAATCTCAATCTGTGAAGAGAAGACGCATAATCCAACGATGATTGCTTCTAAGGCTGAACAATAAGTAAGACGGAATCGAAGTAGCCAAAGAGAAGAGGGGGAAAGAGGATAACAAGATCAATTAATAAAAAAAGGTGGTCTTTGATAACTCTAAACGACACGACGTAGACAGCAACAAAACACATACGCAACTCTAATATAGCCCTAAAAGCGTTCATTATTTTGATATCTTCGAAATGAAATTCTCTTAATGTGTTAACCAGCATCTTAGATTATAAAATTAACCCAACAATTTTCTTAAAATGGTATCGAGATGGAAGTTCCACAAAAAATAAATAAATAAAGAAATACCATTTCCCACGGAATCACCAAATAGTCACTTGGAAGCTAAACCGCACGCACTAAAAGCAGAGGAGAGCCAGAGGGTTCAAAGTCAACGGGTCAACAATTCGCCAACTATATCATACAAAGCGATGGCTACTAAATACTAATCCCAGTATAATATCAGTTGTAAAATAGTAGTTAATGTTGATTTAAAGTGTGTGTTAATTCGCTAATTAAATAAGAGGGATAGTAATTAGTTAAAAAAAAAGAAGCAACAACAAGTCACAGTTGCGGCTCCATCTCACATCCTACTCCTACAACTCTTCAATTCCCCTAACCTATCTAAGAATCAGCCCCATCTATAAAAACCCCACCCTCCTCCTCTACCCAACCAAACCACTCTCTTCCTCTCCCTCTCTCAATTCTGTTTGGTACCTCAGAAAGAGAAAGAAAAAGAACAAGAAAAAAACAGAGAAGAAATCAGATTGAGATATGAGCAAAGGAAGCAGCAGCAGTGAAGAAATGGAGGACCTCGAGCTCAGGAGAGGTCCCTGGACCGTCGACGAAGACCTCGCGCTCATCAATTACATTTCTAGTCACGGCGAAGGTCGCTGGAACTCCCTCGCCCGCTTTGCAGGTATATTTGTCTTTACTTGTAAGACTGGATATCTACCCAGAATCAAATCAAATTCATACAGAAGCCATTAACGGTCTTGTTTTCGTGTAATTTTCACAGGCCTGAAGAGGACCGGAAAGAGCTGCAGACTGAGATGGTTGAACTACCTCCGGCCGGACGTCCGCCGGGGAAACATCACCCTGGAGGAGCAGCTCCTCATTCTGGAGCTTCATTCTCGTTGGGGCAACAGGTGTGTGATTATAATTTAATCTAAATTTAAATTTAAATTTAAATTAAATTATATGTGAAGTTTATATGTTTGTTTTATTTTCAGGTGGTCTAAAATAGCCCAGCACTTGCCGGGGCGAACCGACAATGAAATTAAAAACTATTGGAGAACCAGAGTTCAAAAGCACGCCAAGCAGCTGAAATGTGACGTGAACAGCAAGCAATTCAAGGACACCATGCGCTACCTCTGGATGCCCAGGCTCGCCGAGCGGATCCAAGCCGCCGCTACCGCTACCGCCACCGCCGCCGCGACCTCCTCCTGCATCACCTCCTCCTCCACCACCCAGCACCAATTCAACAACACCAACGGCCTCACGGACCATATCCAGACCAACTTCGCCAGCTCAACCTACAGGCCTGAGAACTCCAGCACCGCCGCCTCGTCGGACTCGTCCGGCGCTCAAGTCTCGCCTGATTCGGACCAGAGGGGTTACTATATCCCGGCCAGTTACAACCCTAACCCGGATAACTATATCCAAACAGCCGATACACTGCTCGGTCCTTGGGGGTATTACGGTCAGGACGCGGTGATTCCGGAAATGGAGCAGAACAATCTCAATCAGTGGATGGACGAAGGAGACAGTCTGTGGAATGTCGACGACGACGACTTTTTGTTCTTACAGCAAAACTTCAATTACAGTAACATTTAATTTACAAACGAAAAAAAAACAATACAAATAAGAAGTCTGAAATGAACTAGGCTTCCTGTAATTATTTGTTTAATATTTCGGTAACTTTGTCTTTGGGGTTAAATTTGTAATTTCAGGTTTACGGTATCATTCTTTGAACTTGTATGTTTTTCAGACAATTTTATAATGTTAATGAAGTGCATAATTGGTTCCACCATGAGCTTTCAGTTTAGTACCTTTGTTCTATGGGGCCTGAATCGAGAACATCCCTCTCTTCAGCATTATAATTATTAAAAAAAAGTTACAAATTAATAATTACATAACACGTGGTTTCATTTCACCTAATTCTCCGCCTTGCGGGTTAAGCTAATCACATAGATTAACGACGATCTTATCATCTTAATCATATTGTTGTCTGTGCTTTCATAATTGTTCCATGGTACGGACGAGACATAGTGATCGATTAAGAAAAGTATTTCGATTTACACGTGCGAGGAGCGTGAGGAAAATAGGAGGCACGTGCGAATGGGCGTAGAGAAAAGTGGAGCGAACACGTGATTAAATAGTAAGTAGGGATTGGCGGCGGGGAATCTTTGTAGGCCGCGTGCCTTGAAGAGAAGCCACCAGAGTGGTCCCGGGAGTGCCACGTGTTAATGTCATAGAGCTAGGGGCCAAATTGTAAACGGATTGAGAATTGGTTGGGGCCCACGCACAGGCTTCCCGGACGGAAGCACTCACAGCCGCAACCATTGAAACAGCCAGCCTTTTTTTGTGATAATTCCACACATGAAGGTCTCTATTGCGCTTGGCATTTATTGGGTTACTCTTATGTAATTATTATTTTCTGAACGAGAGGTGCAATATTATCAATTTAAATCAATTACATAATCGTGTCTCGAAGAACAGGTTCTCCGATCACTAAAAAGTCAGTATGAGCGAATAATGGTTCACTGAGTCTTTTAATATCAGAACTATCACATACGGTATTGTGATGCCCTATGCGCAATGAGAGAAGACGGGGAAAGGGGACGGGGTATCGGAGATCCTGAGGGACCTCGACTGTAATGGTGATGGTGGGAGGCAAAGCATCATATGGGGACCCCTCCCAGTCCCCGATGCTCCGACGATGCCTCATTCCTCCTGGCGGGGCTTCTTCCCCACAAGTGATGAGTCGTCCAACACAACTTCAGATGCTGCCTCTTCAGATTTCCAGCAGTTGTTTCCCCACGGACCACAGGAGCTAGAACTTCAACAATTCGCATGTCTGGCTGGACGCGTCCCCCACCTCCAACCCCACCATGCTGGAGGGGTAGAGGGTCAGCAGTCCAGTCAGCAGGCTGACAAAATCCCGATCCCCTGATCTTCCCGTGTACAAAAGAACACGGGAGAGGGTGGCCTTGTGTGGGCAATCGGGGACCCAAATTAGGTATCGTGTCCATTGTTATACTGAATCCCCCATGGTGAGATAACCTAGCATTACGTATCGGGTCCAATGTTAGAGATCGCGGTGTGGCGTCCACCGGTTCTTCGCCCCGATCAATGTTTGCTCCATCTTGGGCCTCCGGTAGATGGTTGCGTTTACGAGGCCGAGGTCCCCCCACCGGGACAAACCATAGCAGGCCCTTCCGGTACGCCGGGAGATGACATCGCGAGTCTCGTCTCGAGGGAACCGACCTAACGGGCCTTCCAACTGTATCCACCGCTGGTATCACAGTCACCTCCCTCACAGCCTGGGGCAAAGAACCACCGAGTCGTTGAGCAACTCCGGATGTTGTCCTGCTGGAGGAAAGTCATGCTCTCGTCCGACTCCACATCCAGCGCCGGGTGATCCATTGCGACGAGGTCTCCACCATGCTTCAGCGCACCCCATAGCCGTCACGAGTCCATCCCCAAGACCGGGCCTTCAACGTCGTGACCGCGACAGACGTCGAGTACTCCATCACGTCCCTCACCATGCCCACCGGAAGACGAGGAGGCAGGGACCTCAGCGGCATCGACGTTGGCTAAACCCTAGAACGGCTGGCAGGCAACTCGGTGGGCCTTGACCGATGGACCCCGGGTCAGACGAGGAGGGAGCCCATGGCCTGGGGCATAGGCTGGAACCCTAGTCCCGGGGTCAGACCCCCAAGCACCAGAGCAAGGTCGTGGTGATGATGGTCGTGATGCTGATGGTGTGAGCTCTGAGAGGCGGGTTAGGGGAAGTGGGGGGCAATCCTTGCGGAACATAGGACCGCGTCGGCTTAAAGATCCAAAGCCGAATCCGTTGAGGCCGTCGGCAGAGGAGGTAGGGCCGAGACATGTGGAGGGGAGAATAGGATGATGGTGGGATCTGCAGACCACCCGGAGTAGAGAGGTCAGGCATCATCGGTGGAGATGGAGGAGGATTCATGGTGATCGAACAGGGAGTCGACGAAGCCACCAGAGGGACGAGATTGGGAAGAGGCACCGAGGGTTGTGGAATAGCCAGCCACTTCCATCCATATTTGAACCCTGCACCATGTGTGGTCTGCGAGGAGGTCAACGGGATGGGACAGTCGAACACGGGGAAGGAAAAACCGACAGCCCCAAGCGGCGCAACAGCGGCGTCGATAGAAAGAAGCTCCATAACGACGAAGATAGGCTAGGACTAAGGTAGGCTCTCAAGGCGAGAGAGAATAGGGTTTCCTGATTTCTTTTAGTCGTTTATGTAATTATTTTGTAATGGTTCATATATAATATTGGATAAATTCAATTCCGTTTGTTAAAATTTATTTTATTTTTAGTTTTAGAAAATTAGTATTATACAATCATCAAAAAATAAATCTTTATAAGAATCAGCATAACATAAAATAGTTTCACAATCCCAAAATTTTTTGGAAACGTTGTACAAGCTAATGTTGCTGTTACATTTACTCATTATTATTTTTATAAGCGAAAAATTTTAAATTATTTTTTCTCTAAAAAAGAAAAAAAGGAAAGTTATACACCAATAAGCATCAACCTCAGAACTACACAAAACACCAATAAGTTTTAAGACCGGAATGGTGCTTAATTCCAAAAGAAACACAGAAAACACTAACGAGCACCAGAAAAAACCAAATTACCGAGTACTATACAAAGATCATACAAAAATTAAAACCATCATAAGAAAGCCACGCACCAAAACAACACCTCTACCACAACATACAACCCAAAACAGCACATACGCCAAAACCCAGAGCTAGTGAAACACAATTAATCCACAACTTTCAAAAAACGTTCTTCCTTAGAACGCACAACACCATCAGCATCAAACTTTGTCACCTTAATCAAAGACTTGACACCAAGGTTGTAAAATATGTTAGGCACTTCCTGTTTGGATCTTTCTTTTCTTTTAATAAATTTTATGAACTTATAAAAAAAAATATATATGTTAGGCACTAGTCAGGCAAAAATGGGTCTTAGACGTTAGGCGGGGATTAATCAGATTATTATTTTATTATTTTTCAATATAAGTATTATCAAATTTTATATTATATTATACAAAAATATTAGTAATATTAAATATATTAAAAAACATAAACATTCTACTAGACTAAAAGTATCATACATTTTTTTTAAAAGATCAATAAGTATGACTCTATCAACTCAATTAATACATGGTTGTGCACTTTTTATGTTTTGAAAACACTAAACAAAAAAATAATAATAACGTGAATCAAACTCAGGATGTAACACTTGAACAAAACATGCTTTACAAACTCAACTACCATAATTTTATAGTCTCACTTACTTTATAGAAGATTGGAAATTGTTTTTTTTTTAATTATGAATCCGACCCAATGCATGTTCGACCCGCCGAATTAATCGGCCAAGTGGTGATTAATCTACCGAATCGGGGATTAATTTGTCATATTCCGCCCAAACAGCCTAGAGCTCCATAGGAAGATAAATCGGGTCGGTAGGGCCCGTTTCAGTGCCTGAGCGGGGATTTTTACAACCTTGATTGAAAACAATATTCAAACACGAATCCAAAGCCAATTGATCCACTGAGCTCAACAACTGGTTCGAGGCAACACCGACAACCACCTATATAGTATGCGATGCTACTTGATAAACCACAACAAGAGTTACCTTCTTACTAGATCATTTGAGACGCCTCAGTTTCTTACCTTTACCTGCCACCTTAAAATCCAAACTTTTCTTCACACGAGTGACAAAGGAGGTAGAACGGGACGGACATGAGTCGTACCTTTCTATCACAACATGCAAATAGGGAGTTGTAGAAAAAGGGGGAACAAAAAACTCAACGGGATTGACGACGACAATAAATTTAGACCACCCCCCCAACAGACTCACCAACCGAGTCAGGGCAGATGATATCATCTGATTAACCACGATCCTGAGACACATATAGATCAACTACGGCTGCTCCATCTGTATCAGAGAGAGAAAGACACAACTGATTCTCCGACACATCTCCTACTTGATCACCAACGCTAACACCGTTGAGCGAGACGCCCAAGACAAAATTGCAACCACTAGGAATCTGTTGCTTCTCAGGCACTAACTTGACATCAATAGCTTTGATCAAAAGAACAAAAACTTTGTTTTCTATAATGTAGTCCAACTCGGTTTGAAAAAATCCCTTGCTCTGTGCAGGAGCAAAAAAGTTCTACCGTGAGCAACACACAGGACTGTGGAATAAAACGTTAGAGCCGAACCAAAAACACTTCTAATTGTCGTCACCTTATCGATGTTGCAACCATGAAAGGGAATCTCCTAGATCACAACCCACTTAAACCAACCCCATTGTAGAAGCAACTCCCCCATGGGTTTCACAATCAAAAAACAGTTCTCGAACCAGCTCCAATTTGTCTCCCTCATAGCAGAATCAAATGTCAGGTCTAAACAGGTAATCAAGTATACTCTATCTCCGAAACAACGTAAGTCGACGTCTACTCCATACTTCTCCATGGCTGTAGTGATGAAGTCTAGATAAAAAATGACACATGCAACACCTATGCACCCATTTAAAGCATGTGCTCTTTTCTCGTCGATAACCAAACTTTTGCAGCCTAGAGTCGTCGACTGTGACTCAACTCCTTCTCTTGAATCTGGACTCGTTTTCTTTTGCCAAACAGTTGGCTTCCCTCTCTCCCACACTTAAGCCACAGAAAGGTTGAAACATTGAACATAGATTCCATTAAAACTTTCCACCACTACATCAATGTCCGCTGGTCGGACAAGAATAAATCCAAAATACCGATCGCCCCAATTTGGCTGACGCACCACGTTCACTTTATAAACCGTCCATTCCTTTGCAAATAACTCAAACAACCATTTGTTAGAAACAAGAAAAGGAATATTGAAAACAAAGAGCTTAGTGACTTCCAAGGATTGGTCCTCAATCTCCTGTCGAATCACTGGCTCCTTCCTTCCACCATCCCTTCTTAAGATGTCTTTAAAGCCCAACGGCAGGTACCCCAACAAGGATGATGATTCCATTTCCCAAGAAAAACTTATTGTTGACAAGAGCTAAAACCACACACTATGATGAAACCGGTAACAATAGCACCAAAGTTGGAGGAAGTTATAACACAAGGAGCACCAAAGTTGCAACAACAACTGACCACTCACTAACGTTGAATAGCCGTGGTGATGGTCCCAGACCCGTTCTGGTAGTCGACAAACTTAGAAGATAAACTAACGCGCCGCCCAAGAGCGATGCATAGGTCTCTAATCCATCGTACAAGATTTCTAAGTCTTGATTCCCTACAACAAATCGGTCGTAGAAACAGAATCTTGGAGCCTACCAGTCACCAACCATGAGCACGATCAGAGAAAAATGATATGGCAGAACGATCGCAAATACGTTGAAATTTGAAACGATGCAGAGAAAAAACAATTTCAACGCATATGCTTCCCTAGTCTTGATTCCATACGGCCTACAACAATCAATCGCAGAATCAAACACCCCGGAGACGACCCACTCACAAGCGATAAAGGAACTAAACTGGAAAAAAACGAACGAAGAAAACATGCGCGTCGAAACGCGTTCAATTAAGGTCGGCTCTAGTTTCTCATTATTTTATTGACATAACATATGTTGTTCAATATGAGAGTTTTTCGTGATGTCTTATGTTATTTTTTTGTCCTTTCTCATGACGGTTGAAGGTTTAAGTATATGATGTCTTCTCATGATAACTAGAGGTTCAAGAAATTTGGTTCCTCTCATGAAGATTAGAGTATTAAGAGCTCGACCTCCCCTCGTGATGTTTAAGGGTTCAAGAGTTTTGTCTCCTCTTATGGAAGCTAGGTGTTCATGGAAAGTTCGAGTTGGCCGACTGAACAAGATGAGAGGAAATGTAAGGGTAAGGCCTTTTGAACACTGACTAATGGTTAGAGTGGTGTCGTGAGAATCCGATCCAATCCGGACCCTGACCAGACATGGGACTGTAGGAAACTATAACATCGAGAGGAAGGCGAGGGGTTTGCAATACCCTTGACAAGAGTAGTGATTCTCCGACATTAGGTCAGGTGGAGTTTGGGATGTCTCTACCTAACCCTTACAGGACATGGTCGCCCTTGTCAAATCCCCCTAGAGCTTCTCTTCTTCACACATGTGCTCCATCCAATAAACTAGACACACATCACTAACATCTCTCCACATGCATGAATCCAGACTTCTTTAGAAGCATGTGGGGCTACCATAAGAGCATGAACAACAGAAAGGCCCTTGGTGAGGCCCTGGGTGTGAGGCCCTTGTGCTGACTGGACAAAAGTGAGGCCCTGAAGCTGCAGAATAGTGAGTGTTTTGCAATGGAGAGGACCTCTGAGGCCCTAGGGCTGAGGCCCTGTGCTGACTGGATTATTAATTGATATTTTGCTGTTTTATTTAATTCTTTATCGGAAACCGTTTAAATTATTTATAATTTAAACAACTGTGGAAAAAAATCAATGACAATAATTAATTAATAAATAAATTTATCATGAATAAAAATTAACTTTGAATTTTATTCAACCCCTTTTAATACAACAAAAAAAAATACATGTTCAAGAATCATCATCTGTTGGGTCGACATCCGGTGGTGGGTGTTGTCGTCGAAGATCATTAATTTCACCTTGAAGGGTTGCCATGACTTCTTGCAGTCGGGCCTTGCACCCCTTATGCTTTGCCATATCCTCTTCGGTGAAGGAGGAGGTATCCTTATCCAACATGGACCTGTAGGTTGCAAACTTTTCTTCCCACTGTTGGGTTAATGTGTGTATCATGCGGATCCTTTCTGCATCGCGTTCCGCCCGTGCACGTTCAGCCTCCCGCCATGAACTTTCAGCCTGCAGCCGTACAATAAAAAGAATTGAAACCTAACCACACCTAACATTTGGTGTGATCGTCTTTTCGTGTTAAGGCATCTAGCATCACAAAATCATCATGAACCCAATAAGCAATATTGCACAAACACAAAATACAGCTCGTTAATGCTACCAACAGTAAATCATCCAAACATTCCTCAAAAAATCCTCAATGATGAAAGTTATTCCCTACTTGCTCATATTGGCCTAAATTGCACATCCAAGGTTTACACACAAATAAAGACCCATAAAAAAAAAATTACACCAAAAATGCATAAAGTGCAGCATAGAATGCAAACACATAAATGCAAAGCATCCCACCCCACACTTTAAACCTAAGCACTGTCCCCAGTGCGACTCTAAACACATATTTACAAATATTTGTACATGCACCCGATATATGATAACAATAAACACCCCACACTCAGAATCAGGCAACATACAAGTCAAGAAATCCTATATGCATGGTCTATCAACACAGCAATTCGGGTGCTCAGCACCCCCAGGTAGCATATATGAGATATAATAGCGGTAAACAATATAAAACAAGAAGGGAAGAGATACTGCCCCTCGACGAACCGCTACTCGACTTGTAAGCTGCTGTGGGAGTCCTAATGTGGATGGATGGATGGAAAGATCATCGCCCGTGAGAACTTCTAAGAAGCTCGGCGCCATGGCATGTGACTAAACCGCTCCTACTCTCCATCCATCGTTGGGGTGCCTCCCAACTAGCGCATTTGTTTAACGTCGTTAGCTCGACGGGTAGGAGGCTCAATCAGGAGGCCTCCCAAGAACCTCATACTTCCATTGTGCCCTCCTCTTCAAGTGTGGATGTGAAGGCGGGAGAAGGAACACAATGCAACAAAATAACCTCTTCCTTGAGTTCTGCACAAACTCCAAACTCAAGGCCAATTTCATCAAGCTTGCTTTAATAGAATAATCATGATCAAACTCATCTTTGCATAGCTTGGGAGGGATTTGAATCCCATGAATCGGAAAATGCACATGCCCAAAAGGGTTAGTAGCATCTACCGAAATAGAATAATAACTCACAAACGGGGAATGAGAAATAGCACATGAATCAAAAAATTTATGCTCAACATTAAATTTATAAATCAATGGTATAGGTTGAACATAAAGAATTGATTTGCTAGAATCTAAAAATGAATCTCCCACACTAAATGGAATTTCGACATTATGCTCGATGTCTAGCAGAATAAAATCAATGGGAGATTCAAACATAACCCCTCTCTTGAGAGCATCATCCATAGTACCCCTTGGATATCTAATAGATCTATCAGCCAACTCTATGGATACTATGGGAAGATTTGGCTCAACAAGAGTTTGTGAACTATTTTCTGAAACTGCATAACCATTATTTACATCTATAGAATTCAATGCATCAAAACTACATGGAGAATCAATTGGCATAATAGAGGAGGGATAAGAACTTGATACCTCACATTCCGCACTTACCTCTAAACTCAGTCTTGAATCACGAGTTTCTTTTTCTGTTATGTCACATAAGTGCTCGGAATGATCATCCTCAAGGTGGACTTCTTGATCATCAAAGTTTGTCTCATTAATCAATTGCACGAGATCATTCATTTGACCTTGAAGCTCTTGGACCATGGACGCTTGTTCCTCTTGTTTCCTCATCATCTCGTCCATCTTGTCCATCTCATCATGTCGCTTTTCCTCCTCAAATTGGTTTGGAAAAGCTAGACAAAAATCCTCTTCACTAGGCAATTCAAAAGTGGAAGCGTCCCCCCAATTTTGACTATAGTCCCTTGAATGCAAAAGAACCTCGCAATTGTAAAAATAATGATCATTAGCACCACATATATCACAACACCCTCTATTAGGGAACCAATTCTCCATAAAAGCAACGATGCAAAGAATCAACTAAAAGAGAAATATATACAAGAATGAAACAGACGTAGCACAAACTATATAGCAAGGGTCGCCTAATTGCTCCCCGGCAACGGCGCCATAAAACTTGACGCCCTGCGGGTTTTAATCGCAAACTTGAGCACGGCAAGTGCACCGGCCGTCAAGTAGTAATCGGAATTGAAGTCCGGAATATCGAGCCCAAAGGAGCAATAGACAATCACTTACTATTCAAAGCTTGTAGCTAAACTGTTTCGGTAAAAATCGAGTTTTTAAGTTTTAAAAATAAACCTATAACGACTAAAAAGAAAATACAGAATTTAACAGAGAGTTTTCTTATCTTGAATCAAGCGAAGAGAGGTCAAGGGTATGGGTTCATCAAGTTCATTCCATAGAATTGCACATTCGATTGTAGCGATGTCGATTTATTTTAGAGGCAACGAGTTGTCTCGACTCTAGTCCTAACTTCTTTCGAACGATTCGGACCCTAATGGAATCTAACCACCGAGTTCTTTCGAATCACGATGTAGGAAGACCCAAAGCGTTAAGCTCTATGACAACTTCTAACTTTCGACCAAACAAGTCTATGGGTATTGCAGTTGTATTAACCCCGCTAGTTCTAGCTAGAGTTTAAATCCAACCTATGATCGATTTTTGACTTAATTAGAATCCTCCTCTTTCGAGCGACGAACACTAATTCGAAACAATTACCAAGCTACACGGGAGGTAAAGCATTAAGCACAAATCAATCATAAACACTAATACAAATCAACAACACCACAATCGAAGTATCCAATTTATAGAAATCACTACTCTAATCCCCCATAAACCTAGAAATTGGGGGTTTAGGTGTTCATGGTGAGAAAATACAAGAATGAAAAGAAGCAAACAATTAAACTCATAATCAAGATGAAAGTTGAGATACAATCACCGATTTAGTCGTCCAAAGCTTGATCTTCTCTTCCTCCAATCTCTAACCTTGATGCTCTTGAAAATCCACCAAAACAAATTCACTTGTGTAGCCAACAATGGAGTTTGTCTCCAAAAATCAACACTCAAATAAATCTCAAATTGATTCTCTACCCACAAATTAATTTGATTCTCAACAAACAATACAAGATAAAAAGCTTTCTCTAAAAAAAAGAATAAAAACAATACAAAAAATGGTGTCTGGTGTTCGTACTCTGCTCTCCGTAAAAATGGTGTTGAAGAAGCCCCCTTAAAATGAATCAGATGCCCCTTTTTTTAATTGGGTTGCGGCGCACCCAAATGATGGAGGGGAGGAGCTGCTGAAGCCCTAGCACGTGTCAATGGGAGAGAGGGGAGCAGATGGGGACAGGTGTCGGCAGAAGGTCGTGTGGCGGCTGGGTGAACACCACGTGGCAGCAGGCGGAGGCGGGGCCGGACACGTGGCAGACGGAGGGCGTGTGGCGGCTGGACAGGCGGGGCCAGAAGGGACACGTGGCGGACGGAGGGCGGCTAGCGGCTGGGCTTACGGCTGGCGTTGGACACGTGTTGAGCAGAGGGGAGAACGGCGGCGCCACGTGTCGGCCAGCTGGGCACTCCTCTCTTTTGATCCTTTTTTCGCTATTTCGCTCGCTCCGGCTTCGTTTGGACTCCGATTGATCTCGTTTTTGCGCCAAAATATTTCTCTTTTCAAGACCTACAAAACAAGACCAGTCATGAGTATATTTCGAAGCGACCAAAATCGTCCCTCTTAACGGTCCACATGCACAAAACACCCAAAATACGCCGGAAATCCATCGAAACCCCGAACATATCGATAAAATCAGTTATTCATGCTAAATCTAAATATATGATAGAAAACCGGGACCAAAAGCCTATAAAATTCGATATAAAGTGGCCCTTTTATGTGTTAAAATGCACCTGCATCAGTGGTCCAAAAAAATCATACGAATCAGGCGAGGTATGCTATGCATCTTTGCCTAATCCAATGAGGTAATTACGGGGAGGCGGGATAGTCGGAAGGAGAAGCGTCCTGGCCCCATCACGATTGGCGGTTGTTGACCGTCCTCCTCCACCAGCTTTCGTGCTCACTCCCCAAACCACGCGCATTACTCAGCTAGTTAGTGATCATTATAAGTGGATCCACAAACACCCCGATTATTATGGTTGGCCTCAAATCGAACCGAAATTTATATTATTGCTTAATAGTTTTGTTTCTTTTTGTTTAATTTAATTATTATTCGTTGCATTTGGTGTTTAACTATTTTATCAGAACATACTGCACATCGATTTTTAAAGGATTACGTACACGAATATCTACGGATAATCCTACGCTGCATCCATTATTAGACTATACAACCTTAATTCATTTTTATCGATATAGGCGAGGAGTTTCTTCTTCGATTTATAAAAGAGAAGAAGAATATATTAATGTGTGTAATATAGGTGAGGGTGTAGGTACCTATAACCTCTCAACTTAATAGAGTTATGGCGAGTTGAGAGTATATTATATAAACACGTTAACATCAAAAGATATGAACAAAATTTGGCGTTATTTTTGTTGGTATGATTCAAATGTAGCTGCGTAATCTACTATGTTAATGTGTAGCACCTCAAGTTCAACCGTGGAATTGAAGAAAGGAACGAGCGTACAACTGGACACCACAAACATCCATCCATCACCTTCTCGTTTGCCCAAAAGCCAAACCTTATTTTTTGTTCTAATAGGAAAAGATGAAGAATACCATCACCTCTCTACTATCTTTTGGGCCACGTTTATCATACGTATCATTGTCCATCTCATCTTTATCTTTCATGTATACATATAATTTATACTTCAAATTAAATTGGCCTGTAATTCATTAACTATTAGAAGTAAAAAAAATAAATATCACTGTAGAGCTCTCTAACGGCGGTTATGTTTAGCCTTTTTCGTAGCCGTTGGTGTCGTTTGGTGATAGATCTCCATTGACGTGTTTGGAAATAGATTACCATGGTCTGTGCTCTTAGTCCTTGGTTTGGATTGTGTTTTGTAGGTCTCTATAGCTGTTGTTCTGTGACAAGAGAACGGTAGAGCGGTTAAGGAGGGGGCAGGAAGGCCCAACAATAGTGCGACGACAACAACGGAAGGCGAAAGGGTGTTTGTCTGCTCGTGTAGGAGGGCTCGATCCCAACCGTCACTTTGTCCGTAGGTGTGATCCTTGATTCGCTGCACCATTTTCCATTATTGCGCGTGTCCTCGACGGCTTTCTCACGGGGAGGGATGGATGTGGTCTGGCCGGTCAACGAGGGGTATTCGATTGTGGGGGTGGTGAACTCTACTTTTTCACGTTGTTGTGGATGCTCGTCTGCCTAATGAGTAAGAGTTCTCTTTGGTACACCCATGGTGGTGTTGTGTGGGGCTCATAAAACTTTCTGGAACAACGAGGGTCGCGACGATGAGTCATACAGAAGAGAGGGCGGAGGGTGTCCGCGGTCCAATTATGGACTCCTTCCTAAGTAGGACACGCCATGTGTATATCAGATATGTGGGATCTATACGCTCCGATGGAACCTCACGAGCAGCGGTGAGGGGACACAAGCCCTCTGGGTCTCCCGATGAGGAGTTCGTGCTCCACTGGGTGGTCCACCATCAAGACCGCCTCACTGGACTTATGATGACAGTGGTTCCACCAAGTTCTAGCACGATACACTCCTACCACCTCGCGGGTCAACATTCTCGCGTTCTTGGTGCCCTACTTTATCATTTCAGGGATGACGACACACCTTGGTTCTTTGGGGGACTAGCCTTGGCGCCACTTCAGAATTGGGCTCACTATGTTCTAGCTGCCTGCTCTTATTCGCTGTATCGATTTATTCGGACGTTGTCGTAGTATCATCCTCTGAACATCTCACTGAAACATTTCGGTATTTGAGCATTTATATTCGGTTATTTGATATTCCGTCTTTGTGGTCCCATGTTGTTAGGATCTGTTTTCCAATGCTTTTTGTGCTTTTACTATGATTTTCCTGTTATGGGTCGGGCTTTTATTATTTTCTAATACATGGTTACATTTCATTTAAAAAAACAATTAGAAATTGGTATTAATACACTCATTGCATAATTATGAAAAATGTATCAGCTCTCTGGAATCGTAAACTATAAGTACTTTTTATCATATTCAGAACGGACATAACAAATGAAAAAACTAAATAGAGAGAAAATGTGTTCAATAGCTCGAGTTTGCCTAGAAAGATTTTTGTACCCATAAGAAGAACCCGTATTAAGCGTAGTAGGGTCATATCGAGTAGCAGGTGGTGTCTTTTTCCTCTGTAACAAGAATGGATGTTCCGCCTCATAGAGAGTGGACAAAACAATCCGCCCAGAGGTGATGTGTGGCAGTCTTCCAGCCCCATGTCTCACATTCCGCCTGATGCGTCATATCTAATGGTGGGGTTTTTTAACAACTCTCTCTTGCAGAGAGCACCCCTCACGGTTATCTTGGTATTACTGGGCTGGTATATCCGTGTTAGCTCCAACACCCGCTTCAACATCTGGGTATTCAAAGCGTGCGCCTATTGGGTCTTTTCTCCTGCGCTGATCTTCCACCCCTTGACTTTCTTAGGGCCCATTCCAAGGGGCTGAGTCGTGAACTCCTTCTGCATCAAGGTCGGTAATTCCACAAGAGTTGTTGGTGCAATCTCTAGGGTTGTTAGTATAGTGGTATGGCAGCCGAGATCGTAGTGAGGGAGTGAGATATAGTGGAAGAGGCGGGGGATATCCCCTTTCTATGCTTTATTGGCTCTCCTGACCCACGTTAACCAGGTTATGGATCTTCGTGGCCAATGTTACTTCCCCATCTGATTCGGGATGCGCCCACCCACCCCTGAAAACTCCCGAGAGTTACCTTAGCCAAGTAAAGAGTATTTGTTAAACAACAATCGTCTTCCTCTAACCCTCGTGTCGGGAAGCCCGATGGTGTGCCCGATGGTGTACCCGGTAGCCGCAACATCCTTGTCGGTGGACGTGCATCCGTTAAATTCGCACGAGTCTCAGCGGTGTCTCCCATAGCCGCTCCCTTAGGCCTCCCTTTGGGGTTTCATATTATATTCGTAGCATGCCCTCAGTTTTAGTCCTCAGCGGATCCCGTAATGATACATCGAACCGATGGTCCTCCCGTCCTACTCTAGGAAAACTGGCCCGACAGTCCCACACCCTACGGCTTATACGGTTACATTAGAAGCAAAAGTTAGGCATATGCATGTATTGGAGGTGGATTTGGATGAGGTCAGGGTGATCTGCAACGACAAGATGGATTTGGTGGCATATTGGTCTATCCACGTCCAATTGGACCCGTAGCTAGAGGAACTAATCCCACCTCTTCCTCCACGGGCACAGGGCCGTGAGGACCTCATATTCGAGGGTATACGCCAACAAATCCATAATCTTCACATTTATCACCTCCTTTCGGAACATTGAAGGCTTGAACGCCAATCTGCATGTGGTAGAAGTGCATGTCCTCTGCCTACATGCAAAGGAGGTGAATTATAAACAATAGGGTTGGCCCATTGAAGGTCCACGGTCCCCGATTTTGGATTTTCGAAAGTGTATGTCCTCTGGTTGCATGTAGGGGAGGTGAGTTGTAAACAATAGGGGTGACCCATTGAAGGTCCACTATCCCTGATTTCAGATGTCTTCCATCGTGTCTTGGGATGGTAAGAAAAAGGTGAGAACTTCATTTGTAAGTAGTTGAACCACCAGGACACACACCCTTCATATTGTACCCATAACCCCGCAAAAAAATTGTCTTCGGGTCTAAGGAGGTCTTGGAGAGGAAGCGACTTGCAGTGTATACAGATACCTAAAGTCTTCCATCGCCATGACCTCCCCATCTGAGACAACCACGATCTTTTTGTTGTCTTCATCTTCGAGGGAGACTGCTCCTAATTGGACCTAGATGGATTACAATCTGTCATCAACCACATGATGACGTGCCATTTTTGGTGACCCGAGGACGGATGATAACATGGTTAATAGAGGTCGAGGAGGAGAGGAGAGTGTTGTAGTGACGACGGTTCCTATTTGTAACCCTAGTTGTTCTATTTCTGTTTTGTGGGGGGATAGTAGAGAGGAATCCTTTTCTTTGTTAAATTGACTTGTAATTGAGGATAGATCAATCACATACAAAACCTTGTGATTAGTAGGTGCATTTGAATCTTTTTTGTATATTACGGTTTGAATATGTGAGTTCGAGTGGAGACACTCTTCGATTACCTTTCAACGAGTCGAGATTTGGGAGGGGAAAGTTTCCTTTCCCTGAGTCCCTGAGAACAACCACATTGGACTAGATCGAGTCGGATTTTATTAAACCCTAAATATCTTTTTCTTTCCTTATAATATAATCAAATCACGCCTTACAGTGGTATCAAATTGATCCAGATATGTAAGAATATGATCATATTACAAAAGTTACTTTTTTAGTCGATGGCGTCATGTGGTCGAATTTGATGGGTTCATTGGGTTGGTCAAAGTCGTCGATGACAGATTCGTATGATTTATAATATGTCAGTATCGAGGTATTCCTCAACCCATACTTCTAGACCCCCGACTCGACGATGTAATAGACCCTCATTCTCAAAATCTACCCATTCTTTTATGATTTTGAAACCGATTCGACGATAATATCAGTCCTCAATGTATTTACTCTAATAGAGGTTCGAGGACAAACACCCTAACCCTAACCCAATCACTATGATGAGTTTAGTGTTTTTTTTTTCGTTTTAGACCTAATATACTATTTTGTAAGGATTAAGATTTAATGAAGGATTAGTATTTGGCACAAATTTTGTTATCTAATTGCACTCGCATTTTCCTGAACAAAATCCTCCTCAAACTCCGTCGATCAGAGAATTTTTTAACGTGTTAATAAATCATTTATATTACCGTACCATTACGATTTCATATTCTATTTTCGCAGTTTTACTAATCATTTTTCACATATACTTTATGGACAAGCATATCAAGCTCTCTATTATTATTTGATATGTATCATCTTATGCATAAATACTCTTAACATATACGAAATATGTTCGGGATTAGTCAATCACGTAAGTACAAATAGCACGTTTAAGAATGAATAAGAAGAGCAACATCAAGCTTCTTTCAAGGAATGAAAAGATTGGTGCAGGGTTTTATGGTTAAGCTTGTACCAGTCAACGCATGGGATAAAACAGAATCCACACGTGGGATAAAATCATATCTGATGCCAGCAGTTTTTCAGGTACGAAGTCGTGTTTAAGGTTCTTTTAATCATTTCAATATTGAATTTTAATGTTTTTCTATTTTTTTAAATGTACTGTTTTTTTAACAATTCTCACAAAAATAAGTGAGTTTCACCTTTCATATATGTGTTGGATGTGTACTGAATTCGATGTTAACCGAGAACTATTTAGTGAAAATTGTTTACAACACAGTCCGTTTCAAATTGGTTTTGGGTTCATGACGATATGCTCTGTTCAGAGTTGTGACGGCTGAAGTTTATCTCGGTTCTGACGGATTGCCAGTAATGTAATGTCAGTGGGGACTTAATCTTTGGAGGCTTGGTTTTTGGCTGGTCGTGATCCTGTCAAGCCTGGTTCTACTCCACTCCCCTCCGATTAACTTATTCGGTCAACCATTCAGGACCAAGGTTGTAAAAGTACTCGCCTAGTCCTTCTAGGCCCCAAAATTTGTAAATTGTTTGACTCGTCGCCCTGTCTAGACCCCAAAATCTAAAAACCACCTGACTTGCTGTCTCGTCCGAATAGTCGTAAACTTAGGACTTTGGTTTGTACAATTAGACTTTTGAAAAATAGATGAAAGGTGAGAGAATCAGTATGTTTGTAATGGTCTTGAATTTGTTGATAAAAAAATATGACACAGGTCTCACTTCGGTGATTTATCATTATAATTTAGAGTTTTTTTATAAAAAAAGAGTAAAATCAAAATGGGAGCATTATTTTGTTTTGTTTAGTTTTTTTTTGTATTTTGATACTTGATATTATATATCTGGCAATATTGGCGATCATTTATTGGGGATCATAGAGCTCCAGAACCCTTCCCCTTACCTCGGGGTCCCAAATATGATTGGTCGGAGCAAGAAGAAAGGTATGCAGTACATCTTGGATCGGGTGCTGAGGATGATCTAAAGATGGGAAGGTAAGCTCCTTAACGGGGTAGGGAATGAGGTATTGGTTAAATTAGTCCTTCAATCCATCTCGATCTATACTATGAGTGGCATGCGCCTTCCACAAGGCATACTGGAAAAAATGAACGTGGCCTTGGCGCGGTTCTTGAGGAAACCATCGGGAGGTAGCGATAATTTAGCAATCTTGGTCGTCTATGTCCCAGACGAAGGAAGTAGGAGGGCTACGATTCAGAATCCTCCAGGATTTCAATACTGCTCTGCTGGGTAAGCAGTTATGGAAGATTGCGATGGACAAATCAAGTTTAGTAGCGCGAGTTCTAAAGGCAAGATACTTTCCAGATTCCTCGGCGTTGGAGGCCAAACGAGGCTTGCAACAAAGTTTTGTCTGGAAAAGTCTACTTTCTGCCCAAAGTCTGATCAAACAAGGGGCGAAGAGATCCGTAGGTCCGGGTGCATCAACTTCAGTCCTCAGCCATCCCTGACTTGTAGGAAAGGAACCCCTGGATAACAACAGTAAACCAGGAACTCAAACATTTGAATGTGGCGGGACTTATAACACAAGGCACGAGACAATGAAATAAAGAATTAGGCCGGAAACTCTTTAACAAGAGGGACATGCGAGCTAGTCTTGCGGTGCCAACGAGGAACTCGGCCATATCGGATTCATGGTACTGGTCCGGGGAACACCTTGGCCAATAATCAGCCAAGTCGGTCTACGTCATGCTCAATCATGACCATACTACAATGAATACCCATTCGAACATCTGGACATCAATATGGAGCCTCGAGGTCCTCCCGAAGGTGCGTGCCTTCTTATGGAGAACATGCGTAGGATGTATCCAAGTAGCGAACAGACTTCGTTAGCGTCAGGTGGAAATGAAGTCAGTTTGTCCCATTTGTCAGGATGGAGAGGACTCAGAATTTCATCTTTTGGTCACACGTCCGGTAGCGGCGGAATGGTGGTGGCAAAGAGGGTTAATCCTCCCAACGGCAGTTGGGGACATCACAGAATGGTTGTGATCCATTCTACTTATTAATCCCCCGACCAGAAGCGGAGAGGTGAGGTGTCTCCTATGGTAAATTTGGAAAGGCATGAATAAGAAGGTATGGGAGAATCTTTCACCTAGTGCAACATCCATTCAACATACGACGACACTTTTAAATACAAGGTGGGTGGAAGCCAAAAGTTGGAAGGGAAGATTATCATCATCCCTATCTTAGACAGGTAGCGGAGCAAAAACCGTTTGGACCTATCCGCCTAGAGGACCTGGGACATTAATACGGATAGAGCCTTGTTCGCATCAACGGGCCAACTAGGAACATGATGGTTTTGCAAGGATGAAACGGGTCAAATCACTCGGGCCCGCTCTTCCTCGTTTCATGGTCCCCAGAACTCGGGGTTGGTAGAGGCTTATTCTGTCACACCCCAAATCCGGTTTTGACCGGACTCGAGACGTGAACTAAACGAATAATAGTTTTAATCGAAAATAAAGCCAACAAGTCTCAATCTCATAATTTTAAAACTTTAAACACCACGCGAGTCGCATCTCGGTAAAACCCAACGGCAAAACAGTTCAAAATAAAACGGTACGTCTCTAGACTATCTAGCCTAGGACCCTCGTAAGCTCCCAAGCGTCGAGCATCCGGCTAGTACACTTCCCGCTTAGAACCTAAAAATCAACAAGGTAAGGGGTGAGCCTTCGCTCAGTAGGAAAGTAGTTAAGGTTATAAGCAAGCGCTCACCACCACGGGTAACCGTCCAATTAGGGCATACTAGTACAACACACAACTAATTTCTAACGGAACTCGTAACCACCATCCTCAACTCAAGATCAACCAACGCTCACAACCATAAACAACCAGACAGCACAAACAACACCCAGCACACCAAGTGACACGTCATCAAACATAAAGTAAATTGTAAAAGCAAAACACATCTCGTACCGTAGTCCCCTACTCGGTCGGCTGTCCACAGCCCGACACCCTCATATTGTACCGGAACACTCAGCAGAACAAACCCATAACCCGAACGGCAGTTCCCAACACCACCGAATGCACCCAGCCATTTATGTCGTACCGTAACACGAAGCCTCGGTCCCGACACCTACCCGTCACGTAGACTCGGGGTAACATCCTAGACCGAAAATCCCTCAGTCGGACGTCATCCTGTCACGTAGACTCAGGGCCATAATCTTCCCGTCACAAAGACTCGGGTATCAAACACGCCATCCTTGGCCTCGCGACACACTACCCCGGAACTATCTCACGGTGCAAGTATCACTCTAGTTACGTCTTTTCTCGGAACACACAACAAGATAAATATTACAATTGTCATAATTAAACACGGCTTACCGAGCCCAACAATCTTACCACAACCAGTCACGTCGGTCTATCACTCACCCGACCATCACACAACCAAGGGTTCAGATCAACACAACCACGGCACACTCGCCCATACATAACAACAACAAGCTCAACGGTTATACTAATCTTGTCTATTAACCCTAACGACAATGACTCACAAGGCATGCATATCAAACAACAATCAGGAAACCAAACAACACGCAACCTACGGCTCGACAAGGCCGATCTACCAGCACGACAAAACCCAAGACAGAAACTTAAATGTTCGCAGTTCAATCGGCTACGCTAGTTGTTCTCATCCTACATGTTACTACGACTCGTCCGATTATTATCTGATATAAACGTCTTTCCAGTTTTATTAATCCTAGCATGCATACTAGTAACGTTCCCCAATTAAATCGGTATCCGCTACTTCCCTACCTCACGACGAATCGACAGCTACGACTCCTAGCTGCTGACGTCCTGGCTCGCTACCTCCGGTCTTCTCTTCGATCGAAGCCGGACTCTAGTTTACACAGGAAGCTACAATTAAAAACGGTCTCACAGTTTAAATTGAAAGGTTACGACGGTTTCGTTTTAAGTTAAAAGTTGCCTTTTAGACTCGAGCGGGCTAAAAGCGGGATTACGACGAATCGGGTTCGAGAAACCGCACACCGAACTCAAAACTCAGTGCACGTTTTTCGAGTCATGAATCCCAATGCACGGATCCTAGCACGATGCCAGATGCACGGTTCCCAATGTACAGATCCGAGCACGATTCCCGAGGTCCGATTCTTCGTTCCGTTTTTGTTTCGTTCTAATCCGATTAACGTACCGTTCAGTCAACATAATAAACCTCAGAAAATAACTTTTTTAACTTAAATCTGAATTTCGTTTTCAATTTCTTTCCTTTTTGATTCAAAAACTGTTCTTTGCTTCAATTAGTTTTCTTTACTCTTATGGCTCAAACCAAAAACCCAGATCCAAAGACGAGCTCGGGAAGAATCAGAAAAGGAACGGTTTTAACTCCGGCCGGCCACTGGGGGAAAGGCTGGCGACCAACACTCAAAGTGAGTGACTCTCACCGTAGGAGAAGGGAACGGTGGAAGGGCGACGGAGCACGGCGAGGAATCGCCTTAGATCCGGACGGGTCACAGATCTGGCGACGTTCACGGCGACGGCGGGGGTGTCGGCGCGTGGATCTGGAGCGGCGCGGGGGAAGGGATGGCGCCTCGGACCTCCGGCGACGCTCCCTCTCGATTCTTCCACGGCGAGCTCGAAATGAGCCCGAGGTGAGAGGAGAGAGAGGGAGGTGAGGGAGGGGCGGCCGGATCGAGCGGTGGTGAGAGGAGGAGAAGGGAGCCGAGGGGTTGGGAGCTGGAGGCGTGAGGCGTGAGGGCGGCGGCGATTCGAGAAGTAGGAGAGGCGGGGTTCAGACTTCAGAGAGCATCGAAGGAGACGAAGAAGTTGGGGCTGAAAACTCTAAAACTCGGCTTTTAAAGCCGAACCAAAAGTTGGGTTGGAGCCAGAAATGGGCCTCAGGCAGAGAACGGGCCGCACGACCCAAAGCGCAAGGAGAGAGGGCCGGGTCTGGACGGGCCCGTGGGTCTGGTCTGGATCAAACCGGTCCAACATCCTTCTTTTTTTTTTTTTAAACAAAACTGATTCAAAAACCAAATAAATATTTTTGAACGAAAAAGAGACTAAAACCAAAATTCACCCTCGACGTTCCGATCGAACAAAAACTTAAAACTTAAACCGTTTAAAACCGGTGCGGTCTTCACATATTCCATCAGAGACGCTCTGTAGTGGCTCGTGCAGGAACCGCATCAGAGAGTCATCATCAGAAGTGATTGCAAGATCATAGTGGATATGATCAATTAGGGGAAAAATCGTCCTCTCCCTTAAGGATAGTCATTAGCGATCATATTTCCCTTCTATCTAGACTCGAGTACGTGCAACTCGATTTCGTTAAACGGACAACGAAGAAAACAGGTCACTGACGTTATCGGCTCATGGACCGTTACGGGGCCGGGGCCGTCACCTAAGCAATATCATCTGCAGCGCGTGGCAGCTGAGCGTTAGTTATGCACTATATTAACTTAACTTATATGGGCTGTGAATGCTCGTAGTCCTCTCTCCGGCCAATTAATACTTGCAGCCTTTTCGGTTTGGATGCACCTGAGGACCCTTATGGCCCATCATTGTCCATTATCAATATGTGTGTGTGCCGACGTAAAAATAATTGGACGTCTAGTCCGAGGGTTGGAGCTATCTCAATTTAGTCTGAGTCGGTACAATCACAGCCACACGCACAAATCAATACACCATACTTGCTCTCCATCTCTCTCATTTTAATATTTAACTTGAATGTTTCGTGTTTCACGTTTCTTGATTTCTCTTGTTTCTTTCCCAATGGAGCTCTCTCGATGTGAAGTCCATATTTTGAAATCTTCTTTGAGAAGTCTTAAATGTCGTTAATTTGGGTCATCATCATATACTAGGGTCATAGTCACATAGCAGTTGGACGGTTATCGGGTTATTTTCAACCATGTCATGCCGGTTTTGAGTTCTGCCTTGTCTTTGAGTATCACTTGCTCGAAATTATGCGGGACGTGCAAAGGGGCGCTAAGCCCGAACAAGGGCCCTTTTGTCTTCATCAATGTAACGGATACAAACTTGAATATTAGAAGAGAGACATAATGACTAAACAAAAAATTATTAGATCTGTCTTTTTTATTAGTAATTGGTAGAGATCCACTGATAAAGAAACCCGATCAGACTTGCCATCAAAGGAAGCAGCCACACTTACAAGAGATCTGCCAGAGAAAGGCGAATAGGTCTTTGACGACAAGATTCAGAGTGAGGGAACCTACAAAAATAACAAGCGACAACAAAAAAACAGGAAAACACATAAACCGCCCCTAAAGCCCGTTGGTGATCCAAGACACAAATCTAGTCGTTGATCTCCAGATCTACCGACGAGCAAGGGAGAAGGAGAAGAGACTTTCACCTAGGAGCCTCGTCGGAGCACAGGGGAGTGAAGACTCGCAGACGATCGTCGATGTTCGGGGTCGGGTTCAGAACGAGGTATGGGAGGTGGACAACACCAGCAAGTGCAGATCTGATCCGCTTGGAGCGAGGGGCACATATATGACCGGATGAGCCAGTAAGTTGGAGCACGACTAAGCGGATCAGACTGTAGAGCTCCGACGGAAGGTGAATGCAGAACTGATTGTTAGGCCGGAGGAAGAGCGCGGCAACGGATGGAGGCAATTGCGATCGAATTGAGGTCAGAGGGGAAAAAGGGTGGTGGATGGTGCCCGTGAAGCCAAGCCGGTAGGTCTGACCCGTTTGAGGGAAAATCTGGACAACATGACGGAAAGAAACCGTGGAGGAGAAAGAAACGTGGAAGAGGGCCGCACCGATGCGACAGACTAGTAGATATAAGAGCCCGAGCTTAGAAGCCATCGAACATCACTGAGGAAGGACGGTTGGGGAAGATCTTGAGAAGGCCGTCGGTGAGGATTCCGGGCATGGTTGGGAATACACGATTGAATAACACGTCGACGCTACTTCAACGGCCAGACGAGGATGTGTGGTTAAAGATCATGAAGGCACGGAAATAAAAGGAAAAGAGGCACAAACAGGGTGAGAACCACTTAGAAATACGAGGAGAGGGGATGAGGGGGAGAGGGAAGACCACCGACGGTCTCGTGGCCGAAACCACAATGGCCACTAACAACACCAATAGAAAGAGAAGAAGGGAACAACAATGAGAGCTTTATTGTTTATTTTATTAATATAAGTTGACTTAGATGATGAGGTTGTGATTTCAGTATGTTCGAAAATTATCTCATATGTAAAGTGATCATTTATATATTGATCAAAACAGTCTAAACATCTTCATACAAATTTTGGATCATAACATGAAAGTGACAAGCAGGCTCACCTATACCATCATCCTTTCTCTAATATTTTTGCTCTAGCCTTTCTCTAGTTTAAAACCCCAATTTTACCTTGTTTTAACCGCCTTCGGTGGTGAATCTGTGGCTTCGGTTACTGAGGTCATTGTCGACCCTTACTTTCCTTTACTTTTCCTTTCACTCCCTCTTTTCCCTCCGACGTTATTGCGAATTTAACATTTCTTTCTCCTCAGCGTCCTGAACCTTCAAATATGACTATGGGACAAGCTTCCCATCTTACCCAGGAGAGGATTGTTGTAGATCGGGGCTCATTGGTGCGTGTTGGAGTTGCTGGCTCCTCGCACTTCTCCGTCTTTGCGGCCTCGCCTTGGTGACCGGATCCCTCTCCTGGTGGAGTTTCCTCTCTAATTCCAGCTGTGGGAAGCACTTCCTTGTTGAATGTCACGCCCCAAATCCGGTTTTGACCGGACTTGAGACGTGAACTAGGAATAATAATCAAGTAATAAATAAAAAGAAATTTAATAAAGCAATCTCCGCAAAAAAAAAAACTTAATTTAAATCCAAAGTTAAGAATCAACCGCTCGTTCCAACAGAATAACAGAAAATATAGTTTGATACAAAGGCAGTATGTCCCTAAAACATAAACTCTCCCGAAACCTCAATGAGCTCCCGAGCCTTGAGACCACCTCTAGGTCTACTCATCAAGGAAACATGTGCAAACAGTAAACATGAAAGGGGTGAGCTTACGCTCAGTAGGAAAAAGTAGTAAAGTAAAAAGAACCCCCGCCTTTACAACAAAAATTCCGATTAGTACGATTATCCAAAAGATACCATAATCAGAGATCAATAAGAATTTCAATTCTTAATAAAACAGTAACTCAAAGGAGATTAACGGGGAAACGGTTTATTCACCAATAGGTACAACATGCAAACCAACACATCGTACCGGAATGCCCCTCGGTCACGATGGGACACATATCATCGGGGCTCCCGGAAATATTCCCACAAGGAACACATATCGTCGGGGCTCCAGGAAACGTCTCCAAAGGAACACAGATCATCGGGGTGAAACAAGACATCCTCCTGGAAATATCCCCGAAGGGACACATATCATCGGGGTGAAACAAGTCTCTCCGGAACACGTAGCATCGGAGTAAGACAACAATATACCATGCCGGAATATCCCTCGGCCTAGGTCTTCCCGGAACACACACATCGGGGCAAACAAATAATACAAATACCGGAATGCTCATCGGTCTCATCATTGTTAGTCTTAGTGCCCGTAGTTCAATCCTAAATGTCCAAATGTATATATCATCGTTAGCAATAAAATTAAAGCGGCTTTATATTACTTATGTGTTGGAGTAATATATCGATGTGTGCTCTGATCTATGCCCACCATGCGAATAGAACCATAGATCGAGATAGATCACACTCGATGGGTCCCTAGTCAACAAAGCTTCACTAGAAGCGACTAGTATGAAAGATGGCTCTTTATGGCTTACGTTCTGTTAGTCATTGGAATGGGATTCCGGAGTCTGATCATAGATATCATGTGGGACATGATATTGGACAACCCGCCCTGAATATGTGCCATAGATTAAGTCATGAACATATTCAGTGTTGTAGCTTGTCATGTATCCTTAGACCAAGGAGTCTTTGTGATCGCTATGTAGTCAACAACTGAGTTTGACCTGAGCCTAACGTTGTCCGTAACAGGGATTCCATAACGGCCAGGATTGGCTTGGGGACGGGCTACATGAGTGACACGAAAGACGGCTAAGGGATTTATCCCTCATACTAAGGTATGGGAAAGATATCGGTTCTCGGCCACTTGATCGAGAGTGACTGGAAGAATAGCATGGCCATGCACATGATACTGGGTATCATATCTTCAGTCATCTCACATATCAAGGAACGGTGATTGAGAATAATAAGGATGACGGCTCTATGCCTTATCTCAATCAGGATATCGGAGATAAAAGGATAATGACAGGGACGACGGAAAGGTTAGAATCGATAGGGTCGATTCGTTATGTAGTGTCAGGCAATACTAAAGTCTCGTTAGTTGCCACTTAAATAGGATCAAGTAAAATGGGATTTTACGTTGATCTATTGACATGCATAAACCTAAGGGTCACACCGGAGGATGAAACTCATTGACACATTTATGGAGAATGGCCAAAAGGGAGTTGTCTCGGGACATGACCAAAACTGGGTTTTGGGTCATGTGCCCGTAAGTGAATAGGACTTCATAGATCGAGACAAGGCTTGGAGTCTTGGGATTGATCGCGTCGGATAATGTTGGACATTTCCGGTATGGAAGGCATGGAGGCGATGAGCGAATCACGGGACCTCGTTGGAAATGGCCACGGGCCATGTTCCAAGAGGCCCATGAAAGGCACATGCAACCAAGGCCCATGGAACTAATTAATCAAGTCTTGATTAATTAGTACTAAGTAAGCAAGACAAGGATTAAGGTGTTGGTGATTCACCACCTAACCCAATCTTGTCTTGCCATACTTTGTCCTATTTACACCTTACTTGACACCATACTTGTCCCATGCCTTTAGTTGGACAAGTATGGGTTTTGTTATGTTTAAGTCATCTTTTTTCAACATAACAAACACAAGACAAGAATAGGAAACACATTTTCTCTCCCTCTTCCATGGCCATTTCGGGTTTGGCTAGTTTCCACCTCCATGTTTGTGTTCTTGAGTCCTCAAAGAGAAGAACTACGTGGCTTTGATTCCCATGTGGATACGTAGGCGTCTTGGAGACTCAAGCCAATCATTCGTTAACCAGTGTTCTTGTTTTGGTAAGAACTAGTGCTGAATTTTTCTCTTGTTAATCCATTCTTTGTTAGTTGTTTCATGGTTTTAATTGTCTCTTGGTTTTCATTGATTTTCCGCTGCGAGTTGGTTCATCTCCAACCCTACCTCGAGACCCAACACGGTCTTCCCGGAATTCACATCGGGGTACAAATACGACACCTCGTGCCAAAAACACAATCCGTCGGCCTAGGTACTACCCTACACCGGCATTCCCCTCGGTGTAGGTACCATACCGGAACACGACTCCTCTTGGAACACACATCAAGAGAATAACACGCATCATAATGTCATAGTTCAACCACGGCTTACCAAGCCCAACAATCTTACCACAACATGCCACATAGAAATCATATTATCAACCAAGCTTACCGACATGACTTACCAAACATGTTCCATCGGTCTATCACTCACCCGATCATACCACATGGCACAATCACATAATCACATTCAAACATTCACTCAATCAATCATAACACAGATCAACTATTCACATTACAATCATCACAATTCATCTAGTTTAGTATGACTCTTGTATTATCCAAAGAATGAAACATGCATCGGCATTTGAGACAATTGAACACAATCACAATCAATCCTAAGTCTCGTCATGGCCATTCTACCAGCCCGGCAATTCCCCAAGAATTGAAAGCGATTAACTAGTGAATCACATCCTATATTCATACTAAGACTCTTCCGGTTATTAGCATAATTGAAAACGATTATTCTAGTGACTCACATCCTATATGCAAACTAGGACCTTTCCGGTTATTATTATCCTATCGGCATACTATTAGCATTCTTTAAATTAAAAGTAGAGTTTACTACACTTCACTACCTTGTATTCTCCAACGCTTAAATACTCCTAGCAGCTGACGTCATGGCTAGCTTCATCCTCGTCCTCTCACGCGGTTCCCAAGGCCTCCTCCTTCGTCGATCTCGGGTCCAAGGTCTTGGATCATAATTAAAACTATAATTAAAGACTAACCACGAGACACACATCTAAGTTAAGACCCCAACCGTTTGGTTCAAAGTGACCTTTCGAAATAAACGAAAAACGCCCAAAAAGGATTCAAAAGGACGAAAACTGGTCTGCCATGGATCGGGTCACGGAGCTGTGAGACTCTCCGTCACGGATGACGTCACGGTCTCCCTCACGGAGCCGTGACGTCTCCCGTCACGGATCCGTGACGGCCCAGACCAGTTCCGTCCTTCTTCTTCCTCCAACCTCCTTTCCACGAAAAACAGTCCAAAAACTCCATTTTCAGTCACACAAAACCTCCAAAACAGTCATATAATTTCAATCCTTCACTACCCATGGTAGGATTCATCAAACCAACAAATACCCAAGAGATTTCCAACTCAAAAACAACCCCAAAACCATAGATGTCTACAAAAACCAATCATCTACTTCACTAAAGCAACATCTAGCAACAATTAAAGCAAAACCTAACAAGTTCTAGCAAAACCAAGAAAAACCCATGAATTGAATTGAAAGTGGAGTTTAAGAGGTTCCTTACCTTTGTAATGAGAAGATGAAGATGAATAGAAGATTTTGGAGAAGAGATGATGTAGAAATGGTCCAAAGTTGCTTCCTTTTTCTCCCTTTCTTCTTCCTCAAGCCAAGTTGTTCTTCCTCCTCTCTCTAAAAATCGGCTAGCACTAGTTGTGTGCTGAATTTGTTGCTCCAAATGCTTTAAAAGACCTAAGTTGAGGAATGTCCAAAAAGTCCCTTAGCTTTTATCCACTTAATGACAATTTGTGAGGGGTAAAAGGGTCCTTTTAGCATCTTTTCTTCCCCTCCAAGCTAGCATGGAAAAGTGTCCATGTAGGGACCATTTGTCCTTAGTTGAAAATCCAGCACCTCAATTTAATTAGGATTTGTCGATAAAAAGTCCCCGTTTGCCCGAAAATTGACTTTTCCAATATTACAGTCGTTTGAAAGGAAACGGCCCAACTAAGCTAACCGTGATGACGGCTAAGATTTTTGGGCCCCGGAAAGGTCCCGAACGACTCCCAGAGTCATCGGTTTACTTTTCCGGCCGAAAGTCAAACTTTGCCAAAAATCACCGGTTCGACCGGGATCGACCGGAGCGGTTCTTACAATCAGGTCCAGTTCGTCATGGTGTTTGTAGACAACATTCTGATTTATTCGCCGAGTGAGGAGGCGCATGAGGAACACCTGAGGATCGTTTTGACGTTGTTGCGCACTCACCAGTTGCACGGCAAATGCGAGTTTTGGCTCGCCGAGGTGAAATTCCTCGGGCATGTTGTGTCCTGAGAGGGTATCCTAGTCGATCCGTGGAAGATCGACGCAGTTTTGAAGTGGGCATGACCCAAGAGTGTATTTGAGCTCCGTAGTTTCCTGGGTTTGGCAGGATACTATCGACGGTTCGTCCAAGACTTCTCTCGACTGGCCGCGCCGATGACCGCCCTGACACGCAAGGGGGCCGAGTTTGTATGGACTGATGAGTGTGAGCACTCCTTCACCGAGCTGAAGGCTCATTTGACCACAGCGCCCGTGTTGATAGTGCCGGAGCGCGGGGTCGGTTACGATGTGTATTGTAATGCGTCCGGCGAGGGACTGGGGTGTGTGTTGATGCAGTCCGGCAAGGTAGTTGCATATGACTCCAGACAGTTGAAGACACATGAGTGCAACTACCCTACCCACGACTTAGAGTTGGCACCAGTCGTGTTCGCTTTGAAGAGCTGGCGACACTATTTTGTATCAGAGCCAGGTTTCATTTTGAAATTTTGTTTTCAAAACCTCGGACCGTACGCCAATTAGGTGGGTAGAGTTAGGTGGTTAAAGTCATAGTGGTCGGTTACGCAAGACGGAAATTTTCTACGCGTAGATTCGAGACAACGAGAGTCTCGGATGTTGAAGTATCTTGTTTGAGTTTTGCTTTACCTTGTGTTATGTTATGTGCTTGGTTGAACTGTGATGCCGATCAGTGGAGATCGAGGTTGGTTTAACTAGCAATGCTCGAGCAGGTTATGACGTGGTTGTCTTGGTTAAATGAGCGTTATTGGGTTGCCGCCTTGGTCGACCGTTGATTGAATGATTGTTGGATCGAAATGTTGATTTGGCCGGGTGGTAATCGAGTAATTACCGAGACCCGAGTTGTGTACTTGCAATGTTTTACGGTGGTGTGTACTTGTGATGTTTTGTGGTGTGCTATATGTGCTGAACGCCGTGTGCAGTTTGTTTATTAAATGTCCCGCTTAAGCGGATGGTTAGTGGAATTTACGAACGGGTCATGCCCAAATTTCTGTAAAACTGAAGTGTTTGTACTGTCACGGGTTGACTCAGGGGCGCCACTGTAGTCGAACATGACAGGGGGATGTCAAATGGTTATAACGAGATTCGAGGACGCCTGAATCGGGTTGTAACGACGCGATATCGACATGAACGTTGTGATAGAAAGAGAAAGGTGTTGAGAACTTGTGGGAATGAATTAGTACGGAGACTTTGTGGAGTTGTATCACGGTGTGACTTGTACCCCATGCTATGGGAAGATACCCGATTGAGGTGTGGCCGGTCCGGTATGTTGTTGTGTGACTTGTTGAAACTGTGCTTCCTATGAGAGATGTTTGAATTGTATGATTGTTTCTGTGAGACGCACTAGTGTGAGGACTTCTCTGATTATATGAATTATATATGACTATACTAAGACTAAGTATATTGTTGGTCCGAGTATGACCCTGTGAAACGTGTGTGAACGTTACTGTTTTAAGCAAGCTGCTTTATTCGAAATTGAGAAACTGAACATGTGCGTTAATCGTGTAGCGGGTATACGACATGGCTCGCACCTACATTCCGAGAGGTACTAGAGGTCGCCCAGCTAAGGGCCGGGGGCAGCCACCTGCCATTGATCAGGCAGGGGCAGCGAGTGCCCAGGGTGCTACCTCTAAGGAGCACGAGAGGGTTGAGACTAGGCCGTCAGGGCCACCGCCCAGAGGTCCTCCGGTCGTAGAGCCGAACCAGGAGACCCCTCTGGAGGAGGTGGTTTGCGCGTGTGAAGATCGCTCCAGTTTTAAACGGTTTAAGTTTTAAGTTTTTGTTCGATCGGAACGTCGAGAGTGAATTTTGGGTTTAATCTCTTATTCGTTCAAAAGAAAATTGGATTTTGAATCAGCTAAAAAAAAGGTCGGACCGGGTCGGATCTAACCAGGCCATGCCAGACCCAACCAGGCCAGACCCGGCCGAGCAGGCCAACCAGGCTTCTTCTCGTGTTGGGCCGTTAAGCCCATTTTGCTGTTTGAGGCCCGGTTTTAGACGGCCCGGGTATTTAACCCATAAGATTAGGGTTTCGATGTCATTCACTCTCCCTCCTCTCCCTCAGACACCGAAGCCTCTCCCTCCCCATCCTCTGCGAAACCCGACCTCACCCTCTCCGGATCTTCTTCGTCTTCCCCGAGTTAGACCCGCCGCCGTCTTCCCCACGCCTTCCCCGCCCAGACGTATCTCGCCGGTAACGACCCCGTTCTTCTCCGACCCCGTCTCCTCTCTCCACGCTCTCTTTCCATCTGCGCCTCCTCCTCCTCACCGTCCTTCCGGCAGTTCCTGTCCCGAGCTGTCTAGCTCACGCTCGAGTCGTCGCCCTGTCCCTCGCCGGAGCTCGCCGACGCTCACCAGATCTAGTGAGTGTCCCGTCCGGCTACGAGACAGTTCTTCTCCGTGCTCCACCTCCTTCCACGACTTCAACCTCGAGCCCACCACCGTCCTTTTCCCTACGGTGAGGCCCTGGCCGACCCCGCCCTCGCCGGCGGCGGGTCGGTTCGAAAACTGAACCTTTTTCCCCTTCTTTTTTTTCCGAACTACTTTGGATCTGGTCTTTATTGGAACAGTCTTGTTCATCTGGACTCGAATCTTCGAAATGTAAAAGGAAAATGAAAATAAGTTGTTCTGAAACAGTTAGGGTTTTGAGATCTGAATCCGGTGGTGTTGGATCGAAACAGAAGCAAACCAAAATAAAAGAAATTATTTTATCAGAGTTTAAAAGGAAATGGGTTTAAAACGAGAATCAACTTTGAAAATAAAATGGTTTTAAATCAAAAAGGAAAACGAAACCAGAGTCGAGCAAAAAGGGATTTTTGGGACTGTTGGATCGAAAATGGAATGAGTTTGGGAACCTGGATGTTTAATTGAACGATTATCTCGGACTAGAACGGGACAAAAACGGAACGCAGAATCGGACCTCGGGAATCTTGCCCGAAACCGTGCCTCGGGATCCGTGCACCGGGTTCTGAGTTCGGTGCGCGAGTGCCCGAACCCGATTAGTCGTAATCCCGCTTTTAGCCCGCTCGAGTCTAAAAGAAAATTGTTGATTTGATTTGGATGTTTTACTTGTTTAAACCCAGACCTGGACTTCGCCCGAGAGGTTGGACTTCTCCCGAGAAGACGAAGACCAATCTGGAACCCGTGTGAAGAACGGAGTAGGGGCAAATCGACTTTTCAGCAGAGTATTTAGAGGAAGACCACAAGGTAGGGAAAATCTTAACTTCTCGTTTAAATAACGCTTTAGTATGCCTATTAGGTTAATAAAATCGGAAAGGTCCTAGAATTGCATATAGGATGCGAATAACTAGAACAAATGTCTTTCAATTACTAATAACCGGATGTGTCTAGTAAGCATGCTTAGGACGTGAATCACTAGTGTTGCTCGCTTTCAATACTTGGGAATTGATTTACTGGTAGAGAGGCCGTGATGAGCCCTCGGATTAGCTGTGTGTTAGCTTCACATGCTTGGTTTGCTAGTCATAGGATAATCAAGAGTCTAATGAAACTAGATCGAATGCATGCTTGAATGTTTGAATGTTGAACTTGAATGCCTGAATCATTGGTTGATTGACTGAATGCTTAAATGATTGAATGGTTGATCGAGTATGACTGGTTGTGCCAAGGAGGCACGCTCAGGTGATCGATTGACCGGTGGAGAGCAAGTGGTAAGTGATGGCAAGTGTAACTATGGGTATGAATCCCGTGTGATATGTATTGATGAACGTGTGTATTTCTATGAACGGTTATGGACCCTGCATGGAATTGTTTGAGTGATCTTGCGGGATATTGGGTGTGGACCCTACGGGGCATTGTTTGATAGATTCTGCGGGATACTGGTTAGGGTACCCACACCATTGAGGATTCCGGTGTGGGGATGGTTTACGGGAATGATTAATGGTGATTTGGTACGGTACCCAAACCGTTGAGGATTCTGGTGTGGGGAATGGTTTACCCTGCGGGGAATGGTACCTACACCGTTGAGGATTCCGGTGTAGGGTGGTATAACGGTTATTGTTGATATGGCATGGTACCTACACCATTGAGTATTCCGGTGTAGGGTGATATAATGGTTATGGACCCTACGGGGCATTGATTATTGGATATACACCGTGGAGGATTCCGGTGCGGATAATGGTCTACCCTACGGGGCATTGGTTATTGGATATACACCGTGGAGGATTCCGGTGCAGAGTATTGTTGGACACTGCGGGGCATTGGTTGTTGGACCTACACCGTGGAGGATTTCGGTGTGGGTATTATTAATCCCTTCGGGGCAATTGGACGGTTTTACCCTGGGGGGATTGATTACTTGTTGTTTCACCCGAGTGTATGCGTCCTGCGGGAGCATTACCTTGGTTCCCTATGACATATGGTCCTTTGGAGATGTTTCCGGGAATCCCGACGATAAGCGCCCTCAGGGGTTGTTACCGGTATTCCCGACGTTAAACGTCTTTGTGATGTCATGCGTCTCCTCTAGACCGAGGGAAAATCCGACATGACACAATGAGTATTGTGGATCGGAGGGTGGAGACTTCATGTCCCACGGCATTACTTGAACGTTCTATATTTTATTGAGTATTTAAGAAATGCATTGATTCTCTTATTTTCCTACGATCATTACCGACTCTTTGAAATTGTTAAACATTCGGTTGGCCTCCGTATTTCATCATCGGTTTGGTTTCTCGTTTTATTAAGATTTGAATGAACTTGTGAACTCCTGTTTATTAAATTAAAAGGGTGACCTGGTTATGCATTTTCCCTACTGAGCGCAAGCTCACCCCTCCTGTCTTTGTGGTGTTTCAGGTGTTGAGCGGGAGCAGTATTAGCCGGACTCTCGGATCTTGGGAGCTTGAGGGTTTAGCTAGTTTTAGAGACGTGTACTCTTTTAAGTTGGATATTGTGTTTTATCGTTGAGCTGTGACTCTTTACATTTTGAAGGATTTATATCATTTGGAAACTTTATTTTATTTCATTATTTTTGTTTTACTGTAAATCTTTAGTCACGTCTCAAGTCCGGGAAAAACCGGATTTGGGGCGTGACAGCGCGGTTCTCGCGGCGATCAGCGCCCAAAGAGAGACTGCAGCACCGACACCAGAGACTGTGCCTGCTGCTACTACAGCCGCGGTTGAGAGACCGGGTCAGATTGACAGCTATACGGCTCAGGCTCTCAGATATTTCCGCAGGCTGGGCACACCTGTAAGACCCGCTTCCGGTCGAACCGGTGACTCCGGAAGTCACTCGGGACCTCTCCGGAACTCAAACGGATTAGTCATTATCACAGTTGGCTTCAGGGGAGAAAACCCTTTCGTTTGAGTATAATATCGGATAAAGTCAATTTTGGTCAAAACGAGACTTTATATCGACTAAAGCTTCTTTTTTAAAAGTGCTGGAAAGTAATTTGGAAAATTAAATGAGCTAGAGGGACACTTGTCCTCTTTTGGTTGAAGGAGAGAAAAAGGGATGGTCATTGTCCCTTTTACCCTCCCAAAAGCTACTACAAAGGAATCTAGCTCAAGGGCCTTTAGGTCTTTACTTCTTCTAGGTATTATATTGGATTGGAGAAGCAAAATCAAGTCATTTTCTTCTTGTTGTAGCCGAAACTTAGAGGGGAAGCAAGGAAGGAGAGCTCCCATGGAGGTTTGAAGGAAAATCAAAGAAGAAGGAGTCCTTTGAGGTCTTCCTCCAACCATCCACCCTCAAAATCACTAGCACCCTCTTCATCTCATCACTCTAGAGGTAATGGAACTCTCTAATCCTCATTTCTCTTCATCTATTTTCTTGGGTTTTGGGTGAAAAGTGCTAGATGATGTTGGGTTTGAGTAGAGATGGTGTTGATGATGAACCCTATTGGATTTTGGTTGAGAAATCACTAGTGTTGGAGATTTTGAGGTGGGTTTGATTTGAAGAATCCTTGTAAACTTGTTTGTGTGTTGATTCCTACCATGGGTAGAGGAGTATTGAAGGATTTGGACTGTGTTGGGAGTTGTAAGGGGTAAATTTCTGGGTTTAAGAGTGGTTTTTCGGAGTTTTGGAGCTGGAGGTTGAAGAAGGGCGAAACTGCCCTGGTGCGCCACGGATCCGTGACGGATCCCGTGACGGGCGACGTCACGGCTCCGTGAGGGAGTCCGTGACGGCACTCGTCACAGCTCCGTGACGGTAACCGTGAGGGTTAGCGTCACGGATCCGTGACCAGATCCGTGACCCACCAGGGTGAGGGTTTCTTGAGGGTTCTTGAGGGTTTTGGCATCTTGGTTTTGAGCTGAACTTTGGAAGGGTTTGGGGGTCTTTCTTACTGTCTAAGTGGAGCCTAATTAGCGTTTCTTTGTGTTCAAGACGTTGTGGATCGAGCTAGAGGAGCGGGGATCACGCCGGGAACCGAGGAAGGAGCAAAGTGATGATCACCGGACGTCATCAAAGCGTTGAAGAGGAGGACCTTGAGGTAGGGAAAGCCTTAACCTCTCGTTTATGATGCTTAGTATGCATGCTAAGCTAATAAAACTGGAAAAGGTCCTAGACATGCATATAGGATGCGAATAACTAGCGTAATCGTCTTTCAATTTCTAATAACCGGAAGTGTCTAGTGGTGACCGATTAGGATGTCATTCACTAGTGTAATCCGTTTTCAATACTTGGGATATGATTGTCTGGTAGAGGAGCCTTGGCAAAGCCCTCGGATTAGTTGCGTGTTAGGATCATATGCTTGGCTGTTGATTGCTTGGTGGATAGGCTAAGGAGTCTAAGGAAACTAGTGGAGTTGCATGGGAAAATGCTCTCTTGAAGGTTTTTATGATTAGTTGATTATACTCGTGCTTGCTCGTTGATTGTATTCAAATGATTACTTGTTTTGCTTAAATGGTTGCTTGGAGCATCGAGTATGACTGGTTGTACCGAGCGGTGCAATCAGGTGATCGATGCCCCGGTGGTCCGAAACTGGTAAGTGAACGGTAAGTTGGAATTGTGTGATTGGTGTGCTATGTCTGCGTGATTCGTGTACTGCTTGTTGTGGTGAATTGGTGATGAGTGAGCCAAGTGTGGCATTGAATTGGTGGTTGTTGAGCTTGTATTATTTCGTGTTTCGGTTGAGTACGTTATTCTATTATTAACTGCTTATTATTGAATTGTCCAAGTGTATGCTCTCCATGGGAGTAATACACTTGGTTCCCGAGGACATAAAATCCCTTGGAGACGTTTCTGAGAATCCCGATGATAAGCGCCCCGAAGGGTTGTTTCCGGTCGCCTCAATGTTATGCGTCTCCTCTGGATTTGAGGGAAAATCCGAGAGGACACGTTATGTGGATCGGAGGGTGGAGACTTCATGTACCACGGCATTGGTTGACTTCTCTATCACCTGTGTTTGTTAACATATTTGTGGTTGACTTTATCTGTGATCTGTTGATTTGAAGATCCACTTGGTTACGTGTTTTCCCTACTGAGCGTAAGCTCACCCCTGCGAGTTCTTTGTTGTGTCTACAGGTTTGATTGAGGAGTAGAGGCTTGGGAGCTTCTCGGTGTGGGTCCCGTAGAGACTTCATGTTTTTACCCTTTGGTTTAAGAACAGTTTTTGTAAGACTTATTATTACATCCCCTGAGGGTTATTTCATGTTTGAACAACGTTTTGATGGATTCGAGCTATAGTATCGAAATTTTATGGTTTGAGGTACTTATTGGAGGTTTTCAAGGTTTAAATATTGTTTTATTGTTTATTCGTCTTCTATTACCCGTCATGCCTCGAATCCGGGCGATAAACGGATTTGGGGCGTGACAACACCAGTCTTTTCCGGGGAGTCAGACCTCGAGGCAGCCGCGGGGTGGCTGGAGCGGCTTACCCGCAATCTGGATACGTCAGGGGTATCTGATGGTCACCTGAGGGTATCTTTTGCTACATTTCAGCTAGAGGGAGAGGCGTATCATTGGTGGCAGCATGTGCAGACCAGGGTTGGAGATGGCTTCCAGATGTTTGGCAGGTTGTTCCTGGAGCAGTACTTTCCTAGGTCACGTCTCGAGTCCGGTCAAAACCGGATTTGCGGCGTGACAATTTGCCGACAAAGACCGTTTTGATTTTGGAATGTTCTCGTCTCTGTGGAGTTTGGCTGAGAGCTTCTGGTGGCTCCGCTTCTAGATCTGGCCATCATAGGCCAAATCTTCTGATCAGAAATTCGGATCTGGTTGTTGGCTGCTCTTGGGTCCGCCCTCGCGTCTTCCTTCTCTCAATGATGGTCGGGCATGGGCTCTTACAGACCGTTGGCTTCAAGACTCGTTTTAGTATGTGGTAAGGTATATCTTTTCGTCTCCTTAAGGTTCTGCCTCTCTCCCCGTTTCCTTTATATCTTCAATGATTGGGTCTTTTGTTCTTTCAAACCGTTTTGTGTTGGCTTACGCTCCCCGGTCATAGTGTGGTCACTGATGAGGGTTTACGCTCTATTTCCTATTTTGAAGCATGTCGTTTTTTGGTAGTTTGGTCTTGGGGTTCCGCTGGTTATCCTCTGGTTTTGTCTCTATCGCTGCAGTGCAGGCCACCGACAACAGTTAGAGCTCAAAACTCCCTATTCAGTAGATTATGGTTTTAATGAGCTGGGAGTGGTTTTTTTCTTTTTAAGGTTTTGAGTTAAGGTTACTTTGGTTTGGCTCTTGAGTAGTGGGATTCTAGTTTTAGTGGGTCTGTGCTTCATGGTAGTCAAATCCAGCTTCAAGGCCATTTATTTGTATTTTTCTCAGCGCTTCATGGTTGAGAAATTTAGGTTATTGACCTTTTCCTTGATTTCTTGGTGGTATCTGTTTTGTTTCCGTGTTTGTAAGTCTGTTGTCTTTTCTCTTAGATCTGGTTTGCAACTATCAAATAATTGGCTACTATAAGACATCAAATGTGACCCGAAGATACTGATCGGTATTGTCTTGACTTCACATCTTCCTTTTGACCATAGATCCTTGTTACTCTTATCGGGTCATTTATAACACACCCCCTTCCTAGCTTGCTTTATGAGAGTCTCAGCGGACTTCCAATGAATCCTAGATTCATGTGTGGTAAGAGGTATCAGGGTTATGCGATCGACATACTAGATGGAGATCTAATTTGAAAAGGAGGATATCTGAGGGATGCAACATGGTTGATCTAGTTTTTCGGGGATCCGATGGGTGTATCCCGCTGACCACCATCCCCGACCTCCTTGCTCATTGGTTCCAGTGGAGGTGTTTGGCAACTCGTGCATGATCCTATGACCTCAGCCCAATCATCAATGCCTTAGAGTTCGATCCTCCATGTTCCTTGTGCTCCTTATTCCGAATATTTGTCAAGGGAACCACCATTCACCTTGTTTCGGGCCTAGGTCTTCATGTTCTTACGTACCCCTAGCTTGATGGTACGTGGGGATGTCATTTCTATACGGGAGATAGGGTCTCAACTGACAAGTTCATCCTCTCCTAGACATTCCTAGTGATCCACAAATCTGGAACGTGCCTCCTCCCATCCCATGGAGTATCCTACTCCATCCTGAATGCCCCGGTCTCTTCCTCCGTAATACATAAGGAAATTCTTTAACTTCCATCGGCCTAAGAGGTTCTACGAGAGGCACTCCTAAACGTTTGTTTCCCAAACCAGAAATCGAGTTGTTCGTTGGGATCTGGTGACAGGTAATAGGGTAGGGTTGGTCCTTTTGGAGGCCACGAATGCTAAAGAATTTGACGTTTGGACAACCTACCTAGAGAGTACTTCATAGAAATAAGACATGAGTACATCTCAACTACCCGCGTAGTCCTTAGTCCTACGGTCTTGTCATCGCCATGTGATCTAGATGATGGGGATTCATGTTTTGAGCTAACCAAACACTTATCCTAACCGATAGGTATAAAGGTTGTGCTTGGACATGAATACACACTTGAGACATATAGATGATAGTCAGAGGGACTTGTCGCTTGTGGTTACACAAGTAAGATGTCATTATAACAGCCGCTCTAGAGGAGTTGGAGGATTGTAGTAGAAGCATGCACATGCGTGTTAATAGTTACATACATTCTTCACTCACAATCATGTTGGGGAGAACCAGACCTTATTAAGGAGGAGCACACAACAAGAATCTCATAATATACACATTGGCCACCACACTTGACCCAAAAGACTAGCCTATCAAGTCATGGGTCCAAGGTATATATTAAGTCTTTCTTTATTCCTTAAGTATCCGATGTGGGACTCCTTACTCACATGTGAACACCTAACAATCTCCCCTTCCACATTGAGTGTCATCACATTGACTTGTTCGTACTCCTAAGTCTAACTTTTTACATGTTCTACTCAATCCCTTACGTGTCCACTTCATCTTATCTGAACCACCACCACGAGAGGTGGCAATCATAGTTTCCAGGTGTTCCTAGCTCTAGGAGATTTATCCCGAGCTGCTTCTTCGGAGAGTCCACAGAACCAGGCTCTAATATCACTTGTTGGGGAGAACCGGGCCTTATTAAGGAAGAGCACACAATAAGAAGCCCGTAATATACACATTGGCCACCACACTTGACCCACAAAACTAACTTGTCAGGTCATGGGTCCAAGGTGTATATTAAGTCTTTCTTTATTTCTTAAGTATCTGATATATGACTCTTGACTCACATGTGGACACACCTAACACATCTTTTATTTAATGTATTTTCTTCTTTCAGACTTTAAAAGACATATTATATCTCATGTTCAGACAAATGAGATAATTCCATCAACACATGGACTTGCTAGGCACAAATCCGAAGTAGTTTCCTCGGCAAACTAATCGCCGAAAGCTAATCGAGAAACTACATCCCTAAAAACCGACTTGATAGGAGATATTCTCTAAAATTAGAACTTATAACCTCATGGGCATGAACTCCAACCCTACCCACAAGGTTAAAAGGAGAATTTCCATTCATAACCACATAGTATTTGCTTGCAAACAAGTGGTTACAAACCACATGGAGAGGGAGAACCCACATGGTTCACAAATAGCCCATCACAAGGCAAAAGTGCCCACTTTGTAATCCCGCACATGTGCATGCCAAAGGCTGCTCTTTCGTTCCATTCACTTTAGCACCATTTTAGGCCAAATGGATGGATCCACATTACCTCCTTTTCATCGCTAATCATTATTTCTTGCGTGAAGCTTTCTGATGAGAGTGATCAAGATAGGTGCTCGGTGGTGCATTGTCTCTATCGTCAAAAAAATTTCTAGGTCATTGACCCTATTAGGGATAGAAGATATTTCCTAGCCGCAACGAACAAGGCAAGTGTTCATGTGGGCATTCCACTATGTAATAAGTAGAGTGCAAAACCAATCATCTCTATCTTTATATATCCATGATCTCACGTGACCAAAATTTGACTTAGTCCTTTTGGGGAACATTTATTTAGGACATTAATGCATAGGTTAGTTTTCATTCGACGGATTGGGTTGAAACTTGTCTAATTGAGATGAAAGGAACTAACGAGGTAATGACCCCACAGCTTTGCTCGGGTTCTCGAGGATAAGTTACCCTTTTGAGCTTGTTCCGGGGGTTGCTTGAGCATTTTCATGTGGAAGGACATTTTGATTATTTTTAATACTTATATTGGTGGAGACCAAACATATAACGTATGATTGTGTAAGATGTGTATATCAAACTAGCAGCAATGCATGTTTCATATATATATATATATATATATATATATATATATATATATATATATATATATATATATATATATATTTGTCTTATAATTAAACTATTCATGATAATCATCACTTGAGAAATCATGCACAAACCATAAACCCCTCTCGACTTCTTCTTTCCACCAGCGTAATTGTACACAAACGAAGGAATCTTCAAATATTGTATTTTTGTGGACTATTCGTGGATCCGAGAAATACCAATCTGCATCCACCCATGGACATGCCTATTCAGACTGATTTCACTATATATATATATATATATACGGGTGCACTCAGGTGCGAACAATGGTTTATGGTGCGAACCTGCTTATTTAGTGTATCTGGTTTACGGAGATAGTGTTCTCAGTTTGCGGTGAATATTCTCAGACAAAAATTTCGCAAACCAGAAACACTATTTTCGCAAACCATATTTTCTCAAGATAAAATGCCGTTTTTCAAACTTTTTTTCCGCAAACTGGGATGCTTATTTCCGCAAACCATGTTCGCTATTTTCGCAAACCAGATTTGAAGTTCGCAGGTTCGCACCGTAAGGGAGGTTCGCACGTGATTGTCTCCCTATATATATATAGATGGGAATGCAAGAGTAGAGAAAACATATGATTAACGGGACAAACCCTAAAATATTCCTTATATAGCCATTCCTATTAGAGCTCTATTAGTGTCACGCCCCAAATCCGGTATTTACCGGACTCGAGACGTCACCGAAATTAATAGTGGAAAAACAATAATTAAATACTAAAACTTTTATAATATTAAGGTAAGCTCTCTGAAATCAACAACCATACATAGTTCCAAAACTTAAAATGAGTCAAATAAGTAATGTTTAAAATACATGAGACCAACATAACTCTAGTAAAACCCAAAGAAGTCCAAAAGCTCCCGAGCCTCGACCTCCCTAGACATCCGGAACGCCTGTAAAACAGTTAGAAACCAAAGGGGATGAGCTTACGCTCAGTAGGAAAAACCTTAATAACTCAACCCTTAAGTCAAAGATAAACTGCTTACAAATGTAATTCGAACAACAATGCAATAAGATAAATAAGAAGTAATAAGGAAACAGAAACGATTACAACTACGCAATAGTATCAAGGTAACCATAACATAAAGAAATTCATAATAAATAATTTAAAGCCTCAATAAGAGTAAACTGGGAAATAACAGTATCTTGCCGACCACTTGCTTTCTCAAGCCTCCGATCCATGGATAGATTCTGGGATCACCTCGGTTCCCATAATCCGATCCACCAGAGTATCCACATCATATCAGATTTTCCCTCGGTCCAGAGGAGGTACATGCATCGGGGCACCGAAACCAATTCGGAAATGCCACCTAAGGACCATATGTCATAGGGAACCAAGTAGTGTTCCACTGGGACGCAGTTCCTTGGGGTGAAACCTTAAGTAACCAGAATCAATATCCCGTAGGATCTGCCGAGCCATAGGCTCCTCTCGTCACTCAATATCCCGTAGGATCTGCCGAGCCGTAGCTCCTCACATCACTCAATATCCCGTAGGATCTACCGAGCCGTAGCTCCTCACATCACTCAATATCCCGTAGGATCTGCCGAGCTGTAGCTCCTCACATCACTCAATATCCACGGTATCTTTCCAACTCCAACCACCACAACGGCACCGGATTACCCACCCCCCCCCCCCACGGTGTAGTTCCGAACCAAGCAAGCAAACAGACAAACAAACGAACAAGTATACATTTCAAGAATAAGAACAAAGGAAACAAGCATTATCATTCATCCATCAATCAACACACATCGGGACGCACTTTCATCACTACGAAGACATCCAACACCATTCCATACTTACCGTATACTTACCTGTCACGAACCATCGGTACATCGATCACCTGATTGTACCCCTTGGCACAACCAGTCATACTCGATCATCCGTTTAAACCACAGTTTATCAACACAATCACTCAATCAACCAAGTAAACATTCCACCAGTCAACAATCATGTGAACGATCAATTAAACACTCAAACAAGTAAGCTAACTAGTTTCATTAGACCCTTACTTGTCCTAATAACGAGCAACCAAGCATGTGAACCTAGCACACAACTAATCCGAGAGCTCTTCACAGCCTCTCTACCAGTAAATCAATCCCAATTATTGAAAGCAAGCTTCACTAACTGTAAGACCCGCTCTCGGTCGAACCAGTGGCTTTTCAAGCAAGTTTGACTTGCTACCGGAAAGTCAACCGATGACTCAAGAAGTCACTCGGGACTTTTCCGGAACCCAAACGACTTAGCCATCATCACGGTTGGCTTAAGGGGATAAATTCCTTTCGTTTGAGTATAATGTTGGAGGAAGTCAATTTTGGTCAAAACGAGACTTTTTATCGACTAAAAGCATTATTTTATTGTGCTGGAAATTATTTTGGAAAACTAAATAACCTACTTGGACACTTGTCCCTTTTTGGGTGGAAGAGAGAAAGGGGAGTGGTCTTGGACCATCTTTCCCTCCCAAAAGCTTCTACAAGGGATTCTAGCTCAAGGGTTTTTGGTCATTTGATACATCTAGGTATTATTTGAGTTTGGAAGAGCAAAACCAACTCATTTCTTGTGGTGTAGCCGAAAATTGGAGGAGGAGCAAGGGAGAAGAGCTCCCATGGAGCTTTGAAGAAGAAACAAGGAAAAGGAGGCCACTTGAAGTCTTCCTCTAGCCTTCCCTTCTCAAAATCCTTACCATCTTCTTCATCTCACTCTTCTAGAGGTAATGGAACTCTCTAATCCTCATTTCCCTTCATCTCTTTTCATGGGTTTTGGGTGAAATTGCTAGATGTTGTTGGGTTTGAGTAGAAATGGTGTGAGATGTTGTTGATAAGAAGCTTTGTTGTGTTTTTGTGATAAATCCTTAGTTTGTTGGAGCTTTTAAGTTGGTTTTGATTTGATGAATCATTAGAAACTTGCTTATTTGTTGTTTCCTACCATGGGTAGAGGAGTATTGGAGGTCCTTGACTGTTTTGGGAGTTGGAAGGGGTAAAATTTGGGGTTTGAAGGTGGTTTTTCGGAGAAAATGAGCTAGAGGTTGAAGAAGGGCGAAACTGCCCTGGTGCACCACGGATCCGTGACGGATCCCGTGAAGGGCGACGTCACGGCTCCATGAGGGAGTCCGTGACGGCACTCGTCACGGCTCCGTGACAGTAACCGTGATGGTTGGCGTCACGGGTCCGTGGCCGAGCAGGGTGGGGGTTTCTTTGGGGGTTTTTCACCTTGGTTGATCTTGGTTTTGAGCTGAACAGTGGAAGGGGCTTTGGGGGTCTTATTTTCTGGTTAAGTGGAATCTAATTAACGTTTATTTGTGTCCAAGACTTTGGGGATCGAGCTAGAGGAGCAAGGATCACACCGGGACCCGAGTGAAGAACGGAGTGGTGACCACCGGGCTTATCATCAGAGTGTTGAGAGGAAGACCTCGAGGTAGGGAAAGTCCTAACCTCTCGTTTAAATGCTTAGTATGCATGTTAGGTTAATAAAATCGGAAAGGTCCTAGAAATGCCTATAGGATGCGAATAACTAGCATAATTGTCCTTCAATTACTAATAACCGGAAGTGTCTAGTGGTGAATGAATAGGATGCCAATCACTAGTGTAACTCGCTTTCAATACTTGGGAATTGTTTTACTGGTAGAGCGGCCTTGGCAAAGCCCTCGGATTAGTTGCGTGTTAGGATCACATGCTTGGTTGTTTGGTTGCTTAGTGGATAGGCTAAAGAGTCTAATGGAACTAGTTGAATTGCATAATTGAATGCTCGTTTGAAGGTTTTCATGTTTGGTTGATTGAACTCGTATTGGACTGTTGGCTGTATTTGGATGATTGCTTGATTTCCTTAAATGATTGCTTGGAGCATCGAGTATGACTGGTTGCACCGAGCGGTGCAATCAGGTGATCGATGCCCCGATGGGTCGAGACTGGTAAGTGAACGGTAAGTTGTGATTGTATGATTCGTGTGCTGTGTGTTGTGGTGAAACAGTGATGTGTGAGCTATGTGTGATAGTGAATTGGTGGTTGTTGGGATTGGATTGCTTCGTGTTTCGGTTGAGTGCGTTACTAAATTGTTATCTGATTATTATTGATACGGTATGGTACCTACACCGTTGAGGAGTCCGGTGTAGGATGAGATAGTGATTATTGTTGATACGGTATGGTACCTACACCGTTGAGGAGTCCGGTGTAGGATGATATAATGGTTACTTGTTGATTCACCCAAGGGTATGCATCGTACGAGAGCATTACCTTGGTTCCCGAGGACATAAAATCTTTTGGAGATGTTTATGAGAATCCCGATGATAAGCGCCCCGAAGTGTTGTTTCCGGTCGCCTCAATGATATGCGTCTCCTCTGGATTTGAGGGAAAATCCGAGATGACACATCATATGTGGATCGGAGGGTGGTGACTTCATGTGCCACGGCATTGATTGGGTTACCTATTGCTTGTGACTGTTAAGACTTATCTTGCTGACTTTGCTGATGAATGTATTGAGTTTAAAGTCCACCTTGTTATGTATTTTCCCTACTGAACGCAAGCTCACCCCTATGAGTTTATTGTTGTGTTTACAGGCTTGATTGAGGAGTAGAGGCTCGGGAGCTTCTTGGTGTGGGTGTCTATAGAGACTTCGCTTTTATTTTATTTCTGTTTGGAACAAACCTTGTGGAGGATTATTATTACACCCCTGGAGGGTTATTTATGTTTTAAACCGAATTTTGTGGATTTGAGTTTCATATTGGAGTTTTTCAGGAACTTATTGTTGAATTATTGCCTTTTAAATCATTTATTACTAGTCATGCCTCGAGTCCGGGAAAGAACCGGATTTGGGGCGTGACACTAACCGTCATCATCCTAAGCATGCATACTAGACTCATCCATTTATTAGTAGTTGAAGTACGATTATTCTAGTTATTCGCATCCTATATGCAATTCTAGGACATTTCCGATTTTATTAACCTAACATGCATACTAAGCGTTAATTAAGAAATTAAAACTTTCCCTACCTTGTGGTCTTCCTCTAATAAAACTCTGAAGAAACGCTCGAGTGGTCACCACTCCGTTCTTCACATGGGTTCCGACGTGATCTTCGTTCTTCTAGCTCGGGTCCAAAAGCCCTTGTGCTCGGGCGAAGTCCCGTCTAGGTTTAACACATAAAAAGTTCAATCAACACCAATAAAAGTCTGAAGGTCCACTGATTTAACCAAAAAGTCCTTTAAATTCTCACCTTTAATTAATTAAATCTGATTTTTTTTAATATTTTCTTTGGAACCGGGTTGACCCGGATCCGACCCAAGACCCGAACCAGACCCGATCCGAACCCGGCCCCGACCCCAGACCCAGTCTGTCGGACTTGGGCCTGATTAGGGTTCGGCCCGTGTCCAGCCGAACCAGGCCTGTGCTAAGGCCCAAACCAAACTCTCGGCCCAAGGCCCGCTAGGTCGGATTCCAGCCGGAGACGAAGACAGAGGCGGCGCTGGTTCTGCTCCGGTGATGACGACGGCGGCAAGGGCCTCGAAGGAGGGGAGAGAGAAGGCCGGTGGTGGTGCCAGAGCGCCGTCGTGGACGAGACGCGAGAGATGAAGCCTGGTACGCCGCTCACCGCTTCTCTGTCACGGATCTGACGAAGGAGCGAGCTCGCCGACGTGAGGTGATGCGATGTCGGACTCGAACAAAGGAAGAGAGGTCGGGAGAGGAGGCGAGGCTGGAGCTCCGTCTACCTGCGCTGGACTCGTGGTCGCCGGCGCGGAGCGAGGCGAACCAGGAAGAGAAGTCGTGCGAGGCTTTCCGGCGGCGGCGTTCCTCAGATCTGGCTCGAGCAGCTCGTCCGACGGCGGGGTTGGGTACAGGACACGGTGAGTCTTCGATTCGAGCACAGAATCGCACACGGCGAAGCTCGGCGATGAGGAACGAGAGGGGAGAGGTGAGTCGCGAGAGGGAGAGAGATCGAGGGTGAGAGGGTTGTGGGCGGCACTGTGTCTCGATGTGCGTGCTGGAACAAATGAAGGAGATGCACAGGGTTGGGCTAGGTTTGCTTCACGCGTTATGGGCCAGATCTCGCTCAGTCTAGGCCCAGCTCGTTCCTGACTGACCCAGTCAGCCCAAAAGCCTCTTGTTCTCTCTTTTTAAAAAAGAAAAAAAACATTTCTTCTCTTTTCTTTTTGATTTTGATCCAACGTTAACTCGCTTCCAACCTCGCCGTCAATATTTAATAATTTAAATATCAAATTTTCCCGATCTTTACAATTAGACGTAAATAAATCAAAGGTTTTTAAAACAATGAAACACTTTTATTACCACGAAAAGGAGCTATTACATGTTTGATCATACACTAACAATAACTCAGCAACAATAGAACGTCTAAAACGGTCTTGATGAAAGTAGAAAACTGTAATGAAAAGGTACTGCAAAACACTGCTCAAGGTGTGACCTAATGGTCGCTCATTCCCCTTAAGAGAACCCATATAGTTTGGTTGAAAACCGAACCTGTGTTGTGCAGTAGTGAAGGAAGGACTGACTTGTCTCAAGGATCCCTTCCAACAATCGTCCCTGAAGCTCTTGGTTATCAAAAGAAAAAAGACCCACTCGATTAACCAGATCCATAATCGAGAGAGGGGTCGAGGAGGGTGCGGTGGTGGTGGCCAGGGAGGAGGACGCGCTGGTGACGGCTTTAGAGGCGGCGACTTCAGAGACGCCAACGACTTCAGAGAAGGCTTTGAGGTCGATTGACACTGAGGTGAGCCAGATGACAACCTTCGGGATTGTAGAGGGCAGCCGAACAAAGTCGAGAGACGTTTCGTTAGTGGCGGGAGGAAGCCAATGCCGCAGTGGCTAGTGGCGACTCAAAAGAAGAAGCTCTAACAAAAAAAACCTTCACATGACCCATAGAGATTATGCAGGAGAGATGATATATGGAAGAGAGAAGCATAGACCATGACGGCCATGACCATAGCCATAACTTTTCTCTTACGGGGACAGAAAGCTTTAGGCTAAGATTTTCGTAAATAAATCAACTATTAGGTATTACACATATACTCATACCGTATAAGATGTTTAATCACTTGAATACCCAATACAGAACATTAATCCAAATACTATTCTATAAGTAAATTATACGAATAACCCTGCGATATTTGCCTTTGTTTTCTTCAGAGTTTTGATTCCATTTTTTCGTATGCTCTCATATTCTTTACGCAAACAAAAGAATAGTTACACCCTAAACCACATCTCTTTATTAAATTATCTGAGTTTGGACTTTGGACTTTGGACTTGTGGCTCCATGATCAGAAACTCAAGTCACGAAGTAAGTATAAATCTTGTGTATACGCATACGACCACTTAGTGGATCACCATAAAAACATATATTATATGGTGGACATAATTAATACGTATCTTGCTCAAGTAATTATAAACCTGTTAATTCAATCCACATCTGAAATGTATATATTTCCTGAAAGGTTTAATGTTTTGATGTCCATTGATTTCTAATATTCATTACCCAAAGAGGAAAAAGAAAGGTTGAAAGCGTGCCTAAGATAGGTTTCGCTGTCCACAGTTAAATCCAACAGAAAAAGATCAAAACCACATATCAAATTGTACTCCAACATCAGCTAAACAACATATCATGGTAATGGTAACTGGTAAGGGCAAGAGTCGGCCTTCTAACCACCTATCGGATTATTATACTGTTGTGTGTAAGCCTCGAGCATGTTCTTTGAGTCATGAACGAGTTGTCAATTCTATTGATGTCTGAACACAGGTCGTACAAGCTCGTAAAGCTTTTCCAAGTCAACCTGCTCAAGCGAAGGCTACTGATGAGTTTTCGGAAGACGATGAGTGGGTCACCGACAAAGGTTGATTTGTTTTGGGGTTTTGGCCCGTTAATTTTATTTGGTTTTTTAAGACTTGTTGTCCAACGGTTTATGACTTTTTTTCTTCTTTTGAGCTCCCGTTAATGAGTTCTCTTTGTAATCGATTTCTTTTGGGGTTTACCCTTTTTAGGTATTTCCTGCTTGAAGAGTATCTTTTTTTTTAACAATATAGGCTTATCAAAAAAACAAAACATATCATGGATAGGTTTCAAGAAAATTATCAAATTCATTGGACAAATTTGAAGCGGCACGAAACCAAGCAATTGACCCGACAAACTAATGGTAATTCAAATTCTGTAACCGGACATTTATCTTTAACAGATGAACATTGTTTGGCATTAACTAATGAGATGGCCTTCAAGAATGTTTCAAGGTATAAAATTTGTTCCATCAATATTGGATTGGGCCCAACACGATATGTTGCGGATTGGAGCCCAAATGCCCACCTGCATATTAATTAAAATAATATTTTTCGCCATAGAAAATGAAAGACATCAGATTTGACTTTCTGCCTCATTTGTTTGTATATTTGACTAAAGAGATGAGAAACCTAAGTGGGCCTTCTATCCTGCTTTTTGTTAAAGATTTAATCGAGACCTACTATTCTCACTCCCAGTACTCGGCATCAAAACTTTATAGTCTTAAAAGACAAAATCCAAGTTTGCATGACGGTATATGTTTGAAGCGGACTATCATCAGGAGAAATAGTGTTGTCGTGGGAGGAAGCGATAGTTTTGGGATTTCAACCGTATCTCTGTATTTATTAATCTTCTGTATTTGTACATAATTACAGATGAGATAAGACCAATTCAAATACAAGAGAATATAATCTAAGAGGTTTGAACAAACTCAAACTCTCTGATAAGCCTATCTCTAACACACCCCTGCAGCCTGAACGAGAGGTTCGCGGACATTCAGGCTGGACCGAAAATCAAGGAACAGAACTCTCGGCAAGCCTTTAGTGAAGACGCCGGCAATTTGTGAACGTGAGGGGACGTGGAGTACTCGAACATGGCCCTTGGCGACCTTTTCCCGGACAAAATCAATGTCTAGCTCGATATGCTTCGTGCGCTGATGCTGAACAGGATTGCCAGACAGATATATGGCACTGATGTTGTCGCAATAGACCAATGTGGCTCGGGAGAGAGGACAATGAAGCTCTAGCAGAAGATTCCGAAGCCAACAAGTCTCAGACACAACATTAGCAACAGCTCGATATTCCGCCTCAGTGCTAGAACGAGATAATGTAGGATGGCGCTTGGAAGACCAAGATATCAGGTTGTCCCCCAAGAATACGCAAAAACCGGAGGTGGAGCGTCGTGTATCGGGACAACCGGCCCAATCAGCGTCTGTATAAGAGACCAGACCAGTGATGGAGGAAGAGTATAAGTGCGGGCCAAAGTGTGTCGTCCCTTGTAGATACCGAATGATGCGCTTCAGAGCGCCCATGTGACTGGCTCGCGGATCATGCATATGGAGGCACACCTGCTGAACAGCATATGAGATGTCAGGTCTCGTGAAAGTGAGATACTGAAGCACCCCCGCAAGACTACGGTATAAAGTCGGATTCTCGTACGGGGAGCTGTCAGAGCTGCTAAGCTTGCCCTGAGTATCAACTGGAGTCGATGAAGCAGAACAAGATGACATGCCGGCACGGTCTATAATGTCGGTGGCATATTTCTGCTGAGAGAAAAATAAGCCACCAGGATGACGAGTCACTGCAATGCCCAGGAAGTACGACAATGGGCCAAGATCCTTCATTGCAAACTCAGAGCCGAGGCGAGACATGATATGAAGGCGAAGAGCCTCACTGGAGGATGTAAGGATGATGTCATCGACGTAGAGAAGTATGTAGGCAATGTCGGTACCATGGCGATAGATAAATAATGAATGATTAGACCTGCTATGAACAAAGCCAATGGTAGAAACAAAGTTAGTAAACCGCTGGTAACAAGCCCGAGGAGCCTGTTTGAGACCGTATAAAGAACGGTTCAATAGGCAAACATGATTTGGATGAGAGGTACTGCGAAATCCGAGGGGCTGGTGCATGTAAACTGTCTCATTAAGGTTGTCATGTAAGAACGCATTCTTGACATCCAGCTGATGAATGGACCAAGAACGAGATACTGCAATGCTGAGAACTGTGCGAATTGTAGAGGGCTTGACCACTGAACTGAAAGTCTCATCGCAATCCACGCCAACCTGTTGAGACCTGCCATCACCAACAAGACGAGCCTTATACCGCTCAAAAGAACCATCAGATCGGGTTTTGTGGCGAAAAATCCACATAGACCGAATAACATTGACTCCCAAAGGACGTGGAACCAGAACCCACGTCTTATTATCATTCAAAGCATTAAACTCGTCCATCATAGCGAGTTTCCAATTAGGATCAAGTAGAGCATCTTTCGGGTTCTTGGGAACGGGTGATATGGATGAGGTGGAGTGAAGGTCAAATATGACTTTGGGTTTGGAGATGCCAGACCTGCTTCGTGTGACCATGCGATGCTGGGGCACAGATAGAGCAGAATCTGGATCAACAGTCGGAGGGGGAGGCTGGATATGGGCCTGGGTATGGGCCGGGGAGGGAGCAAAGGATGGCTCGGGCAGGGACTCGGCATGTCAGGGAGGTGGGCTAGGAGAAGGGGAAGGGCCGGGGTGCACTGGAGAGGTGTTGTGCTGAGGAGGAAAAGGTATTGGGTCAGGCCTAGTAGAGAGGGCGGGCGGATCCAGATCATGGGAAGATGGATTAGGCCCAAAAAATAATTGGTGTCTGGTGGCTGTGGAAATGGGGTCGGATAAAAAATCATAGGTAGGTGATGTCGGGGTAAATCTAGACGCAAAGGGAAACACCGATTCGTCAAATAATACATGCCTCGATATAATAAATTTGTTTGTTTGTAAATTAAAACAAACATACCCTCGATGATTAGGAGGAAATCCGACAAAGACACATGGTGTAGACCGAGCCTGCAGTTTGTTAATTGTGGTAGATGGAAAAAGTGGAAAACACAAACAACCAAAAACACGCAGGTGAGAATAAGAAGGAACACGACGATAGAGGGCAAAAGTAGGAGACGAGAAATTAAGCAATTTATATGGGAGAATATTGGACAAGTAAGTAGACATGGACAATGCATACTGCCAATAAGACGGGGGAATGGACGCATGAAGAAGTAGGGTACGAACCATGTTGTTGATACTTCTGATCTTGCGTTCTGCACGTCCATTCTGAGAGGAGGTATGTGGACACGAGAAACGGAACACCAATCCGGACGAATCACCAAATGCACGAAACGGAGAGTTGTCGAATTCCTTTCCATTATCACACTGAAAACTTTTTATAAAGACCCCAAATTGTGTAGAAACATGAGCACTAAATGAAAGAAATAACTTGAAAACATCAGATTTCTTGCCCAAAGAAAATGTCCAGAAAAAATTAGTGAAATCATCAAATAATATTTATGACCAGATGTGCTCAAAATAGGAGATGTCCATAGATCAGCATGTACAATATCAAAAGGAGCATAAGTAACAGTCGTAGATGTTTGAAAAGGAAGTTTAACATGTTTACCAAGTACACATGACTGAAAAACCGAATTAAAAGCATTCGTACACCCAATAAGTTTATTGCTACGAAGAGAATTAAACACCGGAGACCCCGGATGGCCTAAACGAGAATGCCACAATCTTGGAGACACGGTTGCAGAAGTAGAGAAAGGAATTGACGAACGACACAAAATATTAGATGTGACGGGATACAAATCGCCTGTGCTATTGCATCTTAAAACCAGATGTCCCGTTAGAAAATCCTTTACAGAAAAACCGAGGGGGTCAAATTCAATCGCGACATTATTATCACAAGTAAAACGGCGCACAGAAACTAAATTTTTTACTAGCTTAGGGGCATGAATGACATTGTTTAAGGTATATTGGGGGTGGGTGGGAAATAATGATGTTGGACCATAACCAGATATAGGAATGTTATTTTCATCACCCACTATAACCGAACGAGAAGTGCTTGAATTAACATAAGATCGTAGAGTACCTGAATTCGCGGTCATGTGGGAGGAAGCACCCGAATCCATGTACCATTGACTGTCAGGAACTTGCTGCATGGAGAGATTAGCCATGGCGGTAGATTAATCCGAAGGAGTGGAAGGGCGAGATCCTAGCAGGCGTTGCTGCCCTTGCTGGGGCGCTGGGCCACGAGCCCATTGAATTGCAGCTGTGGGAGATGAGCTAGGAGGCATGGGGGCTGACCTGGTCAGCCCAGTCTGACTGGTCCAAGGATCAGATTAAAATTGGGCCCAAGCCGACGGCCCAGTCCAGAAATAGAGCTGGCCATTCCAGGCCTGTGATGGAGGGGCCCAACTGTGCTGTTGAATTGAAGGCATTAGTGATCAACAATGGATCGTGCAATAGCAGAAATAGGGAATCGCTGTGTAGAAGAGCGACTCGGAATCGTGGCCCAAGCCAACGCAGAGGAGCGACTGGGAGCTGCTACAAATGAGTCCTGCGATTGAACCATGCAGAGGAGCGACTAGGAGCTGCTGAATTGTGTCCTGCAATTTAGGTGCGATTGAAACGCAGCACGTAGCAGGGAGTTGTCGCAGCATGTTACAAGGAAGAGAAGCAACAGGTTGAACTCGCAGACACAACAACTTTGGAATCGCGACAGACGGAGTCGCGATTGTAGGAGCAGCAAGTTGGAGTGGAGGAGGAGCTTTGACTGGCAGCAGCTTCACGCACGCCACAGCTCGGAACCGCAGCGGATGGGATCGCAAAAGCAGAAGTCGCGTCTATCGCGTCTGGAGGTGGAGATGTGATTGGGTCTGCTTGAAATTAACTATTCACAGGCCTGGAAGTCGCGATTTGATTCTGGGCTTCACGGGCTGCAGAGGAGCAAGAACCGATTAGAAGAGGAAGCACACAAGTTGCAGATCGTAAACTGACAGACGCGATTTGAGGGAGAAGAAGCGGAAGCAAAAAATCAGAGATCAAAACAGCTCTGATACCATGATAGTTTTGGGATTTCAACCGTATCTCTGTATTCATTAATCTTCTGTATTTGTACATAATTACAGATGAGATAAGACCAATTCAAATACAAGAGATTATAATCTAAGAGGTTTGAACAAACTCAAACTCTCTGATAAGCCTATCTCTAACAGGAAGGACTCTAAGTTGTGGTGGAATCCTAAACTCAGAGTCATATCGATGTACATATAATCTCCCGGAATAAATAGATGACTCTGTTCACGGGGGTGTATAGGGAACCAAATTTACCACGGCGTTATTGTAGTGACCCTATATGAGATATGCCTCATACATTAGTTGCCACCCATAGGACGAATGCTTGGGTCCTTATGGGTGATTTTGATGACATTCCGCACCTTCTAGAGAAGAAGGGAGGAGATCTGAACCCGCATCACCTGATTGTTGACTTCCAAAACACTATCACGGATCCGGGAGTCTCGATATCTGTTGGAGGTTACCCTATAAATCTGACTCGATCATGCCTAGGTCACACCACATCAGATCATATGGCCGATCTTCTGAGCACAGATGTAGCCGAACCATCTCCCCCTTTCGAAAAAGTTTCGTTTTGAAAATATATGGGATAAGGACCCCCAATGCAGCCAATTGGTACAACATAAATGGGGTATTGAAGTAGGGGGACTTTATCAAGCACACCATCCGATATGTGGGATCGACGCTACAATAGTAGAGACCAATAGTTTACCAGAAAAATCTAAATAAGACTAGATGGTGCTAGAGACAGCTGGTTATCTTGAATGGCAGACAAGATCAGAAGGGACTGAACATATAGGTAACATCCATGAGGCTTTTTGGAGATGGAGAGTAATAAAAACATTGGCTAAAAAACGAGGATGGTTATACGAAATATTTCCACACTACGGTATCAAAGAAGACTTGGATAAACAGAATTTGTACATTTAAGACGGACCAATAGGTGGAGGTGGCTTGGGATACAAGTATAAAGGATTTGTTGATTCAGTATTTCAAGGACACATTCACCACATCCATTTTCGAGGAAACCACCCTCCTTATGTCAATCCCTGAGTTTGTGACCAACGTTATAATCATGTCCTCACAACCTAAGTGAAGGATGAGGAGGTGCGACTATTGGCTTTTTAAATAGGACTAAACAAAGCTCATTGGGTCGTGAGAGAATGCCAACCTCGGTGGGTGGGAAGCAGTTTTTCCTAGCTCGATCGACTCAATTGGCACAGGCTGCACCCGCTCAAGCAAAGGCTTTTCATGATCCGAATTTGACTTCGGAAGGTGAAGAGTGGGTATCTGATGAGGATTAAGTGCTCTCTTTTTTGTTTTTGGGTTGCGTACCCGCAGCACCCGATGAGAGCTCCTCTATTATAGTTGTCCTTTGGTCTGATCTTGCTTGGATCAGATTTTTTCTAATAAATTTTTTCGAGCTTAGCCAAAAAAAAATTACTTACCAATATTACATATGTAGGTCGTTAACCTTATATGTTCGGTCGTGGCACATTGTGTAAGAACCGTTCTCGGTCGAACCGGTGATTTCTATCGAAAGTTGACTTTCGGACGGAAAAGTCAACCGATGACTCTGAGAGTCATTCGGGACCTTTCCGAGACCCAAAAATCTTATTCTTCGTTACGGTTAGCTTAGTTGGGTCGTTTCCTTTAAAATGGCTAATTTTATGAAAAAGTCAACTTTCGGTCAAACAAAGCCTAATTAAAGACTAAGCCTAATTAAATTAAGTGAGCTGAAGATATTTTGGGGTGGAGTGGTCCCCACATGGACACTTGTCCATGTTAGCTTGGAGGGGAAGAAAAGGGACTAAAAAGACTCATTTGATCCTCATTAGTTGGTCTTGAGAGGATAAGAGTAAGGGGGCACTTTAGGGACTTCACCTTTAGGTTAAATGACTCAATTTTGGAGCAATTCAGCTCATATTTCTTAGTGTGGCCGAAATTCACAAAGGGAGGAGAGAAGAAGAGCTTCCATTGAAGCTTGAAGAAGAAGCAAGAGAAATGGAGCTCCTTTAGTGCCATTTCTTCACCAAATCTTCTCAAAAACATCACCATCTTCATCATCTCATCATTCCAAAGGTAAATAAGCTCTCACAATCTCTTTTCAATCCATTTGAAGTTTTGGGTCTCCTTAGAAATTGCATGAACTAGGTGGGTTTTGGGTTATTTGTGATTAGATGATTGTTTATGAGAATAAGGGGTTTGATTTATGTAGAAATCAATTGGAGTTTTGATTGTTTTGGATGGAAATCTCTTGGGTAATTGTTGTTTTGATGAAACCCACTATGGGTAGTGAAGTATTGAAGTTATGAGACTGATTTGGAGGTTTTGGGTTGTTAAAAATGGAGTTTTTGGTGCTGTTTTCGTGAAAAAGGGGTTGGAGGAAGAAGAAGAGTGAATCTGCTCAGACCCGTCACGGATTCGTGACGGGCACCGTGACGGCACTCGTCACGGGTCCGTGACGTCATCCATGACGGGGAGCCTCACGGCTCCGTCACCCGAACCGTGGCAGATCAGTTATGGGCCTTTTGAGTCTTTTTGGGGGTTTCTTGAGTAATTAGAAGGGCTATCCTTAACCGAACATTCGGGATTTTAAACTTGGGTGTTTACCTCTTAAACCGCCCTTGATTTGTTTATTAATTCTAGCATTAATTTATGATCCCAGACCTTATTCGTGAGCCGGGAGGAGGAGACTACTAGGCGTTTGGAAAGCACTTGAGGTAGGGAAGAGTAGTAATTACCACTTTTAATTAAAGAATGTTAATAGTATGCATATAGGACGTTAATAACCGGTAAAGTCTTAGTTTTCATATAGGATGTGATTAACTAGAATAACCGTCTTTCAATTATGGGAATTGTCGTGTTGTACAATCACATGTGGCCATGTCGGGCCTTAGGATTATGTGTTGGTTGTGTTTGATTGTGGTTAATCATCCTTTAATGTCAATGTATGGTATACTCTTTGGTTAATTTAAGGACCATGTTAAGCTATATGAATTATGTTGAATGTGATATGAATGTTGTCTTGTGATATGATTGGGTGAATGATAGACCGATACGATGTTCTTGGTAAGTTGTGACGATAGGCATCGTTGGTATGATAAGTTTGGTGTAGTGTGTTTTGTGTGGTATTGTGTGGTGTGACTTGTACCCCGAGTGACGGGAAGATATGTCACGCCCCAAATCCGGTTTTGGCCGGACTCGAGACGTGACCGGAAACAATCGAGATAAAAGTAGTAAAACTGTAATAAATTCTTTTAAAGCTGAAAGCGAGTCCAAAGAGTTTCTCAATAAGTCAATCCAAAATTCAAATATAGTGTCAAAACTTGACAAATAACATAAGGTAAATAAAGTTCAACGATGTGGACCAATACATCTCTAATACAACCCTCAAACATCCGGAAGCTCCCGAGCCTCGAATTCCCCAGATTTCAAGTACACATGTACACACAATAAATAAACAAATAAGGGTGAGCTTGCGCTCAGTAGGGAAAATCGTAAACGACTTTAGCCTCCAAGTTTAATAATAAAATTGCTTTAAATCGATGTCACAAAAGTGCTTAAAACCCTTAGACCAAAAGATATATTAAACAATTAAAAGGCAACGATAACAATAGCGCATTCTCAAGGATAACGATAACTTCCCAGAGAACCAATAGAGAACATTATAATAAAATACAAGACCATCACAACATGGAGCGAGTAAACACTCTTAATCAATGAAAGTTATGGAATCAGTGTAACGAAATAGTATCGCTTTTTCAACGATAACAGTACTTAAAAGATTCCATGAAAACATTATAAGCGTATCATAACGATTAAAATGGGAGTAAATTGATATCACACCAACCACTTGCTTTCTCAAGCCTCCGATCCATGGATAGATTCTGGGATCACATCGGTTCCCATATTCCGATCCGCCATAGTATCCATATCATATCAGATTTTCCCTCAGTCCAGAGGAGGCACATGCGTCGGGGCACCGGAAACCATCCCATAGGGACGCTCATTGTCGGGATTCTCGGAAATGCCTCCAAGGGACCATATGTCATAGGGAACCAAGGTAGTGCTCCACTGGGACGCACGCCCTTGGGTGAAACCTCAGTAAACATCTCTCATGAAATAATCCACTCAATATCTCGCAGGATCTGCCAATAATCAATGTCCCGCAGGGTCCATAACCATTGCCCGCAGGCTCAATAACCAATGCTCATAATATCCGGTAATCAATGCCCTCAGGCTCCAATAATCAATCCTCACAATATCCAATAACCAATGCCCTCAGGCTCCAATACTCAACCAATATCTCATTGTATCTATCAACCTCCAACCACCACAACGGCACCGGATTACCCCCCCCCCCCCCCCCCCCCGGTGTAGTACCGAACAAACAAACAAACAAACAAACATTCCAAGGATAAGAATGAATAAACAAGCACTAAATCCATCCAACCATGAATACTCCTCAAATCACACTTTCATCACAACAAAGACATCCAATAACACTCCACACTTACCGTACTTACCTGCCACGGACTATCGGTACATCGATCACCTGATTGCACCCCTTGGCACAACCAGTCATACTCGATCATCCGTTCAATCAACCATTATATCAACACAATCATTCAATCAATCAAGTAAGCATTCAACCAATCAACAATCAAGCGAACGATCAATTAAGCATTCAATCATATAAGCTAACTAGTTTCATTAGACTCTTAGTTATCCTAGTAACGAGCAACCAAGCATGTGAACCTAGCACACAACTAATCCGAGAGCTCTTCACAACCTCTCTACCAGTAAATCAATTCCCAAGTATTGGAAGCAAGCTTCACTAGTCATCTTCATCCTAAGCATGCATTCTAGACATTTCGGTTATTAATAATTCAAAGACAATTATTCTAGTTATTCGCATCCTATAGGCAATTCTAGGACCTTTCCGATTTTATTAACCTAACATGCATACTAAGCGTTAACTAAGAAATTAAGACTTTCCCTACCTTGCGGTCTTCCTCTAATAATACTCTGATGAAAACTCGAGTGGCCTTTCCTCCGTTCTTCACACGGGTCCCGGATTGGCCTTCACTCTTCTAGCTCGGGTCCAAGCCCTTGCTCTCGGGCAAAGTCCCATCTAGATTTGACAAATAAAACGTCCAAATCAATACTGGAAAAAAATGTCCAAGGGTCCTCTGAAGTTTAAATAAATCCTTCAATTTCTCACCTTTAATTAAATAAAATTAATTATTTAATCTGATTTTTTAAAATAATTTTTCTTTGAAACCGGGTTGACCCCGTTCCAACCCGGCCCGACCCGGATCCAGACCCGAGCCCGGTCCAGACCCGGTTCAGGCCCGAACCCAAGTCCAGGTCTCTGGGCCCAAGGCCCATCTTCTTTCTCATCTGGCCGAGGCCCGTGTCTGTTGCCCGACTCACCCGGCCCAATGTCCCAACCAGGCCCAAGGCCTGCCAGCCTTAACCCTGAGCTCGTTCAGCTCCGGCGAGCTTCGTGTGTTTCGGCCACCGTCTCCGGCGGCGACAACACCCAGAACTCGCGCGACGAGCCGGCGGAGCTGAGGAAAAGGGCGGCGGAGTTCGGCTGTGGTTAGACGAGGAGTACGGCGTCAGGTACGCCGTCAAGAGCCGTGCCTCGCTCAGATCTAGGGCTCGAGACATCGCCGGCGGTGGTTCCTTCAGTAACAGCTCGTATCGCGCTCGAAAAGGTGCAGATCCGGTCGATACGAGGTCAGGGGAGAAGAACCCAGGCGAGGGAAGACTCGATTTAAGCCCGGAAGGGCGAAACCGACGAAAAAGGTCGCTGGTGGTGGTTCGAGTTCGCGCGCGAGCTCTGCTTGCGAACTGAGAGCAACCTCAGGTGAGCGCGACCGAGAGGCAGGAGACGAGGGTGAGGTAGCAGAAGGGGCAGAGGGGGAGGAAGCTCCGGCGAGGTTTGTGAAGGAGACGCCGGCGTGGGTTTGGATCTGGAGAGGGAGAGACGTGCGAGAAAGAAGCGAAGGAGAGAGGGAGAGAGAGACGCGGCGCTGATTGCCTCCAGAACGCGTGAAGAAGGGAGCTGAGTGGGCTAGGGTTTCAGCGTTGCGTGGGTTTAGGCCGCGCTTCGCTGATTGGGCCCAAGCTGGCCCAATCCCCCCAACTCAGTCCAAAAAGCTTCTTTTCCTTTTTTTTCCTTCAATTTCCATTCGTTGCAAACTCATACCCAAACGTTTCAATTTTCCAAAAAGTTACCCTTTTGAAAGAGCGGGGTTTTACAAGATACCCGACCGAGGTGTGTGCCGGTCCGGTATAGGTGCGATGAGATTTACCCCGATGTGTGTTCCGGGAAGACATCTAGGCCGATGTGCGTTTTCCGGTATGATGTGTTTGTTTACCCCGATGCTGTGTGTCCGGGAAGACATCTAGACCGATGGGTATTCCGGTATAATGTATTGTTTCACCCCCGATGATGTGTGTCCGGGAAGACATCTAGATCGATGGGTATTCCGGTATGATGTATTGTTTCACCCCGATGCTGTGTGTCCGGGAAGACATCTAGACCGACGGTGTATTCCGATATGATGTATTGTTTCACCCCGATGATGTGTGTCCGGGAAGACATCTAGACCGAGGGTTTATTCGGGTACGATGTATTTGTTGAGTTGTGTGTGGTGATCGGAGTATCATAGTGTATGTGTCTTATGTTTATATTATATCGGGTTGAGTGATATTTGTGACGGTCTTAGTAGTTCAATGTTCTGTTATTTGGTTGGTTCTTTAGCTTGGTCCTTTTACCGTTACTATTGTGCTCCCGTTGGCTTCGGTTGTGTTGTTAGTTATTGGTAAGAGTTCTTGATCGAGTATTTATGGTAACGGAGTGGAAATCCATTCTCTTTACTACTTTTTCCTACTGAGCGAAAGCTCACCCCCCTCTGTTTTTACTGTTTTACAGGTTTCGATGGTGAGTCTTTTTAGAGGACGTCTCAGAGCTCGAGAGCTCCTCGAGAGTCGGGGGTTTACTTATTTAGTAGAGATGTACTTCCTTTTATGAACTAAACACTGTATTTACTTATTTGAGATTTGAGCGTTGACTCGCAGTATTTTGTTGTTGATTTGGAACTAATTTTCGGAGTTATAATTCGTAACTTCTCTTTTATTATTATTGTTCTATTTTATTTTAATTCACGTCTCGAGTTCGTTCAAACCGGATTTGGGGTGTGACACATTGTGCATTTGATCGGGACTTTAACTCTAAAATATTGGTTCTTATTTTGAATAAGTTCAACCCACGGAAGGTAACTAATCTCCGCTCTGTTTCCTGATGGAACGTTATTTTTCGTATATTTACAAATATTCAAGTAAAAAGATTGAAACCCATGTTGTACCTCTAATTGCGGTCAACCAAGGTGCATTTGTACCAAGAAGGTCTATGCAAAATAACATCTACATCTCCTATGACATGATCCACTCCATGTGGTGTTGAACCTAAGGAAACGGGAAATTTATGGAACTGAAACTGAACATGAGTAAGGCCTAAGATCGGGGTTAGTGGTCGCTCCTTATAGCCATGATGCAGGATTTTCGAATTGGGACGTAATATTTGACGCTCATCCAGACTCGTCTTCAATTTGTTTGATACTTGATCAATTCAAGTGGATATAGACTTGAGCTTTTACCTCAGGAATGGGTATCAAGAAAGGGGGACCCTTTCTCCCTATACCCCTTCCTTTCCTGTATGGAAGAAATATTCTAGATCTTGGGTTTAGAAGCAGCCGGGGGACGGCTACATGGATGTTCAGAGGGGATCCCCATTACCCATATCTTTTTTGTAGATGATTGCCACATCTTTTGCAATGTTGATCTCCAAAGATAGGAGAAATTACAAGGGATTCTTGACTTTTTCGAAACCATCTCGGGACAGACAATCAATAAAACCAAGTCGTCCATCTCTTTTAGCACTCACACTTCTCTTGCGGACAGTCTTGTATGATGGGCTATGTTGGACCCCATAGATATATGAGGCTTCTATTTACTTGGGGATCCCCAATCTGGTAGGGAAACAACGGGGTCAGAGTATCCAATTCATCTACGATTGGTTCCCACTCGAATACTATCTTGGGATGGCCAAATGTTATCATCATATATGGAAAGGAAGTTACGATCCGGTCGATTCTTTAATCCATCATGGTGTATGCTATGAATGTATAGGACTGTTGCACGTAAACTTTTGTGTGATGCTTCGGACCGCGTATGCAGGTCGCTCCCTCAGACGGTGTACATGTTGCGCTTTCTGCAGCAACCCTATCTCGTTCAGCTCTTACGACTCTAAGCCTATGTCCTTCATTGGAAATCAGACACCTCATATACATGCGAGATGTTGACTCCTTTCTCATAGGAATTTCCATGGGCAATTTTTTTCATGACTAACATCATCTCTATTTCCCAATCAACATCCCACTTTGGTGGCACATATTCATCATGATCTGATAAAGTCAGGTTGTTCTCCCCGACACTATTAATGTTCGTCTCATCCACCGACTATTTTTTTTCAAAATGCAAACTTTAATTTCATAATTGAAAACCTAAATTGTATAATGAAACCCAAAATTTCAGAATGCAAACCTAACAAATTAGGGAATTTTTGAAACCACTACAAATTTGGGAATTTCTAAAACCTCAATTTCTGAAACCCTAGATTTAAGAATGCAAACCTAAATTTCATAACCTTTTACTAAATTTAAGAAAGTTGTGGCTTTTGTGTGGCTTTGTTGTCATCAAGCTATTCTGACTATTGTTTTCTTGCAAGGTTGGGGAGTGAATATCCTGATCCAAAGATATTGGTGTCTTTTCTACGGACTCAGTTTTGAGAGTGTGATCATCTCTTACTTAGGTGATCAGTTTCTTGATTGACTTGGGCCGAGTTCTGCATTGGTGGGGAGTTCAAGGGGTGATGTCGCGTGATGTGCGGTATTTGATTCTAAGAGCATCCACATCAAGGGGGGCAGAACCCTGGACCCTGAGGCAGAACCCTCTACTGACTGGGCAGGGTTCAGGGTTCTGCCCCCCTAAAAAAAGTGTACTGCACATCAGAGGGGCTTGTATGGGGGGCTTGATTTTCAGAATTGCTAACTGTGTAATTAATTAAGCTTTTAACTGAATTGTTAACGTTATTTTTAAATCGACAATTACTAAATAAAATAGAAATAAAATTTCATTAATTGAAATAAAAATTCATTAAAATAAAATGCAAATTAAAAAAAATACATAACTTAAAAAAATACATAAAAAAATTACATTATCAGTCATCCCCATTCACGTTGTCGAGATGTTTCTGAAGCTTTTTTATTTGATCCATCCATACACGCATTATTTCCAAATGTTGCTCCTTCTGTTCCGGGTCGAAATCGGACGTGTCCGCATCCCTCATTTCTTTAAGTTCCTGCATATATTTATCAATTTTCTCGTCAATCTTCACGGCAAGCTTCGCCCTCTCACACCTCCCCTGATCCATTTGGATGACATACGATGCCCTGTCCGACAAACTCTTCCCCTTCCTCTTCGCGGCCTTATTGCCAATTGGGCGTTCTCGTGGAGGCGGCATGCCTGTTGGGGAACTTGGAACCACGAGTGGGGATTGTGGACGTCGGGTTGGGGAACTTGTACCTCCCAACGGGGAAGTTGAGCCTCCTGCTGGTTGCTCGTCGCCACTTAAATGTGTGACATTATCATCGTCGATGGGGAGTGAAGCGGGCGGGGTTGTGCTGATATAACTGCCGGCCTCGTCCAATCGTCGTCGAACTACCCCGACTTCGCCGAGTTCCGCTACCCAGAACTTGTCGTCGTTTTCCAACGGCTCTATCCAATGGTGGAGCTTGAAAACCTTCGGCTCGCCTTTGATTTTTTCGACGTGGATTCGATATTGTTCCATCACCCGCTCCCTAAACTTGACTTCGTTCTCGCCGCTCATCCCTACCTGTTTCCTCTCCTTCTTCATGAGTGTGATATACCACCTGACTCTTCCAGCATTTTTGTTGAAATGGCTCTTGACAGCTTGGATCGTCCACTGATCGATTGGGAAATTCCCAGCTTTGCACAAGCGCCTCCTCACCGTGGTCCAGAACGTGTTCCCATCTTGAGAGGTTCCATGTATGGGGTCGTGCGTTGTGCGTTTCCAGGCGTTGATCAGGAGCAAATCCACTGCAGGGGGCCATTTGGTTCGCCTTTCTGCAGTTTCCCGGGTGCTTGGTCCCACTGAGGATGAAGTAGACGACAGTCGGGTTCCGGTGGCGGCCGGCATTGAGAATTGTTGGTGGCCGAAATAGTTGAATCCCATGTCAAACAGTGGGCGTGTTAATACGCCAGGCACCGGTGGAAGATGACCAAGTGGATTGGACAGTTGGGCCGGTTGGTAGTTCGGTTGTCTCGGTGGGTAGACCGATTGCCCTATTCCACCTACGTTGACAATTATATTTTAATTCAAAGTACAAATGGATAATGCAAACTTTGATAATGGAATGGTTAAAATTTTATTTAATAAAATTGATAAAATTATAATCACCTTGGCTGAAAACAGAGCTCATGTATTGGTTGAACATATCAGGGTTCCAACCACCGGTTGGGGTGAAACCGGTTTGCAACATATGTACGTAGTTCGCCCCGGGTTGATTGGTGGTCGCATCTTGTTGATTGGTGTTCGCCCCTTCTTGATCGGTGTTGTCCTCCTCGTCCGTATTGAAAACTGGGTGTTCCGACGGTTGAGTGAAATCGTCGTCTGACATTGTCGATCGGATTTTGCAAAGACGGTATGAATTTGAGAGAGTGAGGGTTGAGAGAGTATGAAGTTTGTTGTGTGGATTTGGTGAAATGGGGTGAGGGGTATTTATAGTGTTGGAAAATTGATTATTTTAATGTATTTTGTATTTAATTAAAAAAAAACTGAAGTAGCCGTTTATAACCGTTGCTCAGCATGTCACGCCCCAAATCCGGTTCTTGTCCGGACTCAAGGCGTGACTAGGAATAGGTGATTTAAGAGAAACAATTCAAGAAAAAAGTTCCAGAAAACTCCAATAAGTAACTCAAATCCGAAAAGTTTAGTTTAAAACATAAATAACCCTCCAGGGGTGTAATAATAATCCTCCACAAAATTTGATCCAAACGAAAACAGAATAAACGAAGTCGCTATGGACACCCACACCGAGAAGCTCCCGAGCCTCTACTCCACAATCAAGCATGTAAACACAACAGTAAACTCACAGGGGTGAGCTTGCGCTCAGTAGAGAAAACACATAACAAGGTGGACCTTAAACTCAATAAAGTCAACAGCAAGACAACAAGATAGATCTTAACAAACACGGATAATAAGTAACCCAGTTCAATGTCGTGGCACATGAAGTCTCCACCCTCTGATCCACATATGATGTGTCCTCTCAGATTTTCCCTCAAATCCAGAGGAGACGCATAACATTGAGGCGACCGGAAACAACCCTTCGGGGCGCTTATCATCGGGATTCTCAGAAACGTCTCCAAAGGATTTTATGTCCTCGGGAACCAAGGTATTACTCCCATAGGAGGTATACGCTTGGGCAATTCAACAAGTACTCACTATAACCTCCTACACCGGACTCCTCAACGGTGTAGGTACCATACCGTGTCAACCACAATCATATAATAATTTAGCAACGTACTCAACCGAAACACGCAGCGGTCCAATCCCGACAACCACCAGTCCACTATCACACATAGCTCACACATCACCGATTCACCACAACACACAGCACACGAATCACACAATCACAACTTACCGTTCACTTACCAGTCTCGATCCAACGGGGCATCGATCACCTGATTGCACCGCTCGGTACAACCAGTCATACTCGATGCTCCAAGCAATCATCCAAATACAGTCAACAGTCCAAAATGAGTTCAACCAACCAAACATGGAAACCTTCAATCAAGCATTCAGATATGCAATTCAACTAGTTCCATTAGACTCTTTAGCCTATCCACTAAGCAACCAAACAAACAAGCATGCGATCCTAACACGCAACTAATCCGAGGGCTTTGCCAAGGCTCCTCTACCAGACAAACAATTCCCAAGTATTGAAAGCGAGTTACACTAGTGATTGACATCCTAATCGGTCACCACTAGACATTTCCGGTTATTAGTAATTGAAAGACAATTATTCTAGTTATTCGCATCCTATAGGCATTTCTAGGACCTTTCCAATTTTATTAACCTAACATGCATACTAAGCATCATAAACGAGAAGTTAAGGCTTTCCCTACCTCAAGGTCTTCCTCTCAACACTTTGATGAAGCCCGGTGGTCACCACTCCGTTCTTCACTCGGGTCCGGCGTGATCCTTGCTCCTCTAGCTCGATTCCCAGAGTCTTGGACACAAAGAAACGTTAATTAGACTCCACTTAAACAGCAAGCAAAAAACCCCAAAGCCTTTCCAAAGTTCAGCTCAAAACCAAGAACAACCAAGGTGCAAAACCCTCAAGAAACCCTCACCCTGGTCTGCCACGGACCTGGTCACGGATCCGTGACGTTAACCCTCACGGTTACCGTCACGGAGCCGTGACGAGTGCCGTCACGGACTCCCTCACGGAGCCGTGACGTTGCCCGTCACGGGATCCGTCACGGATCCGTGGCGCACCAGGGCAGTTTCGCCCTTCTTCAACCTCCAGCTCCTTTTCTCAGAAAAACCACCTTCAAACCGCAAATTTTACCCCTTCCAACTCCCAAAACAGTCCAAATCCTTCAATACTCCTTTACTCATGGTAGGAATCAACACACAAACAAGTTTCCAATGATTCATCAAATCAAACCCAACTCAAAAGCTCCAACAAACCAATGATTTCTCAACAAAAACCCAACAAAGCTTCTCATCCACAACATCTCCCACCATTTCTACTCAAACCCAACAACATCTAGCAATTTCACCCAAAACCCATGAAAAGAGATGAAGAGAAATGAGGATTAGAGAGTTCCATTACCTCTAGAATGTTGAGATGAAGAAGATGGTAGTGATTTGGAGGAGGGATGACTAGAGGAAGACTTCAAGTGGCCTCTTCTTCCTTGATTTTCCTTCAAAGCTCCATGGGAGCTCTTCTCTCTTGCTCCTACTCCCAATTTCGGCTACACCACAAAATAATGAGTTGAATTTGCTTTTCCAATCTCATATAATACCTAGATGTAGCAAATGACCAAAAGCTCTTGAGCTAGAATTCCTTGTAGAAGCTTTTGGGAGGGTAAAAGGGTCTATGTCTACTCCTTTTTCTCTCTTTCAACCAAAAGGGGACAAGTGTCCGAAGGTTATTTACTTTTTCCAAATTAAATTCCAGCACAATAAAATAATGCTTTTAGTCGATAAAAAGTCTCGTTTTGACCAAAATTGACTTTCTCCAACCTTATACTCAAACGAAAGGAATTTCTCCCCTTAAGCCAACCGTGATGATGGCCAATTCGTTTGGGTTCCGGAAAAGTGCCGAGTGACTTCTAGAGTCATCGGTTCGACCGGGAGCGGGTCTTACACAGCAACGGTTATTTTTTTCGTTTTGGACAGGTGTCAGCCTACAAATGGCGGAGAGAGAGGCAGAGGGGTAGCGAGGCAGTGAGGCAGAAACAGGCCTCGCGCCCCTCTGCCCCGAACCCCTCCTCTTCTCCCCCACGCCCCCGCCCCTCATGCCTCGCACCAAACCCCCTCAACACCCGTGCGAACCCCGAACCCCCTTCTTCAGCTCCTGCCCCTGCCTCGCTCGCAGGGTTCGCCTTGATGTGGATGCTCTAACATGGTCGGGTTTGGTTATCGGGAGATTAAAGATGATTTGGAATCCCATGTGTGCTTTAGTTTTATGGGAGATTTGGCTGGCCCAAAACAGACTGGTCTTAAATGGGCGGATCAGGTTCTGTCGGCAACATTGAGAGTATTGAAGTTGGTGGTGAGATAATTTTCTAGTGTGCAATTTTCAGAGTGGCAGAGGTATCCTTGAACTTGTTGCAGGGGCTCCATTCCATCCATAATCAACGGTTCACTAAGAAAGATCTGTTTCTCTAGAGACTGCATCTTGATTTGGTGGTTTTGGGCTGTGTTGTTTTTGTGTTGTGTTGTGTTTCTTTCATTTCGTTTTCTAGTTTTGTGGATCTACTTGTTTTGATCCACCGTTATGGTTACAGAGTCTACTTTGGATAGACTATCTTAACAAAAAGATTGGTTTTGAGAGATATACAAAACATCGCATATTAAAAAATAAGCATCATGAAGCATGCTCCATGAAGTGATTTGTGTCACTTGATTTAATATAATTTCTTACTATTCTCGAAGAAAAGAGAGTATATAGTTAGGTAACATATGTACATCCTTGAGTGTCGACATTCCCTTCCACTTGTTACAATAGAAATGTTAGTGAAGTGTCTATATGCAGCCCATTTTGATCGTTGAATACCGACGCATGCCTTTCATCTGGCATTCTGTCAGCGATTCTCTGCGAACCACCTTGTAAAGTTGGTTCTTATTGACATTGACACATCCTTTAGAACAGTGCTCATATTATTAATTAACCATATATATGTAGTGAGCAGTGGACATAAATAATGACCCATTACATTAGAAAGCACACATCTTCACACATGAACTACAGCTATTACTCCCCGTGACCAAAACCATACATATGAGATTCGACCCAAAACCCCATTCGATAGGTACTATAAACACTTATTTAAATAACCAGACTCGAATCTATCAGACAAAAGCACGATCGTTGTCATGGTCATGGTCATGGTCATGGTCATTGTCGTGTCCTGATTGGAAGAGTTCAAGACGACTGTCCGCAAGACGGAGAGAGTAGAAGGCTCTCTTGTACTCGGCCCAAGTGAAGGGCCTGTACCGACAAGGCATGTCCGGTCCGACCATCTCCCGAAGACAAGCGATCTCTGCGTGAAGTGGTGGACCACAGAAATAAGCCATGGACAACCTCGGCTTGCACGATTTCGTCATCACCCTATGTCTCACGCTCACCAACCTCCCATTCGTCATAGCCTTCAAAAAAAAAGCACAACACAAAATTAGTAAGACTTGTAGTTGACGAGGAGACCGTAACTGTCATTGCTTCCCAACCACCAACACACACTTTACAAAGGGTTTGGTTCCATTTATTACGAGACAGAGCAAAAAAGAGATCGATCGTGTTCGAGTTCGAGTCCCATACGAGAGTGGGGCCCACGACCTACTGACCTGTAACGCATCACCCACATTGACGCAAAAGGAAGTGGGATCGGGGGGGACCGGGACCCACTCCCCGTCTTCGAGACTGATCTCGAGCCCGCTCACGTCGTTGGATCTGAGCACGGTCAGGATCTGAGGGTCGGTGTGATCCCCGAGCCCTACCGTGGACCCGCCTTTGTGATTGGGTAGGACCGACGATGGAGGGTAGTGGTTGACCCTGAAGAGCGAGTCGTTCTCGGCGTCCTTGATTAGCCTGCTGAACACTGACGTATCCTGGACCTGCAGCCCCTCAGCCATACGATCCAGGATCTCACAGGCCAACTCTGCAACCGCTTGCATGTAACTACTTAATGCACAACTGTTTCAAACGGAAAAAAAAAACAGAATCATCAGAAAAGTGAACACTGGCCCATGATGTTCCTCTCTTCACTTTCATTTTCTAATCCTCATCTTGAAAAATACAGGGATAACTCAGAAACGTAACAAACAAACAAACGTGATTTTCGTATAATCAGTTACGGGTTTTTAACGATTTTCAACAATCAACTATTACTTATTGAAATAAGGTTTCACCAAAACAAATAATGCAAGGTAAAAAGCCTATAGTGATTAGACATGTGTATGAGTGGTCATTTTGAGTAGCAAGCAAATCTTCTACGTGACAATACAGTGCCCATATATTTTAAGGGTTAATATAAAAAATAAATAAATAAAAAGACAAGTGTCCCACCTTGGAGGAGTGAAAGGTCTGCACAACAATCACATGTGACATACGATCACACTGTTTTATCACTTTTCAGAGATACTATAAAATCACGTGCAGTAGTAGTGACTCCAATTTAGAAACACAAAAAGCATCTCTTCCTATTTTAGATACACACCAGTTTTGCAGAGAAGAAAAAGAAATCAACAGAGCAGAACTGAAACCCATCACACAATATCAAAGATTGAGAAAGATAAATAACGTGTGACATACATGGGCATGCATGGCTTTGATGCATGCACTATCCAACATGCAACCAAATATTTTATTTAAACCTATAACTTGTGTTCCCGAGATATATATATACCATACTTTTAAACTGATAGCTGAAGGTCTAATTGTAATTTTATGTTATTAATACCTGAACTTTTTTGGGTCGAGAGAGAAGGACATGGATGCGTTAGCAACGGAGATGGGGTCGATATTGGCTTTGAGAAGAAGATACTCAACCTCGCCAGTGTCACCATTGAACCCGATGGTCTTGGATCCGTAGCCCAAGGGGTTGGGGGGAGAAGCGATCTGCTTCTCCTCCAATGGCTTGGAGAAGAAGGCCCAGCTCTCATCTTCCATGGCTGCAATGATGTGGTGAGGGACGCCATGGTTGGTGACCTTGAAGAAACCATAGTCTTGGCTAGCTTTGACGATCAAACGTGAGACCTCGGACCTCTCACGAGAAAGGTCTACAATGGGTATCTCATGAGCAACTCTTATCTTCTCGGTCCTCGCAGCTGCTATTGTATTATGACAAGCCACCACCATGTTTTTGAACTTGCACGAGAGACAGAGAGACTCGGAGAGAATTGGTGAGGTGGATTTGAAGAAGAAGGGGTGGTGGTGATGGGATATTTAAAGGGGGAGGAGAATCTATGGAGGGATGGGTCGGAATTTAATAAGTGTATATTAAAATATTAAAAAAATGATGAAGGTTGACTTTGCTTCACTCTTTCTTTGACTTTGTTTACCGTTACTTTTTATCTTTTAATTGCCCTTTTTGCAGACTTAATTCTTCTGTACTTAGCTTTACTTGGAGTCCTTTTTGACTTGACCCTCCATTCACATTTCACTCACATGCTGCCTCGATGAATCTTGATTTCCAAGTAACTATGTATATAATCAATGTCTAATGTTTCTTATAACTATACAGTGCTAGCATCCACTATCTTAACCTTAAATTATTTTTACAGAGGCGGTCCATAGAAAATCATATTAACTCTGTGTTGTTTACTCTGTATTGTGGATTTATCCCGGTATTGTTTACTTCACGATTGTAAAAATTTAAAAACCACCTGACTTGTCGTCTTGTCCGAGTAGTCATAAACGTAAGACTCCGGTTTGTGAAATTGGACCTTTGAAAAAGAGATGAAAAGGTGAGAGAGACAATATGTTTTTAATAGTCTTGAATTTCTTGATAAAAAGAATACGACATGGGTCGCTCTTTGGTGGTTTATCATCATAATTTAGATTTTTATTAATATTTATAGTAAAATCAAAATGAGAGCATTATTTGATTTAGTTTTTTTTTGTATTTTGATACTTTATATTTTTTTATATCATTTAAATATAATATATATTTTGTATTTTTTTATTATATTTGTGTAATATATATTTAATAATATCCCCACCTAACACCCAGTGGCAGAGCCACATGAGCCCCGGGGAGGAACGTGCCCCAACCCACCCCCCCCCCCCCCCCCATAATTTTTTTTGAAATTTTTTTATATGTTTTTCAATTTTTTTTTTCAAAAATACCCCTTAATTCTTTCTAGGGTTAATATCATAAAGCATCACACAAGTATACACGTTTTTCAAACAACACACTAAGTTATGATTTTTTTTTCATATGTATCAACGATTTTTTCATGTGGCACACCTATGTATCAACAAACTTTGATAATTTGTTGGTACATAGGTGTGCCACATGAAAAAATCATAACTTACTGTGTTATTTGAAAAACGTGTATACTTGTGTGGTGCTTTATGATATTAACCCTTCTTTCTAATTTCACAGCTGTGCCCCTCATATTTTTTTACAGACATGTATTATCACTGAAACTTTTTGGTACCCCCATCACTGAAAAAGTTAACTTCATCACTGTCAACACTTTAGAGTCCTCACCGTCCAATTAGCGCCTAACATTTTTTACTACCATGACTCTCATAAAAGGTAACGCCCATGAACTCAACAAAGTCCGCCAAAGAATCGGTGATCCATTCCTCAATGCGAGGATCTACCTATTGTGCCTAATAATAGCAACACATGATCTGTGTAAGTGGTTACTTAGTTGGCACTTAGTTGGAGGATTAATAGGAGATTAACTCCGCTTATCTCTCCCTCATCCTTGTGCTTCTGTTGCACTATACGTGTATATATAGATCAATATTGTTCATCAATAAGACACACAAGTTCATTCTATTCTCTACATGGTATCAGCCTAACCCAGGGTTTATTTACCTTTTTCTTTACTCCATCTCATCTCTACAACAATGACGGCAGACTCTTCCACAAATATCCCAAATCCACATGACACAAACCAACCTTTCACTGTCATTGCTTTGTCCACAGTCATTAAATTAACATCCACAAACTTTATTACTTTGAAATTGCAGGTGCAGTGTAAAACCCACTTCGTTTATAAGAGTAGTAAAGTGCGAGCTGAAACGTGAGGGTAGAAGTTTGCAACAAGCTGTATTTTTGAAAGAGAAAAATCAAAAATCAAAAAAAGAGAACTAGACTTGGTTAGAAATTGGGCTGCTTGGGCTCAATCTGATTCACACGCCAAGCCCAACACTCCAGGCCCGAGCCTTCTCTAACCCTAGTCAGGCCCTCACCCCCTCTCATTCTTCACGCTCGATATTCGAGACGTATCGTCCTCACGCCGCTTCTCTCTCACGCACTCCAGATCCGAACGCAGCGCAGCGTCCCTTCCCCTCCTTCGACCTCTCTCTCTCTCTCAGCCACAGCCTCGTCTCCGCCTCCCACTTCATCTCCGTGAGCTGAGCAAACCACCACGCACGGAAGCGAGAGGAAATTGCCGGAGAAATCTCTTGGCGTTCGGGTTCCTGGACGAGTCTCGACGCCAACAACGAGCCACCGTAGGTCCAGACCGCTCCTCGCCGGCTTCTCCTTCTTCTTTGACCTCACTGTACCGAAGATCGTCCATTTTCGAGCTCGATTCGAGAGTGTTTGGTCGGAACCCTCGCCGGCGAGCTCGAACTCGTCAGATCTGGACTAGGGAATCGTCGGGTCGTGCTCCAGCCACCGCCTTTCCCTGTCACCGTCGTGCCGGAGCTCGACGCTCCTCACCAGCCTTTTTTCTCCTCACTCCGAGCCGGTCAGCCGCCGTCCGCCGCCTTGGCACGGCCGGAACTCTCGCCAGAACAACCTCGACACCGGCCGTACTTCGGGATGCCTGAATCTCAAGCTTTGGGCTGAAGATGACCCTGGGCCAAGGACGTGGCCTTGGGCCGAGACAAGTGGGCCTGGATCGGAGTCGGGTCAGGGCCGGGTTCCGGGTCTGAACCGGGTCTGGGCTTGGATCCGGGGCGGATCCGGGTCAACCCAGATTCAAAGAAAATTATTTTAAAACCAGATCTATTTAACTGATTTAATCATTTCAAGGTGAGAAATTAAAGGACATTTTGGATAAATCAGTGGACCTTTGGACATTTATCCATATTGATTGGATGTTTATGTGTCAAACCTAGACGGGACTTCGCCCGAGAGCGAAGAACTTGTACCCGAACTAGAAGAACGAAGATCACGCCGGAACCCGTGTGAAGAACGGAGTTGTTACTACCGAGTTCGACAACCGATTTTTAGAGGAAGACCTTGAGGTAGGGAAAGTCCTAACCTCTCGTTTAAATGTTTAGTATGCATGTTAGGCTAATAAAATCGGAAAGGTCCTAGAAATGCCTATAGGATGCGAATAACTAGAATAATCGTCTTTCAAATACTAATAACCGGAAATGTCTAGTGGTGAATGATTAGGATGCCAATCACTAGTGTAACTCGCTTTCAATACTTGGGAATTGTTTGACTGGTAGAGTGGCCTTGGCAAAGCCCTTGGATTAGTTGCGTGTTAGGATCACATGCTTGGTTGTTTGGTTGCTTAGTGGATAGGCTAAAGAGTCTAATGGAACTAGTTGAATTACATATGTGAATGCTCAATTGAAGGTTTTTATGTTTGGTTGATTAAACTCGTACTTGACTATTGAACGTGGTTGAATGATTGCTTGTTTCCTTAAATGGTTGTTTGGAGCATCGAGTATGACTGGTTGTACCGAGCGGTGCAATCAGGTGATCGATGCCCCGATGGGTCGTAACGGGTAAGTGATCGGTAAGTTGTGATTGTGTTATTCGTGTGTTGTGACCATGTGATTCGTGTACGGTGTGTCGTGGTGAGAGTGTGAGTCATTGAGAATTGATTACTTCGTGGTTACTTGAGTGTGATGTTCGTTCATGGATTCGTGAGTCGGCTGTTATATCGCTATGGGGCCTACACCGAGGGAGTGCCGGTGGGAGGTAGCGTCATAGTCGGTACCCGGTATGGCGCCTACACCGAAGGAGTGTCGGTGTAAGGTGGTAGCATAGCCGGTGGCCCTGGTTATGGGATGGTTAATGGATGGTTATTGATTATTATTGAATTGCCCAAGTGTATGCTTCCTATGGGAGTAATACCTTGGTTCCCGAGGATATAAAATCCTTTGGAGACGTTTCTGAGAATCCCGACGATATGCGCCCCGAAGGGTTGTTTCCGGTAGCCTCAATGATATGCGTCTCCTCTGGATTGGAGGGAAAATCCGAGAGGACACATCATATGTGGATCGGAGGGTGGTGACTTCATGTGCCACGGCATTGATCGGTTTACCTATTGCCTGTGGTTGTTAAGATTTATCTTGTTGACTTTGCTGATGAATTTATTGAGTTTAAAGTCCACCTTGTTATGTATTTTCCCTACTGAGCGCAAGCTCACCCCTATGAGTTTATTGTTGTGATTACAGGCTTGTTTGAGGAGTAGAGGCTCGGGAGCTTCTTGGTGTGGGTGTTTTGTAGAGACTTCGTTTTCATTTCATTTCAATTTTGAACAAACCTTGTTGGAGGATTATTATTACACCCCTGGAGGGTTATTTATGTTTGAAACCGAGTTATGTGGATTTGAGTTTTATATTGGAGAATTTCAGGACGTTACTGTCGAGTATTGTCTTTTTAATCGTTTTATCCTAGTCATGCCTCGAGTCCGGGCAAGAACCGGATTTGGGGCGTGACATGCAGGCATTACTTGAAGGCTACGATCTCTTCCGCTTTGTCGACGGCTCTCACCCGATGTCGGCTGCAACTACAACAACGACAGACACTCCGCCTCTACAAATTCCGAATCCGGCTTTTCTGTCATGGAAACGCCAAGATCGGCTCATATATGGTGCTCTTTTAAGCACTCTCTCTATGCCGGTAGCGTCCCTTGTCACACAAACGGCCTTTTCTCATGAGGTCTGGACTATCCTCACCAACACATTTGCTCGGCCATCTCGTGGTCACATCAAACAACTACGTGCGAAGCTGCGTTCGACCACCAAAGGATCGCTTTCGATCACCGACTTCATGCACTATATCAAAGGGACTACTGACTTGCTAGCCTCTATTGGCTCTCCGGTTCATCAAGAGGACTTGACTGACACTGTTTTACAGGGCCTTGATGAATCTTTTCGTCCCGTCATTGATGGAGTCAAAGCTCGGGACACCCCAATTGGCTTTGATGAATTGCATGAGAAACTGATAAATCATGAGTTATTTCTCAGGTTAGAGGGAGCGTCGAACTCGCACCCAGTGACTGCTTTTTCAGCACAAACTCGTTTTTCAAAGGATCGCTCGAGTCATTTAGGTTTTCAACGCTTTGGCCTTCATCTCCTGCTCAGGCTTCTTCCCCTCCCTCGGGACGTTCTGGTGGCAAGCCCTTTAAGGGTCGCTGTCAATGGTGTAAGGCACATGGGCACGTTCTGTCCCACTGCTCGGCTTTTCGGTCACAACATCCCAACCTCAAATTGCCATCCTCAGCTCGCTTCCCTACTCCGACATCCAATCAACCAGCAGCTCATTCTCTTAACACCTTGTCTCCAAATATGGACTGGCTTGTCGACAGTGGAGCAACTCATCATGTCACTCGGGATTTAGATAATTTGGCATTACACCACCCATATAGTGGTCCGGATTGCCTGTTTGTTGGCGATGGTAAGGGTCTACCTATTACACACACTGGTACTTTTAAGCTTCTTAATTTCCCATTGTCTAATGTTCTCTGTGTTCCTAGTATAACTAAGAATATAGTCTCCGTTTCCCAATTTACAAAACAACATCACTCGTCTATCGAATTCTTACCCAATTGTTTTCTTGTGAAGGAAATTCAAACGGGGAGAACACTGCTTAAGGGCCCGTGTGTTGATGGGGTCTATATTTGGCCATCTCCTTCACCCTCTGTTCACCATCTCCAACTTTCCTCCTCTGCTTTATGGCATCATAAATTGGGACATCCATCCTCTGTCATTTTTGAGTTTTTACAGAAACATAATAAATTATGTGGTATGAAGTACTTACAATCATCTTGTACTTCTTGTCAAATTAACAAAAGCCACAAATTACCTTTTCATAAATCTAGTATTGTTTCAACTTATCCTCTAGAAGTTATCTTTAGTGATGTTTGGACATCTCTTGTTATTTCTTATGATGGTTTACGTTACTATTGTGTCTTTGTTGATCATTTTACTAGATACATGTGGTTATATCCTCTCAAAAAGAAGTCTGACACTAAGCTGGTATTTATCAAATTCGAAGCTTTAGTGGAAAAGTTCTTTGACAAATGCATTAAAATTTTGTTTACTGACAATGGTGGTGAATTTGATGCTATTGCTTCTTTTCTTACTGACAACGGTATTACTCGCTTCACCTCTCCTCCTCACACTCCTGAACACAATGGCATCTCTGAACGTCGTCATCGTCATGTAGTTGAAACAGGCTTATCCTTACTAACTCATGCGGGTATGCCTTTGGATCACTGGCCTCATGCTTTCTCAACTGCGACCTACCTAATCAACCGGCTTTCCACTAGTGTTCTTAACTTCGATTCCCCATACTATCGTCTTCTTCATGTCCCCCCGAATTATGAGAAGCTTAAAAGTTTCGGTTGTTTGTGTTTTCCTTGGCTACGCCCTTATGCTAACCACAAATTGGCTCCGAGATCTACTATGTGTGTTTTTGTAGGTTATTCAAATACTCAAAGTGCCTATCTATGTCTCGATCCGACTACAAAGAGGCTCTGCTCATCTCGCCATGTTCAATTTGTTGAAACGACATACCCGTACACCAATTTTGTACCTTCAGCTGACCAACATCGTCTTCCATGTGATGAATGGGTTAGTTTCAACATACCCATAGCTCCTTTACCAATCACCACACATTTACCAACCGAAATTACGGCCTCCAATCCCACAGACCCATCATCTACTTCATTACCACCTTCCACTCCAAGTTTAGATTCATCACCTGCCCATTCTGCCACACATCCCTTACCAGCACCTACAATATTGCCTAGTTCATCTACTCCTGCAATTCCTAATCCTATACCCAATCCCTTAGCCCGTCTCAACCACAATCGTCTCGGTGTTGTGACTCGTTCCCAAAACAACATTTCAAAACCAGTTCATAAACTTAACCTGACGGCGTGTGTCCTTATGCCTATGGAGCCAAAGACAATCACTCAAGCGTTGAAACAACCTGAATGGCGTGCGGCGATGCAGAAGGAGTTTGATGCTTTGATTCACAACAACACTTGGACTCTTGCTGTCCATAACGAATGGTCGCTGAGACAACTCGACATCAATAATGCTTTTCTCCAAGGCTCTCTATCAGAGGATGTTTATATGGCACAACCACCCGGTTTTCTTGATAATGATAGCCCTACTCATGTCTGCAAATTGAATAAGGCGATATATGGTCTCAAGCAGGCTCCGCGTGCTTGGTACACTGAGTTGCGCATGTTCCTATTGTCTCTTGGGTTTGTCAACTCGGTTGCGGATGCTTCGTTATTTATTCTTCGCGCGGAACTAACTACATTATACCTCTTGGTTTATGTTGATGATATAATCATAACAGGAAACTCACAGGAAGCAATTGATTCTCTCGTTTGCAAGCTGTCCGGCAAATTTTCCCTGAAGGATCTTGGATCTCTGAACTACTTCCTTGGGGTTGAAGTGCTACGTCAGCCTACCGGCCTCTTTCTATGCCAACGGAAATATGTAGCTGATTTATTGGCCAAGTCAGGAATGCAAGATTGCAAACCAGCTACAACACCTATGGCGTCGTCGGTCACCTTGATTCGCCATGGAGGATCTGTTCTCCCCTCACCCGCTGATTACAGAATGCTTGTCGGAAGCCTACAATATTTGAGCTTAACCCGACCAGATGTTGCTTATAGTGTCAACAAATTGTCTTAGTTTATGCAATCCCCTTCAACGGATCACTGGCAGGCTCTCAAACGACTTCTCCGGTACCTTGCAGGATCGATTGATCGAGGTATCTTTATTTCGGCTGCATCACCACTACATCTACATGGCTTTTCTGATGCCGATTGGGCAGGCGATAAGGACAATTTCATTTCAACTACGGGATACCTACTCTACCTCGGCTCTACACCCATCTCGTGGAGCTCTCATAAGAAACGCTCGGTAGCTCGATCATCTACGGAAGCTGAATACAAAGTCTTGGCAGATACGGCCTCCAAACTCCTGTGGGTCATCTCCCTCCTCAACGAACTCGGTCACAAGTCTACAAATGCTCCAGTTCTCTTCTGTGACAACCTTGGTGCGACTTCTTTAAGCTCCAATCCTGTCTTTCACTCGCGTATGAAGCACATCGCCATTGCCTACCATTTTGTCCGCGAACAAGTACAATTAGGCACATTCCGTGTCTCCCACGTTACTACAGATGATCAACTTGCTGATATTCTCACCAAGCCACTCCTTCGAATACGATTTGAGGCTCTTCTCTTCAAGTTGAATCTTCATTACAAAACATACAACTTGAGGGGGAATATTGTGCCTAATAATAGCAACACATGATCTGTGTAAGTGGTTACTTAGTTGGCACTTAGTTGGAGGATTAATAGGAGATTAACTCCACTTATCTCTCCCTCATCCTTGTGCTTCTGTTGCACTGTACGTGTATATATAAATCAATATTGTTCATCAATAAGACACACAAGTTCATTCTATTCTCTACACTACCAACGAGGAGGTATAGCCCGACATGGTAACCATATGAATTTGTTGCATGGGGTATAAATTCAAGTTTCCAACTTGCATACATCAAACACTAGCTAGCAAGACTGTCATATAGTAAGTAATGGTGTGACATGGAGGTTCTGGTTTGCTGTTCCTGTGATGATCTCATAAATTCTAGGGCACTAACATCCTCCACGTATAAGCTCCACATTCGAACCATTTTGGTTGGTATACTCAAATCTTTCGGACACCCTATTAATTACCATGTCTTCACAATAATAGATGAGTGACGATGATGATGATGACGACGATGACGACCTTTCTCTTTTTCAGATGTATATACGTGTCCATGGCTAAGATCCAATAACCCACCTCACCTTGAAAGTTTCACTTACCCAATTATGTTGGTTTTTGGCAAAACCAACCCAAAAGATAAGAATGTGCAGTTAAGGCATTGCTATCAACAACCTTGACAAGTTTCACACAAAACCTAAGCATTTATATTTAGTATTTTTTTTCTTTCCTTAATTGAGGCCGAGTACGTATTTATGCCTATTATATAAGATTTATTTATAAATATTCAGACTCTCCTTTGTCACTCTTTTATCCACTTTTGCCTCTGACCCTTTATTAGTGTAGATTCGATATCTAGTGTATTTGACAATAAAGGTTGATTTTATAAGTAAGGAGACACTCACCCGTCACTCCTATCACCTTCATTAGTATATGACATCTTTTTTTTCTCTTCATTTTAAATAATTGTACGGTTTCTCATTGGAAAATGTTCAGATGCATGATCCATTAATAGGCCATGAAGCAATAATGGAAGACTTTAATATGAACAATATAATTATATTGTTATGGTAATGGATAAATTTGAGGAAAAAGCAATAATGGGATCATTGTCAGATTTCTTCCAATCTTCACATCTTTAATGTATTTATGTTTTTTCATATCCTTGAGGTGAATTGGATATTACATAACTTTTTAATTACATTTTATTTATCCATTTGGATTAACTTGATGTGAAGAGTTTTAATATGATCTCACATCGATCTAATCCGGGTTCAGTTGATAGTGGAGAGGATCACAGGGTGTGTGAGTCTGGAGAGAAGCCTTCAGAACAGGTTCAGTTTGACCACGACCTTCCTGTGGTGGCGGAGTTAGGTGATGGACCTCGGAGTGCTATTGCCATCCCGGTTGTCGACCAAGGAAGCCCGTGGAAGGACGTTTTGACAAAATCTCCGATTCCTGAGGTTTTACCTCAAAAGAAGGGACGTGGACGTCCGAAAAAAGGTACAACCAAAGAGAAGTGTTTCTCCGGTTGTTTTCTATCAGTCAACAGCCAAGTCCTCTGACATTTCAGGGAGCTTCACTGTTGATATTGCTAAAAAGGATAGCTTGGGGGCTTGGAGTTTTAGCAAGAAAGTTGGGAAAAACCGGCCGACCTTGCTTCTTTGGCCCTCGAATGTGTCCCGCGGGATGAAAACATCGAGGTTAGTGAAGATGTGGTTTACCCTGATCCGACTAATGAAGATCCGGTTCTGGTGTCTAATCGGTTTATCTGTTTGAATTCGAGTAGGAAGTAGATGTTTGTTTTGTTTGTCTTTCTGCTTGGGTTTTTTGTTGCTCTTTGTAGCTGTTTTTGTACGGGGAAACGATTCTTTTTATGGAACGTTTTCCAGCTTTGTTTTACTTTCTTGTAAGACATTTGCTTAATAAACTTTTAGCTTATCAAAAAAAATATATGATCTCACCTCTTTAAGGTTATTGGTCTAAGTTGTAGTACGTCCGCTTGTTTATGGTGAATGGTAGACTAAGAAAATCAAATTTTCCCTAGTCGCACCCTCTCTCAAGCTTTAGGGCGGTTGGGACAAAGACCCATCACTTTTATAGTGAGATCCACATGGATTTGGAAGTTGTTGTCTTTAGAGGAGATGAAGGTGTTCAGGAAGCTGCTATTGTACACGTAGGTCCTCAATTCTGGCCGGAGATACGTATAGAGGAAGGTACAACTCTTTCTCTTTCTTTTTTCGATCTAACTTACACACCAGCGACCTCCTCCGCTTTACGGAGGTGGGGTCGTCTTGTAAAGGAGATTATCGGTAGAGAAAGGAGGCTAGAAGGGACGATCTATACGTGTACGGTGTGCATCGTCAACGATCTAAGGGGTACGGTGGGGACACTAACGACACGATTGAGTGAGATTGTTAGATTGGAGCCTTACTTGATCTAGTTCATCACTATCATATTGGGGAGGCGTAGTTCCTTTGTAGGGATGTCATTATGGGGTGATGGTGCGAAGCGGGTAGTCAGGTCGTCACCTACAATGGTAGAGGTGATCAGGTCGTGCCTCACTGCATTTTTGGTAGTTGGGGTAGTGTGCGAGGTTGATGAAATCGAGAGTGGAACGCGACGGCTAGGTTGTGCATGGGGATGGTTAATACCGAGAGTGGACTACGCCAATTTTTGTTGAGGACGAGGTGGCTGGAGATGTGTGTGGTGTTGATCAAACCACGGAACCAGAAAGGGAAAGGGAGCATGATGGGTCATCGGACTTACCGGCGAGGGGCAACATGCACCCTCACCTCGACCAATGAGGAACTGTGGTTCAATGAGGGATATGTTTGTAACACCATCTCATTGAACGTATGGTGACAGTGGTTCCACCAAGTTTTGGCATTATACTTATCTACCATCTCGAGGCCCAAAAGTCTTGCGTTCTCGGATCCCTATTTTATCATTTCAGGGAGGACGACACACACTGTTCCTTGGGGGAGTATGCAGCCCGCCTTTGCGCTACTCCGAAAATGGCCTGTCTTTGTCCTACCTTCCCGCTTAGATTCGATGTATTGTTTTTTTCCAGACCGAACATCTCAATGAAACATTTCAGTATTTGAGCATTTATATTCGGTTATCTAATATTATGTCTTTGTGATCTCATGTTGTTAGGATCTGTTTTTCCAATATTTTGGTACTTTGACTCTTGCTTAACTGTTTGGGGTCAAGCTTTTATTATTTGTTAATACATGATTCAGCTCCTCTTTGAAAGGAATAGTGAATGGTAAACTTCGAATCCTATTTCTCAATTGTTAAAAATATATATTAGATTTTTTCTATCTTTGTCAAATAAATAAATTTAAATTATGAAACCTTCCCACAACTCAAAAAAACGTATGATATTTTTAATAGGTTGATGTTTCCTTTCTTCGTTGTTTCTCGTTTTGTAGAGAATCTCTTACCACTTTGTGGTAAAATCTCTTGGGTTAATTGTTGAAACTTACCCTTATGTATTGGTCACGAACACTATGCTACCCTCCTTTTCAAAATGATTATTGCGCTACCTTATCTATTGGTCACGCGATTACGTTAGGAAAAATAGACGGTAAAATGCCGTTTTTTTCCATTCCGTTAGTCATATGACCTCAAGTGTCATATAATGGATGGTAAAATGACGTTTTTTCCTTCATAATTTGACTTTTATACATTTTATAAGGAACATTATCATTGCACCCTCGTTGTTGTTCCTTATAAAATATATAGAGGTCAAATACTTAATGGGAAAAAACGTCATTTTACCATCCATTATATGACACTTGAGGTCATATGACTAACGGAATGGAAAAAAACGGTATTTTACCGTCTATTTTTCCTAACGTAATCGCGTGACCAATAGATAAGGTAGCGCAATAATCATTTTGAAAAGGAGGGTAGCATAGTGTTCGTGACCAATACATAAAGGTAAGTTTCAACAATTAACCCAAATCTCTTTGAAGGTTATTTGGATAGCCCATCTTTTCCCCATCTTGGGGTGAAAAGATTAATAAAACCATCATTTATCAACAAAAAAACGACAAACGATAGTCCGTGCAAAAAATGTAAAGGTCATAGTAGGAAATACAACGAAAGGTAAACCCGGGTTAGGATCGCGAGAACAAAGCCCAAAGTAGGGTAGGAACCATGATTTCCCCTATAGTTAAAGCCGTCTCCATGACCGGTGAGTAAAAAATGAACTCCTAACCTGACTTAAGTGTTGAAATCAATCCTACTAAAAACCATGTTCCTAACACATGAGTTATATTTTGGGTCAATTTCTTGTGTAACGATCAATCTGTCTGGTCATGAGTTTAAGGTAATATCAGGTCATGAGTTTAAGTTTATTTGGAACTCCAAGATGAAGATATTGAGAGGGTATTTAAGGGAGTGGAACCGAACTGTTTTCGACCATCTTAGCACTACCGTCTCCGAGTTACATGTTTAGTCGGACGTTTTTGCCGTGTTGGTAGACACTAGACCTTTTTCGGAGGAGGAGCTGATAAAAAGAATATTCTGCTCATCATAACTAGCCTCTAAGGCTGGCCAGAGTCTAGTTTGTGGAGGCAAAAATCTAAAGTCAAATGGGCTAAGGATGGTTATCGTAACTTTTCTTACTTTCATAAAGTTGTACATGCACATATCTCACGTAATCACATATATTCGATCACCGAGGGATGGATCGAGTATTATGATCTGACCGTGGTCAATGCTCGGGGGACTCTTCATTTTGGGACTCGTTTTTTTAAGTCAACTGATTCATCACGATCTGCCTGATTTCCCCCTTTTCAAATTGTGTGTTATACTTTCTGAATGAAGTGCGTAGGGTCTTGGCCGCTTGTTTTAGGGACGAGACGTCGGCCCTGATGGGCTTAATCTGGTTTTCTTTCATGTGGCTTAGCAGATTATTCGGGTTTATTTCATGAGATTCCTTCACATCTATTTTACTCTTCTTTTTAGCTTGGTAGCGGGGTGAATTTGAGTTTATATCCTCATCCGGTGTCCACTTTCGAGTACCGTCCCATCAGCCTCACGATGGCTTCGTACAAGATCCTGGCCAAAGTCTTGTAGAGTCGCCCTTCTGTTTGGTTTTGGGGATATGATTCAATAGTTTGGTCTTGGAAACCAGTAGATTTCTCTACTACTAGAGCTTTTCAAATTCTAGCCGGGTAGGAATGCAACCCTTTTGTTTCTCGGGCGTCAGTGATTTGGTCTACACCAGTTCCATCTAAGGTCTAGCTATTTGCTTGGTTATTCTCCCATGAGGGAATTCACACTATCTCCTTCTTTTTTGATAAAGGAATGTCGATCTTGATTGACCGTTGGAGGTGCGTGTTGTGTGAGTTAGGAGGGGATGATAGCGGTCACATGTTTGTTTCTTTCCCTTGGTCGTGAAGAGTACGGTCACTAGTTTTGGGGTGGTGAGGTGTTACATTAGTCTTACCTCTATCTTCTTCCTTACTTCTTGACGCTTGTCCTCCTCTTGTGTTTGCGCGAGGGATCTACGGTTTCACTGGACGGGTACTGGCTTCTTTTCCTTTGCACAGCTGGCTCGAGCGCAATCAACGTGTCTTCTTATAGCTCCAGTCCCATACAGTCGAGCGTTTTGCTGCTTAGGATTCAACATGGTCCTTCTCTAGTTTTAGGGCTTCCAACCAGCAGTTTAGTATACTTGAGTGGCTCGAGTCTTCGGTGGCTTCCTTGAGTAGTTACATATAAGGTCTTCATTTTTGCGTGAGTTGTTCAGATCCTAGCTCCCCGGTCTTCTATCTTTCCTTCTCTGACCATGATCGTTGAATACTATGGCATGAGATGCTTCGAGGTCTTATTCTTTAGCTGGGTTTGACGACTTCTTATCTGAGGTCACGATTTGAAGATGGTCCACTTTTTTCTAATGGGGGGGATTACTTAACCTTCTTGAGGTCAGAGGATTATCCTGTGCGGTCCCCTAAATCTGTTCCCTAGTCTGGTTGTTGCAGTCTTGTGTAGTCCCTTATGACTTTGATACGCTTCTAGTTGGTTGGCTTTGAAGGGGACATGAGTATCTTTTTTTTTGTTCTCTTCCTTCGTTTTCGATCTTGGTTTGGACCTCTTATTTGGACCTTTTTTTTTATGGTTTGTGACTCATCCCGAGACCTGCATCATTTTCATTAATGCATTTCTTTCTCTCTGATTTTTTTTACTATGGTACATATTTATGTGATGCGAAACTTAAAACTTACATATAGATTCACTTGGGAATTACTTATCAAATTTCATTTATTTTTTATTGTTATGATCCTTTATGTTGGTGTCTTTTTCTTGGTAGTCCTCGTTCGTCATGCTTAGGACTATCGACGATCAGAGCTTTGTTACTCTTCGTCTTTGTTTTCATGTTTCTCTGATATGGGATTAGACATAATATGGGGAGCACGTTTTGGTTGGTGGTGTAAGCCACATTTTCCTCGCGATGATGAAATAGGTGAGTGGGTCTCTATTTCCCCCTCTTTTGTCATCGAGTATGGTGTTAGTAGTCGACGAGTGGCTTGGTTGGGTCGTTTTCCCCTTGGTTGTTGAGATCTGCGTTGTAATAACACTCCCGGTCAACGCCAGTCAAATCTGCGAAAAACGGGAAAATTTAAAAAATTTGGTCAGTCACTTAATTGAATCTAAATTTGACCCCGAGGGTCATACCGGACTTAAGTTGACCCCGATATCGACCAAAGTGAGTTCCGGGGGACTCAGGGCAACTTTCTGACCAATTTGGGAAATGTTGACTTTTCGTTGGAAAAGTCAACCGAGCGACGTTTTGGTCCATTCGAGGACCGTTTTGGATACAAAAAGCTTAGCCGTCGTCGCAGCGGTCTTAGTTGAGCCGTTTCCTTGTAGCCCATGAAGTTTCGTAATTTCTTGGAAAAAGTGTCCGTTCGGGGACCGAGACGACCGAATTTCACGAATCTGACTAAAAATATCTAGAAGATATTTTCCAAAAGGTGTGGGACCCATTTGCCACATGTCAATTATGTGGTGGTGTTAAGTTTCTTCAACAAAACAAAAGAAGAGTGAGTGGTAGTTATTAAATAAGTAGAAATAGGTTTGTTTTTAAAATAAAACAAAAAAAGAAGACATTGATAGTCTCGGCCACTTAGCAAAAAAAGGGAGAGAGAAAAGGAGAGAGAAAAGGAAATAGAAAGAGAAGGAGAAAATGGAGAAAAATAGAAGAAATGGTTGGAGCCTTGTGATTTCCCGACGATCCAACCGACGGACCGTCTCAACGATCGAAGAATCGAGTTCCCGTCATCATTCCCTACGGTGAGCACCTAATCGATTTTTGTTTTGGTACGTTTAAAGTTTTGGGTTTGGGTTAAAACGAGTTAAATGTGGTTGAGTTAAGGTGTGGGGTTCGTTAGGAACGTTTTGGGGCGAAAAGGAACATTTTTCGTTGTGGACGTGTGGGGCCCACTTGGTCGGGCCTTGGGTTTTTCGTGTTCGGGTGGTCTTGGATGATCCCCGAGTCGATAATTCACACCCGGAACGAATTATGGAATTAAATTGTAAAAGTTGTAATTGACGGGTTTAGAAACTTTAAACGTGAATTAAATTGCTCGGGAGTCGGAAATTGATTCCGTCGATTGCGTTGGAACCCTTGAATTATTCTAAGACCGTAGAAACGAAAACGGGAATTTTCGGAGCCCCGGAAGGGCCATGTCGGGCGAATCGGGCCTTTACGGGTCCTTTATCGACAATGTCGAGTAATTGGGAAGTTTGGGAGTGATCGACATTGTCGGGGTTACGTTTGGGCGTTAAGTTTATTGAATTTCGGTTTATTCCTGCGAGTTGTTAAGTGCCTTAAAATTGTGTTCTTTTAGATCGTACCGCGGACCGAGACAAGGGAAAGCTGGGTGAGTGACTGAGATCACACCGGAGCTTGTTGGTCGGCTTTTGGAGAACACGCACGAGGTAGAGAAAAGTAGCCGGATCTCGGCCCTGACTAGGGAAAGTTAACAGTAGAAATGCATGTGACACTGGGGTGTCGTGGGTTAAGTAGGTTTATCGAATATTAGAAAGGCATGATACGGGAACGTAGCGTTTATGAGAAAAGCATGTGACACTTAGCAGTGTCGTAGGAGCAGAGTTCTTAGCGATATTAGAATTACTAGAGGCATATGACCATGCCCGGAGGTTGATTGCGAACTTACCAAGGTTAGGACTGTTGGAGGCATTGGTTATGCCGGAGGTTGACTGTGTATTTTCGTGTCTTGGGTGGCCATGAGTGCCCGTGGGGTTGTTGAACCCGTGTTTTACTGTTGGTGTCTTGGGTGGCCATGAGTGCCCGTGGGGTTGTTGAACCCGTGTCTTTACTGTTGGTGTCTTGGGTGGCCATGAGTGCCCGTGGGGTTGTTGAACCCGTGTCTTTACTGTTGGTGTCTTGGGTGGCCATGAGTGCCCGTGGGGTTGTTGAACCCGTGTCTTTACTGTTGGTGTGTCTTGGGTGGCCATGAGTGCCCGTGGGGTTGTTGAACCCGTGTCTTTACTGTTGGTGTGTCTTGGGAGGCCGTGAGTGCCCGTGGGGTTGTTGAGCCCGTGAGTTATGGTTGGTGTGTCTTGGGAGGCCGTGAGTGCCCGTGGGATTGTTGAGTCCGTGTTTTACCGTTGGTGTTTTGGGAAGCCATGAGTGCCTGTGGAGTGCTGAACCTGTGTTGTTGCTGTTTATTGAACTTTGCTTGTGATTGTGATTGTGCTTGCCCGAGGTTAGTAACCCGACTGTGTGTCGGGAAGTGGTGTGGACTTTGGCTGGCTTACCTGACAGGGATCGGTAAGTTGCGAGCGTTCTTTGGCTGGCCTGACCGAGTTCGAGTCTCGGGAGGTTGCGAGCGTTCTTTGGCTGGCCTGACCGAGTTCGAGTCTCGGTAAGTTGCGAGCGTTCTTTGGTTAGCCTGACCGAGTTCGAGTCTCGGGAGGTTGTGAGCGTTTTTAGGCGATGAGAGGGCAGCTCCCCTTCCGACTAGCTATCGGAAAAGCAGCGCTGTATATATCGCCAACAGGTCGACCGCCTGGAGCCTGACAGGGATCGGCAAAGCGCGTGGGGCAGGCTCGAGCCCAGCCGGTTAGCAACCGACACTGAGCAGCTGACAGGAATGCGATCCTTTATGATCTTGTTTGGTGTGCGATCCTTTGTGATCTTGGGTGTTGCGTGGTGGTCTATCGTGTCTTTGGAGGAGGTCGTCAATCGTTGTGTCGGGTCTACTTTACGTGTCCGAGTGTTGAGTCGGCTGAGGAAAGTATCAGTGTGTGGGTGTCGGTCGGGTTACTTGAGTTTGGGGATAGTGATCCCCGGTGTTGAGTTGGTTGTTGGTGTTACCGGCTTTATCTGCTGATTATGCCGTAGTCAGTCTGTTATCCGTGGTGGTGAGCGAACGCTCACCCCTAGCTGCTTTTCCTACAGGTACCGGTCGCAGGTTGGACTAGATGAGCTTCTGAAGCTTGAAGAGCTAGGAGCGGGATTCTAGGTTTAATTGAGTCTAGCGACGGATACCATACTTTTGTCCACTTGTTGTGATGTGTTTTAAGTTGTAAATATTATTTTGTTGAACAAGTGGTGTTTTTAAAGTGGTTTATTGTAAAAGGTTTCAAAATGTTTTATTATTTTAAAGGTTCACGTCCTGAGTTCGATTTACTGAACTTGGGGCGTGACATGCGTGGATGGTGTTGGACTGCGATGATGAGCATGTTTTTGTCGGCGACCGTTCGTGAGCACAAGTGGTGGCCAGCATGCTGGCGAGCCACTTGGTTTCCCGAGGAACTACCTCGGATTTGATTCTTGTGACGTTGCGGGTTCCCACGAGTGTGTTGTTTCGTTTTCTGTTTTTTTATGTGGTATTTCTTGGCCCTTTATTTTGTTTTTGTTAGGTTGGTTTGAGAGCCCAATATTGTTTGGTTGAGCTTGTTAGTTTGGGCTTGGTTGTTTAGACTGTATGGTTCATTTGGACTGATACCTTTTGTTTGGTTGAGCTTTTGTCCGGATTAGGTTGGGCTGTATTATTTGGACTCCGTGTCCACATTTTATGTAAGGTGAACCCAAAAGGTTACCCTGTCCCCTCTTTCTGTCTTTGAAAGTTGAGCCTTTAATGGGACAACTTCTCCTATTTTCCAAATCAAATGGAGATGGTTGTTGATATAATTTGTTGGGATTCAAGGTGGCTCGTCTTCTTCATGCTCTTCAGTCGCTATCGCGGGGTCGGACAGAGCCAAGAGTATCTCGGCCTCAAAATCTTTTACAAATATGTTTTGTTGTGCGAATTTAATATTCATGTGACAGAGTAAATCTTTGTGAAGTATCTATGAAATAAAAAGAGCTCAACAAGTAGGTGAGTAGATCCTATATTGATCAAATGAGGTAATTAAGGAGTGCATTGATCACGATCCCACTTAGCTCCAACTCCGTATCCACTTGATCGCGCTCCTTCATCAAACAGGCCAAAGTTGAATGCTACAGACACCTACTGAGGGGATCTCATATCTGTTTGGCTATTCTGAGTAGAACCTGCTCGTTTTGTATAAACTTTAGTGCATCTTTACTCACGCTTTCATGTATTTTCATAACCGGTTCTACTTATTTTGTTATTTTTTTCTTCTTGTATGAATCAGTATGTAATTTAAGCTCATAATATATTAAATAAAATAAAATTAAAAGAAATGCCGAGTCCAAAGTTGGATAAACTGCCATCAACCCCAAGACACCTTCTATCGTCGCGAGTCTCTAGTCAAGTTCTGCGTTTGGCACTTGCCCTCCTCTGATTGTCCCCCGTGTCTTCAACCTCGGATCGTCGTCCCCAGGCCTTTCTTCCACCTTTCCGGTCAGATATGTCAGTTCTACACCCTCTCGCTCTGCCATCGACCCCTACTGACGACGGTCGACCTCGAGCATCCCGACGAAGCTCCGCCCATCCGGCCTTTTATCCTGACGACGACGACCCAGACCACTATGGTCGAGCCTTTTAGCCACGTTCCTCCTCCGGCCAAACGGCCAGATCCGCTCTCGCTCTCACTCTCACCGTTTGTCAAAGTTCCATAGTTCGACCCTCGTACTCCCTACATATTGTGCTCGCCCGGTTAGTCTCGTGCTCTCGCCCTAAACGGATCAGTTGCATCTATTTTAGGTGTTTTAGCCTGCATTTATAACCTTTTTAGCCCCAAGATTGGTTCATTTTATCGATATTTTCATCCTTTTTTGTAGATGACTTACCTTTCGGAAAATGCAAGGTTTGAACGAGAAAATGGGGATTTAGAACACCATTGAAGCCGAACAAATTTCATGGCTGAACCAGGCGTGGGAGCACCCCAGTCCGCCACGGTCCCAGAGGCAGACCGTTCCCCATTCCGCCATGATCCGAGGCGCGGAACACGCTTCGGTCCGCTACGGTTCCAGGCCCATTTCGGCCTTAGTTCCGATGCGTTTCCAAGAATTCTCGGTACCTCAGTCTGCTACTCTCCCAGGCACGTGTCGTGCCTTGCTCGGTGGCGCATCTTTAGCTCCTTTTTCCATATCAAAGTTCAAAAGGGAAAAGAGAAAATTTTCCTCTTCCACATTCAATTTTGAGGAGAAAAAGAGCACTTGATATTGTATAAATAGGTGAAATACGAAATTGGAGAGGGATATCTTGTGTTGGTCCTAATCTTAGAGAGCTAGAAGGTTGAGAGTGTAGAGCTTTAAAGATTGAAGGAGGACCAAATTTAGCAAGAATCTTTTGAGAAAAGAGTGTCAGAATAGAAATTTAGGGCTTTGATTCATCCATTGTAATCCTACATTGGTATTGAATTATACAACTCTTCAATTTGATGATTGTCTAGGTTGATTTTCTTCATCTTCTTCTTCTTTCTTCATGGGTAGTTAAAACTCCATAATCTAGGATTAAGGTGAATTAGAGGTTTGAATTTTCATGTATTGAATGTCATAATGTAGTGAAAGTTGAATCTACGTTAGGGTTTATTATCGATATACTCTTAATGCTTTATCTCCCGTGTAGGTTTGATAGTTGATGTGAATTAGGATCCAACACTCGTGAGATGATGATCGTAATTAGTCTAAAATCAATAATAAGTTGGTTTTAAATCTGTGCTAGGGATAGTCAGGTTAACACAATTGCAATAGCCATTGAATTATTTCAAAATTTAAAAATTATCAAAAGAACGTTGTGCTTTAGGTCTTTCTACACCTCGATTCGGGAGAACTAGGTGGTTAGATTCCATTAGGGTCCGAAACATTTGAACGAAGTTAGGACTAATTTAAGTGATAATTCGTTGCCCTTATAATAGTCAACTTCACAATAATTACCGTCATTCAATATTATGGAATGATCTCTATGAACCCATACACTGAATTGTTTTTTCTCTGATTCTAATCTCGTCTGATTTGCCTGAATACTTGATTGACATTTTGCATATGTATGTTTTTTGCATGATACTTAAACCAAAATCATATTTCGAAAACTAAATATCTTAACTACGACTTGAAATAGAAATTTCTTGTCTTGTGCTTCATTGGGTACGATAGAACCAGAACTTAATTCCAAATACTACTTGACGATCGGTACGTTTGTCGTGCCTGTTGTCTGTGCAAAAAACGCAAGGCGTCACCGTCCCCAGACTTTTCCTCCACCTCGCCGGCCAGATCTTCCAGGTCAACACCCTCTCGTTCCTCCCCCGACCTCTATCGACAACAGCCTACCTCTAGCACCCCGACGAAGCTCCCCCTCCAGCCTCTTATCCCGATGACGACGACTCGATCCACTCTAGCCGAGCCTCTTAGCCACGCTCCTCCTCCATCCAAACGACCAGATATACTCTCACCATCCTTCAGAGCTCCGTAGTTTGATCCTCGTTCTCCCTACATAACGTGTTCACCCGGTCAGTTTTGTATTATTGCCCTTAGCGGATCAGATTTGTCCCCATCGGCGTCGTCCACCTCCTCCTTGTTTCGATCTCATTCACAGTCATCGGAGGCCGAAAATAAATTTTTCCTGCTCGTCATATGGGACTTCAAAGCCCTGAAACATTAAAATCACTCAATCCCTAAATAGGGATAAGTTAAACCCTAATAAGTTAGTGGTCAACATCGCTGTAGGCAGTAACAGTTCTGGTGGAGAACTACCTGAACACACCTATCCCAAAAAATAGATCGTATGGCTTCAAACGAATGCGGAGTGCCTTGAACACTCGCCGACAACCAACACCTTCTAACCGGCATTCTCGAACCATCACCCGTAGACGAGAAGAAGAGAAATCCTAACGATAAATTGAAAGGAAAAAGAGGGAGAAGAAGAGAAGCCCAAACGATAAATTAGAAGGGAAGAGAGGGAGAAGAAACCAAAAATGATAGGAAAGGGACAAAGAACCTCACCACCAAGACAACATAGCACTCAGACTTCTGTTACCATGATCGGTAACCCAACGACGACCAGTACTACAAGCCAATCCAAAAGCCGGACAGATCTGACCTCTAAAAGCCAAAAAGCAGCACCAAGAACAGTAGAATAATAGGGAGGCCCTGAGCGCATTACAGATTTGGGAACGATCCGCGATAATATCACCGGAGAGAAAGCCTCCCGAGAGCGGTAAACATACCTGTCTCCACCACGAACCCCCATCACCACAACGAACGAAAAGGGAGAAACCAAAAGCAGGGAACAAAGGAACTCGTCCAAAGTAGATCAATGAAGCACAACCTAGGAACAAGTCTCTTTGGAAACAGAATGTTTCTCCTGCTCTAGAACTTTAGCAGCACCCACAGGCGGGAGCAAGTCACCAGACCATTAGATCTGGATCGAGCTTCCAGATCTGAGTCCCCTCTGCTAAACGTGTACCCACCACACGACAAAGCTCCGATGAAGTCTTTAAACGACGACCGACAACCCAGATGGACCTTGAGCTTCCTTCGAAGACATAACACACCCGATTTTATACCTGGCTCGAAGGATCTGGTTATGGCGGAACTCTTCCAGACGAAGCCCCACCACAATGACGAAGAGGCAAGTAGTAGAGGCTCCCCAACAAATAGTCGAACAAGTAGAAATGAAACAGAAGACCAAAAAATCTAAGACAGAGCAGAACCACAATGAACAAAGACTGGAAAGGGAAGGAAAACAGAGGAGGAAGAAGATGAGAGAAAGGGATCGTCACTAACAGCGCCCTTGACCGGAATCAAGACAGACGGTGGTAGAGGCGGAAAAAAGGGAGTGACAACTAGGACTTAGAAGAGGGATAAAGAAAGCTTTTCATAGTTATATAGTTATTTTTGGCACACTAAATTGTGGTTAGCTTATCTCTCTAGCTTCAAACCTAATGAGTGATTTAATTCCTATAAGATATGTAAAAAGAAAGTTTGGCTTATGTCTGGAATCTGGATGATGTGTCTGCAATACTATATGCTCATTTGTACCTTTAAGTTTTTTTATTATAACAAAATTTCATTTACACCAAACAGAAAAAGTGAGATATTTCCATAAAAAAATATCAGCTCTCCCGAAGAAGCCAACAGTTGGCTAAAATTGAATGTTAGGTGTTTGGTCCTTCAGAAAATAAACACCTGTATCTCAAATTTTCTCAGAAAAAATGGAAAGAAAAAACAGAAGAATCGAAGGAAGAATATGATAAACTTAGCATTTCGGTCGAATCGAAGCTAGAAGATTGTATTAATTAATAAGAGCCAGTCGCTCCATACACCTATCCACCCCACGTGGATAACCCTCAGCCCGACGCCTCACTCCAATCTCTGCTCTGCTCGGGACTCCGATTATGGCCCTTGTCTCCATCTTCGTCTCCGCCACCAAGCTCGCCGGCGTCCTAGTCACCGTCACCGTCGCCGCCAACGCCTTCTCCTTCTCCCGTTTCCGCCGCAGAAACCTCCTCCCCTTCCGCTCACCCATCGACGAGTCCTCCGACGTCCTTGCCGACTTCAATGCTGTTCAAGGTCATCTTCGTTCAATAATCGTTTGTGTATTGTATCTAATATCTATAAGCTGAGCTGCGTGTACCCATTTGATAATGTGCTCTGAATTTGTTTTAAACGTATGGATGTCTTGATTTGGTCTGTTGCTACTTGGTACCCACTTTGTAATGGAATTCAATGTTGATTTAGGTCTGTTGTAATTGTGTGGAAGTTTCAACAAATGTGTTTGATGTTATGTCTGTGAGAATAATGAGATTGTGAATGATGTGGGTTTTCATTTGTGTTGTGTGGTTTTTTTGGCAGAAGGGGAAAATGAGTTCTTCTTTGGTTTGGCTACGGCGCCTGCTCACGTGGAGGATAAGCTCAATGATGCTTGGCTTGAGTTTGCTGAAGAAGACGAAGAGGGTGACAAGGCAGAGTTGCAGCAGGACAAGCAACCGGCCGATGCCATAATTGGGTCAGCTAGTGCAGATGGTGGTGCCCATCTTGCACCTGTATTTGTAAAGGAAGATGGTGCAGTGTCGAAGAAAGTGAAGCCTCTCAAAATTGCCATGGAAGCAATGATTAGAGGTTTCGAAAAGTATGCGGAGAGTGATGATGAAGAAGAAGAAGAAAAAGAGAAGGAACGCACACTGAGTGAGGAACCCCATCATAATGTTGCAGCTTGGCACAATGTTCCAAACCCGTATGCACTTGTCTTTTGATATGATGCATCATAAAAGTTACTAGTTAAAATACCTTAGCAGGAATCAATCTCATCTCAAGCTTAGGAACCCTGTTCAATCCCTGAATTTGTTAAACATAAAATTTGCCCGTAAAACATCTATGTTTGTGACTTGAGTGTAGGCTAATTCCTTGATATTGTTTCAGGCAGGAAAGGCTAAGGTTTTGGTCTGAACCTGATATCGAGTTAAAACTAGCTCAAGGTACGGGCGTCAGTGTCTTCCGAATGGGAATAGATTGGACTAGGATCATGCCAAAGGAACCCCTCAATGGCCTTAACGAAGTTGTAAGTTTGATACTGAACTGTCATATATGTGAACGCCTTTGTTCCATGACCTCGTTTTATTGAAGTTCAATAGACTTTAATACCATGGGCAAGTCATCCTGTTTTTTTTTTCTGTACATATTCTCAAAGGCAAGGTGTCTTAATGATTCTTATGTACAGTGAATGTAATTCTTTCAAGTTACACTAGTGCAGTGCGCAGTTAAGATACATCTCAGTTTCAAAAGATACTCATTCATCTTCTTACCATTAAAAAAGAAAGTCTGGACTAAGTTCAGTTTCGTGCTCCATAATAGGTTAATTATGCAGCACTGGAACGGTATAGGTGGATCCTCAACAGGGTTCACTCATATGGAATGAAAGTGATGCTGACTCTGTTCCATCACTCATTGCCACCATGGGCCGGTGAGTATGGCGGTTGGAAGGTGGAAAAGACTGTTGATTACTTCATGGATTTTACCAGGTCAGTTTTCTTTAAGGTGGTGGGTTTACTCATCGGTGGCTTATAGAAACAATTGCAGGTTTGGTCTGGTTTACACAAATGTCCAACATCTTTCTTATACTATTGTTTCTTTGACATACTTCAAGTCACTTTTATAAACTTTTTCTTATACTATTGTTTGTTCCAGGCTTGTTGTTGACAGTGTTTCTGATTTGGTTGATTACTGGGTTACATTTAATGAGCCTCATGTGTTTTGTATGCTCACTTATTGTGCGGGTGCTTGGCCTGGTGGACATCCTAATATGCTGGAGGTTGCCACTTCTACTCTACCAACTGGTGTTTTCAAACAGGCCATGCATTGGATTTCCATTGCACACCTGAAGGCCTATGAATATATCCACAAACAAAGGTCTCTCCTTCACTTAGAAGCTTTGAAAAAAAGTAAATAAGATTTGTTTGAAGCTTACATATACATGTCAGGTCTAAATATTTAGGATATAAACATGCATGGGAAGGACTTGTAGAAAGAAGCTCCAAAAAGAATATTTGCTTAAGAATCTCATTCATACATTACTTTGGACATTGTGAATACTCACTAAAGACACACCAAGCCATCTCCCAAACAAAGTTGGGCTGAGCTACATGAATCCTTTAGCAAAACTCCAAGGGAATTAGTTGTATCCTTGTGAATATATCAAAACTTTGCTACTTATAGACCATGCTATTTCATAATCAACAGACTGCACTACAAGTATAGTAATGCATCAACTATTTGTGATTTGCAGTTGTGTTACAGATCTCTAAATACAGCTAAAATAATCCTTGAAATATTCATAAGTCAAATGTTTTAACATTTCCTTCACTACTCTTCCGAATGTACCACCTTTGCTGAAGCTTTTGTTTATTTCTGGCAGTACCGTATCAAATCCAGTGGTTGGCGTAGCGCACCATGTATCATTCATGAGACCCTATGGTCTCTTTGATATAGCTGCTGTTTCATTCTCTAGTTCCTTGACTGTCTTTGAATTTGTGGATAGTGTTTCTGACAAGCTGGATTTTATAGGCATAAACTACTACGGACAGGTTTCTACTTCACTAAAAAGTGACCTAACCCATCAAGATTAGTCGAACCATTATTAATTATAATTCTGACATAAATTTTCAAATGGTCAGGAAGTGCTCTCTGGTGTTGGATTGAAGCTAGTAGAGACAGATGAATATAGTGAATCTGGGAGAGCGGTATATCCTGATGGCTTGTATCGCATGCTGCTTCAGTTCCATGAGAGATACAAACATCTAAATGTGCCATTCATCATTTCAGAAAATGGGGTTGCTGATGAAACTGATGTGATCCGCCGACCTTACTTGATAGAGCATTTGCTTGCTATTTATGCAGCAATGATCAAGGTTTTGACCCTAAACTTGATACTTTTGTAGGTATGGCTCTTGAATCAATGTGTTAAAACGCTGTTGGTTCTGCCTACTTTATTCTGCAGGGTGTCCCGGTGCTTGGTTACCTGTTTTGGACTATTTCTGACAACTGGGAGTGGGCTGATGGCTATGGCCCAAAGTTTGGGCTTGTTAGTGTTGATCGTGCTAATGGGCTTGCCCGGGTTCCACGACCTTCTTACTATCTGTTTTCAAAAGTACATTTTATTTGCTTGCCTTTTATTTTTTAATCATTTGTCACCTCAGCAACCGGTAACCGTTTGGCTGGTGTCTTGATTTCAGGTGGTGAACTCAGGTAAGGTCACACTTGAAGACAGGACAAAGGCATGGAATGAGCTTCGCAGAGCTGCTAAAGAGAAAAAGACACGACCATTTTACAGAGCAACTAATAAACAAGGTTTAATGTATGCAGGTATATATGCAATGAATTTTTTTTTCATGAATTAGGATCAGTGCCATTTGGTTAAAAAATTGAGATGGATATATATACAAATATCATTCAATGATCTAACATCATAGCGAGATTAAAACTCCTCTGGTCTGCATTCTAGAGCACAAACAAACACACATCGGAAGCACTAACAAACACACAATGAGATAACCCAAGACATAAATGTACAAAGATACCGTCGTTGGGACTTGAACCCTGGTCTCATGGACCCAAGTTCAAGTGCTTGACCTGTTAGACAAACAAGCATTGATACAATTTGGTATTTATTTTCTAAAGTTTGTTTACATGAACATAATTTTTCCTTATATTGTGTTCCTCCTTTAATAGGAGGACTTGATGAGCCTATACAACGCCCTTACATTGATAGAGATTGGCGTTTTGGACACTATGTGATGGAAAATCTACATGACCCACTAAGCCGTTTGTCAAGATGGATTCTTGCACCATTCTCCATCAAGGGAAAAAAGAAGCAGCAGCAAATAGATGAGGATGATGAGTTGGTCCTTCAGCCCCTAGCAACTTAGCTTCTGATAGCTACATACATATATGTACACTTGTATGTATCATAGTTGGAGCTTTGCGCAGAGCCCTCTGGAGAAAGGAAAAGCTCACTGATCTTCGTTTCAGTGGTTGAGTATCTTTTTGTCTAGCATTATGGGTTTGGGCTATTGCATTGAGTCTACGGTAAAGATCTGTCCTGTAAATGTATTCTGATCAAAATATCGGACCGAACTATTGATAGCAGTGGGATATGCATTTAGAACTCAACCATGTTTTTTTTTAAGTAGACCACAAGGGTGTCGACTGTCGAAGTAGATTTGTACAATACAGATGATTACTTCAAACCATTACATGCCTGAGGCCCAAGTCATTTCTATTTAATGTGCTTAATGCTTCTTTGTTTTCCTAACACAAAATGCTTGATGTGTTTTTATATCTTGCACCTAAAGAACATTAGGAAAACGGTGTAAACTGTCACATTTTGAATGATTTTTGGGAAGTTTCTTCAAAAAGTGGAGTGAGACTAGACAGTATGAAACTTCATGGGAGCTTGGTGGAATCATCCAGAAAATTTTCCTCAATAAGTGACATTGGCTGGAAAGATAATGCTATTTGTTTTCATCGGAAACAAATAAGCTAAGAGCATGTACAATGGAAAGGCCCCAGGTGAGGCCCTGACCCTGAGTCCCTTGTGCTGACTGGACAAAAGTGAGGCCCTAAAGGCTCAGAATAGTGGGTGTTTTGCAATGAGAGGCCCTGGGTGAGGCCCTAGGACTGAGGCCCTTGTGCTGACTGGATGCTGAGTTGTTATTAATTGATATTTTGCTGTTTTATTTAATTCTTTATCAGAAACCGTTTAAATTATTTAAAATATAAACAAATGTGAAAAAATAATTAATGACAATAAAAAAAAATAAATAAATTTAACACGAATAAAAGTTAACTTTTAATTTTATTGATCCCCTTTTAATACAACCCAAAAACCAGCTCCAAGAGTACAAACGACTACTCGTCGTCACGGAAACCAGCTCCATATAGACCCCATTAGAGCATGTACAATGGAAAGGCCCTGACCCTGAGGCTCTTGTACTGACTAGACAAAAGTGAGGCCTTAGGGCCTCAGAATAGTGGGTGTTTTGCAATGAGAGGCCCTGGGTGAGGCCGTGGGGCTGAGACCCTTGTGCTGACTGGATGCTGAGTTGTTATTAATTGATATTTTGCTGTTTTATTTAATTCTTTATCAAAACTCGTTTAAATTATGTAAAATATAAACAAATGTAACGGTCGAGCACTCATACGCAAGCATTTGTATCGCGGCGGTGCACTTCTGTTCTGTTGATAAGCCCAACCGTGAGGTCGCGTCGGGCTTCTGAACGAAGTAATAGTCGTGTTCTTTGACTTTGTCCATAATCCGTTGAAAAAGTGGTTTGCACATACGAAACTGACGCCTAAACATATCTGGGCCATATATGGGTTGATCGACAAAATAGTTCCTCATTAATTGGTTGTGGGCTTCAACACGACCTCTGTTAATCTCTCGTCGCATTGGTTCCCCACGGGCGGTCCTCTCGATCCTTGGCATTGCTCTCTGCATGCTCCTCTCAATCCTCTGCTGGAGTCGTCGCTCAACTGGCCGCATTCGGGCTGACATCTCCTCATATGTCGGCATTTGGGCAGCCATCTCCTCATATGCCGGAACCTCAACGTCGGACATAACCTCATTGTCGGACATTTTGGAAATTAGAGAGTAGAATGTGGGAATGAGAGTGAAATTTGAGAATGGGTGTGAAAAAAATGAGGTTGGGGTTGGGGTATCTATAGGGTTTAATTTGTTTTAGATTTAATTATTAAAAAAAAGTCATTGCCGACCGTTGTCAAACGGTCGGAATTGGTTGCCACGTGTCGCCACGCGAGAGGAGGAGAGCGAGCCAGGGCCGAGGGGCGAGCGCCCGGCCCGCATGTTTGCGGGCCGCGTAAAAACCGTCCCACAGTGGGACGGCCCGCGTCCCACGGACCGCGAACACGCAGGTCGGACCCGAGGGTCGGCCCGTTGTTCTTGCTCTAATAAGCGAAATAACTAGTACAAAAAAGAAGAATTTAACCACTCATAAAAAAGTGTGGACAACGTTTTTTGAGCTCTCGCCATTGTCGGTGATGGCTGGGGCTCCGACCTCAGTTGTTATTGGCGGAGGAACTCCTTTCCCTCTTCTCTTCTTCTTCTTCCTCTTCCCACACTACGTCTCCCACCTTCTTTCTTCACTCGCGTCCTCCTTTCTTCTTAACCCTCACCTCCCTTTGTTCCTTATCTTGTTTTCTTCGGGTCCAGTACATTAGAACTAGTGGGCTTCTTAGTCTGGGTCCCATTTCGTCTCATGGGCTCCTGCTCTTGTTTGCCTCTTCGACCCAGGCATTGTTTTGGCTAAGGTTTTGGTGGTCGGCCCGTCTCCTCTCTGGTATGGTGTGATTGATCTATGGTGGAAACATTTATGTTTCGGATTTGTTGTAGATCTGGTCACAACCTTTTTCTCAGTCAAGTTAAGCCTTTGTGATGGTTCGCTTTTTTCAGGCTGGAGGTGGGAGTTCTGAAGCGGTTTGGTCAGTCAGGCGCTCCAGTTTTGACGGTTTAGTCGGCCTCGTTTCCTCAGGTGAAGCTTCTATTTCTCTCCCTCCCTTGGTTCTCTTCTTCTTCGATTCTATTCTCTTCTCCGTTCAAAATGGTGGTGGAGACTATACGATCCTAGTGTCGGCCGGTGTCGAGTGTTATGCCAAATTATGGCTTGTTGTTGAATCGATTAGGAAGGGAACGGGGAACTCAATTGTTTCTTGGTGTTGGCCATCAGCGGGTCGAGGTCTTGGAGGCTCCGTTGAGTTATTAGGGATTGCTGGATAGTTTGTTGGATGTTAAGCAGTATTGCACAACTTGGGAAGACATTATTGTGGTGGTATCTAACTCTGTTTTCCTTTTTATATTTGTTGGTTTTGTTAAGTAATTAGTACTTTTGTTCTGTTCTTCATGATAGGAAAATATAGGTTTTAGATCTTGTTATCAGTTATCTTGTTTTATTAGTTCTTCTACGCCTGTGATTGGGTGCTTTGTGTGCTTCAAGTTAAGGAAATATGGGTTTAGACCTATTGGTATCTATATTGGCTATGTATTTGAGGTTGTGCTACTGGTCGGTGCTCTTGTTTGTATGAAAGGATCTCTCTCTTTCTCCTAGTTTTATTTTAAAACCTTGAGATTTTATCAATATATTAGCTTTCCAGAAAAAACAACAAAAACGGAAGAAAAATAACACAACTAAGAAAACAATGTCATGCGATCCCAATGGGACTAGGAACTGCTATTATAGTAAGTGAAGTCGTCCGACTAGATCAAATCTATTTAGACGTGGAGTCGATAAAACCCGTTGCAATGCAGGTCTTTACCTACATAATGGTTAGGATCATGAGACTAACAATTTACAACAACATTTTCTTCCTAAGGGTTTGAAAGTACTATAACTCCGATGAACACCTGACTTGGTGGTAAACGAAATAAGTTCAGTACGGGGATGAAAAAATATTCAGCCCCCAAACAGTGCTTACGATGTATTCCAACTATACATTGTTGGGTCATTAGTCTGATTTCACCTCACCTTCCTACAATGACTATTCAAAGTAGTTTAGAAAATCCCTTCACAAATCTTAATGGTTCAATGTTTTCCTCCATGGGATGTACCCTTGAGAACTGGGAGTTCTAATCAATGTTTCCGAAGGTTTAACTCCTAATTAATCTCAATCACCTCATAACACCTAATTACATTATAATTTTCTAGTGATGTTGAACCTCAAGATAGATACTCGGTAGCACCTAACCGATTATCTAGAGCGACTCCATAAAAACTTAATTTCATTACTGGACGTAATTTTAACAATTTTCAATTCATAAAAACATGTAAATGATGTGTGACCAAATTATAAGGCAAGTAAATGATATGTGACCAATTTATAAAGACATATAAATGTCATGTGATCAATTTTTCTGAAATGAGTAACTAAGGAAGTGCATTACTGCCAATCAAAGAATACAAAGTGGGGCCAAAAGCCCTAGGCTCCATAATACTGTCCGGATGCATCTAAACGGACCCCACTTTCTTGGACCCATATAACTAGTCTACTTTTGATTGTAGACAATACATTAGGACATCCTCTTACCGAGATTTCAAAAGTCCTAAAAACATAATGTAAAACCAAACTAAATATCCAATGAACTAAATAAAAACTGAAATTAAGACTGAAATAAAACCAACTAAAGAAATTGAAAGGATGGAAATCTTGAGCTGTTCTTTTTTCTTTCCCGAGACTTCCTAGCACTGGCTGCCTCAGGTCTTGGAGGATAGGCCTTCGTCATGCCTTCCCCCCTTCCTCGTGTCACGCCCTAAATCCGGTTTTGACCGGACTCGAGACGTGAACTAAAAATAATAACAAATAAAAGCGTCTTTAAATGAAATAAATTTCCAATAATAGTTTAAAGTGATCAATCTTGATAATAAGAGTCAAATACTCGAAATTCCAACATAAAAGTTTAATACAAAGGAAAGTACGTCTCTAGACCATCCAACTAGGACTCTCGCTAAGCTTCCAAGCTCGAGACATCCTCTAAACCAAATCCCGCTCACAACCTATAGAACAGTAAAAGAGGGGGGTGAGCTTTCGCTCAGTAGGAAAAAGTAGTAAAGGGATTGAGCAATTGCTCACCACCACGGATACCCGTCCGATTATGGCATACTAGTAAGCAATAACATGAATCATTTAAACAAGTAACCTAAACACAACGCTTGACCCCACTCGGGAGCAACCCGTAAATCAAACTCGATACTGAACCGACACTCATACATTTCTTCTCAACTATGCCCTTAGCACCGTCACCTAAACAATTCTCAATGGGCAACAACCACGGTTATCTCACAATTGACCACGCGTGCGAACTCACACGACAATACAATGAACTCAGATATAAACTTATTCAAAATCACAGAGGATCACATAACAAGCATAGGTAACCACAACAAACCAAAACAGATCAACACACAGAGTATTATCATTAGCAACCATTTCCACCCTAGGTATCTCAGAGCAATGCGCCGACTTCCATAGCCCGACTCAACATATCGTACCGAACTCGACATCGGCCTAGATATCTTCCCGGAACACACAACATCGGGGTACAACTCATAATATAGCGGACCGGAATCCTCCGTCAGTCGGGTATCTTCCCGTAGCATGGGGTACAAATCACATCACACATACCATACCGGAAACTCAACCTCGGCCTAGGTACTTTATACCGGAATCCTATACGGTATAAACATTACTCTGGAATACCATCATCGGCTCTAAATATCCTGTACCGGAATCGTCCACGACACATATATCGCACCAAAACCAATTCTCGGCCTAGATATCCTATACCGGAATCCTCTACGGTATAGATATCGTACCAGAACACCATCCGCAGCCCAGATATCTTTTACTGGAATCCTCCACGATATAGATATCGGCCCGAAACACCATCCTCAAACATATCATACCAAACATATCATACCGGCATACCATACCGAACAAATCTTACCCCACACCTCACATCGGTCTATCAATCACCCGATCATATCACAAGACAATAACGACTTGGCCCACATGCGATACTACATCACAATAAATCCCACACCTACGGACACGACCTGGCCCGCAAGTGGTTCCATATTTATATGACTACGCTAGTTATTCACATCCTACATGTGATTCTATAATTATTCCGGTTGTTCATATCATATATGCATTCTAGTAACTTTCCGCAATTAAACCGGTATTCGCTACTTTTCCCTACCTCAACCGCTATCCAATCACGAAGAACCACGAGTCACCTAGTAGCCTCCTCCGCCGTGATCGGGAATAACGTCTAAGATCACAAAGTAATACGAGAATCAATAGTAATTCAAGGATGATTAAAGAGAAAATACCCAAACAAATCCCCAATTACCCCACTTGTCAAAATGGGCCCGCAATGGCCCATTTCGCCCGGTTTGGCGAATGTGCCCGGGACCGGGAAAGCGTTCCTCGGTGTCCCGAAAACTCCCATTTTCGTTTCTATCAATCCTAATTAAATTCACGTGTTCCAACGCGTTTGGCGGAATCAACTTCCGATGTCTGAGCGTTCTAATTCCGCAATTAAAGTTTCTAATCACATTTTTCGAATTTGCACGAATCACTTCCATAATTCGTTCCGGGTGTGAATTATCGATCCGGGGTTCACCCAAGACCACCCGAACACGACAACCCCCACCCTGGCCAAGTGGGCCCAACGGCCACACGTGGGCCGTGGATGGCCAGGGCGGACCGCCACCGTGTGGCCGGTCACGGTTTCATGTATGGCCGTTCCTCCGGCATGGACGGTCACCTTACTCGGTGGCCGGAACTCCGGTGACCGGCCGGAGCTCCGGCGGACCTCCGGTCGCCGGAAAAATACTTCATGTCTCCCTAAAGTTCCTAACAAGCTTTAGATTCTCCAAAAACTCCATTGTTAAGCTCCAAAACTTCAAAATAGCTTCAACAACCCCAAAATTTCAACACCCAAGGTTGGGTTTCATCAAACTAACAAAACCCAACCCATTTCCATCAAAATCTTCCACTTCCTCTCCACAATTCATCCATTTAACCATCAAAACCTCAAACCCATGAAACCCAAGCCTAGTTCATGTAATTTCTACCAAACCCACAACTCAAAGTTCAACAAAATAAGATTTGATTGAGAGTTTACCTTGGGAAATGAAGAAAGGATGATAAATATGGAAGAATGAGGGACTTTGGTGGAGAAATCAAGCAAAAAGAGCTTCATTTCCTTCCCTTTCTTCTTCTTCAAGCTATGGAGCTCCAATCTCTTTCTCTCTCTCTAATTTTCGGCCAAGACAATGAAAATGCTGAATTTGTTGTTCACATGTGTCCTTTAACCTAAAGTAGAAATGCCTCTTTTGCCCCATTTTGTCCTTTTCCCTCTTAAGCCAAAAATGAGGTTAATTAGGTCATTTCTCACTCATTTCTTCTCCTCCAAGACACATGGACATGTGTCCATGTGGGGTCCACCTCGACTCATAATTATCTCAGCCCAAATTAATTAATTTGATAAAACCCCTAATTTGACCCCGTTTGACCCGGATTTGACTTTTTCGCAAAAGTAGTCATTTGAAAGGAAATGACCCAACTAAGCTAACCGTAACGACGACTAAGCTTTTTGGGTCCCGGAAAGGTCCCGAATGACTCCCGGAGTCATCGGTTGAATTTTCTGGCGGAAAGTCAACTTTTCCCAAAATTTACCGGTTCGACCGGTATTGACCGGGGGCGGTTCTTACACCTCGTGTCCTCTCATTCTCCTTAACGAGGCTGCTATTGAGCCTTTGCATGTTGATCATCGTCGTTCTTGTCGTCCGCATCAACAACAGCCGAGACGACTTCACTCAGGATGCCCCCCACTGCATCATCAGGTGGCTCTGCATGCGGAAGGTGCCGGCGAGACCCTGGTTGATTTGTCTCGGCGAGGACTCGTTGCGACGGAGGGGCCACAAACCTAGTCGGACTGGATAGAGGGTGGGTAAAAGGAATCGATGGTGTTCCGGATGAGGAGTCTCCGGCAAGCGATAGTGGAGGAGACGACACGAGGGGAACATGGTCGTTCCTCGTCGCCACGGTTCGATCTGCCTTGCATAGATCCGACAGAAAAGGAACAAATTTGGTGGACGGAGTGGTTGGAGGGGAGGTCTTCGACGGAGTAGTGGGCGAAGTCATTGCAGGAGTGGTAGTGGCCGGTGGGAGGCGGCGCGACGTGAGAAATATAAGGAGCAGGGCATAACCCTAAAATTTCAGTCTCTGCGACTCTCACTCCTGAGTTGTTACAATATATTAACCCATGTGATCAAAACTTAGAATACTTGATTTTAATATTTTTACATTTTACATTTATTATCCGTGACCAATACTTAGGGTAGGTTTTTGCATTAAACTCAAAATAAAATGTACCGAAACATTTGTAATCCAGTAGGTCAGACATATCTCTACTCCGGAAAAGAGACCCATGTCAGCCAAACAAACCACATTGAATGTGTTTGACCATCTCTCTCCTCTCCCTCCTTTGGCTTCGGTTTCGCTTAGGCAGTGTCAATTGGGACACATAGGCACAGCTGGATCAATCCCATCTGCAGAACCAACCCCTCTTCCCCAATTGCATTCAGAATCAGACAAAACCAACCCGATCGTCTCCGACCCTCTCTCTCTCTTTAGGGCTTTTACTGCTTCCATACCCATACCCACTTCTTCTCTTAGGGCTTTCCTTTGCCTCTCATCCCTCTCTCTCTCGCGCCCCAAGTTCGTCCTGCACTTGCTTGAGCTCAAGGTTTGTCCTTCGAGGCTCTTCGCTCTCTTTTATTCTTGGGTTATCGGTCCTTTCGATGTTTTGCAATCTGGGTCTTTCTCATCTCCTGCTTATGCTCGATTTCGATTATTCTAATTTTGGATGTTTATCTTAGTTTTCCTCAATGGCACCCAACTCGCTGATTGTGGGCAACTTGGGGATTTTGATATTTTAAGAGTTGGGTTCTTATGGGTTTGTTCACATGGGTTTATGCAATTTGCTTGTACTCTTGCTTCCATTTGTGATGTCATTGGATGAAACGCAGAGGTACCCAGAAAATCATGCTATCTCATTTGGGGATTTTGATTTTGTATGGAATTTGTTTGGAGATGGACAGTGAAGTTTCCATTTTCTCTCTTAGTTTGGTATTTGGGAGGGGTTATTGGGTTAAATATTGTAGTGCTTTGCTTAATTACTTACTGTAGGTATCTGGTAAATAAGGTATTCTCATTTGGGGATTTCACTTTACTTTGTGAGAAGTTTGCTGCTGGAATGGACTGTAAAAACTTTTTTGGTTGTTATTGGTTCAGAAGTATAAAGCTTTACTTGCGTATCTAGTCTAGGTGGCCTTCCATGGGTAACTCTTCTTTTCACATCATGTCTTATTTTCATTTCACTAGTTCCGCAGATGAGATGACATTTCCAATACCGTTTCTTATTTGGGGATTTAGTTTTGTTATGGGAATGAGGATGTATACCCCCTTTTTTTTTTTTCCTGTGATGCTACTTTATGTAGGTAATTTCCATGGATAATTCTCTTCACATCATAGATGATATACAAATACAACATTTGCCATCACAGGTAGTTCGATAGGTGGCCCTTCGTTCGGGCTTGTCATTACTTCCCTGATTATGTTTGAAAATGTCAAATACTGTGCATATTTTTTTGTACTAAATGACGAGTCGATCTATTTTCATATGATGTCAGCAATTTATGGTTACAAAACAAACCGAAACTTGTTAATAGTTATATATGACCATCAAACTCCCACTAATGCAGAACATCATTAATGAGAAATGTCGTACACTCGACTAACTATGACTCTACAAAGTCACTAATAATTGATGTGTCATAATTCATTGACTTCTTACACCATTTTATATAATAAAAATTTGTAAAAGATTTGGGATGTATGCCATTACCCATTAGTTTTGGGCTATGATGTTTTTATAATCTACAAGTCCACTGTTTTTGGGGATCCATATCAGCTCATTGTAGGTGCAATTACTGTTATATGTTCTCTAGATAGTTGATCTCCGCTTCATAATGTATGTTCGTCTGGAGTTTTAATGTTGTACTATTCTTCTTTCTTTATTTTGGCATTTTCTGTTCTGTGTAAGTAATCTAAATTATCAGCACTGAGCATGCATATCCACTTTTCCTCAGATGTCGTGTGACTAGTACCTTTCATTGAAAGTTCCATTTTACCAAGTGTATCATTTGATTATAAATATTTTTCTACCACCCATTGGAGCACTTTCCCCCAGCAAAGTACTTATATACATTTTTTAAAGATAATGAAAATCCTTTATGTTTTCCATTTAGATCCACTTTATTTCCTTTTTGAATTTTCTAGGTAAACTATATCATTATGTCACTCATTAGATATCCCAAATTATCAATGATAAATATTTTGCCATCTGTACTCTCTCATGGAACTTGCATTGATCTCTCTTGTTTGATTCTGGTAACCCGTAATTTTGAAATCAGCTTTATACATATGTACACCCTGATAAGAACAACTAGATGTTCTTTATCCGGAATTTGCTATTGGCTTCTTACATCAACAACAACTATTAAGCCATTTCCTAAACATAGTTGGGGTTGGCTACATGAATCCTCTAACAAAAGTCATTGAAATATCTGGCTTGTATTTTCCTCCCCACTCTTCAATCCTGTCTCCGCACTTGAGTTATCTCCCTTCTTCTTCCAGGATCACTAACTTCCCTACGTTATACGTGTCCGGATCATCTTGAACAATACTCTCTTATCTTCTTGCCAATCAAAGCTACCCTAATTCCTCTAATATCCCCATTTATAATCTTATCCTCCTAGTGTTATGTTATCATCATCCAACTTAGCACTCTCATCTCTGCCACCCCCATCCTATGGTTTCTCACAACACGATAAAAATGGGGGGAGAGAGAGGGGGTTTGTTTGAGTAAGCAACCTAGGAACTGAAACTCTCTTTGATTATGTTGGTAAAAATGCGTTGACATTTCAATATGCATTATTTTCTTGTTAACTACACTATGTTCGTAAAAGGAAGGTTATTCTGTTATGGGAATATGTAAAGGGTTATTGGTGTAAATTGTCCTTTATTCATTTGTTTTTGGAATGTTTCATTTTGTCAATTGAACTCATCATTTTTTGTTGATTTTCTTTGGTTGCTGCTTTGTCTTGTGATCATATGCCCTCAACATAAAGACTTACTAATCACTTTTATGGGTTCTAGGTGTAATATTTAAACTGAGTGATGGGATGCATATCATGCCTTTTTTGAAGAGATAAATTACTTGCTGTTTGAATGGTAGCTTAAGCTACATTGTTCAATGGCTCGGAAGGGTAATCAACAGAAGAATGGGCTTGATCACCATTCATCGAAACAAAAGCAGAAGGGATCTGATTCAGGGTCTGTTGTTCCTGATATAAAGGAGCAGGGAAAAGAAAACACGATGAGACCTAGAGAAGAACACCAAAATGCTAATCCAAAATTTAGCGAGAGTAAAAGAAACCATGGAGGAGATGAGAGTAATACAAAGCAGAGATCTGGGAAATTTGTGAGCAAAGAGAAGCAAGGAGTGGATGCCATGCAGGGTCTGGAGCAATCAGTATGTTCTGGAAGTAATTCTGGGGAGTGTGTTGAAAATGTATCTTCAATAGATGCTTCTGGTGCAAGAAAAGAAAATGGGACATTACCGAGGAGTTATCACGGTCCAAAGCATAGAAGACGCAATTTACGATCCTCTCTGAAAGGTTTACATTTGAAAAATATGATGGAAAGTGCATACCTGTCAGATAATGTAGCAGTTCAAAGATTGAGAATGTCAACTATATCTTTAGTTAGAAGAGCTAGTGTGTGGCTGGAGAAGCAGAGACCATACTTTATCTTATTAACAACAGGCATTATGAATGCTCAGGATTATTTGAGAGTGAAGTTTGAGCAAGCATACCCAGTTGTTTTGAAATGGCTCTTTCATTTAGGGAATATAATTCTTCTCCTATCAATGGTGTGGCTGGATTGTACTCTTAGGGGAATTGATTCATTTCTACGCATGGGTACGACATCCTTTTTTTCAGTTGTATGGTGCGGCGTGCTCTCAATAATTGCTATGGTCGGTATATTCAAGTTTCTAATGATCTTGGTGAGCCTAATTACCCCTCTCTAGTTTGTATTTTTATCACATACATTCTAGCTGGAACCCATTGTCCCATGGAACCTATTTTCAGTTATTTCCATAGCTGCTGATTTTTTCCCTCAATTCAGGCTGTAGCTGTGTTTGTGGGACTTTTCATTGGCTTCATCATCGGAGTTTTGGTGCTTGCCATATCCGGAATAATTATTTTGTGGTTGTATGGAAGCTTTTGGACCACATCTCTCATCATACTCCTTGGAGGTGATCTTTGTGTTTTTTCCCTTAATGTGGATAATCTCTTTAGTTAGGCATTCTCTCATGTCAAATTTGCTGTTTGTTAATCTTCTCTGAATTTCAGGATTATCATTCATGGTGAAACATGAACGCTTAGCACTGTTAATTACCACTATCTATTCAGTATACTGTGCTTGGGCATATGTGGGATGGCTTGGTGTGATTTTAGGTTTGAACTTATCTTTCATCTCAAGTGATGCTCTGATATACTTCTTAAAGAATAACATAAGTCAGCAAAGAAGGCCTGGTGGAACACCTGAACAAACTGCTGGAATGCATGGCCGAGCAGGCATGCCCAATGGTGATCCAGTTTATGCTTCATTTTCTGAAACTAGACCAGGGTCATCAGCAGATCGTGGGCCCGGAGTACCTTCAACCAGTGGTACTGATTCAGAAATAACGTCTGACGATGAAGTCATTAGGTTGTTGAACTGTAGCGATCATTATTCAGCATTGGGCTTGTCTCGATATGAGGATATAGATGCTTCTTTAATCAAGCGGGAGTATAGGAAAAAGGTAAGAGCTGCTTTATGCTTGGTGAATGTGCAAAAGATAGTTTCCCAGTATTTGCTTACTTTCAAACCCATGATATTTGTCACTTGGCTTCAGTGATGATTTCAGCTTTCCTTTTGTGAATCTAATGATGTTTCCTTCGGCTTTCGATTAATTGGCAAATATAGTCACATTTGTCATCTCTCCTAAGTAAAAAGAAAATATTGTTTTGAATTGGTTTACTAGGCAATGTTGGTCCATCCTGATAAAAATATGGGTAACGAGAAGGCTGCAGAAGCTTTTAAAAAGCTCCAGAATGCTTATGAGGTAAATCTTTTGGTTCCATATTTTACTCATGAAAGATACTGTACGCTGAATTTAAATTTCATTCTGCCCCTAAACTTCTGATTTCATCTTTCTGTGTCCTTTTCCTTTTGCCATTTAAGATATTACTTGATTCTTTAAAAAGAAAAGAATATGACGATGAATTAAGGAGGGAGGAGCTGCTAGACTATTTCCGTCGGTTCCAGGGCGCTTCTCAAAAGGTTTGAATATATCTGCTAAACTGTTAGTTTTACACAATATTTTGGCCAAATCATGCATTAAAAATGTCAGGATCCAAATTTGCAATACCTATCAATCCATCTCACTTACATGTGAAGAGTTTTGTTGCCAGAATGGAGGACATGGTTTCTTTGGCTCCGGGTTTACACGTCCAGAGGGAGATAATGAGGATCCTGTTGGAGATTCAAGGAGAATAGCCTGCAAAAAGTGTGGCGACTTTCATGTCTGGATACACACCAAGAAAACCAAATCTCAAGCAAGATGGTGCCAGGTTTGTTGTTCCTTCCTTTCTTTTCTTTGGTATCATCACAAAGCACGTCTTCATGGATCCAATTATGCTCCATCTTTGTATAATCATGGTGCTGAAAACTAGAGTTCATTGTGCCTTATGCCTATGTGGTTCCTCAATGAATTTCTCCCTTTTGAAGGATTGCAAAGATTTTCACCAAGCCAAGGATGGGGATGGATGGGTTGAGCAGTCTTCCCAACCCTTGCTGTTTGGATTAATGCAAAAGGTAAATAGAAGACAAAACTGAATTAAGGATAGTAATTGTTTAGAAATAGAGACTACATAGACCGATGGTCGGGGCTTCATCTTCGAATCCCACCGAAACTTCTGAATTTGAAAGGTATGAGTGTATGATTCATGTATTATATCATTCGTGCAGGTGGATGCTCCGTCTGCATATGTATGCGCAGATAGCAGGATCTATGATGCTACTGAGTGGTATATTTGTCAGGTAGACCAATATTCTTTAGGGATAACTCCAGTAACTAACAGTTGATTGACTTCAATTATCACATCCTAACTGTTAAGAAATTTCGTTTCACTTCCTACTTACACAGTTTTCGCCAATTTTCAATTCCTAATTGTTCGTGACTTTCGTTTCGCACTGTTTTAATGTTGTTTTATGCTAAATGTAAGTCACCGTAGGTTAGGATTCGAGAATTGGTGAAAACTTCTCAGTCAGTCCGTGAACCGAAATTTTTTAACAGTTAGGATGTGAGAATGAAAGTTAAAAAACAGTTAGTTCCTGGAGTTTTTCCTATTCTTTTTATCATCTATTCAAACTGATTCAGGATACTTAATTGAAAGATTTTAGAGTGAATTCAAGTTGTACCAATGAAACAAACACAAATCCATTTCTTATTTTCACCATAAATTACATTCTGGAAACTGACAATGGTGGAGTTTGGGTGCAGGGAATGAGATGCCCGGCGAATACTCACAAGCCAAGCTTTCATGTAAATACAAGTGTAGTAACCTCCAAGAGCAGCATGGGAAAAGAAAAGAGATCATCTGTCCCAAGAGGCGGCGGGCGTAGTATGCCGGCATCTGAGGTTGAAGAAACCATGACTGAGGAAGAGTTCTTAGAGTGGTTGCAGAATGCAGTGCAATCGGGCATGTTCGATAATTTCAGCGGTGATACCTCAACTGATAACCAATCTCCCAAGGCCTCTAGCGGATCCAAGAGCAGTGCCAGCAAAAGAAAGAAAAAAGGAAAGAAGTGGTAAGAGAGAATTGTGAGCTTGATGACTTTGTAGTCTTAAACTGAAGGCCCGTTGGTGCAAGTTTGAATTGTACACCGGCATGAAGCTCTTTGAGCCGACATAATATAGGACTTGTATAGCACCTGCATGTTTCATTTTGTTTCTCTTCCCCTTAAGATCAGCCATGGGGCAATTACATAATTTCCAATTAGATTTACAGCAAGTTATGGCATTACATTTTGAATGAGAGTTATATTACCTATCTTGTAAGGTTCAAATTGAAGCCTGAAGGGTGTGGACATGTCCTAGGTGAAGCCATGATCATAGTTGTAGGACAAGAAAAATGGTATGCAAGTTAAGGTCTTAATATAATGGTTCATCTGTTAAATGCTTGTTTGCTGCAGTTTGTTTATGTCCGTATAGTTATAGTGTTATATTAACATCAAGTGAAAGAGGTACGTATTGTATGATCTTCCCAAGCTGCCTTGTTCATTGTTTTTTCTGATGCCATGCACGCAAGACAAGCTCCAATTTATAATTCCTCCGAAACCTATCCTTGCCCTAATCTTATCTTCCTCGTTCACTGCTCTGTGATCAAGAGACACCAACTCCCCAAAACATGTTGCCGTGGCACCAACGAGGAGATTTGAAGCGGTCTTTATTGCAAGATTAACTGCACTCTCATTTGAAATTTACGTATTTTTGATTTGTAGCGGTCAACTATAGCTTTCTTTTGGAGTGGTGGTGACGGTTTGCCACGGAGCAAACTTACTTATAGTGGAGGGTGTTATGTGTTTCTTCAGGCAGAGTTGAGTCCGAGTAGAATCTCTCTTGCCTTTTGTACGTTCATCTCTCCTCTTCATTTAGATCAAGATCCTCGTATTCTAGAGATTTTTGGCCCAACCATGGTTCGATGGGTGTTACCGTGTTAGGGTCTAGCTGCTTCATCCGTGTTTGGGTGGATGTCTAGGTCACGGATTTTCTGCTTTTGACTTTGTTTCCTCTCCTTTTTAGATTGATGGTGGAGCATGGTCAATCGGTTATCCATTTTACGGCGAACAATGGTTGGAATTTCACTTTTTGACGCCATCTTCCAGATAGACAGCTCCTCGTCTTGAAAGGCCTTTACACCTTTCTCTTTGACGTTCGGCTCGACTTTTCCGCTCATACAGGTTGGCCTGGTCTTTGGCTACTCGTGATTTTTTCGACACCGACAGTTTTTGATGTATTTTTCTAGCGGTAACGGTTTTCTAGACTTCTAGAGTTTATAAGAATGATACTCCGTCTAAGTTCTAATCTTTTGCTTGGCTTGTCGCTCTCGAGATCATCCCTACTAGGTCTTTGTTGGTGGCGAGATGTTTCTTGATTCCGATAGGTCTTTGGTTGGGTCCTATGTCTGGAAGACACATTGAGGACACATTGAGGGCACCTTCTCATTACTTGTGGATGAGATTGATAGGTCTGGTCTTTGGTTCTCTAGTGGTAGGGGGTTTCCTCATCAATATGTTCGTCTCCTACAATGTTCACCTCTTCGCGACCTTCTATCTGTGAAGTGTATGATTCCTTTAGGTAGCTCGAAACGCCAGGATATTCTAGGGTGCTCCAATCTCTGATCCGACTATTATTCTACGAAGAATCCAATTAAGGTCGCTTACGTTGATTTAGGCGGAAGGACGATCTCTATCTCTTAATTCCTAGATGGTGTCAGCGTCTGATGCTCTTTCTAAGCCTGCTTGAACTCTTCCTCTTTCTTTCTTCCTTCCTTCCTTCTGATTTCTTTTTCCATTAAGATCAGGATGTCTCTTCCTTTCTAAGTAGTACAAATGACACTTTCTTTCTTTATTTTTTTTGGTCCTCTTGGGTCTTTTGGATTTTTTATTGTCGTTGGTTTGAAGGTTTATAATTTTCTTCCCGAAATCACGTTACTGTCTTAATGCATTATTTATTTTCTGATGAAAAATATGTAGTATAAATGAAGGGAGAGAAACTTTACTTGCCAATTCAAAAACACGACAGGTGTGGAACATTTTTTTGCTTTTTTGTATAAAGACATGGTCTAAATGGATTTGTGGGGTGTATGATGTGTTCGATCAACCCACAAAGATATTCCAAAGAAAGAAAATCCAAAAGTCTGGTGAGCATTTGTAGGGGGAAGTCGACTCTACAATGTCTTTTGGCAAAAAAAAATAGAGTTGATTCTACAAATCTCCACAGTGGGATAGGGTTTTGCGGGGTAACATGCATAGAGGATTATATAGGGAAGAGAGATAATCGTTAGGTGTCTCAAGGGGAGAGGTTGAAGAGAGCACATCGGTCCCTTTTCGATGTCGGCGCTTTCATCGACTCAACCAAGCTGAGGCTCTAGCTGTCAAGTTGGCCAAACATATGACCGGGATGTGGCCGGAGAGTCATCCTCCCAACACTGAAACAAACAATGTCTTCCTCGACCACCGCTTCTATGGAGGTCTCTTAAGAGATGGGGGAGAGAATGGAGGGGTAGATCGAGGACAGAGTGAGGACAGAGATGGAGCGTCGTTTGAAGGAACCAAGGAACAGATGCTAACAAAACAGACGGGTTTGGATGAGTTATTGAGAAAGGTCAAGCAGATCATGTCTTTGTACAACTTTGTCAATATGCCACCCCAGCCTGATAAAGATGAACTGGACCGACTAACATATGACATTATTTTATAGTGACTTTTAATTGTAATATGAATTTTACTTTTGTTTCGTATTTTGGATATTAAAACTATATGGTTATTACTACTCTCTAATTATTATTATTATTATTGTCAATTTCCGCAGGTTTTGCATGTTTTATAAATATATATTTCAAATCGAGAACTCTTCTTCTGCGGCTGAATAACTAACCTCCGCGACGTCATGTATAGCGACGTAGAGATATGTATGTCAGACCTTCTACGACATCATATATGGCGTCGCAAAGGTATGTAATACGATACTTCTACGATGCCATACATGATGCTATAGAAGTATGTATAACGGACCTTCTACGATGTCATGTATAGCGTCGTAGAGATATGTAGTACATTACTTCTATGAAGCCATACTTGACGTCATAGAAGGTCAGTCAGACATACTTCTACGACTTCATGTATGGTGTCGTATAAGTGATGTGTCTTTACGACACTTTTTATACTGTCGTAGGAGTGACAATCTACTACGACAATATTCTGTACCGTCGTAAAAATATAATTTCGACGAAAATCGATGCGACACCCTCTTATACCGTCACCGAAGTTTAAGCATTATTTCTACAATGATATACATGACCTATACAATGTCATAAGGCTATTGCAGAAGTTGTTTTTCCTAATATTACAAGAATAGAAAGGAAATTCACTTTTTTATCCGAACTCTCTTTTTTCATACACAATTACCCTTAGCATGATTCATTGCTTGTGTTTTAGATTCCCCCAGCAATTATCACAAGTCTCGACAACTCTTGTTTTGGAGGCATTAGCCGGAAACAAAGATGTATTTTATTAATTGTCTGCATTACATTTAATTTTTCATGATGGTTTTGTCACATACATGTGTTTTTTATGAGGTTTCGGCACATGCATATTTTTTTTTACGATGGCTTTGTCATGTATCTACTTTTTTATGAGGGCTATGTCACGTATATGAGTAGTTATTTATATTGATTTTTTTACGAGGGCTTTGTCATGTGTGTACATATATATAATATGATAGAGGACTTTCGGGTGCAGATTAATTTTTAGGTACGAAATATGAATTAATCTAAGTTACTGATTCAAGAGATCGGACGGTCACCGAAATTCAAAAATGATTGATTACAAAATTAATTACAAATATATGCATTAATGATTTTTTTCATTAATAATTTTTTTTAACCTAGACCTTTGATTCCACAATCCAATGGCTCAGATTGATAGTTTGTATTTTATACGAAAGATATAAATTTATACCTAATAGTTATCCTAACATGGTAAATTTAAATCTATCTTTTACCTTTTTTATATATTACTAAGTTGAGCATGTTATTAATTGTCCACTTGAGTTTTTTTAACAGAAAGATTCATTTATTAATTAATAAATTTTACATACCGAGCAATACAAACCGAACAACGCAAATGTTGTATTCACCGGTCGTTCTCGGGAATCTGAAGAACGACCAGCAAGATGAATAACTATCGATCAAGATGACGCAACGTTTAAATAAACAGAAACTACCCAATCGATCTTTCTTATAGATTTTCTGAAGAGATATATAAATTGTCAAGTTGAGTTAATTAAGCATTCCGGTGGGTTATTGTATATGTTGGTAGTACGAAAGATGCCCTATTCTGAAAAAATAAGAAGACGAAATATGCCCTTGTTGGCAGCTAATACGATGTGGTCAATATATAAGACCCAACCTTGATGCAAGAGAGGGTACCAAAGTAGCTAGCTAGTGATTTTTGTGACAGTCTATAGAGAAAAAAATGGCGATGGAGATGGAGATGAAGCTGGGAGAAGACAAGATGAAAATGGAGCAGATATTCCACATGAAAGGAGGGATGGAAGAGGAAAGCTATGCCAACAACTCAAAAACACAGGTAATTTGAGCTCAGCTCTTTTTTTTTATCAGCTATCTTTTCATTAAAGGACTAAGTTTTCAAACCGAAAACAAGGCTAAAGAAAACCCTCGAGAAACAGACTCGAACATGTCTGACAAGCACTTCAAAACAGAGAAACCAACACATCCATGGATGCAATTACCCAGATTTAACTAACATGAAGAAAACAGATGCTCAGACGGGCTTGGAGTGTTACCGAAAGAGATTTAACCACCATTAAGAAAACTAAACTAGGTCTGATACGCTCCTGATCCTCCTTTTGTGGGTTTGTGATGTTACAGAAGGACTGCTTGTCCAAGTCAACGCCTGTTCTGGAGCAAGCCGTGGTGGATCTGTGTAAGAGCACCAACTTGCCGAAACATGTTGCCATAGCAGACCTCGGATGTTCTTTCGGACCAAACTCCCTGGCGGCGGCGGCCAAGATCACGGGCACCATGTTCAAGACGTGCCGTGAAATGGGTCGGACCCCGCCGGAGATGACCGTGCTCTTGAACGATCTAAGGTCCAATGATTTCAACACGGTTTTCATGTCTCTTCCGGCGTTCCACCACAAGATGCAGCAAGAATGTGGCCCGGAGTTCCGCCCTTGTTACGCCGCCGGTGTCCCGGGATCTTTCTACGGCAGGCTCTTCCCTCCCCAAACCCTCCATTTTGTGCACTCCTCTTTCAGTGTCCACTGGCTGTCTCAGGTAATTACTTACTCAAACTTTACTTGCATTTTCACTATCAAAGTTATGTATGATTCATCTATATATCAATAGTTAGGATATGATTTTGACCAATAGTTGGAGGTTAGGAGCGACACTCAAAATAATGTTTGACTCGAACAATTATTGTTAGTTTTAAAAAAAATAGAAAGTCGTGGTTAGGAATTGAAACGAAAGTTCATGCACGTTTATAATATGATATTGACGAATAGTTCGGGACTAGGAGCGACATTTATCCCTAATATAAACAAGAGCTTTTTCTTTTATCTCTCTCAATTTTTTTCGTAGTAGCCTACTGAAATCTATTTTTTTATTTCTCTCTCATCAAATTGCTTGTAGTCTCCTTTTTTGGTCTCTTGTGAGTCTTTGACTGCAGATGCTCTCAATATAGGGTGTTGAGAATGAGTCATTGGATCCATGACATGAACAACTCAATTAAAAATTCAAGCTGATAGTTGTATATTTAATTATAATTCTATATTTGGACAAATAGACTTAAAGATAAACTTGTTTACTGATTGGATTAAAGTATTTAGAAGGGGAGGTACATACTAACTCACTAGAGACAAATTAGATAGTGGGATTTCAACCAGACCCGATTTTAGTTTTATATTCTAACACATAAGATCTGACTGATGTTGCAACATTGGAATTGATTACAGGCTCCTCCTGAATTGACCGACAAAGAAAGCAAGCTAATCAACAAGGGTAAAATTTACATCTCGAAAACAAGTCCTCCACAAGTGATAAATGCCTACTCGAAGCAGTTCCAACGGGATTTCTCGTCGTTTCTCAAATGCAGGGCAGAGGAAATCGTTCCCGGGGGACGCATGGTGGTGATCCTAGATGGGAGAATGGCAGCGGACCCAACAGCAGAAGATAATTGCCTCATATGGGACTACATGGGACAAGCATTCCAAGAATTGGTCCTCGAGGTATGACTATGCATAATTATACATCTAAAAAGAACTCCTTGTCACCTTATTGTAATAAAGTCAAACATCAAATCATAACCCACATATATGAAACGTATCAGATAGTAGCAGGTTTCACCTTATTAGTTCTCAAAATGTATCAAAATCTGTTAAGTGTGACTAACGCCGTATCAAAATGTATCAAAAGCAGGTTTGTCACGTGCTCTAATTTTTTTTTTTTAAAATGGAAACTTCAACTTTTCGTTTATTGTTAAATCAAAACCATGAACTATCAACTTTTCCGTTACTCACTTAACGACCGTTAGACTTGGGTACGGAAAATGCAATGGTTGTTGGTCAACATTACTACATGACAATTTACGTTTGTTTGGTTAAGATTTAACAATAAACAAAAGGTGTACGTACGGACGTGAAATAATCCCTTGCATCTACTTTAAGACCTAAAATACAAGTGCAAGGCTAATTATAACATGTTTTGTAGGGATTGATTGAGGAGGAAAAGTTGGATAGTTACAACACGCCATTCTACGAGCCTAGTAGGGAGGAATTAAGAAGCGAAATCGAGAGACAAGGGTCCTTCACCTTGGATCGCCTTGCCACCATCCCCATATCGTGGGACCCTCTCACCTGCGGCAAGACCTCCGACAGGATCGAGACGGCACAACAAATGGCAAAGGCTGTACGGGCAGTGAACGAGTCCATGATTCGGAACCATTTCGGAGGTCAGATATTGGACCCCTTGTTTCAGAGCTTCATCCAAATCATGGCCAAAGATACAAAAGTGGTGGGCCATACTTGTATGCTTCTTTCTTTAATTAGAAAGGATTGATCCCATTCCGATTCCGATTCTATCGTTGTCTTAATATGTTTGTTGATCGGGTAAATATACTTTTTAGTCTTGTATTTTATCTTTGTTTAAGTTTTAATTATGTTTTATCTTTGGTTTTATTCTTAACCATAATTTTTCTATAAAAAGTTAAATTCTAGCATAAAGGTCATCACTTTTATCTCATTTGCACGTCATAATTACAGTTGACCTTTATTTTCATAAACTACCAAAAATTTATGTATTTACGATTGTATCTTAGAGATTTTGGTGTTCAAACAAACGCATCCGTAAAGTTGGATGGATTTCGTCACTTTTACATTAGGATTCATAAATTTTTAAAATTATGGTTAGGAATCGAACCGAATGATGAAGTACGATTAAGACGTAAAATTGAGATAAAATATACAAAGCTAAAAAAAATATATATTTACCCCTGATTGATTTGGAACCACCAGAGATTTGAGGTGGTCTTGTTGTAAAAGTATTATCTGCACTCTTATTCATGCATGTGATATTTATCTACTTTTGAATTCTCTTTATCTATACAGTCTTTGATTTAGAACTCCCATAGTCAGAGCCGTGACCTTGATGACTTTGTAAAGACTTAAATGGAAGGTCCGTTGATGGAAGTTTGCCTTCTTTGATCTTATTCTAAGCTTAATTGTATATTTTCTGCTACCCTATTATTAGGAAAAACATTTTCTACGTGATATAATAGCGCCACAGGGTTATTCATACCGTCGTTATTGTGACGAAATGGACTTTGTAGAACGAGAGTCGCGCGTTTTCCATCAAAATACAACTTCAACGACAGTATATTATAAGATTGTTGAAGTTAGTATCTTTAACCGACTATATAGATAAGGTCGTTGAAAACCACGTACTATGAAGATTTCAAAGGAACCTCTGGGACGGTGTCCATACCGTCATAGAGGTTCCTATGGTAAACTTTTGTAGCGTTATAATAGCATCGCAAAAAATGCATAGGTTGAACTTCTGGGATAGTATACAATAGGAACCTCGTAAAAGTGACAATATTCAGCGACAACATAGTTATCCAGTTGTTGAAGAAGATCTTAAGATTTAATATATATATTCGTAGAACGTGCACCCAAACGTGGAAAACATGTAGAAGTGTACGATAGTAAACAGCAAAGACAGATTTTGAAGCAACCATCCTCTATCATTCTGACCAATTGTTTTTAGTCTCTGTTGAACTATGTTTGGTGGATGACTCGCTCTATTATGTTTTGTTGTTTGTAGATCGTTCCGCCAAGTAGTTGTCTTTGTCTGCGCATCCATTCACTTTGTTGTCGACGAGACTAACCACTTTACAAGGTTCCATCCTTCATGCAATTTTTTGTGCCCCCATACGTGCAGCGTCGCTAAGACCATCGAGAAACATTTCCATTGTTTAACAAGAAGACCTTACTACCCGTGAAACACTATCCGTCAACAAGAAAACCTTACCACCCGCGAAACAGGTTTGTTGTGATCTTTGCAATATCAATTGTTCTTGTTGTGTTAGTTGTGTAAACCAACAAGATTTTCTCGTTCCGGTCAAAAGGATGTCCGTCATCAACATACTAATAATGTCAATCTATGTGGGACCACATTTGTCCTTTGAACAGTTTCGTCTGTTTTATACATGTGAAGTTTCTAACCATCGCTATGACCATCGAGAACTGTATTCAGTGTCTAACAAGAAGACCTAACTCCCGCAAAACACTCTAAAAATGGTGTTCTAGTTAAGGTCTTAATAAAATGCTTCATGTACTGGATGCTTGTTTGTTTCAGTCTTTTAAAGTCCGTATATTTTCAGTGTTATATTAACATCAACTGAAAGAGGCACGTATAGTATGATCTTCACAAGCTGACTTGTTCATTGTTTTTTTGATACCATGCACGCAAGACAAGCCCCAATTTACAATTCCTCCGAAACCTACCCTTCTCCTAATCTTCCTCGTACACTGTCGTGATCAAGAGACACATATTCTTGGTATAAATCATGCACAAGGCTCCGCATCACCTGCAAGTGCAAGTGAGAGCCAACACTACCATGGCCCTTTCTTCTTCCTCCTCCATAGCAGCCTCTCTTACCTTTCTAGTAGCCATTATCGCTTCGCTGATTCAACCGAATGTCTCTTCGGATCTTCTCCTCCTGGGGACGGACGTTGACATGCTGGAGTTCCCACTGAACTTGGAGTTCCTTGAGGCCGAGTTCTTCCTGTTTGGATGTTGCGGCCATGGCTTGGACCGAGTTGCTCCCAACCTCACCAAGGGCGGTCCTCCCCCTTTCGGTACTCAACTCGCCAACCTCGATCCTCTCACCCGGGACATCATCACCCAGTTCGCTTTGCAAGAAGTTGGCCACATCAGGTATATAGACTCGAGTTTTGACATGACATCAGGATCGAGTTTTCACACGATATAATTTGAAATGTAGGGCTATTACAAGTACAGTGAAGGGATTTGCAAGGCCTCAATTGGATCTGAGCATTGCATCGTTTGCAAGAGTGATGGACAGGGCATTCGGTAGGCCGTTGATTCCGCCTTTCGACCCCTACGCCAATTCACTTAACTTCCTTTTGGCGTCCTACATGATTCCTTATGTGGGACTCACCGGATACGTAGGAGCCAATTCTAAACTAAGGAGCAGTATCTCCAAGAAGGTACATTTCTTAATAAAAGGGATGCTCATGGTGGCCATTTTCCCGACACCCAAACAAGGATGAGTCCCTGGTCGAGTCTTATAATTCAGTCTGACAGCTTAAATTCATAACCTAACGATAGGAAAAATAAAAGTAGATGCACACTATCGATTTATCATATAATTCCTGGCCAAAAAATCATGAAGGATGGATCGAAAAGGATTGAAGCCCTCATTTTGATCAATTCCTAATAGTGAGAACACCCTAAACCTATATAGGTCAATGATACCGTGTATGTATGTGTTGTGGGTTTTTTTCAGCTTGTGGCAGGACTTCTAGGGGTGGAGGCAGGACAAGATGCAGTGATCAGGGCATTGCTGTACCAGCGTGCAATGGAGAGGGTGGAGCCTTACGGAGTGTCTGTGGCAGAGTTCACAAACCGTATATCAGAGCTGAGGAACAGGCTCGGACATGCAGGTTTTAAAGATGAAGGGATCATAGTGTCGCCTCTGGCAGGGGCAGAGGGGAAGATAATGGGGAATCTGCTTGCCGGGGATGTAGACTCCCTTGCTTATGGGAGGACTCCTGAAGAGATACTCAGGGTCGTCTATGGTGGAGGAGATGAACATATTGCTGGTGGCTTTTACCCCAATGGAGCTAACGGCCGTATTGCCAGATCCCATTTAGGTGCTGGAATTTGAATGTCTCTATCGTCTCTTGTTTATGATATTGCTATGTCTGCACCAGCAAATAAATTTGTAATTTCAGAGAGTTTGTGTACAAGGTATATCTGAATGATAAGATATAATATAACACAAGATATGGAGATTCCAAAATCAACTTACTCGGTTACAATGATGGTCAATCAAGATATCCTCCAGAATGTGAATTGGCCCTTGCTGCCCAACGCTGCTCAATAGACTCTGAACTAAAACATTCCATGTGACAATGTTGGGACACAACCCTTTGCTCAACATCTTATCAATATAAACAATGGCCTCATCTATGCCAATCCATTTACAGATACCCCAAATGAGACTAGTATATGCATATATGTCTGGTCCCGCTGAACTGACCCGATCAATAAGTTGAATGACCAAATTAACCTTACCCTTCTTGCAGTAGGCGTAGATTATTGTGTTATAGGTTATGGCATCAGGCTTTGTTCCCCTGACAAACATTTTGCCCAAAAGTTGCAAAGCCTCTTCGAGCATACCAGCAGAGCAAAACCCATTCAGCACAGTGTTGTAAGTCACTATGTTCAGCTCGGTTCCTGTGGCTTCTACCTCCTTAACAAGCTTGTAAGCTTCTTCTACTTTGTTTGCCTTGAAGAGACCGGCTAGTAGCTCGTTATATGTTATTATGTTAGGAGAACATCCATATGTCCCCATTTGATCAAGCACTCTCAAGGCCCACTCTAATCTTCCATCATCGCATAAGCCTTTTATAAGTGTATTGATTGTCACAATATTTGGAGGGATGTTTTCATGATTCATCTTCTCTAGAAGAGAGTACGCTTCTTCAAACAGAAAATTCTTGCATAGAACATCCACCATGCAGCTATACACCACAACATTGGGGGAGCAACCACGGCTTACCATCGTGTTCCATGTATCAGATGCACCAACAAGGTTACCGGCCTTCGCAAATCCATGGATAAGAGTACTGTATGTTGTTTCATTTGGAATGTAACCATTACTCTCCATTTGATTGGAGACAGACACTGCTCCACTCAAATTCCCAATGGTGCATAGACCATGTATAAGAGTATTGTATGTAACGGTATTAGGCTCAACTCTCTCTTTATACATTTGGCTCCAGAAGTCAAGAGCTTCATGTACCCTCCCTACCAGGAAATAACCCTTCAATAAGGCAGTGAAGGTATGGGTATTGGGCTTACATCCTCTCGAGAACATTCGACCCAGGATTGCAAGAGACAGATCAACATTTCTGATATCACATAGAGCATTGATAACTGTTGTAAACGTGATGACGTTAGGATCAATTCCCTGATCTCCCATTTCATCTAACAGCTGCAATGCCTCTCTGATCTTCAACTCTTTACACAATCCATTTACCAAAGCATTGTATGCAGGCAAACTTGGGGAATGTTTTGCAACAATATCCCTAGCTGCCTCAAGCTCACCAGACTTGCACAAAAAATGCACTAAAGTTGTATAGCTGACATCATCAGGTGAGCATCCCTTGGATTTCATTTCCACAAGCAACTTACGTGCACCGTCCACACGATTATTCTTACACAATGCTTTCAAGAGAATGTTATAGGTGAACACATTCGGTTCAATCCCATCTTTCTTCATATTACTGTATACTGGGTTAATCATATGAAACCTATTTTCACTAAGCAACGCGTCAAGTAGGTGATTGTAAATCTTGACAGTAGGATTGCACCCGAATTCCCTTATCCTATAAAACGTCTTCAACGCCTGCTCGGCGGCTCCCGCTCGCTTATAGGAATTTATGACACTTATAAACGAATCCTCGGAGCAGTTTAGTCCTTCTAATTTCATTTGCTGTAGAAGGTACTGTACAGTGTCCATTTGGCATGCATGACCAAGCTTCTCAATCATTAGTTTATATGTTGATGGAGTGTGGATAAACGAATTGGAATTTGCAATGGACTTGAAGTAGTTTAATGCCATAACAATGTTGTTTTCGTACTTTAACCTTGTAATGACATCTGATTCTCTGAGAAGGATTTGGTCTTGCTCAGTTTGAGGTTTGCTGGGAATGAGAATCGGTTTTGTGTTGAGTACAAAGGGTATTGCATGTCTCTGGGTTCTCAATAATAAGGTACATCCTTCTTTCGGATACATTGTGCAACGAAGATCAAAGTTAAGACAGTTCTAGAGCTGAAAACCTGGCAACTACTCAAACAAGTATGTTCCTAAAGATCTCAAAGATGCTGATCTACAAACAAGAAAGCAATATACACAACAATCATTTTTGTGCATCAGTCTGAATAAAACAGATATAAAGTAGATGGGAGCACAAAAAAAGATATGGAATAAAGAAAAAAAAAGAACCTTTTTCACTGATTTAGTTTTTCTACCTGGATTGAAAAATGTATTCATATCCACTGCTCTTCGTCAGATGGATCCTGATTGTTGATTCAATTAAGCCTTTCCGAACTCCTAAGTCCTGACACCTCAACGATTTTTCCTGTTAAATGTTTACTGCATTTCATATTTCCATTTTAAATTAAATATTCTGATTTCAGAAGTAGAAACAAAGGAACAAAATGTTTATAATGCATTAGTCCATGCTCATTACAAAGGATTGTCAAGTACTAATCAAAATTTGAACTTTCTTTCATTTTCCCACATTTTGTTTAGTAACCAAGCAAAACAATTATCAGGGCTAGATCCATTTGAGAGCTAAATGGATTAAAACTGGAAAACCTACTGATACTTCATTCCAAGGTTATAAAAGGAGGAAACGTGAACCGACCGAGGCGTAAGACTCAATAATAAAATTAAAATATTCATAAAATGTCATATAAATCTAGTTCAAACAGCACAAAATTTCATAGCAAATTCATCAAATTAGGAATTATGTCTTAAAATCATAACATTCATCCCTTTGCAAATCACAAGGGCACATTTCATCAATTCCCCCAGTATCTATTACAATCTGTCTTCAAATTTACAGTCTGCCATAAGTGAGCAAGTTTCTATGATTAAAGCATTCCAATTTCAATTACAAATTCCCATTCAATAATCAATACTGCTAACACAACAAACAATAATCAATATTGTTACTGCATTGAATTGTAATGCAAAAAAAGCAGGACATCTAAGATGCAAGCAGAAATGAGTGTTTAATGTCCAAAACTCACTTGCTCCGGAGTCCAAAACACAAATACAAACAGATTTTCTAAAACCAGAGAAAAGCCTATATCAACTTCCGGATTGAGGACATCAAAAATGAATTAGGAGGTGAAGGCCTGAGAGTGTATTAAAACCAGTGGATGATTCCTTGGTGCCAGAGATAAGAGGCTTACCTGAGATAGGCCGGCGACTGATATGAGGTCCGATACTGAGATGAGACGCGCGAGAAGGAAAGAGCTGACTGCGGTTAGGGATGTTTTTTTTTAATTTTCAACCTTTATAAGGGTTAAATTGAATTCCTGAAAAAACATACACTAAGATTACACATCTATGTTATAAAATATATATTATTTTGATAAATGTTATAGAATTATTTTATTATTTAAATCTATCACATTTGACTATATAATTTTTTATTTTTGGTTTACTTTTTTTTCTTTCTAAATGATGACTAAAAATAACAAAAATTGAATATATGTACATGACATCCAAATTTTCAAAATTGTCAATACAAAAAATATTAAGAAAAAGGTGAATTAGAAATTAGACAAATGTTAGAAACTAATTATCTATTCGAATAATTAGTCTTTAGGGTTCTGTGCTGTTTTTCAATTTTAGTCGCTCGTTGTCTGATTTTCTCTCGCCAATCTCCATCAAATTCATTGTCCACCCTCATGCCCTCCACAGCATCGACACACTCTGAAGCATCGGTCCTATCAGTCATCGACCATGCACGATCTTGCGTGGTCCCCGAAGTTGTTCCTCATGTGTCACTTGCGGTGGGAGAGACCCGATATATGACACTGGCGTAGAGTTAAGAGCATATCAATCCTCTTCGCTACTAGAAGAAAGCAAAATGTTCGACCCCGGTCCCCTTCCAACCACTCCCCCTTCCATCCCCGAGCCTATCTCATGATCACCGCCCAGGTCGGACCGCATCCAATGCCCCTCCATCGATCGCCGCCTTATCACCATTGATCCCGCCCACGAGACTCGCCCTCCCCATGACCACCAGCCGATTGGGAGTCGCGGCTCTGGCGCTGCTCCCCAAAGCCCCCTCTCAGCCATAAGGGATGATGCTACTTCCAGACGCTTCCATGCCCCTGTCCCGGTGGATCTTCTAGCGGGAATGGTGGCGGCGCCTATGAGGGATGGTAACCCTTTGAGGCCATCCATGGACGGGGAACTAGGTAGTGACGCTGATCACGGAGCCTGATTTTTTTTTCAACACTCCCCCCCACATGTAGGACTGGACTACACGTGTACCAAAGCAGGAATGAACATATGCATATGGGTCATAGCAGAAATGTACATCTGCTTATGGGCTTAAAAATTAATATAGGGTGGAGGTGACAAATGGGATAATACTCAATAACGCTTTTTTAGAGCCTAAGACGATCTAGAGTCATTGGCTCATATCTTGATTTTACGGACACACGATTCAACTTCGAGCAACTACATCATGTGAGAGCAAATCGTCTTCACGCAAGTCGTATGATGACAACGTGAAACAACTTCAAGCAATTGTGTCACATGACGGTGCAAAAGTTTTCAAGCAACTATATCGCATAAGGACGAGGCGAAACAAAATCGAGCAACTACGTCAACGGTGCGAAACAACTTCAAGCAACTACGTCGACGATGCGAAACAAGTTCGAGCTACTACGTCGTATAACGACAATGCAAAAGGAACTCTTCTAGACCTCCAAAGGTTGGCTGATATCTTTTTGGTGGTGGGGTGGGGACGTGGACTCGAGCTATATCCATTTGAGGACCTAGAGTAAGCTCTGTTCTCGAGAGTATTTTGGTGGTTTGGGTTTTCGGAATGTTGATACCTTTAACAAGGCGATGTTGGGGAAATAAGTAAGAAGGATCCTAACAATAGCGTATTTCCTAAGGATGTGGGTTTTTTAGTAGGTATTTCTATGTGACTTCTCTTTGGGAGGCTCATACTCGTATAGCGAAGTCTGTTGTTTGGAATAGGCTTCTTTGGGTTCGATCGTTGGTTCAAAAGGGAGTAATCAAGCGAATATGGCATGAGCTTGATATTTTTCACTTTCAGGAGACGTGTATACCCTCTAACACAAGGTTTCATCCGTTTAGTGCTCCATTTGAGACCAGTAGAGATACTCGGGGCTTTGACCTTATTGGGGCCGATGCTTTCTGAATGATGATAAAATTGATTATTTCCTTTAGTCAATAAACTGCGAGGCTATTCCCGGATTTCGAATGGAAGGTCTTGGGAAAATGCCACATGGGATTGGGGTTTGCAATTGAATGGGGTCTATTCGGTTAGAGGTTTGAAGATAAATGTGGACGTTAGGATTCGGACATGAGGATTAGTTTAGGTATATGGTGGTTATGAATCATCTAGGGAAAGTTTTTGTAGCAAGGGTCTGTTTCTAAGTGAGAGTTTGCTCTCCTCACTTTGATGAGTGTTTGTCTTTTAGAGAGGGCCTATAGTGGTTTGTGGCAAAAGGATGACAAGTTTTAGAAGTGGAATCAAATGCCTCAAATGTGGTTTTAACCGATCTCAATCGGTTGTTCGAGGCTTTAGAATAACCTATAATAGAGGATGGTTGGTTATCTTTAGATGCCCTAAGGAAGTAAGGATTGTGGTGATTTTTATGTACCTTCCCAATATAACAAGGTTTTCCATAATCTAGCCCAACTAATATTTCATGGTTGAATGACTCAAGAATGGAGTTCTATTGTTCCCTACTTACTCATTAGAGTTTTTTTTAGCGAAATTTGTAATTTTATAAAATTTATATTAGAACATCGATGTGCGCCAGGGAACATGCTCCCGGGCCACTAAGGTCAAACAAAAAGAGAAATGGCTCACTGAATCTTTTTTCACTAGAACCGTCACTCACGATATTTGAAAGCCCTATGGGCAGAGACAGAATACGAAGGGGGGAAGGGGTGCCGGAAATCAGAGATCTCAACAACGGTGATGGTGGGAGGCAAAGCATCATCATGGGACCCCTCCTAAGGCCAGTCCCCGATGCTCTGTCGGCTTTTCATTCCTCCTGACGAGGTTGTTTCCCTGCCTTTGCGTAAACGGGAGAGCTCGTCCCGATCCAAGTGCCTTGATCAATCCCTTGACATCCCTCCCGGAGTTGCGAGGGCCGCTGTAGAGGCACGTTGTAGACCACGCAGCGGTAGGGAGAAGAAACTCGCGCCGTGAAGAGGAGGCAACCCTAGAGCCCGCTCCTCCAGTGAGAAGAGGAACCAGGGTCCGGGTCGCAGTAGCACACGCTGAAGGCGTAACCCTAGAAAGCGTGCCGCCCGAGAGAGGAAGAGCCAGAGCAAGGTCTTGGCAAATTTGAGGGGTCGGCGGCCTAGGGTTTGGTGGGGGAGGGCGTTGCTTGAGGAGGACGCAACTAAGGGGCGTCACGTAGGTCGTCCTATCGGTGGAGGCCAAGGAGGTGGGGACAACGCTGGTTGCTTCAGTGGCGGCTGCAAAGATAGCGTCGGAGGAGGAGGAATTGCCGACGAAGAGGACCAGGGTAGGTTGCCTCGCAGAGAGGGGAGATTCTCTAATCCCCGCCTAGCAACAACAGAAGAGGCAGAGGAATGGGGAGAGCGCCATGGAAGCGGGGACGAGGGACCGAAACTACGCAGGGAGGGACCGATACTACGCCAGGAGGGATGGAGGCTGGGCTGGAGTGAGGCACGACAGAACGACGCCGAAACCCTAACAAAGCTCTGCAACTCCATATTTTTATTTTTATTTGTCTTCACATTACCTCCGTTAGTTACAGAACTCTACTCATTACTACTTGTGCAGTAATACTTGATCTTTCTTTATAATTTAATTCGCTTTTCCTTCCAAAAAATAAAGTATACCACATTGTCAAGTACTTCAATTAGTAGTCTGAAGGTCAAGATCATCCGACTCCTGATTACCGTATTTAAATCTTAAACCAAACAAAAACCACGTGAAGCTACTAAAGTGGAACGCTTTCTTACACAATGAGTTTGCTTTAGACATGACAGTTTACATATGTAATCCCTAAATTTTGCTATAGTGGTTAACAAAAATATGAGTTCACAACCAAGACCTTAATTTGAGACAGGCTACTCACAGTCACACTCCCTCCTTTAATATACAACTGTCTCTTTGGACTTCCCAAACACTCAGAATGATTCATTCGCTGCAATTATGAATCATCCATGCAAATTCCATGGCACTTCTACTTCCAAATTTCTTTCATGGGAGGTCTGATAATATTTGCAGTGGTGCAACAATGGTCTTTACATCTTTCATATCTCAAACCTGCAAAAAAAAAAATCAAAAGCATTACAACTATACCAGAGATGATAGAACAGAAGAAAAAAAGAAACTCTAAACCTGACATCAAGCAGATAGATACTTGAGTTATATATTTAGTTTTAGGGCACAGATGTCAATTATGTGCAATGCATCTTCTTGTAGTTTAATAATGCATGTATGGTGACCATAAACCTTACATCTTGCCTAGCAACATGGAGTTAGATAATGATCGTCAAACAATGAGGGGATTTTATTCTTACCAGCATCTGAGGTAGTTTTAAGAAAACAAACGATAAGAAGTACAAAGCACTCGATACTCCTACAGCTGCAATCAGGTTGTTCACAAGGCGCTTGTCATCTTTACTTGGCACAAATGCAATTTTCAAAGTATTTGTCAGGTCAAAGAGTCTGTAGGAAATCTGCAAGAAAAAAAAGAAAAGGGTTCATGAGCTACAGATATGTTTCTAAAGCTTTTAAACTGCCAAGTATCGGCCAACTTTACTTACTGCAAGATATATGGAAGTTGTAAGCATAAAATTTAACATTGGGTAGTCCGGGATCAGAGAAAGCAACAATTTAGGCTGACCATCTGGAACGCCTGACCTGCAAGTCATAAATAATCACAACACTTAGTTTTTTCTGCATATGTGGAGGCCTGCAGCAAGCATTAAGATGTTATGATAGCTTGCCAACTTCACCACCATACCTTAACCAGATATGGATCTGAGAGATGTAGGTCTCTAGTGTAATTTTTCCAAGCCATCTAACAAACCAATGACAAATAATCAAAATTACGAAGTAAAATTAGATTTGAATATAAATATATTAAAGTTGTGTCAAAGTTAAAGTCCAGTGTGCTATATGCAGGAAAAAAGAAACACATACAACAGAGGCTCAATAAAATAAAGGTCACTTACGCGAAAAGGGTCAAAGTGTAGCTACGGAACTGTTGTGTGACATTTCGCAGACAAATGTAGACACTGATGAAGAACAAATGACATATAGAAGTAAGAAAGAAATCATAATCAGTTCAAAATGCAAACATAATCAAGGAAAGCAAGCATACGTTATGGGAATCCAAGAGGTATACGGATGATATTTATTGTATGTAAGCTTGTCCAGCTTGTATATGTACTCAAACCACATATAGCCCACCTAGAAAGTCATAAGAACTACCCAAGTTAGAATGATATTTAAGAAAATAAGATGCTTATTGAAAAGGGCAAATTTTTTAATACCGATGAAGCTGCAAGCACAACTGCCATTTTGATTGAAATTCTATACTTCATTTCTGCTTCCTCTAGTTTCTCCATCCACCGCTCAACCTATTCCAAACGACAGTTATTCAGTAGCTATCGTAAAAGAACAAGCAACAAAGTTCTATACTCCATTCAAAATGAAAAACGCACACAACTTCTCAGAACTTACAGTTGGATGATAGTAAGCATATATCATTCCAATTATCCATATGTATCGATCAAGGCCTGACCGGAAATGCCACTCATGCAATCGAGACAAATGTGATTTTGCAGGGTTTGGATCAGTGTAACCTGCAATATTTGAAAGATTTAGGTCAGTTTCCTGAAATCCTTTTCATAAACTCAACAAGCTCAGGCAAGTTACAAACCAAGAAGGAAAGTAAATGGGCTCCAAATCAATTCAAACACTCCAGGTATCTCCCATACTATGATGACCACCAAGAAGCATGCAATGATTTTTGCCGCAATGACTGATCCGGTCTCATTATACTTGTTAAAGATACCAAGGGCTCCATAAACCATAAGAGTGAAAAGAGTGTGCATGGGACAAATGTAGTAGAGCATGTAGCTGTTGTTCAGGATAATGCAGCAAAATATAACCAAGAAATTAAGACGCCACATCATCTGCTTACCAAAAAAAACTTTTGTTATGACCAAATTAACTGTAGAGAGAATTTGAATTTGTAGTTATCAGGCTAATACAGGATTATTTACCTGAGCAAACCTTCCTAAACTGAAATCTTTGCGGATGTAATAATATGAGAAATTTCCAAATCCAGTCATCCACACATACGCAGCAATAAACATTCGGATAGCATTATAGATTTCCGTTGCAGCAAAGTAATGGTACATCAGAAAGAGCACCTGTGGAATAGAGTAAGAGTAAGGAGAATGATTACAGTGAACAATAAATATGCAATTATACAAGATGGGGAACTAAATTATGAACAGGGATGTGCTTTGGTGCGCACATGAGCTGTTGTGCAGATATAATACAATCACAAAGATTAGATATGTAATGTAATGTGACCAACCTGCATCCAACCTTTCCACTCTTCAGTTTGGTGCCTATTCAAATATTGTATACATTTCCCGGAGAATGGTGACTTATCACTATGAATCTTGAAAGAAGTTATTGCCGAAACTATGATGAGAAGGAAGTAGAGAAACCAGAAAAGATCCTTATTGTAACTCTGCACAGACAGATGATTGGCAAAAGAAATAAATCAGTAGCTGACAGATGAATTAACTACAAACAGTTAGCTATTAATACTAAATTTAGAAAAGGTGGTACAACTTAGTCGATGAAGAATATAATTTAGCAGAACTGTAATAAACAACTAAAACTCAACTACTGTACATTTTTTTCTTATATAAGGTATTGCAACAAGTTACAAAAGTTAAAAACTGATTCAGATAAACTCTTATTAGTAATAAAATTGCTACATGTTAGAACTCCACAATTTGAAGAGAACAGTGGCAGTGAGCTGAGAAATCGCAGAAACTAGTGTGATGAACAGAATGTTCAGCCTTTCAAGCCAAATGTCCTAATATTTGTCTAGTGATATATTCTGTAACTAGAAGTTCAATCAGACAGGCCTGAAAGTCACAGCACGGAGCTAGAAGTTCAAAGTGACAGGATAAGGTAAAAGCACCTTTTGAGATGATGCAAAGAAATCTGTACGGTCACACAAATAATAGTATGCTAAAAGAGCACCAAATTCAGACCTGTGAAAGAAGTAATAAGGAAAATGAAGTCAATATTGCAAACTAGGTAGGGGGGTTGAAAGTTAATTGATTAAACTAATCAAGTAATTCACTCACATAGCTCTAAGTGTCAATCGATTCTCAATCAAGAAAGACTCCTCCATCAAAAAGAATCTGAACAAACTTAACACAAATAATCATGTTATCTTACCAAACATAAAAATAATAATATGTCCATCTCAAAATAAGTGTCTCATTTCCTTTTTTAGTTTGTTTATGAGCCATTGATTACCAATAATATCCCACCACAACCATGAACTAGTTATAACAACATGAGCTATGCATACCAACTTGAGTAGTGGGGATATGGGAGCATATGAGGGTAAAAGATGGAAAGCCAAGCAATTAAGATTGAATACCAAGAGGGATACTTATTTTGAGATGGACTAATCACTTAAAGAAGATCGTGACTTTTTCCAAGAAACCTGAGGATAGGAGACATGACAGACGAACTCCGAGCTATAGGAGATGCAGACTGGAGACTTCCACCCTCCAATAGAACTGCGGTGTCATCTTCCTTGACTGCCCCGTTTCCCATCTCAACCAAACTGATATCAGAGAGCCTACTAATAGAGAGAGCAGCTTGAGTTAGGGAAAACAATAAAAAGAAATCAAGGAATGTTTTCTTTGTCATATTACTCATAAGCAAATAGTACAGCATATAATGCATATGGCTGTATAATAAAGTTTCGTTTCTTCTCGACCATACTTTTCAATCGCGCTGAAAAATACGTGAGTTTTGACATTGATGTGTCGATGGTGATCAATACACTTGCCTTAGAACAAATAACTTTATATCTACCTCACAGGCCAAGAATAAGTATAGATCGTACAATAGAACACGCATTCAAGCTTTTAACCAAACTAAACCGGATCACATTGGATTCCTAGTAATTATGGTGATGCAATAAACTATGGTGATGCAAATAGTTCACACATAGTGGAGGGAAACATTTATTACTTTCATGGAAAAATGCAATTATATTTCGAAAAAGATAAAGAAACTCACGACTTAGCCCTGGTCGAATTCTTCCTGTACTCGAGGAACTCTGCATAAATCCATCCAGCAATTACAGGGACGAGTGCAAGCAAGAACGACACCTATAACCAATAAATCCTCAACATAATCACAACGCAGTACCGAGAACCTTATCAATTTCAATTACATAAGCAAAAAGATAACCAAACGAATCTGCTAACATCACGAGCAACCTCAAAATCAGAAGGACTATCAAGTTCAAATAGAACCAGTCATTGTGTCGTAGCAAGATCTGATGGGGGGGAAAGCTTAAAAGTCACACCAGCGCCGAAGTACGTACCTGTCCGGGAGTGATGGGGCTGAATATCACCATTTTCGCAGAGCACCGACACTTCAGTACGCGATTTCCAGAGTAGGAAGCGGAAGATTGAAGAACATTTCACGGCGACGGAGAAATATGAATGGGCGGAAGAACCAGATCTGATCGGAATGTGTTAATTGCAGTGGAAAGAGAATGTGTAGGCTTGTTCTGAAATGAATGAACGCGGGTGCAGTTGGGGAGGATGTGATATTTATATCTGGAAAAAAGTTGTTGAAGAGATGAAAATTTAGCTGGGGATTATGAGTTTCGGAGTGAACGTAGAAGAAAAGGAATGATACAACCCCTGCTGCAGTAGAAAAACATAGAGCCAATAGTTTATGGCATTTTGTTTTGTTTAAAATCCGTAAATTTTCGGTTTGCCCAAATGGGTATGGTTAGGGGGAATTGTTCAGAAGGACCTCCTCAAATAAAATTATTTGAGGGTAGTCTTGGTTTTTTTGCCTTTTTCTTGTTTTATTTTAAATCAAAAATAATAAAAATATAATTTTATCATCTCCTTATTCTTCGTTTCCTTCCCTCATCCATTATCTTCTTTCTCCTTTTGTATATTTCGTTCAAAACAAGTTTTAAACTCGAACTTCTTCCTTTCGCTCACTCTCTTTACAAATTTGAAAATCGACGTCGTGGTCTCTCTCTCTTCGTCGCAACTTGGTTTCACGACAACGAGTATCAATTAGGTACGAGCTCAACTAAAAGATTTAGGGGTTTTTTTATTTTTGCAGAGCCTGGTAGTAAGGGTTATGGGTCAATCGTCGATGTGTGGGCCGCTAAAAGACGGTGTTTGTATGGCCAATCGACGGCATTTGGTCCCGTTTCATAGGGGACTGGAACTCGTCGATTGGCCCCTATCGACCGCGTTTGGTCCCGTTTCTTGGGGGACTGAAACCCGTCGATTGAGGCTAATCGACGGCCGTTTGGGCAACCAAACAATAGGTTTCAATCTCTTGTGCAAGGGGACTGAAATATGTCGATTGGTGTCAAACAACAGTCGTTTGGGCAACCAAATGACGTAATTTTTCCTTCGTGCACAAGGGACTAAAACTCGTCGATTAGCGCCAATCGACGATCGTTTGGGCAGCCAAACGACGAGTTTCACTCCCTTGTGCAAGGGGACCGAAACCCGTCGAGTGGTGCCAATCGACTATCGTTTGGTCAATACAATCAGGTATTTTCGAAGGGGAGTTGTAATACAAATCTTCATCTCCTTGTTCGTACCGTCCGCGTTCATCCTCTACAGTAATGTTGTGTAGAATGATATAGGTATGCATAATATCAGCCAAAGAACTCCTGCACCAAAGACAAGATGGCCGAGAAATTATGTACTACGTGTTTGAAGGACTCCAAAAGCTTGTTCACCATCTTTCTGGTAATTTTCTTGGACTTTAGCAAACAATTTGTGTTTGTATGTAGCGGGATGACAAATCAATTTCACGAACCGACTCCATGATAGGTAAATGACGTCAAACAACTAAATAAGGTCGGTTGTAGCAATGCATGTTGATCTCGAATTCCACAGCAAAGTAACGATCGGGAAGATAGTCCTTGAATAAGTGGCCGTCATTGAAAACGTTGATGTCATTGTTCGAGCCATCCATTCCAAAATATGAATGTCAAATCCATAGATCACGTAACAGTACAACTTCCAACATTATGGTTGGACGCCCGTGATGATCTCCCAGACCAAAGTCTTCATGCAGCGCGGTTAGGAAATTCTTCCATCGACAATGCATACAATCAAGAACTTCCAATCATGCCGGGAAACCCTCGCCTGTATCCCGATTCTAGTAATCCGGTCAAGTCATATGTAGTTGGTTTACACTCGTACTTATCCATAAAAAGTTCAACAATGGCCTTACAGAACCAACGTACACATTCGAGTATGGTACTTACCCTAAGTCGAAGGGATTCGTCTAACGGATCGGTCGAGCACCTGTACGCTAGCATCCGTATCGCGGCGGTGTATTTCTGGTGCGTTGATAACTATATGCGTCTGAAAGCGTCTGACTTTTGAACGAAGTAATCATCGTGATCAGCTACCTTTTCCATTACCCGAATAAAGTGGTCGGGTACAAAATCGACGCCTAAATGTGTAGGGCCCATATGTGTGGTTCTTGACAAAATAATCATGCATTAAGCGCTCGTGGCCTTCAGCACGACCTCTGTTAACCTCTCTTCAAGAAGGTTCCCCACTTTCGACCCTTCGCCTCATTGCGTCAATCCTTGGCACTGCTCTTTGTATCACTCTTTCAGCTCTTCGCCATATTCGTTCCCCCATTACATGAACGTTGGTTTCTACTCATCAGTAGCTCGAACAAACCGACTTTGTGGGAGGTGAATTTTTAGAAATAAAGTTAAGGAATGAGGAGAAAATGTTGGTGGTTTGGTAAATGGGGATGCGGGTATTCATAAATGGGGAAAAACTATATTTATAAGTTTAAAATATGATTTATTTAATCTTTAAAAAGTTATCTTATTAGGCCGATGGCCAACGGTCTAATTTTTTTCGTGGCGCTTCACCATTGGCTGGCACTCAAACCGCACGTCACAACGTGCGATTTACTGTGCATGATTCACTAAACCATGAGTCACACAGTGATCGCGACGTTGTGAGTGCTCTTGTCTATGAGGTTTAAACTTATTGTTCTGTCCGGTTAGCATTATAAACCTTAAACTTCTACCATGTACATGATTAGTGTACAACGCGAGGCACTGCTGTAAAAGTCCCCGCCTAGGCCCAAAATATGTAAAAACTCTCGTCTTGCCGCCTCACCTAGGCCCAAAATCTGAAAACCATCCGACTGTCCGATTAGTTGGAAACTTAGGACTCTGATTTGTGAAATTAGACCTTTAAAATAAAGATGAAAATGTGAGATACACAATATGTCCGTAAATGTCTTGAATTTCTTGATAAAATAATGTGGAACGTGTCCCTTTTTGATGGTTTGTCATTATAATTTAGTTTTTTAATTAAAATTTAGAGTATAATTAAAATGAGAGGTTATTTGGTTTAGTTTTTTTTTTTTGTATTTTGATATTTAATATTTTTATGTTATACAAATATAATATATATATATATATATTGAATTTTTTATTATATTTGTGTAATATGTATTTAATGATAATTAAAAATATTTATAAAAAATTAAGAATCCGCCTAGGCCCCTACTAATCCCCGCCTAATGTTTAGAGGTTCTCACCGCCCGACTAGCGTCTAACACTTATTATAACCATGCGCAAGATACAAATTAACGGAATTATAACATGAATAGTTTTCTTTAAAAAAAGTAGGGACAAAACCAGGAACTAACTATTGTCGAGTTGTACTGCTCAAGAACTTGTTGCTGACTTTTTTGTCGAAAAAAAACTCACGGTTGACTTAGGTATTTACTAAAAAGTAACTTTTTCCGTTACAAACTAACATTTTCCGTTAGAGATGACGGAAAACGTTAGGAAAAACTGCAAAAACTAACAAGTATACGGTTAGTTTTTGAGTTAATAGTGATATCGCAGTTAATTCTTGGAGTTTTTCCTAACTTTCTCTGTCATCTCTAACGAAAAATGTTAGTTTGTGTAATTACCTTAAGTCGGGAGTGCGTTGTGTAATTACCTTAAGTCAGGAATGCGTTTCTGATCGACAAATAAGTCAGCAACAAGTTCTTTAGATGTACAAATCAGGAATAGTTGGTACCTGAAGTTTTTCCAAAAAAATAATGATACAAATTAAAAACGGGGTTGTTCTTCTTATCCACCCGGATAATGACCATGGAGTTGGTTTTTTAAGTACACCAAATCGACATAAGTAAGCACAAATCGTCATTGGATCATAGAATTTGACTGAGAATCCAATATAACCATTAATTTTTTGCCATCTCTCCGTGAAGTACTCAATACTCAATTGTCTTAAAACACAGAAATTGGTGCAAGTGGGTCATTATTAAGTTGTATTACTGTTACTACATTTGTCTTTAATTTCAAAAATCTCGTATGATACAATAGAATCTCCAACCACATAATTATTAAAGATCTGATTGCTACTACACACGAGTGGACAAGATCAGGTAAGATGATCTCTGAAAAACGAGCGAAGTCATTCATTCGACAACATGCACAAACAGAGCATCACCACATTTCCTAGAGCTAAAGTAAACATACTTGAATCAACCCCAAAAGGTGAAAGAGTAATGGAAGGATTACAAACTTGTTACAGAACAACCTGTTCCAAAATAGGTTTCTCAAGCCATTACATAAAACTAACATATAACCTAACAATTGCATCACTATCATAGTAATACAGCACAGGATCGGCCATCAAATGTTCAAGAGTAAAATGGAGGAAGAGAATTGACCTCTCAGTCCATATAGAAGGATCCCACCTATCCTATCTCTTTGATGGTCTCTCACCATCATCTCCACTGTCATCTTCATCCGACTCGTCATTACCTATCCTTTTTCTCTTTGCTGACACCTCAACCTTCCCACCAGTGCCCACGTCGTCATCATCGTCATCCTCTTCCTCAATCTCCTCATCTTCTTCCTCACCGTTCTCTTCTGGCTCAAAATCGCTGGCATCTTCTTCGTCTTCAGCACGCCCTACTGGTCGACAAAGGTAATCTGTCCCCATATCCTCCTACAGATTTGTTTACAGTTAGATGTAAGTAGAATCTATGAATAGCAGTACACATAAACAAAAAGAACACAACACAGGGTACAAAGCTGTAAACATTTATTCTTCTTTTCGAATTTGCATAAATTAAGTGGCATTTGAGACAATTCAGCTAGAAACTGAAGTTGCATTTTGCAAGGTTGATACCAATTAATTATGCATCATAAGCCACACAAAACCCCACAAGAAGATTGTGAAGGATCGCCTCAGTTCAGTTTCTGAAGTGAATTACATTGAAAGAAAAAGCAACTACTATTAAATTAGAGAAAAACACGAAAGAAACAGATAAGCCCTAATAAGTGGTCATATGATTCCGGTTCCACAACATGTTTTCAAAAAACCCATTAGAGGAAAAGTTGTGTTGAAAGACAAATATGAATTAACTCGTTCCAAATGGAACTTACTTAATTTCACCCTTAATGTCTTGACGTTTACAAACAAAATGGAAGTTGGCAGCGGAAGATACCATAAAGAACTGCAAGAACTTGAAACCAATGAACTTACTATCCAGATTCAGTCAGAAAAATGTCGAAACAAGAAAGTTCTCAAATTAGCATAACAGTGCAACAACAAAAAAGTACATATGCACGTAAAGCTTGCAATAGCATCCAAGTCGTGAAAAAGCCAATAAGCGTCTGATGAAAACCAATCACTTCCATACAATCAAATATAAAAGGCAGCTTTTAAAAGTTCAACTAGAATTACATAACTATGCATTAACTATAGACAGCAAATCTGGAACAGATTGAAAATTGAAATGAAAAGGACCATAGGGTGCTAAAGATCGAACCAATTAAAAAAAGCTATAGATCTATGAACCCTAACATCATACCAACTTTCAAACATACAACCAAAACCTAATAATAAATGAAATCAAATACACAATCATTGGTGATCCAAAGATATTGACAGAAATAACAACATTTCCAGTACAGAACAAAGACAACTTTTACAAACAGGCTTATTTTGCAGTGAAATAAAACAACAAAATCTACAAAAATAAAGTTATAACACACATTAGATCTGAACAAAAGTTAACACAAACACATCTATAATAAATAAATAAAAATTGCACGAACACAGTTAAATATACTACACTTTACTGAACTTGAATGGAGAATTAAGAAGAGATTATTACCTCTTCTTCATCGTCCTCATCCTCGTCGTCGTCATCATCGTCGTCATCACTGTCTCCGTCTTCATCCTCGTCGTTGTTGTCCTCATCATCGTCCTCGTCATCACTAACCGAATGAACTGGAGGACCACCACCAGGCTGTGCGATTTCCTCCACATCCTCCTTGTCTTCGTCCTCTTCATCGGCGAAATCGCTGTCATCGCTTCCATCATCGTCTTCGTCCTCTTCTTTTCCTTCTACACCGTCGTTTGTGTCACTCTCACCTTCTTCTCCATCTTCGAGTTCATGCTTGCCATTTACAGCCTCAAATTCCTTCTCAGTCTCAAATTCTGCTTCTTCCTCCATCATCTTCATATCCAACAGGCTCGAGTTGAATTTTCCGGTTGAAGAAAATTGAAAGTAAAATCAAAATCGGAGAATTGGGGGACAGAGGAGAAGGGATGGAGGGAAGAGAGCAGCTTTTTCGCTCGTTCTTCCAGTAGCCCTGTAACCCTGATCTCGACCGTTGAAACGAGGATTCGCGCGGATAGGTGACGTGTCACCGGATCGGACGGCTAAGGAGAAGGAAATGTAGGTTTGTGTTTATAAGGTGTTTGCGGCGATGCTTGCCAGATGAAACGACGTAGTCTGGAGTTTCTAGGGTTAGGTAATCTGTTGCCGAACATTATTGGGCGATAAGCCCATTATCCCACTTTTGGGTTTAGTTTGGCCCAAATAACTGATTCATCTTGTATTTTAAAATAATTTACAAAAACAAATAACTAAAATAATTTATTTGATTAAGCTTTTACATTCTTCGTATAAATGTGGACCACATCAAATCAATAAAGTAGTTGTAAATTTTGTGTTTAGGTTTGGCTCGATATGAAACCTAGGTTGTTTTGAATAGTAATTAACGTGACTACTAAGTGATCAATGATTTGTACTTCACCATTCTGTATTTGAAAGATCGATTAAGTTGTTAATCCATTTATTTAGACCAGTTACGTGTTATGCAATAAAATCTCCAAATGGTAAGTGTGTAGTCTGGTAATATAAGGAAAATGTAGCGGGTAAAATTGACATTACAACATTTTAAAAGCAATATAAGACTACGAGTACGGTACTACATACAACGGAAGAAACGCACACGACACTCGTTCGACGTTAACAATTTCCAAGCCTATCCACATGCTTGCACACTTGTGGTAAAAAAAAGTGTACACATGTGATTAACAAAAAGTGGATATGTACGTAATCTCATAACCCGTTAAACTAGTTTTGTGGTGAGAAATTTGATATTTTTTTATTTGAAATTATGGATCTTTGTTTTATAACATACTTTTTAATGAAAGAAAGATTTAATGATAAATCTCACACATCGTATAACACAAGCGTTGTATTTATCAGTTGTTTTTGGGAATCGAAAAAACAACCAGATAATAGCTCTCTGACCTCAGGTTTAACATCCCAAAAAACGAAAACATTCAAAAACCAAAACAGCGACATAACGACCAAACAACCATATCAGGTCGGTCTATTTTATCGATGATCGGTAGAGATCCGTCGATAGAGAGACCAAACCAGACACACCACCAAAGACAATAGTCTAACCTATCAAAAATCCACCAAAGAAAGACGAACGGGTCTTTGACGGCTAGATTCTGATAGAGGGAACCTACAAAATACAAGCGACAATAACAAATAAGATAACACATAAATTGACCCCCAAGCTCGTCGGTGATCCAACGGCACAAATCTGGCCATTGATCGCCAGATCTTCCGGTGAGTTAGGGAGAAGGAGAAGAGGGTCTCAACTAGGAGCCTCACCTAAGCGTGGGGGAGTGGAGATTCCCGTCGGCCATTCACCGATGTCTGGGACTAGGATCGGAACGATGGGAGGAAGGTGGACAGTGTCGGAGAGTGTAGATATGATCCACTTGGGGAGAGGGGCACGGATATGGTCGGATGAGCACGGTAAGCAAGAGCATGGTTGAGCAACTCAGACTGCGGAGCTCCGGTGAAAGGTGGATGCATATCTCACTGTTAGGCTAGAGCAGAAGCTTCGCAACGGACGAAAGCAAGTGTGGCCGAGCTGAGGTTGGGGTGCAGGAGGGCGGTGGACGGCGTAGGCGGAGCCCATCCAGTAGATTTGATCTGTTTAAGGGCAAATATGACCATCGTGACTAGGACATCGGATTTGTGGCCGACAGAGATAGAAGATGTGTGGCCTTTATGTATTTATAAAGCGTCTTTAGTATCCTTCCGTTTTAAAATGTTCAATAAGAATCTTTATATTTTGGTTACCGTCGTCTGTTTGTAAATTTCGAAATATTCTGTTAAAATAGGAACATTCCATTATAATATACAGAATTTTCAAATTTTCTTAAATGACGAGATTGCCTTTCTTTATGAAAAATATAAGTAAAATTAAGAAAATAGTTTTAAAAAATACAAAAAAATAACACATAAAAAGACACGACAAACGTACCGGCCATTAGTAGTATTTTTAAAATTAAGTTTTGGATTATCGTACTCAAGGGAGCATATGACAAGTACTCATTATTTGAAATTCGTTATCAATTTGCTTCGTTAAAAAAAATATTTTGGTTTTGGTTTGTAACATGAAGGGTGAACAAGTAACTTAAAAGACAAATAAAGTATAAAGGTGATTGAAAAGCGTTCCAATTCAGAGAAAGAGTAATCCAGGGCATGGTTTATAAAGATAGTTCAACATATTAAACATCGATAATTATTGTGAACCTGATTATTTTAAGAACAACGAATTATCTCTAATCAAGTCTTAACTTCGATCGATAGCATAGGACCTTAATGTAATATTACCACGTAATTCTCTAAAATCTAGATATAAGAAGTCCCAAAGCAATATATTATTCGGTAATTCTATCTTTCGATGCAATACCTATGGCTATATTGCAATTGTGTTGACATAGTTATATCCAATCTATATTTGAATCCAATTTATTATTGCTTTAAGTCTAATTACGATCCTCATCTCTTAAGTATTGATATTAATTCATACAATGTATCAAGCCTATACGAGAGATAAAGCATTACGAGAAAATATAACATAAACTCGTACATAGATTTAAGATTCACACAATTATGGTATTAGAAATTAAATCTCTAATCTCTCATACCCTTCATTATGGAGAGTTTAGTTTTTTATAATGAGAGAAGACGTAGACAAAAAGAAACAATAATTTTGATTCATAATAATCGATAAATAGTCAACACAAGTTACCAATTTAATCATGCAAAAATTGTTCTTCATTCTCCAATCTTCAATCTTTCAACTCCGTTTTCCTTATAATCTCTCCATTTTACAAGATCTACCAAGTTTTTTTTTGCTCTTTAGACCTAAGTTTCCTTAAATATTAGGATAAAATCGCAGTTGGACTAAAAATGAGGAAAGAAGTCATGTTCTTGGAACGGGGCTCGCCACGACCTGGATCCAAACATTGACTTTTTTGCTCAAGTCTTCTTCAAGACAGGCTATGGAACGACACTATGAGAGACACCATTCGGGTATGTTGGTCGGTCCAGGGAAGGATCCCAAATCAATTTGTGATAGGACCATCAACCGTATCTCGACTTAGGATAATCAATTGTTATCACTAGTGGGAGGAAGTGGTGATTCGCTCGGTCCTCTAAGTTGTCCAGATTTATACAATAAGCATGTTCCTCATCCTCGGGGTTCATTTCTAAAATTAACATCGCATTAACCCGACATTGGTAGGCAGGGACGTCACGATGTATACGCCCATTATATGTTAGGATTAGGATAAATTCTATCATCCGAAAGAAGAAAGGGGGCTACGCTTTTGAGACATGTATGACATGAACTTGGCTTTGTTGGCGAAGATGGGATGGAAGATGCACACAGTGCCAAATAGTTTTGTGACTTGCGTTCTCAAATCTCGTTATTTCCCAAAGGAGGGCTTACGCTTACCATAAGGAGGTCACAACCCTAGCCACATTTTGTCCAGCATCCGAGCTACTCATGGGATATTCCACAAGGGCCTCAGATGCACTATTGGGATGGAGGAAACGCTATGATCCTCGGGGTGTCGTGGCTGATGGGAACCGGCCTAGTTGGATGGTGAGATAGTTTGAGAATTTACTCTAGCGGGGTGGATGAGATAGTCTTTCAGGACACCACTCAAACGACTTGGGGGATGGTGTGTCAGACGAACGTTTGAGAGTTTTGGACTGGTGGAATCAGGTCCTCTTAGATTTGCATCCGCCAAAGTTTGTGGAAGCATGCGTGATCCGGGAGGCAATATTGTGGGATTTCAGGGTGGTACCTGTAAAACCCGCTTCGCTTTTAAAAGAGTAATATTTGGCAATCTGAAAACCTTAGGGCAGGTTTTTGAAACAAGGAGTAAATAATTTATAAAAAAAAGGAAAAGGGGTGAAACTTGGACTGGATCAGGATTGGGTCGGCTCGGGCCAATCGATCTTGCGCGCGGCCCAAAGGCCCGATTACTTAACCCTAGTGCGACTGTTCCTCTTCCTTTTGCACGCACGCAAATCGAGGGTCCTCGAGCTCTTGCCATCCTCTCTGCGAACCGAGCTCGTGAATCATCGTCGTTCATCCCTTCCCGACCTCACTCATCGTCGTCGGCGTCCTCCTCCTTCAACACCCTCTCCTTCTCCACCTACTACTTCACCCTCACCTTCTTGCTACACCCTCTTCTCCGGCCACACACAGAACCGAGTACGAGTTGAACCAATGTCGGAGATCTCTCACTTCGGGTTCATCCTCCCCAAGTTAAACCGAGCTCCATCTCGTCCTTTGTCTTCTTCCCCGACCCCGTATTTCTGGGATTCATGCCTTCCTGAGCTCTATTCGAGCTGTTTTGAGTCGAAACCCTCACCGGCGACTTCGCCAGTCTCAAATCTGAAATGGGGGTAGGATTTGGTCGTGCCCGAGTCGCTGTCGTCACAGCCACGGCTTTGCCAGTGTCCCTGATGCCTTCTCTGCCCTTGTTTCCCCCTCTTCCGAGCGTCCTTGACACTGTGCGCGACGCCCGGAGCTGCGACGAGTTCGCCGGAGCTGAGGAAGCTCGAGGGAGAACCTGGGGAGGGCTTTGGGCCGGGCTGAGGACTTGGGCCGGTGGTCTTGGGCCAATGTTCAAGGATTTGGGTCAGTCCCAGATCCGAGCGGGTTGGAATCAGGTTGGACCGGGTCTGGACCGGGTCGGATCTGGACCGGTTCCGGGTCAAGTCCGGGTTCTGGATTCTGGATCCCGGTCGGATCCGGGCCAGCCCACTTGAATTATTTAATTTAATTAATTAATTGTTTAAAAATCAGATAAATTCTGAGGACTAAAGCCAGATCATTTCAAGGACCGATCGGGCTTCTAAATGACTTAAATAGAATAAATTTGAGGACTGGGCCGGGACTGATTCCCGTCGTTCTTTTGTTTAACCCAGGATTTGGGCTTCGCCCGAGAAGACCAGAGTCGAACCCAAACGCGGACTTCGCCCTAGAAGACGGTTTTGGCCATGTCGTCAACAGCTAGGAGACGCTGTTGTGGTAGGGAAAGTAGCGGATACCGCTTTAATTACGGAAAATTACTAGTGTGCATGCTAAGAAATAATAAAACCGGAAAGATCGTAGTTTGGCATGTAGGATGCGAACAACTAGTGTAGACGTTGAACTGTGCACATTTATGTTTCTGTCTTGGGAATTGTCGTGCTGGTAGAACCGGGCCATGTTGTGCCCGTAGGGTTGATTGCTGATTGTTGGAATTGTGTTGTGATGTCTGAACCGGTTAATAAATAATAAGCATGTAAACGAGTAGAATTGACTAGAGAACGCATGATCCGTGATTTGAGTGCTTTTCCCTGTTTTAATTGAGATGTTGGATTGGAATGCTTGGGGATACCGGTTAAGCCGGTGGGGTAACCATATGGAGTGTGGAGACGGTAAGTGATGGTAAGAACGTGACGGTTTTGAGTGTGGTTAAGAGTCTAATACGATCTATTCGTTGTTGTATATCGTGATTGTGTGTGGGCAAGTGTGCCATGTTTGATAATGTGAACCCTTGTTTGTGATATGACCGGGTAAGTGATAGACCGGCTGTGTGTGCGATGTTGAGATGGTCCCGTTGGTATACCGAGACCATCAATTTTTTGTACGATGTGTTAGTTCCTGTTTTTGGGTGTTCCAAGAGACGGCGTAGCCGGGGTGGACTTATACCGAGGGTTAGTTCCGGTGGAGCGTATCGAGGCCAAGGATGGTATGACCAGTAACCGATGATTCGTGGTCCGGGACGATGGTTGACCGAGGCGCGTACCGATCATGTACGTGTGATAAGATCTTAACCCACGTCTGTGTGCGTGGAACCCTTCGTCTGTGTGCGGAGGAGTATATTACCCCACGTCTATGTGCGTGGAACCCTTCGTCTGTTTGCGGAGGAGTATAATACCCCACGTCTGTGTGCGTGGAACCCTTCGTCTGTGTGCGGAGGAGTATATTACCCCACGTCTGTGTGCGTGGAACCCTTCGTCTGTGTGCGGAGGAGTATAATACCCCACGTCTGTGTGCGTGGAACCCTTCGTCTGTGTGCGGAGGAGTATATTACCCCACGTCTGTGTGCGTGGAACCCTTCGTCTGTGTGCGGAGGAGTATATTACCCCACGTCTGTGTGCGTGGAACCCTTCGTCTATGTGCGGAGGAAGTTATTGGGACTGATGATGCATAGTCCGGTACGATAAAAGTGGCGGTGTGCTTCCGGTGGTATGGCTTATGCCGTTAGACGACATCTGTGTGTGTCTTGCCGTGTGCTTTATTCTCATTGGTTGGATGCGTGCTTTCGGATCAGTACGTTTAAGGTTGTGGAAATGGGCAGTAATGGGAAAGCGCGTTGTTGGGCTCTGTGCATTGGTTTAAGTGTGATTTGGTCTTGTGAGAGGGTCTGGTGACACGGGGTGTTGTTGTATTTGATTATTGTGTTGTCGTGCGAGTTCGTAGTGTGGTTGGTTGTGAGATAGTTGTGGGCTTTGCTTACTGAGAGTTGTTGGGTGTTGAGTGCCAAACGCGAGTTGTGGAAAGTGGTTTGAGTTCGGATCGTTGTGAGTCGGTTTTACAGGTCGTGCCTGAGTGAAGGTCAAGAGTTGTCTTGGAGTAACCGGTTACCTGTTTGAATAGTTGTGCTTACTAGTTTGCCATAATTGGACGGTTACCCATGGTGATGAACTGTGATTCAGATCCTTAACTACTTTTTCTACTGAGCGTAAGCTCACCCCCTTACTTTGTTGTGTTTCAGGTGTTGTTCGGGATCTGTACTAGCAGGACTCTCGGAGCTGGGAGCTAGCGAGGGTATAGTTAGTGTCTAGCGACATATTGTTAACTGTTGAACTATTTTACTTTACTGTGTTTTATCGAGCTGCGACTCACGGTATTGTTTAAAGTTTTAAAAAGAATTGTGAGTGGAGGCTTATTGGTTTTATTTTCAACGTGAATCATTTTTGTTTTAGCTTACGTCTCGAATTTGGTCAAACCCGGATTTGGGGCGTGACAGTACCTGAAATCCCAACGGTTAAATTGAGGTAGGGGGATTGGCTGAGGGAGGAAATAGTATTGATCTTGAAAATGTAGGGGATTTTTCTAGAGGTGTTGATAGTAACGGAAATTAAGTTCAGTTGTAAGCGTCAGTTTGAGTTTGAATCAGCTTGTACGCCCGGATTCGGAGACTCTTACCGTACAACATTCGGAAACGCAACCTAGTGAAGCGGAGAAGGATATGGGACAATCTGAGAGTGGTACAGTGGTATTGTAATCTCACCATACACCTTGTTTGAGGACTCAGAGAGAATTGTGTTTGGGGTACTTCGAAATAAGAAAAAGGTAAGTAAGAGAAGAGAGATGTATGGCAACTCAAGTGCTCTTTCGGACTAGTTGTTGGTTGCTGAAGCTTTTGGGCCCAAACCTAATGTGAATAAAACTCAGATGGCTACAAAGGCTTGAGCTTATTGCACCAGGCTGGGTTTTAAATCCAAAGTTATAGTCGAGCAGTTTCAGCATTAATTGGATCAGCTTGATGAAAAATTGTGTCCGCATACACCGAAGCAATTGACCATCACGTTACTCTTGGTCGTGTGGCTTAAGATTGAACTAGACTCATGTTTGGGTTGAGGTCTGGGGTAATTCGGGTGGTTTAATATCGATTTTGTGTGAGAAATCTTTTCAGAAATTGGGGATTTGTTTCGGTTTTGGAGGTTGCTGAAAATTGTGAACTGTCCAGATAGCGGTCGTTGCTTTCGATACCTTTGTTAATCATACGAGTTTTGTTTGTCCTCCTCATATTGGGGCCAAAGTTCTCGTGTCTCTATCACAAAATGACGTGTTAGTTGCAGGAGCTATATTAGATTCAAAAGTGGTAGACCGAGATGTTCATGGGTTTCTTTTTTAGTTGTATTTTGGTACATTTGTTTTTATTTTTTGTTGGTTTCAGCATGTCCAGTGGCCTCTATGTTCATGTATCATGTTTCTAGTCTGTCTTAAGACAATCGACTTCCTTTCCTTACATTGAGAAACAAGCCTTTATAAAACTTTTTTCATCAAAAAAATAAAATTGTGGACTAGGGTCACTAGATTTGTGAGTCATTGTACGAAACGTTTTTTTAGTTTCTAGTTGGCCTCGTCAGTGGAGATGTAATTTTCTCTCTCCTTTAGGTCGTATTATATTTGAATGTCGATCCATCAAAAATTGTGAGTATGTCAAATTCAAGTGCATAACTATATCAACGAACCAAGCATTTCGTGAACTTACTAGAAAAAATCCGTCTGTGCGGCTGTGCCTATCCAAATCATTACCAGAATTTATTATACTTCATGCACGGTGTTGTATTCAGGTATCATTTCCATAAAAATTGATCGCAGGTTACCTTCCAAAAAAACTAGATCGGCTCAAAAAATAATACAACAATTGTTTGGATCTTTTTGTTGATTTGATGGTTCGTGGTTTCTTTCTCAACATCTACCTCACTTTTTAATGTATTATTTATTTTCTGATAAAAAAACCAGCTTTTTAACTTTCTCCGAATCAACAAGTGTTCGATCGATTTGTATCTGGGACCCATATGTCGATAAGGTCACACAATCCGTCTCCTTAATAGCAGATGACAGATTTGTCATTTATTGCCTTTCATGTGCATGTCAATTCTTATAGCCATAGCTTAGTGGAATTGAGTTAGGGAATTGTATACAGTGAGTTGTCGGATCCAGTAGTTTTCAAATCCAATTCACTTGTTCTTTTAGAATGGATTTCACTAATTTTATTTAATTCGTTAAAAATAAAATTAGCATAGAGAAGTTTTATTAGATGGTAATAAAAAAATACAGGTACAATAAAAACACAAAATAACAAAGTAAAATTGTTCACATAAATGAACGAAAGAAAAATATAGACTTGAGTCATGATTTGTAGATACCGTAATAAAATACTCGGTTATTTCAAAAACAATCTAATGGTGGATAGTCTCCACACGGATGATTATTCAGATATAGTGTATAGTCATTATCTGATTCGACCTAAAAATATATCTGGTGAATGATCTAGACTATTTGAGGGGATAACAGACATTAAGGAGAACACCAGATAATGGGGGAAAGAGGCTGTTAGTCTTGTACCGGAGTTGGCAAGGTGAAGTGTGCATCCTCATACACGTCCGATGCTTGATCTCTTACTCATTGTCTTGTGTGAAGCTGCCTTACAGTCCTCTCTTGGGTGATCTTCTGGTGTGTCGATGCCCTAACCGGGGGAGGGAGGGGGCATATCCATTGGCATATGTAGTTTCCTAAAGCACGCAAGAAGATTCCATTGGTTAGGCAGGAGATCTTGTGTTGCACCAACTTCATTTGATCATGTGGCCTCCGAGATTCGAGGAAATTGTACCGAGTAGTAGCACGCGTGCTTTCAACACTCCAGATGTGCTAGTGTGATAAGCAGAAAAACTTGGGTTGTGACCATCATTCTCCGGCCCATCTGAGCGGGGAACCACAGTTTGGTCAGTCGAGGAAATAATTGGGAGACCCTCAACATTCCTTCCTTGGCATGAGGAGTAGGTACCGGAAGGGGTGGCCTATCTCGGCCGTTCCCATCTTGGAGTGGGATGGGTATATTTCCAATTTTGTTCCATCTCGTCGGTAGGATCAGGGCACTATGGGCCTTTGAGGGATATCCTCGGCTGTCATAGTGGATGGGCGGGCGTGTATGGTGGCCAGGCCAAGCTCCTCAACGATGGAATCATCGTCATCAGACCGAGAGATAAGAATGATGCTCCGGTGCTTCCTCCCTGTTGAAAGAGGTAAGTCGAGCCATGATTGGCCTCATCAGTGGTAGATATATCAGGTCGGGACCATGGTGGAGGGATATGTGCACTGGTTTTGGTAGAGGAGTCTGGGAAGGAATGGGGTGTCGACGCGCTTCGAGAGCAAGTAGTATGGGGGCGAGGATTCCCAGTCGGGCGTACCTAGATATGGTGCAACTAGGGCGGGCCGGGCCGACGTCCGTGGAGGGGCATCTACAGGTGACATCAGTCGTAGACATGGAAATGGAAGAGGCGGGCAAAACTTCTTCTTCTTTGGCTTATATGATTTTATAAACTTTCAAGATGGGGCCGGCGACATGACACGGATGGAGGAGGATATCACATGGATGGGAAGCGGCGCAACCGTACTTATGGTGGTGGATGAGGATCATCGACACTTGGCATGGAAGGTGGAGCACGAGGGAGAATCGTCATCGTTTGTGGACTCCTCTCTAGACCTCATTCCGTTCGTCACTTCTACCAATGAAGTAGTCCCTCATATCCTCTCTGCTTCCCTCACCGACCCGTACAGACTCCCGATACATTGTTTGTCGTCTAGCCATGGTCCGCTCAATGCAACAGGTACCGTATTGGATGCCACCATTCTCCCAACCCAGGTCCACCGTCACCCCCACTCATGCGATTCGATCATGGCATAAGAGGATAGCTTGCCTCCAACCCCTATGAACGCCTCCGTGCAACGAGACCGACCCGTTGGTATCGCTACTTAGAGGAAGCATGGTCGATCATCCATTGGGTGCCCACTACTGCACCTCTGAACTGGGAAAGAGAACCCTGGAATCCCCCCTCCCCTCCCCTCGAGACTGGAACTAGCAATTATTGAGAATAATAGGGCACCACGTTTTCCCGAAGGAGCCACAACATCATCTGTTGGATCGGGACTCTGACACCTCCAAGGTGTGTGTAGGGACGCATACATCACCCTATAAAGGTCGCTGCAAACATCTTAATTCCTCCGTTCCTTGAAGTTCTTCTTGAATCCCCGACACCCCCGCAAACGGTCTCTATCAATTATCACAATTATTTCCAGATCGAGACAAATAATGATTATTATGAATTGCAACGGCGTAACCACCCGCATAAAAAATGCCTACCAATAATTATCCCTAAAATAACCTTATATGTAGTTTTTTTTAACGAATAGTGCAACTTTATAACTTAAAAATGATTACATTATACTGCATCAGGGAACATGCTCCCCGATCATTACAAGGCCAGTATTACCGAACAAAGGTTCACTGGACCTTATACTATCATAACCGTCAAAGACGGTATTTTGGTGCCTCGTGGGTAGAGAGAGAAGGCGGAGAGAGAGAACAAGGTACTGGAGATCTTGAGGACCTCAACAGCAGAGGTGGTGGTAGAGGCAAAGCATCGCCTGAGGACCCCTCCCAGGGCCAGTCCCCGATGTTCAGACGATGTGTCCTCCCTCCTGGCGGGGCATATCCCCCGCCCTCATTATGGCTCCCCCGTAGAGCAGCAACCCTCTCAAGGAGGTTTGTCTTGGGCAGCCAGATGCTGCCCCAATGAAAAGGACGGGGCCCAGGGTTAGGTCCCGGATCCAACGTCACACGGGCACCCCATCCTCTAAGCTGTCCATCCTTAGGTCTCGGATCCAACGCCAGTGGGGTGGGACCAGCGTCCCCCCAAGGTCCGATAAATTCCGCGCCACCTTCCAGATTCCTTCCTAGAGCAACGCCTCCACCTCTGTCCTTGGGCCTCCGACCAGCTCCGCAAGCAACCCTCCCGGAGAACTACCAATCCCTTTGGTGCCTCTGTGCCCAGGTTCCTGCAAAGGTAACCATATGGGCCAACACCACCTGTCTACGCAAAGCCGACCCGTTACCAAGCTTAGTCCCATGCCCTAACGTAGCTCTTCCGTAGGGATCCCAAACCCTACGTCGCCTTCGCGGCCACCGCTCACAACACGCTCCAAGGGAGACGCCCCCCGCCTCCGGCACGATCATGCGACCCGCTGCAGCCTGTACCGTCGCCGCCCGAGATGTCACCAGAGCAAGGTCATGGTGAGGCCGGGTAATCAAAGTCGGGGTTGGCCTGGTTGAAGCCTCCCAATAGCGTGGGCAAACACCACCTGTGCCCGTCGCCGTAGAATCCCGGGACAAAATTCCCCACGCGGAGGAGGAGACGATCCAACCCATACTCCGAGGGCCGCGATGGGAGGGGGATTGACCAAGGTGACATGAAACTCAAAGCCAAAATCGATGATGTGTGGAAGGAGGAAGGAGCGAAGCTGGATGGGGATGGCCAAACTCTCCGTGTTTTATCCTCCTTACAAAGCATGGTCTGCGAGGGGGTCGACCATATGGGATAGGGAAGCACCAGACCGACCTTCTCGAGGGAAGCGACGCCGACTGACGAGGACCCAGGCGGCATAACGACAACGATATCAGGAAGCCCCGTAGCGACAAGCTAGGGCTAGGTTGAGGTTCCCAAATGAGACAATTTTTTATCTTTTATATTTGCCTTGTATGTAGTTAGTTATAGGATTAGCGTGTAAACCTTACCTGTCATGATTTTTGTTTCTCTCATTTATTTCTTATTGTATCTACGTTTTGTACTGCCTTTTATTCTATAACAAAATTACTATATGCTCAAAAAGAATCCATGAAAATAACAAGTGGGTCAATCCTACTGCAATATTGGCACGTGTGAGACGTGGCTCGTTCAGCGAAGCTATCGCCTTTAAAACTAAAAAAATATCCTCCTCACTCTCAGCACCAAATTCGATTAATTATTTATTCTTCGAGAGCCAACCAAACTCCATTCTCGCTGTCGCTCTGAAATGCATACAAGTCTCTCCTCAACCTCAACACGCCTCCTTCTCGTTCCTTCCCCTACTCCTACTTTCCAGATGCGCCCGAGGCGTTACGCGTGGTGGCCGGAGCTCGACTTCTCCTCCTTGGTCTCCTCCGTGTTCCGGTGGCCGGAAATCGACTTCTCCTACTTCCGCAGCCCGAGCTTCCGGTGGCTGGACTTCTCGCTGGTGGACGATGTGCTGTGGAGCCTCGTCACCGTCTTCGAGTCCCTCGCTCTGGTGGCCATGCTCTGCTTCTTCTTCCTCTTCTGTGGTTGCACTCTCTGATCTCATCACCTAAATTTACCATCTCCCTGTTTTTCCCCTCTCTTCCTTATCGGTAAGCTAGCAATTAATTTTGTAATTAGCCTGATTTTATGTGTATTTGTTTAATCTTTTTTTAACTCTGAAAAATTTGTGCCTCTTATTAGAGGTATACATATTACAAAATAAAGGAGAACAAATTCGAAGATGTTGTTAATACTGTTGAGTCGATTTTGGATGACGATAATTATTTTTGGATAGTGATTTGTGATAATTGAGCGTGTTATGATTAGTAAATTTTCACAATAACCTTAATTGGGGAAATGTTGAAGTATTATAGTATCTTATTATTTTGTTATCGAAAAGTTACGTTTTTATCCTTAATGAAAATAGCGGATCGGATATAATTCTGTCCGATAAGGTGAGAGGACAATGAGTCATGAGTGGTGACAACTCAACCACTCCCACTGAATTCGTTGCTTCTAATTTGAAACTTGCTAGCTAGTTTCTGCGTGATCACGGTAACAATGGTGAGGCTGAGCTCGTTTTGTAGCAAAATGTTAATTTCTGAATCTTCCTTTTCTGCAAGTGTGGCAAGGACTTGGTGCAGAACCAGACAAAAGAGGAAAGACGGTCGCTCTCGTTGGTGTGTCCCGAAAAGAACGAATCGAGATATCTGTAAATGAACTGTATGATATTAACATGAAACTGATAACATTGAAGAGCATTGATGTGCATTGTAAATATATTATTTCTAGATAATCTTTAATTTACAAAAACACATTGTATAGATCTTGATTTATCAAGAACACATTTTCAGATTTATTACAAATACGATAAATCATAGGCTCCATTAATTAACTCTAGTACAAATAGGAAGTAGTATTACTAACACCGTAGTATAAGAGATTTTAGGATTTCTCTTCTCTCGTTTTTCTTTTTATCGCAATCCCCATTTTCAACTCCTAGACTTTAGTACGAGAGGATTGGCCACATTGAGCAGGAGTGTCTGGATCTCGTCTCGGTCCAAAAACAATTGCTAGGAAGTTACGGCTCGGAGTTGATGACGTAAGATGCCAATGTTGTGGAGAAGAGCATGCTAACTAACTAGTTGGCACCTCTGCCCGCGCCGGCACTACTAGCACGATCCTCTGCTCCGGCCGGGATGAGGAATATCAGAGTTGCACCGATGCCGACCTCACCTCTTAGGCCCGATCTCCTACCTAAGCCCCCGATATGTGGTCGGGGTGAAATGTTCACATGCCCCCCATAACCTCTAGGACCTGGCGGGGAATCGGTGCTACGACCCGCTCTCCTGCCTAATTTGACGGGAGACCCCCTAGGATTGTTTGGGAAGGTTATGGGTACTCCCTAGGGCAATCCGTCTCCCTCGTGTTTTCCAAAGGAACCAGGTCAGGCGGTTCATCGACCTGACACAATAAATAGGAGTCACACAAGTCCCAAAAACGCCTCTCCAAAAATTCGACGATCAACGAGATGTAGAAACAGGTCTCCAGAGCCCCCTAGCAGATAGGGCATGAATCATGATTCCCAACACGAGGCGAGGTCTGTTAAGCAGTCTCTCCAAGCCAGATAATGCATTCTAGAAGGGGAGGCATTTCCGAGGAAGACGAACTCATGGCCCAGTAAGTCCTCATCGGCCCTTTCTCCTCAACCACAATTTCACGAGTTCCTCTTGAGTGAGCTAGCATCCCCCAATCAGCCCGTGACAAGCCTTTTCTTGGAGAACGACATACTTGCATGCAACATAGTGCGAGTCAATCGAGAGATAAATGATCGTGTACTTAACCACCCATATGATAGTCTAGCAGGAAACAAGCAGACCTTCTGTCATTAAGTTCGAAGATGAGTTTCTGTCCATTTACACCCTCGCTCATTTAAATTTTATTTTTTCTTTGTTTTTGTCCGGCATTAACCAACAAGTTTTAGGCTGCTTCACTTTTACACCGATACTATTCTCTTTTTTGCAATAATATGACCGAGGTGAAATCGGCTACAAACCACTCTTAACCTAAAAACTAGAGAACCAATCCTAGCCACACACACCTAACATCCAACATTCCACATGATGCCACATCACCACCCCAATTTCAGCCAAACTCACGCCAATTGCATCATTTCTCACACAAGCAAGGGCATAATTGTAAAAGCATGGTGCCATGTGGACAAGTGTCCATTTTTTTCTTCACCAATTCACTAATTTAATATTTCCCGGTTCGTTTGAACTCCGATTAGCTTCAAACTTGCGCCAATATTTTTATTTTTTCAAGAGCTTTAAATCAAGATCAATCATGAATATATTTTGAAGCACAAAAATAAAAAGGTATATCGGAGTGATAAAAAAATGTTGAGTGTTGATAAATATTCACTAATAAATGTTTTATATCGGAGGTATCAAACTAGTGCTAAATGTTGATAAAAACATGTACTGAGGTGATAAAAATCATGTTCAATTTTGATAATAAGTGTGATAAACTAATCATGATCAGTTTTGGAGAATGAGGGGATAAAACCAATGTAGAGTGTTGATAAAACCAGTGTAAAGTGTTGATAAAACCAGAGCAAAGTGTTGATAAAAATTAGTCAGATATAATTTCTTTAAAAACCAGCCCCGAAATAAAAAAAAATTCGTGCTTCAAAAAAACCATGTGACGGGGATGATAAAACACACGTAATTGAATGATAAACATAATGTTTAGTGTTGATAAAACTAGTGTTCATAAAAAGCATGCGATGAGGTGATAAAAACATGATCAGTTTTGGAAAACGAGGTGATAAAACCAGTGTAAAGTGTTGATAAAACCAGTGTAAAAATGTTGATAAATCCAGAGCAAAGTGTTGATAAAAATTACCCAGATTTTTTTTATAAAAAAAATCAACACCGAAATAATTTTTTTTTCGTGCTTCAAAATATATTCATGACTGATCTTGATTTAAAGCCCTTTAAAAAACAAAACTAATGGCGCAAGTTTGAAGCCAATCGGAGTTCAAACGAAGCGGGAAAAATTAAATTAGTGAATTGATTAAAAAAATTAACATGATAGTTTTACTAAAAAGCCCTTACCACTTATTAAAAAGTGCTGTTTTTTTGCAGTCAACAAGTCAACTACTCAATTGCATCTCATCCATCCGTTCTTAAAATAGATGGCTTAGATTGATTCTCTAGTTTTTAGGTTAAGACATGGTTTGTATTTGATTTCTCCTCTAATATATATGACCCATTGTGTTTAAAAAAAATAGAGCCAAGAAGGTTAACACAAATTCCACATCTTTAAATTATAAACCAAAAATAATTTTAAGTCTTCATTCACCATTTTTTTCTAATGACTTTCAAACATGTCAACTAGAGATAATTACGTGATAGGATTGGGATACATGAAAATCATAATAACAGGGATGAGATTAATCTAATAAAATTGACATTTGCTTGGTAGTTTGACTTCAATCGCCCAATCACTTTATCCACTTCTCGATTCCCTGGAATCATTTTGACTAAAATTTACTTCCTAACTTTAAATTCTTCCCTTTTTATTTCTGGTTCAATGTCAGTACGTAAATGTCATTGGAATCCATTAATGAACCAAATAAGTTACATGTACAGAATTAAAATACATTAGCACCAATTAAGTGATTGGAGTTACGAATATTAAACTCATTAAAAACAAAGCAACTTCACATACCATTATATAAGAAAAATAAACAAACCCACTAATCTCAAACCACAAACCACTTCAAAGGAAAAAAAAATGGCCGTAAAGTCTTCAGTCTTACTCATAAGTCTCCTCATCGTCCTCCTCGAGTCGTGCCATTGCGACCAAAACTTAATAACCCAAACATGCAACAAAACACCCTTCCCGGCTCTCTGCCTGTCCTCTCTCCGATCCGACGGCCGGAGCGCCACCGCCGACTTACAGGGTCTGGCCGCCATCATGGTCGACGTCATCAAGGCGAAGGCCACGTCGACACAGAACCAGATCAAGGCGCTACTCGGGGGCAACCCGGACCCGAAAGTGAGGCAGGCGCTGACGTCATGTTCGAGTAAGTATTTCGTGATCATCACCGCCGATGTGCCTGAGGCCACTGAGGCTGTGACCAAGGGAAACTTCAAGTTCGGCGTTGACGCCACCAACGACGCTGCCGCCGAGGCGAGTAACTGCGAGAACGGCTTCGGAGGGAAGTCTCCGATAAGCGGTTTGAACGGAGCTACGCATGATGTCTCCGTCGTGGCTAATTCTATTGTTAGAATGTTGATGTAATTGAGGCTTCGCTTAGGTTGATTAATAAATTACCTTAACTTAAGTACCAAAGTTTAATGGTCTCAATTTGAATTGGGAAATTTCACAAAATATGCCTAATAATTATAAAAATTTGTTTTCTATACTAGTATGGTTCAAAATTTGAAAAATATGCTTTTCAATTGTTTTAGTACAATAACACCCCTCATTCTAATTTAAACAAGATAAATTATAGTTTATTAATTCATTTAAATCTATTTTCAAAATAAATATTCAGTTTTTAAATAAAATATTTTTTACATTCTATAAATTATTATAACTATATTTTATTTTCTTAAAAATCAAATTATTTTGATAAATATTTAAAAAATATATAATTCAACGATAATTTTTCAAACAAATATATTATACTTCATTATTTTTTAAGTTTTACTAATTATTAAATTCCTATTTTTTCTATATTTTTATATCGGATTATTTTGATAAATATAATTTGGAAGATAATTCAATTTTTTATCGGTAACATTTGAAAAATAATTTCTATTTTAGAATAAAATATATTTTATAAAATTTTATTAGTTGTTAAATTCGTATTTTATTTTTTAAATTTTATTTTGAAAAATAAATTAAAAACTAAAATCTTATTTTCATAATTAATAAATTTAATTATAAATTTAATTATCTTTAAAAGTTGTTTATCAAAGTAATCTCTTTTTTATATAAAAATAAATTCAGATCTGATTTTAATAATTAATAATATAGAATAAAATATTTTTATATAAAAATATTCTTTCCCTTTATATATTCATATATTAGAAAAATATTTTGTTAATATTAGTAATTATAAAAATCAGATTTGAGTTTATTTAAAAAAAAGGAATACTCTGATAATAATTTTAGAAAGATAATTAAATTTATAATATATTTTTATTAGTTATGAAAATCATATTTTAATTTTTTTTTAAATTATATTAAAAGTAAAATATGAATCTAGTAACTAATAAAATTGATTTTTTATAAAAATAATATTTTTTAAAATTTTATTAGTTACTACATTAATATTTTATTAATTATGAAAATCATATTTTAATTTATTTTTGTTTAATTTATTTAATTTAAAAAATGGAATTTAATAATTAATAAATCTGAAAAAATAATGAAGTATAATATTTTTGTTTGAAAAATTATCGTTGAATTATATTTTTTTAAATATTTATCAAAATAATTTGATATTAAGATAGTAAAATATAATTTTAATAATTTATAGAATGTAAAAAACATTTTATTTAAAAACTGAATATTTATTTTGAAAATAGATTTAAATGAATTAATAAACTATGAATAATCTTGTTTAAATTAGAATGAGGGTATTATTGTCCTAAAACAATTGAAAAGCGTATTTTTCAAAATTTGAACTATACTAGCATAAAAAACAAATTTATACCATTAGAAGGCATATTTTATGAAATTTCCCTTTGAATTTAGAGCATCCGCAGTCGTTCAACGATTGAACTTTAAGACTTGAGAAAAGTGTTTTCTAGGTTGAAAAAACCGCCGCCCCCTCATCACCCAATTCTTCATCTTGTAGCCGTCCCGACAATCATCTCCCATCTCCGAACCCAGTCACCATAGATCCCGACCAGCCAAAAGCACCATCCTCTACCATCTCGACCACAAGCCAACCGCCCATCCCTTCCTACCAGCAGCCCCTCTAACGGATTCGATGTAATCCGTTCCTATCTCGTCGTCTGCTACTTTGCGCAAAACAATGACAGGAGTTGCATCCGGTGAAAAGCACGCTGCGCCTAGGTCTCGATCATTTGCGATAGCCCAGGCACCGGCTTGGTCGGCCCTTTGGCTGCCCAATCCTGCCAGGCCACGTCGCGTCCACGAGGGATGTTGGAAGATCAGCGGCTGAGGGATGAGAAGGCTCAGGTTCCACATGCGGAGGTGTCAAACCTCCTTCGGAAGGATGAGGAGAGCCGGAGGGGGTGAGACGGCCTTAAAAGGGCCTATACCCACATGTCCCGGACAGCCGATGCTGGGAAGTCTTGGGAAAACCGCAATCAGAGCACTTTATTTCTGTCTGCTTTATGAGTTTTATCATTTTAGTTTGAGTTGTTTAGTTTCGTTCGGTTGTTGGATTCTTTATTTTCTGTTAGCACTTTTGAAATGCTAGTAAGGAGATGTCTTGAGTTAACGTCTGCGATCAAAGCAGACTGTTTCTACGGATCCATGAGCGCCAGATTGACTATGGGAAACTAGGACATATATCTGGAACATTGGACTTTTACACCATATTTTGTATGGTTTACTTTTCTGCACTTCCTCAGTCACTCGTTTAATAATAAAAGTATTAAGAATTAATTTTAGCAATGGGAGAGAAATAGCATTAACATGCATCCCAAATGTTAGAAGCCTAAGAATGAGATAATCGAGCACACATAAAAACAGGTAAATGGAAGATAAGACATGATTTAGGTGGATTCACAATAGAAATCTATTCTAACAAGTCCATTCAACACAAAATCGTGAATATAAGAAAGAAAAAAAACCAGATGTGTTCTCAAAATGTGCCAAAATTCAAAGGGACGGTGTTAGAGCATCTACAATAATAAGATCTTTTAAAGCGCCAAATGAGCAGGAAGGAAAAGTGTGATAACTTTCCTATCTCTAACAAATTTTCTTTCGTAGCGTCTATAAATTTATTTAACAAAGATTCGATCCTCCACAGCTTCTTATTTCTTAGTTTTTTTTATCAGTCACTTATCCATTTTGATCACAATCGATTTGTCGGATCCAACTTTCATTCAAAATAATAACAAATCGATGTTTAATTTGACCTAACAAGTCCGACCCCACTGCAGAAGGTCTTATAAAGGAGGAAAAATCACTTTTCCATTTTTCTACTTCACTGCAGATGCTCTGAACTAGAACAAATAACCGCAGCACTCTGTTGAGTTCTGAGTTGTTCTCTTTTGGAGATGAAGATCTCAATCCTCTTCCTCCTCCTTTCAACCGCCATTGTGTCACTGTGCATGGCCGATTTGATAGACCAAACATGCACGAAAACACCCTTGTACGATCTATGCCAATCCACCCTCCACTCCGACCCCCAAACCTCCGCCGCCGCCGATGTCCCCGAATTGGCCTCCGCCGCCGCGTGTCTGTGCCTGGCCAAGGCCACGGACACGCTCAACCACATCAAGTACCTAATTAACCGAACCACCGACCCCGATTCCGAGAAGTCGCTGGCGTATTGCGCCGAATTGTACATTCCGGTGGTCAAGTACAGCCTCCCGCAGGCGATCGAGGCTCTTTGCCAAGGACATTACCGTTTCGCCCAGTACGGCCTCGCCGACGCCCACAAGCAGGCCGATGCATGTGCCAACAAATTCTCCGACGACTTCAACGGCGAGGTTCAGAGAGTTGCTGATGTGGCCGCCGCCGTTGTGGGGGTTTTGCTCAAAATGTGAGGATTGTAGAGATGGTTCCGTACGCTTTCTGGGGGAGGTGTTTATAATTTATGTTTATTCTAGGTCCTTGTACGCAATTTTCTGCTGTGTTGTTGAACATAATTAGGAGTAATCTCAAAAATTAAGTGTATTTTTTTTGTTACACTTTCTATATTTAGTTCTAAAATAATAGTTTTTGTTGCAAATTTAAATCTAATAAAAAAAAAATCCAAACATCAATTCCCAAAGATATAAATATGTGGATTTTATTTTTTACTTATTATTTTTAAGTCTAAGTTATAATCGTAAAATTATCATTTTTACATAGCTTTAGGGTGCTTCACTCGAGAATAGAGAGCATAGAGATTGGACCAATACGCTTAGCCCTCAACCTTTGTTGACGGTATAGAATATGGATTTGGATGTCGAGCTATAACATTTTCCTCTTTTTTTTTAGGGTGCTTTAGCTATAAGTTACTGAACCTTATGATGATAAAAAAGCAATACACGAAAAGTGTTCTCTCCATGCACAAGAGAAAGGAGAAGCACATGGTGACGGCGACGTTGGAAAAGCACAAGTCGGTCGTGAACGTGTTGGCGCTGAGCCCTGACGAATGCGTGCTGTATTCGGGCGCGTGTGATAGGTCGTTTTTGGTATGGGAGAGTGACGACGACGAGATGGCATTGGTGGGTGCATTGATGGGGTACGGGAAGCCGATCTTGTGTTTGGCAGTGGTGGCGGATCTGGTGTGTAGTGGTTCAGCGGGTAATACGGTAACAGTATGGAGGAGGGGATCGGGGAGGGTTGATGGGGCGGGACGCCACAACCAGGGCCACAAGCTGAGGGACGAGGAGGAGGAGCATGCTCTACATGCGGAGGTGTCACAACCTCCCGAGGAGAAATGAGAGACCCAGCGGGGGTGGGATGGTCCCGAACGGGCCTATACCCACAGACCCGGGACAACCGGTGCAGGGAAGTCTTGGGGAAGCCGCAATCAAAGCACTTTATATCTGCCTGCTTTATGAGTTTTATCGTTTTAGTTTGAATTGTTTTAGTTTGGGTTATTGTTGGACTATTTATTTCTTGTTTTGTACCTTTGAAACACTGGTAAAGGGATGTCTTGAAGTATTGTCTGCGATCCAAAGTAGATTGTTTCTACGGGTCCATGAGCGCTGGATTGGCTACGTGCAACCAGAACATATATCTGGAACCAATGACTTTTACGTCTTATTTTGTATAGTTTATTTTTTACAGTAATGCACTTCTCCAATTGATTCGTTTCAAAAAAAACTACAAGTTACTGAAAATGTATTAGAAAAAATATCCCTATTTAGAATAGACTAAGACTAGTTAATTTAAGTTAGATACGCAATCTTAAAAAAAAAAATGTATCCCCATTCCCCACAGACTACGTATTAAATTGAGCTCGTTGGTTATTTGAACTATTGTATTAAGTTTCTAAGTGGATTAAGCTTTGATAATTTCTTGGTGCATGCATAGAATTAAGTACATGAATCGGATTAAGCTTTGATAATTTCTTTGGTGCATGCATAAAGTTAAATACACGACCACCATGGAGACTCTAAAATGTAATATTTACTCTCTATTTTCAATGTGTTGCAATTAAATTTTCATGGTACATTTTGATGACATCGTTAACAGAAGATGGATTTGAATCTCTTAACATGCTTGTCAGGTTTTTAGTTTATTAATCTGAACATTTATGTGATTGATCTGGTTAGATCGCGATGATCAAGCCTGATAATTATCACACAGACGATCCGATCTACATGTGTGAGGATTGTGATTCCAACAAGAATTCCAACTATTTTGGGATATTTAAATAAAAATAGTAATTAAGTTCAGAAAACATAATTTTTTTGTTTGAGTAAACTGTGCAACTCGTCTGATCATATTTTATTGCATGTCTATGGTACAAAACACAAGTTACTCAACTCAACTCACCCCCAACTCAACTCCTATGTACACACATACAAAGATGGAAACTTTGGCTTGAGAAAGGCTTGTGTAAAAAAATAGTCATCACAACTACAAGGACTCAACCATAACCTGTATTGTACATCCTTCCTTCTCCATTCATCTGATAAATCTCTGAAGCCTTTCTTGGGGATATGAACCAGCCACTTGCTCTACTGAACTGCTAAGTAACAAAAGAGCAGAGAGTAGTTAATTAGTGAACTAAGCGAGAAACACAGATCAAAATATTTGTGTTCAATGTAAAAACATACTGTGGAGAAGCAGAAGCAGGTCCATGTAAGTCACTTGGAGATTGATTCCCATAGTACTGAGCTGAAATCACTCTATCCTGCAATCCTCCTGACAAAGAACCCGATGATCTGCTTGTTCTGGATGAAACTCCTGCAGGAACGGCGTTAAAAGATCACAAGAATGAAGTTAAGAAAATTTGATTCAAAAACTTGGTTAGCTTTTACTAAGACAACATTAAACACACATAAGAAAATAACGAATTGTACAGCAAATGTGACACGATGATCACCGGGAACTGATTTGGTTCAAAATGACATTGGACGAGAAACTATTACCTTGAAAGATTATTACTAGGAAAAAGATAACAGTGAACACCGTGGCAAATAGGTTGCTATTTGATGATGGTGACTTTGCAGCTTTCATCTTCTTCAAAGCCTTCATTCGCTCGATCCTTGAGCGCTTAAGCATGGCAAGTTCAGCAATCTCTCTCATTAGTTTCTTATCAGCTGCATCCAACGATGGACCCTTGGGAGGTCGGGGAGGTTTGGGAGATTTCTTGTTGCTTGATTTTTTAAGCTTCTCCTTGGCTATGTTCTTCTCTGTAAAGTTCACACACTCTGCCCCCTCAACCTTCGTGTCTGGTGCCTCCATGGGAACCCCATTGGAGATGGTGCTACACAAGCTCACCCCATCATCAACTTTTTTTTGCCCAACAACAAAGTTCACAAACAGAGTTTTTGGGTGATTCTTGGCACCTGAAACAGTGCTGTTGCTCAACTCTTCCCCATCATAAGTTCTCCCCTTCTCAAGATCAACTTCAAAATCCCCAGCTCTAGGAACTGAATGATCCATTATGAACCCAAAATGTTTCCTTCTACACCTAGATTCTAAATGGTAAAAAACCCAAAAATTTCAATTAAGGAACCAAAAGGAATATTCCACAAGTCAACCAACACTGCAAAACTGCATCTTTACTAATTATATCAGAGGTCATAACTAATTGCCCCCAGATATGAATCTAACTTCATAGAGCAAAAAAAATACTCCCCAATTTAAGTCACAACCCAAATTAAATTTCCCCTAATCACAAATAGCAATTCAATTAACTTCTTTACTGAGTAATCAACCAGACAAATAAAAAACCAAATACCCTGCATTTAATAAAAACAACAGAATGTATCAATAACCCATAACTGGAATTGGAAAACCCAACACCAAATTAGGAGAAATTATCAATGTGGCTTTAAAATAGGTATAAGAGCTTAATAATCAAAACGAGAAGGAACCGGAGAGCCTTCAAAACGAAGAAAATGGACAAAATCACCGCAAAAACAACAAAAACAAGTGAACAGAGAAGTGAAATGCAGTGTAATTACACACATAAATGAGTGAAGTATGAATAAGAAATAGAAACCCAAAATAGAAATTGATACCTTGGATATAGAACGGAGAAACTCCAGATCCGATGCGGACGAAGAGCGGAGACCGAGTCTCCGGACGATTCTAGGCGATGAGGAGAGGAGAGGGAGAAGGAAGTGGAAAGCGGATCGTATTAAAAATGAGAGAATGAGGATGGTGATGTTGTCAAGAGCATGAAGCTTTAGCGATACATGGCACTTCACATTTTTCACTCCCTCTTTTGTGGTTTGGCTGGCATCTCCTTCTTTTTCCGAACCCTGTATTTTCATGTGCCTAACTTAATGTCTATTTAATAGGAACAAATTGTTTTTTTTTGGAAAGAGAGAACACATATCTTATTCAATATAATTTCTCCAACGTAAAATAAATTGTTTACGGCCAAAGACCTTAGGTTTCAGATTATATTCCGGGACTCTCGTAAATGATTGATGCTCTTGAACATATAGAAAGAATCTGCTTTGTCTTGTAGAAACGAAATAAACACAGAAACATCAATAACAAACACAATAACTAACGAATAAGCGATGTCAGTTCTTCTGAGATCCATAGCTTTTGTGGCGAGGCGCTCTACGATTGTCGACCTTTAGTCTTGATTCGTCGGGATAACCTGACCTATGGTGTCGTGGATTGATACACCCTCTTACCGTAGCTTCTGATCCTTCTTCAGTCGTTGTCCTCTGGTAGCCGCCGCATGGAAGAAGATGACGACAAGGAGAGACGAGATTCGTACCTGATTTTCACTGGAAAAGGAGAGCATATGAGGGACGAAGGGAGATGCTCTTTGCTTAAGAGGATGGTGGCCCGAGGGAGGTGGGCCAGTGTTCGATAGGGAGGGCATAGCAGCGAGGACGAAAAAGGAAGCCATGACGATAAGGCAGCGGCGACTGAGAGAGCACAATCCTGATTTTCACCGGAAAGGGAGAGCATCTGAGGGACGAAGAGGGAGACTATTTTCTTAAGAGGATAGTGACCCGAAGGAGGTGGGTTAGTGGAAGCGGTGAGGGTGTTCGACATTGAGGGCATAACAACAGCGACGATGAAGGAAGCCATGGAGAGAAGGCAACGACGGTTGAGGGAGCACAACCCTAGTCTCTTAGATTCCGGTAGATTGGTGTCGACTTTGTTCGTTAAAGCTGACGAACTTGGCCTTGCCTAGGATTTTGGTCTTCAGCAGCACACGTCGTGGTGGTCGTCTTTACAAGTTACTTGTTTGATCTTCACGGTTGGGAAATCTAGGTTCAAGACCTTAATTGTGTTTTTTTTTCGTTTATAGCCTTAATGGTTGGTAATTCTGGGTTGGTGACATATCTCTATGCTTATAAGTTTCGTGTTCTTGTTAGTGTTTAATGGCTGAAAAATCTGGTTGTAAAACTTTGGTTGTATGTTTTTTGATGTTCCTTTCATAAAAATGCTTTGTCTCTATACTGGTTGGACCCTCCTAGGATCTTTGAGGACTTTTATCATATCAAAGATTTGGAATAATAAAATATCTTTTGCGGGAAGGCGGTTGTAGAGGAGGCTTTTCCCTTGGCCGAGATCGAACTTTCCCCGTCAATCACAATCATTCGGTCTGTGACCCGGTGGAACGAGACCGATCTTTTTCCGTCATGGGGAACCATTTGGATTCATGGGGAAGCCCTCATTGCGAGGTAGTGGCCTCAAGTACACCCACCGCACCCTAGAGGTTATTCTCACTCCTTTCTGAGGAGTCGGGCGGAGGAACTCCCTAGAACATAGCCACATCCTTCAAACAGGAAGGAAGCGACTGGGATGAGAGGAACAACACATGGAGTTAAAGGACTCTACACGCTCTGAGGGGGCGTCTCGATCATAGGCGAGGGGCTACAAGCACCCTCGCCTCGATCAGTGAGGAGTTCGTGGTCCAGTAAGGGGAGGGGGTCAGCCAACAACACCGCCTCACTAGAGGTGTATGGTGGTAGTGGTCCTACCAAGTTCTGCCACGATACCCTCCTACCACATTGGGGGCCAACACTCACATTCTTGGAGCACTACTTTATCATTTCAGGGGGGATGACACACGCTGGTACCTTGGGAGAATATACAGTCTGTAAAGGCGCCACTCCGAAAATGGGCCGGCTCTGTCCTAACTTCCCGTTTGGATTCATTGTTTTTTTTTCACACGCTACCACAATATTCCCCTCCGAACATCTCAGTAAAGCACTTCGGTATCTGAGCATTTATTTTCAGTTATTATTTTCGTTTTCTGTTGGGTCCCATGTTGTTAGGGCCTTTTATCCAGTACTTTGATTTTTGAACTGTCTTGTGTTCACTTTGGGTTGGACTTATTTTTCCTATCAATATATGGTTACAGTTACAGTTCAAAAAATAAAATATTTTGCTGATAAAAAAAGATCTCAGACCCCAGATCCCGTTGATAGAGTTCCATTTCAACCCTCACAAATACGTCCACGAGACCAGAAGACTACATAAAAAAAAGGATAAGAGCATACTTTCGTTCCTGGAAATTCGGAAAGCTCATAAAAATATTGCAACTACAAAAAAAAAACAATTATTAGAGCATGTACAAGCAAGGGCTCGGGTGCCAAATCAACAAAATAATGGTTCTTAGCCTCTTATATTAAGTGTTCCAAAGTAGTGAGAACGAAATAGGGGCTTGAGTTGGGGCTTAGGTTGTGAGTGGACCAATCATATTTACTTTAAATATGATTTTATGTATTTAAAAAAAAAAACAACCGGGAGGTCACGTGTCGCAGCGTGAGTGGTTGACGCGCGACCAACGAACAAAAATAACGGTTCGCGACCCGCTATTTAACGGTTAGTGGGCACAAAAATCGTAATCCACAACACGCGACCCTCGACCACGAACCATTAAATAATAGATCGCGGTTCGTGGTTCACATCCTAATTCATAGCGTTAGAGCATGTACAATGGAAAGGTTTGAATGTGAGGCTTGTATGCCGACTGGACAAAATAGCGGAAATCGGGACTCAAAATAAGTTGTGTTTTACAATGGTGAGTCCCGTATAGGGTTTCGTATTGTGAGTAGACCAATCATATTTAGTTAAAATATGATTTTTCGTATTTAAAAAGAAAAAATATATGACGCGTGACGTCTTGCCATTGGCTGGCCGAAGGACGCGGAACGCAAGCCACAAGCCTCGACCGGTCCCGTGGTTAAGGGACGTGGGACGCGGGACTCGGCCGGTCCGCGTTTTTGCGGGACGCGTAAAAGCCGTCCCACAACAGGATGACCCGCGTCCTACGGCCCGCAAAAACACGAGCTGGGCCGTTGGGCCGACCCACTATACACGCTCTTATACATCCTATGAATCAAAACGAGCCTTATCGAAATCGAGTTCGATTCCATTAATTTACACCCTACTGAAGACCTCGCAGCCGATGTTCCATGATTGACAGCTATTTTGAAGACAAAACGACGAAAACAGAAAATTCCAAACGGATAAACCCTACCTTGAAAGAGTATAACTTGTTTTGTTGGCTTGTTCCCGAGGACACAAGTAGCGTAGACATATCATATGTATGCAAGCACGAGAAATTAGGTAGTCAAGCAATACACTTAACTGGGAGCAAACAATTAGTACGTTCGTCCAACATTTTAGTTCCATTGCCATGTGACTATTTTTTAAGTTCCTTCTTCCTTTACATGACTATAAAGGATTTTCAAAAACATATGACAATAGAGGCCTTCCTTGGCCAAACTTTACTATGTTTTAAAACAAGTAGAGGGAATTAGTTTGAGACATATATCTTCCAAAGCAAAAATTAACTACTGATTCGTAAAGAAATTGTAGTGTAAGTTTAATTGGAATCAAACTCAATATATCATATAAATTTGGGCAACTAAAAGATCAACATTATTACACATTAATAACTGTGTGTGACCTTAGCCTTTATAAGTAGTTTTATAATCGTATATTTATTCGATGTAGCTGTAGGTTCAACTTCAACACTTTCCTCATGTATAAGAGTAGACATTTTTCTATGAACCGAGGACTAAGGGAGGTGATGACAAACGAGCCGTGGGTCGAATAAATGAAATGCTTTTAGAGTGATATTATTAGATAGTGTAGACTACCTTATATAGGAAATTACAAGGTTCCTAAAAAACAAATAACGTATTATTATTATTTAATTTAATTATTGTAATCAATCATATTAAATTAAATTAAATCAGAATAAATCAATTAAACATATTCTAATTGAATTACTTTTCGTATCGAATCAGTTGTATAGTGGTCAATTCGACCATTTATGGGGGACATATACTTGTGATGATAGTTTGTGAATTGTGATTATAGGATGACCAAGTAGCATGATTTGTGAGGGTGGGATCATGAAAATAAATGATTTGTTCCTTTGTGATGGAACATAGGAAATGTAAGAGTGACCCCAATTCAGATTCTAAGATTATAATTGATGGTGCATGATACTCTCAGGTTTGACTTGAATTGGAAGTGACAATATAATTGCATGCACGTGCATGCAATTAATAAATAGCCCTCCATCTCTTGTTTTCAATTATTTAACATGACAGGTATTCAATAATAGAGACATGATCTTATTCACGTCTCTATCTTACATTGGAAGTGTATACTATAGTGAAGTGACTTGACTCACTCCTTCGGAAGACTAGATTTCGAGCACCACAACAAGGTGGCAAGAAATTACCGTGGATTTAACTGTTCATTGAACTGGCAGCTTTCACCTTCCATCTTAATCAACTAATAAATAAATTTTTAGATTTTCGTATTTATTACTTGCATTGGTGTAGTTAGGGTGTGTGAATTCATCGTCATTTTTTATAACTTTTTTTGAACAATTCACCTTTGTTCCTGCAACTAAAAGCCAAGCTTTGTAGGACGTGTAAATAAGACAAAGGTCATTGTTAGAAAATGGGGGTTTCCATAACTAAATGTCCATGATCGAGGACATGGGTGAGAAGTTTGTGTAACTGTGACAGTGAGTTTCTTATTATCCTTGCACGTATGAACTTAGGATACAAGATTATGTAATCTTGTTCGTATTGCTTTATCCTCTTAGTTGCACGGGTAATTATTAATGTTCAACTAGATGAGAGTACTAGGTTGTCAACGGAATCACATAATTTGAGTTTAAGTCTAAACTGAAGATTGTTAAGTTGACATGAATGTACTCCCAAAGCCCCCTAGAGAGACTCTCTCTTCTCTCTAGAAGTCTCGGCCTCTCAACCCTAGCTCCCTCCCCTCCTCTTCTGGTCGCCGCCAGTGACTTCCACGGCGTCGGTCATGGGGTCACTGATGGTGCTCCTCTTTCCCCTCCCTCGTGACCGGCGTTTTAGTTTCTCTCTACCATCGACTGGTTCAGATCCTTGTGGGACGTTCTTCACATCTGTTGATGACGGGGTTTGGATCTACTGGCTGTTTGGCTCCTCGTCTTCTCTTGGGTTTGATTTCTTTGCGGCGAGGCTTGCTTTTCCAGATCCACCTTCCTCCACTTCTGTTTCTCGGGTGTGTCCGGGCCTCGTCGAACGACGAGGAGTTTATTCCTTGTTTTGGCTTCGATTTGGAGGTTCGATGCTTTGTGAGGGGTTTCTCTCGGCGGAGTGTCACATATGGACTTGCGGAAGTTGCTGGACTTCAAGCCCTCTCGTCTCGGTTTTTGGTAAGGGTTTTCTTCACCTTTATTCACAAATCTACTCATCCCGTATCAGATATGTTCACCTTGTTCGTTAGAACTTGACCTCTCCCCTCGGGTCGTCGGTATGGTGTTGACCACCGACGAGATCTCGGTTGAGATCTGAGAGATACATATCTAATTTATCTTCTTCCCTTTTTTCATTGTAGAACCGACCCACCTCTCCCTTTACTCTACTCCAATCTTCTTTCCCTTGTCCGCGATTAACGGATGAGGCCCTACAGGTGGTGTTGGTCATTGTTTGTGTTTTGCCTAACGGCGTGTTGAGGATTATGGGTAGGGGATGGAGGGAATGGTTTCGGTTTCTCAGGGAGGGGAAAACTGTCCTAGTCTTCCCATGTATGGGTACTGGGTAATTGGTTGGTGTATTTGTGGAGAAAGTTTGAATTCTCTGTCACTAAGGGTCGGGTGAGGCGTGGTTTGGAGGTTTGGGTAGGGGAGCGGATCCGTTCTGAGTTGGTGGAACTGTTTCGGGTAGGGCCGAGCAAAAATCCGACCATCACCGGAAACCGGCAGTCTCCGGCCGTCCCCGTCACCGGAATACCCGGAACCGGTCCTACCCGAGCCAAAGATGGTTTGAAAATCACTGAACCAGAGGTCAATAGGCGGTCAATGGTTTGGGTGAGCCAAACCGGTGGTGACCAAAAAAACCGGTCTTACCCGGTTAATGCCCGTCCACTGTTTTTGTAATTCTTATTTTCGTCAATTTACTTTAGCTATCACGTTCAAGTATTACTCTTAATCCTTTTATGTATTTTTGTTGGCAGGTACCTTGATTGCAAGAGATTTCAAGACTTTTGACGACCTTGAATCTGATTTTTTGTTGTAATAGGTCGATTTTAGTATAGTTAAAACTGATTTTTTTGTTCAACTGTTTGTGTTGTACAACAAAAACGGTTTCTTAGACCGTGTTGTGTAAAAGACGATGTGTTATATGATTATGAGGTATTAGTTGTAGGAATTGTTGTGTTTTGTTTGAAGTATTTAAACTGAAATCAGTTTTATAATATGCAGGTTTATGGAGTTAAGTTAAATTGTGTGGAATTAAGTTTGAATTGTAGGAATTAAGTTGAATGTTTGAATGTTTATTTTAGTAGGCCCAATAAGAAGCCCATTTGGCCTGGGTTGGTTGGTTATAACCGTCCCCGGCCGGTAGTGAGGACGGGCGGTTATCGGCCTTCCCTTTAGCGACCGGTGATGGGGATGGGTACGGGTTTTATGTAACCGGAAAAAACGGTTTGGGTAACGGGTTTGGGATTTTGGGCGGGTACCGGCCGATGCTCACCCCTAGTTTCGGGATTGCTTATGTTCTTCTTCATCGCTTCGTGCTCGTGGTGGTTCAGTGGTGTTTGTCCGCCCGGTGGTGGTCGGTGTTACACGGTACTTCGCGATTGAAGGTGGACCTTTGCAGCTTTGGTTTGGGTGGGTTCGCGCGGGGCTCGGGATGGTGAAGTTTTCTGCTTTGTTTTTAGGTTTTACTGTTTTAATTGTTTGGTTGGGCCTGGTTGCCCTTGGGTTGGGCCTTGTTCCTCTTTTGTTGTTGGTTGGGCTTGGCCCGTTTGTTTATCTATTTTAGTTAGGTTGCTGAATTCATACTTAAGTATTGAGACCTGTTGTAATGTTTGATTCTTCTTGTTGGGAATTTTGGTTCTGTTATTGTACCTGAGGGCTTGTCCTTAACCTTCAACTTCACTTTGAAGTTGTTGGTCTTTTATAAAAAAAGTAGCTGATAAAAAAAAGTTGACACGAATGTAATAGCCACAAGTTCATATATTAAAAGCTATGTGGTTTTGTTAAATCTAATGCTTTACGTTTTTTTTACACCTAAATTAAAGATATTTAGGTGATAATATTGTAATAGAATGCTAATCAATCGAGCAGTTTAGGATTAGTATGAGAAAATCTTGTTTGCCTTTAAACTAGTCACATTTGCAAGAATAAGAACCCTTGATATCACGACTGCCTACTACAACCCCGTTAAATGTCCTGAACTACTTTTACTCCTGATTTAAATTCAATCGCTTTGTTGCTCATCTAGTGCATCACTACATTACATGCTTTTAGTTCTCTGACCTTTTAGTTTAAGAATAGCAAGTGACATTTTAGATAGCTAGTGATTTTTAATTTGCTCCCCAGAAGACAATAATCAGACTTAAAAAAAAAAATATATATATATTACTTCACGACCGGTATTCTTGTCACGCTTAACTTGCATATATATTGAAGTCAGTTTTGTGATTGAAATCAATCTTGATCTCAATCACAAGATTGTATCCCAAATTCGAGATCTCTTTCCGTTTATCAGATATTGTAATTAATATAGTATCTTTATTTCCTTTTCTTGACATGTATTTTCTTGTATAAATATGTACAATTACATAGTAATAAAATCATCAAGTAGGGATCCAATTTTCCCACTTTAATATGATATCAGAGCTGGTTCGATCTAAGGCCTGTTTATCACCTCCACCCTGTGGTCTCCAGCCCATATGCAGATGTCCAGTCCTGCTATGGCCCACGTGTAGATGTCCAGTCCTACACGTGAGGGGGAGTGTTGAAGTATAAGTCCCACATCGAAAGTGTAAAGACCGGGAAATTTTTTAATATTTAAATTATTAAATATTAACGTCGAGGTCGGGATCGAGTCTGTTTTTTTTAAATCGAAATCAAAAATAAAAAAAGGGAAAAGGAAGAAGGTTTCAGACCTGGGCCTGATCAGACTTGGCTTTGGGCCGAGCCAGACCAGGCCCGTTGCTCTCTCGCGCTCCAGGACAGGCCCAAGGCCCATGCTTCGTAACCCTAGCTTTAAAACCTAACATCTGCCGCTTCAGCTTCATTTGGCACGCACGAAGACCGAGGCGTCTTCAACCTCTCGCTCCCGACCTCTCGCCATCGCCGTCCTCGCACAGAGCCGCCGGAGCTCCGTCTCCCGGTCGCTTCTCCTTCCTTCTACTCCCTCCTCCACCCTCTACTAGCCTCGATAGAACCCACAACCCAGAAAACCCCAATCCCCTATCCCTCGTCCCTTTATCCTTGCTCGATCCTGAAGCATCGCCGGAACAGTCTCGCTCGGGTTCCATCTCGCCGGAATCGAGCAGATCTGAGTCGGTAAGATGAAACCCGACCTCGACTCATCTTCCCCATCCCTTTTCTCCTTGTTTTTCACTCTCTCGCGAGCTTTTGGGGTCAGGATTGGGTGTAAGAGAGTCGCCGGAGTCGCGCGCCTCAGATCTAGGGTTTTTCCCCTCCGGCGACCTCACACGGCACCAGATCTGGCCGGAGACGCGCGCCCTTCGTTCTCTCCGTGCCCTGACACCACCCACCGCCGTCAACCCTCTCTCCGACCTCCCTAGCCGCCGTGAACAAAACCCCGAGCAACGCCGCCGCCGCCACCCATCGCCGGAGACGAAACCCTAGCCGAGCATCGTCTCAGACGAGCTTGGGCTTAGGTCGGCCGAGAACGGGCCTTGGGCCCAGGTTTGGGTTCGGGCCGGACCAAGACTCGGGCCAGGCCCTGTTCTGGAATGGGTCCGGACTTAGGTTCGGACACGGGTCTGGAGTCGGGTCAGGTTCGGGTTAGATCCGGGTTCTGGACCTGGTTTCGGGCCGGGCCGGGTCAAAAACAACTTTTAATTCATAAACTTAATTCATAATTGGGATTTAAAATCAGATAAACACCTAGACTTGTCGGACAATTTACCGGACGCACTGATTTAATTTGAGGACCGTTACGGGTTGGACCGGGACTAATACCGTCCCTTTTGTGTAAACCAGGCCTTTACCCCGAGCACGGAGAAGACCGGAAGTAGGCCCGGACGTCAACAGCTAGGAGACGCAACGGTCGGCTCTTCAAGAGGTAGGGATTACCTCGAATCCGCTTTATTACGGTTTTACTAGTATGCATATAGGGAAACCTAATAAACCGGCTAAAGAACTAGTATGCATATAGGAAACGAACAACTAGCGTCGACGTATCAAACTGCGAACATTTACGATTTCTGTCTTGGGAACTATTGTGCTGGTAGGATCGGGCCATGTCGCGCCCGTAGGACTTGTGTGCTGAATGTATCTGTGTATACCTTTGATGCTTGAACGGTTAATAAATAACGAACACGAAAACGAGTTGAATTGACTAGAGAACGCATGATCAGAGACTTGAGTGCTTTCCCCTATTTTACTTGATATGTTGGATTGGGAATGTCGGGGATATCGGTTAAGCCGGTGGGGTAACCACGTGGAGAGTGGTATCGGTAAGTGATGATATGTGCCTGTTGGCGGTGTTATTATTGAAGTATGATTGTGGTTGTGAAAGTGATTGTGACTGTTATGTGATAGTTGTATTAAGTGTGTGTCCGAGAGGGTGTCGGTAAGTGATGGTCAATACGGAACAGTTGTGAGTGTAATTTAAGGGTCGAGATATTATATTCGGTGTGGCATGTTGTGACCGTACGTGGGCAAGTGTGCCGTGTTTGTGGAGATATAAATTATTGGTTGTGAAATGGTCAGGTGAGTGATAGACCGACGTGATTGTGATTGTGAGTGTGGTTGTGATTGTGAGCGTGTACCTATTGGTTGTGGTGGTTGTTGACATATGTTGTGATCCTGTTTGTGAGTGTGATTGCGATTGTTTTGATGCGTGGCCGGTAAAGTGTGAGAGAAGTACTTCCGTCAGGTGTATCGTACCTTCCGGCGCGTACTCAGTAGGGTATTGTAGTTGGGGTACTTGGGTTACATGAGAAAGGTGATTTCCCCACCTTCCGACTGGGAGTCGGTAAAACGCTGTGTCCTGCGAAGAGGTGATTTCCCTACCTTCCGACTAGCACTCGGTAAAACGCTGTGTTGAGCACCGCGAGAGATGAGGCCGCGAAGAGGCGATTTCCCTGCCTTCCGTCGATCGGTAAAACGCTGTGTCCGCGATGAGGTCGACCGCCTATCCTGACTTTGTGTTAGGGAAGTTGCGTGCGGTTACGCCGGGTCGAGAGGGTTGCTCCCTAGACCGTGCGATGGCTACGGGCCGCTTCATTTTGAATTGCTTTGAATTGACTGAGTACCATTGTGTTTTGACTTTGGGTGTTCTTCTTTGTTATGAGTTGCGTGTGACCGTGAATGACTCGACTTGTTTGTCTTTTGGTGAATTCATGTGGGTGGCTTCCGTGTAAGTTAAAGCGTCGTATTTGTGGTTGTCCTTAAGTCGTTTGTGTAGGGGCTGTGGATGTGGAATCTCGGGACAGTTTGTGGTCGGGTAAAGTAAAGGTTGTTTAGGTTGGTTTTTATGTTCTCAATTGCCGCTTTCTCATTTTTAGTCGTTAGAAAAGTTAGCTTGGAAACGTAATTGCATGTCTAAACTGGATTGTTCCCTTCGTTGTGTGCCTTAGTCGATTGGATGGTGTGGCTTGGATTGTTCATGATTTTACCTGTGAGTGTCGTTGACTACGTGTTGGGGAATTGTGGTTGGGTTGTTCCGTGGTGTGGCCTCAGGGTAGGCGTTGTGTGGAATCGGTTTCGGTATATTTGGACTTTGAGTATCCGAGTTTAAAGAGGGTCTTGGCTTTTATTAGGTTTAAAGGTCGTATTGTGTTAAAACCATTATTATATTTTAAATTATGGAACTACATTTTGGTGACTTCGAGATAAGGTGGTTTGACGGTTTTCCCTACTGAGCGTCAAGCTCACCCCCCTATTTTACCGGGTTTTCTACAGGTAGTGGTCATGACTTGGAGTTGAGGACATCGCAGAGCATGGGGCTAGCGAGGGTCCGGGTTTACGTTCATTTATTATTTTCATAGTGACGAACGATTATTTCGGACTTATGTATTTTACTGAGCGTAGGACTCGGAGACTCTAACTCGTTCGTTTATGTTATTTATCTTTATCAGCTATTATTTGTCTTAAATTACTTTTAATTGAAATTCACTAAGTCGCGTCTCGGGTCCGGTCAATACCGGATTTGGGGCGTGACAGAAAGTGTATGGACAAATTGAACACTTGATAAGCATATTAGTGCCTCCACCCATCAGTTCGAGCTTTTGGGTTGGATTGGGCTTTAACATGGCTGATCCAAAATCGTCCGGTGCTGAGTCTGGGTCTACTACTCGTCCCCTAAGTGACCGAACCTCACCGTATTATTTGTCTCCGGGTGACAATCCCGGTATGATTTTTGTCACTCAACCACTAAGTGACTCGGGTGACAACTATCACACATGGAGGCATAAAATTTACGATGCTTTGTTATTCAAAAACAAGTTGGGTTTTATTAATGGTTCTCTTACCCAACCTTCTGATGAATCTGAACTCTTGCAGCCTTGGCGTCAGAATAACGCCCTTGTCAAATCTTGGCTAGTTAACGCCATATCCAAGGAATTGCAGTCTGGCGCTGTCCACACCTCGACTGCTCGTCAAATATGGTTAGACTTTGAACAACGATTCACTCAGGGTGCCACACCACGTGTGTATACCCTTCGTCGTGCTGTCTCTTTGCTGCAGCAAGGTCAACAATCCATCTCCTCGTTCTTCGGTAAATTGAAAGGCCTTTGGGACGAACTGCAAGGACTTCGTCCTTTGCCCAAGTGCACATGTGGAAAGTGTACCTGTGGTGTTAACGAAAAAATTCAAGCCCTAAGAGATGAGGAACAGGTATGTTCGTTTTTAATGGGATTAGCTGACGAATTTACCACGGTTCGTTCTCAGATCCTTAGCATTCAACCGCTGCCGGGACTCGATAAGGTCTATTCAGTTGCTGCACAAGAAGAGTCACAACGCCTTGCTTTCGCCTCCAAAACTCATGCCCCGGAACCAGTTGCACTCGCTGCTCAGCACGTCGCTGGACCACCTCGGACCGCCGGCGACAAACGTCATCTTCGGTGTTCGCATTGCGGGAAGCCTGGGCACACTGTTACGGAGTGTTTCAAGCTGGTAGGATATCCCTCTGACTGGGGGAAGATGGGGCCTCCTTCCCGTGGTGGTGGCTCCCGGAACGGACGACCGAGCAACCACTTTTCTGGGCAACGATCTACGGCTGCTGCTGCTATATCGCACAAGGCATGGCAGGATGAAGCCCTTATCTTCATGGGCCACGGAAGAGGGCTGGGCCCAACTGCATCTCACGCCCAAGAAGAAGCCGCGGGTCGGAGATGGGCGGTTCCGGATCATCACGCGGGTCAGTGGCAGGAGGCGGGTCGCTCCAGCGGACCAGGGCAACGCGCGGGTCAGTCTGACCCGGTAGCTCAGTCTGCGGGCCCTAGCCTGGCAGACTTCATGGGCTGGCTCACTGAGGCCCAAAGGGCCCAGTTTTGGGATTTTTTTAACCCATCTTCTGCCAACTCTTTCGCGGGTAACTTGAACGGAAATCAAGGTTCTGGTAATATTTCTTCGACATGGATTATTGATTCTGGAGCTACTAATCATATATGTTGTGATGCTTCTCTCTTATCAAATGTTTGGGATAAAAATAATTTTTTGCTTGTTGAAATGCCTGATGGGGAGGGTGCCCCGGTCACCGATGTAGGACAAGTAGTCCTTGATTCTATGTTGACCCTTGATCGTGTATTGGCTGTTCCGCGTTTCCGTTTCAATCTTCTCTCTGTGAGTCAGATTACCCGTGATCTCCAGTGTGTCTTGACTTTTTATCCGGACTTTTGTGTGATACAGGACTTACTCTCGAGGAAGCTGATTGGAGCGGGTAAGGTGCGGAACGGGCTTTATCATTGGGAACCGACGGTGGCAGGAAAGGCGTTATTGACGCATGGGAATAATACCACTCAGTTATGGCATCGACGTTTGGGACACATGCCGGTTTCCCGACTACCTTTAATTTCAAATTTATCTCTTGATTTTGGAAAACACGGATTGGGTGTTTGTGACGCTTGTTGTAGGGCTAAACAGACACGATTACCCTTTCCTCTGCACACGAATAAAAGCAGTCGTATCTTTGATTTAATACATTGTGATATTTGGGGTTCTTATGATACACCCTCGTTCTCAGGGTGCCATTATTTTCTATCTATTGTTGATGACTATAGCAGAGCTACATGGGTGTTCTTGATGAAGCAAAAGTCTGAGGTGAAGACACACCTTTTTCACTTCTTTAATTGGGTGACAGGCCAGTTTGACGTTCGGGTCAAGTGTCTCCGTACAGATGGTGGCAAGGAATTCCAACACCACGAACTAGTGGCTCACTATCATAATACAGGCATGGAGTTTCAGACTAGTTGTGTTGGAACCCCACAACAAAATGGCGTGGTAGAACGGAAACACCGACATATTCTTGAGGTTGCTCGAGCCTTGCGTTTTCAAGCCAAACTACCATTGCGTTTTTGGGGAGAATGCACGCTCACAGCAGCATACTTGATCAATCGGATGCCGCTCACAGTCATTGGAAACAAGACCCCATTCGAAATGCTTTATGGTAAAAAACCCGGTTACAATCACCTCCGAAGCTTTGGTTGTCTCTGTTACGTTCATCAACAGACACGTGACAAATTTGGCCAAAGATCTCGCCCCGGCTTATTCATGGGCTACCCAAGGGGACAGAAAGGTTATCGCATATACGACCTTGAATCACAAAAGATGATAGTGTCACGAGACGTGCAGTTTTGGGAAAACATTTTTCCCGGAGACCAGTGTGCAGATATCAAACCACACTCTGATGCTTCACCCTTAACGCCATCAGACACCTCATTCTTGTCAGATATTCATGTTCCACCACATGTGTCGACTTCTCTGCCCCCAACACCAATTGAGAGTGCAATTCATGAGATATTGGAAGATGAGATAGTGGAAGCATCACCTCCTCCCGCCAAGCGTACCCGTCGACCTTCTACACGTTTGAGCGGTTATGAATACACCCTGCCACCTTCTGTCGCACCGCCTGGTTCCGCCCCGCACCAGTCCGTTCCTTCAGCTAACTCGACGATACATCCCTTATCTCACACTATTTCTTATGATAAATTGTCACCAACTCACTCTGCTTTCCTAGCTGCCATCTCCTCAGTAGATGAGCCACGCACTTTTCAGCAGGCAGTTAAACATGAGCATTGGCGTGATGCCATGGCCCGGGAAATTGCTGCCTTGGAAGGGAATCATAGTTGGACTCTGACGGAACTTCCACCGGGAAAACGTGCTATTGACTCTAAGTGGGTATACAAGGTAAAGTACCGTCCGGATGGAAGTGTTGAGCGCTATAAGGCTCGACTCGTTGCAAAAGGCTACACCCAAGTAGAAGGGGTTGACTACACCGATACCTTTGCACCCGTGGTCAAAATGGTCACTGTTCGATGTCTCCTCGCCATCGTAGCTAATCGTGGCTGGCCGCTACACCAACTTGATGTTAATAACGCATTCCTACATGGAGATTTACATGAGGAGGTTTATATGAAGGTTCCTCAAGGATTTTCTAGACAGGGGGAGAAGCGGGTTTGCCACCTACGTAAATCTCTTTATGGACTCAAGCAGGCATCCCGTAACTGGTACCAAAAGATCACTGATTCCATCGTTAGCCTTGGCTACAAGCCCTCAGCTGCAGATCACTCTCTCTTCACCTTTAATGCTCCTAATTCATTTGTTGCAGTACTTATCTATGTGGACGATGTGGTTATTACAGGCACAGATGCAACTCGTATTCAACAGCTCAAGGAGCATTTGGACCAACAGTTCAAAATCAAGGACTTAGGAACCTTAAAATACTTTCTTGGCCTCGAGGTGGCTCGCTCTCCTTCAGGTATCATCCTCTCCCAGAGGAAATATACCCTCGACATCCTGGCTGATAGTGGCTTTACTGGATGTAAGCCGGCATCCTTCCCACTCCCTCAGCAACACCGACTTTCAGCGGATGATGGACCCCTCTGTGAAGATAGTGGTCAATATCGTCGTCTGGTAGGACGTTTATTGTATCTGACCATCACTCGGCCAGACATCAGCTATGCAGTGCATATTTTGAGCCAATTCCTACATGCCCCCCGCGAGGCACACTTGGATGCTGCCTTCCATGTCCTACGTTACCTTAAGAGCAGCCCAGGGCAAGGGTTGTTTTTTCGAGCTGATAACACTCTCACATTACGAGCATATTGTGATGCCGATTGGGCAGGATGCCCTGATACTAGAAAATCTACCACATGTTACATAATGTTTCTTGGGACGTCCCCTATCGCTTGGCGCTCTAAGAAACAGACTGTGGTATCATGCTCCACAGCAGAAGCCGAATATAGGGCTATGGCCGCAACTAGTCGGGAGATAGTCTGGTTACGACAACTCCTCACAGATCTCCAAGCCCACCAGAGTACAACAGTTCCTCTCCTATGTGACAACCATGCAGCTATACACATTGCCTCTAATCCAGTTTTTCATGAACGAACTAAGCACATAGAGATTGATTGTCACTTCGTTCGTCAACAACTACAGAATGGAGTACTTCGCCCGCAACCAGTTCCTAGCCGACATCAGCTTGTAGACATCCTCACTAAGGGGTTGGGACGCGACCGCTTTCATGAGCTTATGGGCAAGTTGGGCATTTCCAATATACATGCTCCAACTTGAGGGGAAGTATTGAAGTCAGTTTTGTGATTGAAATCAATCTTGATCTCAATCACAAGATTGTATCCCAAATTCGAGATCTCTTTCCTTTTATCAGATATTGTAATTAATATAGTATCTTTATTTCCTTTTCTTGACATGTATTTTCTTGTATAAATATGTACAATTACATAGTAATAAAATCATCAAGTAGGGATCCAATTTTCCCACTTTTACAATATAAACTCATGAAACATCCGGAAGATGTATAGTTCATCCCAGAAAAAAATGACGCCTCATAAGGGATCGGATCTCAGCATCAAAATCGGAAACGGAGATAGAGTTAGTAAGCAGATAAAAGCGACGGGTAGGACACATGTTGATATTGAATCTATGTGATAGAAATGGCAACATGCATAAAGCCTTAACTAGTACCAATTGCTAAAAGATCAAGTGGATTATGAGGGGAAAGTAAAAACATTTTGTAGGCAACTGAACATTACCGCTAACAATTTCGGGAAGCTTATTTATTTACCCACCAAAGTTTTATTCAGTGGCCCATTTAACAACCCTAAGCACAAAAATCATGACCGAGGCTAAAACTTGAAGATGGCAGCACCACTCGAGGGCTTGGAGGCGAATATGTAGCGTCCCAGCGCCTCTTCATCGATCACCCCTTTCTCGATCCTCGATTTATAGAACCGATCCTGATACAAAACACAGTCACAATTCATGTTACATTCCAGAAATAAACAGTGTTTTGTTCCTTTTTCTTGTTTTCTTGTTCAAATATCATAAGTCACCAACCTTTAAACTAAGGATAAACTCTGGGGCTATATCTTCTTTCACCAAAGCCACTGCACATCCACCCCATCCAGCTCCGGTGAGTCTTGCTCCAAGCGCCCCGCTTTCCCAGCATATCTCAACAAGTTCTTCCAGTTCCGCACAACTATTTACAAAGGCCAGACCCAATACATAAAGATAGTAATTTTCTTGAAAAAACTAACAGACAACCGTGACCAAAAGATAGGGTAGTTTTTCGCACACATGGATAATACACAAGGTAGGTTTTCGCAACTAACCCTTTTTTCTATGTCTCTAAACCATAAACTTTCTTAGAAACAAAAGTCTTTTGTATAGCTTATTTGCAGTCTTTTAAGTGAGAATTGATCAGAGAGTTTTACCTGCATTCATATAAGACACTACAGCTATGGTGGCTCTCTTTCATGAGAGCACCAAGCTTCTTCAGCATTTCCTCTTCACTGTAAAGACAATATCTTAATCAGATACATGCAACATTTGTAATTTATAATTAATACGAAAATGGAAGATGATGATAAAATCTAGAGCTTGGACATGGTTCAAATTATGATCATAGAGCTTACTACTACTACTACACAATGAAGCAATGGAACTACTCACATGAAGAACTAAGGGGAAAAGTTGGAGTTAGTATTGATTAATACGACTCACCTTAATTCTGATGACACGGTGGCCTTGAAGTCGTATACTCGTTTAGATTCTGAGTACACATGAGAGGCCCTCTGGAAAACAACAGTTGGTCAATGTTAACAATACTTTTCTAAAGTGGGTGAAACAAAAGTAATGTCACGACACACATGAATTCAAAGTTCGTTCTGATAATTAGAACTCGTCCTCATCTCGAAATCCAAGCCTAGAGTAAGAAATACCTGATGTAACTTAAAATTCTTGGCAACTTTTAGCACATCCAGAGAAGAAGGAGAATCCCTGAAGATTGTTGTCAAACGTTCCTCGGTGATTTCCTCGATATCATCAGCTGTGTACGGTTCCTCCTGCAAAAATTCCTATAGAAGAGGCGAGCTATAAATTGATTTGCTATAGAGGATTAATAACTAATACCTTAGTGTATTAGTAATTACCTTGACAGCAACAACAGGGTAGCGAGAGCCAAAGTTGTCGGCAAATGCTGTACACATACTCTCCACATCAGAAAGAGTTTGCACTTCCGCTATTGCCTCTTTTGGCTTCATTCCCAGTTCTATACCAAGTACAATCTGCAAAATAGAATCAGATTCTTTCAAGTGTGAACTGTGGGTTTCAAATATCACAGAACAGAACAAAAGGCCAAATGGTGAAAAGGGAACTTACAGCAGCAAGTCTGCATTCAACGACTCGATTATTGTAATTCGTTGCAGCGGTGACTGCTTTCTGAGATTCCGCTAGAGAATGAGCTATGACAAAGGTGCCACCAGCAGGAAGTTGCACGTCAGTCGCACGAATAGGATTGAAATCAATCAGCTCTGCAAATCCAGATTTTGCCATGACAGAGATCGCCTATCAAGTGAAACGAGAAATACCAGAAACATAACTCAGAACTAACGTCACGTGTGTAATCACGAAGCATAGTAATGCATTTGCAAAAATAATTCAGAAAGGGTATAAACAATTTCATGATTATAAAGCATAATATGTCTAACCTGGTCCATTCCACCAGATTGTGTTCCGATGTGCCTCTCACAGTCACATGTTAGTTGTGCAAGTTCTTTCTGTTGAGTAAGAAACATATTAAACTTAAACTCAAACCAAACAGAGAATAGATATCAAACCAATTTTACCAACAAACCGACAAGAGTATGAATTTCAGTTAATGTACCTTTGGAAAGCCGATATCAAAAGCAGCCATTATAGCAATGGTGGCAGAGCAAACAAATGCAGCAGAACTTGACAGCCCCGACCCTAGAGTGAAACAAATAAATCAGCTAAGAACACTCGCAGCATTCATAAAAATATAATCAACACGTGACTTTCCATAGAGAATCAACGGTATTGTTACCTGTAGGAACTGTTCCGTCAACAAGAACATCAAGGCCAACTGGTTCACCAACATTGATTCCTTTCGATGCAGCATATTCGTAAAATCCTTTGTACCTAATCACCAAACAAACTATTAATTTCAGCTGATCACCAAATGAACTCAAGATCAAAATATTGCAAAAAAAAGCTTTGAATATTTCACTCAGAAACTTAATTGGACAAAAATTAACAGAGCAACCCAACAAGGGAGATGAGAAATATTACAGATCATTGTTCTTACCCACAAAGAAAATAATGGCCCCATCTGTGATTCTTCAAATCAATTTCCTGCACAATAGGCAATGTATTTCAGGTCAATCTCTTCCACAAGAGTAGCTAATAGCTTAAAACTACCTTATGTATTGTTCACGTTACCATAGGTTTAAAAATCACCAATAAAATACATTATCTTTTGACCATGTTAGGTTTTTCAACGAAATACTACCCTTATGTATCATCCATGTGCGAAAAACTACCTTAGGTTTAAAAATCACCAATAAAATACATATCTTTTGACCATGTTAGGTTTTTCAACGAAATACTACCCTTATGTATCGTCCATGTGCGAAAAACTACCTTAGGTTTAAAAGTAACCAATAAGATACACTATCTTTTGACCGTTAGTTTTTCAACATAATACTACCTTTATGTATTGTCTATGTGTAAAAAACTACCCCATGTTTAAAAATCACCAATAAAAATACATTATCTTTTGACCAGTCAGTTTTTTCAACAATATACTACCCTTAAGTATTGTCCATGTGCAAAAAACTACCCTATGTTTAAAAGTCACCAATAAGATACACTATCTTTTGACCAGTCTGTTTTCCAACGAAATACTACCCTTATGTATTGTCCATGTGCGAAAAACTACCTTAGGTTTAAAAGTAACCAATAAAATAAACTATCTTTTGATCAGGATAGGCCGTTAGTTTTTTCTATCCTTATGTATTGTCCACGTGGGAACATATGTACCTGAGCAGGATCAGCAGGATAAGTACACATGGGATACTTTTTATTAACATTAGCAATTCGGAGAAGCTTTTGTTTCTCATTGACATCATGCTTCCTGATCGAGATGATCGTATCTTGGCCTATGGCCATAGGTAAAACAGAGTATCCTTCATAGTCAATGTGTTCTCCGATCAAGTTCACTCTCCCTGTAACCATAACACCAAATCAACCATCAGTAACCAAACACAAAAGAAAAAAAAAGATCACATGAACATGGAACCAAAGGTGACCTGGAGATCTGGCGTAGGCGTGAGGAGGGTCGGCGAAGAGTTGAAGAAACTTGGAGTTGAAGTTATCGAATCGGAGCCGCGCTTCTTCCAACTCCGGTCCGGTTCCGTACACCGGTTCGAGTGAGGAGTAAACCGGCACCGGAAGATCTTCGTGTTTCAGCATATCTCGAACGAAAGGCTCTTTCACTCTCTGCTTCAGATTTCACGCAAAAAGAAAAACACACATATCTGTTGTGTTTGTGAGGTTTGGAGTTGATTTAAAGAGGTTTTGACCGGGAAAGAGGGATGGTTTGGATCAAGTTTGGATAAGCTAAAGTTTATCCTAATTCTAATCTAACTGCTACCCTATATTTTGGATCGATCTTTAATTCACGTGTATCTCGGTCGTACTAAATTTTGTGATGATTATTTGACGATCAGTTTTCTATTTTTAGTAAATATTTATTTGGTTTCATAATTCATATGGATAAAACCAAGGAGCTGCACAATGGAGATGGGTACCTGAGAAAAAAGGCGTATACACGGTCCGTTCTGGGTATCGACTTGCTTATTCTGAAGGTAATCAATCCTCCTATAACTCGAACTCTATGCAAAATAAATGATGGAAATGGTTTTGGAAGTTACTGGCTCCTCCCAAGCTTAAATCTTTCGGATGGCGAATTTGGGGAGATTTATTGCCTTCTGCAGGGAACTTGAGAGCTCATGGTATTCAGATGCCAACTATTTGTCAACTCTGTGGATTGCACGAGGAAACCACCATTCATGTCTTGTTAAGATGCAAATTTGCTAAGAATTTTTGGCGAAGTTGTGATATAGCTCCGGTGTTTTGTGATAGTAGCGTTGGAAAGGGACATGTGCTATTGGAAAGTGCTGCAAGGATTCTCTCTGAAGATGACTTTATTATATGGTTGGGATTATGTTATAATATTTGGTGGGAACGTAATAAGCTTCTGTTTGGAGGACTTTTGCGAGAACCCGATGTTGTGATTATTCAAAATAAGGCTTGGATTAATGGCTTTGCTTATTCTCATAATGTTCTTCATGTTCAAGATGAAAGGATTGAACCCATTCAGGTAATGGATACTTGGTGCCCCCTATAGTTTGTGCTCTGAAACTAAATGCTGATGCGAGTATTTGGAATTATGGGATGGGTTATGGGGTTATTATCCGAAACTGGGGTGGAGAAGTTGTAGGAGGATGCCAAGGTTTTATTGAGGGACCTTTTGAAGCTGAAGGGGCGGAGTGTATTGCTTTGTGGAAGGGCATCGATTTTTGCATAACTCATAACTTCCAGGTCCAATAATTTGAGACAGATTCTATTAATCTCGTTTATTCGGTTCAAAGATATGATATATCTGGATCTTTTGGTGCTATCATTGAGGATATAATTTCTTATTTCCACAATGTCCCTGTTGGAGGTTTGAAATGGGTAAAGCGATCAGCAAATAAAGTCGCTCATGATATAGCAAGGCTAGCTGTTGAGGATATGGAGAATATTTCTTGGGAAAATGATTGCCCATTGTATATTTCTAATCTTGTTCGTAGAGATTCTATCTCAAACTAATAAAAATCCTAGCAGCTTTTATCAAAAAAAAAAAAAAAACTATCCATGTTTGTTCAAATTATCCTCTCATATTTCTACTTTTTAATTTCTTTAATGTAATTAGTTTATCCGAAATAAATGTGTAGATTTTTTGGGATTTCATTTTTGTTAGAGGAATGACAATATTATTAATTAGATAATAGCGTATTGGGTCCATCGAACGATAGATCCCTTACAATTTCAGAACGGAAATAAACAGAAATCAAAACATAAATACTGAAAAGTAAATAGTGCTCATATGCATAGAGGCGGTCGGGGGGTGAACTGCTGTAGCAACCGGAGATACTGATACAGTATGCGCCAACCATAAAGTACTGGTCGAGCAGACCAGGTGATAACAGAACGATGGTGGACCGATGACATCCCCGGTAAGTCAGCGTGCGCCATCCTCCCTGAAATGATAGTAGTAGGACTCCAGAACGCGGGATTGCTGACCCCGAAGTGGTAGGGAAGCATCTTCTCGACTGTTGGCAGAACCATTGCCACCAATCTACCAGGAAGGGTAAACAGCCGAGCAAACCCTTCCTGGGGTTCCAAGAAGTCATTCCTGTAGGCGAGGGTGCTTATAGCCACCCGCCACTGCATGTGATGATCCCTCAGACTCCTCTAAGGGCTCCTCCTCCTCTGGTTCCGACTCCCTCTCAAGCCGTTTCTTGCCCGACAAGGATGGTGACGTTTCCCTCGGCAACCACCCAACCATATGCTCCTCCTCCCTGACCTCCGACTGCCTCACCCGCGGCTCGGCCTCCTTAGATCGCATGGGGGTATGTGGCCTATTCCCCAAGGATCCCTCTTTCCCCCTGCCTTTCAGATACGTCCAGTTTGTACCCGGCGTCGCCTTCCCATGCTTCGCCCTTTCCAAACCAGACCTCGGATCCGCCGGGGCTCTTAGCGATGGTCCCCTTTTGCCCACCACAACCGGGCACACCGGGAACAGATGACCAGCACAGCACCACCCAAAGCAATGTTCAAGCAAATGTTCATATGAGATCAACAAGCGAGTGCGTATCTGAGAGGCCGACATCCTAAACCACAGTTGACTCTGTAGTGGGACACGAATGTCCACCCTGAGCCTGACCTTCATGAAATCACCCCAGCACAGACCTTCCTTGTCCACATCCACCCTCTGGCATTCCCCTAGAGCATTCCCCACCCTGAATCCCACCTCCCTTGTCCAAGCCCCCACAGGGAGATTCGACACCCGGGCCCAGACAGAAAAGTGGTGGAATTCCAGCTCCTGGACCTGCATGTGGGCTCGCAGATCCGTGAATAAAATCAGAGAATCCCTGAAGGACCAAGGTTCTCCCAACAACACCCTATCTCTGTCCTTTGCAGTCTTGAAAAAGAACGCTACGAGGCCTCCCACCAGAGGCTTCGCTTCCACTGCTAGTCCCCATGCATCCTCCAACCTTTCTGCCACAGCCTTCCAGTAGCACTTTTAAGAGGTGAGCACCTTGGCAGCCAGAGCAAAGCGATATAAGTTACTCTGCCCTGTGATTTCCTGCATCGGTACCACCACCTCACTAATTTTCATCGCCAACATCTGGGACCCGAGTTCCCCCACCTGGGAAGGGACTTCGCAAGTCCCAAACATGTTATAGTCCTGACTCCCGTGCAACTACCCCAAACGAGAGCCCCCCCTGATCTGCTCGGCCCTGACCCGCAACCCCCTCAGCTTGACTCTGTCTAGACCCCTGTCCATACCGCGCAGCCCACCGAGCCACATCCTCCTGCCCACCACGCGTCTAGCCCAAGTGAGGGCCACGCCCTTGGCCCATCCGGTTCGAGCCCATCCCCGTTTGCCCGGCCTCCTGTGGCGAAAACCGATGCAGAAGCCCGTTGGCCCCAGCCCGGTCCTGATTCCCGGCCCTTCTCGCATCAGCCATCAGGCCCAGGCCCGGAGCAGCACCTCCCGGAACCCTAACAGGCTCGACGTCCTTAGTCACAGCCGCCGGCGCCTTCCCCATCCTGATCCTCCAGGCCGAGGCCTCCGGGGACTCTGAATCAGTCCCTCCCGTCGCCGGGGAGATCATGATCGGGATGAGAGCCGCCCCGTCTTTGAGCGATTCCCTTGACATCTCCTCCTCCATCGGCCGGATCTCCTCCACCGTTCGAGGAGCCGGACGTCGCCATGCCTTTGGCCGAGGGCCTACAGCCTGCACTCGACGGGGACGACCGCCCTCCCTGCATGGTTCCGTCGTCTGCATCGCCGAGAAGATCAACGACTCCTCCGGCCTGCATGGCGACCAGTCCGCCGGAGAAGAGAGAACCGGTGATCCCGGCGACCGCTCCTGCTCCTCCGCCCAGTCCTGCTCATCCCCGAGCATCTCCTCCAAGGCCGGTTCCACACCAGGACTTCTCGGTCGACTCCCTTGCGAGAGCCTCTCAAGTTCGTCCTCGCCGACCTCCTGCCAGGACCGCCCCAGTCGACGTCCTTCTCCCCCCGTCCGACTCTCTTCTTCGCCAACCGATACCGGGGACCATGATCTCTCCTCCGCCGATCGTGAGTCCATGATCGCGTGCAAAGGACCAGACAACCGCAAAACCCTATTACTAAAAGAAACCCTAGCAGAGCTGCGCATACAAATCAAACAATTATCATCTAATGACGACTAATGTCCTCGTATTTCTACTTTTTTAGTTCTTATTTGTCTTCTATTTCTATTTTTCTAGTTTCTTAATTTTAATTACTTTAGAAAAGTTTTTTTTGAAATGTAGGTTGTTGCATTTGATTATTTGAAGTGTCTCAAGATACAACCAAGTGCATCCGATATATGGATTCCGGACCACGTCTAGACAGACGCAGAACGGGCCTCCCGGGTTAACCAGTGGGTTGTCCCGTTCGCTGTTCTAGGAATATACTCGAGTTTGACATCCTCGAGAGAATATAAAATGGATCGACAGTCCGTAACTAGCCGACCCTGAGGGGAAAAAATTGGATTGTTCCCTTGGATCAAATGCATCATATATTGCGCATCCCTGCGCACTATGACCCTGGATCGAGCCTGATTTCTTACCCATGTAAGGGCATACAATATTGCTTGTGCCTCCGCAAATTCAGCCCCCAGATCACCTTGAGGAATACTACCATGGCCATCTATCACGACTCCTTGATCTGACCTACATAACCATCTCTAACCAATCTGTCCTGAGTCAGCGAAAACAGCTTCATCCACATTAATCGTTGATCAAGTCGGAGGGGGCGGAGACCACCCCGCTTGCATGTTCCTTGCGGGTTTGAGTTGTTTCACCCTTCCTCGATGCGCCTCAATCCAACTATGCTGGTTATTCTGGACTATAACGATAATGCTCTATGGGGCCGTGTAGCATTGATCTCATACTACTCCATTTCTAGCCTTCCAAATTTTCCATAGTGACATTGTCATCTTGCTTTTCATTTCCACATCTGGTAACTTTATAACAAGTGATAGCCAGTTGAAAAGTGTATGGTGTGGAAGAATAAGAAGCTGTAGATTGGCCAAAGCCCATACTCCTTTTGCAAACATGTTGTGTAGAAGGATATGCGAGGTTGTCTCCCGCCTTCAGAAAAGTTTATTCATATCTAAGACATTGTTTATAATTTTAGACCATACCAAATTAAGTTTTGAGTTTAGTTCTCTATAAAATTACTATAGGGAAGGCAATGCGAGATATTTGTTTTTTTTTTACAATTGTGAATAGTATTTTTTGATGTGAATATCTTCAAGACTTGATTAGAAAATCGAATGTGAGACTAACGGACGAACGGACGAATGATATATAGCATGATCGTATACATTGAGAAAGATATTTTTTATTGAATTGAGAATGAAAATATTTTACAGTATTTTCAAAATACGAAATCTCAACATCACATCTTGTAATAAGTAGTCATTTATAATTTTTTATGCTGTAATAACCACTCCCGGTCAACGCCAGTCAAATCTGCGAAAAACAGGAAAATTTAAAAAAATTCAGCAGACACTTGATTGAACCTAAATTTGACCCCGAGGGTCATACCGGACTTAAGTTGACCCCGATATTGACCAAAGTGAGTTCCGGGGGACTCAGGGCAACTTTCTGATCAATTTGGGAAATGTTGACTTTTCGTTGGAAAATTCAACCGAGCGACGTTTTGGTCCATTCGAGGACCGTCTTGGTGGCCATGAGTGCCCGTGGGGTTGTTGAACCCGTGTCTTTACTGTTGGTGTGTCTTGGGTGGCCGTGAGTGTCGTGGGGTTGTTGAGCCCGTGAGTTACTGTTGGTGTGTCTTGGTGGCCATGAGTGCCCGTGGGGTTGTTGAGCACGTGAGTTACTGTTGGTGTGTCTTGGGTGGCCATGAGTGCCTGTGGGGTTGTTGAGCCCGTGAGTTACTGTTGGTGTGTCTTGGGTGGCCATGAGTGCCCGTGGGGTTGTTGAGCCCGTGAGTTATGGTTGGTGTGTCTTGGGAGGCCGTGAGTGCCCGTGGGGTTGTTGAGTCCGTGTTTTACTGTTGGTGTCTTGGGCGGCCATGAGTGCATGTGGAGTGTTGAACCTGTGTTGTTGCTGTTTGTTGAACTTTGCTTGTGATTGCGATTGTGCTTGCCCGAGGTTAGTGACTCGACTGTGTGTCGGGAAGTGGTGTGGAATTTGGCTGGCTTACCTGACAGGGATCGGTAAGTTGCGAGCGTTCTTTGGCTGGCCTGACCGAGTTCGAGTCTAGGGAGGTTGCGAGCGTTCTTTGGCTGGCTTGACCGAGTTCGAGTCTCGGGAAGTTGCGAGCGTTCTTTGGCTAGCCTGACCGAGTTCGAGTCTCGGGAGGTTGTGAGCGTTTTTAGGCGATGAGAGGGCAGCTCCCCTTCCGACTAGCTATCGGAAAAGCAGCGCTGTATATATCTCCAAAAGGTCGACCGCCTGGAGCCTGACAGGGATCGGCAAAGCGCGTGGCAGGCTCGAGCCCAGCCGGTTAGCAACCGGCACTGATCAGCTGACAGGAGTGCGATCCTTTGTGATCTTGTTTGGTGTGCGATTCTTTTTTATATTGGGTGTTGAGTGGTGGTCTATCGTGTCTTTGGAGGAGGTCGTTGATCGTTGTGTCGGGTCTACCTTACGTGTCCGAGTGTTGAGTCGGCTGAGGAAAATATCAGTGTGTGGGTGTCGGTCGGGTTACTTGAGTTTGGGGATGGTGTTCCCGGTGTTGAGTTGGTTGTTGGTGTTACCGGCATTGTCTGCTAATTATGCCGTAGTCAGTCTGTTATCCGTGGTGGTGAGCGAACGCTCACCCCTAGCTGCTTTTCCTACAGGTACCGTTCGCAGGTTGGACTAGGTGAGCTTCCGAAGCTTGAAGAGCTGGGAGCGGGATTCTGGGTTTATTTTGAGTCTAGCGACGGATACCATACTTTTGTCCACTTGTTGGGACGTGGACAAAATGGTGATTTTAAAGTGTTTTAATGAAAAAGGGTTCAAAGTGTTTTATTGTTTTAAAAGTTCACGTCCTGAGTTCGGTTTACTGAAATTGGGGCGTGACAGCTTGGTATCAGAGCTCGAGGTTTCACACCTCGGACTGTACGTCAATTAGGTGGGGAGAGTCGAGTCGATAAAGTCCCGTCGTACGTTGGGTACGCAGGTCGGTAACCGTGTGTAGACCCGTTGTGTTGTGAGTCCTGCTTGTGTTTGTGTGTATGTGCAGTACGGGGTTACTGGCATACTGTTTGTGTGTTGCTGCGTGAAAAGTTTTTAAGCTGTCGCGACTCGACTCAGGGGTACCCCTGTGGTCGAGTGTGATGGTGTTGACGTCAAGTGGGTACAATGTAGTTCGGGGACGCCTAGACCGGGTTGTAACTACCTGATGTTAAGAAATAGGGTTTGTAATGAAAAAGAGAAATTTTCTTGAATTGTTTGGCCCGGTGGGCGTGTTGTGGAGCTTTGGTTGGCCCTGTGGGCGTGTGTGTAAGTTGGTTGGCCCGGTGGGCGTGTTTGATTTTATTTGGCCCTGTGGGAGTGTGTAGTTTTGGTTGGCCCGGTGGGCGTGGTTCGACTTTGGTTGGCCCGATGGGCGGGTGTCGTTGTCGTTGTTGTTGTTGTCGTTTGGCCGTGTTGGCTTATGATTGAGGTTGGGAGACTTGTGTTTGGTCTTAAGTTGTTGTACGTGGGTTGTTGAGTTGTTGGTCGAGTGTGTGCGTCGTCCAAGGTTTCTCTTTGAGGTTAAAAAGGAGTAAGGGTCAAGTTTAAGGCATTTTTGGAAAACTGGCCTGCGCGAGAGTCACGGATCCTGTCACGGATCCGTGACGGATCAGAGGGTTTTGGCCATTTTAGGGCCTTTTTCACGGCACTGTGACCCCAACCGTGACGTGGTCTGTCACGGGTCCGTGACCCCTGTCTTTTTCACCGTCTTGTTTATGCGGTTGTCGCGTTGTGTTTGCGTGACTTGGTGCACGTTTGTGCGGTTTATTTGAGGGTTCCTTATGTGATCGGGTTATGGGGGTATTGATAGTGTGAGCAATAGTGTTTGCTTAGTTGAGAGCGTGATCCCCGTCTTGAGGTTTCCCTACGTGATCGGGTAATTGGGATATTGAGGTGGTGAGCAATAGTGTTTTACTGAATTGAGGACTTGTTTCCCTTGTCGAGGTTTATCTTACTTGAGCGATTACTTGAGGTGTTGTTAGCGTGAGCAGTGTGACGTTTGACATCAGGTTTTGAGGTAGTGGTTGCCCTGGTTAGATCGGTAAGTCTTTAGTGCGTTACTAGTATTCCATAATCGAACGGGTGTCCGTGGAGGTGAGCCTAACGCTCATCCCCTTTACTACTTTTCCCGCAAGGGACGAGTAGCGAACACTGGTTTGGTTGCGGAAAGTTATAAGTGAATGCATCGAGGACCGTGTGAGGGTTGCACTAGACCTTACCGGGGTGACTAATGGAGTGGGTGTTCGGTCTCCGATTTGGGCGTCAGTTTTATTGGATGCCGGGATGTCACACTCGTTTGTTCGTCGAGTTGTGCTGAGAGGTTGGGGCTGAGTTTAGAGTCGTTGAGTCCACCTCTGCGTCCTCCCCAGGGGATCAAGCAACGTTTAGGCACCATCTTCAGCGGTTCTCCACAGTTGGTTTCATCTTTCAAGTTCGTACAAAATGGTGTTTCTCTTATTTGTACAGAATGGCATCACCATCGTCCCTTACCCCACCTTCACTATCTCCAGTCATGCCCTATTGTTGTCTGTCACCACCACCATGGCTTTGTGCTCTACACTCACTCCATTAGTGATGCCCATGTGTCCCACTACGAAGTTCGTTAGATCAAGTCGTGCCACCAGGTCTATGAAAGGGACCTGTAGGGTTCCAAATCTCTCATCGTCTCCACCGCCTCTACCGCCCCCGGTGACTAAGGATGATCATGTTCCCCCACCTCGGCCTTCCTGTGAGGTCATCCGATTGGAGATAGAATCTCGCACGGTGTCAGTATTTTCCATCAATCCTACACCTACGACCGTTGGTCCCGTCAATGTCGTCACCAAGGGCATAGCTTCTGTGGCTATGCCAGCCGCCATTTGACATGAGAGTACTCAAATCTCCGTTCTGCTTATTGGTGACACCATGTTCGACCATCACGCCGCCTTGCCTCGGGTCCATGCATGATTGCCGTTTCCTTCCAACTTATCTTACGGGGTTCCGCAAGTGATCGTGGAGACCAGTCATTTAGAGACCACTCCTCTTGCGTAGCGGTCGTAACTAGTCTAGGCATGTTTCTACCCTTCTGGGGTAGGGTGTCTCCTCAACCAAAGAGTGGCAAGTTTATGTTACGTAGGCTTCCACCGGCACTGTACCACGATGAATCCCCTACACATGCTCGAGGATCAAACGTGATATCTAACGTTTTGCCTAACAGATCGGGATATTTGGGAGTCTCTGCTTCCGTATGGCTCGCCAACTCATTGGGAGAGACTGAGGAGGGTATGGCCCTGAATGCATGGCTGGTTGTGACAATCAACGTTCTGTCTAACTTTTCGGCGGTCAGGATTGGCCCGGATTCTCCATAAGTGTGTTCCCTAATGCCACCACCCTTCTAATCACCAATGAAGAGGGTGTCAAAAAGCCCCTTGTCGTCGTTGAGCCGAAGAAGATCTTGGCAAGGGCTGAGAAAGAATCTCGTTAGGGCCCATGAGGCCTCCTTCAGGCCTCGAGTTGTTCGGAAGGAATGCCAATCCTGTCTGCAAGAGGATCCTTCTAGCAGTTACTGTGTTCCCTATCTAAGCCAAACTCTTTACCCAAGATTTTAGTAAATCTCAAGGGAGGTTTCAACTTCTTTTAGGCACTTATCGTTGGTCTCAGGTCGAGGCGAGATCAGTTTTATTGTTTTTAGGTTTTGTTACGTTTCAATTTCTATTTAGTTATTTCAAAATAATTGTCTATGCCTCTATTATATTCATAGGATTAGATGTGGGTCGTCCTCTCTCTCACTATTCTTCTTCATACCACAATTAAATTTTAATAAAGTTGCTTCTTTGGTTAGAATAAAACTCTCCTTCATACATTTCATTGTATTTTGATCGTCCATCTATGAACCAATGTCTTTCTTTTTGAAATCAAAAGGAATTGGGTTGGGCTTCAGAGAACGGACTTAATGTGAAATGGAGTCCAGCTTTTGAGCTCAAGTCAAAAAAATAATTAAGGTTGGTTCAGTGTCAGATCCAGAAGCATGTGTTGTAAGCCCGTATTTTACAACACTGTACAGCTTTTGAGGCAAGTTGTATACGATTCATATAATCGAAAAGATGGCATGAATTGGAATCTACTTTTGACTAATCTCAGCTTACACATTCACTGGTTTTGGGTATACATCCACAACAAAAGAATACTCAATTATCTTTCTTATTGGGTGTATCATCAGTCATCATATCATAAACAGTGAGCTATATATATATACGTATATATCTATATATGTGATTTTAAAGATACTAAATTCCTCCTTACCCTTGTAAATCGAATGCGTATGAGATTTTTGTACACTAGTCCAATGAAACAGATATAATCCTTTGGTCAGTAGAGTGTAATATTGTTTTTGTTTCGGATAAGTTGTTTGATAAAAAAAGAAATGAAGACCAGTGTGATTGTTACCTTATTGGGTGGTTGTATAATTTAAGTGTAAAAATCAAACTAATGTTCTCTAAGAGTCCCTTATCTCCCGTGTTATCCGTCGTCGCTACGTCTATGGTATGATATGGCACACCTCCGGTAATGGCTCGCGGCTACATGTTGTGATCCCGTGTTATCCGTCGTCGCTACGTCTATGGTATGATATGGCACACCTCCGGTAATGGCTCGCGGCTACATGTTGTGATGATTCTCCTCTTCTTTGTGCTAGTCAAGAGCAAGTTCACGTCCGACATGTTGGGGATAATCGGCCCTTATTAAGGATGAGCACACAACAAGAAGAATACAATATACACATTGGCTACCACAATTGACTCAAAAGACTAGCCAGCCTATCAGGTCATGGGTCCAAAGTATATATTAAGTCTTTCTTTATTCCTTAAGTATCCGATGTGTGACTCCTGACTCACATGTGGACACACGTAACAATATCCCCTCCACATTGAGTCTCATCACATCGACTTGCTCGTACTCCTAAGCCCAACATTTACATGTTCTACTCAATCCCTTAAGAGCCCACTTCATGTGTTCCTAGCCCTAGAAGATTTACGCCGACCAGCTTTCTGGGAGAGTCCACATAACCAGACTTTGATATCACTTGTTGGGGAGAACCGAGCATTATTAAGAAGGAGTACACAACAAGAAACTAATAATATACACATTGACCACCACACTTTACCCAAAAAACTAGCCTATCAGGTCATGGGTCCAAGATCGAAGAACCCTAAAGGCCGAATCTCAATTAATAGGAAGAGATTTGAAGATTCTAAATGATGTATAATCCACTCCCTCAAAGTTGAAAAAGGATATGTGTTAGTATCCATATGTCAAGAGATAGGATAAGTTGACATATGGATACTAACACATATCCTTTTTCAACTATGGAAGGAGTAGATTATATATCATTTAGAATCTTTAATATGTGTTAGTATTCATATGTCAAGAGATAGGATAAGTTGGTTTTCGACTAAGTTTCGGCTTGTCTCCGTCCGATTAGGGGCCAGTTTCAATGGAGGAGATGTGGGTTGTTCCTTTTGGAGTTTCCAGCGTCGCTAGGTACTACAATTGACCTGTATTCGCGGGTAATTTCAGTACATCGTTTGTCGGTTTTGTGGGGTGGACGAGTCAGGTTCTTCTCCTATCTAGCCCTTGTATTGTTCGATGGCCTACTCTCATGGACCTTCAATCAACTCTGGTGGAGAAGAGCTGAAGGACTCTTATCTGAACCCCAGAAAGATGTTCGTCCTCAACATTCCTGAGTCGTCTGAGAGGAAGGGACTCATCTCCATCTTCAATTTGGCAAATTTGGTTGAAGATATCCATCTGCCCCTTTCTCCAAATAAGACCGGTAAGTATTTCTGTTTTGTGACTGTTCAGGAATCAGTGGTTTTAGAAAGTACAATTGAGATGTTCAATGGCTCGAAGCTTTTTGGTTTGGTCCTTTTTGCGGCGCAAGCCAGAGAAAATATCACTTCCAAGTTCAAGCCAAAACTCGTTCAAAACTACTCTTTGAAAGGTGAAGATATGAGGTCATTGTTGAACAGGAAAATACAGTTGAGTGCTTGTAAAGTCTCTGTTAAAGGAGACGAAGTTAAATCTCTCTGGGCTTTGGCCTCCAATGCTTGGATGGATGTTAGTAATTGCATTAGAAGTGTAGCCTTATTACATCGATATATTTTGTTCTCAAGGTGTTATGGATATTCAAGTAAGAGATTCGGGAAACAAGGTGATGATGATCAATTGTGCAGATGATGTTTTTAATGCTAACATGATCGAAGATGATTGGGCTTGGCTTTCCTCTTGGGTCACCATGGTTCATGGTAAGGAAAATCTTCTGCTAAAAGGTAGAGTCTATAAATGGCTTTGCATCCAAGGGATGCCAATTCAAGGTTGGAGTGTGGATAACTTCGAAGAAATTGCAGGCAGATTTGGAAGTTCTCTCCTTGTGCACCCTGAAACCAGTTCAGTTTTGTGGTTTCACAGGGTTCTTGTATTGATCCATTGTAGTTCTGCAAGAACAATCATGGATGATATCTCCTTTACTTTAGAGGATGATTCTTTTAGAATTTCCATCTCTGGATTGAACTATGTGTTAGTCCCTCCAATTATTGGCTTAAAGGAGAGCATGTCTGCCTCTTTGACAGCTCGTTCTGTTGAACATTCTGGCCTTATGGACAGTCATGAGGCAGAGTCATTACTCTCCTCATGTTATTGCCACATATTTTAAAGAGTCTCTTGGGGATAAATATGTGTCTACAAGAAATTCTGAGGAGTTAGTTTTGACGGGAGAAAAGAATGCAATTTTCGAGCAAGTTTTTGAGAAGCATGTATCAGGAAATGGAAGTCAAGTTGTGGATTCTGAAAAAACAGTATCTGATAATCCTAGATTCTCAAAAAAGAAGAAAAAAGGAGGGAATAAATTCTTGAAAAAAATCTCAGTTTTCTCATATTGAAAATACTTCTGCCTCGGATGATTTGATAGCCCGCCAAACTTATGGTAACGATATTTTTGCTAAGGCTATCAAATCTGTTAAGGAGATGGGGTTCAATACTAAAGGAAAAGACGATTTGTTGAGAGATCACTTGAAGTCTCTAAGGGAGGTCAAGGAAAATTGGCATGCTTTCGTTGAGGATATGAGTGGAGAATCCGATCAATGTGACCCTAATTAGGTTTTTTCATGTGGCGTATGTTGCTCGGTTTCCATCCTCCTGGTCCCAGATGGCCTTGCTGATCTTCTGTATTTTTTCAAATGTTTCTCTCTTGTTGCATCTTTTTTTGGTGTTGTTGTCTCGTTTTTTTTTCAGTTGGTATTTTCATTAGGGCTCTTAGTATCTCAGAGTAGTTTCTTAGTAGCTGTGTTTCCATTGTATTTTGTTTTCATTGGTTTCATGTTCTTCATCTTTAGAGTTGATTCTGTATTTTGTCTGCAATTTTACAGCTTCCCCTTTTCATTTCTATGGAAACTGTGGATTTATAAAATCTCGCTGATAAAAAAAGATAGGATAAGTTTATTTCAATATGATTTGAGAGAATAAATGGAGGAGATCAATTAAACATGTGTGACATCAAGAACACACACGAAAATTAATGCGCAACCGACTTGCTCTACTAGGGTTTAGGACGTTTTGCGAACACAACCGCAATCCATGGAGCTTCCGTATGCGATGGAGGGCGGTGAGGGCGGCGATGCAGGCAGGGTGCACTAGGGGCCTCGGCTGTCGGAGCTGGATGATCGGGTCGCCTCTCAAGACAGTGATGAATCTCACGATCAGGGATGGTTGGAGCCAGATGAGGTACCGGAGGGGGAGACAGAGGACTCACGCGCCTCATGGCCGGAGGAGGAACCGGAGAGGGAGGTCAGTCCGGTGGTCTCGGCGGGGCTGTTGACGGAGCGGCAACCGGGGGCTCCGATGATGTGCTTCTCGGCCCTTCTCGTGGAGGAGGAAGGATGGGTGGTGGGGGGCCGGATCCGATCAGGTCCGGCCACTCTCCGCCGTACAACGGTGAGAGGCCCAAGGCCTCGGCGCTTGGGCAGCGGTGCAGGGCGACGAGCGGAGGATCGGGATGGCGGCGCTGGTGGTTGGGAGCTCGAGCAGCTGTCGAGTGAGGGTGAGGGGATGGCTCCGATCCCAATCTCGTCGGGCTCGGAGTCTGCGACTAAGACGGCGCCGGTGGAGGTTCCGTCGGGCTCGGATATTGCGGCGAAGGCGGCGAAGGAAGGGGAAGGAGCCAACAGTCTTGGATGCTAGGGTTTCGGTTACTCGGGCCAGGGAGGAAGTGGGCTTGGGCTGTGGGTTTATGGGTGACGCCCGAAGGGCTGGGGGAAGTGCTCGGGCTGGGCCGGGACTTCACCTGGGCTGGACCCGTGGAGGCGAGGGGGACGTAGCGGCATGGGCCGCCCGTTATGGGTCGGGTCGACCTCAGAAGGACGGATCGGGGGCTCACCGAGTCAGAGCAGGGTCGAGGGTTGGGGCGGTAGACGGATCGGGTCAGGGGTATGGTTGCAATACAAATCCGATACTCCAAAGTGGCCAACTGGGTCATAGGGACCCGATCCTCAGGGGTGGTCCATCACCGGGAGATTGGACTTCTCGGGGGGAACAGGTTGCACTGGATTGCCAAATGGGGGAGATGAGGATTAAGGAGGTAGTTGTGCCGGTCCAAGAGATCACTTGTCGTGGGAATTCGTATAGATTCGCACTGACAGCCAAGGTCCTGACTACCAGGAAGATCTTCTGGAAATCGGTAGTGGCAAGAATGGAGGATGTCTGGGGTATGAAGCTCGAGGCTAAACCATTGGAAGGTGGTCTGGTCGCTTTTTTCTTCAGATCAGCTAAGGAAAGGGAAATGGTTCTGCTTGGGGAACCCTGGTCTTTTTGGGATTCTCTGGTCCTCTTTACAGACCTGAGGGCCCATATGCAGGTTAGTGATATGCAGTTCCATCATTTTTCGGTCTGGGCGCGTGTGTCAAATTTACCAGTTGAGGCTTGGACGAGGGATGTGGGATTCAGGGTAGGCAATACGCTGGGAAGTCTGCCAAGGCGTAGATGTAGAAAAAGATGGGCTATGCTGGGGGGATTTTATGAAGGTCCGAATCAGGGCGGATATCAGTGTCCCTCTGCAGAGTCAACTCTGGTTTCGTCTATCCGTCTCTCAGGTACGAACACGTTTGCTTATTTCGTACGAACACTTACCTGAGAACTGTTTTGGATGTTGCTGCGCGGGGCACCTATTTCCGGTCTGCCCGGTTGTTGGAGGAACTCGGGGGTCCTCACTGAAGGCACCAGGGGATCCGAGGTCAGCAATAGAGAAAGCGAAACATGGGAAGGCTACCCCAGGGACGAACTGGACCTATCTAGGGGGGTCGAACAGAGGTGGCCAGTCTAAGGAGGTACCACGGACACCATCAAGGAAGGAAGGATTAGGATGGTGGGGACCCCGTGAAGCTGGGGAGGAGGAGGGGCTAGGGGGTTGGCTGCCAAGGGCTTAGACACCGTCACTATCTGGGAATAAAAGGATATTGAGGGAGGAGGATCCGGAGGAGGATGAGGACTCGGCGGCATCAAACGAGGGGTCAGCTACAGCGGCGGGGGGCTTCAAGCACCCTCGCCTCCAGGAATGAGTCTTAAAGGGGCCAGGGAGGGTTTGGTCGGATGTACCTTCTCCCTGGTGTATAGGTGGCATTGGTATCACCAACAGCTGATGAATTACTTATCTACCACTTCGGGGTCAACAATCCCGCGTTCAGGAGCCCTACCATTATCACTCAAGGGAGGACGACGCACGCTGACATACCGGGGGAGTAATTGGTCCACCACTGCTTGTTTATCCTCTGATCTGCTCGATCAGTTTCTTCTGGTTGGAGTATACTGTATCGGTGTCCTCGGACGCTACCGCAGTCCCGCCCCCCGACCGCAATCATGTCTAAGAGCACATTTAATTATTCTGCACTTGTCTTTCCAATTATGATAGTTTGGTTTATATACGGTGATTCTTACGTTTGTGGACACCAGATTACTTTAATTTAATAATATCATCATTTCCTCTCAAAAAAAAGAAAAGATCACACACGAAAAGTAGGAGTGTTCAGTTAATTAGAAGAAACTAAAAAGGATAAGATAAGGCTAAGTTAATTGACATGGTAACTAGCAAAAAACTAAAGACACAAAAGCCCTAGACTCAGAATAGGCATATTTGCTTCCGGAAAAGAATCTGAACATGTCAAATGACTAGATAAGATAGAGGCTCACTCCAAAATATCTGCACTAAGTGTAAGATAAAAAATAAAATAAAGAGAAAATAAAATTATATATAAATAATCTAATATTAGTTTTGGCAGCCTCGGTAAAATTTTCTTTACATATATATTAATTCAGTTGGGACTATCAATTATTGTAGATATATGTAGTCAGTCGTGAGACAACCAAGGGTTCTCCTGTTTAGCTGGTCAGATACTTGAACTTAGCCACCGAGACTCCACTCAAGATTGTTTTAAGTGATTATTCCGGACAAAACATCTATTCTTGTAAGAATTGGGAGTTGAGTGCATATGAAAGCAAATAACCAAATGGTGGTTCAATTTGATCACTAATCTTTTGAGCATTTACCTCTCAAATGAAATTAAGTGTTATTTAACATGTGATTACTAATTGGACCTTTTTATTTTCTTTAGAGAGAGAGAACAATCCTTGCATGCCTTAAGGGATGCTTTGAGGATCAAAATCTGGGGGGACAAAAATCAGAGAATATTCACCAGAAATATGAACTTTGTTGCTGTGTCTATCTTTGATTGTTCGATCTTTCTTTTTTCTTTCTCAAAATCAATATATATATTTTTCCTGTTGATGACCTCTCTCTCTCTATATATATACCAATGCTTGTCTTCTTTTTCATATATAGAGAAGTCACTGCATAATCACAGTGCCCTCTTCAACACATTCAGATTCTCACAGCTGATCATATTCTTGTGCTGCATGTTATGGCATGCGTTAGCTATTATATATGCTCATTTTTGGATATCTCATTTTTCAGTGCCAATTTTTGTGCTACTATATATATATGATTCTCTCAACTGCCCCGAATATAATCAGCTTTAATTTCCAACCTCTTTTATCATGCCAGTCACATATATAAATGCTAGTAAATAAATTACAAAAATGCATGTTCTATATTTTTATCACTAAAGAACAATGTATATAAGAGAAAAATTCTAATAATGAAGATTTATGTTATCAACCATGTATATTAGGAAAGATCTCGCTTTCTTGAAATTGTACAACTAGACAAGTTAAAAAGACATCTGATACATGAGAAAACAAGATAAATTACAAAACGATAAAAGAACGATAATTATTTTATCATCTTTCTATTTAAACTTTATAATAGAAAAATAGAGGTAAATGTTTCCCACTTTCCCCATCATAAAAATGAGGTATATGAGATTCTGGAAACCCCACTATAACATAAAAAAATTCATCAGAAACTTTTTCAAAACTTTTAGAAGTTTATATTAAGTTCTACTTCTAACTTTGAACTCAAACAATATTGTCTTATAGTCTAATTGTGTATGCGCATAACTTTTAATATATATAGTCCCTAATTTCTTCACTTATGATGAGAGTATAAAGCTACTTTTCAAAATGAATCATAACTCTGAAATGTATATTATTTCTATTGTTTTTCTATCAGTGATATATATGATCATATATGGCCATACATGCACCATAAGTATCACAGTCCATGCATCCTGACTACGTATGCATGTCTCATAGCTATAGCTAGGTATAGAGTCATATTGCAATTCCTAGATTTTGAAAACTTTTTTATTTGTTTTACAAATAATGTGTACATGCTTCTTTATGAACATAAAAGAAAGATTGATAAAGGTAGGAAGCAAGTACAGTTACATTGGCCTTTTCATGGAGAAAGTATAGACATGAGGCCTGAAAGCAAAGCTTGTATGGGCTATAATTGGCATGGTATTGAAGAGAAGCCAAAATGCCAAGCACACAAGCAAGTGGCATGACAAGCTAGGTCTGGAAAATAGGTTTCTAAAAATCTCTTGAGCAATATATATGCAAACCCAACCAAACCCATATATGTGCATATTCACAATATCTTATCACCATTCTCACAATCAATAACCATACTTGATTCATGCTACTCAAAATCCAAGCTTGCCAACACCACAAGCAAGCCACAATATATACATCACCTTTCAATGAGTACTCACAACCCATTTGCAACCCACATCATTCATCATTGTATGTATATATAGTGTTACATACAAAGAGAAGAAGAAGAAGAACCAAAAAGAAGGATTAAGGGTTCAAATTAATTACATATACTATTTATACATCCATTCATATTGAAGAGATAAGGCATTAGTTTAAGAGTAATAAGTAGCAGAAAAAAGAACTCAAGAGCCATTCCATTCCATATCTCTTTTGAGATAGCTAGGGTTTCACTTAAGAAGCTAGTAAGAACAAGTTCCCAAGTTCATAGGAATTTACAGAGGATGAAAAGAAAGGGAAAGGTAGAGAGAAGGATTTCAAAGATAATATGCATAGTCCCATAACCCTAACCCTAGAGATTCTGACAAATATGCCCCTCCCCATTTGTATAGAGATGTTCCAATAATAACATATATAATATATAGTGCAACCAAGTTCTGATCAACATAAAGAAGAAGAAGAATATATCAAGATGATAAAGGAGAGGAAGAAGAAGGACCAAGAAATGAGATGATACACATAAAAAAAAACAAGTATCTCCAGAATTAATTGAATATAATCTCCTCTACATACATATAAAAATAAAAGAAGAAAAAAACTAGCTTATATAAGTCCAAAGTCTGTAATGGTGTGAATTGGGTTCTCTTCCATATCGATCTCTCTATATAGCCAGTGCATCAAGAGAACCGAATTAACCCAACAAAAAATAAAATAAGAGCACAAGATGGATCATGATTCATGAGTAGTGCTAGCTAGTGATGGATCGACCCTTCGTCAGCAGAAATTAACGTACCAGTATATTTAGTACTAGCTAGCTTATCAAACTTCGTATACACTACTGTTGCTCTTCTTCTTCTTCCTTTGGATCCTTGCGCACCTGGCACGGCACGATGTCCTGAAGAAGCCCGAGATTGCCCGCGAATGACGACGAGGAAGGATCATTTAAGAAGCGCGTGCGCGGCCGGAAGAAGTTGGTGGGAAATGACGCCGCCAGATTAAGAGAGGGTGTTGGCGGAGGCGGCGGTTGTATTGAGGAGGAAGACGGGGAGGCGGATGGAGAGTTGTTGTTGTTGAAGATGTTGGGGAAGGGTCGTTGTTGGAAGTAGTGGGGTTGGGGGAGGAGGAGGGAGGAGGACATGAGGTGGCTGATGCCGAAGCCGGCGGCGGAGGCGGAGGCGCCGCGGGGAGTGACGGGGCTGGGGTGGGTGTGCTGCCCCTCGTAGGTGGTCACCACCGTGGACGGGTCGTTGGAGCACCGCTCCACTCTCTTCTTCACTCCACATCCGCCGCTAGTGCAACGATAATAGCTCCTGTAACAACCAAATATATTTGCTATTAATTTTTATTCTGAGTCTTGTTCGGCAAGCAACCGAGATCTCGTAAATATATAAAATTAATATTAATTAATAACGGGACGGGACGGGATTGGGATTGAAATCGAAGAGTGTGTAGAAACCTGGGATAGGGGCTGTTCTTGACCGCCTTTTGACCGTACTTCCTCCATCTGTACCCGTCGTCTAGATGATCCACCTCACTCTTCGTCATGAACGCGAATCTCGGCTCTCTCTTCTTCTGATTCTTCTTCTTCGCCTTCAACCTATTTATTTTTCAATTTTTAATCAATATTTACAACAAACAACAACAAAAAATAGAAATCAATCGGATAAAACAAAAGATTAAACTCTCACTGCTTTTTGGTCGTCTCGTGTTCGTTCTCCTCATCCTCCGCGTGTTTCGCCTGCTCCTCGTTTCCGGCTTCGTTCGAGGACGACGAGATCGACATCGACGACGAGTTAGGCGTGGCCGGATTGTTCAGCACCTCGGAAGTGGACGCCGGAGACGGGAGCGGCTGCTGGGGTTGAGGTTGGGGAAGAGATGTGGTGGTGGTGGTGGAGTCGTGGAACATATCGAGTAATGAAATCGGAGCGTAGTCTTGGATGCCGAGCAAGTCCATGAAGGAGGCCTTATCGTGCTCAGCCTCGCAGATATTGTTAATCGGCATCATGTCGAAGATGCCGCCGGCGGAGGAAGAAGAAGAGTAACCGTACCCAAAACCCGCCGGAATCTCGTCGGAAAAGATCGAATTCGCCATGGAAACTGGTTTGTCTTTGTTCTCTGGCTTCTCACCCTCCATCTATTGATCCACAGCACAGCACATATTCTTCATTTGTAGCCAAGCCTCTCTCTGGTTCTCTTCTCTTCTGTTTGTGTGTGAAACCAAATAGAAATAGAAACTCAAAGAGAGAGAAATATAGAATTTGTTTTTGCCTCTTTTTCAAGTGTGAATAAGGATTTTGGTTTTTGGAGAACAGCTTGGGATGGAGAGGTTTCCCACCAAGGACGACCGGCACGTGCCGGTCACGGGTCTCCGTACTGGGGGAAGGTGGGGATGGGCCGGTGCTGCTACATTTATTGCCCCCAAGGGTCCACCGTGGCATACGCGCATGTTTTGACCGGTTCCCGGTCACGCGTCGGTCGACCAAACAAAATAACAAATCTTATTTTCTATATTTATATTTATTAATTAACAATTTACTCACTTTTTTAATTTGAGTTTGTTTGGCGCCCCATCATTTCGCTTTCTCCCACTCCTTTTCGTTATTTTACTCTCAACATTTTATTATGTGACAAAAATGTCCTTTTCACCTTGCATTGGGCCAATTATTTATTTCATGTGCGATTATAGGCTTCTCAAAATTAGATGGTTATTATTATCTGAGTTAATAATGTTGACCGGAGGGCAGTTTCGTAATAACGCTAACTCATTGGAGACAAAAATCAGAACATGGGAAAAAAAGGAGGACGAAGAAAAGTAACTTTTACGGGAAATGGAGTAATTAAAAATGAAAAGGGAGAGAAGGTTGAAATATAACCGCCGAGTCAATGGAAGAAAAGGGGAGGGTAGAAAAGAGAAGCACGTGCGGTAAGGGTATGGGAACTGTGGTCCGAATGCCTGACACGTGATGAGCAGCTGACACAATTACCGCGTCACCAACTCACCATCGCTTCTTCTTCTCCGACAACCGCATCACAATCGACCGGCTACCACTTATTTTGTCTTCTTTATGGTTTTCTCCTGCTTGATAACTTTTTTTACAGTAAAGTTTACTTAAAGGGGTAATGGTAAAAATGATAGAATTATTTGTTTATTCCAAATGAGAGTGTGATCATATTGGAGAGATTTGCTCAACGTAATAATGAGTATTCCTTTTAATTTATGGGTTAAGTTTAACAAAATCAATACGTAACATGCATGATGTTCATGGGTATTGATTTTTCCAAATTAGTATTTTGATCTCTCTAATTCAAAAATAAGTGAAAAATATCCGAGCAACTACATAATCATATTCTACTTGACCCAAATGAGACAATTGGGGCATCACGAGGTGTCCCAGAGTAGCCACACTAACCCCATCGGAATCAGATTCTACTTGACCCCCAACCTTTTCAATTTCTTAAAAAACCCTTGACATCCTGTCGAGACAACACAAATTTGACCGAGTCGAGACGGACTAAGTTATTTGGACCTCTTGTGCCACTCACCTTAAGAATATGGAACCCCCTAGCTAGATTGTCATAATAGTCGGGTATTATTGCAATAGGTACAACGTTTCAGTTTTCACCGGAAATGTGTCTTACCCTTCCATATTTTACTTATTGTATGTTGCCTTTTTATTTTTCTGAAGTTCATTAATAAAATATTCCGATTATGCTGAAAAAATTATTGTAAACTAAAAGAACAAAATCGCGTCCAACTGAGTTCGAGCTTGAACGTTTATGATCGAGCGAAGCCCTAGCTAAACTAGACTCGGTTTGATTTATTTACCCTATGGTAGCAGCATCAGGTGATTCTCTCAATTTTCACGTTCAATTCACAAGCGGGACTTGTATGGTTACACTTAACTTTACATCAGACGCATCCCTTTTTTGATCTCGTGTCGAACAAATCATTAAAATTCTACTTTGAAATAAATAAATCCCATTAAAATTAACTAACATTAAAACAAACATATAAAAGTTCCCCGATATGAAGTTATATACTAATGATTATGCACAAAAATGAATAAATGTTTACTTCATTATCGTAAAAACTATTATTATATATTTCTCATTTTCTGTAGTATACAAAATTCAACTCTATAATTTGTGTGATTATCTTTTAGTATCTATATTTGAAGGTGAACATGATTACTATATTGTATTGTCTCTTGGCAGTTCTATGCTTTAACTTATTTAAGTTACTCACCAATAGTTTATTTGATAAATAAAACAAGAAGGAACATATATGGAAGAAATTTAAATGAAATTCTAGTTCTAATATGGATGATATACAAAAACATTGAACGGTGGACAATTGAGGAAAAGAATGGAGTAGACAAAAAATGGGAGAAGAAGTGAGTATCTAAAATAGAGCCAAAAAGATGAAAGACTCGTTGCAAATTACATGCACAGTCCGCATCATGACTACGTATGATAACCTCTCGACTCACGCACGAAACTCTATCAATCATGCCCAATTCCAAGCTTGCCTAATAATACGATTCCAAGTCATCATGGCAACCTTTCTAAGGTACAACCTATGTATCACAGTCGAGGAAACGAATGACGTCATAAATAAATACGAAGTTTGAAAAATTATGGTGGGGAGGGTAGAATCGTAATATTGGGGACGTTGTTTTGTTTACGTGAAAGTAACACTCAACTCTTCTCGGCCCAGAATACAAGAGTCCGGGTCGCAATCCGACAACAACTCCGGATGTGGGGTCAGGATTAGTGTCGGTCCACTACGTGTCAACATCTGGTTAGCCACTGCGGCTCCATGAATGCTTGTCGTTCCGTTAAACGTGTCTTGCTTCCACGGCTGCGATGTTTTTAAAAACCAAGGGCCTTCAAAGCACATGGACTTTACGCGGTTTTAGTATATTCTACGGTTGCTTCTCCTACACGCTTTCTACATCTCCACTCTATTTTTTTCCCTTACCCGTGCCTCCTCCCCAATATTATTAAGTGACTTTATTACCCTTTTCTAGTTAAAGGCATATAATTTTATTTTAACACACATACAAAATCAAATATTGATAAAATGTTGCTTTTCACATATCTTCGTGTCTTGTCTTAGGTTAAAAAAATTACGCGATTTATTCTAAAATATATTATATATTAATTTCATGTTTTGAATACATGTGTCAATCTATCAAAAGTTATCGAACCTAACTAAATCGTGTTATTTGTATGTTTATATTTTTTTGTATTGTTTATGCACATTAGTTGCGTCTTTATTTTTTTGACTTAATTGGGACTCTACGACATTATGGTTAACAATTCTGTAATAATATTGTTTTTGTTGTGTACATCCCCATTTTATTTTATGTTTTTTTTTTGTTTTGTATATAATTTGATTAATGATACTATGGAAAGTATATATGCCATTTGTATTGAAAGAAAATTATGAATGAAGTTAGCTTATTAATTAAGAACTTTTCAAAGAAGTTAGTTTATTAATCAAGAGTTAGCTTATTAGAAGGAAAACGCTTGGAAATCAGTCGTTTGAAACTGACGTGAATGCTTCACCATCATTCCTTGGACAGTGACCATTTGAAGGTAGTATTTTCCATGAAAGTTATAGATAAATAAAAAATGAAACTTGACTTAAAACTATATTTCTTTTTCATGGGGATGAATTAATTAAAATAACATATTTACACACCTTCTTCATTTATAATTTTAGTTGTTATTATTACAACCTTATGTAGGGTGATTAATGAAATTTTGGGTTCTAAAGCATGAATTTTGTTTCATGGACTAAACTACACACATATCGGGAAACCTCTGATCAATGAGATTAGAATTATTCTAAACAATTTTTTTTTGGTTTTAACTTCAATACTGATTCATAATAGAACAAACTAATTAAAACATCACAATATCACATATACAGTTTATTCATTTCTTATTAATCCTTATTAAGAAGTTGTTCTAGAACATCAATTATGATTAATAAAAATAAAATGGTTGACCCGTATATGTTATTGTAAGGGACAGTTGACTCACTCTGGTTCCTTAGCTTATAAGTTAGGGGAATGCCAAGTCAAGCAAGACACAAGTACATATGCAGTAATTTCCCAACGTTAAAAAAATACAAAAACGACAACGTATTCATGCTGTAGTTCGTTCACGTGCCCACGCAGCACGTGGTCGACAGCTCATTGGCTATGAACCGCGTTATTCCCACATGACATGACAGCGCGTGGAACTTGTTTTCACCCTTGTCTAGTACGCATCGAACAGCACCGACTTCTCCATAATTTAATTTAATAAAAATAATAACGAAATAATAATGAGTTTAAGTTTGACCGCAAACATCAACAGACGGTGGGCTCTCTTGGTGGGGATTGAGATGTACTGGTCAAAAAGTCAAAGGCTTTGACTTTTTATTAGGTTTCTTCTTGAATTTATTGTTCAACCCTCAAACTATCTTAGGGTTTACTTGTTTTGTGTGTTAATTCTAATTTGTTGCTTTCATGTCTCCGAATCACGTGACAGTAGAGTTTACAATCAATCAAAACATGTAATTTATATCAAATGTTTAATAGTTGTATTTTGATAAAATTTATTGCTCAAACTTGATCTCAAACATCACCCTGTGGATTTCTTGTTATAAGATTGAGGGCTTAAGATACAAAGGTCCAAGGTTTTTATTATTTGATTGGTTTTTTCTTAACTTTACGGTTGAGCATTATAAACAAAATTTATATGTCTTGTAGCTTTTATGTGACGTCTCTATTAACTTTAATTTATCATTTGTATGTCTCCTTTAAATCATGGTTATCCTTTATTAAATATATTATTCATTTTAATGGTTCAATGCCGTATCTATAGATTATGTTTGGTGGTAAACATCAAGCTATGATATCTCTTATATGGGGATTGAGGTTTTGAGATCCAATGATCATAAAGTCATAGGTTTGGACTATGTTTTTATCGTTTTATGTCTCTAACAAAACGCACATGTTGTGTGATACTTTTTGTTGTGTATTATTAATTCCAATTCGTTGCTTTCATGTCATTAAATCGAGTGATATTGGAGTTTATTGTTCACCCAAATTATGTAATGTTACACAATTTTAAATATTTTTGATGTGTTGCATTATAATAAAATTTAGTGTTTAAGTTTGACCGGGAACATCATCGTGTGGGCTCTCTTGAATCTTGATAGGGAATGAGGTTTTGAGGAGCATTAGTCAAAAGGTCAGAGGCTTTGACTATTTGCTTGGTTTTTTCTTCAATTAATCGTTCAACGTTTCAAACTAAATGTATATGTCTTATAATTTTCTTGTGTTGTGTGTTTACTAATTCTAATTCGTTGCTTTCATGTGCCTGATTCACGTGTCAATAGAGTTTATCCTTCATCAAAGCATCTAATTTATTGTAAATATATTTAACCCTTTTAATTATTGTATTATAACAAAATCTATTGTTTAAGTTTGACAGCAATCAGTTTGTGTACTGCCTTGTATGAGATTGAGGTGTTGAGCTGCAGTGGTCAAAAGGTCAAAGGTTTTGACCATTTGTGTGGTCTTTTTTCTTAAATTGCTTGTTCAGTGCTTCAAACGAATGGCTGTGTGTTTCTGTGGTGTGTATCTACTAATTCTAATCCGTTGATCCCTTGTCTTTGAATCATGTGACTCTAAAGTTTATTTTTCATCAAAACACATTTTTAAGCGAAATGTGAATCATGTTATTATTTTCTCGAGTTTTAGGTGGTGTTGGTCATGTTCAGTATTTTAGCGTTGTCTTCGTGCTGGTTTGGATCGCAGACCATGACTGACAGTGAAGGCGATGGTCGGATCTCGCACTTGTTGGTAGCAGGTCGTTGTTGTTGTTGTGTCTCTCATTTTGCTAGTAGTAGGTTGAAGTTGTTGTTGTCTTCCTAGTAATAACGGGTTCAAGATGAAGTTGTTTCGGTGGAGTGCTCCTAGCTCCGGACAAGGTGCTCTGGTCACCGGACAGTGGTTTTGTTTCGGGTTTTGGTGTCGGCGAGTCTCTGGTGGCTGCTCTTCGAGATGATGCTTTCGTCGTCCTTTTTTGCTTATGTATCCTCGTGGAATCAATACTTCCCTTATGAATCGAATCCTCCTCTGGTTTCCTCCTCTCCCATCCGCTAGTCGGTCGGGGCCATGTCTATTTCGTAGGTGTTGGTGTTTGACAAGTATTCTTATCCTCTTGGCTTGTTTTGAAAACCTAGATGGGGCTCGATTCCAAGGTGTTGGTCGTTCGATCCGGTGGTGGTTTGGCCATCAGACATGTTTCCGTCGATATGTGGTGCTGGCCGCCGACGTGTTGGTTGTCTCCTCCCTCTCTACTGTCAGGGGAGGGAGGTGCCGATGATTCAAGGCTGTTGGGAGTGGTGTTTGGTCGATGATGGTTTATTTTTGTCTTACCTTGGGACTTAATGGTTGAAAAATCAGGGTTTTGGACCTTTATCTGCTTTCTATGTTTCATGGTTGTACAATTTAGTTTGGGGTAGTGGAAGATAGCCGGAAAAAAGGAGATCCCCGACATCGCTTGTGCCATGTGGTGTTTGGGGGGTTTTCCGTCGGAATTGATTGTTGCTCTGCTTGCTGGCTTTGATGTCTCCTCTATCTTGGTCCAGAATGGATCATGCTCAGTATCACTACAGGCCTTCTCCTACGGGTCTTCACTGTCAATCGATGAGGGGTTACCAGTCGCGGTTTCAAAACGCTCAACACGTATTCCAGCTTCAGTTTCTCAGAAGTGTAGACTTGTTGTTGTCGGCTTGGAGTTTAGAGCTCGTGCTCGGTAGAAATACCAGTCCTCTCCCTTTTGGGGTCCTCTTTTCGGTGTTTACCGAAAATAGTTATTGGAGGGCTTAGTGCGAACTTATTTGTCTACTCCATTTCTCACGGTTTTGACAGAGGAGCTTATGTCGGGTCATTGGAGGTGTCTAGCTCCAGCTTAGGTCGTGGGACGTACTTCTACATCCTATTGGGTATGGATCGTTGCTGAGCAATTCTAGCTGCTTGTGGTGCTTCGCCACCTGAGGACTTCTTGGACATTGCCTTCCGATTTATGTTTGGTAATTCCTCTCCCTGCCTTCCCTTTCAATTGATTCGATTGATTTCTCTTCTTCTCGACCCGTTGTTTGGTGTTCAAGCTCTCCGGTTATAGGTATTGGTGTTGGCCAACGGTGAGTATTTAAGGTTGTTCCTTGGTCTGAAGCCTTTCGTCTGTTTTGTTGGGATTGGTGTGTATCGGTGATTTATCACTAATTCTGTTTCTGTCGATTGTGGTCCTGGCCACCGGCGTTTTTAGTATTCTCTTCTTTGGATTGAGTGTTGCTAATGATTCAGGGAGTATGGTTCAACTTTGATTTGGTCAAAAGTGTCTTCATTGTGCATGCCATTATTCTCTTTGCCCCCCCCCCCCCCCCCCCCCCCCCCCCCTTGATGGCCTTTTCTCGGTGGTTCAGACCAATTCTTCATTTGTTTTATCATGTGCTCCATGGTGGTGATATATGGGTGCCTAGACCTATTTTTTCAAGCTCGGTGGTTGTCTTCTTTCAGCTTCTGGTTGTTGTTGTTCTCTGTTTGTTGGTAGGGTGTAGGTTTTGTTGTTGTAGGGGTTTGATCCGTGTAGGATCGGTTGTGGTTTTCTGGTTTGATCTGTGTAGGGTCGGTTAGTTTTCTGGTTTGATCCGGATAGGACCGGTTGTTATTCTGGTTGGATCCGTGTAGGATCGATTGTTTAGTTTGTTCCGTGTGTGATCTTTGGTTTAGATTGAGGCTGAAAAGTGTTCAATCCTTCTTAATTGGTTGTTGTTTTTATGGGTGGCCTATAGTTAGGTCATTGTATTCCTCTGTTCGCTCAAAAAGGGTTTCAATTTAAATTTGTTTTTCCGATAAAGAAAAAATTGTGCATGTAGATGATAAAACTAATGTATTTTGCTGATAAATGCCATGCATTCAAATGATAAAATTATATGATACTTGAGTAATAAAATATTGTACATCCAATTGATAAAAACACGAAACAATAAACCGTCAAGACAGTTTTACGAAAATGCTCTCACCCACTTACATACACGCAGTATTTCATACTTAATGTCAATAAAACAAACTTTTCTCATTTTCTCATTTATATGTCTATTTCTCAAAAGAAAGCCAAAGTAGGTTCTTAGATTAAGCATAGTTCACAATGAATTTTCTCTCTCATTATCTGTGTCTTAAATGCATAAGTAATGATAAAACTTGACATCAAGTTGGATAATAACTAATTATAGGGGTAACCCTGTATCCTAATCCCATTTGAGTTTTGTTTTTCAATTTCTAACGTAGGTTTACTTTTGGTGACATTTCTCAACTGCCACCTTTCAATTTTTTGCAGAAAGTATCATAAATCGTCAAAACTGACGATTCCATTAGTTTTTTTGCCTACGTGTCGTCACAGTGAAGTGACACGTGGCAAAAAACTAACGAAATCGTCAAAATAAACGGTAAACGATACTTCCTGCAAAAAATTGAAAGGTGACAGTTAGAAAATGTCACCAAAGGTAAACCTAGGTTAGGAATTAAAAAACAAAACTCAAATGAGATTAGGATACAGGGTTTCCCCTAATTATATTATCCTCATCACATGCATAAAACATTCACATTCCTGTTTTAATGAGCTAGCTCGGACTAGGAGCTTGCATACTGCATTTGAGATTAAGCATGGTCATCTTCATGGTTGGTGTGTGCCCTAATTTCATCAAGTTGCTGCACATGGCGATGCACATGCCACTGATTTCATTCATTCATTGCTGTATCTTCTTCACTGGCCATGTTTATCTCACGAATCTGCTCATTTCCTATATATGCACCGTTTCTTCATAAAGTGCTCTGCAGATTATTTTAGAAACTACTAACATGCATTGTTTTTCAATTTTTGCAATTTACATTCCCAACTGTTTCCTTCTTTTTTTGGTCAAATTATTGATTAGGCACATTTCAATTCTTAACTTGTCTTTTTTTTTTTTGATTTTGAAAGAAACTCAGCAACTCCTTTGACTCAAATGATGGCATACAATCTTAGGGGAAAAAATGTGTGACATAATACATTGATTATTATTATTATTATGATTATTATTATTATTATTATTATTATTATTTTTTAAATATTAATTCAAAGAGCATTTCAACTTAAAGTAAAAAATTTAAGCAAGAAAAATCGTTTGTCTTAATTTAGGCGATCTAATGCTCAAACAAACATTAACTCTATTAGGGTGGATCTAAAAACAATCAAGAGATTGCAATATTTCTTACTAAAATAAATATACTACACAAAATGTTTAAAAATTATGAAAAATATTTTCATATATATTTTTCATACACTTTTCAACATTAGATCCATCTCAGCTACAAAATAACAATGAACATCTACTAAACACTTTTTCTCAAAATGATCTACTATAGTCTTGTACTGACCAAATTTCCTTTTTTTTATTAAAACGACGATTGTGTAAGAGAAATTGTTTGAGTATGTCATAACATAAAATTATGATGACAATATAGATGTAAAAAGAGTGTATAGTACAAGACTACGTTGTACAATTATCTACATTCTAAGTAGTTGACGAAAATATCCATATTTCGTAGATCGGTATAGTTAAAGCTTTTAGACAATTGAACTAAAAAATGAGTTACAAAGACAAATAGTAGTTGAACCATGCACTGAGTGATCATGTGTAACCCAAAACTTAGAAAGAAAAATAATCATAATTTATACATTTAAAAAGTGAAGAGATGCTTTCTTGTACATTAATATTTAAAGGGTACTCTACATAGAGAATATATATTAAGGGCAGTTGCGTTTTGTCTTGCCGTATAATTAGTGTCAACAAGTATAATTATAACTTCCAACTGCCACCTTTTGCTTATTTTCAACACCAAAACTGCTAGAGACACATACATTCTAAAACCTACCACAACAATAAAATTCTTTGAACCATATTTGGTTATGGATCATTGCATTCCTATTAACATAATGCTTCAATGTGAAAGCAGATAGGCACACAATTAAATAGTTAATTTAGTATTTGAGACGATGCGTCACTGATTATAATGATTCCGTTTCTAGATTTTTGTTGACATATCCACTAATGAAGGTTCTAAGATAATTAATTAAATAAACCAGTAGCTTGAGAGACAATAAATAATAAGGTTTGTGTTATTGAGAACAATCACTTATTCCTCTTCTCGTTATATTTATAGTTTGTACAGCATCCTGTTTATATATATTTTTATTGATTGTGGAACAAAAAAATTTGATTGATTAATTTTATATGAGGGGTGGGTAGATATATAATTAATATGGTCAACGAAGTGACCTGATTTACATATGCAACAAGTTAGAGGAGCTTTAGGACCCAGTCAATATGAGTTCACTTATTGGGACACTTTTTTCTCGAAATATTCCAAGACGTGATCAAGACCGTTAACCAAATAAAAAATAAAATGTAGAGAAAATTCTAATAACATGGTAGTTCATGATTTGATTATTTTTGGAATGTTAGGATTATTTAAGATTGGTGTCAAGGAAATAATGGATTGAAAATAATCGGTTTTACAATTTTGTTTACCGGATGATATATAATCTATATATATGACCGGTCATTGGTTTTAATTGGTTTGATCGAATATATGACATTTAGCCTTTAAATTTGCACAACTTAATTCAACTTGATGACAATTCCAATAATATAAATGAAAATATAATCTCAATAATGAAAAACACTCTACCCTATGTTACAATAGAAATAATAAAAATCATTCATGTGTAATGTTTAATGTTTAGCCAAATGCTATGAAAGTTCTGAGCCCCTCTTCTCACATGCTCTTTTTTTCGAGGTAAATGAAGATGGAACTTCCTTCTCGCTTTTTTTTTTTGTTTTTCCGTCTGAATATGATCAAGCTTCCTTCAGTAGCACCTCTACTTCCTTCCCCCACATCGTCCACCTCCATTACCTACACTCCTTCATCCCGTACTATTATTCAACATTGGCAGACCATTTCTTTGTCCCCCCCACCGCATCTCCTCATAAACTCACCGCCTCTACTTCCATCTCTCTCAATCACAAAACATCCTAAAATTGCTCTTTACTTCACCCATCAACAACATGTACTGGAGTCGATTTTGGGAGCTCGACCGAGATCCTATCGCCATGTTTCAAGCTCCTATACAGACTCCACAGATGATAGTTCCACTTCGGAATCACTCGAGGACATCCAAACCAAGCTCATTAGGGTCTCCATCAGTGGGGAACCAGATGAGTTTTTGGATGAGGACGACGTCACCATTAAGGTCCCGGCCAACATAATCCCAGCTATGGATGACTCGAGGTACAGATATGCCCTTGCCAACCGTCTTCTCGTCTACAAGAGGGTAACACCAAAAACCTTATCTGGTCTTATTGCCTCTACTTGGAATTTTGAGGGACTATTTTCTCAACCCCTCACGGACCATATTATGGCTTTCTTCTTCCAGTCTCAAGCCTCTTTGGATGTGACTCGAGCTAAGGAGCAGTGGTCTTTTTATGGAGGTTGTTTCTCCTTACGCCATTGTCTTCGTGAACTCGGCTTGAATCACTAGTGTTCAAGCGTGTCCACATGTCTATTAGAGCTTTTGACATTCTAGTGGAGGCTAGGACTTCTCAGATGCGATAACTCTTTGTCTCACAACTAGGGAATGAAGTTGAGGTCACGACTTCGGCTTAACATACGGGTTGGATTTGAACACTTTCTTGAGCCCATTACTGTCCGGCTTCAATATCAAAAGCTCCTGGATTTTCGCTACCAATGCAGCCACCTGGATCATTCAAATGGATATTTCCTAGCGGTCATGTTAGAGATTGAACGACATGCAATAAAATTTTCCGACAACCTTCGGGCCTCAAGACGGATGGTTAGTTGAGGTCAGATTAGGAAACATCGTCGTCGTCACCACCGAGACCGTCCCTCACAACTATAGGGGGAACATCCCTCATTTCTACCCAACCAATCATGGGATCACCCGGAGGACGCTCTCGGGATACGGCTCTCGGATCAGAACCAACACTCTATCGGGGATCAGATTCCCCAAATTAGAGATCGAAAGACTTTTGACCCACAATCTTGCCTTAGGAACAAAAAATTATGCATGCAACGAAATTGGATTTGGGAGGACGAAAAGGTATCAAGAAGGGATCAGTAGTATCTAACCTGGCTCTAGTACTTGTCCAACCTATAATCCTGCCCAACTCGGGCCAGTTGAGCATTACATGTAACATAGGTATGGACCCCGAACCAATGGCACAACCTACACCTCCCCCGTCACCATTTATACCAATACAACTAATCTCTCTATTGCAGCTGCCTAGACTCAAGGATGTGTCACCATCTAATGAGGGTTTGACAAAGCGCCCACTGAAGAACAAGAAAGGAGATCAAACTCTAAAATCATCCATAAGGAGGCCCCGTAGGTCCAAGAATTTGAAGGAGTTGGAAATGGATAAATCTAAGCGAGCAGTTGTCCTCAAAGACATAATAAAGAAGAGTGTGTTTGAACTAACAGATGTTGAACCAGATGCAATATACGGGTACCACCCATCATCCTTCAGAATATCGACGAAGGCTACCAAACGGCCTTGTCGGGAGCCATGTAGGTGGTACGTCGGGTGAGAAAGGCTTGGGATATCCTCCTCACCCCAAGAACAGGGCCTTATGGCCGGGTCATATCCCATGGGGAGACTTCTTTTGCCGGAAAACAAGCCGAGACCACCACCTTATTGGGTATTTAGATCATTTGTTTTGTTTTATTGTGCTTATTACATGTAGTCGATGTCCACCTCCTAATGTATACGGGAGGAGATGTCTATGTAGCCTAAGACGTCGTTACACCTATGTGCAATGGGAGTATCGGACTATAATCTCGGGTGTAAGGGATTTATCGTACGATGTATGGCTTCGAAGAGTTTACTTATGATCAATGAAGTAGATCACTTTAAAAAAAATAGAAATAATAAGTGTTTTACATAACAAAGTATTTAGAGCGAAATTATAGATGTGATCCTAACTCTACAATCACAACAAAGACCAACTAACATTATTCCATATTGTCATAAATAAGGGTTAATATCATAAAGCACCACACAAGTATACACGTTTTTCAAATAAGACACTAAGTTATGATTTTTTTCATGTGGCACACCTATGTATCAACAAACTTTGATAATTTGTTGGTACATAGGTGTGCCACATGAAAAAAATCGTAACTTAATGTGTTATTTGAAAAACATGTATACCTATGTGGTGTTTTATGATATTAACCACATAAATAATATAGGAAAATTTTCGCCTCATTACACTGGGAAAATTTATTTTAAATATAATACCCTAATTTTTTTTTTCTCCAATCCTTGAAATTTTTGTTTTTAACTTAGTATCCGCCAAACAGTCTTGACCCACGAACAATACATAACCATGAGAAATATAAGGTAGGGCAACACAAGATTGCCCTCGGGACCACACCAAACTCGCAACCTCCAACCAACGGTGATCCCAACATCCATACACCACCAAACACAAGGACCATGCTGAATTAATAGTCATATCTCAATTGTCATGACAATCTATCGGCGGCCAACACAAGAAACTGACAACCCCGAAATGGGAGAAATCGGTACCAACACTATCGGAAGACCAAGCAAACGATGGTCGTACTCGACAATAAGGAAAAGTCAAAAATACCTCTAAACGAATCAAACCTCGAGCGCATCACCAAAGCTTTAGTAGCAGCTGCCGCATCAAACACCTCCACATGAACGGGAGAGGACCACCAGAGCCAACACTGTGTGAAAGCCGACGCCCACACACCAACCATCCCCAACCTCACATCCCAGATTTGAAACTTTCAGATTGAAACCCCACCACTCCAGACCAAACGTTCGCCGGCCAGCACCAGACGCGAAACCACATCTCTAAATGACGGAGTAAAATGAAGGAGCATGAGGAGTGTCAGACCTGGAGTCGAGAACTGAGATGCGAGAACGACAAGGTGGAGATTGATTATTCACTTCAGCTCTTCCCAGTACGCCGCAGAGAAACAAGTACGGCCAACACTGGACGTCTGACTACCTCTAAAGCAAGACGTCACCATCGACGCATCTGGAAACGAACACCTGAGAGTTGAAGCCTGCTCTGTTTCACGACCGACCAAAACGCACCATGGATCTGAGACGAGACCATGAGAAAAAAAAAACTAGTCGGCGGCTATCAAGAGTCACTGGAACCAAACCAACATAGGGGGAGTGGTAGAGGGGGAAGAGAGGAAGGAGAAGAGGACCCCGTTGCCGACGTCTAGGGTCGGAGCCAACGTCCATTACCGACGGAGAACGACGATTGCATTGAAAAGTCTAGGGTTTTAAGAGTTTGTTTTAGGTGGGAGAGAAACTGTCCGGGGTTGAGAGATTATTAAATCGTTCGACGGAAAGAGACAAATCAAGAATGGACAAGCAAAGAAGGAGAATTAAACTTTATAATTATCAGAGTTTTACGTGTTTAGGATTGGTCGTTATTGTCTTTATCATCATTCTCATCGACCCACACAATCGACCGTCTTCCAACAACCGTGGACGCTATCCTTCTTATTGATTTCGGGCCGGAACTCACCAATGCTCCCGGCCTTGGTCAATCATGATGTTAGTAAGATGTTGATGAAGGGTTATGGTGATAAGAAAATATCACCATGCTTGAGCAATATAAGACAAAGCATTTCATGTCTTCAAAGTTCAAAATAAAATAATGGAGAAAAAGAACAACAGTGAAGACAAATCAGCCTATATTGGCGTGCACGTCTCAATACGCCATTTTTAGAGGAAACGAAAAGAAGGTGAATCTTTTTTCGTAAAACCTTTTTGCATTGCATGAGAGTGTAGGGTGTATCTCCTCCCACGTAAATAATCTCTGCCCCATGCCTTCTTGTACCCCGCTTCTCACATTTTTCACACCCTACAGGCAGCCTATGCCCAATAAAATAACTCTACTATTATATTAATATATATTTTCTTGAAAAAACTTTAAAAACAGACTGTTATTTAACTATCAATATAAAAAAAATTATAACAAATTTGATTAGCAAATATGTACGGTATATTTAAAGTAATTATCCATATTAATACTTTTTTGTTAAAAAAATAACGGAAAATGTTTAAAAAACTCATAAAACTAATAAATCTACGTATAGTTTTTGAGTTAAAATAATCATATGACAGTTAGTTGTTAGAGTTTTTTCTAATGATTTATGTGATTTCTAACGAAAAATATTATTTTCTAACAATTTTTCCTAAGTCTATTGTGTTAACTTGACCGATTAATTAGTTTATAGTTAGATTTTGAAGTATACATTCTTATTACAATATAAGTTCTTGATGTTACTCCTATTTTCTTTTAATAAAAATTACACTTTAACCTTTCATTATATTAAAATATAAAGTTTTGAAATAGAAATATAGTTTTGAAGGAAAATGCCAATTTTGTTAATAAGTTTTCTTCTTTAAAAAAATTAACCGATATTTTATTGACTTTTTTGATTGATCCACTTTACTTTTGACTTTCTAAAATTATAATATTTATGTATAGAAAGAGGACCTCATTGAACTTTGGGTCCATCCATAGCCATTGCCCTACCGGCGGAGCCTAGAGTTAGCAACAATGCTTTCAAAACAGTACACTTGTCGCTTGATGTGGATAGTAGTTTATAATGTGGCATGTTTAATCTGCATAAAATATGTTTGATGCCAACAGAATATATATTGTGGCTTTGTCCCTAGCAAGGTATATTAATTGATAATCAGTTTAAAGAAAATAACACCGAGCATTAATTTTGTTTTTTTAACGAAGGGTGTAATATTATAACTCTTTAAAATCGATTACATTGATTTATATTGAGGAACATGTTTCTCGATCACGGAAGGTCAGTATGAATGAACAATGCTTTACTGATGTCGTCCTCTTCAGCGCTCCAACAGTTGCGCTCCCTAGGGTAACGGGTGATGGAACTTCAACATCCCGCACCCCCGGATGTGGGCGTCCTCCACCTCTAAACCCACCACGCACTCGGGGCAGGTGGTCAGCAATCGAATCAGCAGAGAGTTGATCGCCCTCCGACCCCTGCCGAATATTCCAGTGTACAAAAGACACCAGGTTTAGAGTGGACCGCCAAGGGAGGCCTATCGCGGACGGAAAGCTGGTGTCCCTAGTAAGAAATTGGAGACCCGGGTTAGGTATCAGGTCCATTGTCATGTCGGTTCCCCTTCCTCGAGACAACCTCGCCTCAGGTATCGGGTCCAATGTCAGCGCACTTGAAGCAACTCCCTCCAAGAGCCCTTGTAGTGCAACGCCATCTTGGCAATCCCCCGGTGATCTCTGCTCCATCGAAGCAAGACGGGATGGTTGGGACTCTCGCCGTCTCACACGGGGACGAGGCTCTCTCGCCAGTTTATACCGCAGCAAGCCCCCTCCAATATGCAGGTAGGTGGCTCTGAGGATACCGGAGTGAGGGCGACGACCTAACCAACCTTCGTGCATCATCCTCCTTCTCACCATCCAGCGCGTCTCTCATTGAGGCCAAAGACGGAGAGCCCCCGACCCCACAAGCAGGCCAGGGAACATCCTTACCGCAGGGTATCCAAACCCTAACTTGCCTTCGCACCTAGCCTCACCGAGAAAACGTGGAAGTGACCTCCATCGTCCTCATCCTCCACCCATACGCGTCACAGTTGAAGCATTGGGATCGGGCCCGTACTGTCGTGATCGTGGAGTACACCGACCACACCGTCACATCCTGAGTGATCCCCCCACATTGGTTTCGAGAGGGAACAAACCTCGGAACCCTAGAACCACAGTCGTCCACCCTCGGCACCAGAGCAAGGTCATGGTTAGCCCGGGCAGGCAGGCTAGGGTTCAGGTGGGGCGGGACCACCCCATAGCTTTGAGAAGAAGTTACCTTTGGGCGTCGTATCAGGTCTACTGGACGCGAGGCAGAACGTCTCACCGACAATAGCATTGAAGGGCGTGAAAATGGAGAGACCTTAGGAGGATAGGACCGACCCAAAGTGAAGGAGGAAGAAGAAGAAGATGAGGACGAAGGCAGCCATCCCCACCGATATATATCCCCTACACCAGGCGTGGTCTACGAGAGAGTCGACCGGATGGGACAAGGGGACACCGGGGCGGCGCGACCAACAGACTCAGCCCCATTTGGCGATTGGGCAGGGTGCATGACAGCGACTGCGGCAGGAGAAAGCATCATATCGCGACTAGGGCGAGGTTCTCAACGAGAGAGAGAGAGAGAGAGTACCATTAGTTTTTGTGTGGGCTATGAGTAACAAAGGATGAAAATAAAAATAACAATGTATGTACTATGTTAGGGTTTCAAAACCTCAAGTCCAAACGACGGCTTCCCTTTGGAGACGTACTGCTTTTCCGTCGGTATGGCGCCCATCCTCTCCTGCTCGTCCGCTGCCCATAAGATTCATCACTACCCAATCCCTATCCTCCCCGATTTCCCCAATCTCACCCTCAACTCCCATCACCACGATCACGCTCTCGCCGACATCGCATGTTCCCTTTACAATTGTTTTTAGGGGTTCTCTCCTGCTACTGTCTCTTACCCGATTGATTTCGGCGACAATTCTCTAAAGCCTCTACCGCCGTCCCTAAAGTTGCATCTGTCGCCACCTTTGAAGTTGCCAAACAGTCAAGTCTATAGGAAAGAGATTTTTAAGTTTGATTTTTTCTAAAATTATAATTATATTTAATGATGTTGTGTATTTGTTACATTTATTTTTTTAGTATAGAGTTTGTCTAACGAATTTAAAATTTATTATCTTGTGCTTTTATGGTAGAAGGACTTAAAGCAGAAAGGTAAAGGGAAAGCAGGCTAGTGTTACACTCGTACAACTAAGCTGAAGAAGGTACCGGAGCTGTTTGGTATCCTAGACCAACCTCATCAGCTGTTGAAGGAAGAGGACGATAAAGGTGTAGCTGACAGCAACCATCAGGCAAAGGCTTCTTAATAGCCTCGCCAGAAGATATGATAGCCCCAGGGAAGGGGGGGGGGGGGGGGGGGATGGCCCTGACGCCTCCCTCAGAAGACCTGAGATGGTCAGGGCTGGACTATCTCGGGAAGACAACCAGAACATCACCTTATCTTCCCGTTCTTTTTTGGTATTTGTTTATTAAGTTGAACGTTTATGTTTTGTTGGACTGTTTAGTTTCTCTGTATATTTTCTACATTTTTGAAATGTTGGTAAGAGGATGTCCTCATGTTTTGTCTACGATGCAAAGTAGACTAATTTTATGGGTCCATGAGCACCAGGTCCGTTTCGATGCACCTGGACTATATTCTGGAGCCCGGGTAATTCCCACTATGTAATATTTGATTGGCAATAATGCAGCTCCTCATTTACTCGTTTCAAAAATATATATTATAAAATGTATATCTCATATTAATATATAGTATATGCGTATTGATTCCTCTAAAAAAAAATAATGCAAGTCATCAAATTATATAATGTCATAGAAAGAATTTCTTTATATCAAACCCTTCAGTTATTTATTTATTTTGAGTGTAATACGAGATAATATATTAAATAATAAACGTTCAATTTAAAAAGGACAAACCCAAATAACAGAAGGTAAAATATTGAATAAACGGTCCTAACATTATAAGACCAAACTGAATATAAAGATGCTCAAGTAACTGAATCACTCCATAGAAGCGTTCAGGAGCTAACGCTGCGGTAGCTTCACGAGACACCGATACAATAGAACTGAATTGGGAGCTAGGAAGAGCTGACCCATTTCCGGGAAGGTATTGTGGCAGACTAAGAACTCTTTCGGGTTGCCAGCGTGCGTCGTCCTCCCTGAAATGATAGAGTGGGGATCCAAAAACACGAGATTACTAGCTTTCGAGGTGGTAGGAGAGTATCGTGCCATAACTTGGTGGAACCACTGCCACCTTAGGTCCAGCGGGGCGGTGTTGCTAGCCGACCCCCATTGTACCACGAAATCCTCATTGATAGAGGTGAGGGGGCTTGTAGCTCCCTGCCGTTGATCGAGACGCCTCTTCGAAATGTGTAGATCTCTCTAACTCCATGTCCTTCCCTCAGTGAGTTCCTGGACCAGCTCCACCCTGCTAAGTCTCAAAAATCAGGCTCATCGGACCATAATTCTCCATGGGCTTCCTTAGTGGTTCGGAAACCCTAGGGGAATGGATCGTGTACAAGCGCCACCAACTAGAAACAGTCTCCGTTCCAATCGACTCCGTTCCGACCTCCTTTGTATGCTACGACTCCATCATATAATAATCATCGTTGCCCCCGCTCCTCCTTAGTTGGATCTCAAGGAAGCCATCCCCTCTGCCAGCCAGACGCTCCGCATCCCCTTCCTCCGATCCTTTCTCCTCCATCGATCCCCTGCCAAGGTTGCCATGTCGGTGCTCCCCTAGGTCCCTCGTTTTTCGGGGTCATCGAGGCAGAGTCCCTATCACCGAGGTACGTCGGACGATACCTCTCGGCCTTCCCAGAAGAGATCCTTAGCATATCCGACCACCTCTCGCCCATAGAACCAGAGATGACCATTGTCCCATCACTGCCTGAGTGGAGAACACCAGACCCGACCCCACCGTTGATGCAACACCGGCCCGAGGTGGAGACATAGAACGGGGAGGAGGGGCCACTGCATGTAAGGCCGAAGGAGAAGACGCAAGGGACAAGCACCGCCTGTCACTGTCGCCATCTCGTCTCTTATCGCTGCTTGAACGTTGTAGAACACCATTCACCACCGTTTACAAGGTTCGCTACAAACCCTAACTTCTCGTAGCGAGAGTAAAGGCGAGTACATCATCACACTAGCAATAAGGAGATTACCTGATACAAACTTATTATATGATACAAATAACAAGTTCATCTAGATATTAAATCATATGATACACCCATATACTATAGGATAGTTTAATAGTAAATATAAATTCAAAATTATGCATATTGATAATTCATGTATTTATTTTAAATCTAAGCCATCTATTACATTTTATCTGATAATTTTATATAAAAAATAATAATATGTATTATAACTATTATTTCTTAAAGAAAAATGATTATAAAAGAGTAAATCCTTTTTATTAAGATATTTAAACATTTTGAAAGGCTCCTCAAATCAGAGACACTCTTCCATTCAATAAAAATAACACGTCTTTTACTTAAAGTTATCTAACTTGAAGCCAATTTATTACAACCCAACAATGAATGAAAGAGAATATAAACTAATTGTTATAAACAAACTTGATTTTCCTAACATTAAGCGCAGAAAAAAGGGTCTTGAAACCCAAATCTCTCCAACAAAAAGCACAATAAGGAAAAGAAACATCACGGCGAAGTTGAACAAAAACTACACGATAAACCAACCAAAAAATACTAGTTACCACCAAAAAACACCGAACAACCTCGGCCCAACCAAAAAGAACTAAATCAGTGACTCCTAGCAATCAACAACATCAAATCTTCACCACGACGAGAATAAAGATGAGTAAACTGATCTGTGACTAACACCACAAGCGATCGAGATCTGTAAATGAAAAAACTATCACTGGAAAATGAACACTCCAAGAACCGGAAGACCAAAACCTTCAATAGAAGGATCAAGATCCTAACCCACTTAACATCTTACTTTTCTTGTCCAAGTTAAATAATATGATCTAGTACATGATTTGTGATAAGTATGTATCTAACTCTACAAAAGATTAGGGAGTATCTATAAAGAAAAGCTAATTTACATTATATGTGCACTTTTTTACACAAAAATACTTTTATACGCATTTTTAGTAATGGAGAATAACAAATTTGATGGACAAAAAAAGCGAATTACAAAATGATTTGATGGGCAATTTGATAAGGAATCGTATACTTTGTTTTCAATAATTTCTGAAATAAATCATTGAGTTAATCGATGGGGTGATTATACAAGTAAAGTCTTTTTTTACATACAAAGCTACTCATTTTTAATGCTCGATAAAGATAATACTGAGAGCGACCCATTGGATTCAATTGAAGCCCACTTCTTAATACATTATGACTTAACCTAACAATCACCTGATTAAAAGCCGCGTAATCAACACAACAAAAAGTAGTAATTTTTAATATAATCAGTACCAACACAAATGAACTTCATGAAACGAAATTCTCGAGCAGAAGAGGAAACAAACACGATTAGATGTAATTTTTTCAAGTCCTCATATTTGATACATGAGAGAAAGTACGGGTTTTTTAGACGATATCGTATTTTTCGGTGTCGTTGTCGACATCGCCTATTCTTTTTTCAATTGTTTTCGGGAGGTTCTCGCCTGCTACTGCCTCTTCCTCGATTGATCTCGACGATAATTCTCTGAAGCCTCCACCGCCGTCCCTAAAACCGCATCCGCCATCGTCTCTAAAACCGTCGTTGGCACGTACTTCTCTCTGGCCTCCACCACCGCACCTTCCTCGACCCCTCTCTCGATTCTGGATCTGGTTAATCGAATGAGTCTTTTTTTATTTTATATAGTTTTATCTTTGTAGTGAAAAAAACTTTGTCTCCTATTGAAATCAATGATCGCATGTTTGGTTTAATACATCGAATGGAGCATTAAGGCTACACCTTGAGCAACAATCATTGGTTTCGTCATAGTTTAGTTTTATTTTCAGTTCTCCTTCAAATCAATAATCGCAGGTTCGGTTTAATACAACGAATGGAGCATGGAGGCTACACCTTGAGCAACAATCATTGGTTTCGTCCTAGTTCAGTTTTATTTTCAGTTCGCCTTTATGGCTCTTCCAACACCGGTTGTACCAGATTATTTGTCTTAGAGTTTTTTTGTAAAGAGACCTACTAAGGCTCTGTACTATATAATGACTCTTTTCTATTTCGTGGCCAGGGACTTTCTCCTGACACACTTATTTATAACTGATATTTAAATTAATAAAATTGTAACTTTCATCCCTAAAAAAACTTCATGAAACGATGGACTTCGAAAGGTTTCGCTCGGAAACTGGAAAACCTCTAGTACGAGTGTGAGGACCACCTGAAAAAGTTGATGATCTTTTATTCTGATTGCGAACTAGTTGCCATTCATTGTTCAAAACTCTTTTTCCATGGCTCTCTCTCAGCCGACCTTACCTCTTCACGACAATTTCATTGCTCGCGGGAACTATCTTGGCTGCCCACCGCTACTTCACCACTACCACCTCCTCCTTCAAATGTCTTAAAGTGATTCGTTCTCCAACCACTACTCAGGATCGAGCACCACCATTCCCACCCCCATCTGCATCGACGATCATAAGGCCACCACCAACACCGCCGCCTCTGCCTTCTAAGCCATCGTCTCAATCGCCACCAGCGCCGCCGTCCTCCCTCACCATCGTTCACGATCTAGCACCACCACCTCTTCCTATGCTACTAGAGCCGCCACCGCCACTACCATCTCCTCTTCTACAACCAGAGTCGCACCTCCTCCTGTGCCATTTCTACCGCGTGCCTGCTCACTAAAACCCTGTTATGAACCGACTAAGATCACATATCTCTTCGGCCGCTGCCGATCATCCACGTTCATCGGAGACCCGACCCTGGATCCGACGTTATGACTATGGCGCACCCGAGCATCCGGGGACTCCGTGCAGAGACTTTCCATCTCCATCTGTTGGATAGGGACCCTAACACCCCTGATCGGAATAAGAGAGTGAAATCAGTAGTTGATCATATCGATAGAAGTGGATGACAACTCGGCGTCCCAACCCGATCCGTTGGATAGGGAGCCTCCAAATTTTCCTGATGTTCTCCCTGGATGCCAGGTACTCCCGCAGTTGCCTCGAAAAGCGCTCTACCGAGAGACTATTGTGTTTCTCAAACACTACGAGCATTTTCAGACCGAGTCGGGAAATGAGCGAAGTAAGACACGGTCGTGCGCCTACCGTCACGAGAAATGAGCGAAGTAAGACAAGTGAACCAAACATTACAACGGTCTAAACACCCAAATTTTTCTAACATTAAGCACAACTAACCAGTGGTCTACTAACCAGAAACTACTAAGATGACCACAACTAAGTCTAACACACAGATAGACCAACACTGAAAACCAACAAACAAAGAGAAGTGCCCCAAACCAGGTCTCAAAAAACCTAAATTTGGTTAACATGAAGAGCAGAAGGGGAAGAACACACAGTCTTAACCCCAAAGAAAGACAAGCTTCTCAGAACTAAAATAGGTCTGGAACCCAAATACTGCAACCAATAGGCTCAAACAGGGAAATAACCACGAAGAAAGCAGAAAAAACCGACTACCTAAAGAACCCAGCCGACCAAAAGTCCTAGGGTACTCGGAAGAGTGTGTAAACCTTCCAAAACAACCTACACCACCCAATTATCCGGCACCCAAATGATTGGTATGACCAGGACAACTAACCCTAACCCTAAAAAACCATATCAAAGTTCCCAAATCCCTACCACAGAGCTTTCATGCGCCGTTAGGCAATTCCAACAATGGCCAACACCGATTGTTGACCCTCGAACACATAATGGGAACGAGGAGAGGAAGGATATGGTTAGTATTAAAGGAAAGATAGGACGGTTAGTCTAAGGGAGAGAGCTAGAAGAAAATTCAGGTATGCAGCTCTCAGATCTCAAAAGACGAGATCTCGCTGGAGGCCTACACCTGACCGACGAACCACAAGAGGAGAGTCAAAATTCAATAAATTGAGTAGCAGATCTGAAGGGGAAGGAGTAAAATTGAGATTAAAGGAAGAGGGACACAGAGTCACGAAGAACTTACCGAGGACCAAAACACGAAAGTCAGCCACAAGCTCCAAGTAGTAGTTGCTTCTACCTCACCGGATCTGACCGCCTGAAGAGTGAAACATCGTCCAGTTGCCGAACCTTCCAAACCAAAGCCAACATGGCCTAAACCCCTCGCCGCTCAATGAGGCCCGGACACCGCCGAGAATTGTAGAAGGATAAGGTAGATCTGGAGAAGGCAGCCATGCCGCGAGAAATCGAGGCTCCGGAAACCATAAGCAAAACGGGAGGTAGGGACAGATCGCGCCATCACACAGAGAAGAGCGTCCCACGTAGAACTGACAGAACCGCCACCGAAGGTGAAGTGATGCACCGCTACGCCGTAAGAGGGAGAGAACAACAACGGGGAGGGGGAGGGGTAGATCGAAAAGAGGGGAAGAAGGTGAAGCCACCGGTGACTCCCATGGCAAACGCCATGTGAGTCACCAGCGGCGACGAATAAGAAGAGGTGAAACTAGGGTTTGGAAGTCGAAAGTCTAGAGAGATGTGGGAGTCACTCTGTCGCTTGATCCTATGACAATAGTAGGCTATGGATCCAAACAACTTATAGTAGTCGTTATCGGGGCGGGACGCTTCCCCTCCCTGACGTCCTACTTCCCTGTTGTTGCCTCATTGGACATGGCGAGGATACGTAGCAGAGCTCTCGTGATTGTGTTGGCCAAAAAAGGCATTTGATATCGAGTCCCGATCGTCCTAGACGACGAGAGCCCAAGGTTTAAAACTATATCGCTGGTTGTACACTCGCTTCTGACTATGGTTGTGACGGCGCGGGAAGCTAGCACGAGGAAGAAGAGAATCATTGTTATAGGTAGTTGTGGATCGCCTTCGGAGACAGACACTCCTTCAGGCACAACGACGTTGAGAATTGAAAGCGCAAGAGAGAGAAGTACGAGGGTTTCCAAGAACAAGATCATGAAACTCACGGATATCTGGTGTGACAGTATGGATCTGTGCAACGACGAAACGAGGGAGCTCGGGTTGAGTACCTAATCATTATTTTTAATTATTTTTATCAATAAAAATAACGGTTTTATTCCACTCAACATAAAATTCAAACAGAATTACAATCAGAGTAGTAGAAGAGAACAAAGAAGAGCAGGCCCAAGGGCACAAAGTAGAGGAAAGGTCAGCAAGCCTTGGGAATCCATGTGCGCCGACTACAGGAAAACTCGAGAAGCCACACGCCTAACACAGGTCGCGAGACATCGAGAACCCCAACACCGAGAATAACACCAGAGCAACTTCACGCCGGCGACGCGAGGCCTGGAACAACGTGGAGCTGCAAGTCTCCAATCGAACGGGGAAGGGAAGTCGGGGGCCAACAACCAGAGAACCGGTGACCTTCCAAGTCAAATTAGACCACGGCGAGTGTTAGGAGATGGAAGAGACGACCCAGAGAAGAGGGCTATTCTGGGGGCCAACACCCTGATAATCGGGAACCCAAGACCCTGAATCAGGACATCCGCCAAAGAGAACGACAACAGGTGGAGAAGACGGTGGCGTGAGCAAAAGAGGACCGGGCAAAGGAGACAACCAGAGGAGAGCGCGCCTAGATCCAGAGAGAAGAGAGGACAGAGCAGGCTTAAAACCGACGGACATGTAGTCCGAGCAAACAAAGCCGAAGAACAGAGAATGCTGAGACGGGACGCCACTTCTACAACAACCACACTTTACCAAGGAAGGCCCCAGCCAACATGTGCCCAGAGAGCCCGAGGGCAGAATCGGAGGGATGATCTCTAGGAAGGTGGCGACGTCTTGGCGAGGCGATTAAGAAAGATGGTCACCGGAGATAGGGCTGAGCAAATATCCGCTCGTCACCGTAAACCGGCCGTACCCTACCGTCCCCATCACTGAAATCATCGTGACCGGTGTGGCCGGAGACGGTTACGGTTACAAAACTACCAAACCGGGGGTTGTTGGGTTGGGTACATCTTTTTATCTTCCAAACTGAGAAAAAACCACCCGACCGGTTGTCTATTTCATAGGGCCTGATTTTTTTAATTTCCACAGACTGACCCTTGTTTTATTAGTTTTATTGAGCCCATTTTTTTAGTACCCCACCTGTTTTTAGTAGTTTAGTCATACTAAATTTATTGTGCTTGAATTGTTTGTGTTGTAAACTTCAAAAATGGTTCCTGAAACATGTATTGTAAGACGATGAATATGTGAGGTATTAATTCTATGAATTTGTGTTTGAATTGTTGAAAATAGCATGTTTCTGAAATTCAATTGTAGGTTTGTAAAAATGTGTTTGAAAAATGTTGTATTTTGGGTTATATTGTGAATGCCCAGCATAAAGCCCATTGGGCCTTGTGGGCCGGTTATAACCGTCACCGTCCGGTAGGTAGCTTGGTCGGTTATCAGCTTCCCCACCAATAACCGATGATGGTGATGGTTATGAGTTTTAGGTACCCGAGAATCACGGTTTGATTAATGGGTATGGGCTTTTGAGGCGGGTACCGGCCGATACCCAACTCTAACCGGAGAAGCGAGGCCGGAGAAGAAGGGATCAACAAACACAGTCTAATAGAACGTCAACACTTAAGGAAGAGAAATAGGGAGGGAAGGAGGAGAGGGGAGGGACAGGAGGAGATCCGGCGGTCTCCAAGGGCAGGAGACCGCCGACGACGGCGAAGGGAAAGGGAAGCCAAGGGTTGGGGAAATTTGAGAGCGTTTATATGTTCTTTGATTGACTATTTTGATCGGGGGTTGAGTACCTAATTATTGTTTAGTGTTTTTTAGCACAGTGCATGTTAAAGTTATATCAATCCATCACACTAAAGTTTGGCTTACCCCACAAACACTGAGATGGTTGCGAGTGATAAATTCCATATAATAATACACGATAATGAATAGTAGGAGGAAAGTATAATGCAGAAGAGACAGAGGCAGTACAATATATGTGGGAAGTTTGTGAAGACCTTAGAGATTTAGTCAAACGAGATGGGCCCAATCCAAAACAAGTGGGTCATTTCTGAGCCATTGGGTATTGGGCTTGGAAGTTAGGGACCACATTAATTACATTGAATAATTGCAAAGGTCAACGTAGCCTTCAATAAGGGTAGGTTAGGGTTGGCAACTTGTTTGACCAATTTGACATTTTCAATTTGACTAAATGTGAAAAGTACCATATCTATAAAGGACCGGGTCCTAGAAAACTGCTCTCATCGATTAACGTCTCTGCTTGCCCCCACATTTCTTCTATTACATGTTCTTGTATATCCTTTTTACCCTTTAATAAAAAATACAAAAACAGTTGATCGATTTGTGTTTAGTGCAATCTATATTCTTAATCATTCATGTCCCTTTCCATTTTAATGTCGATCATAACTTGTGATACAAGAGTTCTCTCACCTCCTTGAGATAGTATATACTCTAACGGATACACAAACTAGATTAGACTCGATTAAGATTTCCCGCTATCTTGGTATAAAAATATATATATAGACAGGAAAGTGTAATATTTTCGGGTGAAAATTGTAAAATCCAGCCTAATCACGAAATCGAAGAACCTTTTTCAATGCAAAAGCAATGCATGGATGTAAAGTAAAATTGCACCATACTACTGAAGAAAATAATGTTTATATTTGAAAATGATTTAGACATCAAGCCACCATCATCCTAAAAATTGCAGTGAGCACATGTTACAGACAAAGCCTAAGTTCCTTGTGAATCAAAACCGGTTTATAGAATAGAACATCTATCCTCCACAATATATAAGTTATGTGAAGGTACCTCGTAGAAACATAAATTTCACTGAAATGGTAAAAAGGGGAAGACTACCAATACAGCAGTGAGGGAGAGATTAGGACCATACTCTCAACAATAACTGTGAGGTTTTACAGTTTTTATTTCAAGAGTCTTGAGCAACAGCAGCTTGTCGGATCCTTCGCTGATGAACATCCCAATTATAAACTCGGGCTATGGTGACCTGTTCCATATTACATGAGTTGTCAGGAAACACAACGTTATAAACTTATTTCAAAGTTATCAAGAGCAACAAGGTGTACATATTTTTTGTATTTTTCCATTAGGGTTGACTTACTGGTGAAGTGGATAGCTACCCTATATGCATTTCATAATGGTTTACAGTTTACGTTTTAAGGACGAGTTTACACTATGCGTATATATTTCTATTTCTGTGCCACATGGATTATTCAGTAGTACTTTGTACGAGCACTACATAATACTATTAACGGCTGACTTTCCAGTTTTACCTTTGTTGTAACAAATCAAAGTTGTTACAATCACCTACGCTCAAGGATAATAGTGAAAAACTAGTTAAATTCTCTCATCAATAAGTGGACACTTAAGGCTTGACATCCGTTTTAAGTATGGTGGACAGCTAAATAGGACAGCGGGGGTGTAATTTATAATATCTCAGCTTCTAGATGAATCTGCCACTAACAAAACATTTATACCGGTAAAGGTTGTTGCTCCTTGGAATAACTTGCAAATGCAATAATCTACTCATCAGTTAACACAAAAGGATGTACAAATTTACACTAACTCTACCTGGGTTATTGTCACTTGATCCCTCAAGAATTGTAGATCAGCAATGAGAACTTCTAAGCTGGCTTTAGCATTTTCTAGATTCTTTTGCAGAAGAGCAGTGGCCTGTACCACAAAATTTCAACAAGAATTTATGCTATCTTTCTGAATGCATCAAAGCAATTTAAAGTTCTATAAAGCTCCAAGAGGTGGACCTCTTCACACGAATACTCCAGCATGACGTTTGCTCCCAGCCATAAACACACTGAGTCAGAATCCTCAATGCGGGCACGCGAATATATGCCTTCTGAGACTTCAAAATCAGTTAACAATGCCTACATACGAAATACAATCTCAAGTTAAAATATTTCTGTGAAGAATTGTCATCTAATTTGATTATCATGTAAAGATAAAGGACCTTAAAAATCAGCTACAACTAAACAATTCACACAGAAACGGTGCTCCAATTTTTTTTATAGAAACCACAGGAAGTTAACTGGTGTAAGGGTTTAATCTTACAGCACCAAGATTATTTCCTTCTAATTTAAATGAAATCATACATCAATACAGAATTCTAGATAGGCTAGTGATATAAGGGTAATAACTATCCATTAACCATGGTCTAAAAAATGGACGAATATAATTCTTAAATTAATTTCAGGTTACTCTTCGCAATCAAAGATGAATAGATATATTGTTTACAAAATAACATAGACAATTAGACTTTGCTTATGAATGCAATGGAGAGGAGAGGCTAGAACAGTCAGCAAACACAGAAAATGGCCACCTAAGCTGATCAACATGGCTATGTCTGACATCATTCAGTTATTTGTCCAACGCAAAAGATGGACATTGAAGCTTTGCTTCTTTCAGTTGAAAATAATATGACAATAATGAATATCACAAAATAAACACTAACACGTGACATGCAAGTATAAAATCCTATTAAATAATTGGTAATACACAACACATCCAAATGATCAAGTACTTGGCCTTTTAACCTGGTGGTCAGGAGTTCGAGTCACGGCAACATTATAAAATTTTAATACTAGAAAGTTGGAGAAAGTCATCATTTTAGTTCTCGAAATTTCAAATGTCAGCCACACCAGTCTCTCCATTAGTCAAACCATAAATTTGATAGATTTTAATTTTAGAAAGACAAGTATTACTTGGTGATTGGTTTAAAAATTTCCACAAGATATTTGACAGTTTGGCCTAATTTTGAAAATGTAAAAGCTAAGCTACCCCAAAAAAGAAACTTTATGGGCCAAAATGGTAAATTTCTCAAACTATGGAGACCAAAGTAAACAATAATCGTCACTAATATACTGCAATTTACAATCTCCCCTAGTATTCAACAGGTACTTTGTTTTTTTTCTTCTTGGTTCAAAAGTTAGCTAGTGAGGTAAGGATGTCGGATCATTTAGCTGGTCTTGTTTTTTTTTCTTCTGATTAGCGAGTTTTTTATAAAGGTACCCAACCTTTAAGTTAAAAGGGAGGGCAAGGGAATCCAAAAGAAGGCTCACCAATACATAGTACCAGGATTACAGGCTAAGATACACTATCCTAACACAAAATACCTAATACAAACCAAAGCGGGGCAAAACAACAAAGTTGGGCCTAACAACAATCCTAGCCCAACAGAATAAAGCCTGATACTACCAAAGCCATCAATGCCAGAGAACGCAAAGACTGTGGGAACAACAACACTGTAAAACACGAGAGAATATCGCAGGACCTCACACACCGTGCACCTTGGAAGACCAAACACAACGCTCAACAGAACTCCCCCACCGTAAGCCAAAATCCAGCCAACGTGCACTAAAGACACTACCGAAGCAAGTTGGTGATACATCCACGTCCAAGGGGTGACTGGTAGTAAGAACCACGAGACAAATGGCACCAAGAAATAGGATGACCATGCAGAGGAAACACCACACCAAATCAAACCACCACAACCCCTTAACTGCCCAAAAAGGAAACCCGCCAGAGGCCAACGCCAAGAAAACTAATGACCTAGAGGAAGGGAAGAAACATTTCCTATCCACTTACATCCACTGAGAAAACCAAGCCGCGACCAACACCCCCAAAAAACAAATGGATAAGACTTATAGTCTGAGTCCTAGGGGAAACAAGAATAGGAGTAAGACGGTATCAAGCATGGCGGATCTGACTCGGGCATGCCTAAGGAGGAATCACCGAGATTCTCAGTGAAGAGTGGAAGCAACCCCTGAAGAAGTATTGAATGACGAAGCAACAAAGAAACCACAAGAGAACAAGAGCTGAGAAACGCCATGGAACCAAACACGATTCCCGAGACCTAGCGAGCAAAGGAACCATAAACCACTGGCGACTTCAATGGAAACTAATAAGGAGCTACAAAGCCGCCGACGATGGAGGAAAAAATAAGTTTTGGTCTAGAGAGAGGGTTGAGAGGAAATGTCAAGAGAGAGAAACATTTATGACTCTTCCTTATATTTTACATGCTTGGTTACTCTTGTATTTTTTGAAGAAGATTAAAGCAGTATTTGAACCACTACTATTTACAAATTTTTCTTTTGTTTCCATCTTTGGCGTGATGTCGTGGTAGCCATTAAATCCACACTAACTTTTCTTTTATACTTTCCTTCTACCACTCTACCTGATAGTTTTACTTGCTATCTTCTTCGTACACTGTTATTCTCTTTTTTACTTGTTGATTTTCCCCTACTAGTTAAAGTTCAAGCCAATAGCTATTGGATCTTTAAATGTCAACAACAAAAAGTACAAACCAATTTCAAGTGCTATAATTTAGTCATGTTTTTCATTATTGTTTGTTACCAGGTCTTTCATTAATAACATTATATCAATTGGGCACCCATTTGTTCTGCATTAGTATTGTACAAGGGCGCATTTTGTTACTTGCATTCTGCATCAATACTGATATCACACCAATGCTTCTTTTTTTTTCTGGCATACAAGCTACATGTGTACCACAGGTAGTTTTGAATTGAAGTGTGTGTATAAAGAGGCATCAATTTAAACATTTTTAGAGCTAGCACGGTGGATATATGAGCCAAACATTGCATGCATTTCAGAAATAATTGCTCCAACATTAGTTGTGTGATTCCAATCAAATGAGGTGCTATCTCATTTAGCATTCTGAATAAATTAGTGCACAGGTTAAGGGGGAAAAAAGAGCTTTGCTACATGTGTACATTTGAAAAATATCTACAAAATAAGTTGAAGTAACAATTAAAGTTCAACTAAGATTTTAAACTTACAATTTTAAGCACTACCCATCCCCTTATTTTAAAGCAAGATTCATTCTTTAACCATGACATAACATACCCAACTTCTAACATAGAGACGGATACCGATTTTCATACATTAGACTTTTCCCAAGTTTATCATCATAATAATCAAGACCATGCAGAATGAGAAGTAAGCTTTTGAAGTCAAAAAACTTAGCATCCCATGAATTCACATTATAACACACACTACTGATTGGGTAGGATTGGAAAACAAACCTCACCAGAACCCTTCTTAGCTTGCAAAGTGGCAACAACATCCAAACATTTTTCTATATCAGGGATCTTTGCCTGAAAGCCATAATGAACAGGGAGAGTCACATAAATAATTAAAACATAGACAGAAAATGTGAATGAACAAAATTGCAACTAAACAAAGATGAATCAATCCATAAAAATTGTTCAGTCACATGCTTGATGCTCATCTTGCAGCGAAATTATTAAGAAAGTATTGAGTCATAACTAAGATATTAAATGTTTATCTTGAGTAGAAATTAATAATGGATGAAGTTGAAGTAAAGCTAATTTTTCCAGCGAAGGCTTTCAGGCAAGCCAAAAGACAGATGCAGGATGAAACACTTGCATGAAAATACAGTACTGACTCAATCTCCTAATATATTGGCAAAGCAAGCAGATTTCACTATAGCGAGATAAAGTTTAATAGCATACCAATAATTATAGTTACACATCAGACACCCGGGATGATTACAGCAACAAATATTTAGTTTGTTAGTCACTTAGTAACATAAGACACAACTCTAAACTTCTACAATGCATTTTATACATGCAGGACACTGGAAGAAAAAAAATCATGTATGCATGATTCTGAAATTTGTAGGCTATCCATTTTGTACAGATTTGGCACCCAAAAGGAATTTTTTTCCAATTAAGCACCATTAGTATGCATGTTGTTCTAATACGGTATCTAAGCACCCAATTTTATTTATTAGGGTTCATGTTCGCTGACAGAACAATGACACGTCGTTTCTGTGTAAACCTAATTTCAGCCAAATCGAAACAAAATTGGCTACTTAAGTTCAAAAATCAGAACAACAAGCATAGCATAGGTATTAAATTGTAACAAAAAAAATTTGGGGAACCAAATTGGAACAAAATGGATAGTAAAGGTACTATTTTAGAACATTCACATAGATTAGCTCATTAGCATATATACATATATGCTTAATTGACTAGTTTTATATACTTGTTGTCGGACAATATGAACTGTGCATTTCATCAATTACATGGAAGACCTACTTTATGTTATATAATTGCCACTGAATCAATCTCAATATATAAAACCAAAAGCCGCAAAGATAAACTTTTTTTTTCAAACAAAGCGTGCTTAACCAATTATTACCATCTAGTTCTTCACTTCTCAGCTATATTAAGCTTATGATGCCAACACAGACTTTACAAATCAAAGATGTACGCTTACACAAAACCCACTCAGCTTTGAAAGCCACGGCATTAAAACATTTGGTCATCAATTCTAAGTGCAAAACTTGTGACCCTACTGAGAATAATAACAGAGAAAAAACAGTATGAACTTCAGTACTTTACTTCAGTTAATTGCATTAGGATGGGTAGTTCTTGTAACATTTTGGTACTCACAGCATCAAATTCTCAGTAGCTCAAGTCACTAAAACAATACACCAATTGGAGGGAATATAAGAGAAAAATATAGTTTAACCTGAAGTTCCCTCTGCTGAGCAAGGAGCTTCATCTCAACCACCTTGTACTGCTGAAGTCTACAAATAAAAAATAGGTAAATAAGTCGGTAGAGATCATTAGGGATCAAACCCAAATGGCAAAATAGCTCAACAGACCCATAAAATGAGGAGAAGAAAATCGAACCCATAAACCGAAATATGCAGTGTAACCGAGTTAAATTGGAACTAAATTAGAAACCTTTCTTGAAGAAAGGCGAGGGCAGAGTTGACATCGAGGCCCAATTGAGTGAGATAGGTCTCGACGTCCTCGACGAACTGAGCTCCTGGTATACCTCTTCTCTCCGTGGCTCCAGAACCTGGTGAAGACGATGATGCCATTTGCAGAAGCAGAAGCAACACACACCTAGATTAGATGGTTACAGAGAAGAAAGTAGTATACAGATTCGATTTGGAGAGGAAGCGAGGCAAAAACAAAGGCGTAAACAAGCAAAGGAGCAGTGTTGTTTCTGCTACTGCTGCTGAGTACCGAGTGAGTTAGGGAAGGTGGTGAGGGCTAGACCAGAGGATTGGGCCACTCGCTTCGAGGCCCGGCCCAACATATGGAACCTGTTATTGAGCTTCACATGGGTAGGTCCAATGGCCATCTTATAATAATGCTTTTGCTTCGTTCGCGACCATACACAAACACTCGCCCCCGTATTTTTTTTGGCCCAAGAGTATACAAGTTAGTGGTGTTTTCGGTCGACGATTTTCTTATATATAATTCTTTTTGGAGCGTTTATGATAATGTCAATAGTTTGCATCAACAGCAACATTAGAATTGGCTTGACAACGTGAATTCACACACAATAGCCGGATGAAATCGTCGTTGGATTGAAAGAGGATCGGCGTTTAGAACTGCACTGATCTAATTTCAATTATGTGTCTTTCAATCTAAGACGATGCAAATAAGATTCTTGACACTGTGGAGACCTCGTTAAGGTTAATGAGAAGATCTCCAGATCTTGTTATGGGTGATGAGGAGATCTCCGGTTCTTGTTAAGGTTAAAATGTGAAAATTTTCAAACTCTTTAAGGTTTTGGATCTTAAAGGTACTCTTTTGATCAGAGGCGGATCCAAAAATTTATTTCAGGGTATGCCATTGTTAATAATAAAATATATAGAAAAAAAAATCTACAATCGGTTATAAAAAGTTTTAGAGTTTGATCGAATTTTTGAAAGATATAATTTCTCGTATGAGCTTCGATTTTGATCCGTAAGATATCAAATAGAAAGGAATTCGGAGACTTACAACTTTTATGAAAGAATCTTAGCCAGAAAAAGAATAGTATACCAACCCATACACACCATACAAGTCATATACGACATACACAAGGACATACAGACCAAACGATCGGATATAAACCGTTTGTCGAGATGTACACGTTTACAAACCAATACTTATATTTAAATTTCACAATTAAAAAGTTTGTAATGAATAAAAATAAACTAGAAAAATACGGTGAAAATGCAACGATTATTAGTAAAAAAAATAGAAATTTTACTAAAACTATACCGATAACAAATCGATTTTTAAGTGGTGTAAATATTTAAAAATATAAAGACCCAGCAAAAGTTTTGATGATCTTCCAGAAGAGATTGAGAATATTTTCATATAAGGTGCTTGGGGTACAAATAGAAGGAGCTTCTAAGATTTATAGCCAAGATATGTAATCTAAAGACATTGAATGTGGCATGCACTCTCATTCGTGAAATCCCCGTTGAGGTCAACAACAAGTATCAGTTGCATAATTTTTTAGCCGAATACTTCGACGTTGATTATGATGTAGGCTAATCTTGAGATGTGAAGATACATCAGAGAGTTGGCTGCTTGGAAAAGTAGAGGATTTTGCTATCGATGGATACGAATCAAGGCATCGGTATAATGAAAAAATTGGAGAATTTGAAGAAATGGGTACGATTATGATTAAGGAACAAGAACTTGATACACTCAAGGGAAAAATAAAGGATGGGTACAAGACAATGATGAAGCTCGATATCAATCACTAAAAATCCATTATATGCATTGTTGTTTTTAAAGTTTATTAAGCAGAGGATTATACTCATGGCTTGGAAAATAACGAGAGATCTCCTAAATCAACTACACATATATGGGAACGTCTAAAAGTCAATTGCTAGCAAATAGTTGTTATTAAGGATCAATAGGACTATGAGAAATGGAACTTTAATGTCGGGGTCTTGGTATGAATTTCTTAGCATTGCATCTCCAAACTTTTTTTGAAACGGTGAACGAGGTCAAGATGCATTACTATCAATATCGGTTACAAGAGGTCCGAGGTCTTAGGCTCCAAAATATAGTCTAAGTCCCCCTCAGGATACCCAGTGCTCGTGGACCCGTAGAAATAGTTTGTTTTGACATCACAGACAATAAAAAGAAATTGAGACCACGTCCGACCATCCCAAAAACAAGGGAAGTCCAACATACCCGTGAATCAAACAACCAACTAATGCAAAACCTAAAAACAGAAACAGAAAATACCAAAAACATGAAATAACGAAACAGACAATACAATTGAACACCGGAACTAAAGAGAAACTCATAGCTTTCATAGTGAGGCGTCTTCGTACTGTCGATTCGTCTTGATATGCCGGGGTAACCCGATCTTAGGTATCGTAGGACAATACCCCTTCTTACCGTCCCTCTCCCGGGTCCCAAACCCATTGAGTGTATTGCTTTGAGACCTTTTGCAAGCAGCTCGTATAGGTGTTCGGTTGAGAAAAATTTTCCAAAATCAAACTCCGATAAATCCAAGCCATAACCTATGGATATCGACTTCAGAACAGCCCTTGAGGCTCGCTATAGTCTCTTAGACTCGGTTTGGTCGACAGGGGATAGAAGCGAAGGGGGCGCGGTGTAAAGACCGCTCCGGCTAAAAAGGATTAAGAGTTAATTTTTGTTCGATTGGAGCGTCAAGATTGAAAACTGGGTGATTTTGGAACAGTTGAAAAAAAAGGAAAAAAAAAGTTGAAACAGACCTGGGCCGGGCTGGCTCAAGCCCAGCACGCTGAGCCCAAGTCAGCACCAGGCCCAAGCCCGCTATCCCCTCAACCATATCTCACCCTTCTTCTTCTTTTGTATGCACACAAGTCCCGAGGCATCTCCGCCCTCGTCTCACCCTCCCTCTCGCTCTCTCTCCGCAACTCGTCGTCGGCGACGCTGCAACCGCTCCCGGTCACGAAGCACCACGCCAACCGCGAGACGGCGCTGAAGCTCGTCGTCGAGCCCGTGTCAGGGACGAAGCCCAGCCGGCGAGACGTGCTCGCGAACCGGATCTGGTTCAGCCGTCTCCGTCGTGCGCGCTCTCTACTCCTGAGCTCGTTTCACACCTCGACGACGTTAGGGAAGTCCACCCAAGGTGAGCGAGGCATCGTCCCTCCTTCCCCGACCTCCTCTTCCCCTTCCCGAGCTCTCTGTTGTTCGCCGTCGTGTCCAGACAAACCCTCGCCGGTGAGCGCTACCCAGATCCTCCTCCCCGAAGCTCGTTGGGTTCTAAAAGGGTGTGCGTCTCGCGAGATCAGGACGTCAGAGATCCCTCACCGGAGCGGTGAGGGGAATCGTTTTTCCCGAGCACCGTCGTCCTACCTTCCCTGACGGCGTCGTCGCCGGCGGCAGAGCAACCAAACCCTAGCCCTCGTCTCAGGCTCGGGTTGGGCCACCAAGCCGTTTGGGCCTTAGAGCCAGACTGGATCAGACGGGCCTTGGGCCCAGGACTAGACCTCGGGCCGGACCAGACCTCGGGCCAGGCCCAGGTTCCTAGTTCGGGTCTGGACTCAGGTCCGGACTTGGGTCGGAACCGGGTCTGGGTCGGGTCTGGGGCCGGGTTCGGGTCGGTTCTGGGTCAGGTTCGGGTATGGGTTCTGGATCCGGGTTGGGCCTGGATCTGGGTCTGATTCGGGTCGGGTCCGGGTCTGGGCAGTTTTAATGAATTATTTAATTAATTTTAACGGGAGTTTTAAACGAATTTAAATCGGAGGACCCAAAGGACTTAACTGTTAAAATTAAAGGACTAAACTGTTAAAATTATAGGACTGTTACGGACTGGACCGGGACTGATTACCGTCCTTTGTTAAACCCAGGCTTGGACCTCGTTCGTGGAGAAGACCGGAGGTAGGCCCGGACGTCAGCAGCTAGGAGACGCAGTTGTTGGTTCTTCTTGAGGTAGGGAAAGTAGCGAATACCGGCTTAATTACGGAAAGTTACTAGTATGCATGCTAGGTAATGATAAAACTGGAACGAAAGTTTATATTATAAAATAATTGGACGAGTCTTAGTAACATGTAGGATGTGATTCACTAGTTTAGCCGCTTTCAATACTTGGGATTTTGCCGTGCTGGTAGATTGGCCATGTCGAGCCGTAGGTTGTGTGCTGATTGAATTGTCTGTTATTGTTTGGGAGTCATGCTGTGTGACCTGGTGTCGATAAGTTTAAGAGTCAAGAATTAGTATATCCGGTGAGCATGTTGTTGCTATGTGTGGGCAAGTGTGCCGTGAGTGATTTAATGTGAACCCTTGGTTGTGATATGGTCGGGTGAGTGATAGACCGACGTGTTGTGTAATCGTGGTAAGATTGTTGGGCTTGTTGATCCGTGCTTGATCTGTGGCATTACGATGCGTGACTTTATCTTGATGTGTGTTTTAGGAGAGTGTTTCCGGTACGATGCCTACATCGAGGGGGTATGCCGGTGTAGGACATCTAGGCCGATGTCGTGATTGGGCCTACGGGTCGTATTGGGCCGACGGGTCGGAGCTGACGGGCCATATCATATTGTATTGGGCCGACGGGCCATATCATATTGCATTGGGCCGACGGGTCGGAGCTGACGAGCCATATCATATTGCATTGGGCCTACGGGTCGGAGCCGACGGTCATATCATATTGCATTGGGCCGACGGGTCGGAGCCGACGGGCCATATCATATCATGTTGGGCCTACGGGTCGTGTTGGGCCTGCGGGTCGTGGTTGGGCCTACGGGTCGTGTTCTACCCCGATGATCTATGGTCCTTTGGGGAAATTTCCGGGGCCCCCGATGTAATGCGTTCCTGAGAACGTTTTTGGTCGCCCCGACGTAATGTGTCTCCTCTGGACCAAGGGGCTATCCGAGATGATGCGATGACTTTCTGGTTTTGATTTGTTGGAGTTCGGGGACTGCGGTACGGGACGTGTGCCTGTTGCTTTTCTTTTGTGTGTGATACGTTTACTGTTGGTTAATGTTTTATTGTGTGAAAGCGGTCGCTTGAGTGTACTAGTATGCCCTAATTGGACGGTTACTCGTGGTGGTGAGCCGATGTTCATTACCTTTACTACTTTCTCTACTGAGCGAAAGCTCACCCCCTTACCTTGTTGTTTTCAGGTGTTGAGCGGGATTATGCTAGCAGGAAATAAATGAGCTTGGGAGCTGGCGAGGGTCTTGTCTAGTAGGTCTAGTGACGTGCCGTGATTTGAACTAAGACCTGTTTTACGTTTTATTTAAGAGCTGTTGACTCTTTTATTCGAATTTATGAAATTTCAGTTTAATGTTTTAAACTTATTTACTTTAATTATCTATTATTTAGTTCACGTCTCGAGTCCGGTCAAAACCGGATTTGGGGCGTCAAGGCGACAGAAATAGACGGATGGGGACAAATCAGGCCATGGGAGGTGGAGGAGGACGTACAAAGCCATAAGGAGGTGGAGCTTACCATAGAAAAGAGCTGCGAGATCTCGACCGATCGGAGGTGCAAAACCTGACCGAAAGGGGGCTTGTATCATTGTTGGTGTGAATAGAAGAAATAGGGTCATGACATAAGTCATGGCAGAGACCATGGCCATGGCCAAAATATGCTTTTTTCCGACGCTAGGGTTCGCACATGATTAGGCCTTTCAGTGTTTTCTCTTTTATCGGCCAATTACGTGCGTCTCCAGATTTACTGAGACCATTGTAACACATTCTCTTTCATTGTTTTAGTCAATATAATGACTTTTGTAATTTTATCGAACATATATATTTATTAGACCACTTTTCGTTTCTTAATCCAATTTCAACCTTTGAGGGAATTTCATATAAATGTCGATATCCAATTTACCGTTATTACCATATAGGTAGGCAACTATTATGTCCATCATGTGTAAATCGAGTCCTTTAGAGACTATTAAATTGAGTAAATATTTAAAAGTAATCATATCCATCATAGATTAAATATATTTCATCTAAATCGATTCCAAATTGTTGGTAAAAACCTTGGGCTACCGGCCTTACTTTATATCGAGCAATTTTTTTTCTTCTTATGAGCACCAATTTGTATTTATTTTTTTAAATATAAAGACAGGTGTATTATTTGGAACGGAAAATGATACATAGTAGTGAATCTGGGTTATTAAAAGAAATTGACATGTGGACAAATTTATAATTGCTTATTTAGGATTTGGATAAGAGACTTCAACCTCTCATAATTCGAGAGGATAAACAATCATACATAAAGATGTACCGGAGAAGAAACCATACTAAGCAAAAGCCAATGATAAGCATGTCGGCTTCCAAACAAAATAACTCAAATAATTATTCTCGTCAGAATATGTTTCATCAAACCACAAAAAATGAAACCAAACCCACTAAAAGTAATATATTCATTAAATCCATATGTAATAGCTGCCAATTTGGTGTCACATTATTAGCTCTATCTAGCGTAGGTCGAGAATAAAGCATTTCTCTATACATCAAATACTTCCATCTAAAACTACCATTAAGCAGCAAATCAATGTCTAGCCTACACATCATTCATTGAACCCAAACATGTTAGAACATGATCTGTGATTGTTCACAAACCCAAATCTTACATTAGATAATGTGTAGTTTTGGTGACTATAATCCCCATTTTGTAGTTGAAATTGGGAAGAAAAGGAATAATCCAGCTTGTTGAGAATAATGAGAGTTGCAGGAAGCATGTGAGAGCATGTGCATGTTATGGTGGATGAGGTAGACATGGCCAAAACATGAAGCAAAACCCCAATTGTTATTCATCCCAATTTCTTGGAAATTCTCTTACTCAAACTAAAGGTTATATAGAATGTGTTCATTTTGATAAATACTATAGTATATATGGTAATGGGACGGTGATCATTCGAATTATGGTGTTCAAATGCGTTTCGTGATTCGTTCCAGCTGATCTGTTTGACCCACTATTCATCTGATATTCATCATCATATGAATAGATAAACAGTAGATCGTCTTTTATTGATCTGCATCAATGTGAACGGATTGTGGATTGAGGATAGATTTGTGGATGATCCGTCCGTCCGCTTACGATACCAAGCCTTGTTTGATACATAAAATCCAATCAATCACACTACAAAGTCCATCTCCAACCACTTCAACCATATATGTTAAATCAGATGTGGTACTTTTGTAATAAAGGTGTTTGAAACTAGTAAAATCAGAGAATGATGTTAGTTTTTTTCTAAAATGATTTTCATCTTCGGTTTTGATAAACAGTTGCGGGTCACAGAGATCGGATCAGTTTCGGCCGCATATTTGTGCGGATGAAATCCCTCAAATATTAATTTGTCATAAGAAAGTTGTGGATCACAAAAATTCAAATCCGTACTCACGCTAACGGGTGAAAATTCCCATCTCACAAATAGATATCCATTCATAAACACCAAATTTGAACCTCAAACCTGACAAAAAAAAAAGAGAGAGACCCACTTTATATTCTCTACAACTGTTGCCAATTGTTATCACCTCCTAATTAATAACCCTATAGCAACCTATATAGTATAGATTGGCTCTGCCTTAGAGCTCAGCTTTCAAAGGGAGCTACTGTGAGGTCATGGGACTTGAGTTGAAGGGTATGGTCCTAGGGAGTAGAGGCATGTGCAAGTCTTGCAATGGAGCTCATAACAGAAGGCACATGCAGAGGAGGTTGTTGATGAGGAGAGGTTCTGAAAATGGTGTGGTGAGGAGGAGGATAAGAATCCTCAAAAAGATGGTCAGAAGCAATGCTTCTAAGGATTTGGATGGCCTTTTTGGAGACACAGCTGCTTATGTTATGTGTTTACAAATGAAGGTCAGGGTTATGCAGTCTATGGTTAGCTTGTTATCATCAGCTTCTTCCTGAGAAAATAATTATATCTCTCATATATGTTGAATTCATATCCTCTGTTCCAGTATTTGAATCCAATGATGTATTTAGAGGATTATGTGTAATAACAAATCCTATTTATATTTGCATGTTGTTACTACAATGATCATCAACCAAAACAACTGCAGTTTAATTAAACTTGTGTTACTGACCAGCAACATGAGACTTATTTAAGCTCTTATTAGATGTTCCGTACATTTGTGAATGTGTTGTAGCTGTTGTTCGAACAACTTTTGTTACAATTTAGATTTAGTGTTGGCCTTGGTTGTGATAGTTGCTAGAAATAAGAAGAATCAAACACAAGGACACAACAAGTTTGTTGATCCAGTTATGTGAGCAACACAGTTATAGTGGGGAGGACAGAGAATCCTTATGTGAAAAGTATTCACTTATAAGATTCGAGTATAAGTTATCAAACAATATCCCGGTTGCCTAAGCTGGACGATAGAGTTTCCTCCCGAGGATAGCAACCCGAGCTCATACAAACTACATAATTAAATCATAGTTAGAGGCATAGGGCAATCCTTTCAACTTAGATAGCGACCGGAGCTCACACAAACTTGATAATTTTCTTTGTCGAGTAAATTGGATATGTATTCAATTAAGCTAATCACATGATATAATACTAAGGTCCATGGATAAATCCGATGCAATCTAAGAGAATATCCGGCTTCCTCCATTTGAAGACAAATAGGTGATCCGACATGCATGGTTGAAAAAAAGAAAAATTCTACACGTGATGGTAGAAGAGAAATACTTGCTACAAATATGCACAATAACAAGACTCTAAAGGACTAAATTCTGCGGGGGAGGTTGCTTTGGGTCGTAAAGAGCCTCTGAATGTTGCCCCATGGTACATGACCCTTCCAGATAGGGCAAGCATGAGATGGGAAGGTGAACAAGACCATCCTCCCCCCGAGCCCAGGGCCTATCATGGCTCTCGACGAGGTTGTTTGCCAGCCTTCATCGATATACATGGGGTAAGGTTTTATTGGGCCTCCTCCATAGTGTGGTTGATATCCATGAGCATAAATGTCTGCTTCTTTGAGTTAGCTACAACTGTTGTCTAACGAGGGCCTTTGTCCCCTACTATAGCTTTGGGAGCCTGTCATTGGGACTCGTTTTACTAACTTCTTTTTTGGTGGTTCCTTCTTCACCTTGCGTCCAAGAGGTATCGTATGGTAGCCCGTCTCGTACCCAACTAAGATCTCGTGCTGGAGATTATGTTGGGCAGGGCGTGTTGGGGATGACTCCACCTGTTTCTGACCTAGGGTCCCCATGGGTTTTGTTTCCCCAACCAGGGTCTGCGCTATTCCACCCACCATCTGGTACTTGTCCTCCCAATCCGTGATGGGCAGGGGTGCCTTCAGGTTAGGCGTAGCTGTGGTCTTGACGGCCTGCGGGGACCAGGGAAATACTACTGATCCCTTCCCGCATTTCGCATCCTTCAAGATTACCACTGGTGTGGGCTTTTTTATTCTCTGATCGACAGTCGTAGGTATGGTCTTAAAGACCACTGTTTCTGAAAGAGGGTTCCGCCCCACCCTAGGGCTATGGACATCCGGCTGGATGGGTTCCTGACAGTTCTGGGTACCTGTCAAAATATTTAAGTAAAACAAGTTAGTAGAGAATCGGACAGTGATGGCATGGCGTTCAATCGTCGCATCGATGGTGATGGCATGGCGTTCGACCGTCGCACCGGCGGTGATGGAATGGCATTCCAGTTCGTACTGAAGATCCCTTCTGCTTGGATCAATGGTGGAGCCCGAAGAGAATCCTCATAGCGCCTAGCAAGTTGATCCATTCCCGATAAAATAGCAACACAGATTGTATTCACATGACTGAGGCGACCACAACAGAAACAGAAATCCGGTAGTTTTCATACTCAAACCATATTTTCAACGGCTTGGTATTTTCATCAACTTATAGAATCAAATGATGGCGGAGCGGCCGTGTGACATCTATTCCACCCGGGGCCAAAGGAAGGTGTCTAAGACTCGGCGTTTGGTTGGGCCTCTTGTACTGTTAGCCCTTCTGGATTCCACCTCCCTACCCAGATTTTGAGATGATGAAAGCTCTCATCTGAGAGGTGCTAGACTCGACAGGTATATCATAGCTTGGACCGAAATTCGGAGGGACCAGAAGTAAAGATTTTCCGATTGGGTTCGCGGAGGCAAAAGCGTAAGCATGAGAACCATTCCCTAAAAAGACCACTGCTCCCTAACTCGAATGTCGTCCATGGACTCCCTAGAAGGGAAGTAGAAAGCGATTATCTTATCGGTAAGCGATTGGACCGTCGGATCCTTCATGTTCCATGTGTTTGCGATAATAGTACAGAGAGTATGGGGTCTTACACGTTTATCCATAAGAAGATGACCGACCAATGCAAATTTGTACCATGAATCATCGAGGGTCGGAACGGCCAATACCTCATTGTATTCCTTTTAGAAGTCATTTGCCGGCTCTGACCTGAAGGAAACCTGTGTGAGTTGTTCTCGGACCGCATCCAAGTTCAAGATCAGGTTTCCCGAGTTAGAAGGAGGTTTAGTTGCTGAGGCGGTGGGTGGGGTCCACTTGTTGGACTGGTGGTTCGGTGAAGGGGGTTTGGGTATGCTCCCAAAAGTGAAGCCCTTGCATGTGAGTTTTGGTCCCCGATTTGACACGGGGGGGGGGGGGGGGGGGGGGGGGGGGGGGGGGGTTATGGTGACGGGGGTAGTGAGTGCCTGTAAGATTTTGATCGAGATGGGTTGTTGGGAGGTCGGGGCCAATAGTAAAGGTGGGGTAGTGGACGACGGAAGGGTAGATTTTTGGTGTAGTATGGGTGGTGGGAGATTCATCATTGATCGATCTTAGTGGTGGCCTAAGAAAGAGGAATGAGAGGTGGAGGCATTAGAGGATGGATCTGAGCAAGGAGATAAGCAAACGATATATAGAGTGGGAGGAGTGTAGGAAGGTTCCAGTGAGGTGAAGAAGAGGAGCTAGGCATTATCATCGACGCTTCAAAGAGAAGGAAGCATGGACGGGATGTGACTGGAAGAGAGCACGTAGAAAAGGGAGGGGCTCGAGAGAGAGGATTCACTACATCCTTTGTCTCCTTTTTTGATCAAACAACACAAACTTGATAATTAATTCATTGTTAAAACAAGGGAAAACTATCAATACCTACCCAAAACCATGCCCATTTAACTGATGTTTACCATGAAGTTTAAAGTTAACTGATGCATACCCTTGAGTTTCGAAAATGTAACTCAAAACCCCTCCGTCAGCTAAAATGACGAAAATACCCTCAACTACACTTCAATAATTATGTTAAAAAATATTTAAAAATTACTTTTGTTATATATATATATATATATATATATATATATATATATTTACTTATTAAATGACTTCATTTTTATTTAGAAAATCACTTCATTTATAATTTTTAAAAAATTATTTAAAAATTATCACTGAGTGTATTTTCGTCATTTCAACTGACAGAAGGGTTTTTAGTTATAAGTCGTAACTTTAAGGTATGCATTAGTTAACTTTAAACTTCATGGTAAACACCAGTTAAATAGGCATGATTTTGAGTAGTACTGGTAGTTTTCGCTTAAAACAATCATCTCAACTTGCAGATCTGTGTCTTAAGAGCTCTTAAATTTCAATACGTAATTCTTTTTTGTCTCCTCGCAATGAAAAGCCCCGAATATTGATAATAATTTAAATGAGCTTTTGGATCATACTTACTTGGACATGTTTGTACTGAAGACTTTGTTTCTCGAACTGCTTATTTGCTTGACTAACTTGATGATTGCTATGAATATGGACTTGATTAATCATATTCTCGAACCATCACTTTACAAAATCATTTCTCACAGTCAATGGATCAACATGTGGTGGTTGGATAAAGAGTTCTACTTTTCGTAGGAACAGAAATGTAGACTGAAAGTGAAATTAATTCACTAATTCGAAATTCATATTAATTTGGTAGGATTAGCTGTCGAAGCCTCAAGGAACCTTATAGCTTTTTGTTCTTTTTACTTTTGCTGCTTTTAATCAATTGAATCTCTTGAAAATGGCCAATAAAAAAATGAGGCTGCCAAATTTACCAATCTACACTAACAACACTACTATATGTATTACTATATATTTCCTCTCTAGCTTTTGCTTTGCTTTGATTTTTATACATGTTCTATTATATATAATGGACAAGCCATGACCCCTCCATGTGGCCTTGCTAAGTGTTAAAAATGCAATATTTTAGTGGCTGTCCCTTTCTTTTTCCCAGGTCATCACATGCTCCCCAAAAAACATGTAAAACTTTCTTTGCTTGGCTCTTCAAAAGTTTCTCATTGGTGTGCCCATTTTTTGTCTAACATTTGCATCAATGATCTATTTATGGGGTTTTGTTTTATTATGTTTCACGATCTTTTTACTGGGTAAGAATCGTACATGATAATTAATTAATATAATGATATGGTTTGATAGTACATATAAATGTCGAACGTAAACTTTAATTCAACTATGTTCCTTCTCAACTCAATAACTAGTCATGCAGTCCTCGAAACCATATATTAATGAAGAGTACTTGTAGTTATCTATTAATTTTAGGGTTAAGTGTCAAAAAAAAATGTGAGATGTTTTGTTCATAAACAGAAGCATGCATAGCGTTTTGTTTACGTTTTGTGGGCGTACTGAAGTTTTGACCACAACTTTTTCAGTTTAAACGTATCAGAGATGTTCATAACGATGGTTTGGGAAGTGCTTTCCGGATTCAATAGATTTGTGGGCAATACATAATGCACTCACAAAGCGTAGACAAAACTTCAGTACTCTCACAAAGCATAGACAAGTTTTTGCATGTTTTCGTTTGTAGACAAAACTTTGTTGTAATTTTTGATAATTAATCCTTAGTTTTATACCTGAAAATGAAAATGAATGTTTTCAATTTCTATGTTGAGCGGGAAGTTTAGATGTATATGAGATATTGCTCATGTTATGATTCTAATTGTCTGGGTTGAGATTCAAATGTTAGGTAATTTATTGATGGGAATGAAGTTTGGTATTATGTTCCCGCTCCTTTGATAGGCGTTGCTTCTGTCTCGGTGAACAGTTTGGTTGGAAATATCTTATTTGAATTGGACAGATCTGAACTTGGGGAAGGTCTACTTTGTTGGATTTGGTGTTGGCCTCCGGCCTAGTAACCCCTATGTGTGTCGTGAAGGGGTTGCCAACAATGCGGTCCTCGGTGCTCCGACTTGGCTCCTCCGATGATAGGTTGGCTCATCCATTTAGCCTGTGATATGGCTCTCCTACGTGCTTCGGCCTCCTTTGCTGCTACGACTCTAGGGCAATTCTTTCACAGGTTTGGCTTTTGGTGCTCTACTCCGATAGCTGGTCCTAGCTCCTGTCGGAGTTTGGGTTTTTGGCCCGGGTTGCAGTTTGGTGTCATGCTCATAATTTCCTCGTTGTTCTGGTTTGTAAGGAACTCAGTATATGCTCATATGCTTATTTTGTTGCTTGTAGAATCGTTGCTCATACCTAAGATTTAGACTCGTTTCGATTTATCTTCTTTTCCCGTCAATTTATTGGTGGGGGCTCGTTAGTCTCTTTAGGTGTTGGCCTCCTATGGGTTCCTATTATCCTTGGGCCACTGTTGGAAGTCGAGAAGTTTCTTTTTCTTTGAGTTTTGAGTTTCGAGTTTCGAGTTTCGGTGGTTTTTGGTCACCAGTCTATTTCTTCCATTTTGCGGTGTTGACCGCCGACGTGTCGGTGTTTATTCAACTATCTGAGTTGGTGGCCCTGATGAGATAGAGTGTTCTCTACAAGTACGGATAAGGTTGTGGATGTTCTGAGTTGAGGTCGGTTGTTTGTTCTGGGTTTCATGGTTGGAAAATCCAGGTTTTAAACCTTTATCTATTTTTCGGCTTAATGGTTGAAAAACCCGGGTTACTGACCTTTATTATTTTGTGTGTTTCTTGGTTGTAAAATTCAGGTTCTAGACCTATTTTATGTTTACTTGTTTTAGCGCTTAATGGTTGTAAAATCTGGTTATTAGACCTTGATTTACGCCCGACATAGGTCACTGAGGTTTCTTGCATAGAAATGCTCTTTGTTTGTACGAGTTCGGTCCTTTTATGATCTGTCATTTGTTTTGAGGTTAAGACTTTGTTTAATACGTTTCAGTCAAAACTAGTTCGGTTATCAAATTTGCACGTATTATGTCCTTGTTTCTTATCTTCATCCTTCTAGGAAGTGAGTTTTTATAAAATTTGTTTGCTGATCAAAAAGAAAGTCTAGTAATTTTTTATCAGAACTCCTGCAACACCATCTAGATCTAAAACTTGTATTGTAGTTGAACTTTATGGTTTACTAGGTGAAATATTACATTTTTAAATGAAAGTCAAGTGGTAAGTTTCTCGTTTCCCCTGTTTTGTTCCACCTTGATTTCCCTTTACGAACAGTACGTCGATGTCGTGAAGGATTCTGCGATTCGACCAGCTTCAAAGAAGAATTGTTCGGCCAAGGTTGATGTTGCAAAGTCGAAGCCGGTAACAGGTGTCGGTCCCGTCAAAGCTCCGGTTAACAATGGTGGAGCTTCAGCCAAACCAAAAGTAAGGAGAAGGAGAGAGAGGGTTGTCTAGCCGTCTGTTGCAGGGGAAGGCGAAGCTGATCCACCTGTGAAGGGTTCGCAGGGTCTTTCCTATATTCAGACGACGTCGGTTGGTGGTGGAGAGGCTTTAAAGCAGGCTATGGATGTTGAGGAGAAGCAATTGGCTTCTGCAAAACACATCGTCGGCAATGGCCTTTTTTTGCAAGATGACGAGGTATTCATCTGTAATTTGCCTCCACACACCAAGACCGACTGGTTAAGCAGTGTTTTGGGGGAGTACGGTAGGATCACCACTTCCTCTGTTTCGTCGCGTCAAAATCGTACCGGGAAATTCTTTGGGTTTGTACGGTTTAGCTCCAGCGACAATGCACAACAAGTCGTAGCCAGCCTCAACGGCTTTAAGATCAATGGTTACTCCCTCTTCGTAGCCATTGCACGGCGCCTCAAGGAAAACGCAGAGAAACAGAGCATCGCTCTGGGAATAAAAGAAAAACAGAGTAAGCTAGAAGGATGGAAAGTAAAGGGGTACCATATTTGACCTGAGAGGAAACCCTTACCAAGAAGTCGGAATCTCCGAACGACGAGGCGGAGGAGGAGCCCAACCGGTTTAAAGCAAGGAAAATCAGGCCGGAGGAGCAAAGGTGGATGAGAGGTACGTCAGGGGTTGAAGCAGCAACGAACAACTCCATATCTGGTCTTGGGGAGAACCCTCGTTGGCGGCCAACATTGAGGAACAAACGATCCAATGAGGAGAGACAACAGAGCCATCGAAACTGTTCTAGTCACGGTCCAAACTAAATGGAGGAGAGAAAAACGAAGAAGGTGTAGAGAGAAAGGGTAAACGGTATGGAGGGAAGGATAAAGGAAAAGGGAAAGGGGAAACGGGAAAGGGAAGGGGGAAGGGGGAGAAGCCACCGCCAACAATCTCCGAGGAGATCGCCAGCGGAAAAGAGAGATGCCGACAACGACTATGTAAGGAGAGAGAGGGTTAGGGTTTCTAGAGAGGGGTTGTACCTTCTCTCTAGAATTTTGGTAATGTATTTTTAACCCAAACCCAAAATTACATATAGATTTTTTTAGATAGACAGGGTTTCAGATTGTTGGAGCAACTGTCCGTGGGGATACCCACAGGTTGTGTGCCTTGCCTTCTATTGGCCTTAGGATGCTTCTAGGCTTTGGACACGGACTTAACTTATGACAGTTATTGAATTTCATAATCAATATTTTTCATCACATAGATCGAAAAAGGACTTGAATTTTCACTATTTTGTGCAGAGTTAACTCAACCGCACAGAAACTGTACAATCTTGTATAATCCAATCAAACACAAGAATAATGCAAGAATTAACACTAACAAATTCTATAATGTCTAGTCTGAAGAAAAAAAATTGGAACCCTAATTTCTCTCTCGACTCTAGCGCCCATTTATGATCCCTGAACCATCAGCGACCTCTGTCTGTGGAGGTCGTTGGTTTCGCTTCCTTGTCTATCTCATTACATTTCCTTAATTGATTCCTTATCTTTCCCTTGTGGAACTCATCTTGCCCTTGTGGCATAGTCACGACCCAGTGTCGTCTCTTTTCTCCGGCTATCCCTCTTCTTCTCCGGCCATATTCTTTCCTCTATCCCGACTGTTCTCCTTCTTTTTCCCCGTTCGTCCCCGTCCGTCTGTTCCTTTCTCTGGCAATAATTATAGACCGAGTATTTTGTACTGCCTCCGGCCCGCCCCCTTTTACATCTTACGGCCCTTGTCAACCCGAACCCTTCACTCCCTCATGTCGCCCCGAATAACCGTGCCCTATCATCTGCCACCGGCACCCCCTTTCTGGACGAGCTCTATCCTCCATATCCCCGGTACAGGCTCTGATTGGCCCGTGTGAGCCAGATCAGGCAAGTCCACTGCCTCAGCCACACCACCCCCAAACACCAGCCACTCGGATCCACCAGTGTGTTACAAGGTCGCTCCGACCAACAAAGCTTCAACTCCCCCAGTCTACGCTTCGTTGGACCGTGAATCATCCAGGCCAGTACAGTGGAAGTCGAGCCAAACTCCTCCCCGTGACAGTCGTAGCCTCTGGATTTCGGGTACGACCAGATCGGAACGAGCCCTTGTCGAAAAAATTTCTTCAAATCATGGGAACCCCAACCCCTACAACAACAACAATCACCGCTGGTGCTTTTCAAGGCCACGATCATGGGGGTTACCGGCGAGGCCTCCCCCGACTCCATGCAGGACTCAGTTCTCTTCCTCCTCAGACATGGTTTATCAATTCCACAACCCAATGCCTCATCTTCCCATATAATTGTTACATATTGACAACCGGATCCTACATCTTCATTTATCTCATGATAATTGTTTTGTTTATCCGACCAACATTAACTCGGGGTCGACGTTCTCAATGCAAGCTGATTTTGATAGAAACACCCGTCTTTGGTCGGAACAGATCAGGGTCCGGTCGATTTTGTCCTTACTGGAATCGTTCTCAACGGTTGATCCGAAGTGGATTCATGATCCCCACCCCCTTACTCTCCCGTTGACATTCGGGATGACGGTTTGCCCTATCGGGGTAGGGTGCTCTCTTCGCCCTTGCCTAGTATCCGCCAAAGTGTGGGCTTCTATCCTAGACGCCATTACAAGGGCCCTTGTTGTGTCCGCTTTTTCGGGGGCCGAAACTATGGGCACTCTATCATGGACCGAGTTTCCCCTACCCCTGTTTTAGGATCTCCAAAGCGGATTAAACTTAGCAATTTTTGTATTGGATCTCGCCCTCTTCTGCCAGACCTGGCAATCCCTAACGTTCCTCTACCTCCCTCTTCGGTCATCCTTGATGTGTTTTCGGATTGTCGACCTTTCTTTGCCTTGGTGGTCAGAATTCTCATTGAGACCACCTGTAGCTACTTGTGCTGTTAGGCACAAAGGCTTCCCTCTCTTTGCCTTACCGGGAAGGATCCTGACCCTGACCCAAACCCTCGGAGGCCAAGGCCCAATGGGGACAGGAAACCCATTGGGTCCCGAATCAAACAAGCCTTCCCATCACTTGTGTTCGAGTGCATCCCTTTGACGTGGGGTCAGGTTATCTGGAATGACTCTAGTCATCACCTCACGAGTTAAGACAACCACACAGCGCGATATTTAGCTTCTTGGCTTGGCGTTACTGAGCGTATCTTCAGTTGCCACTACTATTTTACGGTTATTTGTTGAGTTGATTTTTGTGTCTATCCATGTGAGTCGGAGTACCTCCTCGAGTTTAGAGAGGAGGATTTTGAACGGTATCTTGAATTGTTTCGAGTTGTATTTTTAGACCGTGTTTCACTTGTTTATATTGAATGTATGTTTTTTATATTTTTTTAAATAATTGAACTCATATGCCTTTTTCAAAAGAAAAAAAACACATAACAAAAACTAGAGAAGTCATTCCGTTAACGATGAGGAAATGAGAATAGCATTAAATTGAATAAGATGAGAGCATGTGACATGCGAACAAAACGCAATTAAGATTGATAGAGAAGCAAAACCTAATTAGAATGATAAGTATAGATGAAGAAGTGGTCCTAATTAAGACGCATGCGTGGGATTGGATTGGGATTGGTGTCCTCAATCATGCATGCAACTGTGGCTACAGCTATTAGCTATGATCGGATGGTATTGGGTTTGATAGTGATGAAACCTATAACCCGTACGTGCGCTCTCTGCCACCGAAAGCGATGCCTCATTTCTCTCTTGTAGCTGCTACTTATTTATATTCCAGAGCACTCCCCATTTTGTCTGCAATAATTATCAACTATTCTTCTTTTTATTCAAATTCATATTTTTACTTTGTTACTGGGTTTTGATTTTTAGATAAGGAGTGGTAGATGATGATCATGAACCCTATTTTGGATGTTTGTGGTAGGGACAAGATAACCAGACAACATACACATGACATTGCACCCCACCTCCTTCTCTCTTTTGTCCTCCTCACTAACTTTTAGCCCTCAACTTAACCCTCCTCAACCTCAATACTCTTACTTTCTTTCCATTAACCATCTAATTACATAAAAGGAAATTATGTTTTAGATTGAGAGTTATATAGTTGTTATGCTCTATAATCTTTGTTCTTTAAAATCCCTTGTTCAGTTGTAGGGAAGCCAACGAAATAGATACAAGGCAAGGTTTATGATTTTTGATCTTATGCTCGACCTTAAAAATTAATTCTAGGTTTTCTACACACCCAAATCAACACTTCAGAAACTCCAAATCTACATTAACATACTCAACTCTACAACTTTGTACTAGCAAAGGGTTTCAAATCCAGCATTAGGGTACATGTTTGTTGGATCAGTTGGACCTTAGTTTTATCGAGCAGATCTCCATGCTCGGGCGCATCACCAACGAGGTGGCAGCATGGAGAGGGAGTCAAACCATCTTATCTTCCTTCGTCATGAGAATGGATCGAGGGTTTCATCCGACAAACACCTCAAATAACCCTGATTGGTTCTGACCCTAATGCGATTTCCTTTTGCATCTTGAAGGAACTTAGCAAATTTCAGGTTCCAACAATATCACAGAGGACATCTTGATTTTGCAAGATCCAACGACATCGGATTGTGAGAGAAGATACAAAAGTTTATGTGAGATTGAATCATTTCTCTTGTTGGCAAAAATCATTATTCTTAATTCTATTAGGACGGACTGGATGAGACAGGATAATATCAACCTAGCGTTCAATCAAAATCTTAGTGATCGTTTCGTACCCCTCCCGATGGGATTGAAATGTATTGCCATCCCTTTTCATTTAACATTTGCTAGCCAATGGTGGAAGTAAAGCTTCATTAATAGATTACTTGTCAACAACCTCTTTATTAAATCACTAAGCTTTCATTCAAATTATTAGTAGATCATCTTTAGAGGCACGAGCCACGAGGGAAAGAGTAGAGAGCAGGCCTAATTGATTGTTAATGTTAGGTGACAAGGCAATAAAAGCAGGGCAATAATAATTTAATAAAACAAATTCACATGGCTTGTAAATGGAATCAAATCCCAATGATGTTATCTTAGTGCGTCCCCGCCTATGATTCCATTTCAAACCTACAAAATATTATGAAACATTTGCATTTATTATGAGAAAAAAATTATTCTCGGAAACGTGATCAATACGAAATTATGATCATCAAAGCAATAAATATGAGGGAAAAGAAATTGAATCCGCACAATAAAAATTTGAGAAGGAGAGACAGAGATTCCATTGGAATTTCAATTACTTCACATATGACACAGAATAAAGAAAGAGAGCAATATTTAACAGCATATGATAATATGTTATATTCATGACTCGAGGGATACAATTAAAATAATGAGAAAAAGTGACACCACACCGTCACCGGTCACCCCATGGAGGTGGGTGGCGCCAGGCTGGAACTGGACCCGGCGGCGCCGCCCGATAACAGCTCCGCCAGGGCGCTCATGGCTCGGACCTGCATCTCCAGCGCCGCTATGTAATCGCCGGCTTCTTCTAGGATCACCGGGAAGCTCTCCTTCCGGCAGCCGGGGACCAACCGCCCCAGGACCTTCACCTTCCTCTGCACAGCCGGTGCGCTCTTCCCCTTGAGACGCAACACGCTCACTCTCGGCTTCTTCGCCGACCGGCTACCGACGGTTCCGGTGACGGACGCCGGTCTCGGCCTCTTGTTCTTCCTGAACTTGATCTTGAGCCGGTTGGTGAGGATGGCCCGGCTCCAGCGCGTGCGGCCCTTGGCGGCGAAGGCGAGGGCCTTGTCGGCGGCCTCGCGGACGGCGCGGCCGCGGCGGGGGGTTTCTGGGGTGATGGAGAGGTGGGAGAGGGCTTGGACGAGCTTGGAAGAGTAGATTTGCTGCTGGGCGTCGGATTTCCATTTTATCTCCTTCGGATTCGCCGGAGCTCCGGCGGACGATTTCTTCTTCCGCTTTTTTCGGGAATCGCGCGATCTCTCGGAATTGGCGATGGAGGGGTTTGAGATGAGAGATGGCGCCATGTGAGGGCGGATCGGTGCGGACATATTGGAGATGATTCTGTAGGGCTTGGATTTGGAGATGATTCTGGAATTGGGAATCGAGAAGTGAATTGGGGTTTTGGAGAAATCAGAATTTGGGATCGAGACAAATTGGGAGATGCGAGAAGAATGTATGAGCGATGTGAGTGTGTTTGGGCATATGAACGAAGGAGGAATTGGAAAGGAAACGGAAACGGAACGGAACGGAGATGGGTGGAGATAATGGGAGAGAGAAACGGTGGAAAAGAGGATTATAAAGGAATCAGAAGAAAGCACGCGTCTCTGTCCCTACCACCTTCATAATAGCTTGCTTTCTTTTTAATTAACTATATATCTGCCTTATTACTTTCTAAATAACTAGGGCTGAGCAAAAATCCGATCATCATCGTAAACCGACCGTCCCCGGCCGTCCCCGTCACCGAAAAACCCGGAACCGGCCTAACCACGGGTGGACATGGGTTGGAAATACCTGAACCGGTGCAGTCAACGGGTTTGACCGGTTTTCATACCAGAAAACCGGTTATACCCGAACCGGCCGACACTGTAGATCGGTGATAGAAAATTGAGATCCAAGCTTTTTTTTATAGATCTTTTGTTTGTTCTTACACTTCTTGATCGATGAGGACCTCATTAATTTTTCATCCACCTAAGTTTTTTAGTTTACAATAAAAAATAGAGCTCTGTTTCATCTTATTTTTTCTATATTGCTTGGATTAGATTTATTGTTGTTTTATTTGTTTCATGTATTGATGTATTTTTGTTAATTCTATTGCCTCTGTACATCTTGTTTAAAATAAATTAAATACCATATTTAAACACTGAAAGTGAGCTCTTGAATCCTAAATTGTTTATTAGACTACTAAAATTTGGATTGTGGTGCAAGAGATAAGTTAAACAAGTTCGAATACAAGAAAAAAAATATATAAATATAAACATGTTCGAATGCAAGCAAAAATAAAGAAATCAATATAAATTCAGGGAAATCAGGTAGATGTAATCTAATTTGAATGGTACAAGGCCTATATTATGATCGGTTATCCCGGTTAAAAACCGGCGCCAACCTCGGTTTTATCCGTACGGTTATTTTTTTTTCCGGTTACCGGTGACGGATCCGGTGACAATATTTTGGTAATCAGAAGAGTCGGTCCGGTGGCAAAAAATTGGGATGGGTTGGTTGGTTATAACCGTCCCCGGCCGGTAGTGAGGTCGGGCGGTTATCGGCCTTTCCTTTAGCGACCGGTGATGGGGATGAGTACGGATTTTATGTAACCGGGAAAAACGGTTTGGGTAATGGGTTTAAGATTTTGGGCGGGTACCGACCGATGCTCACCCCTATAAATAACCATTCGTAACTTCTAAGTGACCAAAAAGATTGTTTTCATTTCTAGATAATCAAATCAAGAGCACCGATCATTTTAAGAGAGAAAATAAATAGGAAGTCATTGAAATTAAATTAATTAAAGCACAAAAGTCTGAGAATTTAATAAAACATAAAAATTAATTCAGACGCAACCGACTTGCTCTGCTAGGGTTTAGGACGTTTTGCGAACACAACCGCAATCCATGGAGCTTCCGTATACGATGGAGGACGGTGAGGGAGGCGATGTAGGCGGGGTGCACTAGGGCCTCGACTGGCGGAGCTGGATGACCGGGTCGCTTCTCAGGACCGTGAAGGATCTCACGGTCAAGGATGGTTGGACCCAGATGAGGTGACGGAGGGGGAGACAGAGGACTCGCGCGCCTCATGGCCGGAGGAGGAACCGGAGAGGGAAGTCAGTCCGGTGGTCTCGACGGGGCTGTTGACGGAGCGGGAGACGGGGTCTCCGATGATGTGTTTCTCGGCCCTTCCCGTAGAGGAGGGGGGATAGGTGGTGGGGGGCCGGATCCGATTAGGGTCGGCCACTCTCCGTCGTACGACGGTGAGAGGCCCGAGGCCGCGGTGCCTGGGCAGCGGTGCAGGGCGACGAGCGGAGGATCGGGATGGCTGCGTTGGTGGCCGGGAGCTCGGGCAGCCGGCGAGTGAGGGTGAGGGGATGGCTCTGATCCCGATCTCGTCGGGCTCGGAGTCTGCGACGAAGACGGCGCCGGTTACTTCGAGCGCGGAAATTGCGGCGATGGCGCCGCCGGAAGAGGTTACTTGGCGGCGAAGAAAGGGGAAGGAGCCAGCGGTCTTGGATGCTAGTGTTTCAGTTACTCGGGCCAGGGAGGAAGTGAGCTTGGGCCGAGGGTTTATGGGTGACGCCCGAAGGGTTGGGGGAAGTGCTCGGGCTGGGCCGGGACATCATCCGGGCTGGACCCGTGGAGGCAAGGGGGACGTGGCGGCATGGGCCGCCCGTTATGGGTCGGGTCAACCTCAGACGACCGGACCAGGGGCTCACCGAGCCGGAGCAGAGCCGAGGGTCGGGGCGATAGACGGGTCGGGTCAGGGGTTTGGTTGCGATCCAAATCCGATATTCCAAGGTGGCCAACTGGGTCATAGGGATCTGATCCTCAAGGGTGGTCCATCATCGGGAGATTGGTCTTCTAGGGGGGAACAGGTTGCACTGGATCGTCAAATGGGGGCGATGAGGATTAAGGAGGTAGTTGTGCCGGTCCAAGAGATCACTTGTCGTGGGAATTCGTATAGATTCGCACTGGCAGCCAAGGTCCTGACTACCAGGAAGATCTTCTGGAAATCGGTACTGGCAAGAATGGAGGATGTCTGGGGTATGAAGGTCGAGGCTAAACCATTAGAAGGGGGTCTGGTCGCTTTTTTCTTCAGATCAGCTAAGGAAAGGGAAAGGGTTCTGTTTGGGGAACCCTAGTCGTTTTGGGATTCTCTGGTCCTCTTTACGGAACTGAGGGCCCATATGCAGGTTAGTGACCTGCAGTTCCATCATTTTTCGGCCTGGGCGCGTGTGTCAAATTTACCAGTTGGGGCTTGGACAAGGGATGTGGGATTCAGGGTAGGCAATACGATGGGAGTCTGCCAAGGCGTAGATGTGGACAAAGATGGGCTATGCTGGGGGGATTTTATGAAGGTCCGAATCAGGGCGGATATCAGGGTCCTTCTGCAGAGTCAACTCTGGTTTCGTCTATCTGTCTCTCAGGTACGAACACGTTTGCTTATTTCGTATGAACACTTACATGAGCACTGTTTTGGATGTTACTGCGCGGGTCATCTATTTCCAGTCTTCCCGGTTGTTGGAGGAATTCGGGGGTCCTCACTGAAGGCACAAGGGGATCCGAAGTCAGCAATAGAGAAAGCGAAACATGGGAAGGCTACCCCAGGGACGAACTGGACTTATCTAGGGAGGTCGGACAGAGGTGGCCAGTCTAAGGAGGTACCACAGACACCATCAAGGAAGGAAGGGTCAGGATGGTGGGGCCACCGTGAAGCAGGGGAGGAGGAGGGGCTGGGGGGTTGGCTGCCAAGGGACCAGACACCGTCACTATCTGGGAATAAGAGGTTAATGAGGGAGGAGGATCCTGAGGAGGAGGAGGAGGACTCGGCGGCGTCAAACGAGGTGTCAACTACAGCGGCGGGGGGCTTCAAGCACCCTCGCCTCCAGGAATGAGTCTTAAAGGGGCCAGGGAGGGTTTAGTCGGTTGTACCTTCTCCCTGGTGTATCGATGGCATTGGTATCACCAACAGCTGATGAATTACTTCTCTACCACTTCGGGGTCAGCAATCCTGCGTTCAGGAGCCCTACCATTATCACTCAAGGGAGGACGACGCACGCTGACATACCGGGGGAGTAATTGGTCCACCACTGCTTGTTTATCCTCTGATCTGCTCGATCAGTTTCTTCTGGTTGGAGTATACTATATCGGTGTCCTCGGATGCTACCGCAGTCCCGCCCCCCGACCGCAATTATGCCTAAGAGCACATTTAATTATTCTGCACTTGTCTTTCCAATTATGTTAGTTTGGTTTATGTACGGTGAATCCTACGTTTGTGGGCACCAGGTTACTTTAATTTAATAATATCATCATTTCCTCTTAAAAAAGAAGAAGAGAATTTAATGCACAATTTAATAATAATAAAAAAAATTAACGGACGACGAGAAATTGTATTATCAATGCAAGCCATACCATACAAATAGGGCTAAAATCTTTGAGAAAAAAATATAGTCCAAGTCTTCCGTAGGAAAATCGGCGTTCATGAATCCGTAGAATTAGTCTAGTTTCCATCTTAAACAAATATAACTATCCCTACGTCCTACCGTATGCTGGGATTTAAATAATTGAAAACATAACAATAAAACCATAACCAAATAAAGTACAAAAATAACTGGAGCTCCTTGGTGTATACTCGCTACCCCAAGACAAGGTTGTCGGACTTGGTCCCGGGTCGTGGGGGGTAGCCCACCATCCATCTACCACCGAGCCTCACCCAGCTTCATGGGGCCCAGCAAAGCTGTTTAGCAGCTCGTGCCTTATCTAAGTCGTCCTCCGCCTCCTCTTCATCGAGCAACCGGTACCTTGTAAATGGGAATTCATGTGTCTCTAGTGCCATCTTCAGCTGGGAAGCTCGACAGTAAACCTGCTCCGTCTTGTTTTTCCCTTGGTCGTCCGCATCTGCAACCGCTTGGGACCTAAACCACCCTAATCTCCCGAGGGTATGTGTGCATGACATGTGCCTCCTTGGGTATCAGGACCACTTTTTCCTCCACAGTCTCCTCATCCTCCATTAAAAATGACCTGGTAGGACCCTAACTCTCCTCTACTCCCTGGATGGTTGGGAGGGAGGGCAGAGGCGGTGCTCCCAGACAGGAATTCAGACGAGGCAGAGCCGGCGAAATCCAATGCCTCTGGTCTAGACCTTTGTCATATGACAATACTGGTGGAGTCGTGGGTTGAGGCTTCGGTTGAATCGGACATGCACGACGGTGGAAAATTGACCTGGATTTTCCAAATACCCATGGATGTAGTCGCGCAAGAGATCAAGCACGAGAAGCCCTCGATGATGATCGGAAATGTCATGGCCGATAGTGACGAGGTGGTGAGAGCGACTTGGGGCTGCACCAGGGAAGCCATTGAAGCTCGAGATGTCAGGGACCTTGGGAGTTGAGCACAAAGGCCCTTCGCTTGGACGACAAAGGGTCTGAGGCGGAGCGGGCCGTGGAATCAATAGTGGAAACAACTATGATGGGTGGTGGGTGATGACGGTTGAAAGGAAGAAAAAAGGGAAACTCTAATATCTCGAGAAAAAAAATTAGTCTCTTAGACTATTCTATTACAAACTTCTTTTTTTCTATTTAATGGGGGTTTAATACAATAAATTTGTGAACTTTTTAAATAATATATACGCTAAGTTAGAACTTAGAACATATTACACATTTCGTTGGAATCTTGACAATCGAACTGATGCCATTTCGGCACCTTCAGGATGTTAACACAACATTGCTCGACAAGAAGGCATGAAACCTAATTCACCAACCTCGATCTCTTGTTGCCCGCGTCCTTAAGGCTAGGTATTACCCGACTACAAATTTTCTGGAAGCGCAGATAGGAAACAACTCGAGTTTTGTGTGGTCTAGTATTAAGTCTGCACATAATCTTCTACGAGGGGACTGAGGATCGCTATCGGGGATGGAATGGACACATTCATCCAAGGAACCTCATGGTTGGTGGGGGAGGAGGCCACTATAGAGTCCACATGCTCTGATCTTACAGGACACCCAGTTGCGGGACTCATGGTTCCAGGTAGGCGACAATGGGATGTGCCACTGTTGACTCAAACATTATCCAAGTCCCACTGACGGTCCACCAACCTAGGGACGAATGGTATTGGGCATCAACCAGGGACAAACGATACTCGACCAAGTCCGTGTACTCCATCTTATCTTGGGTTCGCCATGAACAGAGACAGAACACGGAGGCAGTCACGTGGGCGGCGCCGTGGGACATTCAGGTACCACCGAGGCTCCGAGTATTCTTGTGGATATGCTTAACAAATACACTGCATGTGTCTGTCAACCTAGCTCATCGGTTTGTTCCGATTCCAACGGAGTGCTCCATATGCCAAAGGGGAGATGAAGCCCGAAGCCACCTTCAGACATGGGTGGATGCTATGGCCAAGACGGTATCACCGATCGAACATCGACCACAGTGGCCGAATAGATTTAAACCCCCCCTCCCCCCGCCTGGGACGTGGGTCATTAATGTTGATGGGGCAGTCTTTCAGGATTCTAATCAGTCAGCCTGGGGATTGATCGCACGTACGACAGATGGACAGGTTGGACTCACGGCCAATGGCCTCATTCCGGGCTGCTGCTTGCCAATTATGATTGAAGCTTATGCAATTGGATCGGCTCTCAGCAATGCTAGTCATCTGGGACCGGTCCCTATTATCATTCGCTCGGATGTTCAGGTCCTCCTCCACATGATCAGTTCGACGACCCCCCAGCCTCTCCCATTGGGACCCTTATCAGAGATATTCGTCACCTCCTAGCTCAAAACGAGAGTGTGTGTCTCTAATTTGTGAAAAGAACTGCGAACAAGACCGCTTACCGGTTAACCAGGGAAGCCTGTTCTATGTCTGTTCATAAGTGGTCAGGTGATCTGTCTGACGTACTAGCATGTATTCTAGATTCCGAAATTAATAAAAGAATTTCATTCTTTACAAACAAACTGGGATAGAGGTTCAAAGAAATTGTGTTGATTTTGAACAATTAAACTAAATTTCAACATTTTGTATATATGTACTCTAAGATTCATAATATGTATTTAAGCATGTAGGTTCGTACAACATAATGAGTAAGTAAGGTTAAGGTTAGAAAAAAGAGCAGGTGTAGTGTAGGGATGGTGGTGGTGGCAGCACTGAAGTAAATGGTAGAGGCAGATCTGTTTGGTGCGTTTTGTGTTTGATTGATGGCAAACAGAGGTGTCCGTCTTTCGCTTGTGACCTCTCACTCATTTCATTGCCAGTCGTGTCACTAAATCATTAATTCCTTTACCACCCACTCCAACCTTTTTATTTAACACTTTTCTCCCCCCTCTTTTCTTTTAATATTGCACATAAATTTCTTAGAAAAACAGGTTACAGGACGAGTTTGTGTTTATTGGTCTAAACATAAATTTATTTTTTGAAACATACGAGTCATCTTTACTAAAGAACATGAAACAACATATCAAGTTGAGAGCATCATTCAGATAAAGTACTGGAATCTCTTACCAGTCTTATAATGACCCACATTTTTAAAATATCTAAGATTTTAAGATCAATATGTTTGAATATCAACTATAAAAAGAAAAACTAAAAGTACAACGTAAGATAATAACATCAAACTCTAATGTTGAGAAACCTATTACTTTAAGTGTCAGTTCTAATGTAAAAGTTCTATGATAAGGTGACAAAGGCCGGTCACAAAAAAATCATTTGTGCCCCTGTTTTGGTACTAGTTACAAGCTGAAGGTAAGAATTGATTTGAATTCTTTCTGTGCGGGGAAATCTTAAAAGATTGGTGTTGTGACAAAAAGAAATCCAATGAGATTAGAACCCCGAAGAGATATCAAGACGACTAGTGGCAATCCTTGTCGCCCACCCCCTCTAGTGTCACGAAATCATGACTCGTGATGAGATTGTTTAGCACACCTCTCCTAATAGACATGAACGTCGTAGAGCTTTGTTCCCTGCCATATCCAGGGTTGCATGTGCGGTTAAGGGTCTGAGAGGATGAGGAGCGATCCGTGGAACGTATAGAGGCCCATCTACCAACCCCTCCCCCCTCCCCCCCCGATCTACATATTAAATAATCAGGTCTCGAACTCTTCATGTCACCTCTATCGCTTCGCCGACTGTTTCCCAATCGTACAGTCTAGTCTACAACAATTTCCCAACCAAGATTCATCAGAGAAAGGATCGAACATAGCTATAGGGACCTCATTCAACGGATGGAGCCATGACTGTGATTCAAGGTATGTCATAGATAATTATTCAATATAGTAAAAAAAGATTATACACTCATCTAAACTATTTGGTGTTGTCCGCTAAATGATTCATCGTTCATGTGCATATATCTCCATGATTGATATGTAATATACATGTTTATTTTTATTTTTAAAATATCTTTGTTTCAAAAATTTCCCTGTGCATTAGTTTTCATATATTTGCATGTATCCGAATCTTTTTGTCTTCGCTTTACTACGATATCTAACATTTAATTTATGAATATAAATAAATTTAACAATACGGTTTTCAGTGGCGAAAACATATTCATCATGTAGATACCGACTAAACCTTTTGTAAATCAAAGACAGAAGAGAGTTGAAGAACAAATTATTAGATTTGTTTATAACAACTTACCAACAATGGTAAAGCAAAATTTAAATTCAGGATTTTCTTCTATGATTTTAAAATATAAGAGAAACTGAATGATACAAACATATATGAGTCCTATATAATCAAATGTACTAATACTCTTCTCCTTTTGGTTACCACTTCATCAGAAAGGATTTGGAAAATAAGATGCTAGTTCTCGAAAAGATCGCATGAAATGAGAATCATGCGGATATGTTTACGAATGTCGTGCCAAATGAGAAGTTGAAGTGTTGTGCAACTTAAGTGGGCTTAGCCGAGTGAAGAGCTGAGCCGCCGCTCGTAAATACTTAAAAACAGGTGATATAGATTAGTCTTTAAGTAGAAGACTGTTTAGTGTGAAGCCTAATGTACACATGGGCTTGTACACGTGGGCCTACTCTAGGGTTTTTGTTAGTTTTCTCTTACAAAAGTACTTGCGCCTCCCTATATTTTGTGTAGCAAAAAAACAGATAGTGCATTGAGTGGTGAGCATGAGAGAGAAAAAAATACCAGAAATCTTGGGTGTAATCAAAACTCCATTGGAGATTATAGTGAAGTTTACTTTACATGCGACAACTGGACGTAGCTCTTACATTGGGAGTGAACCAGTATAAACTCTGGTGTCAATTTCATTCATCATTATTTTATTTTCTTTGTTCTTCAAAGACAGAGATTTGGTTTAATTCGTAGCACACACAGCCATAGGATTCCATATAAGAGGCCTTTGGTCTTCGCCTTCCGGCATCCTCTTCTTTTTTTAGTTATCTTCTGCCCCAACCGATGATGACCGGTGAGAGAGCTCTGCCACCATGAACGACTCTGGTTTCGCCCCCGCGACAATCACACGATGTCTTCTCATCTCGCTCCCTCCGCAAGGTCAAGCCGAGGTCGCGTAGATCCTAATCATCTAGGGAGAGATCATCCATGGTACTGGAGACTCTCTGCCTCAATGATACTAGACATGTCCAAGAAACGCTCCTCACTGAGCCGTTTCCCGACACCAACGTCTCTCACGTTGTTTCCATCACTGTATCCCTCGGGGCCTCCCATCCCCCTGAACCGACGAGATACATGGGTATTATATCTCGGCTGCCTGTTACGCCCACCTTTCTTGAATGGTAGGGTCGTCGCCCTCGAAGTTCTACTTCGATACGTTACCAAGTGTGGCGCTTCTCTCTTCCACCAATTCTTTATTAAGGAACCAACCCTACTCGAGGTCGTGATCTTCACCGACTACACCTTCGATGCCAACAGTCAAATGGAGTTGTCCCGTAGGATAAGGTCGGTGTGATGTCCCACCCATGCCCAGCTTCATTTGTGAGGTATGTTTTCATGCCTAAACCGGGAGAATTAGTTGTAAGTCCAACCGAACCCAGGAATAGGTATGACGGAAACCACTGGTTTTCTAGGAGGACATCTAGGGTTTCTCCCGGGAGGCCTAGAGCTGATACCCAACCCCTATGAGGGAAGAGAGGGGAGTATAATTTGGAAGGAGTATAATGCACTCAGTCGAGGACTCAAAAGCAGTCTCTCCAGGATTCATGAGAACCCGAAGCAAAGGGCTGCATTGGAGGACCGACAGTCAAACCTATAAAGGGGTTCCTCCATCAAACTTTGTGATCCCTCCTCACACTGCGCGCATCTCCTAGTTACCTAGTGTTCCTGATTGGTGGAATCATAAGTTTTTATGTTATGACGGGTGGGCTCAGGTTAAGCCGGATATGATTTTTTGGTCAAGTTTAAGTAGTCAACCGGAACCTTATTGTCTGACTGTTGGTTTCTTTTTTTCTTCTTTTTTAGCCTGGTCTCTTTGTTTACTGGTAAATTTAAGTGCTTGGTACTAAAAAACCTGAACATGCCTCAGGTTTATTTGGATGATTCGTTCTAGTCAGTCTTTAGATATACTACTCTCTCTCTATTTCCCATTATATTTGATGATTTCATATGAATAAAATTCGTTCCTTATGGACATGATCAAAGTTCAAGCATGATTCTTATAGCGGATAAAAGTGTTGGGGAATGATGGTTTGGGCCTAGATGGTGCTTTGGTCCTAATGGATCAATCAATTCTTGTAGAGTTTAAGCACGGGAGGCAGATCGAGCAGGGGTTTGGTCTTGCATGACCTATCAAAGTCAATGGGCCTGTTGGGGATCAAGTGGGTAGTCCGTGGAAGGATGACCTTCTCAAACCGAAACATCAGAGTCGCCCCATAAGCATCTTTCGAATTATTATACCTTTAGGCCTAGAGCACGTTCCCTGAGTCGTGCGAGAGGCGTTAATCATGTTGACGTTCGGAAACAGGTTGCACAAGCTTGAAATTCTCATTCTGCTCAAGCGAAGTGATGTAGAGCGCATAGCGCAAATTTGATTTATTTATTGAGTTTGTTGATTCACAAAAAATGCCAAATAGAATAATTATCAAATTCGTTGATTCGTGATGAATACCGAAAGAGATAGTTTGATGTTATCTTGTTTTGTGTTTATTTCTTCAAATCTGATTTACAGTCAAAGCATCATGTGCTTGTATAGTAAAAATAAACCCCAAATTCCTAATACAATAAGGAAACTTAACTCCAAAGCCCTAATTCGAATAAAGGAAACCTCAAATCCTAGAACAAAAAGGAAATAACAAAACGGACTCTAAAAGTACAACTTTTCCCCTCCAGATGACCTCGGATGACCAAAAAATATCGTACATTATGGCATAGCCATGTGTTTCGTTTAGGCACCCGTTTCGACTTGAAAAATGCTAAGGTTTTGTCAGATTCAGACACTGACGCATTTTCAAATAATCTAGTTGTTGTGTCAAAAGGTCTTCAATTTGGACTGCATCACGAAGGCTTTCGACGATCCGAACATGACTTCGGAGGGTGACGAATGAGTCACCGATGATGGTTGATTTGTTTCATTCGTAATCGTTTGTTTTTGTTTTCGAACTTTGGCCTTCTACCTCTTTTGAAAAAATTTCTATAATCGTTGAGTTTCTTGAATCCCGATCCTTCTTAGACTTGGATTCATACCCTGTTCTTTATAATAAAATTCCAAGTTGGATAAAAAAAACTCGACCCTTGTTTTTGATCAGCAGTTTTTTTATATAAATAATCCAACGACTTCAAAGTGAAGCCGAAGGACCAAGGCATAGCTCTTAGACCAACTTACAAACAGGAGCACTGGCCACGAAGACGCAGCCTCAAACCAGATGATTCCCAACAAGGGGAATTGAAACATTAACAGGTCTTAAAACCTAAATATTACAATCAGCAACCTAAATACAACAAACACGGGCCTAGCCCAACCAACAAAACAACATGGCCCAACCAGGGAGAAACCTAAAGGCAACAAGGCCCAAAACGAAAGCAAAACAAACAGAGTCTTGGTACTCAGCTTTACCAACCATGAAGCGCGCAAGAAAAAACTCAAAGGAACACCTTATCCGGCCAAACACCAAACTCAACCAAAGAGAAGACGATTGTCTCACTCCCCTATCCCTACAGGATCCACCTAATCCAAGCTATTGTCTCCCCCAAAAGGGGAAAACAATCGGTTGCTGAGCAACACCAGATAAACAACCTTGCTCCAGTGATGATAGAGCCACCACCGGAATAGCCAAATCCCCAGAAATCTTGACCTTGCTTTCACCGGGGATCCAAGGATCCACCATCACCGCAAGCCAACACCTTTAAACGATGATGTCCTAGACCCAAACTGAGTCCAGGACAGTGATCAGCAGTCAAGGAAAACTAGAGATTAAAGGAAAAGAGGGAAACCGGACGGGAAGGGGGAAAATACTTACCCAATAAAAGAAGCCAGACACTCGAGGAACGCTCCAACACGAGTCCTTCCAACTCAAACAATCCGCCCGGACAACACCAGCAACGGACCCGAACCAAGCTCTACACCGTCGAGGCAACAGAGAAGGGAGCGAAGATCCATGAGCTCTGAGATCCGGTATCAAGCAACCACGACACCTGTGAGGGAGTACCACCGGAGACAGTAGCGCCAGATCTGAGGCAAGAATGGAGTACACGCGCAACAGACCCCCAAAACAACAACCTTCGGGAAAATCTAGGGCCATTAGCGACGTTGAAGAGCCTCTCACTCCAGATCTGTTCAGAGTGAGCTTCGCGTTTGAGGAAAAACGAGCGACATGCCAAAAAAAAGGGAGAAAAAGGACGCCAATGACCTAAATCAGTGTAGATCTGGAGCCATCGACTCCAAAATTAAATGAGAAAAGCTTCCCACTGCCAGATCTACAACCAAAGTCGGTCGGAGGCGCGGTGTGGAGGCGGAGGAGGGGCGAGGAGTGGCAAGGAAGAAGGAGAAAGAAGAGTCGGGAAAAGGAAGGAGGCCGGGTAAGAACACGAGAAGGGTAAAGGGATGGAGCCGCCGTCGACCGTTCGACCACCAGGGCCAGGTAGTCGGCGACGTCCACACAAGAAAACACACCTAGGGTTAGAGAGAGGCGAGAGAGAAAACAAGAGTGAGAGAGACTATTAAATAAATAAATAACTCGACCCTTCTGTTTGAAAAAATGGATGATAATTAATTCATGATAGAAATGAGGTTTGGCATAGTCCTCTCACATTTAATTCTCATTGAGAGATTCTGATTCATCTTGGTTCCGTGAACCCTCAATCTAACGATCGCGAGGTAACATTTCATATCATAACACACCAAAAAGTACAAGTGATCAATTGTTTTCAATCAATGCAATTAATTCATAATCATGATCATGGTCACCAATCCAATTCATATGGATAAGATAACACGTGAACCCTGAGGGTTACGCCTTTTTCAATTTTTATAGTTAGTGCAACGTCGCCATTGAAGAAGAGCTAGGCAAGCTGCCAAGCCTGCTTAAATTCGTATAAAGAGCACGTGGGCTTTACCTGAGCAGGCTTGGGCCTCGAGGTGGGCCCAATAATTTAGCAGATATTGTTTTATCTGCTAAATTGTTTAAATTTAAACATGGATTAAGCATTTGACAGTGCATTTTTTTGGAAGAAAATGTTTGTCAATCCGATCATATATATATATATACCAACCGGCCAGCAACGTGGAATAATTCGTATAGAATTATTTAAGTAGTGATTTATGAGTTCATAACGAGGAATTGTTCCTTAAAAATGTCGTTTCTAGTGATTTTACAAGGACAGTTTAAGCCTGCATCATTTTATATTGGAACAACGTTGGCAACTGGCACATCAACAAGCTATACACAATTTTTTTTTTGGCGGGTATAAAAGGGCAATAGAAGAAGAGAAGCAACGTTTTATGAGGGTGAGTGACAAGACACATCTCCAGTTTGTGCGTGAATCGAACCCCATGAACACTATGGTGTTAGATTCACGCACAAACTCGTGTTATGTCTCGTCTAGTGTCTACAACAGTGCTCTCATTTCTTCCATTCATCTGTTTTTTTCTTTCTAATTCAATTTTAATATACATAATATAATTACTAATTATATATTCTGCTTGCTATATTTTTGGATTCTACCGATTAATTATATTGTTATGTAACATATACTACTAAGCTCTTCCTTTCTTGCCTTGGAGGAGAGATGGAACTTGAAATTTTAGGGACCCATTGTGTAAAGTTATAAGAATCAACTGCATTCGGAGCCTTTGAAAGTGGGATGATCCTATTTTACAATCCGAATTCCAACGTGTTTTGATGGGCCGATGGGCTTGGTCCTATTTCTCTCGGCCTCAATGAAAGGTGAATTGGGCTTTTGGAAGAGCATGGGATTGCATTGGGCTGGGCTGCTTGCATCCACGTCAAGTAGGTTCTAGACCACAACTCCAGAGTTTGTCTTCTCCATCTGCTTTTGCTATATACAAAAAGTGTAATATTGTGGTGTAAGGTGCCTAGTGTTTCCGGGCTTACGTGACTCGGAGATCATTGAGTTGATGACAGTGCTAGCAGCCGTGCAATGGGCAATAGAAAAGGGTTGGAATGGTGGGTGAGCCGGCGAGGTAGAGTCCGATTGTTTGAGAGTGGTGCTCGTCATATCTAGTCCGAACCGTTGGGAAGGATTACTGATGATTGTTAGGCCCTTCTAACTTTCTAAGGGGTACCCCAGGGATTAGTGTTGGTCATGTTCGTTAGAAAGCGAGCTTCGTAGCCTATGAGTTAGCTAACAATACTTGTTTATGGATTGATGCGTTTTTTTAAAATAATAATTCGATGCCAGACCCTTTACTTGGGCTTCTAGTTATTAATTCTACATAGTGGAGTACAAGTTTTTTTTATTAGCAAGCAATATATAAAGCTCAACCTTTTCAGAAAACAAAAAAGAAAGGAAAAATCATAACAAGGGTGTATCCCAAAAACTCTTGAGGATCGAAATTTTTTTTAGCCCAAACAGAAATACTAGAAGGACTAAACACGTATTGTCACGCCCCAAATCCGATTTTGGCCGGACTCGAGACGTGACCTGAAACAACCGAAATAAAAGTAGTAAAACAATAATCAATTCTTTTAAAGCTGAAAGCGAGTCCAAAATATTTCTCAATAATTAAATCCAAAATTTCAAATATAGTGTCAAAACTTTGACCAGTAACAAAAGATAAATAAAGTTCAGCGATGTGGACCAACACATCTCTAATACAATCCTCAAGACATCCGGAAGCTCCCGAGCCTCGAATTCCCCATATCTCAAGCACACCTGTACACACAATAAATAAACAAATAGGGGTGAGCTTACGCTCAGTAGGGAAAATCGTAAACAACTTTAGCCTCCAAGTTTAATATTAAAACTGCTTTAGTTCGATGTCACAAAAGTACTTAAAACCCTTAGACCAAAAGATATAATAAACGAATAAAAAGCAATGAGAGCAATAGCGCATAACGATAACTTCCCAGCGAACGAATAGAGAACATTATAATAGAATGGAAAATCATCACAACTGGAAACGAGTAAACACTAGTAATCAATGAAAGACTATAGAATCAGTGAAATGAAATAGTATCGCTTTTTCGACGATAACAATGGCTTAAAAGATTCCATGAAAACACTAAAACGTAACGATTAAAATGGGAGTAATTGATATCACGCCAACCACTTGCTTTCTCAAGCCTCCGATCCATGGATAGATTCTGGGATCACCTCGGTTCCCATATACCGATCCACCAGAGTATGCATATCATATCAGATTTTCCCTCGGTCCAGAGGAGGCACATACATCGGGGCACCGGAAACCATCCCATAGGGACGCTCATCGTCGGGATTCTTGGAAATGCCTCCAAGAGACCATATGTCATAGGGAACCAAGGTCGTGCTCCACTGGGACGCACGCCCTTGGGTGAAACCTCCGAAACCACCTCGCATGAAGCAATCCACTCAATAATCACTCAATATCCCATAGGATCTGCCGAGCTCTCAGGCTCCAATAACCACTCCATAATCACTCAATAATCACTCAATATCCCGTAGGATCTGCCGAGCTCTCAGGCTCTAATAACCACTTAATAATCACTCAATAATCACTATCTCTGTCAAACTCCAACCACCATAACGGCACCGGATTACCGCCCCCCCGGTGTAGTACCGAACCAAACAAACAAACATTTCAAGAATAAGAATAAAGAACATACATTATAACACATCCGACAACCAACCCTTATCAAATCCCAATTTCACCACAACACACCAAAGACAGTCACTTAATCCTCAATCTTAGAAGTACACACGTTCATCAATACACACCACACGGGCTTCATACCCACAATTACACTTACCGTCATACTTACCTGTCACGAACCATCGGTCCATCGATCACCTGATCATACCCCTTGGTATAACCAGTCATACTCGATCATCCGTTCAAGCATTCAATAATTTAGCATTCAATCAATCATTCAAGCATAATATTTAACCAGTTTCGTTAGACTCTTAAATTATCCAAACTAGGCAACCAAGCATGTGAACCTAACACAACAACTAATCCGAGGGCTCATCACTGCCTCTCTACCAGTAAATCGATTCCCAAGTATCGAAAGCGAGTTGTACTAATTATTCTCATCCTAAGCATACATTCTAGCAACTTCCGTTTATTAGTAATTTAAAGACGATTATTCTAGTCATTCGCCTCCTATATGCAATTCTAGGACCGTTCCGATTTTATTAACCTAGCATGCGTTCTAATAATGAAAAACTCAATTAGTTAGGATTTCCCCTACCTTGTGGTCTTCCTCTAATAATACTCTGCTGTAAAGTCGATTAGCCTCTCCTCCGTTCTTCACACGGGTTCCGGAGTGGTCTTCGTCTTCTCGGGCGAAATCTAGACGTGCTGGGTTTAACAGATAAAATACGCAGTCAGTCCCGGTAAAGTCCAAATTTGAATCAACCAGTTGCCATTTAAATCTGAACGGGTCGAAAGAGGAATCACCCGACGAATCGGGTTCGAGCCCCGAGCACAGAACCCGGTACACGGATTCCGAAGCACGGTTTTCGAGGCATGATTCCCGAGGTCCGATTCAGCGTTCCCGCTTTTGTCCCGTTCTAAAACCGATTAAATGTCCGGTTTAATCGTTAGGTTTCTAAGCTCGATTCCAGTTCGTTCAAATAGTCCACAAGTCCGAATTAAATCAAATCTGATTTTAATTATTTTTAGTTTAAAACCTTTTTAACAAAATCAGTTCTTTAGTTCTCTGTTTCAAAATCAACTTCAAAACAACCAGATCCAAGGTCTTCGTTTCAAAACTGCCCAGATCCAACATGACTTCCCAGATCCAAAACGTAACGGAAAAAGAAATAGGAAGAAGAGGTATTCGTTCAGAATCCGACCACCGACGGTGACCAAACCGACCGGGGCTTCACGGCGTAACACTCAACGTAGGAACCAGAAAGGGCGGCGGCGGCGGGTGATGGCTTTTCGGGATGCGGTGGATTTCGGCACGTCGGTTTCAGATCCGGACGGCGGCGAGCTCGACCGGGCGTGCACGGTGACAGCGGCGACCGTGAAAGGCGAGGAGGGACTCGGGAAAGAGGATGGCGGTGTGTTTGGCCTTGGCGGTGGCGGCCTGATCGAAGGAGATGGGGGGGGGGAGAAGGAGTTTGGCGTGAGAGGAGGGAAAAGGGGGACGGTCTGGGACGTGAGGGAGCTCGGGTGGCCGGCGACTGGCTTGGTGAGGGAGGTGGGCGGCGTTGAGTGGAGGAGAGCTGGTGGCGGCATGGCTGGACGGGGAGAAACGGAGGAGGAGAGGGAGGGTTTGAGAGGGAGTCGGTACAGAGGAGAGGGAGGCGAGTGTGAAGTGAGAGATTAGGGTTTCAGACCCTTAAGTGGTCTTTAAATAGTGCAGGCCTGAACAGATGGGCCTCTAGCGGGCCTTGGGTTGCGCGGCCCAAAACGGAGAGGGGCTGGTTCGGCCCAAAACTCTTTTCCCCCTCTTTTTTTTCTTTTTCGATTCAAAATTAACTCGTTCCCACACTTCGACGTTAAAATTTAATAATTCAAATATTAATTTTTCCGGTCTTTACACGTCTAAGCCTCAAACCAAACACCAGATTCAGATCCGATCAAAGGATCTAATCTGAATGGAACCTTGAACAATACCACAAATAGACTCGAGCACTGGCATAAAAGCTCAGTCTCAATACAATCCCAGCAAGGGGAGGAGATACAACAAACAGGTCTAAGAACCACATTTGACAAACATGAAGAACAAAGAAGCCAACAAGGGTCATAAAAGGTCTAACATCCGGATTTTCCAACCATGAAACCCAAAGTAAACAACCGACCTCCAATCAAAACACCCCCAACTTTATTCGTACTTGTAGAGAACACTCTATCTGACCAACACCTACACATCAGCAAGTCCTTACCACCATAGTACAAGAAAACTGATGAAAACCAAACAGAAAAGATACAAGGACGGTAAGTGGAGCAACAACACTTGAGCAACAAAAATGGAGAGCAAGTATACCTCACCTGAAAAGAAGGCTGGGAGGCGCTGAGAGAGCCTGCAGACCATACCCAGCACCAGAACAGAGCGTCGCCGAATTGGGGAAAACAATACCAGCACCCAAAGAGGATGCGTGGCTCGAAGAGATTCAAAACGATCTATGACCAGGCAGGTCGAGAAGCGCGTCTCATGCCAGATCTAAGTCAAGTCGCTGGAGACACACCAAATTTCAGAGAGTAAGGAGCCGGAGGACCCGAGTACCACAGACGCGAACACCAGAAGTTCTTCAACCAGATCCACGACGATCTATAACCAGAATGTTCAAGAAATGGGTCCCACGCTGGATCTAGCTCGAGTCCTCAGAAACTTCGCCTGGACAAAACCACTACGACCTGGGCCACAAAACCCAAGAGGAACAACATTGTGGTCATGCACCGGGGAGGAGTAACGCTTCACTGCTATCAGAATCGCACGAGCCTCACCATCACCAGCACTAACCAGTGCAACCTGCACCGGGGAGGAGCAACGCTTCACTGCTATCAGAATCACATGAGCCTCACCACCACCAGCACTGACCAGTGCAACCTGCACCGCCTAGGATCGAAGAGACGACAAGAACTCCATCCATAGAGGCCGGATCTGGAGCACATAGTTTTGAAAACCGAGAATAAGGGCGAACAGAGAAGTCTCCCCCAAACTTCGATAAAGCTCCCCCGAAGTGCAGAGCCACACCGGCAACAAGTCGAAAACACGTCGAACACGACCACACACGGCCTCCCACAACAAGGTTCTCTCTAGATAACTAGGAAGATGGTCGAACACGAGTATAAGACTAAAGAAAGGGGAGGAGGAGGGAAGAAGGGGTCATCACTAACTACGTCTATTGGCAGAGACCATAACATTTCTAACAATAAAAAGAGGAAAAAAGGGGTGACTATTGGCGGCTAATATTTAATGATAAAGAAGCACTTTTCGGAGAGTTTGTTATTATACTATTAGTATTTAAGCATTCTCTTTTATCTTTTTTGTGATTGAGTAGGAATATATTTTTATTACATCACTACCATCGTACTAAATACTTCCTAGTTAACTAAGGGACATTTGTTTGCTCTCTAAAAAAATATTTTATCTTTATTAGAGTTAAGATCTCTCAATCATATCCTCTACATATCGTTGCTCGTGATGTCGCCATCATGCAAGACTTTCATTAATAAGAGCTTGTTTGTGAGTCTCACCCTTTTTACAATCTTGTTGTTGTTCTCTTATGCGTCTCCACACCTCAACGTTGTTATATCGGAAGGATGGTGCTTACTTTGCGATGATATGCGACTCTATGATGTTGTACTGATCGCTCTCTCCGTGTTAGCTTCCCAGGCAAGGAGCTAACATATGAATGGCGACATAACGAGAGGGGCCTTCGTTGGCTCACACAAGCAGACGAATCAAGCGAGGTATGCTATGTAGCCTCATTATGTTCAATGCGGCAATTGTATGGAAATGGGACGTTAGTGAGGAGAAGCGTCGCGCCTCCATCATGATTGGTTGTTGCTGATCGTCCTCCTCCACCAGTTCATGCGCTCTCATCCCAAACCAGGCATGTCACTCTGCAAATTAGTGACCACTTTAGGTGGATCCACAAACATTGAGGTTATTATAGATGATCTCAAGTCGAGCTGAAATTTGTGTTTCTGCTATTTAGTTTTATTACTGTTCGTTACCAAAGTTCACAGGTGATCAAAGTCATAATTCAATCAGACGCCCAGATGGTTATCCACATGATCAACTCTTGTTCTCTCTCCATTAGGTGTCATTACACATTATATTCGGGTACTGTTGTCTCAAGAATCTCGTGTATGGAAAAAGGTAAGCGAACAAAACCTCTCACTGACTTGTCATAGAGGACCGTTCATCTGTTGTCCTCTCGTGGTTGGGTAGTCCCCTACCCAATACAGTCGTTCATATTTTTTCTCTCAAATATTCAATAAATAATTTTATTTCGCTCTGAAAAAAGTTGCTACCTTACGTCTATAAAGCACGAAAGGTATAGAATTCATTCCTAATCACACAATTTTCAGCACAAAAAATGCATGGCATAAGATTTTTTGTAAGATGCCAACTTGTCTTATTCTTGACTGGAACGCCTACCTAAATAAAGCATCAGATTCCCACCTCCATATGTAACATTGTGTGATGGAATGGTAATAAATACACATAGAGACTTGTGATTATATTTTGTGGCCACATATTGCAGTCTGTGCCAAAACAAAATCACATGGTGCATTATTTATTTATGTGCAGACAAAAATAGGAGCACAAGTTTTCAAATTAAATGAATAAATCCAAAAAACAACTCATTGTTTTTTACGGGTGTCATTGATTGCATTACAAACAAAACCGTACTTCGTCTTTTTCCCGTCAATTTTATTTTATGAGGTCGGTTCTTAACGTGAGAAAAATGAGTCTATGCATTAAAAATGCCAACCAATCTCGTTTCAGCGTTATGTATATTTTGATTTTTTATTTCAATTTTAAAATAAGTATCTTCTTTGTATCTACTGAAGTTTAGGCATTAACGGAAACCTTCGAGGGCATTTGACAGGCCGAAAGGAGTCAGAACATTGACCAAAACGTCTTGGTTGCATTGTTTTCTCAGGCGAGAAGGACCTATGCCCCGCTTCAACACCAATTAAGGGGGGACGAAGTAAAAACGTGTAATTTTCAATAAGGTTGTAAAAAGTGTTAGGCGTTCGTTAGGCGATAAAAACTCCAAAACACTAGGCTGGAATTGATCGGAACCTAAACAAATTTATTATTTTACTATTTTTTATTATTAATAAATATATACTACATATATAGTTAAAATTTTAAAATATAAATTATTTTAATTTATAATATACAAGAAAATATATTCTAATTTAACATGAATATTATTTTAATTTGTCATGAATTTTAATTATATACAAAATACAATTACTAATTTTAAATTATGATCATGATGTCATGTAATTAAGTTAACACAAAATTTTATTTTTTTCTTTTAAAAATATATATAATATGTAAATGATTACTTTTGTCACTACTTGTTCATCAATATGAAAAATGTAAAAACAAGGATTTGTCCGCCTAGTCCGCCTAGTCCGCTCAGGACCGTCCTCCCTCTTCAGCCCCGTCTGGTTCGCCTAACCCGTCTAGGCGTCGCCTAACCCATCTAATCGGACACGCCGCCTCATTTCACACACGACTCACCCGAATCAAGGCGATATTTGTACATCAAACGCGTAAACCCCGCCTAGACGGGCGCCTAACTCGCCTTTTACAACACTGATTTTCAAAGACTAACGTGTGTATGTTACAGATATATATTGGTGTAAGTAAACATAAGTAGCACGATTATATGTGGTCAAATAAATAGATATGTGAAAAAGTCAGGTAAATAAAATAACCGTATATGAAGATAGAAATTTGTATTTGCATTTTGGATGCAACAATATGATTATAAATTGAGACATCTCGCAAGAAATTGGATGGAAAATTCACAAAATCGACTTTAGGTACATCACATGTATGAGTCAACGGACAATACTTGAAGCAAACCGTCGAAGGAAACGCCGTGTTGGTCATCGCCACCGCCCAATTTGATCATAGCCCTGACGTCGTCGTCGGTGGCGGGGAAGCCAGCGGACTCCATGTAGGTCTTCAGATCCTGGTGGCTCAACCGCCCGTCGCCGTCCTTGTCCATGACCCTGAACACCTCCTCCATCACACCTCCGCCGCCGCCCACGCGCTTCTTCTGGCAGCCCAACACGCGCTCGAATTCGTCGTACTCCACGAAGCCGTCGTTGTTGAAGTCGGCGGCGGATATCATGGAGCCGATGAAGTCGTCGTCGGAGGCGGCGGAGGAGAAGCCGGAGTAGAAGGTGCGGAGGTCGTCCTGGCTGATCTTGCCGTCGCGGTCGGCGTCGAGGACGTCGAACGCCGAGCGGAAATCGGAGTTGGCGGGGTGGAGGGATCTGCCGGAGGGACACATAATTAAAAAAGGAAGAGAAGAAGGGTTGAAATGAAGATGAGAGAGGGTGGGTTCGGCTATATATATATCCGATCAAGTTGGGGCCCACGAAAGTGTTCACAATGATGACGTGTGTGCTGATGTCAGTGGCTCCGATTCGAAACTGACCAAACGTGGACTGGAGTGTGTGTGGTTTCCGAATGATACAAGGAGGCGTGTTTGTGTGTGGTGAAAACTCTGTGTCATCACCGGTAGGTCAGGTCATGAACAATCTTGCACAACAAGTTTGGGATACAGTCTTAATTAATTAGTGTTTTTTTAATATTACATTTAAAGGGGTGGGGGTAAAGTTATGAATTGATTGGGGGTATTATAATCATTTTGTTAAAAGTCTTGATATTTTTTTAGCATGAAAACGTGATCATTTGATTGATAATACAAATTCGAAAAAAATGATACGTAACCCTCACTAACTATCACGTTTTTTCACATCACTCCTCTAACTATTTTTTATGGCATTTAACTCCCTAACTTAGTTTTTTTTTTCTTCACTTTACTCTTTTTTCATCCAAAAACGGATGGAAATTGAACATGTGCACATCACATGCTATTATTTTTTTTCTAAATCCCAAAACTACCATTTTAACCCACAAAAACTAACTACCCTAATCTAAAAACCTAACTTCATCTCCCCACATTTTCTATCTACGACGCCTCCACACCTTGTTAGCCTCATGTCTCTAGTTCTTCTCTCAACCTCCCATCTCCACCACCACCATCACAATGTCTTCTTCAATTTGGTTTTACTTTTCTTTTTGTTTAGATTTAGTTATCCAATTTCAAGGTTTTTAAGGGTGTGCTTGTTGTGTATGATGGGCATATATGAGCAACAATTTTGTTTGTTGAGATTAAGATCTCTACAATTCTTTTAAAAAATTTGGAGAATGTGGCAATAATCAATATTGATTTCGGCAACATTGTATGTTTATGAAAAAGGTTCAACAACTCATTTGAATCAAATCATGTTTCTCGGTTCATTTTGATTTGGGTTTCATCTTCATCTATTTCCCGATTATGGATTCAAGTAATACAGAGATGTATTTTTAGTCTTGGTTGACATTTGAGTTCTCTGATTTTTTTTTCTTTTGAAATTATTGAGATGAAGATGTTTAGAGACATGTAAAGATGGAGTAAGTGGAGGGTATTTTACTAAGTCAACAACTTTCAAAGTTGTTGGGTATTTTTCTAGTTAATATAGACATTTCAAAGTTTTGGGGTTTTGCTAAGTTAATGGCATCATTTTGAAAATTTGATGATAAATGGAGGGTATTTTTTACTTTTGACGTTAATTGGATGGAAAGTTAACAACGTTAGACAAAAATGAAAAAAAATGAAGTTAAGGGAGTTAAATGTCACAAAAATTAGTTAGGGGGGGGGGTGATGTGAAAAAACGTGATAGTTAGTGAGGGTTATGTGTCATTTTCTCTACAAATTTATACGTCGATGATTATAAAAATGAAAAAACAAATAAAAACAAGGTGTGATAATGGGCACTGTTAAGTTAGGACTAACCATAACATCCATTTTATGACTAAGTTGTCCAAATAGTTCAGGTAAAAGGATAAGGGGAGGTTCCCTATTAAAACTATGAGATACTCAAAAAATTCAGTTGTCTTTTTTCAATTCGAGTCGGACAAACATGTTTTGTCTAACCAATACGTTGATCTATCGCAAGAGACCTTTAGGTGGAGGTGAGAAGGGATGCCATGTCACGAAGGAGAAATCCAGGAAAAGAGGAGAGTTGGTATCAGTTTGTGTCAGATCCTATAGGAACATGACGTGTTTCCTCAATAGCGTTCCTCTCTCTCGTATGGTACTCATTGGACCTGAAGAGGTTGCGAAGCAGGCCTCGTTGTATCGATAACTAATCATGGTATTCGCCTCACCGCTATCCCCTGACCATTTCTACATATCCTTGAGTAGTGGGAGCATGTCCTCAAATAGTGGATCTGATTCTAGACTCGAAACAGACTCGGGCTTAGCCTATTCTTGAGTGGGCCAAGCCTGACCCATGTTGACACCCAATCACTTATGGGAGATCATAGCCCAGTCAAGTTGTTTCCTACTGCCCAACGTCGACCATATGCCGGAACCTTCCAACGGATCTCGACTGCGAAGCGTGGGCATCGAACCAAACCAAATTCAATCACCCAATTTGCGAGGCTTCAATGTCAGGTGTTTTGGGTCCAGGTCGACATAGATCTGGGAAAGGGTGGTGCCTCAAGCGGCAGCAATCAGTGGTGTTGATAGGGACTGCGGTTGTAGTCCGCGTCATCCCGTCACCAGACTAGTCCACCTGATGGATTTCGTCGTGGTCTCTACAAAGAGATCTAGTCGGATGAGTAAGTTGATAGGGAAGAAAAGGAATCAAGTGGAGAAGTTGCTGGAGACGATGGATAACAGGTGGTGACCGCAAAGGCAATCTAAAAGCCAGGACAAGGCTAGCGACACATCTCGACTTTGCCAAGGGAGAAAGCCTATGTGAGGCTAGAAGAGACACATTTTTTTAACATTGAAAATCTTAATGAAGCAATTGATGTTATTAAAATTTGTTTACATTTTTTTAAACGAAGAGATATAAGTGTTTTTATCCAACACAATGGCTCCAACTTACAACAGATTTCTCGTGATCATAGATCCAAACATCCATAATAGTGTCGGGTATACCTGTAGGCCTACCGACGCTCGTGGACCTGTAGAAAAATTCTACTTTACATCGTAGAACTGAAAAAGAAACATAAAGCAAATAAAATACAGAAACGAATACATAAAACTATGGAGCTTATGATATCAGTTTTTTTTGAAATCCAAAGCTTTTATAGTCGGATATTTTGATTTTATCGATCAACCGTCTTGATTTGCCATGATTTTCTCGTATGAGATTGTGTTTAGATGGAATTGGTATATGTAATTACAGAACATTAGATCGGTGTAACCTTTAATTTATTTATGCGTAGATTAAAATATTGAATAAATTGCAATATATATTTATTTTGAGAGGGGGAAGAAATATTAGAACCGTAGGTTAGAGCATCCACAACCATGGGTGAGATGGTGCTGGCGAGGAGAAAACGCCGGCGAGGAGCTGGCTGGGAGCTGGCGGGGAGCAGGCGAGGAGGTCGCTGGTGGGGAGTGCTGGCTGGGAGCTTAAGGCCGACACTTATCGCTGGCGGGGAGCAAAAATGTAAGTAAAAAGGGCTGCTATAAGCCAACAAAAAGGTTTTACCATTGTATCTCGCTGGCTGAGAGTGCTGACTGTAAGCCAAAAAAATGATTTTCATTGTCTCCGTCAGCGCCATCTCGTCAATTACCGACGAAATAGTTGTGGATGCTCTCGGTGGCGTGGTGAAGGGGGTAGGGAGTGGACATACTATTAATGATTGTGTTGAAGTGAAGTGGAATAGTTGACATGTCTGTTTGACTTGGTATATGAATATGCTTTGTCTGTCCGGTACCTTGTGACGCCAGCAGTGGCGTAAGCGTAGCTCTCTACCCTTTGGTACGTTCGGTATACCACTCTGTCACAAATTCTGATCTAGCACTTGTCATGACATTGTGGGTCCCTTTTATGCTTCAAAACAGTCAACCCACAATGTAGTCGGAATTGACTACTCCAAACATCGTGACAGCCACACAAAAATTAACCACCAAATTGAAAATTTTGTTTTTATTTCACACATTGGTTAATTTTGAAAAATATGCCCTCTTTTTTCGAACGGAAGAGGCACAATTTATAAATAAATTCTCGAAGGTACTGGCCGGTGAACAATTCAGTAGAAACCATGAACCAAAAGAAAATTGAAAACTTAATTAAACATCGAAGATTATGGGGTTAAAAACAAATGAAACCCGTCATAGGAATAAACGAATTGTCTTCGGGATTTAGCTGATATAGCGATTGGGACCACCAATACAGCTTCTAGAGACTGACAAAACGTACACGGCTTGCCCTAAATCGGAGAATTGGTTGTACAAAACTCTACTGGATACTCTTCATGAAGAACCAACAATCGTCGTCCTTTCAGATAATCAACAAAGACCCAAAAAACGTATAAGTACTGGCTCTCGATAAGATAGAAGAGGATCGTGCTGGTATTTGGTGGACCCATCGCCACCCTATAACCGATAAGAAGGTGGTATCTACGACGCCCTTACCGGACCCTAACTACTCATTGGATGAGGCAAGGGTATGTAGCACCCCTCACCGGTATTCCTGGTGCCCTCGACGGTATCTGTAATGCCCATCGAATTCGACGTTTTCTTAACCCCTGTTAGTAAACCTCCATCTTCACTAACCATGTGCCCCGGTGGAATTTTTGGTTCCGACGGTGGCTATCAAGGTAATGTCGTCGTCCTAAATCAACTAGACAGTTGCGCGCACTACGCCATGCCGCACAGACTCCCCCAGCGAACCAAGGGTGTTGGATATATACCCATCATTGATGTCCCCGAAAGCCAAATCGACCCCCACCAGTCGTTGAACCATATCAGTCCCGCCCTCTTTACTGTACCCAACAACCCGTGTTCTAGGGTTCCATGATCAACATCACTGTGAGGACCTCACACATCAACTGAATGACCTTAAAGAGATCCCTCCCTCTCTACCATTTACTTGTTGTATCACCACAGTAGGAGACTTTGTACCCCATCAAACGATACAAAACCTAACCGTCATTCCTAGGTTAAACGAAAGCACCATCTATTTTCCAATAATGCAAAAATATGCTAATTTATGCTAGACTATTCAAAATGTATTTTATTTCTCCGTTTCTTCCAACCTTTTTGTATGCCCAATAGGCCAATATCATACTGACTGTCAAGTATTTTAGATAGTATGTGAGATAAATCAAATATGGGCAACTTCAGTAGAATTTGCTCAAAATTAACCCTATCAATTTTACCGTTGGGTAGGAGATAAATGATATATGGAGATGGTGAGGTGAGAAAGACCGGTTTACTCCATGCCATCTTCAAATATTCACGACTAGCAAACTAACAACGATTAAGGCCATTTTCTAATAACTTGGGTAACCATTCTTAATAGTAATAAATTGAATAATGATGAACGGGAAATCAATGCCAATTTAATTCAAAACGAAATCTTCAAAAGGCAGACAACAGTTTATAACTTTCGATAAAAACGACGCCACAATTGAAGTCAATAACGGCGTAATAACTTAAAAAAAGAAGAGGCTTTTCTTAAGTTTGATCCGTCTTCTTTTTTCTTTCCGCTCCCTACCAAGAAAGAACAACATATCTGTGAAACGGACAGCCCAGAAACCTACTTTCTGTGGAGCAGCTTCTATGAAATTAAATATCTAAAAGAAACCCAATATTTCTCTGTTGCAGTCTTCTACATGTATAAGTAACTCAGCCAAAAATAGCCTTCATGCGAGTTCGGCAAGATTGACTATCAGCGTACAGGATTGGAAAAGAAAATGACAACAAAATATACAATGAAACCTGCGATAAGAATTCCCCCATAGATAAATGCTTGTGTAGACTGCACCGGAAATTTGTACTCAATGTCGCAGCATCTCATTTTTTCCCTTTCACTGCCCAAGATATGCTCTACATACCTGTAAATCCACACAATTACCACATTATAACTCAAATATGCATTTACCTTTGAATTTCATTTCACATACTCAACTTCAAATTATATACAGTAACTGGGACTTACTGCTGAGTGAACATCGAACTCTGCAGAATTTCTGAGCTGTTCAAATGTGCTTCTTGTAATCGGTGATCATACAACAAGGAAGACAGATCCACGAGCTGCTCCTCAAGGGTCTGTAATGTCAGGAAAAAAAAGATATAGTACGCAACGAGTAATGATCTTCGAGATGTTACAGTAGTAAGTAGTTGAGTAGATGTATTGAGTGACTTACATCTAAGTATTTCTCCAGCCGTTCAACTAGTTCATGTGGGAAAGGTTCAGGCAAGTTTGTTGTTTTTTTGTAAAACTTCTCCAACCATAGCTCAGTGGTTGTCTTGTTCTTCTTGCCCTTCACGGGTTCACCAAGTGGGGTCTTCAGATATTCTGCAGCAAATTCTTGAACAGTCTGTGCACAACAAATACAATATCACTAAAGCATCAAGACACATACCACTACACCAGGGCTGAGAAGAAGAGCTAATTACCTCTGATGTTTGGCGAATCTTATGAAGTGCAGAATCTACACGTGCGTATATTGTGTTTCTCTGGAAACAAAAATGAAAGTGAGTCCATCAAGTTTTGCACAGTAGACACATGGAAGATTATATATCACTCACCAGAGCAACATCGTGAAGCATTTGACTGATCTTAGTAGCATTTGAGAATGGTCCGAATGGGTGGCAACCAGCTGCCCATAGCCAGTTCACAACGGGTCGCTCATGTACATGAGAAGCCTTTTCATATGGTGCACTCAATCCACCAACAACAGAAGCTAGCCCAGCCAATATGTGCCGTTGAGCTTGTGATGGAAATGCATACCTTCTCTCAGTTTCTGAAACATAACTATTCAACAAAACATCTAAGCAAGATACTAGGAAGCATATGAAGAGAAAAACAAGATACTGGGAAAAATACATTGAATGGTTTCCATTCTTCTAAATTAAATTGATATTATGCAATGTAAGAATTCTCTGTGCAGATCCCATATATACACCTAGCTGATCAAGTATGAAATCATTCAGCATTAAGCAAGATGGATGGTTTTCCAAAGATTAATGACCCTATACATTTTGAACGTGCCAATTTGTCTAATGTTTAAGATTTTTCTGTAAGTTCCAGTTCAAACAATATTGGTCCTATACAGTAACTAGTATTGTAATGTTCAGCAAAGGTTCAAAGATAATTGGGAGGGAAATGTGTTCATTTTTCAGGTCCATAAGAATGTTATATCCCACAGCAGCAAATGGGCAATTATTTCCCTCTGTTTAACTTTTACCCCAAGCTAAAATCATAGGCTTTTCGGTTGATGGCTAAACTAGCATTTCAAATGGTCATTACCTTCACATTCTTTTGATTTGAGATAGTTTAACACTCCTCATACACCTTTACAAGATGAATTCTACAAGTCATTGTACTGAAGGGGGAATCATTATGCACTCACCTTAGTGGTATCTTTTCATTTTGATGCTGAAGTACAATGACACCATCTCTACTTGTCCATACAAGACTATCATCTTCCATCAACAGGTTTTCATCTACGTCGGCAAGTGATAACACAAACCTGAAGATTAGAATCTAGCCACATCAAACATTTTTTTCAATTTGAACTCCTAAATTAAATTATACAACACAACATGAACGGGATAAACGTGTATGGTTACATCAAGTAAATACTGAACCAACACATTGCAAGGACATGGACAGCATTGCAGTACAGAATACAAACTAAGTGAAGAAATGAAGTTCTGAAGCATCATTGCTGACATCAGCAGGCCAATTCATTTAAACACACTATAAACTGATCAGGAAAAAGGCCTATGAGTTGTATATGCATATGGATTTGCAGTGCAAAATGTACAAATTCCATAACAGCAGTTAAATTTTATCATATATATCAAGGATATTAATTCCTGTGTTAGAGATTCTAAAAGTTAGGACAACATTACACATTGAAACTCAGATCCTTCAAAAGTTAGGCCACAGCTTAACCGCAAGATTTCACAGTCCATACAAAGTGTCTTACACTAGTTCAATAATAACAGAAAAAATAAACATCTTGTTCTATTTTATACCAATAGTTTCCACCAGTCTTACTCTACAATATAAAATCCAAAGCATGGAGAGGAAATAAATAGAATTTCAGTCCTTAAAAATCCACAGAATAAAACAAAACATCCATCAAACATGCAAGTGATTAGGAGCTGCAGAAACCAATTGGAGAAAAACTTCACAGGAATCTGTTTTTAGTCATTAGTTAGTCTTGGCTATTTTCCTAAAATGGTGAATTAGCACATTAGCACTACTGCACTAGTTACATTTTACTGGTTATTAAAATCATAGTGCAGTAATCAACAAAAATGTCCACAGAGATATATTCAAGAAGAAATACGTGACAAATATGACACTCATTAAGGTGGAACACTCACACAGGAATAACTCTTGTTCCATAAGTCCTGTACAGATTGCCTTGTTTCTTATCTTTTTTGGTTTTCTTCTTGCCAGGTTTGGAGTCATAGGAGGTTGCCCAAATAGGTTTATGCTTTAGTACAGAATCAGTTGAAACATCAGAATCGTCCATCCAGTGCTGCATAATACAATTTATACTTAATGAATAAAAAATAGTATAAAAAGTAATTTGAGATTTTCCGGGTTGGGAAAGAAAATAAATCACAAAGACAAGGTTAATTATATAGACTCCCCCCAGGTACCCCATATCACAAGAAACTCCCATCTACTAGAGGAATTACATTCATTTACTCTACAACAGATATATCTAGGCAAAGAAAGATTCTGGGTTCAAACATTCTCAACACCCGACAACCACTTATTAATTGGGATGGATGGGATGGAGTATTAGGTAACTGGGTCAACCAGTTTATTGAATGCCACCAAATCATGGTATCATTATCTACAGTTCCGGAAAAAAAACGATAATCCATAAAATGGTAGTGAACTACAGCCATATTTCACTATCATATTATGCTGTGACACTTTGGTTCTTCAAAACCAAATTTTGTTTCATTTAAAAAAATAGATAAGATCCTGCGCTTACCATTTAGAAATTTATGCTCCAAATTTTCTCCTATTAACTCATTTCCTGTCTAAGTTTCAATACTGTAAAATTCTGAAATATTATTGATGATATTCGATATTCTTGATGTTTCAATACAATGAGAGCACCCCTTTATATAGGGTTTAACTCTATGCAAAATAGGAAATACTAATACTAAACAACAAAGAAAATCTAACTTAACTAGAATAGGAAATACTTAAAACTGGAAATAAACTAAACTCTAACACTCCCCCTCACGTGCAAATCGGATAACGAGTCTTGCACGTGGACGAAGAATAAGTTTCAAATTTCTTCATGTTGTTGCTTCACCACTATGATGTTGTTGCCGAAGACTAGATTTTTTTTTTCAACACTCCCCCTCACGTGTAGGTATGATCTTCTACACGTGGGCCATAGTAGGTCTGGACATTTGCATATGTACCGGAGATCACAGGGTGGAGGTGACAAACGGGACGATACCCAATAACGGCTTTTTAAAGCCTAAGACGATTTGGAGCCATTGGCTCATACCCTGATTTTACGGACGCACGACTCAGCTTCGAGCAATTCCACCACGTGGGAGCAAAACATCTGTGAAACAACTTCAAGCAACTATGTCACATGACGCTGCAAAAAATTTCAAGCAACGACGTCCCATAACGACGATGCGAAACAACTTCGAGCAACTACGTCGCATAACGACGGTGCAAAACTTTTCAAGCAACTACGCCTCATAAGGACGGTGCGAATAAACTTCAAGCAACTACGTCGACGGTGCGAAACAACTTCAAGCAACTACGCCGACGGTGCGAAACATCTTCAAGTAAGCACGACGATGGTGCAAATATATGTGATTTTTTTTTAATAGAAAATCACCAAACCACTAAAATCAGAAGAATTCAGAAGAAAACTGTCAGGACCGAATTTCCCGTTTGTGAACAGTGTCGGTCGGTGAACAGTATTTCCATGAACAGTGTCTGTGGTGAACAGTAATCGTGTGAACAGTGATCGGCGTGAACAGTTCTCGGATGAACAGTATAGATCCCGAACAATAATGCCTTGCCCACCCGCTAAATTATATATTAACGAGTGGGCAAAGCCATAACCCACGAAAATCTAACCTAGGATCGAAGAGGCTCATGTAAAATTCTGAAATATTATTGATGATATTCGATATTCTTGATGTTTTAATACAATGAGAGCACCCTTTATATAGGGTTTAACTCTATGCAAAATAGGAAATACTAATACTAAACAACAAAGGAAATCTAACTTAACTAGAATAGGAAATACTTAAAACTGGAAATAAACTAAACTCTAACAAATACAAAGCTTCATTATTAACTTCCACTTTAGTTTTAACCACTTTCAGTCCATGGACGCATGCCAAGTGCCAACAAGTTACTGGTTCACTAACTAATGGTCTGGCTTGGTTGTTCATTCATAGCTCAACTGCTGATGAATTTAACAAACATCTGATTCTTACTACTATATGTGCCAATCTATGCATGTTCAAGGAAAGGTTGGAGCAAAATAAAATGGCCAAATATTTTGCTATTAGGTACTTAGTGTATTTAAATCACACTCAATGACTATTGTCATTTTAACACAAAGCAGATGAACTATAGTTAATTGTTGTTTAATCAAGTTTACATCATGAGGAAGATCAGTGTTATTAAAAGGCTGGAAAGTGGTGCACTGTTTTTCTGGAAACCTCAGAGATGGTGTATGTAATTTATCATAAAACGCATTAGCTTCTAACAAGCACAAAGATCCTTTAAAAATATAATAGATCTATACCAACCTGTTTGAGGAAAAACTTGCTTGAAAGGGTTGGGTCAGCAACCTCAAGCAAACCAGCAGCAAGCACATCTGTAGATCGTTCCATCTCCTGTTTTCCAAAAGCATAATTACAGTACAATATCCATACAAAAATTAAGTGTACATATAATTAAACACGGAAGGACATAACTGATACTCAACCTAACACAATAGCAGCAGCTTCACAACTGAAATCATTGTGTTCTAAGTGACAGTGTCAGGGCAAATTTCTGTCAGGATGCAATTTGGCTATATACTAAAGACTGAAAATGAAAATTATATATATTCACGCCACTAGCGGCTAAATAAAAATATAATGCATCTCAAAAGATATTATCCATCACTGTTAAGGAAACTCAACTATTTCCCAATTATCTACTTAGCAAGACATGTCAATTTGTTGACTGACTGACAGTATCTCAGCAATGTAAATATCAGGCATCATGCACAAATAGGGCTATATCCAATAGTAAATGAACAAATATGTATCTATGTCCAGGTATTTTACCAGCATAGATTCCTCAAGACAAGTTGTTCAAAGCATTCTCACTATTATGATTATAAAGTAAGGTAAAATATATATAGTTTTCTTAAATTAATAGATATAAACATGCCCCACGATTGAAAACCACTGGCATGTAATAATTTTTATTTTAAAAAAAACAAAAGATTGAGTAATGCAGTGCACCATTTAATTAGAAGGCGGTCCAACAAATAGACAATAGAGTAAAGAGAATAATAACCCACTTCTTTTAAAATAGCACCGTCCAGATATGTTTTGGTATGAACATGGAAACGCCCATCCTTCTTTGTTTCTTGCAGGGAATGGCCTCGCATAGCTTTTGAAACCGCAATAGCCAACTTCTCATGGCGATGTAATGCATGAGAACCTCCGACAATAACAACTTCCTGTCCATCGTGAACCATTTTCTTCACCTAAATGGAAAGAAGAACAATAAAACATTTAATCACAACTGTCAAATGGTTTATTTAACAAGTCTACCACAGCACAGCCCTAGGTAATGTGGAAATACCCAAACATTAAGAAAAAAATTGTTGCAACCAGAAGATGACTCACCTCTGCCTCAATTGCTCCAATGTCTATACTATAGTTATGACCTTTCTCCATGATATTGTACCGGTTATGATTTTGGAGAACAATTATTGGTATAAGCAATCTTGTTGTCATATCAACAATTTCAAACCTGATTGCACAGAGAATGGATATGATTTAATCACGAAAAAAGGCAGATAACCAAGTAAAAGTTGTAGTACTGAGGTAACAGATAAAAAGAATGTTTTAGATTAAACTGTCCTCCTTTTCAAGAACATCTAATGTCACATATTTCCAAAACTCAAGGAGTGATATGATGCGAGAACTAATTAGAGTGCACAACAGTAGAACAAAAATACCTTACATCTGGCGCTATAACATGCTCAACAGTGGTTGATATTAAAGCTGCTAGTTGTCCATTGAAAACACCATGTGTAGTACCAGTAGCTGCAGTTGAACCTTTCGGAAGCATCACATTACGCAACCTAGGAAGTGTTTTAGTGCTTACACTACCCTCTTCGGTTTCGATCTTTCCATATGTGCAGGGGCCAGCTGAGAGGTCAATCACTAAAAATCTGTACGGCATAGAGAGAAAATTAGACTCAGACAAAGAGGGCAAGAGAACACATAACACAGCATTACCCTGTAAATCCCATGTAGAAAATAAACACAATCTACAGACTGAAATAACAGATCCAATAAGCTATATTTGATAGCAGATCATGGTTCTACCTTATCATGATCAACTGCACACACTACATATCAACTTCAAAATTTCTAGAAAATTCAAAAATACATCTGACTCTTTATTAAGTCTCCTACTCAAGTACAAATAAGCAGGTCCTACTCCATTAAAGAAAATCCGCCAATAGACAGCCTCATCTTTTCGTAGACGGTTACAAGTGTAACTTTGTGATGAACATTCCAGATGAATATGTCAAGGACATGATAATACAACTAGACCAACTTGGGTCATCACCTGACCAGCCAGTTTTGTCAGTGTCAATCTATAGCAGCAAGCAGAGAAATAGGTCATTCACCCCAAGAATTTCAATATCTTTTATTCCTTGTACATCCCTTCTGTTACCACATATCATATGCTATATCAGCTTAAAGTAGCTGTACCCAAACTCAATATAATGGATTCCTTATAATAACGAAATGCTAAATAATCTGAACATGTTTCTATAGGGTTGGCGTACTGCCAAGAAAAAATATCAACAATTTAAATCTAGTTAAATATCTTCAATGCTCAGAATAAAATGAAAAGCTAACCAATTGGAACCAAAACTTTCTCCTCCTTACTTCAAAATAAATGAAGGTAAGACAAAAGAAATCTACGTATGCTAAAGTGGGTTTCGAAACCAAATTTATTACACTATATAAACCACACCTGCCAGCACCCAGCCAAACTTGAGATGCGCCTCCTCCATCATATCGATAACGGTAAATGTAGTCTCCCTCTTGTTTTTTCATTTCTTCCTCTGTCAGCGGGGTAATTTGTCCATACATCATACTGTCTAGATCAATTTCCTTATTCCTAGGATCCATTCTGACCTGTCAAGCAGAAGAAGAACCTAAATCAAAAGATAACATCTATGCAACCATGATGAACAATAAATAACAACCGACTGGAAAGTATGACAAAGATGATCTATGAAATAGTGCAGCCATTCTTCAACGATAAGATCTGTTAGTTCATTGGTGGTAGTGCAAGCACATGATCTTGCTATTAAATGATTTCCAGTGGAGACAGATGAAATCAGTGGAGACAGGGAGAGAAACCTTATCAAAGTTGACAACAAATATTGCACTTGGTGCAGGTCTGTCCACATCTGGTGAAGGAAACTGATCACTATCCATGTCAAATATGTAGGAATACAGCTTTTGGAATACTGGCTCCACAGTTTTAGCATTCACCTCGAATAAAGGCACCTCCCTCCCGAAATCACTCTGCAACACAAAAGGAATTTCAGAACTTCACATAAAGTAAATGAATGCACGTAAATGTCTCATAAACAGTCAAGAGTAGAAAGATATCAGGAGATGAGTGTTACATCTCTGGCAACTCCAGCAGGAGTCATGGCCTCTTTCAGTGCCTTCTCAAGGGATATCAGTTCTGCCTGCCCAGCCTGTAGGAAGAAGAAGATTGATAGAAATAACTTAAAGAACTGGCCCAAATCCGAGGAAAAAACATATGATATATCAACCACCATTGATTGTGTAGTATCAGGTATCATACATGTCATACTATATATGGTTGCTTAGTCACACTTTCTGAAGGGGGATATCTCTAAAAACCAAACTCATCATAAAATCATGTTAAATTAGTTCAAATTGCTGGTGAAATTCAAATAATGGTATTAGAAGACAGAAAGAAGTGTAGCCATTGTCTTTAAACAGTTAACGCTTGAGCAAGCAAATACTTCCGGGAGCTATTATTAGAAGCCAAATTTTAGATTGCCGTAGCTATGAGCGTTCTTGTTCATACTTGTATCCTGTAAAACACATACCACTGTCAAAGCTATTGCACATTTTTGTTTTTCCTCAGTTGGATTCTCACATTCCCTCTCCTTCAAACATGTATGAATAGCTTGCCGCTCTCTCCACAGCTAATTTCCAGTTATGCTCTAAAGAATGCATACATTACACAAAAGCTGAAGAAGCTTCAGGCTTTATGTACATCTTCTACTTCCTATTTCAAAGCTAATGATAACCCAAAGGCTTCATCCATGACTTCTTTTCCATGTTAAGAATGAATTTCCATTTTCATTGTAAAGAGAAAGCAGTGATACATTTCATATGATTGTACAAAAAAATACTCAGAAATCTATAAATACAATAAAAATATGGAAGAACATTTAAAACCAACAGAGTAATGTGGAGAATGCTTACCGGAAATGCATTATAGACGACATGGTGCTCGATATCAATAGGCTCTCCAGTCTCTAGACAGGAAGGCCTGTGAGTAGGAAAACCAATTCTCAAGAATTCTTCGAGTTTGTGCGAATCTAAATTGAACCTGTAGCCTCCGTCACCATTGAACCCAACCAGAACCACATTAACTTCAAGCGGCACCTGGAACGGAACCTGCAAAATTCCCACACGCATTTAATCAAACAGTTTGTAAGCACGCTTTTCGCATTCATTGGAAATTGGATTCACAAAATCGGAAAATCAGAGTTCGTGAGGATCGCGATATAGGAAGAGCGAAGAAGAAGAAGAAGACCTCGGCGCGAGAGTGAAGCATACTGCGAACGTCGGATCGGACGGAGTCGCGGACATCGTGAAAGGCGTTGTGGTGCCACTGGGGATGACCGGGATCTCTGCGGAAAGCTTGATGAGGAGCTGAGTCGGAGTGAGTGAGGAGCAGGGTGAGAGCGAGTAAGAAGGAGGAGGAGGAGAAGGTGGTCACAGCCATGGATGTGTCTGAAATTTCGGGTGGAATTCACGGAAATCTAGTCATGGGATGGACAGGCGGGGCAATTTTGTTCTTCCTGTAAATGCCTGGTCTAAAGAGAGATCCACTACTAGGGTCTTTACATTTAAACCACCCGGTCCATTTCGGTTTCTTCGGATCGGGTCTTTGATGGGTACAGTCCGGTCCGGTCTAAGATGAATTAGAATATGAAATTGTCTACTTCAATGTACTTTAGTTTTTGGTATCGGTTCACTTTTCTTTGAACGAGAAAAACAAGCTTTCATTCTACCAAAGAGAGATCCATGCTCAAGATGGAATGAAGGGCCTGACATGAACACATCTAATAATTAGATATGATCGGATAAAGTAGTCTTTATGATGAATTAGTGAATAACGATCCGTCTCAACAATGAACTGAATTTCACCAAGTTATTTATCGTTAATATCATCGAATGATAGTCTAACTCCACAACCACTTGCTCTCACGCGCGCTCTTTATTCCGATCCTGAGCCTTCCAGACTGTTATAGTCTTTCATCGGCTTCACAATCCCATGCGTTATTTTCATTTCACACCACGAACATCTCTTTATCAATCCTGAACAACATCTCAAATTTGATTCTCATCCATGCCATTCCCCATCCACTTTAACCTCGTGGCGTTGATGGAGTCCACATCAAGTCTCTTCTCTCAGCCCGAATCCCATATCACAACTATTTCGTTGGGCCTCCCTCTAATTAACAAGTTTATCCTTTAGCCCCACTAGTTGAGTTGGAGTCGACTAGGACTTGCTCTCCCACGCCCACGATTTCCCACCATTCAAAGCCCCTCACTCAAGACAATCACCCCCAATACATTATTCGAATGCCTCTGAATAACATTGTCAACCAATTCCTAAAAAATAACACCTTATCCTGTCTCGTATCGAATCCAAACCCGTCAAATCTCATATTAACATTGTCAAAGGTCATGGATCCATGAGAACCCGTCATAGGAGTCACTTTCGATGATGGGAAAACCAGCCTACCGCGACACACTTGGACAAAAGATGGTCCTGCGTTAGAAGGTTGCATGAGACCCTAGCCACCAAAGATTATCAACCTTATGAGGGGTTTTGGATATAAAAAACCTAATACCAGAAGGAGTCCCACCAAATTCGGGTCATCCTCTCGACCTTCTTTTAATTATCGAATAACATTTTTCACTAAATACCTCTTCTCTTCTCAAACTTCAATCACCACCTATCTTACGTCTCATTCGTAAAACAGTAAAATGAGAATATGATTGTAACCACCTCCACAAAACCTTCTCTGACTTTCTTATATATTAGACTATAAAAACATTTACGCATACCATCTAACAAGGGAATAACTAATAGAACTAATTCTCTTTCTCTAGTAACTGGTAAGTAAGAGCATCTCCAATGGTTAGGCACTGTGCAGTGTCTATGAGCAGTGTCTAACCATTGTTTTTGGCTTCCTGACACTGCTTCCAAACATTGCTCCTCCAATGGTGCAGTGTCTAAAGCCATGGTAGGAAGCATTTTTGGAACAAAATGGTTGGTAGACACTACTTGACGTCGTTGCTAGATTCAGCAACGACCAGTAGACACGACACCGCAGAGACGACGGGTAGACACGACCAGCCGTGTCTACGCGTCGTGTCAGGGCCGTGCCTACGCCAGACACGACGGGTAGACACGACCCGTTGGAGCTGCTCTAATGGGGACTCCAGAATCGTGATAGCAATACCTAAGATAATAAGGGGTCTGAATCTCAAACGAGCCACCTCTCATGTCGACCATATGCTCCCTTAGATAAAATTTGGATTTGTCCCAAAACATGCCCCTAAGAACTCTCCAATTATGAAACACATAGCTTGGAGCATTCTTGAAACCAAATTGTTTAGGTTCGACAACAACTTCCAACCTTGTTTCCCTAAAAGAGGTTAAAGTCAAGAATGCACCTTAACCCCATCCCCTAACATCCATATATGCACACAAATGTCCTTACCAAATCCAGATAATTCCTATACTCATACTGGTGCCCTACTGCCATTAGAACAAGACTTACCTCTCAATCTCCGTGAGCCTAACTGAGAAAATATAAACAATCATCGTACAAATTGAAAACACTTAAACTATAGTTTTCAACAACATTGTCTTGCCAACCTTAGCTACATCTTATCTTTCCAACTTAGAGTAGCCACAAAATTTCATCCTTCAGAAAACCAAAAAAAAAATAGCCTACTTATTTCTTCTCACTACACTTAGTAAAAATAGCCTATTTATTTCTTCCCAATTCAATATTTATATTTTTAAATTTTCTCACTATGCATACGATTTAAAATAAAATAAAATCAAAAGATATTAAAATTTAGAATTTTTGTTATTTTCTTTGTTATAACAAAAATGATAAGTTCAAAGTATTTTTTTTTTACAATTTATCAACGAATTAATACATAAAACACAAAATAGCATACAAATAGTATATATTTAATTTTACATATATGAATCAGAAAGTTGAACTGGGTGGGCCCAATAATAAAGAACTATTATATGCGATTAGGATAATCTTGAATAACCCGAACTAAAATAGTTTCCAGACACGTGGAAAGATCTTCAACTATACGATCCAAAGACGAATCAAGGCCGTCCGTTACTATAGCCACGTGGAAGAAGACGGCAGAACCTCATCAATATCATCACTTTTTAATTTGTGGTCTTTTTGTTCTGTTTTGGTCACTGAATCACACCACTCTTCTGCAAAACCATTGCTCAGTCCTCAAAATACCTGTCATTTTTGGTATGTTCTTCCTTTTTTCCCCTCTTTTTAATTTACTTACAACTTATATTATAAGCTGCTTCGGTTATTTAACGTGTTTGCCAAGTTGTTTAACCTCTCTGATCTTCTTATTACTGTTATTTTTCGGATGGAATTTAATATTAGATGCGTGATTAACCAGTTTAGTGGAATTTTTGTCTTCTGTGGGTTAATTGCTTGCTGTTGTAGATGATCCACTGTTTGGTTCCTGGGAAAGCAGTAGAAAAGAACTGAGTTCTTATAGTTTTTTGTGGGATGGTTGAGTAAATGCAAAAAATTTGTGGGTTGAAGTTGATCTTTGAAACCCACATTCAAAGCTTTTACTTTTTTTTGCAATATGATTATCTAAAACAGCTAAAAGTTTTGGGTTTGAAGAATGAGCATCTTACTAGATAGTATCAGCTCATTTGAATTCCTCAAACAGCTTTTTGTTGAATTTTGTAAGGATGATTGCAAAATAGTACTATGAGATATTCATTTTTTTTGCAACTTGTTGCTCTTTTCTTTGGTAATTGTAAGAAAGTGTGTTTGAACTTGTCTTTTTTTATTATTGCAATTTATGTGAAAATGACGATTTTACCCTTATAATTTTGATTTGAAAAATAACAAGTAAAATAGATCTAAATTTCATATCCCTTAATTTTCTTCCTCTTTATATCTATAGAGTGAGAAATTTGAGGGATATGAAAATTTGATTTGTTTTAGTTCTTTAAATTTAAATTTATGAGGGTAAAATTGTCATTATGAAACAAATTGATACAGAGTGTAACAAGAAGACTATATCTAAGCTTTTTCTTGCAATTATCAAAGAAGAAGGCTGTAAGTTACAAAAAATAAATACTTGAGGGTATTTTTTTGCAATTATCCCAATTTCGTAAAATATGTTGGTTGTCTTGCACTAACAAGTGACACTGAAACTGTTCCTGTGTTTCTCGTGTCTGAAATCAGCCACTATCCCTTACAAATGTCTGATCTCCTTACCCTTATACAAAAGAGTTGATATTGGTAGTGGTGGTCTTTTTCACCCAATTACAAGCAATGACAGATGGAGAATCAAATGTGAGCATTGCAAAACCCTCTCATTATGAAGAAATCAATGTCGAAACAATCTTTGACATTGATATGTCCAAGAGAATGGCATGGCCCTTATCCAAGGTCACGAGCACAGGAAAAGAAACGAGTCACAATACAGTGTTGTCTGATGATGAAGCTTTCTTCAATGATTCAGATCGAAGAGTCGATACTCACAGCTATTTGCAAATTGCCGAGGAAGATGATTGCAACCTATATGAGTTTCTAATGACCTCACAAGGCCTGCCTGAGGTCATTTTACCTTGTTGGTCAGATTCATTGCTGCAAGAATTGCCAGATTCATTAGTACAGGAACTGCCAAAGAAACTGCCGATCACACTTGTTCTTGATCTGGATGGTACGAAGCATCAACTCCTTTAATCTAAATTCTACTTTGCAAAAGGTATCAAATCATTGGTTCAAAAACCGCAAGAAATTGTCGCTCTTTTATATTATGTGCAAATCGTTTAGTCTATCCTACTGATACTCGATACATTTGCTTCAGAAACGTTGGTCCACTCCTCATTTGAGGGCTGTGAAGATGCAGATTTCAGCTTTGCAATCTGTTCGAAAATGCAACTTCAGATGGTGTTTGTCAGGGAGAGACCATACCTACAGTTGTTCTTGCAGGCAGTGGCAAGTATGTTTGAGATTGTGATATTCACAGCAGGTCACAGTATATATGCAGAACAGTTGCTTGATATACTTGATCCAGGCCAAACCCTTATTGGGCAGCGTGTTTACCGTGACTCTTGTGTATGTAGAAATGGTGGGTACTTGAAAGATCTAACCATACTGGGTCGTGATCTTGCAAGGATTGTAATTGTTGACAATTCCCCTCAGGTTTGGATCTTGATTAACATCAATCTGCTCTCTAAACCATATGTTCTGAGGTATAGTAATGGATCTTTGAAATGCAGGCTTTCCAGTTACAAGTTGAGAATGGAATACCGATCAAGAGCTGGTTTGGGGATCGATCAGACAGCGCATTGCTGTCACTGCTTTTCTTCTTGGAAACGCTTGTTGGAGCTGATGATGTCCGACCAATCATTAAAAGTAAATTTGGTTACAGTGAATGAGGAGTTGATAAGAGTGCACTCCAATTCCTTTCCATTTAGATAATTTATGAATGAGCTATACTTGTCATTCAGATGATTAATGACAGAATTAGTAGTAATGTTCTGCTGTAACATATGCTTATTGGGATGGTAAGCTATAAGAGCTGATGTATATAGAGTTCAAATATTTGATGGCATCTGGAAATATGGTAAGCCTGACTGTCTTTTCAGCTAAAATATTCAGGTTGTACCAATTTTTTTCCCATGTCCAATTTAGTTTTTGAATTAAAAACGTGTTGATTTAATTTAGACACTAAAGCTCGACCAACAGTATCATTTCTTATGGGTCAATTATCATATAAGTCAGTTACATAATAATGTACTGGTGTTCTTTACATTATTTACAAGTTGCTACTCTTGTTGTTTTTAGTCGTAATGTTAGTTAAAGACGGGAAAAAAGAAAGTAAAGATGACAACCTGCTACCCTTTCTCAAAATCGTTATTGTGTTTTTTTCTAGGGATAATTGTCCGAAACTACCTTAAAGTTTTCGTCACAAACGAGTTGATGCACACAGTTTTTGTCTACCCTGTGTGGCTACCCTGAAGTTTTGTCTACGGATGCATTGAAGTTTTGCCCACGCTTTTGTGGGTGCATTGAAGTTTTGTCCACGCTTCTATTCAATCCGGAAGCACTGTCCAAAGGCCCCAGACCATCATTCTGAACATTCCTGTTACATCAAAACTAAAAAAGTCTTGGACAAAACTTCAGGGCAGCCACACAACGTGGCTGAAATTTTAGGGTAGTTTTATACAATTATCCCATTTTTCTATTGAGATCAATCTTCTTCTCCGGTACCTCCAAGATTTTTGCAGGGTAGTACATCCTTTTCCATCAGACTTTTAACTCTGAATCTTTTCATCAGACTATTAACTCTGTTACAGATGATATAACTAAAAGAAAATACAGGAACCTAATTTTATTGCAAACAACTCAAAGTACAGCAAATTTATGCTATTATCCCTAATGTATATGACAAATGTGATACCGCATACTATACATACATGACACATTATAGACAGTCCTGCATGCATATTTATATATGTATAGATTATAACATAGAGCATGAAGTGCCAATAAATCTATGGTCACTGACATTTTACAGTTTTTTTTCACTCCAGAAAGAAGTTCCTTTGTTAATGCATCATTATGTATCCTGAGGCTGTCGAGGAATAGTAACTTTTTGTTTGGAACTGTAAACTCAGTGTTCCAAAACACTTCGGATAGAGACAGGAGTGTCCTGAGTCATGGCTCTGGCTCTAGATATAAGATCCTGGTTTAAGAATAACACAATAACAGTAATGTCATCATGGAAATGGCGCCGAACCTTCTTGTCTATTTTCCTAAGATCTGAGTATCGCAGTTCACGCTTTCTCGCTGCTTCTTGAAGGGCAGCTTTGACAAGCCTCTTCGCACTTCCCTGTTTTGAACAAATTACCGCATCAAAATGAAAGATAGATAAACTTCAACTTCACCATGTACTGGTTCACTTCTTTATGGGAAGAGTGTAGAATTAAGTAGTTTAGCATAGCAGAAAAAGATTTTTACCAAATGAGAATAAGATGAAAAAACTCTTACTGCATGAGGATGATTGTGGACAATGTCCACAGCTTGGTCATTAGTCAAGTGTTCCCATAGACCATCAGATGCAAATATAAGGAAATAATCATTTGGGTGGATAGGATGACAAAGAATAGATGGATCCGCTGACAAAAAGGGCATATCCATTGGTTCAGAAACTCTGAATTTCATATTAATTGGATCCCTGTTAAACTGAGCATGTTTCATGTAAGCGTCGCCTATGGATCTAGAAACCTGCATCAGTTCAAAAACACACTATTTAATATTTCTACCAGAAACAAAAGCACTCCGAAAACTCGGAGACCATCTCCAAATCATTAACAAAATAGATATTAGAGAATAAGCAAGCAACAGCCAGACACACAAATTCCACACTCACTACATATTATAACATAACAGAGAATATGCAGAAGTATTCAAAAAATCATGATAGAATATTATGGGGGTCTATAATTACCGCAAATCTAATGAAGTTAAATGGTTAAAGGCTAGTTAACGATACCTGAATTATGCCTTTTACTCTCCAGACTCCGTGCTTGAGTACAACAATTTGAGGATCATCAGGATGCGTTTCTTTAAGTTCACGCCTGATTGCCTCAAGATTGGCATTATGTTCTGTGGACAACTGTATGGCAGCAATTCCTCCCGTTTTGCCAACTTTTTTACCCAATACAACACGGGAATCTCCAAGGTTTGCCACAAACAGGGTTTTCTGAAATATCACCCCAACTAAACAGCATGACCCAACAGTGGCCATTTGGGGTCGACTACTCCACAATTCCGAGACAAGGGCAGTAAACCCTTCCTCTGTTTTGCGAAAAGCTCTTTGGATAGTCTCTGATGTCACAATTCCTTGAGCTTCAGTTGATATTGCTGCATGAACACACATCCTAAGAACGCCACTATAATAAGGGCTCCTTTAATGCTAAGCAAGAAAAGCCACAACAATAGTTCTCTTCTTTAAGTTCATAGCCATTGTCAATAGTTTTCACCTTTTCATTTTGCTTCATCCATGAAACCAATAGTTACATACTGGTGTTGTACATAGCAAATATATAAGAGCAACTAAAAAATAATTTATTAAAACAGTTTCTTGCAAATAATCCACTTGACTGAATTTTAAGTCAATTGAGGAAGACTCAAACATAAAACCTTGATTTTGTTCAACTTCCCACTGCCACCATCACTATCATAGCATCTGATTATTACACAAAGAGAATAAAAATACAAAAATGGACCTGATTCCCAAATACCCAAGAATTTTCTAAAAGTTCTGGTAACTGTCTCAACTGTACATGATGTTTTGATATCTGAAAGACCATGAAAATAGCCAATCAAAAAGCTTCCTTTCCTCAAAAAGCAAAGGGGTTGGAATTACCAACCCATGAAATGAATGCAGCACCAGTTTTCACGTGTCCTATCCGAAACCACACGAACCCAAATCAGAACCACCGCAGAGCAGCCCATACGCGTATAAAAACTATAACAAATAGAATAAAAAACGAACCTTGAAAGTGTTTGAAGAGGTTGGCGCAGACGTAGCGAGCGGCTTCAGGACCGCCGTGGCCATCGTAGACGCCGACAAAGGTCCCAAAGGGACCGGACTCGATCTGGGTCTGATCCTCCAGCTCGTGGTTGGCTTGGACCACCGCCATGGAGAAATCGCCGGACGCGTACTTGCCGATGTCGCGGAACCAGAGCAACCCATCCTGACCTTCCCTCGCGCCGCCGCAAGTGGCGGCGGAGGAGTCAAACTTGGGATCAAGCCCTGACGGCTTCAAACAGAGAGATAGCAGATTCATCAATGCCTGGAGCATCCCACATCACTGACCCTAGCTCAAGCCCAAACCTAAACTCGTACGCTGCTGCTTCTCCTTGAGGGCAATCTGGGAGTGGTGAGTCAATTGATCATCCAATTTGGGAAGGAGAGAGAAAGGAACCCTATGTATATGAAGGGATGGGGAAGCGTACGATAAGAGTGGGCGTAGGTTAAGATGGAGTGGCGCAGATTAGCGAGGGGTTGTGTTGGGTGGCAGAGGAACAAGGACAGTGGCTCATTCTCTCGCGGAAGAGAGATGCTGTTGAATTATTTTTTCTTCCTTGTGAAAAAGGACAAATTTTACAAAATTCCTGGATCAAAAGTAAAGAGAATGAATAATAAGATGAGTAAAGTAAGTGTTTTTACCATGAAAACGCATCCGTTTTAGTAATATCAATAGCTTTTTTTTTTGAAACGAGTAGATGAGATATCGTATTACTGTAAAATATAGACTTTATAGGTTAGGACGTAACTGTCCAGGATTCCAGATATTCGTCCCAGTCAACCGTAGTCCACCAGGTGCTCATGAATCCGTAGAAATAGTCTGCTTCTACTCGCAAATCTTAACTCAAGAGTTCCCTAACCGACATTTCAAAAACAACAGAAATCAAATACCTAAACCAATATGACCTAAAACAATCCTTGCAATTCATAATTGAAACTACAATTGACTCCAATCTAAAACATAAAGAACGATCTGCTTTTTTTCTCCTCCCGAGACGGCCAAGCAACGTCAGTCCCGAGTCTTGATGGGTAGGTCTTGGATCCCAATTCTACTGATGCTCCAAAACCTTCTCCAAGTGGATAAACTGTGGAGGTCGGTTCGTGACTACCCCGAAGGCTGCTTTACGTCCTCGGCTCGGACCCTCAGCTGGTAGTACCCCGATCGAAGATCGATCTTCGAGAAGTACTTTGCTCCCCTCAGCTGGTCGAATAGATCATCAATCCTCGGCATCGGATACCGGTTCTTCACTGTCACCCGGTTCAACTTCCGGTAGTCGATGCACATCCTCAAGGCTCCACCCTTCTTCTTCACGGAGAGGGCGGGCGCTCCCCACGGAGACACGCTCGGGCGGATGAAACCCTTCTACTGCAGTTCCTCGAGTTGTCGCTTTAGCTTGACCAACTCGGCTGGCGTAAACCGATACGGCGTCATCGATATCGGCGCCGTACCTGGGATCAGATCAATCCTGAACTCCACCTCGCGTGCTGGCGGCAAGCCTGATAGTTCCTCCGGGAAGACCTCCGGGAAATCACGCACTACCATCGGTAGCTCTTTGCTACTCTGCACGATCTCTGCCTCAGATCCCGTAGTCAAGGCGGATAGGAGAACTCTGCTCTTGCTACCCAAAACACACGTGATCACCCTGTCACCTGACCTCACTGTCACCTGACGTCGATAGCAATTGATCGTCGCTCGATACCTCGCTAGCCAGTCCATACCCAGAATCACGTCAAAGGCGTTCATAACAAGAACGAGTAAGTCACCAAGAAAGGGACAATCTGCCACCCTAATCGCACAGTCTCTACAAACGGTGCTCAACACCACCTCACCAATTGTACGGCAATCTGGAGAAGTGCGAATTTTGGCTCACAGAGGTGAAGTTCCTCGGGCATGTGGTATCTCGGGAGGGCATCTTGGTCGATCCAGCCAAGGTTGAGGCAGTGTCGAAGTGGGCCAGACCCAGCAGTGTATTTGAGATTCGGAGCTTTCTAGGATTGGCCGGTTATTACCGACGCTTTGTCCGGGATTTCTCGCGTCTGGCAGCACCTATGACAGCTTTAACCCGCAAGGGGGCGGAGTACATTTGGACGGATGAGTGCGAGCGCTCTTTCCGCGAGCTAAAGGCTCGATTGACTACCGCTCCAGTGTTGATTGTTCCAGAGCGGGGAGTAGGCTATGACGTGTATTGTGACGCCTCAGGCGAAGGGCTAGGTTGTGTCTTGATGAAGAGTGGAAAGGTAGTTGCTTACGGCTCGAGGCAGTTGAAGGTGCATGAGCGCAACTACCCGACCCATGATCTTGAGCTATCAGCGGTGGTATTTGCGCTGAAGAGCTGGAGACACTATCTGTACGGTGAGCAGTTCAGGGTGTTTTCAGACCACAAGAGCCTCAAGTATATATTCTCGCAGCGTGATCTGAACATGCGCCAAAGGCGATGGATGGAGTTACTTGAGGAGTACGACTTCGAGTTGCTCTATCATCCGGGCAAGGCGAACGTGGTCGCCGATGCTTTGAGCAGGAAGTCGAGTCACTGCGTTGCCAGCATCGCGGTCCGAGAGTGGGACATGCTGGAGTAGTTGAGCTTATTCAGACTGAAGTTGGAGGAGGTTACAGATGGTATGGCCTTGTGTGCCTTGGTGGCTCAGCCCACGTTATTTGCTCGAGTGCTAGAGGCACAAACCGAGGACGCCGAGGCAGCAGGGATTCGTGAGAGATTGATTGACGGTGTCAAGCTCAAGGGTTGGGAGATGGGCACCGATCAGGGCATCCGCTTTAGAGGATGGCTGTTTGTTGCCCAGCGGGTACAGAGACACCGTATTGCGAGAGTGTCACCACTCCCGTCTGGTTGTGCACCCCGGTGGCAACAAGATGTATAGAGACATGCGACGACAGTTTTGGTGGAGTGGGATGCGTGGGGCAGTTGCAGATTTCGTTTCTCGATGCCTCACCTGCCAACAGGTGAAGGCCGAGCATCAACGTCCCGCAGGCTTGCTGCAGCCTTTACCGATCTCCGAGTGGAAGTGGGAGCATGTGACTATGGATTTTGTGTGTGGGTTACCCAGGTCGTCGAAGGGGCACGATGCTGTTTGGGTGGTGGTTGATCGACTGACCAAGTCGGCACATTTTCTGGGTATGAGGATGATTGATTCTGTGGACTTGTTGGGTCGTTTGTATGTCAGGGAGATTGTTCGTCTACATGGAGTACCAGTGTCCGTGGTATCTGATAGAGACCCTCATTTCACATCCAGGTTCTGGAAGAGTCTACAGAAGGCTTTGGGCACTGAGATATTGTTGAGTACAGCTTACCATCCCAAGACCGATGGACAGTCAGAGCGCATCATTCAGATTCTAGAGGACATGCTTCGAGCTTGTGTGCTTGACTTTCAGGGGTCATGGGAGGATCATTTGCCTTTGGCAGAGTTTGCCTACAACAACAGTTACCAGTCCAGCATTGGCATGACACCTTTTGAGGCTTTGTATGGCAGACCTTGTAGATCGCCGGTATGTTGGGCGGAGGTCGGGGACCGGAGCTTACTTGGACCAGACATGGTCAGGGAGACGACCGAAAAGGTCGCGTTGATTAGAGAGCGGTTGAAGACCGCACAGAGTCGGCAGAAGAGCTACGCAGACAAGCGTCGCAGACCACTTGAGTTCATGGTCGGGGAGCACGTGTTTCTGAGGGTGAGCCCAAAGAAGGGTCTAGTGCGGTTTAGACGCAGCGGAGGCAAGCTAGCACCACGTTTTATTGGACCATTCGAGGTCTTAGAGAGGATTGGAGCTGTAGCTTATCGGTTAGCCTTGCCACCGCAGCTTGGGAACGTGCATAACGTTTCCCATGTGTCCCAACTGCGGAAGTACATGGCAGACCCTTCGCACATCATTGAGTGGTCAGACATCGAGGTAGCATATGATGTCACCTATGAGGAGCAGCCCGTCGAGATTCTGGGTACGAAGGAGAAGGTCCTGCGGAACAAGACGATTCCGTTGGTACTAGTACAGTGGGGACATCATGGAGCAGGATCCACTTGGGAGCGCGAGGATGAGATCCGCGTGAAGTATCCCCACCTGTTCGACCTTGAGGTACCTTGTTTTTAATTTCAAGGACGAAATTTCTTTAAGGGGGGTAGATTGTAAGACCCGCTCCCGGTCGAACCGGTGGCTTTTCGAGCAAGTTTGACTTGCTATCGGAAAGTCAACCGATGACTCAAGAAGTCACTCGGGACTTTTCCGGAACCCAAACGACTTAGCCATCATCACGGTTGGCTTAAGGGGAGAAATTCCTTTCGTTTGAGTATAATGTTGGAGAAAGTCAATTTTGGTCAAAACGAGACTTTTTATCGACTAAAAGCATTATTTTATTGTGCTGGAAATTATTTTGGAAAAGTAAATAACCTATTTGGACACTTGTCCCTTTTTGGTTGGAAAGGAGAGATGGGAGTGGTCTTGGACCATTTTACCCTCCCAAAAGCTTCTACAAGGGATTCTACCTCAAGGGCTTTTAGTCATTTGATACATCTAGGTATTATTTGAGGTTGGAAGAGAAAAACCAACTCATTCTTTTGGTGTAGCCGAAATTTGGAGGAGGAGCAAGGGAGAAGAGCTCTCATGGAGCTTTGAAGAAGAATCAAGGAAAAGGAGGCCACTTGAAGTCTTCCTCTAGCCATCCCTTCTCAAAATCACTACCATCCTCTTCATCTCACTCTTCTAGAGGTAATGGAACTCTCTAATCCTCATTTCCCTTCATCTCTTTTCATGGGTTTTGGGTGAAATTGCTAGATCTTGTTGGGTTTGAGTAGAAATGGTGGGAGATGTTATTGATGAGAAGCTTTGTTGGGTTTTTGATGAGAAATCCCTAGTTGTTGGAGCTTTTGAGTTGAGTTTGATTTGATGAATCATTAGAAACTTGTTTGTGTGTTGATTCCTACCATGAGTAGAGGAGTATTGAAGGATTTGGACTGTTTTGGGGTTTGAAGGTGGTTTTTCGGAGAAAAGGAGCTGGAGGTTGAAGAAGGGCGAAACTGCCCTGGTGCGCCACGGATCCGTGACGGATCCCGTGACGGGCGACGTCACGGCTCCGTGAGGGAGTCCGTGACGGCACTCGTCACGGCTCCGTGACGGTAACCGTGATGGTTGGCGTCACGGATCCGTGACCAGGTCCGTAACAGACCAGGGTGGGGGTTTCTTTGAAGGTTTTTCACCTTGGTTGATCTTGGTTTTGAGCTGAACTTTGGAGGGGCTTTGGGGTCTTACTTGCTGTTAAGAGGAGTCTAATTATTGTTTCTTTGTGTCCAAGACTTTGAGGATCGAGCTAGAGGAGCAAGGAACACGCCGGGACCCGAGTGAAGAACGGAGTGGTGACCACCGGGCTTATCATCAGAGTGTTGAGAGGAAGACCTCGAGGTAGGGAAATCCTTAACTCCTCGTTTATGATGCTTAGTATGCATGTTAGGCTAATAAAATTGGAAAGGTCCTAGAAATGCCTATAGGATGCGAATAACTAGAATACTCGTCTTTCAATTACTAATAACCGGAAGTGTCTAGTGGTGAACGATTAGGATGCCAATCACTAGTGTAACTCGCTTTCAATACTTGGGAATTGTTTTACTGGTAGAGCGGCCTTGGCAAAGCCCTCGGATTAGTTGCGTGTTAGGATCACATGCTTGGTTGTTTGGTTGCTTAGTGGATAGGCTAAAGAGTCTAATGGAACTAGTTGAATTGCATATTTGAATGTCGTTTGAAGTTTTTTATGTTTGGTTGATTAAACTCCCGCTTGATTGTTGAATGTATTTGGATGATTTCCTGATTTACTTAAATGGTTGCTTGGAGCATCGAGTATGACTGGTTGTACCGAGTGGTGCGATCAGGTGATCGATGCCCCGATGGGTCGTGACTGGTAAGTGAACGGTAAGTTGTGATTGTGTGATCCGTGTGTTTGATTATGTGATTCGTGTGTGGTGTATTGTGGTGAAATGGTGATGCGTGAGCTATGTGTGATAGTGGATTGGTGTTCGTTGGGATTGAATTGCTTCGTGTTTCGGTTTGAGTGTGTTACTCAATTATTATTTGTTTATTATTGAATTGCCCAAGTGTATGCTCCCGATGGGAGTAATGCCTTGGTTCCCGAGGACATAAAATCCTTTGGAGACGTTTCTGAGAATCCCGATGATAAACGCCCCGAAGGGTTGTTTCTGGTCACCTCAATGCTATGCGTCTCCTCTGAATTTGAGGGAAAATCCGAGAGGACACATCATATGTGGATCGGAGGGTGGAGACTTCATGTGCCACGGCATTGGCTGGTTTACATATTACCCGTGTTTGTTAAGAGTTATCTTGTTGACTTTGCTGTTGACTTTATTGTGTGGTCCACCTTGTTATGTGTTTTCCCTACTGAGCGCAAGCTCACCCCTGTGAGTTTATTGTTGTGTTTACAGGCTTGATTGAGGAGTAGAGGCTCGGGAGCTTCTTGGTGTGGGTGTCTGTAGAGACTTCGCTTTTACTTTATTTTGTTCGGAACAAACCTTGTGGAGGATTATTGTTACACCCCTGGAGGGTTATTTGTGTTTTAAACCGAATTTTGTGGATTTGAGTTTCTTATTGGAGTTTTTCAGGAATTCCTTGTTGAGTTATTGTCTTTAATTCATTTATTGCTAGTCATGCCTCGAGTCCGGGCAAGAACCGGATTTGGGGCGTGACAATTCAGTTTTACATGAAAGTTCAACCTTCTCCAAGTGGATAGACTGTGGAGGTCGGTTTGTGAATAACCATGAGGGTTCAGTATAAACCGAAGGTTCAACATAGTATTTTCGATTATGTGTTACCTCGATCGATGATGGTGGGGAGATTACCCACCTGCAACACACTTGATTGAAGCGTAGATCCGGTAACGATGGAGGAACACGACAAGGGCGGCGACGACTGTAAACCGAAGGTTCAGCATAGTCTTTTCGACTCTGTGTTACCTCGATCGATGATGGTGGGGAGATTACCCACCTACGGCACACCGGATTGAAGCGTAGATCCGGTAACGGTGGAGGAACACGACAAGGACGATGACGACTGTGCTCGGACGGAGAAGAAATACAGTTATTTTGCAGGCAAGGGCGATTGTTGAGAGGGAGACTCAAAACAATAAGAAAGAGGAAGAGAGATCTCCATCGACAACTTCTATTACCAAAGCCATGAAAACCGTCAACGACTAAGATTTTTAGGGGAAAGGTTCTTGTAGAGCTCTTGAAAGGGTTTTTTACTTGAGTCAATAATGATAAGTTTTTTTTTAAACGTAAAATAGGTAGTTGTATTACGATTCAAGGAGGGACCTAACAGTCCCGGATACCATTTTTTTGTCCCAACCGGCCGTAGCCCGTCGGGCGCACATGGTTCCATACAATAGTCTGCTTTGATTCGCAGATCCGAACTCAAGAGTTCCTTGATCCAACGTTACAAAAAAATAATAAACCAAAGTCCTAAACTTATTGAGCCAAACGATTATTCGATCTAAAACAGTGAAACCTACTAGAGAATTAGCCTTTAGTGCAGATTCACCGAGACTTCCATGTTGTAGAAGCTTGGTCGGGGTTGAGAGTCCTGAATCCGGGTGCCATTGAAATAGGCCCCAGCCGACCGTCCCTCCTCCCGGATCCCAGATCCACCGAGGGGGCGGACCCATGCCGACGAGGGGTGACCCTGGGGCAGGAGGCCGTTGCAGATGGAAGACGGCGCGTGTAGCCCGTATTCCAGAAAACGGCAGGGGGGCCACTGTGGTTGAGAGACGGCGATGACGGCAATGACGACGATGGACGGAGGTGACGACGGCAGCGATGGACAGTGATGACGGCGACGGTGATGGGCGGCGTTGACGGCCACGGTGGTTGTTGGGTGGCAATGGACGACGATGACGGCGGCGACGAACCCTAAGTAGAGTAGAAGGAACCTCACCTGAAGGTAGTAGAGAGCTTGGAAGCCGAGACTTCGAGCTGCCACGGAGAAAGGGTGAGGAGGGGCTGCGCGTAGAAAGAACTAGGGTTCTCTCTGCCGCGCTCCACTAATCTTTTCAATAGTGATAAGTTAATAACAATAGTTAAAGGTTATAATTATATAGACAGCGGAAATATAGATAAAACTATAATATATAATTAATATATTGAGAATAGTTAAGTTATTTGATATAAAAAAACTATTATGATGTAGTAGAAAATTTAGAATCATATTAATATAATATATAATAAATTAAAAAAATCAAAGGAACAAACTGCAGTGTCTCCGAATTCGTGATTATAATATATAATATATAATATTCTTATTTTGAACTCAATTTTAATTATTTCGAATTCAATTAAATTATTTGATGAATCAAACTTTTTTTGTTGAAATTCTAAGAATATTATTTAGCATCAAAAGTCGGTAACCCCAAAAAGGGATCCGGTAAACAACTTATATCTCACATCATATACTCACCTATATAAGGGTGTTCCCAGCTAGCTCATTAGCTAATCTGTTCACAACACTGCGTACATGAACAATTTTAACCCTATTTAAACTCATCAATAACAGCTTATAGTCATCTATGACAGCTTCTAACGGGATATGTAAACTCTCTTCGTAGTTGGTAGCATGCACAACTCCTAAGCTGTCGGATTCGATGAATCCGTTGTCCATCACCTTATCAATCACCCATTGCATAGACATGGCTCCTATGATTTCCGGGTTGCGAAGACCCTAAACAATATGTTAACTATGTTAACTATATACTACTCATCTACTTGGTTAGTTAAAGATCATTCTCAGTGTTCCTCATACGTAACCTTGTTGTCGTCGCTTGTAGGTTGACAAAACATTGTTTTAATTATAGCCGTTTTTAGGGTAATCCCCACAGATATTCTAGGCTGGCTGCTGGTGAAGTGGTCACATAAAAAGGATAAAACAATCCAATCCTCCCCTTTTTGCGAAACATAAAGCACAAAAATGCTGTGCAGTGCACGAGCTTGAAAAAGAGAGAGCCACACTGTTCACAAGTGGAGGCCATTGGTTTTGGTTTGTCGAGGACGAATCCAAAAGTCAAGACCTCTACAGTGCTTCCTAATTCAATGCTCACCGTCTATTATCCTTTCACAGGGACGTCCCAATGGACATACCTTTGCTTCAATATCTGTTCCCTTGGTTCACACCCACAATCGTCCCGAAATATAATAACATCTTTTACACATGAGGGAGACCGTTGAAATTGAACTGATATTGAAAAAATATAATAAAAAAACTACTTATAAAAGCTACGATCACGTTCAATCGACAATGTTAACGTTTTTGTTGTATAAACCCGATCACAAATAAATGGTCCATTTAAAAATAATAATTTTTTTTGAGAATATCTATTTTTTTATCAGCAAAACATATATTAAAACACCGATTCTTTGAAATAAAGAATACGATTGGTGGAAATGAAACATGAATGAGCATTCCTTTCGGAACCTCAAGAAACCCCACACCAGGGAAATGATTGGTACGTAGGTCCTGAAATATGAAGGAACATTTGAAGCTATGAATGGATACTCAGACCCTGAAGTAATGAATGGGTACGCAGACCCTGAAGCCCCATACCGGGAGAAACCAACAACCACAAAGAATGGGTACGCAGACCCAGAAGCTATGAATGGGTATGCAGACCCTGGAGCTATGAATGAGTACGCAGACCCTGATGCTGACAACCGCAAAAAAAAGGAAAAAAGTCATAACACCCCGATTTTACAATCATGAAGCGCTCAAAAAAGGAAAAAGGTCGTCAACCCTGATTTGTCAACCAATAAGCACAAGCAATACTGATATAAAACTTTTTTTTTTGAGATATACTGATATAAAACCAACGAACAACCTAAGCAAATATAATACCTTGTCTCATTAGTATCATCAACCAGTTACACAGGCTGGAAGACGAGCACTAACACATCGACGGTCAACACCGCAAGCGATAAGAACAGGCCCGATGAGTAATACCCACCAGAACACATAAACCCCTAAAAACAAATCTTGTAAGAAAACAACTAAAAGACACAAAAGTCTAAACCCTCACCAACGACCAACATCTTAAACCGACGAGACATAAAACAAGAGAGATACGGACGTCAAAACTTAAACCCTATTTTGATGACGGTATAACTATTCCTTGATGCAGTCACATACCTAAAATTGCAATGATGTAAGAGGGACACGATAGAGAAGTAATTAGGAGGGAGGATCTTATAATGATGAGAAAGAACACTATTAAGGTGCACTCAGCCGCCTTGGTTTTGGCAGAGACCGTAGTGGATGCCACGCGCACGACCCGAGAACCTCACCTTTCATGTTTATTGTTTAGTATTCACAAAACACACAATTTGACTAATGTAAGTCCTTTTCTGGAGATGTGGTGGTCTTACGTATGTAAAGATAGAGTTTGTTTATCTTGTACACATGACATGTTAACTTAGTTTTTCAATAACAATAATATCCAAATATGCCTCTTAGGGAGTGTGCAACATTTGAGTGGTGGATCCATGACCACTTGTTGCTCCTCTTAATGTCACTCACATTGATATTATTACTAATCTTGTCATATTTGTCACTTACCCACAAGTTTAACCTTTAATATAAAACGTATAATAAGGACCGGCTTCACAAGCTGGATTGTTACATAAGCACTTGAAGAAACTGACTAAATACTAACAAGGTTTTGTTTTCGCTCGCTCATCGTTCATCTTTTTTGGTTCTTCGTCATATTGTTCATCTAGCTCAAAATCTCGTTTTCCTGAGATTTTTGGCCCGGAAAAGGTTCGTTGGGTGTTAGGTTCTGGTTGTTTCATCCGTTTCTGAGAAGATGTCTGGGTCACATATGTTCCTTTTTTGACTCTGTTTTCTCGCCTTTACATCTTGTCGGGGGAGCAAGGTTAGCCGGTTATTCACTTCAAGGTGAACAATGGGTGGAATTTCACTTTCCGTCGTCACCTCTTAGATAGAGAGCTCCTCGCCTTGAAGGGCATCCGCACCTATCTCTTGATTGTTCGCCTCGACTTCTCAGGTCTTGACAGGTTATCCTAGTCCTTGGATCCTCATGGTTTTTCGACATCGATAGCTTTTAGTGTCTTTTCCAACGTCGACGGGGTGGACTCGGTTTTCTGGGCCTCCGCAGATAGGAAGAGTGCTGCTCCGCCTAAGTTCTAATCTTTTGCTTGGCTTGTCGCTCTTGATGTCATCCCTACTAGATCTTTCTTGATGGCGAGGGGTTTTCCGATCCCTATAGATTTTAAGTCGTGTCTTATGCGTGGCAGACACATTGAGGACACCTCTCACCTTCTTATTACTTGCGGATGGGCCTGACATGTGTGGTCTTTGGTTCTTCAGTGGTGGGGGGTTTCCTCAGCTCTTCCTTCTTCTCATGCTTTGTTCATTTCGTCGTGGTCTTCTATTTGTGGGGTGCGCCGTATGCGCATATCTTGGTCTTGTCTTAGCCTTTTGGGATTGCGTTCCTTTGGTTAGCTCGGAACGCTAGAGTTTTCCAAGGAGCTCCGATCCCTGATCCGTCTATCATTTTTCGGAGAATTCAGTTTGGGGCACTTACGTTGTTTCAAGCAGAACGACGAGCCCCTTCTCCTAACACCTGGATGGTGTAGCTAACCCTTACTCTCTCTTAGCCTGCTTGAGCTCCTCCTTTTCCTTTCTTCTCTTTCGGCCTTTTTCGATTTTGTAGACTTAATCTTTTTCTTGGTTTGGTAGTTTGTGATTCTCTTCCCAGAATCCACATAACTTATTAATGCATTATTTATTTTGTGATATAAAAAAACAAGGTTTTGTCTTTAAATTGAAAAAAATCACAAACAAATTTCATTGAGGCAAGAGACTAAGACCATGCAATATACTTATGCTTGAGAACCCCAAGTTTCCAGGTTGCACTCCCTTTGATATCCGAGAAGAGAAGCATTGCAAAATATGTAATATTAGAAACATTATTACTATTTGGGAAAATATCAGATTGGTACCCTTAACTATACGATTTTAACACATTGGTACACTTAACTAATTTAATCACTAAAAAGGTACCTTAAGTTTCCAATCAGTAACACTTTAGTGTTTTCCGTCCATTTTTGGACGGAAAATGGTCATGGTGGTGGAGATAAAGGCTGGGGAAGAAACAGAATGAAGGATAAACAAAATGAAGGAGGCGTATGTATGAAATAAAATGGGGGAGATGAAGGTTGCGTAGGAGAAATAAGGTAAAAGAATAATTATGGTTTGAACTTAGAGGGGTATTTTTGTCATTTTTTGAAAGTTTAAGGTCATGTGCATTGCACATGACCATTTTCCATCCAAAAATGGATGGAAAACACTAACGTGTTACTGATTGGAAACTTAAGGTACATTTTTAGTGATTAAATTAGTTAAGGGTACCAATGTGTTAAAAACGTATAGTTAAGGGTACCAATCTGATATTTTCCCTTACTATTTTGCTGAATAATATTTTCTCTGAAATAACAATTATATATCATAGTGAATGCCTAAAATAAAAATGAAAATGATAAAAATTACAGTTTCCAAATTCATAATAGATATATGGCAGTTAAATTGTTACATTCTCATCAACTGAATACATGGATAAATAAAATAAACTCTCTTTTAGTTGTATATAAAGGTTAAGAGGGAAAAAGAAAACAAGTGTTAACACAAAGCAAGAGTAATGCTGAGTTAAACGGTCTCCAACTCTGCAGGCATAGTGGTCATCACTCTAAAACCAAGCTGCAATGGTGTCTTAGATTCTTTATGTCCTTCCAAGTGACATGCCACATAGGCTTTCTCATCTCGTTGTAATTGTACCGGTCAGTATCTGTGAAGTACTCAAGTCATCGGACAGCTTAGTTTGGACTTCACTGCATAGCCTACTGATGCACTCTTGGGCAGCAGGCGTAATCCAAGCTGGTAATGCTAAACCAGCTCGGATTACTCCTGCTGCGTAGCCTATTAAGGTGCACTCAGCGACACAAGAACCTCTCCTTTCATGTTTTTTTTGAGTAAATACGATGAATATTATAACTCACCTTTCATGTTTTAGTATTAATAGTCAAATTGTTATGCTCGTTTTTTCTAGCATTTGGGCATTGATACTATGGATAATTTCACAAAAATGCACTAATCTTGTCACATTTCTCACCCAACTGCAGGTATAACCTTTAATATAACTGGCCTACAATTAGCTGATTCTGATAAGAAAAAATATAATAAGAATCGAGGCTTCACAAGATGGATTAATTGTTGGCTTATTGCAGAAGCATCTGAAGGAACTAAAGAAAGTTATAACACCCTGTCAAACATTTAACTTCAGTTTCATACCCTGGCATAAATTTTTATCAGTTTCATACCCTGGCAAACTTTTAATTTCACTTTCATACCCAGCCGGGTAAAATGTCCAAAATACCCCTAACTATTACTCAAATTTTCATCCCATGCCATTGCCTCAGAATTTGAAAAGAGGTGAAATGACAATAATACCCTTCATTGTTTAGGGTGTTAAACTGAAAATTTCAATAATTTTAAAACAAAATCAGCTTTTTTTTTATAAATTCAATTTTGAATTTCAAAAAATCAGATTTTAATTTTAAAAATACATAAAAAACTGTTTTTAATAAAAAAATATTTTGCCGGCGTCGTCCCCGAGCCCTCCCACTTCGCCGGCGCCGTCCCCGTCGTGGCAGAGCTGGGTGGCCGGAGAAGACGAAGTCGTGTCTTTTTTTTTTTAATAAAAATGATTTTTTATATAAAAAACTGTTTTTAATAAAAAAAATATTTTTATATAAAAAAACTTTTTTTTATGTATTTTTAAAATTAAAATCTGATTTTTTGAAATTAAAAATTGAATTTATAAAAAAAACTGATTTTGTTTTAAAATTATTGAAATTTTCAGTTTAACACCCTAAACAATGAAGGGTATTATTGTCATTTCACCTCTTTTCAAATTCTGAGGCAATGGCATGGGATGAAAATTTGATTAATAGTTAGGGGTATTTTGGACATTTTACCTGGCTGGGTATGAAAGTGAAATTAAAAGTTTGTCAGGGTATGAAACTGATAAAAATTTATGCCAGGGTATGAAACTGAAGTTAAATGTTTGACAGGGTGGTAAAATGAAAATTTCCCTTATAATAACAAGGTTTTGTCCTCACAAACTGAACATGCTTCAACACTTATAAAGCTACAACTACAATCAGCATAACTTCAGTATTAGATGGTTTAATCATCAGCTAAAACAAACAAAAAATGGAAGACAGTTCTTTTATTTTCCTTTACTTGGTACTCAAGTCAAAAATGTTTATTGGCATAGAAAAAAACTGCCGGTATTGGAGGCCACAAATGATGACCAGTTCTATACAACAATTGTTAACATGACAATGGATGTATAACCAGAAGAAGAAATATTTGACTGAGAAGATTGATACTTTTCATAAACAAACTCTCAATCCCAACATGAAATTGCAGCAATGCCGATCCAATCTACCTTGCATTTGATCAATCTTTGCCTTGAGCTGAACTTCATCCCATGATTTTGTTCAGAAACAGAAGGACCAATATGAGCAACGACACCTCAAGCATAAACTTAGGATCCTTTATGTGTTCGAGGAGTTGCTCCCACCTGTAAGTTCAACCAGTACATAGCTGCTGGTAAAGCCTGTTATTACCGATCTTCATCACAATCAATATAGTAAAATTAAAGCAACCAAAGTCCAATGATATGCACTCATGTGTTATACAAATGACAAGACTATAAGCCTAACTGTTTCATGTCAACATTGTTGTAATATTCTATAAACAATTTATAAAATACATAGTGATTGAGCATCAGTGATAATGGACATCTTTCAGAAACAAAATTGTATGGTATTTTTGCATAGCTTTGGAAAATCAGAGAGGTCTCATCCCAGACAGTAGTTTGAGACTAGCACCCTTCTCAAGTATAGTATTATTTAGGAGCAAATTGGCTAAGAATACTTAGCTTCTGCAGCAAATATGTGGACGAAGTTCAGAACTGATTTTTAAACTTGTCTAAACCAAGGCTTAACTAACAAATTAAACTCTATCCTTGATTAGTCTGGGTAAGTTTCCAAGAACAGAGGAAGCATCCGCTAGAACAGCATCAGACCTATTTTAAGAATAAGATCTAATTAAAACGCTTACCTATTTCCTACATCAGGGGTACTGTCCTCAGAATTAATTTCTTCTTTTGCGAACTCCTCCAGTATTGCTCTTTGCCTTTCATTAAGTTCACTAACATATACAGCAAAAAAACACATTAAGGTTATATACTTCTCCAACTTCAACTGGAGTGAACCAATTCAAAGTTCCAAAACAAATGTTAATAAAAGTGGTGCAAAATGGACTGCTTTCGAGCACAGTTCTTGCCAAAATATTGTTTCACAGTCACCAGAGGGCATTGGTTCTGTTTAATTATGAGTTCAAATGCCTAATGAAACTTTGATAACATCTGGAAGTCAAAACACATAGCAGAGATATTTTATGAGAATATAATTAACAAACAATCAAATAAAGAATGTTAATATATAGTAGCCAAGGTCTTGTACAGAAAACGATAAGAAAAGGGGAAGCTTACGTGGGAAAATGAATGCGGAAGCACACATATTGGTCTCCATGGTCGGCAAGAAAGCCAGGTCTTGGCAGTGGCAATCCTGTAGCAACTTGGAGTGTCAATTTATCTTAAGTTGAAAAATATTACAAACAGATTCCAGTGAGGCAAGACCATGCAATATACCTTTGCCTCTGAGAACCAGAAGTTGTCCAGGTTGCACTCCCTTTGGTATCTGAGAAGAGAAGAATGGCAAAACATGTAAGATTAGAAACGGTAGAACTATTTTGCTGAAAAATATTTTGGATCTGATTTTTTTTTTTTTGCAGTTTGGATTGGTTATGCTAGGATTTTTGAAGAATCAGAGAGAATTTATTGTTTTTTTTCTTATCCCATCTTCTCCATTCCCAAGATTCCAAACCTGAGACCTTACTTAATGGGAACAAAGCTTTTTGAAACTTGGCCAACAGCTGTGAATAATTGACTTTGTTAGACTATCATATTTTGTATGTACAAGATTTTGGATTGGTTTCTCACCCTAGCTGCTAAGAATCAGAGCATATAATTTGGTATAGGGAATTCTTTATTTACTATTTGTTTATGGGTTTGATTTGGTAGACACATCCCAAATAGCCCAAAAGCATGCATAGGCCCCAGTCGTTTCCTCAGAACCCAAGCCATCATATAAGTGTTGGTTTTAAATTCAAAGCTCATGTATGTATCAAGATTCAGATTTCCTCATTTTCAAATAGAGACAATAATCTTGACTTTTTCCTGACACTCCCTTACCTTTTATCACATCTTATATAGAAGGAAAAGGTAGATACTTAGATGCTGCATAGAAATTTTCTAACATAGTCCTCTCTCTCCAGATATCCCACAAAGCAAATATGTATTGCTTGTGTTGGATCACATTCAGGCAATAAGAACTTTTTTTGCGCGACATTTAGCATTTAAATATCCCCCCAAGCCCTTCATCTTCTAATAAGAATATATATCATCCTTTGAATCCCATTGGTGGGATAGGGGGGATCAGCGAAAAGGAAGGGTACCCCTGTATACAATTTTATATACGCCCTATGAAAAGAAAATATATCTAGCTATCATCTTCTTTCTTTATAACCCATAACTTCCCTCTTTTTCAAACAAAAACAGACAACTACTTCCCGATTTGCATAGCTTACCAGTATATCAGTTTAAACCCTTGTTCAGTGCTTGTGAAGAAACTAAAGCAATCTTCTTTATCACAAAGTGTAAAAGAAGCAAAGGAAAGAAAGAAAGAATAATACAAAGATGAAAGACATACATCCACTGGTAGTTTCCCGGACAAAGTAGGTACTTCAACCGTACCACCAAGAATAGCCTGTAAGAAAGATTAAACTCAGTTTAAAACATTTCAGAGCCAAATACTTTAAAATAAATAGGAAATCAAAATATCAGGAAGATTAGAATATCATGATTTCTGGGATTTGTTATTGTATGCTTTAGTCAAAATAGTTTTATGAGCTCCATAGATTAGACCTTCACGTAGGCATATTTCCTGAGTATAAGTCAACTCTTGTAATACCTGTATATCGGGTTTCTCTTCCACTATCAGATCACATCAATATTACGCGTAATTTCATAGTTTCATAACAAGTGAAAAGTGGAAAAGAACCTGTATCTTGTAAACACCTGGATCCAGATAACATACATGCATTTTTACGGTCATTAAAGCATATTATTCATGCATGCAATGTAGTTTTAATATATAAGAGCTCCCTTGAAGCATTTGTGCCTATACTCAATTTTCTCCAGCAATTATGAAGTGTTGTGAATAATGCAACATTGATCATCACAATATTAACATCATGCTGAGCAAGGTGAAATTAAAAAGCAACTACACATTTCTTACACACGTAAAGCAGAGGGGTGTGGATAGAGAGGAATTATACTGACATCACAATGAGCAAGGTGAATTTAAAAGCAACCATGTATTTCTTACTTGCGTAAAGCTAATATTCAAGTCCACATAAATATCTGCACCATCTCTAGTAAAGGTACGATCTTCAGCAACCTACAGAAAAATTAGTAGCAAGTTAACAAACTATGTAAATCATGAGAGTGAATAAGAACATTCATCCACAGAATACAAGTCAAGTAACAAAGTTGTCAAGCACACGAGTCTTCATCTACCATGATGGGATAGAGCAATGTTCTGTTGGTGTTTAAATTTAACCTTGAGATTTTTGGAGTTGCAGATATATTTAAAATTAAGTTTCACGTACAACTTTCAACATTTTTTTATACAGAAAATCACTGAGGTTTATCTTCATTTCCCATAGAGATGATAAGGATTTGGGTTATAGAGAAGACCATAGACTACTTCGGCTCCTCTTCACATTAAAAAAAATGATAAAGTGATACTTTTATCTAAAGCAATTGATCATTTATCATCATACCTGAGAGAGAATGGTATATTAACTTTTTTGGATCAAATCTACCAAAAAAAAATATTGACATGACTAAAAGTTCAGATGAAAGACCTCATAATGAAAACCAGTACCCGTAATAGCTCCCTCCTCTGTCATAAAGTGGAATGCATCGGTGTGCATAACAGGAAGCAGATATATTGGTGTAATATATATATACTCAGAATATATATTAGGGAATCAATTAGGATAAGTTAAGGAGTTGTTTCTTATATAGGGTCTCAATTTTGTGTGAAATATATATATGCTCCGAATATAGTGGTGAATCAATTTTCTTCAGAATTCATCTCTGTTTACAATTGGGAAAGTCAAAATAAAAATATGAGAATAAAGATTCATCTATACATTAAAGAAGCATATCGCACATCATCCTTCAAAGACATTACAGAGTGAGATCAAAAAAATACAGGAGTAAATACAGAAGAAAAAAAAAACATGCCTTGAGTTTTATGAATAAATTGCCAGGTTGACTTCCTTGTGCCCCAGCATTTCCAGCTCCTGGTACATGGATTATATCACCCGTACTCACACCTAATCCAGTTAGAGAAAATGAAAATCAACAAAATGTACGAAGGTGTTGGAAATAAAATAATGAATGGGACATATGTTATTTTTGGTGGAAAACGTTCACCTTTTGAAAATGACGCACAAAATGTATTAGGATTGTAAAATATACATTATATAAATATTAGTCATTTCCACCCATAGAACCTAGTCCACAAGAAAGAATTCCAAAGTTGCATACAGATATTGTAATATCAACATGAAACATATCTGCATCAACATATCATATCAGTGATAACATGATACATATGCATATATTTAACAACAATACAAGAATAATTCATGAAATTTAAGCAGAATAATACCAAGAAAAATTATGGTGGAGAATGGGCACACAGGCTGCTGATTGGTGGCCGGATACGCTAAAAATTATGGCTTGTAGGACAGGGAGATTATAACAGTGAACATGTCTCAAATGCAGATTGTTTTTTTGCAAGTAACAACATGTACATGTCACTTGAATCTCCCTTATTTATAATCCTAAATTGCTAAAAAGGCCAAGTTAACACGTGTTTTTAAATGAAATACAACATAAAATTTAACATAATATGCATATGGTGTGCCTTATTTGCATCTCTCTGCAGCACCATTGATAACCATAAATGGACAAGATAGCATTTTCTCCAACCCAAAGATCACATACACAAAGGATAGCTCAATCACATGAACTTTCGTATAGCCCTAGTCATCTTAGAGGATACTGGGAAAATCAAGTAATATGATGCATCTTTAATCGACTCTGAATGTAAAATTAAGCCTCTTATTTTCTTTGTTGCCATTTAAAAAACTTGAAATGCAACATTTTGCATTTCGCAGCAACCACCTAAGCATATAACGTAGATGCATAAGCACCAAGCATGTGACACAGGCTTATTAACTTAGTATTGAATGACAATACATATTTTCTGCATAATAATAATAAAAAAAGAGTAGAAGACAATTCTTCGTGTCAACCTGTTACATAGATGGAATAGAGAACTGTTTAAAGGTACTTAACAATATCAAAAAAGATAAAATTTATTATTTCAAGAAGAAGGTTAAAAACCAACCAGCTGGTATTGTAACTGTTACATCCTTAACTCCTTTAATCACCCCTGATCCTCTACATTGCATGCAGTATTCCTGTACCAGATGGTTAAAATATCAAGAAAAATAACTATAAGGTTTCATTCACTAGCCACAAGTTAGTATTCGCATCAAACCTTAATAATACGGCCAAATCCTTTGCAGGCACTGCATGTTGATATAAATGGAGGAATTGTGACCTGACCAACAAAATGGGTAGTACCAAACATAAGGGGAAAACTAAATTGAATGAACTCCTCGCTCTATGACACACAGAAGACTTTATCATTGAAAACTGAATTATTTTAGATGAAGTTAGAACACTTACTTTTCCCATTCCTCTGCAAATTGGACAAACATATGTCTTGGCATCAACTGGATGGCCACGCCCATCTGCATCATGCACATTACAAAAAATAAAAAACACAACTTTATCAAAAGAAATGAACTTGTCAGGGTATAGATAAAAATCAGGATGGGTACGACTACAATCAGTGCTAATCTAAGGTCTCAGACCAAAGATCAAGAGTTGTTCTTTAATATAGGAAGTGTGCCCAGGATGTATATTTCTATATCAAAGAATCTAGACAAAAAAAAAAGTATTCCTATTGCTCAACATGGCCTACATACCTCCACACTTATTTCAGTCTTCAATCGTAAGAGATCTAAACTTAATCTCAGTGGCATTCTCCTATAATACTACTAACTGCACTGAGATTTATCATGGGTGAACGCTTTATCTCATTCCCGCCATTGTTGTTTCTAGTTTTGTATTCCACAAAAGTGAACCAGGCAGCAGGGTTCATTGGAGAAGGAAAATATGCAATAGTCATAATAAAATATGTTCTCGGCAGAGTGTGCACACATTTCCTATTACAAAGGCATTGAAGCTTGGCCAAAGCAAGGATTTCTCAGAAGACAACACAAATCCGAGACTGAAATTATAAGTTCACTCACAGCAGGAATCGCATGGTACATCGGCATTATAAGAATGGTGCTTCGTGCATCCTTTAGCTGCTTCTGAAAAAGAAAGTAACAGTTCTACCTAAGAAAAAAAATGCAAAACGAGCGTTTTAGCTTGAGAATGTGGGAATAATTGACTTGTGACAATTCAGAGCATGAGAAAAGCAAGATGACCTGAACATCAGATGCAACATGATCCGCCTCATCTTCAAAGATCTGAAAAGAATCAAATGATTTTCAGTAAAATGAAAATTACTAACACTTACCAGTTCAAAACTGCAAGTGTAGTATTATGAATATAATTTTGTAAAAAGAAGGTTTATCGAGACACCTCAGAAAAAACTTTATGAAAAGAATCAGAGAAATGTGTTTGGTAAGCATATCTAAACTGATTAGCGTCTCCAGCGTCATATTCTACATTCTCAGATTTTCTTCCACGTGCCTGTATCAAACAAAAGGATACAGAGAACAACTTATAAGGTTTTGATAACTTAAATAAAAGACCTGGCCTCTGAGTTCCAGAAATCTGAAAAAGAATACTAAAGATTGATCGATGAAGTGCAAGGAAAGCGGTTAAGACGTCTGAAATAACAACAGTATACAAAGAAACAATAGAAATTACCATGTCATACTGTGCCCTCTTTTTAGAATCTTGAAGAGTCTGGAAGATAAAAAAAATGAGTGATCAAAGTAGTAGGTCATAGTAGAAAGAAAACACATTTCAGTTCTCAATAATGATATGTTGAGTGAAATAAACAGCGTCACTAAATTTTAAAATGATACAAACCTCGTAGGCATCTCTTATCTCCTGAAATTTCCTTTTTGCAGAAGGATTATTCTTGTTTGTATCTGGATGATACTTCTTGGCAAGCTGCATTATTAGGGGAAAAAAGCATTATTCAAAGAACAACTAACCCGTATGTGAGTTACATATCTGAGACATATTGTCAGAAAAAAACATGTGAATTAACAACCCAACCAAAAGAACAAGTAAATATACAAGTAACAAAAATATTCAGATGCAAGAGTTAATAAACCTCAAGCTGCAAAGCACTATTCTTTACTATGAGAAATAAAGGCATTTCAAGCAGGGGTTTTCTTTTTCTTCTTCCTAGGTGATGTCCAAGACAAAGTATCCCATAACTAAGACACATTTCACTAAGATTGCAATAAATATAGAAGCTGCGTGATGTGCTCCTGAACTAAGTGTTTCATGAAAGATTGTATGCAGGTCTTGAAGACAAAGAACTTGCATAGCCTGGGACAAGATTTCTCGAGCTTAATATTTGGCATTTGGTTACACGTCAAAAGAATATGGATTAAGCAGCATGTTGGCATTTGTGTTTCTTCCCCCATTAATTCATGGTTCACGTGCAATGGTGCTTCATTGAATATAAAATTTACAGTAATTCTCTGAAGCTGAACGTATGCAGAACTTAATTTTTTTTTAGTACATAAGCAATCTTGATATCAATAGAATTCATTCAGGCAAGTACAAAGTAAAGGGCTTCTTAGCTATCAAACACAACGCCTAAACATCAGCCCCACAAAAGAACAATGTATACTATGTACTCACAGCACGAAAAGCCTTTTTAATCTCGTCTTGACTAGCGCTCTGGGGAATGCCAAGAATTTCATAGTAGTCTCGTGCATTGGAACAACAATATCCTGAAAAACATATAAAGTACTTAAACCAACCCGAAAAGAAGACAAAATGTGTTTCATATGTCCCTGGTGTGCCATTACTGTGCTAGTTCAGGTGTTTTAGAGTAAGTTAGGGAAAAGGGGCAAGTGACCACTTTCACATTGGAAAAAAAATGAAATATTGAAGGATACCCAGTTGAAGAATTCACTGAAAATCGATAAATACGAACCGGTGGCATGAAAATATCGCCTTCCCCATACAGCAGATTCGCTAGTAACAAAACTGCTACTGTGCCAAGCTGATCATCCAGGAAGAACTTATAAGCATAACCCCAATAAGAAATTAGATAAAATGTTAAAAATTTAAGAAGCCCAGCTTACATTGAAGATGAAGCAGTGATCGGCGAAATGTGGAAACCCTGGCAAGCAAATTACTGGGGCCATGCGGTGATTGTATCAAATGCCTTCGCTGCTGATAGAGAACAAAGATAGCGTAAAAGGAAAAGGAAAAACACAGTAAGAGAGAGAGATAGAGGAATTTGAAGTAAATGGAATTGAGGATGAAAAATGAAGTGAGGTTGAGGAACAAACCAGGGCTAACCAGCTGAATCTGCGCATTTGGAGAGGAAGCTAAACTAGTACGGTCGCAATTGCATGTAGAACCAACTGCAAATAAACTCTGCTGAGAAGACCGGAGAAGGGAATCGATTTGGTGCTTGGATTCTGGAGGAGAGCTTACTTGCCTTTTGTCTTCCGTTTCAAACGGGGCTTCTAAATTCTCACCCTAACGTTTTGAAAAATGTTTTTATAAATAACAAAAAATAGGTTAACATCATTTATCTGGATTAATATCAAATACAAGCCGCGACTTATTAATCATATAAATATTAATTATCTGTCAACAACTCTTAAACATTGCGAAAAGCTTTCTGCCGCAGCACTAAAAAGTTATGGAGATGATCATGGTTTTTATCATAGTCTATGTTATGGATATGTTTCTCACGTCTACCCATCCTCTTTCTTGTACCTTCCATATGGATCATACGAAGATTTTTTCTGTTAGGGTTTCTTTCGAGTCGTCTCTATCATAGTTGTGCTCGAGTCCCTCGTTCGCCGAGGTTTCACCTGTGGAGACCGCTCCACCAACAAGAGATCGTGGTTGAGGAAATCGAAGACGTTGGACAAGATATGCAGAACAGTCGGGAAGCGCCTCGGGCACCACAGATGCTTTTCAGGATCTGCATTATGGTGGACGTACATCCTAACCTGCATCATCCACACGAAAACCCTAAGCTATAGAGGAAGCCCCCAATTTCTCATGGTTCGAAAAGAGGATCTTGGACCCTGAGGCAATCATGACGGGTAGTTAGAGATGACTCATGGCCACCAGGGATGCCAATGGGGCGGGTTCGGGGCGGGGTGTGCTCGCCCCATCACCGCCCCGAACACTTACCCAACACCTCATCCCCGATTTGACCCCGCCTCAGTTTTTCCATGTCGGGTACATGAAATCCTCGACCCACCCCATTCAATTTTGGGTTATATTTTGAAAAATAATTTATTAAATGAAAAATATTTAAAATTTTGAACTAATGATAATGATAAAAAAAATTGGACCTCGAAATATTTAATTTATGGAAAGTAGATATCTCAGTTAGAAATGAGAAGAAAAGTGTCATTTTATGGAGAGAAAGTGAAGCTGCGAATACAATGCAATCGATGTGGAACTCTTAATCTTATTTGGAACAACGTATGAATTACTTATATTAATACTAACAAATAAAATCATCTTAATTTAGTTGATAAAATGGCTCTATAACTCCTAAGAGATTTTGAGTCTGAGTCATATGTACATTAGTTTTATTTTTCGAAATGTGATTAATATTTTAGCCCGTTCGAGTTTTATATATAATATTTACAAACATATTGGTTGCACAAATATATCACAATTGAGTTGGTAAACACATGATCCAATAACCAAGAGATTGTAAATATTTTCAACAATTATTAAGTATTTATTGTTCTAATTAAAGGTTAACATGGATTGGGCCTATACATGGTTGAAGGTTAACATGTATTAGGCCTATGCATGTGGGTGGTTACAAAAAATAGGATAGGTTCGGGGCGGGGAATACCATCCCTGGGCGCGCCCCGAATCTGGCCAATGCCCCGTTCTCACCCCGATAGTGTAATTCTCTGCCCTGAACCCACCCGAATCGGGTAGGAGGCATCAAGTTCTCGTTGGGGTCGGGTCACTTTACCTTCCTTAATGGCCACACCCTCCCTAATGGGTTAGGAGATCACAGTACTTTTCAACACGGGGAGAATGGTTACATTGTCCTTGATAGGGATTTTGGCCCCATTGGGATGTAAGCGAGGCTAAGGCTTGCAAAGAAGTTTCGTTGGTCATCATGAGACCTCTAAGGCATTACGGGGTGTCCTAGAGGAGCCATACCCGACCCAAAAGGAATGGGTTCCACTTATTCCACAGGCTTCTCCTTTCACTAGTATATTACTTGGACGTATATCAAGACAACACATATCTATTCAAGTTGAGACGAGGAAAGTATCATAGATTCCTGCACTGCTCATTGTTAGACATTATAGTTGTTCCTGGTAATATGGAGTATTCAGTTATAAGATTAGTGTTCTATATCTCAATGGAATGTTATCTCGTTTTTTTATGTTATTCTTACTATTGTATTATCATTTTGATATTTGCATTTTCAATTCAATAAAGTGTAGTATGCTATGCATAAAAAAAAGGTTTGAAGGCCGATTATTAACTTAGACCGTCCACAGTGGGTGCCAATCTAGAGGTTGAATTGGCGTCGAAAGAAGGAAAAGTTGATGTGTCACCACCGATTTTCTCTTTCATGATGATTCTCTCTCTCTTGAGTCTGCAGATTTATCGACGTCGAATCTCTCTCATCCGATTCACTCTTCTCTCTATCTCTCTCCTCCCTCATACGCTCTGTCTCTTTTTCTTTTCTCTTTATTCTCTCACGAATTTCTCTTTGCACGTGTGATTTTGGTCAGATTCGACTCACTGAATCGACCATCCATTACAGAATCCATCGAATCCGACAAGATTTTGACCCACAAATTCGACCTCAGGATTGGCCTGCATTGTGGGCGGTCTTACTATTCGCTTATCTTTGTACTTGTTTTACTTCGATTTTGAGACCTTATTGCAATTTCATTTAAAAAAAAATAAAGTCAAAGTAAGAACGGAAACAGAATTGGAGAAAGGGAAGATTTCTAGTAAACGTGAGACCGAAAGAAAATGGCTGGGACGAAAGCAGGGGTTAGAGGCAATTCCACACTGCTATCCGATGCGCGTGGTGAGAGCGCTATCCTCCTATTCGAATGATGTTTCACTATGATGCACTGTAATAGGCCAAAAGTATCACGCGCCTGAGATGCGCGTGGGTAAAAGGCCAAGGCCTTTCCGTGATATGAAGCATCTGGTCTAAATGGTAGATTCCGACGAGAGAGAAAGAAGCAACACAAGTTCCAACCCCAAACCGCCCAAACAGAAACCAGAGGAGAAACCCCCAACACAAACGAAGCTAAACGAAGGAGAGAGTGAGCCTTTTGAGCTCCTTCCTTCCTCTTCTTCATCTTCGACTTCAATTTGAATCAACAGTTGAGACTGCCAGATTCGTGTACTGAATTTCTATATTTCACCATTTCGAGCCCATGCTGTAGCACATCATTCAAGCTTGCTACATGAATCTGGCTGTGCCGCCATTGTCGACCTGAGCTCTGTGAAGATTTTCCTCTTCGATGGGCACCCCAGCAGCAGAGGACCTTCTCAAAAAGATCCAGGAGCTGGAGGCGGGTCACGCCCGCCTCAAGGAGGAGATGTCCCAGCTCAAGCTCTCCGGCTCCGGCAATCACAAATCGGGCCACCCTTACCAGAGGTCTCAGTCCATTTCTCCGCAACGGTCCCAGCCGCCGGCCTCGGGTAGGAAAACCGGCGGCGGGACTGGTTTCGAAGGGGCGGCGTCCTGGAAGAAGGGTTCGGCGTCGTTTCGCCACTCGTCGCCACTGCAGAGGGAGAGCCGGAGCAGTGATCTTTCTAATGCCGGTGGAGGCGGAGCTTATGCCGGTGGTCCGGCCGCCGTGAACTTCACTGATAAGCATTATTTGAATATTTTGCAGTCCATGGGTCAATCTGTTCACATGTTCGACTTAAATGGACGCCTCATTTACTGGTAAGTTTCTCTAATATTGCTCTTGTTCTGATCTTATAAGCATTAATGCATTATTGTGGATTTTTCTTAATTTGGCTCAATCAGTATGTATTGTGATTTCAGTTCTTATTAGTACTACAGATTGATGTTGTTTTTGGGTTGAGGAAGAGAATAAGATCATACTAAGAATCTTCCTTGCAGCGGAAATCTAGAGCTTAATGTGCTTTTGTATATGATAGAGTTCTTCTATGTAAACTTAATGGAATGCGTATTGCAAGAGGGTGTTAGTTTGATTATATTGCATTTTCAATTTTTGTAGGAACAGAACTGCTGAAAAACTTTATGGTTATTCTGCATCAGAAGCACTTGGCCAGGATGGCATAAAGCTACTATGTGATCCCCAAGACCATCATGTAGCAAGCAATATAATACACCGTGTATCCATGGGTGAGAACTGGACTGGCCAGTTCCCGGTAGTGGATAGGAGGAGAGAGAGGTTTGTTGTGGTGGCAACCAACACTCCGTTCTATGATGATGATGGTACTTTGGTTGGTATTATTTGCGTCTCAAGTGATGCACGGCCCTTTCATGAAATCAGGGTTGCTTTGACAAGTGCAAAGCAATCCGATGGAGATCCAAACAATAACAAGCCCAAAAGCAGTGCTGCAACTAAACTCGGTCTTGATCCCGAACAGCCTCTACAGGCTGCAATTGCCTCTAAAATAACTAGTTTGGTTAGTCTTAATACTTTGTATATGATTTTATTACATAGTGGCTTACATACCCTGATTGTTAATGCTACTAACACAGGCATCCAAGGTGACCAACAAAGTCAAGTCAAGAATTAAGACGGGAGAGAACAATGCAGATCGTGAAGGAGGTAGTGGAGATAGTCATCATTCTGAATATTGTTTCTCAGATGCTTCTTTCTGTGACCAAAGGGAGGATGCAACTTCAAGTGGACCTAGCACGCCCAGAGAGATAACGCCATCTCCCTTTGGCGTGTTTTCTCATTCAGAGGAGTCTCCTGGAAAGCCTAAGGATTCCAGTGATGAGGGTGAAGGGAAACCTGGAATTCATAAGGTTATGGCTTCAAAAGCAGAGGCATGGATGAGCAAGAAAGGGATATCTTGGCCATGGAAAGGGAATGAGAGGGAAGGACTAGAAACAAAAACCACCCGTTCTGTGTGGCCTTGGTCTCATAGTGACTATGAGAATGAATCATTTCAACAAAAAACACCTTCCGGTGCGAAACAAGAAAGTCAGACAAGTGAAATTAACCGGCCTAGCAATAATGAGGCTTCGGGTTCTTGGTCGTCTTCTCATGCCAATAGCTCCAGTAGTGCAAGCAGCTGTGGAAGTACCAGTAGTAGTGTTCTGAATAAGGTGGACATGGATACTGATTGCTTGGACTGTGAAATCTTATGGGAAGATTTGACCATTGGGGAACAGATTGGGCAAGGTACTGATTTTTCAAATGAATTAACTATGCTTATACTGTTTTGCTATGACTTTTATTTTTCATGATCTTGTTGATGCATGGGAGAGGTTATGAATTTTTAATCCAAATGTAATTGTATAATCTCTCACTAACTGCAAAGAGTTGATACTCTGACTTATACTTATCAAATTCCAAAGTCAGCCAAATGGCTTTTCTACAATGGGATGTAAATGGTCTTTACTGTGGTTCATTTCATATGTTCATACTGCATCAGTGATTCATTGTATCCACGACTTATATGTATCATTCTGATGCTTATGTGTTTGCCTACTTCAGGTTCTTGTGGAACTGTATATCATGGCCTGTGGTATGGATCGGTATGTTCTCCTTCTCTCCCTTCTAACTTTGACCTATCATCATTTTTTCTAATATATGGATGTTATGTTGATGAATTACATCATGTTAGATTCTTAATCTGGCAATTATTAAATGTATCAAGATTCTTCAAACGAACTCAACTATGTTGAACAAAAACACGCTTAACTCATTTTTATTTGTGTCGGCATGTGTTATGATCCATATTGCCGACTATAATGTGTATGCATAAATATTTAGAAATTGAAATGCAAGATTTCCCAAACATTGTGAATGTTTTGTATATGAAGCAACACATACTTTCCGGTTTGATTTTGCTGGTTTGTCAAACTTATATTTGTATTTTTTTGTCGGAAGAATGGAAGAAGTGCGATACAAATTGTAAGTTTGTGTTTTGTCTAACATCTAACTTTAGTAAAATGACGTCCATGTTATCGCAGGATGTTGCTGTTAAGGTATTCTCGAAACTAGAATATTCGGAGGATGTGATAATTTCCTTCAGACAAGAGGTGTGTGCTTCTGAAATATCTTTTTCAAGTTGCAGTATGACTTAATTTTAAATAGAATTTTTTTTGAGATTTTAGAGCATTAGCTTGTTTAAATACTATCTCAATTATATGGCATGCCTCTTTCTTTGCATTAGTAATTACCTTTTAACAACAAACCTTAGTTCACTATTTATTGCAACCTTAACATGAGAATCAGTTGGTTTGGAACTTCATCTTTCAGATGAATTTTCTACCAATCCAGTCTATAAGCTCACCAATTTATTTATGTGACTGTTTTTACTTACTACTACCTCCCTGCCAAAATGACTTTCCTATTTCTCTAATTTGGATGGCCCAAAATGAGTTTCCACGTTCCTTCTTAGTTCTTAGGAAGTTTATCATGCATGAATTGTCTATATTATCCTTCTCATTAGTCAGTTACCATCACTTACTGGGTTAGGATATAGTAGGGATATGGTGGCATGAGTGGAAGTTAAGCCATAACTTCACTCATCCTAATTTTTTGCAAAACGTCAAATAGAACCCTTATTTTGGGATGGACATTGTATCATTCATAGGTGTTTCAAATAGGTTGATGTACTTTTACCTGCATATGATTTTGGTTCCGTATTGCCCTGTGCACATATATTCATCTTGTAAGTGAAATAGTGAATTAATTTATTTCTACTTATCGTTTTTATGAAGGTATCTCTCATGAAAAGACTACGACATCCTAATGTTTTGTTGTTTATGGGAGCAGTGACTCTACCACAGCGTCTTTGCATTGTTACAGAGTTCCTTCCATGGTTTGCTCTCAACGTTCCCTTCTGTGAACTCTATTCTTGGCGCTCTGATATATGCTTCATGGCTTCACGCCTTGCATTTTTATCAGTCTCACTTATACATTTTTGGTTGTTTGGCATCTCTCATGTATGCTTTATCAATGTAGGGGAAGTTTATTTCGCCTACTACAGAAGAAGACTGTCAAACTTGATTGGAGAAAGCGTATTCATATGGCTTTGGACATTGTAAGTACTATGTTTAGTACCAGGTTATTTTGTATTTGTTCTGAAAATTACTATATGTTCAGTACAGTGGTGCAGTAGTTAGTTTCTATTTGTTTGTTTTTTCAATTTCCAGTCTCTTTTGACATTCTATGTATGTTAATGCATTTTGTCTTTGAGTTGAATTCCTAGTTCATGTCTGGATTGGAACTCACTTGCCAAGCAATATATGCCTTACTTATCTATTTTCACAGGCACGAGGCATGAACTATCTTCATCATTTCAACCCACCAATCATTCATCGCGATCTGAAAACATCAAATCTCCTAGTTGATAAAAACTGGACAGTCAAGGTCTGTCTTTGTTTATCCTTTACTTGTGACCTTCTTATAAGAAGTTGGCTATCTTCTTACATTAAAGTGAAATTAGTAACTCCTTTCATTTATTTATTTACTGTTGAGGCGAACTGTTATCTGAACAGGTTGGCGATTTTGGCCTATCGCGTCTGAAGCATGAGACTTATCTCACAACAAAGACTGGGAAGGGAACGGTATTTACTAACTGTCTTGAATCCATATAAAATGATACTGATAATGCTCTCTTTTTTATTTCTGTGAGACTGTATAAAATTGAAGTTCGTTGATACTCAGTTTACTATTTTTTTAAAATTGTTTTCTAGCCTCAATGGATGGCACCAGAAGTTCTTCGCAACGAACCTGCAGATGAGAAGTATGTTCTAATAATTAGTGGCCTTCTAGTCTTTTTCATTCTAGTTTCAGTTTTCATTTGATAACTTCGCTGCTATATGGATTAGGTCTGACATATATAGCTATGGGGTGATATTGTGGGAGCTTGCCACTGAGAAGATCCCCTGGGAAAATCTCAACTCAATTCAGGTAAAATCTTTTGCAATTTATTAAAAACTTGCCAGATTATTCTTTCAAGAAGAGAAATGATGTGACATTTTGCAACCCTTGCATTTTTGCATCATTAACTTCATTAGTTCTTAATTATTTTCAAAAATGAAAGTATGATACTCATTTTGGAATTAAAGGAGTATTTGTCTATGACTGAGTGCATTTTGCTCTCAATTATATCCAACACGGTAAGCTTAAAAAGAACCATGTCTAATTATGCTGCATGGATGTACAAACTAGAATTAATGAGTCCTTTCAGGTGATTGGAGCTGTAGGATTCATGAACCAACGGCTAGTAATCCCCACAGATGTGGATCCACAGTGGGCTTCTATTATTGAGAGCTGTTGGCTAAGGTACTTATCCTATCAATGCCTTTCTATTTATTCTAAACTTTTGTTTCTAAGAGCCAGTGATGATTTGCTAGCAAGCAATTTAAAAGAAAAACAGAAGAGTTGCTTAGGACAATTGATCCAGGGTCGGTATCTCAAGACCTGGTTACGGTTACTTGATGCACCCCTATGTTTATGAGGATTGTACTGTCCATCCATGATACTGGAGATTCCCACAACCTTGATAGCATGTGGTTTTGCATTTTTGTAATTAAAATAGTCAACTTTGTTCATCAACTTGTTAAACTCTCTCTCACAGTTGTTGAAATAGATGCTCTAAAGTGAACCTAGCATTTTCCCGCATAACTTGACTACTTGAGAGATACATGTGATCATTGAAGTTTAGTATTTTTCGGGGTTTGGGTTGAATATTGCAATATTCCACTTTAAGATGGTCAAAGGTACATCATCCTTGGTTAACACTGTTGAGGATAGTGTTTAGCTCTTTGGTCAGCTCTTTATGGTAATCTGGTTATTTATTAATCAGACTTAAACCTCCAATAATGATCTATCGTACTACTAACATGCCAAATTTTGAATATCTTGAAACCAGTGATCAACAGAGCAGACCAACATTCCAGGAATTGCTGGAAAAGCTAAAAGAGATGCAGAGAAAATATGCACGTGCAGCACGATCTACTGCAGGTGACAATACCCACAAGGAAATATAAATGTGCAAGTGGTTTTGATCTGTTACAACATCAACATGGCATAAAAAGCATTGACATATCTCCCAAAGCAATTGCTGCCTCCATCCATCTGTTAACGGGCAACACAAATAACCAAAAATTGCTTGGAGTATTGACCGTAGAGTTGGGGTTTGGGCTGATGAGGAGGAGAGTTCTAGGAATAGAGATGGCATTGGTTTAGTGGCTGCCTCCAATTCCATTTCCATTGATGGTATGGTGTTATGTTTATTTATTGACATCATCAAGTCATTAGGGAATGAGCCGAGTGATTGTGAGATTAGAGTGAAACAGAGGTACTTGAATGAATGGCCAATTGGCCCCTCCTCACCAATTCATCTTCAATTTTGTATAACGAAAATAGAGAGCACTAATTGTATACTTGTGAGATATGTCTTTGTGTTGCAGAATGTTACGGATTAATTCTCAAGCTTGCAAATTTGAGTCTCTGCAACAAGAATTGCTGTTGCTACTTCAGTTATATATCATATAGTTTCTGAAGAAAGCTATATGATTACAACTTTAGAAAAAAAAAGGATAAATAGATAAAAGAGAGAAGAAGAATCTTAATTTGAGTTAGAACGTCGATGGGGAAAACCCCATTTCATTCTTGATCAATTCTATGGAAACGGTAATGGCAATTAAATCATAGCATTAGATATCCTGACAACTAACTAGCTAGTTATGGAAGACTTTGTGAAACAAAAAATCCTTATTGATTCATTCATTTAAGGAATGGTCCAAGAACTAATTAAGGTGCATGTGAGGGTGTAATTAGTTATTAGCTAATAATGGATTAAGACAGCAAGTCGTTACCAGTCTGAGATACTAGCATTATAGGGTTTTGCCTTTTTCTCTTTTCCTCCCTCACGGCCGTTGTAATTTCTATGGACAACGAGCTCGTCCTTCCTTCCGCTACCACTTCAATCCATGTCGATGTTGCTGTCCCTGCCATTGTGAGTACAAGAGACCAGATGGACACCTCTACCATCCCTCATGTGGTTTTCGTTGTCCTAGATTCACCACCGAGTTTACTCCCTGAGATTTCCATCGGGCACAGCCATCCCCGACAATTACATGTTGGTTGGGACCCCGACCAAACCACTTCCCGGGACATGCAACCCGCCCCCGATCAGAACCCCTTGCGGCCGCAACTCCGCCTACCGCATGCAGTGCCTGGAGGACTATCCACCAATACTCGTCTCTATTCCCAGACAGCCAGGCAGGTCGGTTATGACCACCCCTGGGATGGTGATGATGCCCCAACAGCGGCTCGGGGCGCTATCTTTGGAGGACGAACCAGACGACGATGACAAGGTGATGGATGTCCCAATTAAAACTATTCTGGCTGCTGCTGATGAGTGATATCGCTACTCCCTGGTCAGCTAGATTGTGGCTGACACGGGGTACAATATCAAGGCGCTCTATGGTCAGGAAGGATCAGATTTGGTGAGTGCTGCAAAACAGCCCCGCCAAGCTCCATGGGCTGCTTGGGCTCTAGGGGTAGATGGATGGTGGCCTACCCCTCACGACCCGGGACCGAGACTGAAGATCTTATCTTGGAGGCACAGGGCTACACCAAAGGCCTCAGTTATTTTTGTTGTTTATGCTTCGTTATTGGTTTATTGTACTGCTTTGGATTATGTTTTAATTATGTTGCTTTCGGTTATTTTAGTTTATAGCGCATGGTAGGACGTATGGATCTATTTCTTTATCTACGAAGTAAGCTAGGTGGGTTTATGAGCGCCGGATATCTTACAGGAGGCTCAGACTTATTCTATCCCAGGACTTTTTAGTCCTACTTATATTTTTTTATCAGCAAATGACATAAGAGGGCCTAGTTTTCGAAAAGAAAACAAAGGCCAAGTATTAAACCCTCAAAATTACAAACAATAGCATACCGAAACGACACCTACAACCAGAGATTACAAACCCAATCAAATGGTTAAGAAATGTCTAATGCTTAGGTTTAACTACAATGAAACAAGCAAGTGTAACTCGAGAACTGGCATAAAAACACTGCTTCAACACAGCGCAACGTGCTTGTATGATTTGGCATGCACTAATAATACAATTTCTCGTTGTCCGTTTCAAAAAAAAATCTCAATTAATGGATGGTTTATACTCTTCCCAAACTGGAAGGGTTTTGAGTTAGGATCGTTTTTGGTTGCCTTAAAACTGGAACCTATTATTTCTGAATTATAGATACTCATAGCTCCATAATGAGACTCTTGGTGACAATTGGATGGGGATTTGAGTAGTAGGTGGGGGCCAAGGCCAACACGATTTTGTTAAGCCTTCGAACGATTCTCATCAATCCAAATCGTCAAAGAAAAATTAAGCAAGTGACACTTTACCTAGCCATTCCATTCCATCAAGCCCAAAATGTCAAACTTGTACGGTTAAGTGACAAAATCTCACTATAAAATGAATTCATACGTCGTCCTACAATAAATCACCATGGGACCGAGCGAGTATGTTTTAGCTTTTCGTAATCAAAATTTAAAATTGGCTAAAATGATTCGTTAGTTTTTCATGACATTAGTTTAACCATAATAAGATTTTCCTCAAAAACATTAAAATTCACAAGCCTAACAGAATGGAGGTAGGATATAAATTTTGGATCAAAAAGTATGGATAAAAATAATGATTAGTAGGTTTGGAAGCCAGAGTGAGAGCGAGTAGAATTTAATGTAAGTAGGTGAGGAGTTTTATTAATCAAGAGAGAACAATGATGAACGACCGCCCAAATTAATGAAAGCCAAAATGTGATCGTTTTTTTCAAAGCGTGTGTGCAGTATAAATATTGTATGTTAAGTAGCTCAAGACTTTTAGTGTGAGACGGAGACTATGTAAATAACAACAACATTAACACACATGTGCTGTGTCTGTTTTGTGCTGGGATTGGAGCTGGAGCTGAATTGTCCTACTAAATCCATCTTCCAACTACATTCCATTAATGACATGTCATAATCATAACATATGTGTAGTATATATATATAGAAGTGCAATGATAGCATATACTATAATACACATCTTTCTTTAATTATTTGTCTAGGTTTTAATAATTAGAGATGATGAGCTTTGTGTGTAAGCGTGTGGGAGTGCTTTCTCTTGTGCTAATGTTGCTGGTTGGGATTGCAGCTTCACGAGTACTCGAGAAAGATACCTTCTCTGGCGGTGGTTTAGGCGGAGGTGGTGGTGCTGGTGGAGGCTTTGGAGGCGGATCAGGTGGTGGTGCTGGTGGAGGCTTTGGAGGCGGATCAGGTGGTGGTGCTGGTGGAGGCTTTGGAGGCGGATCAGGTGGCGGTGTAGGTGGAGGACTTGGCGGGGCAGGAGGGGGATCCGGTGGTGGCTTTGGAGGTGGAGTTGGGGGTGGAGCCGGTGGTGGTCTTGGAGGTGGATCAGGTGGTGGTCTTGGTGGTGGTCTCGGAGGAGGATCAGGTGGTGGTCTTGGAGGGGGGGCCGGTGGTGGACTTGGAGGTGGATCAGGTGGTGGTCTTGGAGGTGGATCAGGTGGTGGTCTTGGTGGTGGTCTCGGAGGAGGATCAGGTGGTGGACTTGGAGGAGGATCGGGTGGTGGTCTTGGTGGCGGTGCAGGAGGAGGTGGTGGCCTTGGGGGAGGATCCGGTGGCGGTCTTGGAGGAGGATCCGGAGGTGGTCTAGGTGGCGGAGCAGGAGGTGGAGCCGGTGGTGGACTTGGAGGAGGATCGGGTGGTGGTATTGGGGGAGGATCCGGAGGTGGTCTAGGTGGTGGTCTTGGAGGAGGATCTGGTGGCGGAGCAGGGGCAGGAGGTGGAGCCGGTGGTGGACTTGGAGGTGGTTTTGGAGGAGGCGCTGGCGCCGGTGGAGGAATTGGAGGAGGATTTTGATGATTGGGAGTCAATACTTAAAACAACGAATAGCATGCTTGCATGCATGGATATAAATACATGCAATGCAGTATTGATGCACGCAAAAGTAATTAAATTTGTTTCGGCATGCATGTAAGGTAATCGATCAATAAAAACAATGAATTATAGCATTGGTTACTATTATCATTTCAACTTGGATTCTCTTCGGATCACTCTTCACCAACACCACCACATAAATAATTGCTTTAATGTGTTGTCCTTAATTCAACAAAAATCTCGGTAGATTAATGCAAGAACGAATTAGAGGAAAGGAGAAACCTCAAAAACATGTATTCGAACGACTTTTGTTAATATAAACATGTTGTGGTTACGTTTTTTTAATAAAAAAAATGTGTTTATACCCAGTGGCGGATCCAGCTTTTCTAGTGAGGAGGAGCACGATTTTTTTTCTTCAAATAACGAATAACATCGAAATAATATAACTAATATTAAAAAACTTGTTGCGTTAAATTAATAAGTGACTGCTTATTATTTCATATTTTGAAGATATTTTAAACAATTTCATACGATGAAAATTTTATTTTTCGTTTTATACGATCATATTATCATTCATCCATTTGTCTCTCATTCAATTTTTCAACCGAGTTTTGATAGTATTTATAGTTGAAAATACTCTCTCTTCAGTTACGATGATTTTTTTTTATACTATATATCTTTTGAAATGTATATCTACGATTATAGTAATTTTGTAAAGAACTACTTCAAAACTCAAATTTATGACAATCTCAAAGCACAAATAATTTAAATAAAAATATATTTTGGAGACTACCCAAAATTAAGAAATTTAAATAAAAAAATTAAGAAATAAAAATAATTGAAATTAGGAAAGAATAATTGTAACATATCTCTTTATTATATTAATTTTAAAAATAGTCAAACTCATTACTTAAATTGATGTAATCTTCAAATTCTAATCAATGTAATAAATAAGAATAATTTTTTTGTAAACTAATTATAATTAGAGGTATAAAATTAAAACCAATAAAAAGGTAAAACAATTAGGAAACATAATAAGAAATATATAAAAACAATATATACTGCTTAATCCAACAGATCCTAAATATTTATTTAGATAATTTATGATTAAGAAATAAACAAATAACAATTTTAAGAAGATACACAATAGGAGTTTTGAAGTAAAATATATAGTCAATATTAGTTTTTTTTAATTGAATGGGGGCACAGTTAAATTTTCCAAATAAAACAGTAATAAATGAGGTGTTTTTGAAAAGTTGAGGGGGGGTACGTGCCCCCCTGGATAACATGTAAGTCCGCCTATGTTTATACCTTTTGTTTATTATTAAAAGGTAGGGATTTATGTTTATTTTTTTTACTTTCCCGTTATTTTATAACGAAAAAATAAAAAAAATAAACATAAGTTGCTATTATTTTTATAATAAGCGAAAAATACAAATACATTTTTGAGGAAAAAAATGTCGTCATAGGTCATAGCAGGTTTATGCTAACAAATGTTGTTCAGTAACATGTTTTGGAGGTTTCTCTTCAAATAAATACTAGATTGATAAAAACAACATAAAAAAACTAATATGGTAAATTTCACTGAAGATAACACTTGAAACAATTCAGATAATTTTTTGACAGACTCAATGCACATTCAAAATTGAAGGCCAAATCTAAGTACACAGTTGTTGAGTTTAGAATTCAATTCTTGGCGAAAGCAGAGACCCACTTGCCGTTGAGCCAATTGAGATGAACCCTAAGCCTAGAAACAGGGTAAGCGATCTCATCCCCACTACACTCAAAATACACATAGTACCAATCCGGCTTCTTCACTCCGGTGATGACCCCAGCCCACCAACCGTCGTTGTCGAACGCATCCACCCTGTCAGACGGGAAGAACCCAGTCGCCGGAATCGCCGGAGGCACCGGCCTCACCTCATTGGCGGCCACCATCTCCGTCAACGGCCCCGATTCGTCCTCCTCCAGCAGATTCTTGTACCGCACTCCGTAACCGCCCTTGAATTCAGCCACGATACGGCCCTCGTAGTAGGACCCAACGAACCCTTCCTCGTTGCTGCAGACTTCCACTCGATCGCCTCTCCTGAACGCCATGGCTGCCTCGATGACTTTTCTTCAGAGTCAAGAAACAGAGTGTGTTGTATTCTTCGGTAATGGATTGGTTCTCTATTTATAAACAACGGTGGGTTGGTTTTACCTTCTGAATTAGGAAACTCAAGTTCGGTTTGAATTAGGAAACTACAATATTACATAAAGCCCATGATAAAACTACTTTCGGCCTCGGACAGATTTAGACCCCAAAATATTTAATTAATTGATATATGCATTTTTTATTGTAATTTGTGGTATAATACAACCCTTTGATATATATTTTTTGAAACGCACAATCTAAAAAAACGCATTACTGTCGATCGATCAAAGGTTATATAATAGAGTCAAAAACTTTGGGTTTTAAAATATTGTTCGGGTTTGTTATAGTTAACTCAATTTTGTTGAACCAGTAGAATTTGTCTACTTTTGATCGTAGACACAATCTGAGGATATTTTTTTACCACACTTTCACCTAAACAAAACCAAACATCTAAAAGCACACATAATTCAAAACAATAACTGATCCAAAACATAAAAACAGGGAAAAAAAAATAAAAGACACAAAATAACGGAACTGTCAATAGTTTTCGTAGTGGATCGTCCTTGTATTGTCGATCCGTCTTGCATAGCCGGGATAACCCAACCTTCGGTGCCGTGAACACAAATCCCTTCTTATCATCCCTCCTCCCGGAACCCAAGTCCACCATCTATGTTGCTCCAAATTCTTCTCCAAACGGCTCGTATAGGAAGCCATAAATTGTGAAGATCAATTTCGGAATAGCCCTGGAGGCTCGCTTTAGTCTCTTAGGCTCGGTAGAATAGTGGAGTTGTCGTGCTCGGGAGGAGAACAAAGACGAATGCTGAAAGAAGGGCTTGTGCCCGGAAGCGACAACGAAACACGCCAAAGAGCGAGAGCCACCTGATCCGTTCCGAGACCACCCCACCAAGGGGAGCGCGAGCTGATCTGAGACCGGTCGGAGTTTCCGGATTGGATCTGGAGGAGGGGAGCAACTCCCCGGAGACGGAAGACCTTGGCCTCGAGGCCGAATTCAAGTGGAGCCGTACAACTGGGCTCGCCGAGAGAACTCCTGTTGTGAGGGGCGCCTACACTTGGAGATGCACAACAAGGCTCGCCGGAAACGATCCAGTAGTAGGGGTAGTAATGGAGACTCTCTCGGTGATGGCACGACGACATCGAGTGTTTGACAGCAAAGGAGGAAGGAGGGTAGAAAAGAGAAAGAAAAAGAGGGGACAAGGGGATGGGGACTGCCGACTGCTCTAATAGTTGTCAAAGACGACGATGTGAAGAAGATGAGGATCTTTTAGTAGAGAACTTTTTTTTGATCGGCAATGCAAATTTAAATTAAAACTGCTTTTGAGGCAAAAAATGAGTTACTTAGTAGAGACAATTTACGGTTTTTCTTTTGTTATAATTTGTATTAAATCATTATTTTAATAAATATTTCATACAACTCCTTGATTTAGAAGTAGACAAAACAAACCCAACTAATTGAGTTTTCATCGGGGAAATTTTCAAATATATAAAAACACTAGATTAGGGAAATTTCCCAAGATATTTTCTGAATTTGAGAGTTTTGTTTCGATTCGATCATAAATCTGACTTTTACTTCAATTAAATTGTAAATTGATGTATTTTATTCTAATTTAGTTTTAAAACAAACCCCAACCTTATATCTGTGCTTTTCTCTTCTCTCTAGTTTCCTGAAACCCTCTCACCAATGGCTCCAATCGGCGGCGGCGTCAAGGGGTTTAAGCAGTTCGACGTCGTTTCGGGCCACTCCGACCACCACTATGCCAATAGCACGACACGCGTCTCGAAAGTGGTCCAGAAGTGGATCATGCATGAGTGGCGGATCCTGGAGCGGAGCCTCCCCGACTCCATCTACGTCCGGGTCTACGAGAACCGGATCGACCTCCTCCGGGCCGTCATCGTCGGCGCCGCCGGGACACCTTACCACGACGGCCTCTTCTTCTTCGACATCGCCTTCCCGCCCGACTACCCGACCCGACCCCCATTCGTCTGTTACCAATCCTACGGGTTATGTCTCAACCCGAACCTGTACGCGACCGGGCACGTGTGCCTGAGCCTGCTGAACACGTGGACCGGCGCGAAGAGCGAGAAGTGGAACCCCGGCGAGTCGACGGTGCTGCAGGTGCTGGTGTCGATCCAGGCCCTGGTGCTCAACGAGAGGCCCTATTTCAACGAGCCGCTTACGGGTTGGCTTCCGGGTCAGAACTTCTGGGACCGGGCATCGACCCGGTACAGTGGGGAAGTGTTTGCCTTGTCCTGCAGGACAATGCTGCACGTGCTCCGCACGGTCCCTGATCACTTCGGTCCTTTCGTGAGGCCGCACTTCAGGCGGCGGGCGGCGGCGATACTGACGGCCATCTCCGAGTACGCCAACGACCGGGTGCGGGTCGGGTACTATATCGACGACGGGTCCTCGATTTCGAGCAAGAGTAGGAGGATAGAGGTCACGAAGAAAGTGAAGGCTTGGATGCAAACGTTGTATCCGGCATTGATTCGGGAGTTCAGTGCGATAGGGGCTTCGGTGGGGAATTTCGGACAACAATTGGAGATCAAAGCGGTCGGGCCGGAGCCGGAGAAGGAAGGTGGGCTCATCGGGTTTGTGATTGGGAAGCTGAAGGAGGTTTTGGGGTTAAACAAGTAGTAGCAGAAGTATAATAGTGATTATGAGAGATTTTGTAGAGATTATTTGGAACAAAAAACAAATGGATATAAGTTGAACTTATATGAGTAAAAGTTAAGTTAGTAAATCATTGATATATTATCCTAGAACTAGAATGGGGTGTTCTCATTTACATACAAAATCCTTATTTTTCACAAGTTGCTTTCATCTAATTTCATATTTGATTTAGCATCAAATCAATAATAACTAATGTTCTTGGCGTTAATTGTTTTTTCTCACATCGTACGCATTCTCAACACATTTTCATTTATAAACGAATGAATTATCAGAACTATGTGTCTGTATCTCGATCATTTGATTTTCGTACAAACACAATATTGAAAAAATAGTTTGTTGTTGTGTGGCCGCTGTCACGCCCGAAAACAAGCCCACCCCTCCTTATATCCCCTCCTACTATTTCACGCACCGCGGACCAGATTTATTTCCTTCAGCATATCATATTTTTGGGAGTATAAATATTAATCCCTCTGTAAACTAAGCAATTAATTATCGGTTATCGTAGTCAAAAATGGAAAATTAAACCTCACTGAACTCATATCGCTTGAAAAATGCTCTCTAGGATTTAGAAAACCATTGCCGACTTCGGCACCTCCTCTTCCAAACCCTAGGGTTCCTCTTTAGTTATCACCCCCCCCCCCCCCCCCCCCCGCATCATCCACTCTGTCCCTTATATCTATCATTATGTGTTCCTGTCAAAGCCATCGATCAAATCAAGCCAAGCCTCGAGAGTTGTTAATCGACGAACGATCATGAGCCCTTTGAAAAACACGTCCCAGCCATCGGTGCAATCGAGTTCCCACGCCGGCACTGAAAAATCTCTTTTCATGGATGATCCTCCCCATAGTCCCCCACATATCATCGGAGGCGGGAATGATCATGTAGGATCGGTTGACGAGACCAAGATGGATACGATCCCAGCGGACGCAGACAGGGTACCATCGGGACTGTCCACTCTCAACCTACCAGTCGTGAGGGACATGGAAACCAGGTTGATGGCCAAATGGTTGGACTTCCGAAAGCGGTACGAGAACACATCGTTGTATAGGCGAGGTTTACTTCGATGGACACCGGATATCGGACCTCGACCTAGTTCCCGACTGGGAGGGAAGAAAATTGGTAAGCCAACTAAAAATATTGTGGGGGACCGGGATATGAATGGGGAAAACATAGTTGTTGAGATATATGCAGACAAACTAGGGAAGTCAAGGCAGATACATGAAAATTCAGAAATAACACGGACTGAGATGACAAAAGAAGAAGAACAAATTATGGTTGTGGGTCTCAACCGTGGGATGCAGGAGGACAAGAAACTCACAATGGAGGTGCCCCCGTCGCCAAAGGGAAAATGAGGACACCCGACGGGGATGGCAACGAGATCTCAAATTTTTGTGTGTTTGTAAAGATTAAACAGACTAATACTACGGGTCTACGATCGTCAAGTACCTAAAGAAGACCAGATCCTATTTTAGAGCCCAAAACCTCGATGCTATACTATAAATCTCCTATTGCATTATGTATCTTGACCTTCTTTCCGTTTCAAAAAATTATCGGTTATCTACAATAACACTCTGCTGAATTCTGACACTTAATTATTTACATCCACGTCTCTGCAAACAGTGACCCTCTTTTCTACGTTACTCTCACCCAATCCCATGAACCTCTAATCATCTGAGCCGTCGGTCACAGATTGATGAAATCATCATCACCTTACGGGTCCCACAAATTATATTATCCGTATCCCCGCATATATATATTCCTCGTAAAACCCAAAAGAAAAAGGTAAAAAAAACATTCTCCAGTCCAACAAACCCTATTTCATTATCTCGAATCCCCAGACAAAATGGCAGTAATCGACGGCGGCGAGGCATTCAAGCGGTTCGACGTCGTATCGGACCACTCCGACCACCACTACGCCAACACCAAGGCGTGTTTCTCGAATGTGGTTCAGAAGAAGATTATGAAGGAATGGCGGATCCTGGAGCAAAGCCTCCCCGATTCCATCTACGTCCGGGTCTACGAGAACCGGATCGATCTCCTCCGGGCGGTGATCGTCGGCGCCGCCGGGACACCCTACCACGACGGCCTCTTCTTCTTCGACATCGCCTTCCCGCACAATTACCCCACCCGCCCCCCCTCCGTCTGCTACCGCTCCTACGGCCTAAGACTCAACCCCAACCTCTACAAATCCGGCCTCGTCTGCCTCAGTCTGCTCAACACGTGGACCGGGAAGAAGAACGAGAAGTGGAGCCCCGGCGAGTCCACGGTGCTGCAGGTTCTGGTGTCGATCCAGGGTCTTGTCCTCAACGAGAGACCCTATTTCAACGAACCGGCCAGGGAAGGGCTGTCGGGTCATTACTGGGAGAAGAGATCCGACCAATACGACGGCGTCGCCTTCATCCACTCCTGTAGCACGATGGTGTATGTGCTCCGGAAAGTCCCCGATCACTTTGGTCCCTTCGTGAGGGCGCATTTCATGGACCGGTCGGCGGCGATACTCAGGGCCTGCTCCGAGTATGCTAACGGCCGGGTTCGGGTCGGGTGCTACAGAGACGGTGGGTCGGGGTCTCGTCACAGAAAGAGTGGGAAGATCCAAGTCACGGAGAATTTCAAGGCTGAGATGCGAAAATTGTATCCGGCATTGATTCAGGAGTTCGGAAAAATTGGAGCTCCGTTGGGGAATTTGGAGGAGATGCCGGAGCCGGCGGAGAAGAAAGGTGTCGTCAGGTTTGTGATTGGGAAGGTGAAGAAGCTTTTGGGATTGGAGAAAAAGGAGAAGGGGGAGGGAGGCAAAGTCGGTTCTGCACCTGCTTGACCTGGTAAATGTAGTCTCAGAAAGAAGGGTATAAAAGTAATTATGAAACTAGTGCAGAGATAATCTAGAGCTAAAAGGATTTGGAATTTAGATTTTCTTAAAACATATTTGGAAGACGGTGAATGATCCAACGAGTAATAGGTTTGAATACGATTTTATTGTTTTGAAAGATTTGATTTAAAAATTAAAATAGCTACATACACTGATTCATTATTGTTACATTTCAAATCAGTAGAGGAGATTGTTAAAACTTTCACGACAATTTATTATTTTATTCGAAGCTTAAAATCTGTATATGAAAAAAGGGTTTGATAAAGATATTAGAGTATCCACAACCATCTCGTCGGCCGGCAGCTGGCGAGATGACGCTGGCAGAGACAATAAAAAACCATTTTTTTTGGTTTACAGCCAGCACTCCCAGCCAGCGAGCTACAATGGTAAAACCTTTTTGTTAGCTCATAGCAGCTCATTTTACTTATATTTTTACTCCCCGCCAGCGAAACGTGCTGGCCTTAAGCTCCCAGCCAACACTCCCCACCAGCGAGCTCTTCGCCGGTGTTTTCTCCTCACCAACGCCATCTCACCCATGGTTGTGGATGCTCTAATACCATCTACTTAACATTAACGCTTAAATGATGTCCCTACAAACGAATGACCAAAATAGCTCGGACAAAACCCTATCTCTAATCCACAAACCACATGGCTCTATCGACGGTCGTGTCGGACCACTCCGACCACTACTACGCCAACAGTAGAACAACAAGCTTCTCCAATGTGGTCAACAAGAAGATCATGCAGGAATGGCGGAAGGTGAAAGAAGGTTTTGTGGTTGGAGAGGAAGGGAAAAATGGTGGTCGGAAAAGTCGATTCTGCACCCGCTTGAGGTGGTGGGTATAAAAGTAATTATCAGAAATGTGCAGGGGTTGGTTTGGAACTTAGCTGAATAAGTAGGTGTTATAAGACGATAGTGGATGATGCAATGTGTAATAGGTGATGAAGGTTTAGATGTCACATTTAATGCTTCTGAAAACTAAAAAATGCTTTATATAGTAACTTATTTATGTCACGTAATGAAAGGTGTTTATTTCTTATTTGCTAAAATAAGTATTTTGTTTTTTGTCTCTTGTTATTTATTTTCTTACCTTATATAATCCACCATAAAATTAAACTATTTAAATACACATATTGATATCATTTTTGGAGTGTTATATACAAATATGTTTGATTAATAAATAATAATCAGTAGGGTTCAAGCCTATGTCAAGAAAATTAGAAAATTTTCTAATAATCAAACTGATCCAAATAAACAGTACTAATTCAATAGAAATTTTAGAATACAATTTTTTTGGGTAGCTATAATTTATGTAGTTATGTGAATAACAAGATGCCTTTCTAGATTTTATATTAATTGAACATAAGGATCACATCCTCTAGCAAAAGATAAAACATTTTTGTTAATTTAAGAAGTCCACATTATACCCATGAAAATAATAATTTTTGTTGATCAAGAAATATAGAAGAGAACTGTCATCTTTCAACTTGTACAATAACAATCAGTCAATTTCAAACATTCACATTTCACAAATTATTTTTTGGCTTTATTTATTAAAAAATATACAAAAACAAACTGTTATCTTTCAGCATCTACAACACAAAACCAGTATAAAAACCCCATAGATTGGGCATTTCTTGATAAACAAGAAATGTGTTGGGGTCAATATGAGTTTGAAGTCCTTTCCTCAACTTTCTTCATGAGTCCACCGTAATACTAAACAAGGTCACATCACACCCACAAAAATAATGATGTCATCAAGTTAATTGATTTTTTTTGAAAAGTTCTAATAACTATTTTTATATAAAGTAGTCAATTACAATCGTAGCGGATTTAGTTATTCAAATGAAAGAGACAATACTATCGAATTCTTTAAAACCAAATCTCTCTTATCTCTCTAAAAGTTGTTACTTGCTATCTTAGTCGCGAGCGGAGGCTATTATGGTCATCGCTTGCCTTCTATTCTCTTCACATATTCTTAGGGGTGTTCAAAAATCACCGGAACCGATTAAGCCAACCTAAACCAATCAGAACCGGTATTGGAAAAATCGAAACCGAAAAAAACCGATGAAGAACGGTTGAAATTTTTTCGAACCGCCCTTGTTTTGGTTGGAGACTGGTTTTGTTTTCTGAAACCAACGGTTAACCGCTTAGAACTAGACCGGACGTTGAGCTTCAAATTTGACAAAGCCCTTTCTCTTTTTTGCTTGAGCCCAATTATTTTTTCAACATCAGCCTATTTAGTTTTTCCGCTCCAACCCATTTCACTTAAGTACAACTAAATGATACAACTCAACTTATTTTAACCCAAGTGTTTTCATATAAATACCCACACAACACCCTTCAACACAACATTACACCCTTTTTCATCATCTTGTTGTCGCCTCTCTCGCTTCTCATTGTTTCTAAGTCTGTGCAACTATCATCTTAATTTCATGTATTGAGTATTTCATCTTATTCTCCCCTACCTCTCTATTATCAAGATTTTATAATTTTTTTAGGGATAATTCCATTCTAGTGCCCTAAAACTTTCGGATTTCGTTTTTAGTACCCTAAATGTTTTTTGTGCCACTTCAGTACCCTAAATCTTTTTTTATTCCAGTTTAGTACCCGCCATTAACTTTCCATCCATTTTTCGGTGGAAAAACGTCATGTGCCTTGCACATGACCCTATCTTTTATAATAATACCAAAACTATCCTTAGGTAGTTTAAAAAAATTGAATTTTTGAAAAATAAAAATGATTTTTTATAAATAAAAAATGATTTTTTATTTTTATTTTCATATATATATATATATATATATATTAATTTTGAAATAAAAACTTATTTTTTAAAACAGTAAATTGATTTTTTTAAATTAAAATATAATTTTTATTTAAAAAAAACTGATTTTTATATATATTAAAAATTAAATTCAATGGCAAAATTTTGAAATTTTGATGTAACATGAGGGGTATTTTGGACATTTTATGTTCATTGGATGGAAAGTTAACAATATTGGATGGAAAATCAGACGTTGGGTACTAAACTGGAATAAACAAAGATTTAGGGTATTGAAATGACACAAAAAACATTTATGGTACTAAAAACGAAATCCGAAAGTTTCAAGGTACTAAAATGGAATTAACCCATTTTTTTATTAAAACTTTTAAATTTCAGTATTTTATTTTGTGTTTTTTAAAATCAGATGCATATTAAAAGTTAAGAGTTCTTTTTTCTCATCAGAGTCATATATGACTCATATCGAGATCTCGTTGACGAGGGGATTTGAATTTCTCAGTTATAAAAACGGGAAAGGGATGGAGGAAAGAATCCGCAGTGCCAACTACTATCCTCTTCATAGTCTCTGGGTTTCAATTGGTGTTCAAAGAATTCCGAAGCATTTTGAGCGTGTCAGGGAATTCGGAGAATCAGGAGCAGATGGAGAGTAGGAATAGGTTGGCCCTGAGTTGAAAATGTTTGGTCCAATTAGTAGGCCCAATCAATTGGTTGGCCCGGTTTCAAACCGGTGACCAACCAAAATTTATTACGGTAAAAACCAACCGGAGTAGCATTTTTCGATTGCGGTTGCGGTTCCCAAAATTCAAACCGGTGAAGTTTCCGGTTGGTTCATAAATTCTGTGTAATGGGCGGTTAAACCAACCATGTACACCCCTACATATTCTCTTCTCTTCGTACCTCTTCTTCTTTATTGGTTCGACTTTGTTTTCAACCCCTATCGTCACCAATCTTATTGTACGTCGTCGCCTTTACCTCGTCCTTTCAAAATCGGTAATTAGGACAATAGATCTACCCTCCTCGATCGTTGTTCAGCTTGGATTTGGACTTCTTTTTTTAGATCCAAGTCTACCATGGTCGTAGGGGTTTTAGGGCATGGTGGAGCTCGGTGTCCTTAGGTTACTTCTTCTGACCTCCTTCGCTGTCTTTTTTCATCTCTCCTCCAATGTGTTGTCTTCGTGCTTTGTTCTTGCTTAACTTTCTATTTCTCGGTCGGTGGAGATTTGGTAGGTATAACAACAAACTCTCCGTCAAGGATAACCGTGGTTGTTGGCTCCGGTGGGACATTTTGTGATAGCCTAACAGTGCACGACGATTTCTCCATTGGATATGGTGGTTTTGGTACTCGAACCCTTCCACATCGCATGACGTCTTTGCATGGAGAGGTTATGTAACTATTGTCTTTCCAATGATGATTTTTACTTGTTCTCTCCAGTCTCTATCAAGTGGTGTTGGCCCTGGGGTTTTCAGGCTGGTGCTTCAACATCTTAGTACTCCTCTCTCTCCCTCTTCTGGCTGTCGCGTCTTCCCCCCGACCGGTGGTGGTCGGGGACACACGGTTTGGTGTTAACCGCCATAATGCTGCTTGATCCCGTTCGGATCTAGTACGTCAACTGGGAGAGGCGGTGAAGGTTCAATTAACTCTCTGGTGGTGGCCAATTTGTGTTTTTATTTCCCGTGCATTTGATGTTTTGTTTTTTTGTGTATGAGTCTGTGCCTAGCATTAGCTATGTCGATCAATGGCTTCTGGAGCGATGCTTGGGTGGCTTCTGGGGCCACCCCTTTCGTTGAGCTAATGACGTTAAACATATGCGCTCGTTGGGAGGCAACCCAACACGTAGTGTGGAGAGCGAGATTGGTTTTTCAAGGGGCAATATCCCTTCCTTTCCTATTTTTTTTTTTAAAAACATTTCACTAAACTGAATAACTTAATAATAACTCTAGATAGAAATTGCTTGACTCGTGATCCCTTGGGTACGATATTTGGACTTAACTCTTAAATACTACTTGACGACCGGTACACTTGTCGTGCTATTTTCTGTGCTACAACCGCAGGGCGTCATCATCATCTTCGTCGCTTTCAAGCGATACCACGCCCATCCTGCACTGAATAGAGAACAACGCATTCGGCAAATCGAACAAGGGATGCTTTCACTGTAGGGGCGGCCCCAAGGATGGAGCTAGAGGGAGGGTGGAGATTGTCGTTAGGGGAGTCGATAGAGGAGATGCCATCGTCCGACTGCGAGAAGGTGACGATAACAATTCACTGGCTTTGTTGCAAAACCCTAAAGATTTCATTGTACTCGAGAGAGAAGAGAGGCACAATGTAGTTTATTGTCCTTAGATTGATTCATCAGGTTAATTCTAAAATGTGAAGCAAATTATATTACTCGTTTTAATAAGTCCCTTGTGTCAATTTTTTCTCGAGACACTAATGTTTTTCTTTAAACGGGAGACATAGGACTTTTATTCAATTCAGTTGCTCACACCATAGAATAAATTGCTCAGGATAGCGACCCTAGGTTCCATATTATAGTTCGTGAATCTCGTAGGTGTACCGACGCTCTTGGACCTGTAGGAGGATTCACTTTATATCGTAGAAAGAAGAAAACAAAGAAACACAATAACGAACACAAAAACTAGGGAGCCTGTGATACCAGTTCTTCTAAAACCAATAGTTTTCATGGTGGGGTGTTCTGTTATTGTCGACATGTCGTCTTGATTCGTCGGGGTAACCCGACCTAGAATATCGTGGAACGATACATCATCTTACCGTCCCACCCATTGGATCTCAAATCTACTGGACGGATAGCTCCAATGCCTTCTTTAGCCGTTGCCATCTGGTGGCCGCCACATGGAAGACGACAACAATAGGAGAGAAAAAAACGAGATTCGTATCCGACGTTCACCAGAGAGACATCACCTAAAACCTAGCTCAAGACAAATGCCCTTGACTCTCACGTTGAAAAAGTACTTGACGACATCGAAGATTAGAAAATCACTCATAAAAGTGAGAGCCAGAACAATGTAGTCGTTTAAACTCTGTATCTCTAGTCTCTTCGTGGCACTAACATTTTTTTTATCAGAGTGGCACTAACGTTTATATGACATGATTTTCTTTCAAAAAATATCTACTCTCACGATTACTTGAATACTTTAGTTATGGATCACATTAAAGACATATACGGATAGTTCAAGAACCAATTCGTACTATTACCACTTTTGGTACTCTAATATATTCACATAAGATCCATGCATTAACGAGAAGGGATTGAGATTGTGATCTCTTAAACTCCGTCATGTTGATGTTGGCCTACAAAGAAATGCAATCTTCAATGAAATGCATCTCTATAATGATTGAAGACAATGACAGTGGAGAAGAGTTTTTATGTTTGTGATACAAGTTACAAATAAGGTGCTCTCTCACTAATATTATTACAAACACTACAATCTCCACTCATCCCAGCAAATCGCACATCCATTAAAATTCTAATTGCAGAAAATAAAACCTCACTTGGTGTAGAGAACATCCTCCCATGGGTGACGGTATAGTGGTTGCTTCAGTCTCTTCTGGTCAAAAGTATGCCTACCAGTTGCAAAACAAACAAAACATCAGTACCACATCAACAATTACCTGTAAAATCCAAGTGTAATTGAACTAGAAGGAATTAAGTTCACGCCTCAATCTAGGGAGTGAAATACCGCTAATGGGACTTGAACCCAGGTCTCAAGACCTAAGCTTTTTGGTCATTTTGTGAACCTTAATAATGACATAACAATCAACATTAGTTTGATCCAACTCACCCAATCAGACCAATGGAGCGCGCCAGCACAAAGAGGCCGTTCAGATAGCCAATCCCAACGATCTCATCAATTTCTTGCTTGGTGAACATTCCACTCCCAGAAAGTAGGTCCAAGAAAAGGGACCCAATTGCACCATCCACATTGAGGACAAGGTTGTTTGCTTTTGAGAGAGTGTAAGTCTCAACCTCAACAGCATATTCCATGTATTTTACTGACGGGAAATTGGTTCGTGCAAACAGTTGAAGCAACTCCACCCTCTTGTCTCTGTTGTCCCCTCTTTTGATCCTATTCCATAAAAAGCAAGACTCTCCAATGTTCAGATAAACAGAGCCCTTGAGTATATTAGTTTAGATAAAGCATGGGTGATTTGTCAAAAGTTTATCCTCACCTGTGACCAATTCCTGGCACGCGGATACCTTTCTTTTTCATACTTTCAACAAACTCATACGGTGTAAGGCCCTATAACAACATTACATGTAAGCAAGATCTTAAATCCACAAGCCATAAGAGTAAATCCAAAAGTATCAGCGATTGAAACTCACAGTGTCATATGCATCCTTGAAGTATCGAGCGGCGTCATCAATAGCTCCACCAAATCGAGGGCCAATTGTTAGCAAGCCTGTGTCAGAAGTCTATTCAATTTCCATTGCATGGGTAGCTCCAAGAAACTATCCATTCAGCAAATTAACTATAGGCATAGCTTCATCATTACCTGAGACAAGGCTGGAAACAAGGTCCTTCCCAGCCCTTGCTGTTACAATGGTATTGTGAGCACCAGAAACACAGGGACCATGATCCGCACATAACATGATGCATATCTGATCAATGTCACGTAAGCAGGTGGAAACATTATTTTGCTTCCAGATGACCGTTCAATCAAGCACATCTGAACTAAAAATAGAGTATATATTTTTAGAATATCTATCATTAAGAGTTTAAGACAAAATCATACCTCAATGAACTTTGTGCAGTAACGGGGAAGACTGCGTTTAAACCATAAAAGAGAGATGACATCACCAACACCATATCCCTGTTCAACAATGGAAGACATGGGTATTCCAGCATAGCATGGCTCCTCACCTGGAAATACAGTTCGAATAAGATTTTAGGGTTGCAGGGATCACAGAACAAGTTCACACAAACCTTGCTAATATAGGGGTTGCTAAGCATACCTCTGTCATCAGAGATAGTAGAAATGATATGAGTTGGAGCACGAACTTTCCCACTCTTAATTGCAGTGCTAAGGTCCTCAGGAATTTGGGGAGGCGTAATTTCCTTGACAGCAGTGATCTTCCCTCCTTCAACCTTAAGATATAACCAACATAATTTGATTGTGGATTTGGTTATGGAGTTCAAGGGACTTGGGACAACTACGGACATAATAACATGATATTTTTTAGGGAAACTTTAATTACTCATGGAAAGAAATGCAGAAACTGACCAGTTTCTCAAAAGTTTCCTTAATTGAGATTTCCAAAGCTTCATAAGAAGTAGGAACCACAGCTCCAGCATCTTTTAATGCTTGATTCTTTGCCTGTGCAGATTCCATCTCACCGCCACTTTTAGCACCCTAGTTTGGACAAAATAATAAAAAGGAAAAGATAATGTAGTAATTAATACCCCTTTTTCAACTTAATGGAGATACAGAGTTCAGTTAGTTAGATTCATAATAATTGAGGTATCAACTTACAGCATGACCAAATTGCACTTCTGATTTGAAGAGTCGTGCACAAGTTCCACTAACCCAAGCAACCACAGGTTTGGTCACTTTGCCTTGCTTCAAGGCTTCAACTAGGGAATATTCATCTCGTCCACCAAGTTCCCCTAGTACAACTATCATCTTAACCTGAAGTACACCACTAAACGATATCAGAAGATAACAAGAAAAATGCAAATGGGCATTGAATATGAGCAGAATCAATTTTATCGCTTCAATAGTGGAACCGCTCTTTTCAACTCTCTATAACAGTTCGTTCTCTTTCTTGGTGAGGAAAGAATTTAATACAAATAGCCTATAATAAAAACTCTCTATAACAGATTTATGGGAGATAAAGATTTCTGTTATAACTTGTGGCATATGATTTCTTAAACCATGCTAACTATGAGTTATTATGTAATGTGTATACTTGGGTTAATGTACCTTCATTGGATCACGTCAAAATGGTAGTATATACCTGTGGGATGTTGTTAAACCGCAAAACATGATCAGAAAGAGTAGAGCCTGGGAACACATCTCCCCCAATTGCAATTCCTATATTTCAGATACAGGCCCAAAAGTTATTAGCAGAAACGTAAACAAAGTTCTGATGCCAACACTGCATGTACAGGCCGCATATTTAGTTACCTTCATAAATTCCATCAGTTACACGTGCAATAGTGTTGTACATCTCATTAGACATACCACCCTGCAATTTTGAAGAGATTGTTTCTTAGAATCATCAACAAAATAATTGGTTAGCAAACACCCAAGAAAAATAAGAATCTCATTCCCTACTGTAACTGAGAACTAAATAAAATCTAGTTTGTTATGCCACTTTTAAGATAATGGAAGTTTATTAGATGGTGGCACGCAGTATGCTTCAGAAGGCAGAGCTGAGTATATACTACTAATGAGCACTATTTATATGCAGTCTAAGGACATACATCATGAAGTGAAGTTGAAGTTATTTTAAAAACTAAGACAAGGAAAAAATTCTGACGTAAAATCAGCCAACTGTCCTACTCTTTTTCTTCTTGTTACTCCACTTTATAATCCTCATATGTTCAAAAAATTTGGAAGTCAATAGCATAAGCTAACGACCTCGCAAAACAGTTACACTTCACTTGAATGGTGCAACACTATACGATAAATTGTTCCTTCATATGAGTTTCACTTTTCAATTTATTGAAAGATAGTATTTGGCGGGAGCAGGGTAAGGGATGGCCAACAAGATTTGAAATATGCATGAGAAATGTCCTAGAGTGACTACATACCGACTTGGAAACAAAACCAACAGATCCAGGTCTGTACAGCTTGCATTGGATTATATTATCAATGGTTCCGGCAGTGTCACCTATCTTGAAAGCTCCAGCTTGGATGCCTCCAACAGTAGCTGGGCCAATAACAACCTGCAACGCCATCAGCTCTAAAATTAGACCGAAAGGCTAACTAAAATAAGCAATTGAATACTATGGCAACTCAATTGCACATACTCCATCTGAACAGATAATGTTCCACATATCAATTCATTGAATGACCATTCTCACTAAATTCAGTTTCACTCAAATGATAGCATTGTTACTCTCACCTTATTGTTTGCCCGTGCATATGCAATTAACTGTTTGGCGTCAGATTCAGGAACACCTTCAGCTATAATAGCCACGACTCTGATGGTTGGCTGTTTCAGAGCAGCCATGGATGAAGCAGCAGCACTGCACATTTATAGTGACAGAATACTTATTTGGTATTGGCCAAAGAAGCATTAATAGCAACACAATTCAGAAATAAAGAAGTCATTAACTTTGTATATTAATTCAGTAAACACAGACCTTCTAAATGATGCAAAGTTGATAAATACATCAGCTGTTGGGTGAGCTTCACAAGCTGCTTCAATGCTGCAAAAGTAACAATAAAGTTGAAGATGTTAAATGCATAAAAAAATGGAAGCCATAAGCCCATAACACCCTGCCCTATGGATCAGTTGGATTGAATATTTTGAGTAATAAAAAATTGACAACGATAAGATACGGTAAACCAATCCAACTTAGAATCTAACCATACAATCTTGATAGACATGCTAAACATTACAAATTACAACATGCGATACAAACATGTCAAATATGTAAACTTGATAGACACGCTAGTTTTTTTTTTTCAAATTATGATGCTGAATTTGTTAAGGTAATGCATAAGTGCCATCGAACTTCCCCCCAAACTATTAAATGACACACGGATACAAATAAGACCCAGAAATAGAAAAAGGGAAACACAACATACGCTGAATGCACCGGGATCGCAATTTCCTCTTGGCCAAAGAAGAGTTTCTGAAATCCCTCAGAACCAGGATTGATTACTCCAGCAACAGATGGTGTTTCCCTCCCTAAATTAGAAACAAAACAAAAAGAGTAATACTTCACAACTCTGCAGCTAACATAGTTAAGTTCAAAAACATTCCAAGTTCATAACATATATGATCCACAGAATAAAAGGAACGAAAAATACAGACCGCAGAGGAAGTCAAAATCAAGCATCCGTTGGATCGGAAGCTGCTTGTAGTTGTAGAACAAAGCCTGCGTGCTGCGGGAAAATAATTGTCCCGTCGCCATGGTGTGTACTCAAACAAACCTGAAAAAAACAGAAGAACAACAATTTACTTCCCTGTTTTGGCAGCCAATCCCCACCAAAGGCAACAAAAACAGTAGAGTGCATACAAACAAGACTATATCAAGCCCCACATGCAGACAGAATCTCTTTAAACAAGACCCTTTACTAGTAAGATACAATAAAGCACAACCAAAACCCTGAACTGTGATCTATTCACAAAAGGGTAGCTGAAAAATGAAAAATTGGACACTGTTGCATTACAGACTTGAACCCAGTTCATGAAATGGAAATAATTCCCCAATTCAGATAGAACCCAGAAAATGTTTGGTTTGGTTTGACACCAATCACACACCTAACACCTAACCACTACCTACCAGATCTCAACCAACTAGACAAAATCAGGTGAGCAAGGAACCAAATTCAATCGCAATGCAGCGGAAAGGAAGCAGGAGCAATAGCATTGATCGGAAGCAAAAAAGGAAGGGCGGATCTCAAGCCTTATATAACGAGTGTCCGGAATTCGAATCCATAAGAATTGAAGAGTAGAAAACAAAAAAGAGCATATAAGGTTCCTAGAAATGATCGAAGAGTCGGACAGTTCGCGGAGGGACGGGGCAGAAATTGGGATCCGAGTAGAATCAAGTAAGATACAGAAGAGTAAAAACAAATGGGAATGGAAGTGAAAAAAACAGGGAGGAAAGCGAAGTACCTGGACTGAGAGAAGAAATCGAAATGCGGAGAGATTGGAGGAAGGTAGAGAGAGAATTGAGAAAGAGCCATTAAATAGAGAGAGGAAGCTACAATTGCAATACGAAAGGGGACAGTGCAGCTACCACTTCGTTGGTCCGTCACGTGCCGCATAGTTGTTTGTGTGAGTTCATGGCTACCTAATTTTTACTATTTCTTTTACTCTAACGTTATTTTCATCTTAATATCTTAACTAAATGTTATTTTCATTTCACTATCCTAACTTTTATTTGTGAGACTTCAATGTCTTAGAATGTTGTTTTGTGTCACTTTAGTACCCAAGACATGACGATGTTAGAATTTGGACAGAAACAGGTGCACGTGTCCCTCACGTGCTTACTTACTTGCTCGGAGGCTACAAAAACCAGAAGGCTATGTAAATAAACTAAAGAACTAATATCATCCGAGTACACCCTAAAAATACTTGGTTTTCATCCGAGTACCCTAACTAAACTTTGTGACACATCAGTACCCAAACGAAACATTTTGTATCAATTTAGTACCCGCCGTTAGTTTTCCATCCATTTTGGATGGAAAATGGTAATGTGTCTGGCACATGACCCCAATTTTTTTTAAATGCCCAAAGTACCCCTTATTTCTTTTAACCCCCACCTTTTAATAAAATAACAATAATAATAAAAAAATTAAAAAACCCATCTCTCATCCTCTCATCTAACTACCCTAATCCTCTCATCACTCATCTCTCATCCTCTCTTCTCTCTCATTTCTTCCATGCAACAACCCTTTCTCCTTGATTCCATTCCAATGCACACACCCCACGAATCTCTACATGTGAACGTCTCTGGATCCTCTTGATCTTCGCACCCATGTCTCGTGAATCGCCCCCTCCGTTCTCCGGCATCCGGTCCTCACCTGAACCGGCCGCCACCCCTCCCGGCGACGCTCACAAATCCAACAACGGTTCTTCTCAGGCGAGCGGCGGCGGAGATCTGTCCTCCTCCTCCACCCACACCCGACCCAGCTCGCCCTCCTCTACTTTTCGCCGGTAAGATCTGTCCTCTACCGGCCAGATCTACCACTCCCACACCGCCCCTTGCCCTTTTTCCCCCGCCCCGACCATCTCCGTCCCCGGTCAGATTCACCCTTCCCTCGCCAGAGAAGACGCGTGAATTTTTTTTTTGTAATTTAATTAAATGAAAAATCTGATAAATGAAAAAACATCAAATATTAAGTTATTTATTATTGTAATATGTGAAATTGGAAATTAAAAAATTATTTTTTAAAATAGAAACATATTTTTTTGAAATAAAATATGATTTTTTTTATAAATAAAAATTGATTTTAAAAAAATAATATCTGATTGTTTTAAAATAAAATATTATTTAAAATAAAATATGTTTTTTTAAATAAAATCTGTTTTTTAAAAAATAAATTCTGATTTTTAAAAATAAAAACTTATTTTTTGAAATAAATTGATTTTTAAAGTAAATTCTGATTTTTAAATAAAATATTAATTTTTAAAATAAAAACTTATTTTTAAAATAAAAGATTGATTTTTTAAAATAAAATCTAATTTTTATAATATAAAGAATTTTTGAAAATAAATGGCATATTTTTGAAAATTTGAGTGTTGGGGAGGGGTATTTTGGACTTTTTAATGTTTTGGACGGAAAAATTGATGGAAAACAGACAGAAACTAACGACGGGTACTAAGTTGACATAAAATGTTTCGTTTGGGTATTGATGTGTCACAAAGTTTGGTTAGGATACTCGGATGATAATAACCCTAAACTAAAATACCAAAACATGGATCGTAACTAACATAAATGAAAGACTCTCGCGTGCGAGCGCTTAAGAAATACTAGAAATCATCCACTTGTCGAACATTGTTAGGTGAATGACGCCCACTCTGAATATTTGGTGGATGATCGAGTAGGAGGCTTGGCTAACCCGTTCTTGATGATATGATTTACTCAGATGGACTTGTCTCTTATCATGATTAACATCCTCAGATAGATACGAGGGGCCCATAAATGTAGAGTATGCTGAAAATCATCCGACGAGACAAAAGATGAAATGATACATGGTGGTATCGGCACCACCTTGGGTTTGATGATCGGGGGGTGGGGTATTAATCCAGCCACCTACACAACGGTCAGCCTCTTGCATGTTCCTTCATTATCATAACAAACTTGGTTGCTTCGATGTCATTTTCTTGGCGAACCCCAAGGTGTGTTTGATGCAGAAACCCACCAAACAAATTCAATCGTCGCAAAGAAGTTTGGTGACGCGAACCCATATTGAAACCTAGAAAACCCTAGAGAACTCTATTTTCAACGAGAAACGGAGCTTTGGTTCCACCACCGCAAAAAAAGGAAAGTCGTGTGTTAGGCTCACAATCTCCTTAGGGATGAACCATAATCGTCATCTCCCCTCTATGGCTCTGAAACATTGCGCTACTCCCATCTTATTCTTTACTATATTGGGAAGCGACAAAATGGTATTGAGCTTTGGACCAGACATAATCAACCGGTGGAGATGTTGGGTGGATACAAATTCTAGATCGTAGGCCCCCTTATTCGCGATGCCGAAATCCTCCACATAACCCTTGCCAAGGACCAAGCCGCCATGTTATTGTCCATGACACTGCCGCACTCATGCTGACCAAGAACACCTTAGGAGTATCGCGGTAGAGTTTGTGGTGGAGTGAAAAAATAAGCGAGGAACTCCACTTGCTAGCTCAGTGAGATTAGTCATATGTTGAGAACGTGTCCTAGACTCGGATTTAGTTCCATAGAACCAAACGTACCAAATTACCAAGAAGGTCACTATCTTGATCAATCATGAAGACTACAAATGAGTCGTCGTATCCAAACATACATGAACTCCTAACTGCCATGAAATATTCGAGAGAGAAAGTAGTGTTAGGGTTGTTTTAGGTTGAGGTTTCCTTTATTTTACTTCGAATACAAATCTAAATAATAAGATGTTTCAGTAAGCCCATGGAAATCTCATCTCTTTTTCTCTCTAGAAAACTCCATTCCTTAGAGAACCCTTAACCGCCCCCTCCCCCTGCATCCTCCATTGACGATGGTGTGTGTTCCGGTTATGGCTATTGCCAGTGGCGTCCTCTCTTACCTTCCCCCTCTCCCTTTCAACCCTCTACTTTCTTCTCCCTTCTCTTTCCCCTCCTCCCTTATACCTTTCGGCCTCAGATCTTGTCTTTCGACAGCTTCGCTTCATATGCCGATGTTTGTGTGGCTTCGTCGTAGGCCCGATGGTTCTTGGTTGTAGATTTTATGAGTTACGTTTGTGGACTCCTACTCGTCGCCGCATCTCGTCTTCGACTGGTTTGGCCTCTAGATCTGAGGTGTTTGGCTTGAGCGGTGGTTCGTGGTAGTTCTCCTTTGCCCCGCCGTGTTAGGCATCCTTTTGCTGATGTCGCTAGAGCCCTCCTCTAGGTCAGGATTGTGACTCCTGCTTCCTTTTTGTCTTTTTTTTCTTTTGCTTTCTCCTTTTTCGGTCCCTCTTCGCTTGTAGTGGTGCAACAGTGGGTCTCGGGGCTCGTCGTTGGTGTTGGCCGTACGAGCTTGTTTCGACATATTTGGCCATTTCTGAAGTTTCATTTGGGTCGGGGTGATTGGGTATACCGAGTTTTCACCAGATCTGTCGTTGCCTCTGTCGTGTTATGTGATGGCCACCGACAATCGGTATCTTTTGAGTTGCGATGAGTTCTGGAATTTGGTGTGGCTTTTGGTGGTCTTTCATCTTCAGTTTTTTCTGGAGCTTCATGTTTTGTATATTAAGGTATTATAACTTTAGTTTCTTTTCCTCCAGTTTGGTCAATTCTAGAACTTGTTTTCTATTTTTCTGCTTGTACTGGCCCTTATTATGAGTTGTTTGAAGTTCATGTAAAGAATGTTCTTGTTTGTTTTAAGTTTTTGTTTCAAGGACCTTGTCTAATTTACTCATTGTTACTTAAATATGAAAAGAATGGGTTAAGATCTAGTTGATTTGAGGTGTGTTGGTTGACATGTTCCTTAATGTAAGTCGAGGGTCAATCCCTAAAGTTATAATGTCCGGAAGGCTACTATTCATGGAGTTGATTGTGAATTTGCTCTTTCAGGACAAAACCGGCATGTGAAGTCTGCTTATAAAATGTAGGTCAAAGTATAGTAATTGAGTATGATCTAATACAATTTAGATTCAACGTCAACAATGAACAAAAGATAAAGTGATATGTGACTGAATATTAATTTAGATCCAAACAATATTTATACCAATGAAAATTTAACAAAAGGCTTGTCATGTTAAACATGAGCTTTAAAAAATATTGAATGAAAGACATGATTAATTTAGTAAATTATTCAAAGACATTATAACATAAATATATATGAAATTATTATATTTCCCTCGGGCCTCCGAGAATTCTCCATGATTGTTTCTTGATATGGGTGGAGGCATCAAGATGTATATCAATGAGTCAATTTATCAACACATTTTCGATGTGGGACTCACACTTCAACACTCCCCTTCACGAGTAGGATTGAACATCTACACGTGGGCCGGAGACCACATGGTGGAGGCGACAAACAGGCCGTGGGCCGTGGGCCGAACCAACTCTGATACCATGTTAAAGCCCAATCCAACCCCAAAACTCGAACTGATGGGTGGAGGCATCAAGATGTATATCAATGAGTTAATTTATCCATACACTTTTCAATGTGTGTCTCATACTTTAACATATAAAAAGATGTTGGTTCCATACCTTGTACATAAATATTCGATAACTTCCAAGTGGGACGTAGGTAGGTACATTCCAAGTGGCCTTACCATTTATGCACCATAATTAAATATCAGCTTCATTTATAGGACCCATCACAACCAAACCCACTCCATCTAATGAAACTGAAATCATGCATGCATTGTTGACTTGCTCACATTAATCAACTCGATCTATCAAACATCTAATTTGTTATTTGGAGATCACATTAATCAACTTGATCCATCAAACATCTAATTTGTTATTTGGAGATGACGATGATTCATATTTTAGTTTCGAATTTCTAGTCCCTTTACAATTAACCGACATTGGTATTTCATACATAATTGGCTAATTATAATAGAAGTAGAACACTTAGGTGCAGTGGCGGACGCAGGTAGGGCCCAGGGGGGGCACGTGCCCCCCTCAACTTTCTAAAAGTTCAGTTTTAATACCTATAATTCTTAAATTATACAACTGTGTTCCTCCTCAATTTTGTAGAAATTCAGTTTTAGTATCTACAGATGTTTAAGTTTTAAAAATTCAGTTTTAATATGTATAGTTACTTAAGTTTTATCATAGTGCCCTGTCCCTCATATTTCTATTTTTTTGTTTCTTAATTGTAGTTTTTTTTGAAACGTTTCTGAATTGTAGTTAGTTTAGTCCAAATTAAAAACTCTTATGATTAGGCATGTGTATTATTGTTTTTCGTCTTTGTATTTTTTTTAAAAAAAATTCTAATTATATTTTACTTCTATATTTTCTAATATTTTAATTCTAATTAATTTATAAAAAATATATTTTTATTTAAAACATTATTTACATTAGTTTTGAGTTTGATTGTTTACAAAATTATCACAATCATAAAGATATATTTAAAAAAAATCTGACTCCATCAATTATAGCAAGAAGAATGAAACATTTACAAAATTAGATTGGGTCTTTCTGAAAAAAGTGATAAAGCGATCAAAAATGTTTAGACATAAATTATGAAAATCTTGAAACATATTCGAAAAAAAGTCATATATTAAAGATTATCCTTTTAATATTCGAAATGAAGTACGAATGAAATATATATAAAGGGGTTCATGTCATCTATATCAGTATAAAAGTATTTTACAACCTTTTCAAAGTATAAATATGTACGTCATGTCTTGTAATAAGTAATAATTCATTGTTTTATATGCAATATTACTATTTCAATGTTTTAGGGGTTGATCTTCTGTTCCGGTGTCTATTTTGGTGTGTTTATGTTTTTTTCCGGCTTTGTATTGTTACGCTAGGTGGTTTTTATTTTTTAATTGTCTTGTATAGAGCTATTGTTATCCTTAAAAGTATGTTTACTTTCGGGCTGATTTTAGATCATTTTTTCGATTCAGTTTTCATAGTAAAGTGGATCTCTTTCGGTGCATCACCATACCCTACTCTCATTTGTAGAGATTAGGGGTTTAATAAATTTTCGCTTATAATAAAATTATATCAATGTTAACTCATTTTAACGTTTTTTATTATAAAAAAAGTTGGTGCCCCCCTCATTGGAAATGCTAAATCTGCCACTGCTTAGGTGGACCATGTATAACTTCTGTCACGTTCCACTTGAGCATCTTATTAGTAGTATATTATTTGTGTCGGTTGTTCGTACTGACTATTTGATTAAAAAATATTATTTTATTGCTCTTTCCTTCATTAGTCTATATTATTAGCCAACAACCTTCAGTGACAGGCTATTCGTTGCTGACTGTTTGAATAAATTAATATTTTCTTTCAAATGTGGTTGATATTTTTGTCGGATATTATCTTTTGTAACAACTTACATTGCATAAAAATCCAATGACAATGACATTTTCATTGAAAATAATTTAAATTTCAACATAGATCAAAGTAACTAGAATGAAAATACAACTAAGTATCGTCATATCTATTCCTAGTGTTTTAAAAATCCCAACTGGGCGCCGCCTAGGCCTAGCCGACCTGCCTATATTAGGGGTTGTGCTTCTGAGTTGTTTGGTGTAATTTTTTTTATAGGTATTTTAAATATTTGTTATCATTTCTAATATAATAAAATTCATATTTTGTTTCCATGTATATAGTAATATATCTATTAAAAATTTAAAAAAATAGAAAAAATACAAATCCGAATAATCCCTGTCTAGCCCCCGATTAATCCTCGACGGCCCAGTCTTCCGACTAACGCCTAGCGACTTTTAGATCCTTGTCTATTCCAAATGTGTTAGATGAGGTCTTCCTTCAATTCATAATGAGCACGTTCATCCTGCATCATTTTGGTGTTTCCAACTATGACATTGGATGAGACGAAGCTTCCTCGTGTGAAAGTTGGTTCGTTTGGCCCACCCTCATTTATTGGTTCAATGAAGCCATCATATGTATGACGTTCTGCCTCGACAATCATATTGTGCATGATAACACATGCATTCATGACTGTAATAACCGTCCCCGGTCGATCTCGGTCGAACCGATGAAATCTGGCGAAAGTTGACTTTCCGCCGGAAAAGTCAACAGATGACTCCGGGAGTCATTCGAGACCTTTCCGGGACCCAAAAAGCTTATCCGTCATTACGATTAGCTTATTTGGGCCGTTTCCTTTCAAATGACTACTTTTGCGAAAAAGTCAAACCCGAGTCAAAGTAGGTTGAATTAGGAGTAATAACGAATTAATTTAATTTGGACTGAGATATGTTGGGTAGAAGTGGACCCCACATGGACACATGTCCATGATAGCTTGGAGGGGAAGAATAAGGTGAGAAAAGACCAATTGGTCCTCACTTGTGGACAAAAGAGAGAGAGGGGGACTAAAGGACGAAAGAAACATTTTCACCTTGAGGATAAGGACACATGGGGACAACTTTTCAGCATATTTGCTCCTTGTTGGCCGAAATTCACTAGCTAGGAAGAGAGAGAATGGAGCTCCATTGAAGAAGAGAAGAAGAAGAAGAAGAAGAAGAAGAAGAAGAAGAAAAAAGAGCTCCTTTGGGTGTTTTCCAACACTAATCTTCTCCAAAACATCATTTTCCTCTTCCTTTCTCCATTCATAAGGTAAATCTTCAAACCAAATTCATTTTTATGAAGTTTGGTTTATGGGTTTTCTAGAAAAAACATGAAATAGGCTTGGGTCCTAAGGATTTAAGGTTCTTAGTGTTTAATTAGATAAGTTATGGAGGAAAATGGATATTTAGGATGAAATTTCTTTGGATTTTGTGGTTTTGATGAAACCCGCCTTGGGTCTTGAAACTTGGAGTGATTGAGGTGAATCTTGAAGCTTTAGAGCTTAACTTTGGAGTTGTGGAGAACCTAGAACTAGTTAGGAACTTGTTGGGAGAAAGGAAATATTTCTCCGGAGACCGGAGGTTCGCCAGAGCTCCGACCGGTCGCCGGAATCCAGCCATCGGGGAGGAGAGTGACCGCCATGGTCGGCCTCACATGGAACCGTGACCGGCCCGGTTCGGTCCGGCCACCCACGGCCCATGTGTGGTCGTGGGGCCCACATGGCCGGGGTGTGGTTTTTTAATGCTTGGACGGTCTTGGGTGAACCCTGGGACGATAATTTCACACCCGGAACGAATTATGGAAGTGATTCATGAAATTTCGGGAAAAGCGATTAGAAACTTTAATTGTGAATGTAGAATGCTCAGACCTCGAAATTTGATTCCGTCAAGTGAGATGGAGCAAGTAAATGTAATTAGGATCGATAGAGACGAAAAGGAAAATTTTCGGAGTCCCGAGGTACGTTTTCCCGATTTCGGGCAAAATGAGCCTTCTAGGCCCATTTTGACAAGCTGAGCAATTGGGGGTTAATTGAGTATTTCTCTCTTTAAACCACACTTGAATTAGCTTTAATTCTAGTATTACTTGTGATCTTAGACGTTGGACCCGAGCTCGGCGGAGGAGGCTACTAGGCGACTCGCGTTGACTAAGCGTTTGGATAGCGATCGAGGTATGGAAAGTAGCGGATACCGGTTTAATTGCGGAAAGTTACTAGTATGCATATAGGTTTTGATTAAGTGATATAACTATATAATTGCATGTAGGATGTGAGGAACGAGTGAAATGAGGGATAGCTTGCGGGCCATGTTGTGCCCGTAGGTTTGGGAAATGTCGTGATGTAGAATTGCATGTGGGCCATGTCGTGCCCTCAGGATTGTGTGTTGGTTGTGGTGTTATGATTGATGACTTGTGATGCTTGATATGTGGTTTATCCGTTGTTAGATTGAGGATCATGATATGGTATGCTCGGTATGATATGTGGGTATGACGTGAACTTTGCCTTGTGATATGATCGGGTGAATGATAGACCGATATGGTATGTTCGGTAAGATTGGTTGGCTTGGTAAGCTGTTAATTGAACTATGACTGTGTGATATGCTTGAGATATTTGTGGGTGTGATCCGATACGATATGTTCCGAGACGAGGTGTTCCGGTACGATACCTATATCGATGGGGTATGCCGGATTATGGTATCTAGGCCGAGGGTGTTGTCCCACGTACGCGGTCCCCCAGTGTTACTAGTTCTGGTACGATACCTACATCGAGGGGGTATTCCGGTGTAGGGTATCTAGGCCGAGGGTGTTGTCCCATGTACGCGGTCCCCCGGTGTTGCTAGTTCCGGTACGATACCTACACCGAGGGGGTGTGCCGGTGTAGGGTATCTAGGCCGAGGATGGTGTGATCCGTACCCCGATGTTGTGTGGTCCGGTATGATGTATCGTGATTTGTACCCCAATGTCGTGTTTCCGGGAAGATATCTAGGCCGATGTTGTGTGGTCCGGTACGATATGGTTGAGTCAGGTTATGGACAACCGACGGTGTTCGGGGACTACTGTACGGGATGTGTGGTTGTTTTACTGTGTGTTGTGTGCTTGATGATTGGATAAGTGATGTGATTTGAGTGTGATATTGGTCATGTAAGTATGTTTTGTGATTATGTGATTTCCGTGGTTGTCGTTAGTTGTTGTGCCTTGCTAGTATGTCCTAATTGGACGGTTACCCGTGGTGGTGAGTGGTTAACTCATCACCTTAACTACTTTTTCCTACTGAGCGAAAGCTCACCCCTCTACTTTACTGTTATACAGGTTTTGAGCGGGATATGATCTAGCGGGATTCTCGGAGCTTGGGAGCTAGTGAGAGTCTTAGTCTAGTATGGTCTAGAGACGTACTTTCTCTTTGTACTAAACATCTTTATTACGTGTTTTCCGAGCTGTTGACTCGTATCGTCAGATATATTGGTTGAAATATCATTTGGAATTTATTTCTTTTAAAAATCGCTTTTATTATTATTGTTTCTTAGTTCACGTCTCGAGTTCGGTCAAAACCGGATTTGGGGCGTGACAATGACTAAGCCGAGGGACTAGGGCATCCATATTCGACTCGACCGAGCGATAATGTGAAAACGAGATTATATGACCCAAAACTCTTGTTCCCTATCCTTCCTACAAGCTTCTTGGAGTTCTACAAATTTCTTCGGTTTCGGTCGCTGAGTCAATGTGCTTGTTTTCACAAAAACTGGCCAAGATGGGTAAATACCATCAGCAAGATAATACATAAGTGTGTATTGGTGACTATTTACTGTGGATTGGATTGGTGGTTGTCAGCCATTGTGACGTCTGCGAACAATTTAGAATGGTTGCAGCACAGTTAACTCGTTGTTGGATCCCGTCATGCCAAAGAACGAGTGCCAGATCCACAAGTCACGTCTGGCAACCGCCTCAAGAACCACGGTTGGTATGTCCCGTGGTCCCTCCTTGAATGTGATCCTCTCAAAGCCGTCGGGAAATTCTTCTACTCCTAGTGCATGCAGTCAATACTTCCAAGCATCCTGGGAAATCCACGCGCTTCATTCACTGATTAAATGTAGTTCATATCAGCTTATGTTGGCCTACGTTGGTACGTCGGGATAAAGATAGTAACAACTCCCCTGCAAAATTTGATCATGCACTCCAAAGTCGTGGTTTCGCCTATTTTCAGGTACTTGTCCAGTCCATCGCCTTCAATTCCATAACACAATTGCCTAATGGTCGTAATACATTTCTGATACGGAGATAACGATGCCTTACCCACAGCGTCAACCAGTTGCCTGATGTACACATCGTTATGCTCCAATGCACGGAGAATTCGAATGAACACATCCTTTGGCATTCGGAAACAACTACGAAAATGCACCTCCTTGTACACAGAGTTCATATCGAAGTAGTCGCGCATTAAACATTCGTTCGCAGCTTCCCGGTCTCGTTCGATGTAGTTTCTCTTCCGTGGTCGTACTGCGATGATGACTTCGTCTAACAAACCTTGAACGACCTCGCTGGACATATAATCTTCGAGTGCTTCTTCCAACGTTTGCTTGAGCACAAGCTCGTTGGCACAGACATCGACATTGTTAGTCATTTAGATGAAAAAAAGTGAGACAAAGAATTCAAATTTTAGAGAAGATGGTAATGGAAAGTGTTTTTTTTATGTAAGAACCTGAATTTATACATAATTTGGAACAAACTAGCATTTAATTTTGTTAGTTTCAACATAAAAATTGCTACTTTTGTTAGTTTCTACATAAAAAAAAATTATTTTTTCAAGAATCAACAATTAGTCAAAAAAGAAGTAATCGTTGACGTCGGCGCATGATGATATGGATTGCGTCAATGTTGACAGTAACTGTCAGTACCGAACCACCTACAAATCGTTGCCGTTTCATTTCCATCATCAACGAACCACCTAAGCTAAAGATGCTCTTAATAGTTAGGGATATTTGACTGGACATAAAGTTTTGTTGCTTTGATTGTTTCTAAAGCAGCAATTATGTCTAGACACACCTTTAGTGACACTTTTTTTTAATGGTTTGGTATGGTCTACAAGCCTTAGATCTTAATCCATGACTCGATACTAGTTGGGACAAGATAATTTAAACAAGTCAATATTGACCGATAAAAGAAAGAAAAAATTGCACGGTTTGGCCATACTGCTGAGATTATGATGGACAACTGAATTCAAAGATCAACCTATTTTCAATTTGATTTTGAACCATAACTAATTGTCTTTAACATTAATTAGAACTTTGAAGCAACAATTTTAGTTACGGTTGTGCAAGGGAAAAATATGACTTATTGACCAAGCAAGTCCTAATTAACCTTATGACTTGACTAAAAAAAATTCTCACATCCAATCGTGTCCTTTTTTAGAGTCAGCTCCAGTCCTGAATTTTGTCTTCTGTCGCCTTCGACTACTGTATTACTGCCCCAAGTCATTAATATGTCTCCATCGTCAGATTGAAAGCCATACCCAACCCCCCTTATCATGCCTTCGAAGGCCCCTTCGGGGTTTCTCTGTTCGATTAGGGTGAGGAAGAAGCGACTTCCAAAAGCTTCCTCGTCCTCTTCTCCGATCACGACACTGCCTTCACCACCCCTGTCTCTTCCTTCGTGTCCTCCGCCTTTGATGATCGATCATGCGTTGGTGGTTTTCTCTCCGGGAGTCGTCCCACCAGAAACGACCCCATCGAAGGTGAAGAGAGGTCGGCCTCTGAAGGTCCTCGGCCAATCTCTGTTGTAGGTACCCATGGGGACATCTCAAGCCCCTCGTGGATCGAATCTCGGGGGATGGTGTGATGGTTAGGGTTCTAGCTATCCCTATTCCAGTGGCCCGTCGGAGTCACCCATAATAGGGTTTCGGCTCCTCCTGTTCCTCCGTCGCTGATGGGGGACCTCCAGACAACCTACTCTGCCTACAGTCTTTCCGAGGAGGAATATATGGAAGTTGTGGTGCCCTATACTTCGGCGGACCCCCAAGTACTGCGCGCCTCCAGTTCGGTATGATGGAATGCCTAGTTGCCGCCAAACCACCCCGAAAGGAGGATCTTCTCTCGATCATCACGTGTGCATGGGGTCGTTCGACCATAGGCTTGGTGGTCAAAGACCTAGAACGGGGTACCTTCCCTTTCTACTTCACATCCCAGAAGGCTAGGGCCTGGGTTCGGTATAACGAGACATGGCTCTTCCATGGTCACTCATTACTACTCGGTGAGATAGTCGACCTAATGGCTCGGTATCTTCCTCGGTTGGACCGCATCTAACTGTGGGTACACGCTCGGGGAGTCACACCCCTGTTCGGACCAAGGCTACCGGGGAAGTCATAGGGGCGACCTTGGAAGAGTACGTGGACTCCCCATGTGATTAATGGGGTCTGTGTTGGGGAGGTACGACAATGATTCATTTCTAGATGGACATTCACCGCCCTCTTTGTCACACCATGATCATGCGGTTTCGGGAGTTCCTAGATCCGGTGAGGGTCACCCTGACCTATGAACGCCTTCCAACCTTCTGTTTCAACTGCGTTATAATCGGGCATATGGTCCAGGATTACGAACATGTGATCATTTTCCCGTTACAATCTTTATTTTATTGTGTATTTAGGATATTTATTTGTAATTCCTTTCTTTAAGACCCACGACGTTTTTATATAATTATATAGACGTTGTTATCCATCGCAAGTGTCTGGGTGGTGTAGTTGGTCATCACGTTAGTCTCACACACTAAAGGTCCCCAGTTCGAACCTGGGCTCAGACACACATGGCAACTCGTCTGAACAAACTATTTTGAACCTAAGACAAGACCTTATTCATGAACACATTCACCATAAGCTATCATCTCCCAGCTATTGATGCGCATGATCTGAACTTCCCAACATTTTGGGGTTTTCTACAGAAAAACAAATCGATGTTCAAGGAATTACATCACAAGGGCAAATCTTTCATAAACAAAACACACAAAGTAATATATTAACTTGGTTCTTACTGCCCTAGAGACAAGAAGCTCAGGTACTGTACTTACTGCAAGTCTGCAACTAGTCTCGGATGCATGATTGAGTCTCCACGACCATCCCATGTCAAACATAACTAGTAGTTGTTTCTTATTCGTCCCATGTCAAATAATCTTGCATGATGGTCAACAATTACATCATGAACCTTGTTACCATTGTATGCACATTTTCCTGTGACTTAATGCTGTACATAATGTTCTAAACAAGCTATCAATAGATAATTGTAGTTCTACTCTTAGATCTCCGAGTTGTAGGGTATCTAATTGTCCCAGTTGCACGAGCCTTAGATTTCACAATTAGATCATACAGCCTTGATGGATCCAGAGATAGCTTTTCCTTGATAAAACCATCTAAATCAAATTCAGTATCACTTTCTATGTTAGCTGGAGAGCCAACTCCCTCCTCATTAAGTCTCTCTGCATCACCTTCTACAATATATCTCAACGTATCTCGTCCCTTGAATGTGTTCGGTTCCATGTTCAGCAGTTTCTTTATTCTGTCAATTGATGGGTCTATTATATCGGAGAATCCCATCACCCATGAAGCATCATCCACCACCTCTGCTCGCTGTTACATGTATGACAAAACAATAGTTACTTGATTTTTTAAAAAGTTTTTGCACTATACATATCCTATTTCCATTTTCAGGACCTGGTCAAGAGAAAGGAGTATATAGATAGATTGATGATTAAACGATGTATTACTAATAGACTTGGATGAATTACATGGGTAGCAATTATAGGTCCTCGGCGAAATGGATCCTAATGTTACATGATCTAATACTGACCTTTTGATAGTACAGGTTCCGAATCTCCTCAGCACGCACAGGGTTTCCTTGATCCTCTTCCAATGAGGCCAATGTCATCCATGTTTCATAACTGTGAGAATTTATGTTTAATGACGACCTAAATAGTTGTTGTGCTGATGTTAAGTTTCCACCTCTCTGCTCTAGAACACCCCAAGCCTGCGATGGATGGTAGTCAACAATGAATGTACTATTTGACATCTATCGCAAGTGATACAGTGGCTCTAGTTTCCAAACATGAAGCAGTGATTAGTGAAGTTTAAATCTTTAGAAATCATGAAAATAATGAAGGCTTTGCCGGTGTATATCTACTGAACACCATATGATTTAAATCTCCAAGAATATAACCATATACGCAACAAATAAAATGAGCAATAAGAAGGTAATAACACCAAGGCAACCAGATGAATATTAAATTCTAGGACCTCGTTATCACTTGTAAACTGATTTTTATAAACCAACATACCATGTCAATCACAATACATAACATATTTTTGCATGCATGCAATGTATGTATTTGAGTGTGTGTGTTCCATATTCAGTTATGCCGCTCCCATAAGCAGGAGAACTGAGTAGCTATACTAACATAACTTTCTTAGAAATTGCAAGCATCCAGTTTCAGCATATGACAAGTCATCACCTGTAGACAACGAGCAGCACTCTCATTAGTTGAGTCAATTGTCAAAGCTTTCTGGTAATATTCCCTAGCTTTATCTACATTTCCCTCTTTCCATTCCATCCACCCCCAAGCCTAAACAGCAGAAGGTTTCAATCAATCAGCTATCCACAGGAATCATAATCTCAACCAAAGATCAGTAAGGAAAGTGAAGGATTCAAGTACTGTTAGAGGGTAGGAGGAATGTAATAAGATGATATACATGATGCCGTAGTACATTAAGTTAAGAGTACTGCATATACATCAGCATAGGCACATGCAGAAAACCAATAGGTTTCCAAGCATGATGATTGTATTGGGTACAACAGAATCATATATACAAATGAAAGAGTTCATTATCTGTGGCCCTGTATCGACAATGCAAGCTTGGATTTTCTTCACCAAACCTATTTGTCAATTAGCTAGTAGACGTAGTGAAGATTAAGTTATAGAAGAAAAATATCAATTTTATATGGAAAGAATATCTTACAATCCATACTGGTTGGTGGCTTGAATTCAATTTTGCTGCTCTCCTGAACAGCACCCGAGCAAGATCTGCAGTTGAGTATTTATATTCTAGCAAAGCAAGAGACTGAACAATGACAGGATCTCGTGGATTGATTGCGTGGGCTATCAATAAGAGTTTTCTTCCTTTCTCAATATTGCCTATATTAGTTTCAAAAAGTCCCCAGACGTGCCAGGCAAACCTATTAGTTGGAATTGCCTGGATTGCTTTCTGCAAAGTGAAGGGCGAGGCAAACTGGTATCATCCTCACAGAAACATTTTACAATAAAAACAGGAATCTATAATAAAATAATCAAACAGACATGATACAAAACCATCTCTACAAGTTATCAACTAGTAAACTTGGTTTTCATTCTTCTGCAAGGTGATGACAGTAGGATCCAAATGATCTTAGTGGCTAAAAGAGTAACCTCAAATAGTGGCCGAGCAGCACGAAAATTTCCCAGCCGTGCCTCCAACCGGGCCCAAGCCTAAATCATAAAAATCAAGGGAAATAAAAAGTTGAGCTTTCTTAATGCCAGTACAAAATCTGGACACCCAATAATACATCCTACATTCTAGAACAGTTAAGACTTACAAGCCAACTTGCACAACTTCTGTGGTTGCATTCAGTTGCTTGCTTGAATAAATGGCGAGCTAGTTGATAGCGATTTGCTTTAGCCTCAAGCAACGCCAGAGTTTGGTATACGTACTCATTGGCGCCACAGAACCTGAGACCCTTGGCGAGGAGTTGTCTAGCTTTGTTTAAATCACCCTGATGTAGCTCTAGAGTTGCCCATCCATGCCAGGCTGCAATGTGTTTCTTATTGGCAACTATTGCAGCCTCAAATAGTTCCCTAGCCCTTGTTATATCTCCAACCTCATTCTCCAACACAGCCCAGCACTGTTGTAAGAACACATCTAATTATAACACGAGACATTCATGAATATGATCCACAGAGGGAATCATGGTCCAATTGAACTGAATTTTACCTAGTGGAGGGTCTAATCTGTTTTGATCTCCACAGCGGAAATAGCCCGATTCGGTCAAATGTGGGTCTAAAGCTATGTTAATTACCAAAGAAAGAGAAGAGGAGACTAGCCTGCAAAATGTAGGGATTCTTCCCTTTAGTAGCCTGAAGGCCAATCTCATACACAGCTCTAGCCTCTCCTCTTCGTGATTGCAAAGCCAACATCTTCCCCAGCGCCACGTAAGCCCTCCCGTCTTCAGGCCAATACAGGACACACTATCAATCAACAGATGCACCATTAATTCTCAGAACAAAGAATCCAATATTAATTCCTCTAAATTAAAGTAAATCAATCCATCAATCAAATTTACCCTCTCGAGTATCTTAGCAGCTTCTTCGTACTGATACTTGTTACCCAAAGCCCTAGCCCTATACAGCGCCACGTCCAAATTGACCCTGAGCGGCGGCGGCCGCTTCTCTTGGCGGGCAACAGCCGCTCTTATCTTCTCAGCGATCTCCATGGGTACCGCGTCGACCGGAGAAGAAATTGACCCATCCGTCGTATCCGGCGAGGCATTGATGGGGGAATTGGAGGAGGAGCATGGGAGGGGGAGAAGAGAGGTGAAGAGGGGTTTGAGAGGGGATCTGAGGGTGGGATTGGGAGCAGAGAAGAGAGTGAAGTTGGGGTTTGAGGATAGGACTTGCATTTGCTCTTCACGATTTCATTCCTTCCAACGGATTTTAAATGAAATACAGTACGGTGTTTACGTGGCGGGTTCGTGTTGTTGGGGAAGGAGGGGCTCTCTACCCTTCCTTTTTTTTCTTCTCCCCTTTCTGGTCTGAACTTGTGCCATCTCAGCATCTCCTCGAAAAGTCTCACAGATGAGCATATTGGTAGGACACGTGGAAACTAACCGTTGGTTGACCAAATTTCATGGGGGAAGAAATGGGATCATGTGTGATTGCTATAAACATTATGAATATGACAATATAGTGGAAGTAACGGGTTTAAATTAAAGGGTAATTAAAATGTGATACCTTATATTTTTAGAATATTAGAACATAAGTTATATCTATTTTCCGATCCTCCTTACTATGGGTCCAACACAGAGGATGGTCAGAACCATGAAGTTCATATTTGAGTATAATTAGACCCAAAAGTACGAGGTTGGGCACTTTTTTGAGAAGTCTGGAATGGAATTGATACGAAACATATTGACATTTTTCCTCCACGCGTCGTTGGAGTTGTTGCACTTGCTTCGACAGCCTTGACACTCAGTCTTGCAACTCTTGGATGCCGGTGTTGACGACCTTGCACGTCGTCTCCTTAAGATATGTGTAGCTTGTAGGGAATATAAGTTAGTATATTGACGATAAACATATTCAAATAAATAAATTAACAAATTGAAATAATAGAATAACTTTTACCGATCAGCTAGCTTACTGATTACGGAATAGGAAATTCGGGTTTAGTCGAGTCCAGGTACTCCTGTCTCCTTAAGACACTTGACTGCCCCGTATGGGCAGCGGTCTCCCAGGATACAACGACTAACGTCAGCGAACTCAACTCCGTGTAGAGAAATCACCAAGACTAAGGAAGAATGAAAAATGATATGTGAAGTGTTTTTGGTATTTGTGATGTATTTGAAGTGTGTAGAATATGATTTAGGAAGTTGGTATTTATAGGCTCTCTAATAGGGATAGAAAGGTAATTTTATGGGGTAGCTAATCCCATAAAAGTCTTTCATTAAGATGTCATGGCTAACCAACTAATGAATCATATTTAAAACCATAAAATCAATTTAATATTATAAATCACATTTAAACCCATAAAATCACATTTTGACCACATTTTTCCAACATAGCTCTCATCATCATTTGTAGATCGAGTGCTCTGGTACCATTTTTTCCATGCTTTTAAACTAGGAATTGAGAAAAAAACTGAGTTTATTCAGAAATTGAAAGAGTTACGATGGATCTTTGACCTTTTTATTTAGCGTCTTTCTCTACTAAAGACTCCATAATTATCAGAATGAGCAATTCATGGCGTGTTACAGATTCTTATACCCTTACGCTAACACGTGGTTCTAACAAAATCTCTAACGGCCTAACAACTTTTGTTATTTGGATTCTCCTAGAAGCTTGTGTATACTACGACATTGTTTAGGTACTCTCTCCCAACATTGACCAACATAGGTTATTCTTCAATATCAACACAATTGCTAGCTCAACTCGCTACACACGAATATACAGATCCTCAGAATTGTAAAACTATACCAAGTTTGAGAGAAGATAGTATTTAACTAGTTCTGCCTACGAAAATGATTGAAAAATATCATATTTATATACGGAACAAAAAAAGTAGAGCAACAAGCCAAATATGACCAAGAATCAAATCCAAACAAGTAGGCATTAAGTCACAAATTTAGGAAGACCAAAATAAACCTTTAAAAGAGAACTCATTGGTTGTTCCATGACAAGAGTATGTCCAGTGTGAGAACTGAGAAGGCCGATTTTGGCGTCATTATGCTATGCAATAACCAGTGTACAAGACATATTTACATGATGTGCTTGTACAACTAAGCATCTTGTTTTTCCGTAACATATTTCAATGACCAAACGGTCCAAACTTAAGAGTTTTAGCCAAAACCACGAGGCATGTACATGTTTGAGGTCACCTTCCGGTTGGGTTGGCCATCTGCGAGAACACGGCCGAAAGGGTATCTCCGGGCGGCATATCATCATCGTCCCTCCGCGAAACCGAACTCTTATCCATATCTTCCAGCTGTAATTTGCTAGCATACTCAAGATTCCACAGCACATCACCCATGGACGGACGGTCCATTCCATTATCCGACAAGCATTTCTCGGCCGTATCCGCAAACGTTTTCAAGCAACCAGGTTTGATCGCCCCCTTGATCAATGGATCGATCATTTCATCCAGACACCCTTTTTTCTGGCACCGAAGCGCCCAATCGGCAAGACTAACCTGTTCCTTGGGCAGGCTCGGATTCAAGGCCGGCCTCGCACACAACACTTCAAACAAGACCACACCGAACGAGTACACATCTGATTTCTCCGTCAATTGTTGCCTCCTGAAGTACTCCGGATCCAAGTACCCGAAACTCCCCTTCACCATAGTACTAACATGGGTTTTGTTGAGATCAGGGCCGGTTTTCGATAACCCGAAATCGGATACTTTGGCTACCCATTTCTCGTCCAATAAAATGTTGGTGGTCTTCACATCTCTATGAATTATGGTGTACTTGGCCCCAGTGTGAAGGTAATGAAGCCCTTTCGCGGAGCCGATACAAATGTCCAATCTTTGTACCCATGTTAATGTAGGCTTCTTGCTATTGTACAAATGCTCTCGTAGAGTTCCATTGGCCATGTAATCGTAGACCAAGATCATCTCTCCACCTTCCTCGCAGAACCCGATCAAAGACACCAAGTGCTTGTGTCTCAGCTTCGAGAGCATCTCGATCTCGGTCTCGAACTCGTGCACTCCTTGCTCCGAAGAAGGGTTCGATCTCTTTATCGCCACCATCGTGCTCTTGTCCACAACCCCTTTGTACACCTTCCCGAAACCCCCAACTCCAATCACATTCGACTCCGCGAAATGTTTCGTCCCGGACTTGATCTCCGCCAGCGAGAAGTGGCGGCAGAGCCCCGCGGCGATGGTGGATATATGGGTACTGCCGCCGCCTCCGCCGCCTGATTTGCTGCCGGAGACTGTTGATTTCGTGCCGTAAATCGGCAGCCAGGCGGACCCACATGGGCTTTGTCCGTCGGCGGCCCTCCTTTTCTTCTTGATGATGATCATGGCAACGACAGCGACGAGGCTGAATCCGGCGGCGCCGCCGGCGACTCCGCCTAATATTGTTTCTCTGGCGCGGTTGTCGGATTTTTGCTGGGAGAATTTCCTTGACGACTCGGCTGATTTTTCTTCGTCCTTGAGGAGCATATCCGACGGTTTCGGGTTCGGCCCGGCCAAGTTCTGATTCTCGTCGTTGATTTTGAAAATCTCTAACCCGTTGAGGAACGAATCGAAAAATTCAGGATCCATGTCCTCGGCGGGATGCAATGCGAGCCAGATCTCGTCGTCGTCGTTGACCAGCACGGCGTAGTCTTTATACGTGGTTCGGCCCAATCCGCCGGCCCAAAACACGATGTCCACGTCCTCTTCGGCGGTTTGGTTGTTGATGAAAATGTCGAACACTCTCTGGTTCACTTTGGGGTTTTTGAATTCGCAGAAATGGCACCTCAATACGTAGGTGAAATTGGAATCGACCTGGAACACCCACGTCAGGTTGTATTTCTGATTCAGCTTCGCCTCCGATCCCATCGACCTCGCCGTGTTGTACACCTGAAGAGGCGCGATGTCCTCTGTAACTTGCTTCGCGTATCGGACGGTGACATTCCTCTCCACCGACGTGGTGACGCCGAATCCGGCTCCGGAGAGGTACGGCATGTCGTCGTACCAGGTGCGATTGAGCTTGTCCTCGACGGCGGAGATGAAATTCCCGCCGACGTTGAGGCGGTACATCGTCTGGAACGAGTAGCCGGTGAGGTCGATGTCGGAGTCGAATCCGACGGTGAGGGCGGAGCGGAAGATCGCGGGGACGGGAATGACTTCGATGCCGTTGACGAAGGCGAAGGTGTTGGTGTGATCGGAGGAAGGCGTGAACGTCAGGTCGAGGTGGCCGGAGTCGACGGGGGTGAGGCAGAACTCGTGCTGGACGTAGGCGAGGGTGAGGGCTTTGGTGGTGACGAAGGCGCTGAAGTTCGTGAGGAGGGAGAAGCCGTTGGCGGTGACGGCGAAGTAGGAGTCCTCGGATCTGAAGGATTGGTACAAGGAAGGGTAGAAATGGAGGCGGAGGAAGAGGCGTTGCTTTGGGGAGACGGGGATTTTGTAGGTGGCTTTGGAGGTGAAGATTCTGGCGGACATGTAAGGGACGAGCGACGGCAGAGAAGGGTCTTGTACCTCCGCCTTCACTTGTTTGGAGTTGCCGGCGCCGGAGGAGTCCAGGAACTTGGTGTCCGGCTCCCATATCCGGCCGATTGAATCGTTTTCTGTACTTGATGAGCCACAGGATAGGATGTGTTGTTTTTCTTGACAACAAACGGGAATGATTGAGATTGTGATGATAAAAATGGGAAATAAAAAATGGGTATTGGAGTTCATTTGTTGGGGCTCGAACCCTTGCGATAGGGAAAGTGTTTTGTTGGATTCATGCAAGGCAATGGAGTTATGGTGGAAACAAGTTGTTGCAAGGGGATTGAGGCGGAGGGGAAAACTTGGGGCCGGAGATGAAGAAAACTACAAATACGGTTTTCCAACTCTCCATTGCTTTCTCTCTCTCTTGGAATTTTTTTTTGTTGATGGTCTAAATCAAATATAGGATTTGAGGCTGTGAAGAAGCCTTGATAATGGAGGAAAAAAATTTACCATCGTTTATTTTTAGGTTGGTGAAGATTGAAATATGGTACACGAAAAAAAAAATAGTAACTGTATTTCTGAAATAATTTGTTATCTTAGGAGTTACGTGGTGGTTGATGAAGGTTTATGCCTAAATCATGAATTTAATTGTTTTATAATTTATTTTGATTTTATAATATAAAGATAAACTTACACAATTTGGGAAGCAAGTAAGTTTAAGGTGTATGTTGTTAATTAATTTTTTAGTTAGTGGCTCATGTACTAATTATCCAACTCAATTAATCTGGCATCCCCTTCCCCCACCCCCTTCCTCCATGGCAGTCGTCATTCTCCACCATTGAAGCCCCTGATACAAAGCTCTCCACTACCTTCTGGGGTCCAATCGAAGCCCCTGTTTCCAAAGCTCTCCACACAACCTCCATGAGGTTCCATTTTACCGCCGCGATTCTATTGATCGGAGCCGGTTTTATTTTTCTTTGTTTTTGTCTTGTTTTGCAACCGGTCTACCCCCACAGGTCGCTGCCCATCGTTCGAGCTGCTTCACGGTCTCCCCCTCGACTCGCGCTACCGTTCCTGCATCGCCGGACCGGACCGGCCCCGCCTTCGAGCCAGTAGCCACTGTGGCCCCCCTGCCGTTCATTGGATTACGGGCTCCACACGTCGTATCCCATCTGCACCGGCATACCGCCCTAGGGTCACCCCTCGTCGGCATGGGTCCGCCCCCCTGGTGGATCTGGGATCCGGGAGGAGGGACGGTCGGCTGGGGCCTATTTCAACGGCACCTGGATTTGGGACTCTCAACCCCGACCAAGCTTTTACAGCAGGGAGATCTCGGGAATTCTGCACTAAAGACAAATTCTCCAGTAGGTTTCGCTGTTTTATTTCGAATAATCATGTGGCTCAATAAGTTTAGGCATTTGGTTTATTATTTTTTTGTAACGTTGGATCGAAGAAATCCTAAGTTCGGATCCGCGAATCAAAGCGGACTATTTGTATGGAACCATGTGTGCCCGATGGGCCACGGCCGATCGGGACAAAAACTGGTGTCCGGGACTGTTAGGTCTCATAGTGTAAGCACAATGATATCGTAATACAACTTCTTTCCCGTTTCAAAAAAAACTTACACAATTTGTACCAAAGAAAGAGTCTCGCCTTAGAGCAGTTTCAGCGGTTGTCGCTGTGTCGTGGTTTGCGTGTCGTCGTAAACCCTACTATGGCTTGCTGCCACGACTAGACGCCGCTGGAGCCGTGGTTTGAACAACTGTCGCAAGCTGTCATCTCAGGATCCTACCACGGTGCGATGTACCGTCGCTGGCCCAACGATTAGTCAGCGGGCCTGTCCCACGCCGACACGTGGTGCCGACTAAATTAAAAAAAAACTCTAATATTTCTTATAAATACACAACCACCTCTACCCAAATTCACACCTCTCTTCTACACACCATCTTCTATTCTTATCTCCTTTTGCTCTAATTTTTCCACATCGTTACCCTAATGGCCGACCCCTCCAACATCGAATTCGATTGGATGACTTCAGCCTTAAGGACTCGGTGCACACGGAAGAAGAGCTGACATGCCACATAGAATACTACTCCTCTCTCCTCCACCCGACCCAATCAATGCCCTCACAATTCAACCCTCTCCAACATTAGCAATGGCCACAATCGCATTTGCGTTTAGAATCAATGCCAATTTTTGTTTTTGTTTTTGAACACTACTTCTGAAGGAAGTAGTCAGCTATCAAACGTTCATAACCTTCATCACGCCCTCTGTTTCTAACAATTCGCGGTTATGGTTGAAGCGTAGCTACCTCAACCGCAATAGCGATTTTTATTTGTTGCTTAATTGTCTCTTTAATCTCTTAAGATATTTCTCCCAACAATTGCTCTGAATCGACCGATAGATCCGTGGAATGCAAGGATGAGTTGGGAGAAACATGGGAGTAGAAGGGGCACAAATGTGGTAGAAAAGGTGTGAAAAAATATTTGGAGAAAGTTTGTATTTGTAGGGTAAAAAATTGAATTTTAGGGGGTTAGGGGAAGAGGTAGTTGTTAGGGACAACATGGCAGTAGCGCACTGGTGCATTGACTAGCCATTGCGGCGACATGACAACAACGTATTGGTTGGAGCAAAGTAACCGTTGGTGCCACGTGTCCCCGAGAGTACGCTGCGCCACCCCCGGCTCAACAGCTCGATGTTGCGGGCGTAAATAAGCAACTACGTTGTCTTCACTATTTATTCACCTGTTCTACTATGCTAGTGTTGTAAGAACCGCCCCCGGTCGATCCGGTGAATTTTGGCGAAGTTTGACTTTCTGTCGGAAAAGTCAACTAAAGACTCCAGGAGTCGTTCGGGACCTTTCCAGGGCCCAAAAAGCTTAGCCCTCATCACGGTTAGCTTAGTTGGTCCATTTCCTTTCGTTTGACTGTAATGTTGGAGAAGTCAAATTTTGGTCAAACTCGAACTTTTTATCGACTAAATTGGATTAATTAGAGATGCTGGATTTTTTTAGCTAAGGACAAGTGGTCCCTACATGGACACTTGTCCCTTTTAGCTTGGAGGGGAAGAAAAGAGGTTCAAAGTACCCTTTTACCCCTCCCATTTGTCCTTAAGTGGATAGAAATCAAAAGGGCTTTTGGTCATTCAACACACTAGGTCATTTAAAGCAATTGGAAGACACAAATCAGCTCATTTCCCTTTTGCTGCAGCCGAAATTTGCTAAGGAGAGAAGAAGGGGAGAGCTTCATAACTTGAGCAAGAAGAAAGAGAGAAAATAGATCAACTTTGGCTCATTTCTTCACCATTTCCCTTCCAAAAGCTTCATATCTTCTTCAATTACTAATCCTAAAGGCGTGTACACTCTTAACTTCTCATTTCGATCTTTTTCTAGCTTTTATGGGTTTTGCTAGAACTAGTTGAGTTTGCTTCCTTGGTTGTTAGATGATGGTTTTAGTGAAGAATTAGTGAAGAATAGGTTGGTTTTTGTTGTGTGTGTTGAAGCTTTGTTGGAACCCATTGAGGGTGTTGAAGTTTGGGCTTTGGATTGACTGGTTTTGAGGTTGGATGGTGCTGGAAATGGGGTTTTAGTGTTGGTTTTCGCAGAAAACGAGCTGGGGAAGAAGGAGAGAAGTTGTTCTGGTTCGGCACGAAAGGGGATCCGGAGAGGGTCAGGTACCGGCACGACACGCGGCGCGGAACGGGCCAGGTACCAGCACAATACGCGGCGCAGAACGACCCCGAATCTGGCACGGGACCCCGCACGGTCCGTGTCTGACTCCGGGCAAGTGCGTTGCGCGGTCCGTGTCTGGTTCCGGGCCGGTCCGTGACACGCCCCGAGTCTGATTTCGGGTCGGGCTGTGGTACGGGTCGGGTCGGATTTCGGGCCTGATTTCCAAAACTGTGGGCCATCCGACTTCGGCCTAGTTCGGGCCCAATTCGTTCCTTGGCCCTAGTGCTGTAATTAGAACGTTTTTTAGGTAGATTAATTTAAAGACCGTCTTTGTTTAGTTATTAATTTTAGTTGTTTGTGATCCAAGACCGTGGACCCGCGCTCGAGGAAAGAAGAAGACTTTGGGACCCGTGAGAAGACGAAGAGGAAGCTAGCCCTGACGTCAGCAGCTATGAGTATTTTTAGCTTTGGAGTTCGAGGTAGGGAAAGTACTAAACTCCTCTTTTAATTTAAAGAACGCTTTAGTATGCCTATAGGATAATAATAACTGGAAAGGTCCTAGTTTGCATATAGGATGTGATTCACTAGAATAATCGTTTTTCAATTACAATAATAACCGGACGAGTCTAATATGCATATAGGATGTGATTCACTAGTTTAATCGCTTTCAATACTTGGGAAATTGATGTGCTGGTAGAATGGCCATGACGAGCCTTAGGATTGTTTGTGTTTATGTTCGATTGCCTCACATGCCGTGCTTGCTTAGTCTTTAGGTTCTGATAAGAGTCAAACTAAACTAGATAAATTGTGATGTTTGTGTTATGCATTGTTGATCCGTATTATGATTGATTGAATGAATGTTTGAATGTAAATTGGTTGTGCCAAATGGTATGATCGGGTGAGTGATAGATCGATGAGACGTGGTTGGTAAGTATGCGGTAAGTGTGATTGTTAATGTGAGTGCTTTGTGGCGTGTTGTGGTAAGACGGTGAGTTGCTAAGCTATGATTGTGCTATGACTGTTCGGTTTATTACTCTCTTGTGTGTGATCTAAGAGGAGTTGTGTTCCGGTATGGTACCTACACCGAGGAGGTATGCCGGTGTGGGGTAGTACCTAGGCCGATGATTTGTGTTCCGGTAGGGTACCTACACCGAGTGGGCAGGCCAGTGTGGGGTAGTACTTAAGCCGATGGATTGTGTTCAACCCGATGTGAATCCCGGGAAGACGTCCAGGCCGAAGGGAATTCCGGTACGACGCGAGATTATTTATCTTGCGGGGATGGTTACTTGTTGCTTCACCCCGAGTGTATGCGTCCTGCGAGAGCATTCCCGGGAGATTATCTTGTTTCACCCCGATGATCTATGGTCCTTTGGGGACATTTCCGAGAATCCCGACGATATGTGTCCCTTCAGGGATGTTTCCGGTAGCCTCGATGTATGTGTCTCCTCTGGACCGAGGGGAAAGCCGACATGACACAATGTCCAATTGTGGATCGGAGCATTGTGGTTTAAATTATCGACGGACGTTTAAATGCTCTTTCTTTAGTTGTTTTATTACAGATTACACTGCCTTTCCTTGAACTTCTTGAGTTACTGTTTTACTTAAGCACTGAAATTCTTATTGTTTTCTATTTATAGCATCTCGTTGGTTAATCGTACTAATCATAACTGGTGGATAATTGTGCAGAGTCGGGTTTTATTTCTAAGTGGAGATTTCTGTTACTTTAAATATCTTTTTTCCCTACTGAGCGTAAGTTCACCACCCTTTCTTGTTTAGTGTTGTACAAGTTATCCTGTTGAGTAGGTCTTGTGGACATTTCTGGGCTCGGGAGCTCTTGGAGAGTCCGGGTGGAGTTGGTGTTAGAGACGTATTTTACCGTTGTATTGAACCTTGTTCTATTTTGTTATATTATGAGCTTTTGACTCGTAACATCAGTTTTGGATCTTGTTTTATCGAAGTTATTTGATTGGAACTAAATTTGGAGATTTAAATTTGTTTAAGTTTACTTTTATCCTTATTATTTAATGATTATTTTAATTCACTTCTCGAGTCCGGTCAAAACTGGATTTAGGGCGTGACAAGTGTTGTCGTTGTGCCACCTTTACTGCGCCACATCTTTTTTCTCCATTGTACATCCTCCAAGTGATTAAGATTATTTTTAATGGAGGGTGAAAGTGGTGTGAATTAGAAGGATGTATTCTAAAAAAAATGGTTTTTGACTGGATTTAGTGATTCCTTCTAGGGAAATTTCATTTTAAAACCCTGGCAAATTTTTATTTGCAGTTTAATACCCTAGCTTATTTTTTTGTATTTAATACCCTGACAAACTATTATTTTCAGTTTCATATCCAATCGTTAATTTTTCATTCAAAATGGATGGAAAATGGTCATGATCTTTGCACATGACCTTGTTTTGAAAAAAAATATCAAAAACACCCTTCAACATTTGACCTCTGAAAAAGATCCTCAAGAATAAATTAAATAAAAAAAATAATACTAATTAAAAAATTATTATTCATAAATATGTGAAGTATGTAAAATATTAGTTATAAAAAAAATCTGATTTTTGTTCAAATGTATAAATTTTATTTTTTGAATTATATAAAAATATGACTGTTAAAATATATAAAAACTGTTTTTTAAATAATATAAAATATAATTTTTTAAATATATAAAAACTGATTTTTAAAAATATTTTTTGAAATAAAATATAATTTTTTGAAATATATAAAAAAAATATGATTTTTTGTGGTAGGTTTTGAAAATTTGATTGGTCTTAGGGGGTATTTTGGACTTTTCATCTATTTTGGATGGAAAGTTAACGGTTGGGTATGAAACTGAAAATAATAGTTTTCTAGGGTATTAAAATGCAAAAAAAAAATTAGGGTATTAAACTGCAAATAAAAGTTTGTCAGGGTATCAAAATGAAAGTTTCCCTTCTTTCTATTAAGATCAAAGATTCAACACTTGATAATTTACCCACATTGGGATGACTTGCCAAGTAATACGTGGAAATTTACTCTGACTCGTTTGACTAAACTTCGAAATGGTATAAGATGAAGGAAGAATTGTGATTATTCATCTGAATTTACTTGACTAAATCACCATATGCATTCAAGATGATCTAATTTTATAGAAGTGATTGCCGTTCAAAAGATCCCATGCCGAGAGCTCATCCTTTAGCCAACCCTAGGGCTTTTGGCCGCTCTTGGCATCCTCTTTCCTGGGCCCCGCCCCGTCCACATACTACCGATTGATCACCACCAACTCTTCCTCCTTCTCCTCTGGTGACCAATCGGTCGCTACATGCGACGCCGCCTTCACCTCCTCTACCGCGAGCCTGTTCTCTACTTATGATGGATCTGTTAAGGTCCCAAATCTCCTTTGTCACCCCCCGGTCATCCAAGCTCATCGGATGCCCGACCCAAATTTCGACAACGAGGTCTTAGTGCACTCGATCACTCGAGACCTCCGTGAAAGGCCGCTCCAACCCCTTTACTAGACCTGGATACTGAAACCCTCGAGTGGTTTCATGGAGATTGGAATCAACGACCGTTAGCAACCAGTTAAAGCTCGAAGGCGACACTGTGTCGTCGTTGATCAACGATAGGAGCGCTTGCTGGCCCAAACAACCTGACGAGGTATGCTATGCAACCTCGCCGGGTCCAATGAGTACCATAGATGCTATTGAGAAGACACGTCCCGCCCGATGGGACATGGCACAAACTGATCCCAAGTCTTCTCTTTTTCTCAGGGACCGTCCTAGATGTCTACATCATCTCCACCTCCTCCTAAAGATCTCCACCGGAGAACCAGCGTGTTTGTTAGACAAAACAAGTCTATCCGAATCGAGCCAAAAAAAAGACTAGTAATAAGAATAATACGCCTTTATCGGAGAAAAGGATCCATCTCCTCAAAAATCATTTGGGATAGCCAAACATTTAGTCACAGGATTAGCGCCTCTAGTCTGTATGAACTCTGGGGCTGTGTGCCGTGTTCTTTGCTTTTCATTATTAATCTTTATATCACTTAACGTTAATTAATAAAATTATCGATTATGTTTTTAAAGAAGATATATAGGTTTTAATTATTTTAAAAGATAAAACATCGTTAATTTTCAAAAGCTCGATGCCCATATCAGTAATTTTGCATTTATGTAAAAAAAAAATTAATCAATGAATGAGAGTTGAATCAGTTGAGAGTCAAAGCTCCTTTCCAGTCAGTTAGGTTTTCCGACCCCGTCCCGCCGACCGCCGCCGCCACCACCACCGGCTTTCTCCGGTTAGTCTCTATCACGTGAAATCCAATTTCCCGAGTATGATTGATGGTTCCTAATCCGTACACATTCATGCTTCCTCCAACCATTTTTTATGCCCTTTCCACTAAGCAAGGCCTCAAGTTGGCTACCCAATCACTTAGGTCTCCTATAATTTTTCATTCTTCATACATCTGTCTTGCAAGTTCATACACTGTATGTGTATGTTCATCATTATTTGCTGTCGTTTTTGTTTAGGTTGCTGAATTATTTTAAACAAAAGGAGTTGCTCATAGAATAGCAAAAAGTAGAATTGAGCTATTACATCAATATGTGTAAACATTATATTTTCATATGCTTTTATCTGTTGTAATTCTTCCCTAGAAATTCATCACACCATTTTATTTTTACTTTTAGTGTACTATGGAAGAATGGAAGTGGACACTTGCAATTTTGCAAAAAGCCAGAATTATCTCCACTTGAGTCTTCTTTATGGAATGCAATAAATTTGCAGGGAAAACAATGTAAATCAGTGTGATTTTTGCATATATCAATAGTTTGTTTTATTTTGCTTATTTATCTCCATATGCATGTGTAAAATGTTTTAGCTGTATTTTAATATGATTTTATCTGTTCAAGTTCTTCCCCAGAAATTTACCGTGCCAACAAAGTAATTTAGGTACTTGCAATGTATTATGGAGGAATGAAAGTGGACATTTGTATATAGAGTTGTTTTGTTCTGTAGTTCACTTCTGAATGTTTAATATGTTTTCTGGATTTCTTGAAGGTAATGCCACCACATTTCTCCAGCTCTCTTTCAAAGTGCAACACGGGAAAGAAAGTTCTACTCTTGTAATATACTGTCAGAAATCATAAGAATGTCCCTTCGTGCTCGAGAATATGAAGATGATCTCCATAGCATCAAAAGTGAAGTCAGCAGCTTCTCCGATGAGGACATGGAAGCCTCAAGGCATGCTTGTATGGTCACTAGCACTGACCCGGTTGCTGCCACTGCATCTGAGTCTGATGCAGAGAGTGACGAAGAAGATGATCTGGAGCTGCTTCGGAGAATTCAGAAGCGTTTCTCTCTCTCCTTTGATATGAGCCATCCCCTGCCACATGTGCTTCCACCAGCTGTGTCTATTTCTGTTGACAATGACGAGGATGATTTTGAAACTTTCCGTGCCATTCAGAGGCGGTTTGCATCTTATGATACCAGTAAGTTTCCTCCTATGAATATCAGCATACGCATATTGCTGGGTTTGATACAATTGCACACTTTCTTATTTAAAAAAACACCATTATTTTCATGCCTCTTCATCTTGGCAAGTTGAGGTAAACATACAAAATAAGCTTTTGGTAGCTTTAATAAGCACTTGGGTGTTTTTTTCTATATATTTGAGAACAGTTTCTACTTTTAAAGAATTTGCGAATTTTCAACCAAATGTGTCCTTTTTCTTCAATTCACATCACACGTCTCCTGTAGTTGTGATTTTGTATTGCATGCATTTATATCATCCATCGTGAGTGATGTTGGTAAAAATAATAATAATATTTGAGATGCACTTGAGTGTAAAGCTTCACATAGGAGCATTTTTCTCAGTTATGTGATTTCTTCTGTCTCCTTTTGGACTCTCATTTGCTTTCTAGTTTTATGCATTTTTTTTGCAATCCTGTCTTCAATGCTTCTTAATTAACACATTGTGCCTTTTCTTTCAAAATATGTGAAAACAGATACTTTAAGTAATAACTTTGAGAATTTGTTAGAGACATCCGGGCGGGTGCCTGCCCTTACCAAAGCCTTAGAGGACACTTACAATGATTTGTCCACTGATACAAGTAAGGCCTTTGAAAGTTTTCATGATAATGAAGTATGTTGTATTACCACTGATTTAGTTATTAACAATGTTGTCAGTCCAATATTCTCGTGTCCTTGAATCTTCACAGGCATTCTTCGATGCTATTAAGAAGAACAGATCCACGCAGAAGTTCATTCGGAGTAAACTGATTCAGACTGGCGCTAGAATCAAGAAGAACGGGAATTTAATAGAGCGTGTCAAAATCCTAAAAGTTTTTCAGGCTACTTGCAGAAGACGAACTGGGGTAGCATTATCCAGAAAGAAGGATCCACGAGCCCAATTGATTTCTGCACAGAAGCTGCAGACTTCAAATAACTCAAAGGTAATCTCCATAGCTCTTTTCAGTTGATGGTTTTCTTACATGAGTACTAAACAATAGTTGGTGCCTACATCAAATTTTATCGACTTTGATATTGATAATCAGAGCCTCTACTGCCTTATTGTTCTGTACATTAGAACGAAAAAAATATAGATAAAACCAAACATTTTCTATACTAAGTATATGTCAGTATAATGTGCTCTAAATTAGTGAATATGATATCTTTCTTCAACATCTTGGTAAACTTACATGTTCTGTCTCGATAGGTAGACAAACTATTTGCTTTTCTTCTAACAGGAACCAAATATGTTTTATTTATATCTTTAATTTTACCGAGTAACAGATAATGTACATCATTTAATTTTAGCGGGTGTATTATGTTTATTCAACATCTTGGTAAGCTTACTTGTTCTGTTCTGGATGAGTAGACCCACTATTTGCTTTTCTTCTAATAAGAACCAATTATGTTTTATGTGTAACTTTTAATTTTACCAAGGAACAGCTTATATACATGATTTTAAATAGCAAAACCACTCTACACAATGCATTCAAGACTCACTCTGCGACCACTGTGTATGATACACCTAAAGATGGCATGCTAGTTCAGTTTCCTGTAGATTTACCGTAAGGCAATGTTAATGAAATAATATGCTCATAACGTCTCTCATAGGTGAGGCAGATTCACCTAGCTCCAATCTTAATGGATAAGTCAATCTACCTCTCATTCCTTGCCAATGAAGCCAATAACTTCACTTGTAGCATAGTTTATTGTTCTGTCCATGAGGCAATATTGGTTGCCTCTGCATGTTGGTCCTTAACTTATCCCTTAAGGTACAAGGTTGTCTTCATACGCACAAATTTATATATTTAGGATAGTTTGCATGTTCTTTTTATATTCATGATGGTGATTATCCTTGGTGCTTACAGATGGATGACGAGAAGGTCTCTGCTATGTACTGTGGTCCAGCAGAAAATTCTCGTGTTGGTGATTGTAGAATGGCACTGAGAAAATACTCTCAGTCCTTGGATCGGAAAAAATGGTCTGATGCAGAGAGGGAGAGTCTTGGGAAGGGAATAAAACAACAATTTCATGAAATGATACTAAAAATTTCAACGGATCGGTTGAGGTACATTTGACGAGCTTTTCGTGGTTGGTTTCTCCTTTGAATTGCACCTTCAACCTAGGAATGTAGGGTTGTACAATGTGCTCATTTTTCTTAGTCCCTAAGTTTTGTGTTACAGCTTTATGCACAGTTTGCAAATTTTTGTTATGGAATATGCCTGTATTTTTTATTTTTTCATTACCTTGAAAAACAAAAGAACATCCAGTGTTTTTAAATTTTAATTTATAATCTTAGTATGACATATATTAAAAGGCACGTAACATAGGAAATGAGCAAAACTTTGTATTATGGGATCCATGATTCTAAGACTGCATTTAGTTTTAATTCATTGTTCTTGAGCCATTTGTAATTCAATTGTCTTGTGAGTGTGAATATAACATTTTAAAAGTGATTTTCTTTATATTTTTATTTGACAGTTTTTCAGATGGATCTACTTTAGATGATATTCTTGCATCAATAAAAAATCATGAAATCACTTCAGAACAGATTCCACAAATATTCCCTAAGGTAAATTGGGACCAACTAGCTTACACACATGTGGCCAATCGATCTGGTGCAGAATGCGAAGCAAGGTAAGTAATTGAAATAATGTAATTTTACAGCTCTCCTCGTTGATTTGAAAGAATATATCGTACATTTCTCTATTGTGTAGTGATGGAATTTTGAATAACCATTTCCTTTCATGTTTTCGTTAATTATGTTGCTCGAGGACATATTGTGTTGGTGATAATTTGACTATTACCTTTGTAGTGAAAGGTATCTCTTTTATGTTCGGTACATGGGAGCATGTGAATGATCACAGACATCTTGTACCTACGAGAGGTTCAGCTTGTCTTTGTTTGAAATTATGTTGAGAAATACCATGGACTTATTTGTAATTTTGTATATTGCAAATGATCAAGGCATTGTTGATCGTTGGGCATATTGTTTCTTTACTAATAGTTGTGAATATGTTTGTGGTGCTTGTTCTGTTGACCCTCATTTATGGACATTTTCTCTAAGTTTATGTGGTTAATTCTCTCGTAGGTGGTTGAATTGTGAAGATCCTTTGGTAAACCATAGTCCATGGACTCCTCAAGAGGATAAGGACCTTTTGCTCATCATCCAAGAGGTTGGGGTGGGTAACTGGTTTGACATTGCAGAATCCTTGAAGGCAAACAGGACTCCGTTTCAGTGCCTTGCACGCTATCAAAGGAGTTTAAACTGTAGCATACTGAAGAAGGAGTGGAGCAAGAAAGAGGATGATCAACTCCGCATTGCCGTTGAAACTTTTGGCGAGAGAGATTGGCAGAATGTTGCCTCTTCTTTGCAAGGACGGACTGGTACTCAATGCTCTAATAGGTCAGATAACTTTCTCCAAGCTCAAACTCTATTTTTATAATGGGCCATCTACTTTTTCCTTAGTTTTGTGCTAATATTGTGAGCCTCGGTCTGAGTATGTAATTCTGGTGTACACGGGCGGTTTTCTTCTTTTGAATTCTTTTTAATAAAAAAGTTGAGTTTATGTTCCTTAACAGTTGTATAAGTTCTATCTCTTAAATATGTTGGACTGACATGGGAAGCTGTATTTTGCAGATGGCTGAAGTCCCTTCACCCGACGAGGCAAAAGGTAGGAAGGTGGGCCCCGGATGAAGACAAGCGCCTGAAAGTGGCTGTGATGCTCTTCGGGCCTAAAAATTGGAACAAAATAGCTGAATTTGTGCCGGGTCGAACCCAAGTACAATGTAGAGAGAGGTGTTGTAGAACGATTTTGAATCGAGTAGTTGATGTGAGTCATATGACAACTCTTAAATGTTTTATTCTGGTTGCAGGTGGGTCAATTCCTTAGATCCCTCCTTAAAATTGGGTCATTGGACCATAGAAGAGGACTCAAAGTTGAGAGCAGCAGTTTTGGAACATGGATATTGCTGGTCTAAAGTTGCTGCATGTGTTCCTCCACGTACTGATAATCAGTGCCTAAGGTATGTAGTTATGTGTCTGAATTATTTCCCCTTCTTCCATCTGTCATACAGCTTGTACATGCTGTAATCAGGAGGTGGAAGGTGTTGCTTCCTGATGAAGTTTCTCTGCACCAAGCAGCTAAAAAAATACGAAAGGCTGTTTTGATAGGAAACTTTGTAGAGCGGAAGGCAGAGCGTCCTTCTCTTGATCCTACAGATTTTCTCCCATTATCAACAAGTTCGTTAGCCGATCCTAAACCTGTAAAGTCCCTTACGAAATGCAAGAGGAAATCAAGGTACAAAGTCCATATCATTCCATCACATTTTGAATCCTCCTATTAGCAATTACTTTGATTAATGTACTGCATTGATTAGGTGCGGTGCCGGTCAAGAATCTGTCAAGGAAGAAGCAGCGTCTTGGTTAGTTGTCTGGACCTTCTATTTCAACTTTGACTTTGAGTGACCTAGAATAGATTTAGGTACTAAAACTAATTGGTGTTTGGTTGATCTATCAGCAAGCTTATCAACAAATTTAGTAATTTAGGATCTGTAGTCTCATATTGAGGTTAAGAATAGGTTCTTCATAATGGCTGAACACATAGAAGCATCATGATTATCATTCACAAATAACCTTTGACACCCACTTTTGGAGCCCAACAAGAGAATTTGGAATAACACTAGTTATCTAACCTGTTAATAGAAGTCGGACTAGCTGCTCAATCGTTGCACAAGACTTGACATCCTTCCACTGGCTGACTAAACTGAAATGTCCTAATGTGATTATATATCACTTTGAACTTGTAGGGTGCTTAGCCGTAGAAGAAAACCTGTTTCCAGATACCATTTAAAATTTGTAAATGGGCTACTCTAAATATCTTCATTCAGGGAGAAAATGACTTGTAGTAAGCATGGTTGTAAAAATCGGCCTAGGCGCCCGCCTAGGCGCCAAATACTGATAAAACGCCACGACCTGGACGGGTCGGGCGGACTAAAGCGGGAAGCCGACTAATGCCCGATTAAGCGGGTCAGGCGCCATCTAGGCGGGCCAGGTAGCGCCTAGGCGGGCCAGGCGGCCCAATTAAACGGGCCCAACTACATGTTTTGCCTGACATGCTTAATGGTCTTTGGTTTTAATTTTGTACACTTCCTTCCGTTCCTTTTATAACCAAAACTATGAGCTTGTTTTTTTCATTTTACCGGTGTGGGATATTTTGTCAATAGTCTCATTCCGTTGTCTTTTAATTTTTAAATATACAAAGAAAACAATCCTTCACAGTTCCTTCATTTTGTTTTTTAGATTGATCTATTCAGTGCACTCATATTTACATCAACATCTTTAATATTTATATTTAAAGTTAAAAAAGGATATAAATATAATTGATCAAATAATTTTTAAAAAAAGAAAAAGAACATATGAATTATAATTGGTTAAATATAGTTTTTTAAAATAAAAAAAAAGACATTAGGACATTACTGGTTGGGAAGTATATGGTCTTTCAAATGTTAAATTCAAATATGAATTATTTTTATAAAAAAATATTTCAAATATGAATTTGGTTGTTTATAATATAAATTGTAATCGTTAATTATTTTGTAATACTATATAGTAATTGTTAATTATTTTTTTAGTTGTTAATTGTTTTGTAATCTTAGAAAATAATATTTTTAAGTATATTAAAAATAGTTTATTTTAATTTTTTTTTATCATACATGTCTAATATATATGTTATCAATAATTAAAATAATAATAATAATAAAATCCGCCTAGGCCCCGACTAGTCCCCGCCTAGCGCCTAGAGGTCCTCACCGCCCGACTAGCGCCTAGCGCCTTTTACAACCTTGGTAGTAAGCATTATATATAGGTTGCTGTAAAACCATCGGTCATGTGGATTAGAAGTACTCTTTGATTATTTTTGCTTGAAAGATCATTGTGTATTTATTACTGTCTTGCGGAATGCAGTACCCTTTCTAGACCAAGCAAATTCAAGATGGATACAAACGTGGCCAAGATATGTTTGGAGGAAGTCCCAGGGATAACTAACAACGTTATGTATGGAAAAAACAAATCTATTGAGCCTGCTACTAAAAGGAAGAGAAAATGTAACTCACTTGCAAAGAAGGGAAAGTGCAGTGAACAAGATATGGATACTCAAAATGCTGTGTTACCGACCAATTGTCATGGTGCTGAAACATCAGAGAAGATGAAAAGAGGTTGTGAGCAACAACCTTCAAGGAGGAATACGAGTATTGTGGAACCATGTGGCCTCATGCGTCCTGAATTATCTTCAAGAACTAATGATGTGAAACCTGAGCTTTCTTCTTGTCCTCAATCAACTCCACTGACCATAACCAAAGGTGGAGAGGTCAAAACAACTGTTAGGGATGGTATTGCTGGGAAAAAGAGTGACCCCAAAAGGAAAACATGCAGGAAACTACCTAATAGTATATTGTCAATTCCTGAAAGCTTTTGGATGTAGTAATAGATGATTAAAATGGTGGAGCAATACACGGGGAATGGCAGAGCAGCCACGGTAAGTGTAAGGAGTAGAAATGAGCCAGTTTAAGGAGGATTGATTACTTGATGATAATGGGGATTCCTATATTTCTATTGCTAGCTTGTTCAGTTCATGCTCTTCAGTCTTGGCCTCAATAAGTATGTCAGATTAAATTTGATGACCGAGAAACAGAACTTCAGTTTTGATTTGCTGCCTTGGTTGTGGAATTGGATTACCAAAGAGTAAATTTTTTTTTTCACTTCAATTTTTGTAATTTATTTGGACAGTCCAATTCAATTGAACAAGTGTTTATTATAGATCAATAGTGGCAGGAAATGAGCAGAGCACGCCATATCAGAGTGTTGAGGGGAAGGACGAAGAGGGGACAGACCAAAGTAGCTATCCCTTTTCGTTTGATTTGTCCTCGTCATCTTTTTGCATCTTCCCAAACAACGAATATTTGGAGTTGGATGACTGTGCTTATTGACAGAACTTGCCATATACTTACATTTGATATTGTAACATTGAGAAAAACACACTTGATATTCTCAAGTATGTGGTTGGTGAGTTTCTGTTCTGGTATGGTTGTTAAGCAATATTTTATTGCTATGTGTGCTTATTCGAAAGGTTTATGTAAAATACAACATTCATTTTTAGAAATATAGTGTTTGATTTTATTTTGCTCAAAAAGAAATAAATGTATTAACAAAGTAACGACCCAAGCCGTCGCTTATGCTGTTGTCGTCCAAGCTTTTCACCATCAAGATGATGCACGTGATGCTCTCCTCTTCGTATTCGTGCAGACTCAGACTACCACACGATCTTCGCGTGTTTCATGGTCTGTTTTTTAGAAGTCATGCTTTTTTCCATAGCACCTCCAATATCAACGCTATTGTACACGAATGCTGGGGTATTTTCAGAGACGATCCACGATTATTTGTTGCAGTGGTTCTCTCCCCCCGCCTCCGAGTCTTAGACCTATTGTGGTTAAAGGATGGGACATCTCCAAAGGTGATCCACGACTACCTGTTGTAGTGGTTCCCTTATCCTCACCTCCGAGTCTCAACGTCGTTCTATTCGAAGGTTGGACGTCATTCTTATCACCGAAGTCGACTGGGGTTCGATATCAGGTGTCTTTGTTAGCCCATGAGGCACTAGCAAGGGAGCGAGACATCAGGGAAGAGAAGCGTCTCGCCCCCTTCACAATTGGTTGTTGCTTATCATCCTCCTCCATCAGTCCTAAAGTTCCCTCCCTAAACTACGCTCAATCACCTAGGTAGTTAGCGGACCTCATGTGAGGCTCCACAAACATTCATGTGCATATGGTTGGCCTCAGGTCGAACGAGATATGTGTTCTTGCTTTATGGTTTTGTTACCTTTTGATTAATACTTAGATATTTCAACATCAACCGACTCTACCTTAGTTATACTTAGAGGATTAGTTGTAGGATTAACTACGGATGATCTACTCTCCTACTATTCTTTTCTGACTACATTTAAATTTTAATAAAGTTGTTCATTTTGCTAAAAAACGAAAAAGAACCAAGAAACTCAACAAGAGCAGGGTTTCAAGTAAAAAATAACAGCAAAAAGGAGATTAATACAATCGCGTGACCCCAAGAGGATAAGGAATCCCGCTATCATGATGAGAACTCAAAACTATTTTGATGAAGTCTTCTTCAGCCAAAACTTTACAGTAGAATTACCCAGTAAGGATGTAATCTCAAACCAAGTTTTCGTTTGTAACTCACCGTTTGAGACTTCAGAGATTGGGTGAGAAAAAATTTCGGGTCTTATGGTGAGATTCAATTCTATTCGGTTCTTCGTTGTCCAAATAGAGGAAGGCGTTGCTTTGGTTTTATTACTTTCACGTCTGACTCTGCAGTGTCCCAGACAATGGCTAATTTGATTGTCTAAAAAATAAATTACTATATACTATATACTCCCAGTGGGTTTGGCTCGGCCTCCGTCAGGCCGGACTCGTAGTGGTATTCAGACCATTGATAAACAAAGCATCCTCGTGCCAGTGACTGCTTGCTGCAATGATCCAGCCACATCTCAAGATCCACTTGTTTTGCGGGCCGGTATCGTAGATGCAGATGAGGCTCGATTATCTCTTAAGCTGATTTTGAATTCAGACGTTCCGAAACAGGTGAGGGTGGAGCTACGTGAGTTCTTGTCACCGACTTAGGCACATGGACCTAATGGGCCTCTTTCAGCTGGCTCAACTGTCCCTTTGGTTGCTTAGGTCGGGCCGTAAGCCCTACCAAGTTTGGGGCTCAGTTTGGGCCTGGTGTCGAGCAGAAGCATGTGCAACCTGTTAATAAAGTTGTTGTGGGATAAGAGACGGAGACATGTGTTTTTGCAGCGTCATCGTCTTAGGCCCAAGACGTTGGGCTTCCTATCCTTGGGTCCGATCTAGCTTCTGTGGTACCGGCTCAGTCCCATGAGAAGTGGTGGTGGGCTCAACCCTAAGCAGGTTGTGGCAGTTGGGTCAGGTGTTGGGCCTGTTTTGAAGAATTTGAGAGGTCCAAGCTCTAGTTCAGGATGCTTAGCTGCATCGGGAGGTGGCTGTTAGGTCCCAAGGAATCAATCTAGAGGGGGGGGGGGTGAATAGATTGATTACAAAATATAGCAACTTAAAAATAAATTCGGAAATTTAAACAACAAGCAAAGATAACAAGATAGAGAAAGCCAACACAAGATTTACGTGGTTCACAACTCTCCTTAGAGTTGCTACGTCCACACTAAAGAACTCACTTAGAGTTCGGCATTTTACTAACTTATAGTAAATGTTACAAAATCTCATAAGAACTAATCTTGCAAGTTACAACACCAAATGGGAAGCAAGAACAAATCTTGCAACCACTACAACACTTTGCAAGAACAAATCTTGCAACCAACTACAACACCCTTTTCTAGCCTACAAGGCCAATTACAATCGAAGATATTGAGGTCAACTCACCAAGAGTCAACAATACAATGTGTTTAATCTTATATAAAATAAACACAATGCCTCAATTAAGATCAAGATATAAAGATGAAGTACAAGCAAGCTATATATGATTTCAAGATAAGTAAGGCTTAGCTCAAGATGATTTTGAGAGAAGAGGATTTCAAAATAGTTTACAAAGAGAGCATAACAAGTTCAAGAAGAGATATAACAATAAGAATATATGTTTTTCAAAGATCAAAAGATATGAAACTATTAGTTTATGACTTTGAAAACAATTTCTTGAACAAAGAAGAATATAACTCTCAAGATGATTTTTCTCTCAAAGATGAAGAAGAACTTTGTGCTTAATTTTTGTAGAGAAAGAGTAGAAGTGTTGTGTCTTCAAATGAAGAAACAAATGAGGGCTTTTATAGAAAAAAAACTTGGCACTTGATAATTAAAAAAAAAAAGAGTTGTTGGAAGAAATACTTGAGTGCAAAGTCAAGTGGCATATCTTGACAAGAAATGTCCTCAACACATTTCAAGATTGAAATGATGACTTCTCTCTTTTCAAAATCAATTTGAATGAATAAAAAAAGAATAAATAATCAAGAGAAATCAGATTTTTGAATAAGGGAAGAAGGATTGAGTGATGAGCTAGCCAAACCATATCTTAATGATCATACTTACAAGAATCCTATTGGTAGGACTTGAACCCTTTCAAAGTAGACATTTTGAATCTTCCATAGCCTTCCTTGATCATCATTGAAGGTCTGAAAATGTCCTTGGAGATTTAAATTTCGTGCACAACTTCATTGGACACAAGTAGATGATGAGCATGCTTGCTGCCAGAAATTTCAGCTTTGACCTTTGCTTGTTCAAATGAGCATAACTTTTTACAAAAGAATCCAAATCAAGTAAGGTCAGTTGGGTTAGAAAATAGACTCATATATCTTTCCAATGGTATAGCATAGGCATATTATTACCTGGTAGATAATCCCAGTTTAATCAAGAAAGACAATCAAGAAAATCTGCTTTACCTGTTCTGGCAGATTTGATGTCTACTCACCTTTCCGTCCATTACTCTCTGATGGAGTACCCAAATGGAGAACCAATTTGATCATTAAAAAGTATACTCACAGAGGTTTCTAAAACATCAAATAAATCGTAATTTGATAAAGAAATGAATTTGATATGATTTTTCAAAGTTACCTCAAATGCAACCAAAGTTGCTGTCTTGAAAAAAATCCGAAAATCACATGTATAAAAAATATAAGAACTTTTGTAAAATGAGTTTGATTTGAAACAATAAACATATGGAAGAGTTATTTGATCTTGAATAGATATATGTATACTTGTCATCATCAAAACACATAGATTATTATGTTGACACAAGGTCACAACAGTGGCCAGGATGAGGGTAGTCAGGAGAAGGACACCTTTCTCAAACCCCCGAAACGCAAAAGTCGGCATCCAAAACACTTTTTGGATTATTACACTGCTACGTCTAAGCAAAGAGCACGTTCTTAGAGTTTTGAAAGAATCGTCAATTCTGAACACGGGTCGCGCAAGTTCGTAAAGCTTATAAAAATCAACATGTTCAAGCGAAGGCTAACAATGATATTTCAGAAGATGATGATTGGGTCACCGATGAGGGTTGAGTTTGTTTCGGGACTTGACCTCTTTGTTTTCGGTTCGTTTTTGAAGACATGTTGTCCAAACGGTTTAAGACTTTTTCCCTTTTTGAGGTCCCGTTATTGAGCTCTTCTTGTAATCATTTTCTTGGTGTTTGTCCCCTTAAAAATTTTCTGCTCGAAGAGCACTCTTTTCTAATAAAAAAATGCGCTTATAAAAAAAATAATCGCTTAGTGAACCTCCCCACAGATTAAGGACATGAGTTGGAGGCTTATTCTTCCCATAGTCTTGGTCCATACGATGTTATCCCCTCAAACTAGGAAAGGTAGGAGACGATATCCACATGAATCGGTTCGAGAAACACGTCTACACAACAACCCGTCTATCTACCGACGTATCAAGCGTGTGAACAAGAGCCAAACTCCTGAACGACTGTGATGACGACAAAAAGTTGTATCCAAAACTAATTAATAAATATACGAAGATAACCGGTATTAAGGAGTTGACAAATTTTAATTTTTTATATCCTCGATATACATGGTTAATATTGTAGCACATCCGGTTAGTTTCAATTTGCAGTATTATGAGTTTGGATCAGAACTAGCATGAAAAATTAGTAGTGATTCAAATAGTAATTGTGCATTTGAGTTTTTTTTCAACAATGAAAATTTCATTTCTTAGCTTCAAAACCTTATCACAATTTCAAGCAAACTACAAAATCAAAACCACATAAATATAGATGTCGAATATGCACTGAGAGTGCCAGGGATCATAGCTGTTAAATTTATTAACGTTGAACCTAATCGAGATAACAAGAATTAACAGAACTTCAATCGTCCAAACATCCTATTCATTCCCTAAGAGCATCTTGAACATTGGTGGTAAAGCTGGCGTTTCGTCGCTGACGGGAAGCAAAACATCGGCGTTTTATTGGCGTGTTACCGATGATGAGCCGGCGTTTTGCTGCTTACAGTAACTGTTGACGCTGACTCAATCATCAACACTAACCGCCGACGCCAACAACTAGAAAAGAGTCTTTTATTTTTTTTGTCTTGTTTTAATTCTTTCTTTTATACCTTATTTTTATTTTTTATATAAATTCTTTTATTAAGTTTTATATACACTTTTATTAATTCTTTTTAATTCTTTTATTAACTATTTTTTATTTTAAAGAATTTTCATTAATATTTTTTTTACTAATTTTTTATTAACTTCATATACTTTTGTTTAATTTTAATTGTTTTTTGTTCATTCTTTTCATTTATCAACTTCTTTTATATATTTTTAAGAGTTTTTATTAATGGAGTTATTATTTTTACTAACTTCTTTTGTGTGTAATGTGTTTTTTTAATAAAAATATTTTTTTAATATTAATTTATTCGAACAATCAGCAACGAACATCCAATAGAAAAAATAATATTGGAGGTTGTTGATTGGTTAAAAAATGACTGAAATATTATTTTTTAATCGAACAATCAGTACGAACAGTCAGTACCAACATGTTAACTTTAGGGCATCCACAGTCATACAGCCGGTTGTTGGCGGGGAGGTGCTGAAGGGGAGAATAAAAAATTATTTTTTGTTGGCTTATAGTCAGCTCTCCAGCCAATACCCTACAATGCTAACCCTTTTTGTTAGTTTGTGGTAACCCTTTTTGTTCCCATCCGGCGGTGAGAAGAGGCGAGGAGCTCCCAACCATCCCTTCCCGCCAGTTCCCAATCAGTTTTTCGCCGGTCATTACTCCCCGTCAGCTCCCAGCCAACCACTGTGAATGCCCTTAGATGCTCTAAACTTATACATTTTTTTTTGTTGAAGAAGCAAAAAAGTGAATCAAACACAGAAGGAAACATGATAATTTGTTGTTGGCCGGAGAAAGAAAACGTGGATGTATGATGGATGTTGATAGTTTTGCAAAATATATAATCTATAAATAACGCAACAGCGCTCATGGGTTTGCTGTAAACACCAAGCTTTTGCAGAACAATGTCTATATCGGTCAACATCTTCCCTAACTCATCATCACTCCATGTCACCATCCATCTTCATACCATATCATATATCATATATATATATACTCCTTTTTTCCCTTTCTTATTGTCTTTCATTTTGGTTTCTTCGCTTTATGTTAAGTCAAAGATATATAATTCAACAAAATTAACTAACCTAGCTCAAGTAAAACTAGAATAATTATTACATAAACAAGCTGAGATGAATATAAAAACTTTAGAATATATATCAATTAAACGCTATCAATTTGAAGTAGGTATTTGTAATTTACACTATAAATTATTATCTACATATATGTATTATAAACTTTCTTTAAATATTTATAGATGATAAAACTACACGACAGTAGTATTTTGACTTGGAATAAATAAACAAGTATGGCATAGTTGTTAATTTTGTATGTAAGAGCTTATAAACAGCTTTTGCAGGTATCAGAACTGACAACTGACATGGACATAGAAAAGATGAAAAAGGAGGCTCCATACTTTTCAAAAAGGAATAAAATTTTGGTGCTCAATGCAATCGGATCATGTATCAAAGGAAAACAATGTTCACACATTATAATATTAATTAAGGGCTAATTATATAGATCTATCTTGAACTATGCAAGTTTAACGAATAAATATTTTAATTTTTTTTTGTAATAACTAATAAGTACGTGTTTCGAACTAACAGTTTGTAACAAATTGCAACATATCATTCGATTTTCATTCATTTTTTTAGAAATTTTGAAATTACCCTTCATGCCACAACCCTAAATCTCCCTTCAACCCTAAAAAATAGATAGAGAAATAGATTTTATTAAAAACTGTTAGGTCGGAGTACATATTCAATACAATTTTTTTAGGAGATTTATCCGTTAAATGTATATAGTTTGGAATAGGTCAATGTAATTAACCATAATATTTTTTTAACTAAAAAGATGCAATTTTGTAAATTTAGAGTTTAACTACAACTAAGTGCATCAGGAAGGAATTTCTGATCACGAAGAACAGACATAGAACATAAACTGTTCGCTATTCTTTGAACAATATAACCGTCACTAACGGTATGGATGAAAAGCCATATAGGCCAACTATAAGTAAAAGGTACTGAGGAACATGCTCAAGGTGTGGCCGAGTCGGCGCTCAATTCCCTGAAGAGGACCCATATCGTCTGGTTGAAAACTTAACCTATGTTCATTAGTATTGAAGGAAGGACTGGATTGTATCAGAGATCCCTTCTAGCAATCATCCCTGAATCCCTTGGTTGGACTCATCTCTCTTGGCAATGTTGTTTCCCAGCCCTCGCCTCTGAGTCCTTGTGTAAAAGCTCTGAATCTTCGTTCGTTAATCATTAATCTTGCAAAGAGGAACAAAACAGGTAAAGTAAACCAAAACCAATCGATCATCATATCCCAGACTCGGGATAGAGATCGAGAAAGAGGTCTCGGTGGAGGTCAAGGAGGTGGATACACCGATGGCGGCTTCAATGGAGGCCGGGGCCTCGGCGTGGGCAAAGTCAAATCGATCGGGGGGTCACTCGACGAAAAGCTTGGGGTCGCAAGTAGGGGTTGAATCGGTGTAACAAGAGCGCTACCCAATTACGAGCCCGTGGTGGAGGTGGATTGACGGAGGATTGATCGTTATTACAACGGAGAAGGACCAGACCTTGATCAAGAATGACAACCATGCTATGGGCATAGAAACCCTAACAAAAAGAGAAATCATTGACATAACCCTAATATTAATATATGTGAAGAAGATGATCAGAACTATTTATTTATGTATATGTACAAAGAGGGACAGGATTGGCATTGACATTGGGATGTGGATTGTTAACTTGTCCCGAGGCCATTACATATCTTCTTCGCAATCTCCTTTACCTCTCATATTTCCCTATCGCTGGGGCTCTTCCTGCCCCCCATAACCCCATTACATTACATTTTATATTACTTACATAATCTTACAATAATTAACCTGCGCTTTCAATTGCATCACCTCTTGCTAATTCACCTTGTCACTCTTGCAGAACTCCGCTTCACCTATGACAACAATTCATTAGGCGGTAAGGATTTGCTACTTCACCGATGGATACAATATTCATTAGAGAAGCGACTCCTTTTGTGTGATAAACAACGGCTTAGAGCATGTATCATTCTTCATTAGAAGTGTTTTATACCGTTCAGTGTAAACCAAAGAATTGTTCTTTGGATCGAAAAGACATTAGAAAACAGGTTGAGCAAGATCGTACTGGAAAACTCAAGTTTCAGCTTCGTCTAGGGATGGCAATGGGTAGGGTATGGGTCGGGTTTTGTGATACCCGTACCCTACCCGATTTTCATTCCCAATACCCGTACCCTACCCATACCCGGTCAATACCCAGTCAATACCCTACCCGATCTCTACCCGTTTGGGTCGGGTATTACCCTACCTGACTTGTTCATATGATATGTGGATTATAAGACAAAAAAATTGGGAACTAAGTAACCATTCCATTTAAATTTAAGTATCCAAAAAATGAAACTTAAGAAAATTTTCCACATCTCAAATCTCAACATACAACAATCCTAAAATCAAGAAGCAAACAAGTAAAAGTAATCATTTTCAAGTTTTTTCTTTTCGATAATCAATAAACTCAAATGAATTGTATGGTATTATGGACTTATGAGTTATGACCGTACAACTTTTTAATTTTAATTGACTTATTATTAGGTTTATAATTGTGAATTTATTTATTTATTTATATATATATACATATAAGATCGGGTAGGGTTCGGGGCGGGTAAGGCCAAACCCGTACACTACCCGTACCCGATCAATGTACCCGGTCAACGGGTAATACCCTACCCGGTTAAAAAAATACCCGTTCAATACCATACCCGATCGGGTAGGGTACGTCGGGTACCCGTCGGGTTCGGGTTATTTTGCCATCCCTAGCTTCGTCTCATGGAACCGACTCATGGATTACAATCCGTGATTGGACGAAGAATCGACTATGACTTCGGGAGCCGAGGTCTGGCGGGTTTTTCTTTTCTGTTTTTCTTTTGTTCTTTCTTGTTAGGAAAAGGTCTTACCTTTTGACTCTTCTTACTGGAACCCCTTTGTAATCGTTGTCTTTCATCCTGCTTCTTTTTGATTCAAGACATTCCGGTTCCTTTTTTTGGAATTGGTCTTATTAATAAATTTTTCAGTTTAACAAAAAAAAAATCATCCTTCACTATAGCTCATAGCAACCTCGACCCCATGGTTTCAGTTTCTTCTAAATATGTAAGTATTACAAATGAATTCATTGGGTATGATTTTGTAAGGAAATGTTATTAGCTAGTTATTATAATAGGTTGGTGAGTGTATTGGGTTGAGGTGATCTACAAGTAAGTTGGCAAGGAAAGAGACAGCATGTTCATGTTCTGGATTTATGTAAGCAAGGGTTAGAGGACAAAAGAAAAGCCATCATAATTCACAAGACTGCTTTTGATAGTAACACAGACACAGTCACAGTCACAGCCACAGCCACAAATGGGATGTTGATAGCAAACTAGCAAATCATAAGCAAGACATACATATATATTCATATATATACACCATGAGATTGAGTACTCACTACTCACTAGCTTCTTGTTATAATATATATATATATATATATAGTTTTTATCTATAAATGTGAATGATTGATGTATACTTGAATATTCTGTTGCCAAACCATTCACATTCACATTGATCCAGAAGTGGGTTTCAGAGAATATCTCAGCACAAACAACAATACGACGACATCAGTCCAATTACTCCCGACGTCCTTTTCATCATCTACTCATCTCAGTACTCACTCACATGCAATATTATCTACTTTCTTTCGTTTTTCCAAGTAAATCAAATATACTTCACCAACAATATTGATATACGTAGTACGTGTATATATCCCTTAAATAGATAAAACATGAATTTCGACTAAGTTTACAACTTTTTAGCACAAATATTATCTCAACTCTCATACAAACCTATAAGGATATCATATCATATACAAACCAAATAACAAAAGCCAATTTGTCCGGACGACAACACCGAGGGATGGGCCCAGAACTCAATTCTCCGATCAACATTGATTTAAGACATTTAACGGTATGAGTTGATTGGTTTTGTGAACGACATATCATGTGCACGTTTGATTGAAAGAACCATATATTTACAAATTAAAGGTTTTTTTGGATAAGCTCAATTTACAAATTAAAGTTATAGTTAATTAATGGAAAATCTCATTTAACTATAAATATAAGTTTTTATCATTTAACTAAACAATGTGTCTTACATCTCCTTTAACTAACTTTAGTCTCAATCTAATCCAATGACACCGGTTATTTAGTTATTTTGACCTTGAAAGCCTGAAATTTTTCTCATGACATTACTATGGTTAAAAAAAGTGAAATGTTAGCTCAAGTCGACATTCTTCAACCTCCGACGACTTGATGATCTAGTATGAAGATGTCTTTCGGATCTGCTTGACACGACAAAACAAAGGTTTTTGAACATATGCTCCTCGGTGCTCGCTTGGCTTGATGCTCTCGGACAAGACTGATATGTTCGGGAGATATGCTCTCACGACGGATCTCGCTCTGACTGTTGTTCCTCTTCGGAGGAATGTACGGGCGACTATAGGGTACGAGATTTCGGTTTATTAGTTTTGGGTATAACCGAAGGAAGCAAGAGCTTATTGTTGGACTACTATCAATGATCATTTTTATTTTTTATATATAAGGTCAATCTTGTCATAGTACGATAAAATAACTAAAAACCTTTGGTGTCATTGGATTTAATTGAGACTAGTACGAGTTTAGACTTCCGAGACATGTGTTTCATTTACTTACACAAGTTGAATTCCCCAACCAACAACAAATTTTCATTTACTTACACAAGTTGAATTCCCCAACCAACAACAAATTGAAGGATAACATTCCACTTATGAGGTATGTCCCTTCAAATCATCTTACAAGCAAGTCCACACTCAACCTCATGAAATAATAACATATTGAGGAGAAATCAAATACAAATCTTGTCTTAACCTAAAAAATTAGAGAACCAATCTAAGCCATCCATTTTAAGAATGGATGGATGAGATGCAATTAAGTAGTTGACTGCAAAAAAAACAGCACTTTTTAATAAGTGGTAAGGGCTTTTTAGTAAAACTATCATGTTATTTTTTTTAATCAATTCACTAATTTAATTTTTCCCGTTTCGTTTGAACTCCGATTGGCTTCAAACTTGCGCCATTAGTTTTGTTTTTTTAAGGGCTTTAAATCAAGATCAGTCATGAATATATTTTGAAGCACGAAAAAAAATTATTTCGGTGTTGATTTTTTTTATAAAAAAAACCTGAGTAATTTTTATCAACACTTTGCTCTGGATTTATCAACACTTTTACACTGGTTTTATCAACACTTTACACTGGTTTTATCATCTCATTTTCCAAAACTGATCATGTTTTTATCACCTCATCGCGTGCTTTTTATGGACACTAGTTTTATCAACACTAAACACTAGGTTTATCATTCAATTACGTGTGTTTTATCATCCCCATCACATGATTTTTTTGAAGCATGAAAAAAAATTATTTTGGGGCTGGTTTTTAAAGAAATTATATCTGGCTAATTTTTATCAACACTTTGCTCTGGTTTTATCAACACTTTACACTGGTTTTATCAACACTCTACACTGGTTTTATCACCCCATTCTCCAAAACTGATCATGATTAGTTTATCACACTTATTATCAAAATTGAACATGGTTTTTATCACCTCAGTACATGTTTTTATCAACATTTAGCACTAGTTTCATACATCCGATATAAAACATTTATTAGTGAAGATTTATCAACACTCAACATTTTTTTATCACTCCGATATACCTTTTTATTTTCGTGCTTCAAAATATATTCATGATTGATCTTGATTTAAAGCCCTTGAAAAAATAAAAATATTGGCGCAAGTTTGAAGTTAATCGGAGTTCAAACGAATCAGGAAATATTAAATTAGTGAATTGGTAAAGAAAAAAATGGACACTTGTCCACATGGCACCATGCTTTTACAATTATGCCCTTACTTGTGTGAGAAAGAATGAAAGTGGCGTGAGTTTGGGTGAAATTGGGGTGATGATGTGTCATCATGGGGAATGTTGGATGTTAGGTGTGTGTGGCTAGGATTGGTTCTCTAGTTTTTAGGTTAAGAGTGGTTTGTAGCCGATTTCACCTCTAACATGTTACAATATAAAAGCATAACATGATTTACAACTATTTAAAAAAAACATGATTTACAACCGTTATTTTATCCCATTTTTTAAATAGAGAGGAAAGACTTTCACTAATACTCAAATCATATCATTACAATATTTACACAGACCAAAGGTTAGAAACCTTGGATTCCATATTATAGTTCGGGACTCCACAACAACGTAAGTATATCGATGCTCTGTACTTGTAAAATTAATGTACTTTGTATAGTAGAAAATAGAGAAAACAAGTAAACATATGAACAGACACAAAAAAACTAGAAAGTTTGCGATATCAGTTCTTCTAAAACCCGCAATCAGTACTGGTGTGGTGAAGTGTTATGGTATTTGTCGGTCCATCGTCTTCGAGTCGTCGGGATAATCTGAGATATCCCTCCCCATGATATAACTTGGTTTAGATGTGGTAATTAACAAGAATGGAGTATCATTCGTGAGATCGTGTTATACCGATTCTTCTAGGCGAACTAGATTGTTCTAACCTCCGGAGATTATTGACGGAACATACCCCAATAGCGCCATCCAAAATAACTGCCTACACTACTGCAGAAATCGACTTAGGAGACGGATAAAATGGATCCGTGACCTAAGTTTTGGCACTTAGGTGACGGATACATCAATCCGTCAGCCAAGTGGTGAAACTAAGGTCACAGATCTTGCATACGTCACCCAAGTGGACCACCTGGCCGACGCATAGCTGGATCCGTCACCCAAGTGAGATAAGGTAACTACTATCCGTCACCCAAGTGAGAAAACTTTAGTCACGCATGCTGGATCCGTCACCCAAGTGAGAAAAGTTTAGCCACGCATGCTGGATCCGTCTCCCAAGTGAGAAAACTTTAGCCACGCATGCTCTATCCGTCACCCAAGTGGGCTCTATCCGTCACCCAAGTGGGTTGACTATTTTACAAAAAAAAATTGACCACAATATTCAAGATGAATTAACCGTTCGATGATAGTTTTTTTTTACATACGTATACTAGTTTGGATAGTACATACGAGATGAGCGGTCTTGATTATATAATATGCGAGAGACCGACACGTATTGATTGAAATCGCCAATTCCACTATGTGCATGAACATATTTAGCCTTACGGTAGTATAACGTATGACGTTGTCTCGTTATTTCATCGACGGATGCATATATCCATCATTCAATATATATATATATATATATATAATTATTTCCACTATTTTAATTTTATCTTTGAACTTGGGCATCAAATTGAAACCCGACATTGAGCGACCGGTGTCCATAATTCACAAGTTTATAATCATTAGATTGATATTGTTGTAAAAAAAGTTATATAATGTATTTGATCACACAAAAAAAACAATATTTTGTACTTCGAATCGAGAAAACGATCAAGAAAATTTGTGTTATCCTTGTCTTAGTATTATATAAAGGGTAAATTACCTACCCCTAACTTTTTTTTAACTGATACCTATCCCGATGTGTAGTTATATGACAAATAGCCCATTTTTCTGTTAACTTTTTTCTAAAATGACGAAAATACCCTCAACCACACTTCAATAATTGTTTTTAAAAAATTATTTAAAAAATCACTTTTGTTATATATATATATATATATATATATATATATATATATATATATATATATATATACTTACTTAATCACTTCAGTTTTATTTATAAAAAAATATTTAAAAAATCACTAAGGGCGTTTTCGTCATTTTAGAAAAAAGTTAACAGAGAAAAAGGGTCTATTTGTCATATAACTAAACATCTGGGTAGGTATCAGTTAAAAAAAAAGTTATGGATAGGTATCAGATAAACGTGATAAGTTAAGGGTACATATTTGTAATTTATCCTTATATAAATATAAACAATGTAGCGCACATGAAAAAAATTAAATTGCTATAAATAATTAGTTGACAATAGGTACTAAGTACGTTGATAACAAAAACTATTTAATTTAATTATATAAAGCTATTGAATTTAATTATATACAGCTATATATAATCAGTTAAAAAGTGTATATATATTTTCTAATCATACATATAACATAAAATCTCCCTAGCTGAGTTGGTAAAAGGCGGGCTGGCGGAGCGGTGTGGCGGGTCCGGTTTGTGACGTGGCTGGTCCGGTTGGTGATGTGGGCGGTGACGTGGCGAGTGGTGTGGCGGACGCTGGTTAGATTGATTTTTTTTATTAATATATTATTACACTTGGGTGACGGATACACTTGGCTGACGGATTGGATCCGTGGCTAGAGTGACAACCTTGGGTGACGGATACACTTGGCTGACGGATTGGATCCGTGGCTAGAGTGACAACCTTGGGTGACGGATACACTTGGCTGACGGATTGGATCCGTGGCTAGAGTGACAACCTTGGGTGACGGATACACTTGGCTGACGGATTGGATCCGTGGCTAGAGTGAAAACCTTGGGTGACAGATTGGACCTGTCACCTAAGTTTTTACCCTACCGACGGATGTACGCATCCGTCGGCCAAATACTTGGCCGACGGATGCATCCGTCACCTAAGAACTTGGGTGACGGATACGTCCTCTTAGGTGACGGATCCAATCCGTCTCTCAAGTACTTATTTGCAGTAGTGCTAATCACGACACAGAAATTGCCGAAACTCTACTCTTTCGGTCCTAAATCGGAAAACATAACCTATAAACTCTATAGAAACAAAAGAAAAGAAAGGGATCACAAAGGTGAAGACACCGCTGATAACAGTGACAATTAGGGTTTTTGGGATTCTTTCAATAACTCTAAAGATGTTTTTTGGGGGTCCACGGTTCAACCGTTATTCTAACTAATTAATAGAATATATTTTTTACTACGCATAAACGTATAAGACGGAGTGTTTTATGAACGGATACGTCAATAGTTTAAGTTTCACATAAGATATAAGGTTCGTTTGAGGGTAGTTCGGATTTAATACAGTAATATATAAAAACAAAGGGATAAATATGGATCTAGCAACTTTTTTTGGAGGGATAATGCGCCATACATTATACATCCAAACATCTTACACAGAAGAAATATAATATTTGTGATTTATGTTTTAACATCAAAGTTTGATTCATTCAACTTTGAAAAGATGGGACAAAAAATGCATGACCAAAGCTGTACTTTTGTACTTTATATTTATGGGATCCTTGATTTTGTTCTTGATTATCTCCTTAAGCATACTGTTGAATCATGTCATGCTTCAATATTAATACATGCAAAAATCAGAATAGTAATTACTGATAAGAAAACCGTTGTTGAAGTGAAGTGATAGGGCTTATTATATATGATAAGACAGGGTGCTTATGAAACAAATTATGTTGGTTGCACAATATTAGGTTGTGTCGGTGAGGTTACATAATAAGAGCTGCAATTAAACACAAGACATCTATTCAGTGTACTATTGTCCACATATATAGTTTCAAATTAAAGGACTCTCGAGACATGACCACCTTCACATCACCTTATGTAAGAGCCATAAGATGTTGCATGTAAAACAATACAGGATTAATGATTATCCTTCTCAATATTCTGCTGCTTCCGACACGCTTTTCTCATTATTGTCCGAAAAATTATGTGGGTCTCTTAATAATACATTGCAAAAATAAAGAAGACACATCCCTGATTAACTCAAGGATGTTTGGTGCAATATGATCAACTTAAATATAAGCATATATATATTTGTATTCTTCTGTTTCAATTTTTAGTCAAACTTAACAACTAATATGTAGTTTCTTTTAATGTCAAAATTACTATTGGATATAGTATACTTTTTTGGAAAGATAATAAGCATAAACATTCATTAACCAACAAGAAACAACAAATGTAGTTATTCTCCCTCAAACCATAAATCTTAGCCTAAGAGTTCTTTATTGACGTTGAGAAAAAATCATGGTTATAGTCATGGTCCATATCATGGGCTATGTGAAGATTTTTTCTATACACCGTCTACCTTATCCCTCTCTTATGAGTTATGTGAAGATTTTTTTCCTGTAAAGGCCTCTTTCGAGCCGTCGCTAACCACCGCGATGTTGGTCCCCTCACGCCACCAACAAAGTGTCTCTCGATTTATGTTTGGTCCCCCCTCTACAACTCCAGTGATTGTCGTCTGGCTTACCTCGGCGTCAATCGACCTTAAAGCCGCCTCTGAAGCTGTCGGCATATCTGAAGCCCGTCGCCGCCGCCATCTCTAAAATCGCCACTGACGCGTCCTTCTCCTTGGCCTCCACCACCGCACCCTCATCGACCCCTTTGGTTTTGTTTTACCTTAAGTGTCTTGTTCGTTTGTGCAAGGTCAATGATTAGTGAGCGAAGATTCAGATCTTCTATCTAATGATTCGGGGACTTTTACCGGGAGGGATCCCTAAATCACATCTATCATCATCGCTCTCCTCCCTTTAAAACTGATGAAAGAAGGTTTAGTCGCACTCTACAGAGTATGTAGCGTTTAGGCAACACGTTGAGCAGTCATAGTCAGTTTCATCATATTTCCAATACCGTTTGTAACAATTATTATATTAAAAGGAGTAGCGAACATCTGTGCTCCATATTTGTTCTTAGTGATCAGGGAGTGTTTCTTCCTGATACACTTGTTTGTAGTTAAATTTTAAGTTAAAAAAAATTACACCTTTCAGTTGAAAAAACAACAACAAATAATTAAGGAAGAAAAAGATAATCATTTTGTCTAGTATATATATAAGAAAGGGGATTGGGTGAGCACTGTGTCATGTAAGCCCTTGAAGCTATAGAAAGAATGTGTTTGTGGTGATATATAAGGTTATTAGGTATAGAAGTTGTGTTTTATGAGTAAGTAAGTAAGTAAGAGATGGGAGAGAAGATGATGAATAAGAAGATCATAATAAGAGAGTTCGTGGAGGGGAAAGATAACATGGTGGTTGGGAAGCTGGAGAAGAAGTGTGAGATAGGCTCTAACAAAGGGGTTTCCATATTCACTTGCATGATGTCTGATCCCTTGTGTAGGATTAGGTTTTACCCTTTCCATGTTATGCTTGTGAGTACACTACACTAATCAATCATTATATATCTTATATTGTTTTGTTTCGTTGATGATTAGATTAATTTGGTCTTAAATGGCCTACACAGGTTGCAGAAGAGCGGGAAAATAGGGAGCTTGTCGGAGTGATCCGGGGTTGCATAAAGTTTGTGGGGACTGCCTTTGGGGGAACATTTTTGAAGATGGGTTGCATTTTAGGCCTTCGCGTTTCTCCCCAACATAGGTGCTCCTCTCTTTCTCTCTTTTCCCATATAAGGTAACATCGATCTTCAACCTAGCTACTAGTGTCATAACAGATGCTTGGTACCAATGAGGTAAGATATTGATGAAGAAGAGCTTGATTGTAACTTCAAAGGGTTCGATTTAGATTCTGGTTATGATTAAACATGCATGCATGTAAGGTTCAAGCCCATTTGAGTAGCCTGTTGGTGAAGAGCTCTCTTATAGTAGTTTGAGTATATTTTGTTTCTCTCTTCCAAACCACCGTCTCTTACCATCACACTTCCACTGAATAAACTAAAATATAGTGATTTTGGTGTAATAGCAAGAACAAATAAATCAAAAAAATACTTTTAGCCGGTGATGGAGTCGTGAAAATATCTTACTACTACAAATATTCTCCCTTTCTCAAATATTATTATTTTAATGTTTTTCTCTCTTCAAAATCAAAATGACTGTCACGGAACGTCTGTCACGGATGTTAGCCGACTATTACAGGTGCTCTTAAGAACATGTGTAGGTAGAGAGTAGACTAAATTCAGTTGTGTTGTAATTTTGGTTGATTAATCTACAGGCGCATGGGAATTGGACTGAAGCTCGTGAAGTCGGTGGAAGAATGGATGTGTCGAAATGGAGCAGACTACATCGTTGTCGCGACCGACGAGAGCAACAAAGCCTCCACCAATCTCTTCACCGTCAAGTGCAGCTACGAGGAGCTGAGTTCCCTAGTCATTTTCATGCAGCCGCTCACGAAGAACCCGTCCCGAGACATAACCACGGAGGAGTTGCACGTGGACGAGGCTGTCGCATTGTACAAGACCAAGCTCCGAGGCAAACACATATATCCCACCGACATGGACGCGATCTTGCGCGAAAGACTCAGCCTAGGCACTTGGGTATCCTACTTCAAACACGAGGAATGGAACCATAACCTTAACAAAAAAGACGATGAAGAAGAAGAAGATGATGATCATGATCGTGTTAAAACTCCGAGTTCATGGGTCATGTTTAGTTTGTGGAACACTAGCGAAGCGTACAAGCTCCAAATAAGGAAAGGCCACCTAACGAAGTTTCTCCACACAACCCTAAGCCACGCGAGGGACAGGTTTTTTCCGTGCCTGAAGTTGCCGATATTTTTGTGCGAGTCGGTGGTGGAGAAGCCGTTCGGGTTTTTGTTCTTGTACGGGATGTACGGGGAGGGGGAGAGGGTGGGGGAGCTGGTGAGGTCGGTGTGGGACTTCGCGTCGCGAAAGGCGGAGAGCGTCAAGGAAGGGAATTGCAAGGTGATAATGACGGAGCTCGGGGGATCTGATCCTCTAATGGAACATGTCCCCCGAGGACCGTCAATGTCGAGCATAAACGATGTTTGGTACCTGAAGAAAGTGAAAGATGAGGACGAGGATGACCTGATGGCGAAGGGACGACGGATTGGGAATGTGTTTGTTGATCCAAGAGACTTTTAGATTTGTCATAGCATTAGCTAAGGCTAGGCCTCTCTTTTGTGTTGCTTAGTTTTTTGGGTTTTTAAAGTTGGAACTAAATGTCACTTTCACTGCTATCATTTGTTCATGTCGAGCTTCTTCAAAGTATGCCCACTATTTTAGTATCTGAGTTTGGAGTTATCATTTTCTTTTGATTTTGTTAAAATAAGGGAGAGAATAGTAGAGGTTGAAGACTTCTATTGAGGATCATAAGTCTTGATCCATGAATTAAAAAACCCATATCAGTTATATTATGAGTCCGACAATGGATCATTTCATCTTAAACTTGTTTAGAATCGACCACCCAATGAACCTCTATTCTTGTGAATGAATTATCGGAGGAAAAATATGTTATAGTTAGGGAACCATATACCATTTTGTTCCTCCTGACGTAAAGTTCAAGTCCAAATTCAAATGGTACCTTTTATGTATTTTGTTATGAACAATCAAATAGGTTAGAGTGTTTCTTATCATTAGGATGAACCAATTTAATTAGCTCTCGAGTTAATTGTGTTCGCCACATCTTATTGTTTTTTAGATAAGTGTAGATTTTTATTGAAATAGATTTACTCTCAAGAAGGAGAGGATCTAGACGATAATGTAAACAAAATACGGTAAATAGAGTTTTGGCCGGCCATAGAACGTGCCTCCCACACGCGTGCGATGTGCTTCGCCGACCAGCTTCTTCTCCGGTGATCAGCCTCGTTTCTCCAGTGAGTTGCCTTCTGTGGTTGCGTGATCTTCACTGGTTTGGTCGGATGCTTTGGTTTTTGGGCGCCAGTGACTTTTTACTCTGTTTCTTGACTGATGTGGGGGTTTTGAGCTTTTTTTGGGTTTCTGTGTTTCTCATCTCCAGTGAGTGATAAATCACAAGGCCTGGCCTCGCCAATGACGGTCGGCGTCTGCTTGGAGCTCCGGTCTGTGCGTTTCAGGCATGTTCGTCATCGTGCAATTGGAGTTCGGTTTCGCGTGGTTCAGAATCGATCCAGCGTTTTGATCACTGCTACTTTAATCAGCGAATCCGACTCCTGGGATCCGTTCGGTACTTGTGGCTGATAAAAAACAGTGAGGGGAGATTAACAGAGAAGGGGACAAAAGGAGAGGGAGGAGTTCAGGCGATCCGGCGATCCAACCTCTCTCATTTTCTACTTTTTGCTCCGTGCTGATTTCGAGTTATGCTACATACTGTGGCATCGTTTATCCTGTTGGTAATTTTGTTTCAGGAAAGAGGCATAACAGAGGAGGAGTTCATTTTTCAGCCAAACGAGTTCGTGCTTCCATACCGACTAAGACGATAGTACAGAATAAGAAGGTCACGTCTAAAGATGTGTTTGGTCGTACCAGTCAGGTTGGGAAAAAGAAAGTGGAACCAGTGTAGACGAGTTCTGTTCAGGGTCGTGACAAGTCTAGAGTTGCGATCGAGAAACAGGGAAACAAAGTCGGGCTTGCTGGTGGGGAGCTTGAACAGATGGGTGTTTCTTCCGATCCAGTTGCAAGGACGAAACCTTCGAAGAGGAAAAAGTAGGCCTTTCTAGCTTGCAAGGGTTGTGATCCTGCACATGTAATTCCAAACGAAATATACATTCGAAATTTACCCTTGCGACTTCAGAGGATTGGGTTCGTCGTACTTTTGGAGCTTTTGGTGAGATTACCGGATGCTCTGTTTTGAAGCGTCCGAACAGGGGCGGAAAGATTTTTGGGTTTGTTTCATTTTCGAAACCAGAATCTACGTCCATGGAAGTTGAGACCTTCAATGGGTATACGATTAATGGACACATATTTTTTTTAGCTCTGACACACCTTCGTGTGTCTAGTGCCCAGGTTTCGTCTCCAGGTCGTACGAAGCTCGGACAGGCTCGGGCTGATTCCGCTGGATCGTCTTCCAAGCGAGCTGAGAATGCTAAAATCGAGTGTGTTCTGACGCCGACTCTGGTGACATCATCTGTGCGTTCCAGTTGAACTGAGCATGGTGATGTTTCAGTTTCGAACGCTGCTGACTCAGAAGAACGGGGTATCGGAACTCGAAGAGCTCAATAGTGGTGATGGTGGGAGGCAAATCATCATCTGGGGAGCCCTCCCAGGACCAGTCCCCGATACTTTAGCGGTATATCATTCCTCCTGGCGATGCTTCTTCCCCACTTGTAGCTTGTCGCCCCACATAGGAGCTGACGCCATCCTCCTCAGCGCTCTAGTAGTTGCGCTCCCCAGGGTTACGGGCGTTGGAACTTCAACATCCTGCACCCCCGGATGTGGGCGTCCTCCACCTCTAAACCCACCACGCTCCCGGGGTAGGTGGTCAACAATCGAATCAGCAGAGAGCTGATCACCATCCGACCCATGCCAAATCTTCGCGTGCACAAAAGCCCCGAGTTTGGGGTGGACCGCCCAAGGATGCTTATCATGGACGACTGGCTCGTGTCCTAGGTAGGAAATCGGGGACTCGGGGTTAGGTATCAGGTCCTTTGTCATGTCGGTTCCCCTTCTTTGAGACAACCTCTCCTTTGGTATCGGGTCCAATGTCAACGTGTTTGGGGCAGCTCCCTCCAAATGCCCATTCAGGGCAGAGTCGTCTTCGCGATCCCCGGATGACCTCTGCTCCATCCAAGACAAAGGGGATGGTTGGACCTCCCGCCGGCTCACACGGGGACGAGGCCCTCTCGCCGGAGTATGCCGTAGTAGACCCCTCCGATAAGCCGGAAGGTGGCTCTGAGGATACCGGTGCGAGGGCAAGGACCTAACCGGCCTTCGTGCAGGATCCTCCTCATCGCCATCCAGCGCGTCCAGAGACGGAGGGTCACCGACCCCATAGTCAGGCTCAGAAACATCCTCACCGTAGGGTATCCAGTCCCTAACCTTCCTCCGTACCCAGCCTCGCCGAGCAAACGTGGACAAAGCCTCCACCGTCTTCCTCCTCCACCCAAAAGCGGCACATATCAAGTATTGGGACCGGACTCGCACCGTCGTGATCGTGGAGTACGCTGAGCACACCATCACATCCCGAACAATCCCTCCATCCTAGTTTCGAGAGGGAACAAATCTCGGAACCCTAGACCTAACGCCGTCCACCCTAGGCACCAGAGCAAGGTCATGGTTAGCCCGGGCAGACGGTTTAGGGTTCAGGCGGGGTGGGACCACCCCATAGCGTGAAGAAGAAGAAGTTATTCAAGGGAAGCGTACCAGGTCACCCTGACGCGACCCAGAAAGTCCCGTCGACAGCAGCATCGAAGGGCCTGAAACCGACAAGACCTCTGGAGGATCAGAACGGCCCAAGGCGAGGGAGAAGGAGGGAGAAGATGAGGTCGAAGGCAGTCATTCCCACCGATATTTATCCCCCACATCAGGCGTGGTCTGCGAGGGAGTCGACCGGATGGGATAGAGTGACACCGGGACAGAGCGACCGACAGACCAAGTCCCATGTGGCGACTGGGCAGGGTGCATGGCAGCGGCGATGGTACGAAAAAACACCATAACACGACTAAAACTAGGACTAAGGCTAGGGCGAATTTCTCAACGAAAGAGAGAGAGTCTTTTTCTTTATATAGATCTCAATTTGTTGATAATAATAAACATGTGAAAAGCTATTTTCAGTTGCATGAAGCAGTGGTTTTTAACTAATTGTTGATTAAGACTTTCAGTTGACATAAAACATGTTGATCGATGTAATATCAGTATTGCAGTAGAATAGTGATGATCATGACACCCTCAAGACTTGCTACTCGCCTAAGTCTTCTCATTTGCAATTTTTCCATCCATAGTGGTCCAGAATAGTCATGGACATATGATAATGACAAACAACTATCAACCATGACAGTGACACCCTGTAAAGAAAATATTCTAGTGTAACTCTGATATTATATGGTTTTTATTTTAAAGTGATTTATAAAAGTAGTCTATATATATATATGTATATAGGGGAACAATCAAGTACAAACCCTATTTCGGTCAGAACGTAGAACTAATATGTGCCATTGATTATCCAGATCGGATGGCCACCGAAATTCAGGGGGGGTGGGTGGTGATTGATTACGAAATCAATTACAAGATATGCATTAATTAAAAAGATATTAAAAGATATGCATCAAATCTGGGCCTTTAATTCTTTGATCCAAGGGCCCAGATTGAAAGTTCTGTGTTCTGACGAAAGATAGAAGTTTGTACCTGATTGTTATCCTATATATATATATATAGGGTAGCTATCCATTAAAAACCATCCTTATTGTGCAAACTACGAATCAATCTAAGCCACAGGATGTGGTCAAAGTGACGTCAGCAGAGCGCGCGTGATGCTGACACGTGGAAGATTCGCGCGCGCCTCTGCCCGCGCGCGTGAGCGTGTTGACCACGCGCGCAGGCAGAGGCGCGCGCGAATCTGCCACGTGTCAGCATCGCGCGCGCTCTGCTGACGTCACTTTGACCGCATCCTGTGTCTTAGATTGGTTCGTAGTTTGCACAATAAGGATGGTTTTTACTGGATAGCTACCCTATATATATATATATTAAGATAAAAATCACACAACATAAACAAACCGAGTTAAGAAATAAACATGAATAGAGAGGACTATTACATCTTGGTCATGGAAATGACAATGTTGAAATTGTAGGTGTTTTTGATGGAAAGACAGTCTGCAATGTGCTTGGCATACTTGGTAAATAAATCTTCAATCACACCCTCTCCAAAGTAACTTACTAGCACAAAACCCTAGGGGCTGCTCTGCGCAGCCTCCTCCCCCCTTTTTCTTCACCATTGAAGCCTCTACTTCACATAGCAGCCTCTTCCCCTCCCACCCCCTCCCCTCCCTTTCTCCACCATGGAATCCCTTGAAGGCGCTCCACACACCCATTTATGGGTCCACTCTACCCATTTATGGGTTTTATTTTTTTGTTTTTGTCTTGTTTTGCATCCGGTCTACCCCCACAGGTCGCTGCCCATCGTTCAAGCTGCTACACGGTCTCTCCATCGACTCGCACTACCGTTCCTGCATCGCCGGACCGGCCCCGCCTTCGAGCCAGTAGCCACCGTGGCCCCCCTGCCGTTCACCGGATTACGGGCTACACGCGCCGTATCCCATCCACAGCGGCCTACCGCCCCAGGGTCACCCCTCGCCGGCATGGGCCTGCTTTCTAGATGGATCTGGGATCCGGGAGGAAGAACGGGAGTTCGGGACCTACTTCACAGGCACCCAACTTCGGGACTTTCAACCCCGAACAAGTTTTTGCAGCAGGGAGATCTCGGGAATTCTGCACTAAAGATAAATTCTCCAGTAGGTTTAGCTGTTTTAGTTCAAATAATCATGTGGCTCAATAAGTTTAGGAATTTGGTTTATTATTTTTTTGTAACGTTGGATCGAAGAAATCCTAAGTTCGGATCCGCGAATCAAAGCGGACTATATGTATGGAACCATGTGTGCCCGACGGGCTACGGCCGGTTGGGACAAAAGTTGGTATCCGAAACTGTTAGGTCCCTCATTGTAAGCACGATTTTATCGTAATACTACTTCTTTCCCGTTTAAAAAAAAGTAACTTACTAGCAATGATTCACACACGACTCTTATGATACTTGCCACCTTTTTTCCACTTCTCTGCGTATCAACTTCAGCGCTTTGGTTCTCCACCTTGTCGCTCTCATCCCAATTAACTTCAAACCCACGTATCTCATCAACTCTGAACGACCTTTCCCTCTCTACTATCTCCTTTACTTCTCCTTTTGATGGGAAGTATTTTGGAAGATTGAATGAGTCCACAGTACCCGCTTCAATACTTCCCTATTTGATGTAAGGAACAATGAATCATCTCTTCATGGCTAAATAATTCAGATCATTGAACAAAAAAGGATAGTTTTTCTTTACCTTTATGTCTGGTCTCAAATCATTTACGTGTTTTTATGAATTGGTCACACATCATTTACATACCTTTATTATAAACTGGTCACAGATCATTTGTATGCCTCCGATAGTTTTTTTTTATCAGCAAATTTTATTAGAGGTCCAAATTTTCAAAAAGAAAATAAGGCCATGGAACAAACCCACAAGATACAAACTACGGGCATGCTTGAAGGCATCCTAACCATAAAACAACAATCCCAAATAATGGGAACAAACAAGGGGCTCATACCCACATTTAACTACCATTAAGTAAACAGAAAAGAATCCAACGAGGGGAGGGAAGAAAATAGAAACCGAAGGTTCTAAGCTAACCAGATCTTACAACAAGACAACCAACTAAACAAACACAACTCTGCAACAGAACAGAAACAACTAACATAAAGAAAAAACAATGAACACTGGGTCTGGAACCCAGATTTCTCCAACTTGAAGTGCAAACCAAAACCCAACCAGGGGTAAAATCCAACACAGAGAGAGAACAGAAGAAGAAATCAGAAAGAGAAGAACAAAACCAAACAAAGAGAACCGACCAACCTCGAGTCCAACACCGACCTCAAAGACCAAACAAAATCTCCTTCAACAAGATCCCACAGTTTCTCAAAATCGAAAGCTAGATCCTGATCTCCTCAATCGCGCAGACGAGCAAATCCTAGCATGCATCTCTTGGATCCGGGGCCAACACCACCGGAAGAGAAAAATATCGCTGACCCTCTGAGATTTAACCCTCAGAATGGTACGGCAAGCGTACCGGTCGTCAAGTAGTATTCGGGTTTTAAGTCCGAGATATCGTACCCAAGGGAGCAAATAAGCAAGCTCTTTAGTTAATTAATTCGTCGTCAAGCTATTCCTATAATGGTGTTTGGTTTTGGTTTGTAAAAAGTAAATTAATGCAAGTAACGAGAATATATGAATGATCCGAAAACAGAGCACAAATCACAGCGGGATTGTAAATCAGAGATAGAAAGCGATCTAGGACATTAACGGGATTCGAATGCGATGAACAACTTAACAGAATTCGGTATACATTTGCAACTACTACTATTCCAATGGCAACTGGAACTCTCTCAATGTAGTCCTAACCATCTCTCGATCGTATTAGGACCCTAACATACGCAGTCCACCTAATTATCTCTAATCTAGGTGTAGAAAGGTATATAGCACTACGATTTATGAGTTCCTCTAACTTTCGGGTTTTACTCCTATAGTTATTGCACTCGTGTCAGTCTAACCATATTCTGGCTTAGATTAAAACCCGAGTTGTTTAATTCCTAGTTCCTCTTCTTAACCTCATTTCTCAATTGTTGGTTAATAAGATTGAATCAAACATGTACGTGATCAAGGCAATGTAGCATTACGAGCGAAATTGAACAAACATCTTCCTAATACTAGTTTGACAAATATACCACCGAATACGTTAACTCAATTCATCACATTCTTACCCTAGCCCTAGATCATGAGAGTTTAGTTCATGGCAAAGAGAGATAAATACAAGGCAAGGATTGAAACAATAACATTCATATTAATTGATGAAAGTAATACAAATATCAAAGAGCAATCCAAACTACACAGAACCTTTGATGTAATCCTCGTATCTCTCCTTTTGATCTTCTCCAAGTGCTCTCCAATGTGTTTTTCTCCTCCAAAAACGTGCTCCCTTTGTAATTTCGTGATCCCCCTTCTAAACCTAACTTTTGACTTAAATAGGGTTGAAAAAACGAGTCTGAAACGAAGTGAAAAAGGCCCAGTCGCGTTGCTAGGGCCTGGGCCGCGGTCTGGTCGGCGAGGCCGCCGCGGCCTGGAGGGTGGTCTGGTGGCTGAGACCTCCGCGGCCTGGAGGGTGGTCTGGTGGCCGAGGCTTTAGCAGATCAGAGCAATCCGAGGGCCTGGAGGGTGGTTTGGTGGGCGAGGCTTTATCATTTTGACTTTTGGTATTATTGCTCCAATTCGCTCCAATTCCGTCCCGAATGTCCCAATTTCTCTAGAGATTGATCAACTGCACAAAACAAATGAAATACTCATCAAAGTTCACCATCCCGGGACTGAAAAGCTCAAGAATGTGGGCTAAAAACATCTCAAATAGATGTATTTTACGTTCACATCAATCGCCAACCCCCAAAATCGACACCGGAATCGAAAAATTGGGGAAAGGAAGAAACAAATACTGAGACTCACCATCAGAATTCAGAACAAGAAAGAATCACCGCCCCTTGATATGTCACGCAAAACCCAAACCTCTAAACCAATCATTGATCAGCTATCGAACGGTAACCCGACAAAGACCAGCATCCACGACGAGCCCAAGGCGAGTTAGACACCAAAGCCCTAAGACCTTCTCTGGTGAAGGATAAAGAGGAAGGGACTAAGAAAGGAAATAGGCAAAGAAACACGCCACAAAGGGAGACCAAACAAACCCTAACCCGCAACAAATCTGGCCCTAAAAGGCCCAACCTACCCCAACTTGATCCCCTGTGTCAGAAGGACACCACACCACCGGAAACCGCCGAAACTATCTCTATCACCGGAGCAAACTCGGGGAGCAGGGGCTAGGCTAGGAACCACAAAAAGCCAGAAAAGAGGAGGCTAGGGAGAGAAGAGGAAGGAGGACCCGAGGAGAGTACACCGGCAACCAAAGTCAGATCTACAACCAACGCACCCAGGGAGGAGAGAAGGGATTCCCACACGCAGATCCGACAAAAAGCAGCGGCCGCAGAACGAAGAACCGACCACCTAACAAGAAGTCGGACTAGATCTGTGGTCAACAACACCGGGAAGGTATGGAAGAGCCTCCCACTCACAGATCTGAGCCCCGACAGCACCGGCGACGAGTATATGTTCGCCGTAAAACAAACGGAAAAGAAAGGTGGAAGGGAAGAAGATGAAGGCGAGGAGAAAGGGAGAAAATCAACGATGACCTCATGGCCGAAGCCATGAGGCCATCGCCGGTAGCGGCGGCTCGAGAAGGAGAAGGGTTAAGGAGGAGAGCTTTTGAGGGCTTTCTAGAGAGAATGAGCAATTCATGTTGACTCCCACTTGTTTCTGTATGCCTCCGATAGTGATCAATATTTTAGGATAGCTTACGGTTTGTGACCTATACATAAGAATAGGTTCTTACATGTAACCATTTCTTAGCTTAAAAGTGAATACAAATGACTAGTTAGTTGGACTTAAAACTTGTATAAATTTTATCTTGTAATAATATAGATTTGATATTCTGGACAGTTATGATCATGTGTACCTCAGCAACCATGTCAAACAGTGATTTGGATCGTAGTTCCATAAGAAGGCCGTAATCTCTACTCATCCGATCATCATCACTCCTCCCGATAAAAGAAACAAGGATTCTCCCTCCTGGTTTCAATTTCTTGGCTCGGTGGTTTAGAAAACTCGAAAAGTCTGCTCGAAACTGTTCCTCGTATGCTTGAGAAACATTTGGAGGACTCGTGCTTCCGATATAGATATGTCCCTTGTTGTTTTCGATACCTCGTGGAACCTAGGACGAATCATTTACTTTTGTAACATATAATCAAAAACGAATTTTATTTGCAAGTAGTTAGAGAGACCTGAGAAAGCCAATGTAGGCTGTAAGAAGAATGAACAAAATGGAGGGTCGAATCGGGGAATAGCCTTCCATAGAAAAAGCCAGGGGTGGCGGAGACGTAACAGGACACGGAGGCAGTAGCTGCGAGTCTCCGGTAGAAACCAGGCAGCGACATGAAAACCGAGTTGAAGTCGTTGGTGTGAAGATCGTTGAGGAAGACGTGGAGCTGCGGAGGAGACCGGCCGGGTAAAGAGGCAATGACACGGATAACGTTGGAGAGGAACAAAAGCGTGTTGGGTCCCGAAGAGCAACCCAAATCGGCCATCGCAAAACATTGCTCCGGGAACGACTTGTCGAGCTCCATCGCCTTGAGGGCCTGCTCTACCATTGGCTGTGTCTTGGATATCACTGTCCTCTATATATACCAACCAAAAACATATCTTAAGTAATTCAAATATACTCACCAACCACAAATGGAATATATAACCTCTCTCTCTCTCTCTCTCTCTCTCTCTCTCTCTCTCTCTCTCTCTCTCTCTCTCTCTCTCTCTCTCTCTCTCTCTCTATATATATATATATATATATATATATATATATATACCTGGATGATTGAATTGTTTGGCATAACTATTTTCACCCTTATCACTACGTACCGTTCATGCGAAGAGCCATATATATATATATTTATATATATATATATACTTTGTGTTTTTAGTTGTGCTTTCTCGGTTGGTTATGCTCTTCATCAAACCAACATCTGCAATATATATTTATATATATAAGCAAGTTTCAACTAACTGTCATCGCCGACATCAAAACTGGAAGGGAAGGTTTGACTTTGATACATAACACCTCATCTCGTCATGTTCATGTATATGTATATAATTTACGAGATTCAAACATCTCATTCATACATAACACCAGCTGCATCGTACGCACCACACAGGCGCACCATGCTGATATGGTGCGTGTGGTTCGCAAACCACGAATCACATCACTATAATGTATGGTGTGGTGCACAATCCTACACCGTGGTACGTGGGTTGCGTGAGTCGTGGTCGGGCATAATTTCTTTTACACTTTTCTGATACAAGGCAAAGATACAGTAAAGGTTTAGCCTTTTCGATTAAGGATGGAATAGGAACATGACGAGCATGTCTTATCTCGTATTAGTATATACTAGTGAAGCGCGGTGCATGGCGTGAAAAACACGTGTATGATGTAACCATAACCTACATCACCATTAAATCAATCAACCAATGGTTATGATCAAAACACTTGTAGTATGTAGTCATAACCTACATCACCATTAAATCAATCAACCTTTCTATGCGCGCCAAATTTCAAGATGACGACATTAGTTTGAAAGTTAATATATTGTGTATTCGAATCATGGACACTACATCACCATCGAATATACCAGTATTGATTTTGCATACATAAGTAAGCAAATCATTGTATCATCAATCACAATAAGATTCGAATTAGAGTAGCAGATAGCCAATTAAAGATATAGAAACACCAAGGAAGATGAATTGAACCAGCTAACTTGTCTCTTCTGCAAAATGTCAACACGAGGCTTGTCACATAATTTCCATCTAGAAAATCGACTAAGAATTTAGAATTGCATTGATATAATGACAAAATTCAGAATCTCACCAAAACAAAACAAAAAATTGAATATGATACAATTTCATTACCTTAGATATCTGAGGAAAAAAAAATCATGTAGAGAGAACATACCTTACCACATTGACATGACCTCCCCGAATGAGAGAAAAGCTTTAGTTTTTGTTTTTAGTTTTCTATCAAGGCCTACACCAAATAACTATTTAGCTTACCACAAAACATGAAACACAAACACCAATTAAAACAATGTGCAAGTATACAAACACCGAGTTTGAGATCAATTGCCAAGGAAACAGAATGCAAAGGAATGAACCAATTTCCAAACAAATTACTACAAAACATGAATCATGAATTCTGGAAAATCGAAACATGGAGGGAAGAATTAAGCCAAATAGAAGGAGAAAGAAGAAGCTTACGACCTCGTCATTTTTGAATTGACTTTCAATATTATTATTTTTTGTGTTTGCTCTGTAAATTATGTTGGAGAGACAAAATGGGTGCAGTTAAATTGACTTGCAGCTGCAACTAAAATAAAGTGATGAAAATAAGGGAACTCAAATGGAATTCATCATAGCCTTTCGAATCCTCAAATTCCTCACCTATTATGTTCTTCTTCTATTCCTCGTAGCGCTTCTCATTTTCAAGAAGATGAGGGTCTGGTTTAAAATAAATCTGAACAAAGAAATGGAAGCATTTACCATCAAATAAGAACAGAAAAATCCAAAAAATAAAAACAAAATAACCTTAGCAAGAGCAGCCAAGGAGTTGAAGGCAAGTTGAGTTGAAAAGACATACCAAGTGCAATCTATGGGTTAGTCTCCTCTTGTAGAGATATCTCATTGCTCATCATTCCACAAGATCAAGTTTTGGGCAAAAGTCGGGTGTCCCTGCAAACTTTTACATATTAGTAAAAACAATTTATGATCTGCTCATTCTTAGACAACAAATATTAAGATATACACAAAATTGTACTTCATTTTACAAAATATACAAAATTGCACATGCAACTTGGCTTTTGTTATGACAAACAAACCTTAGATCAAAAATTGCACATGTTTATCAATTTCTCCTTCAAGAAATAAAGGAAATCAGAGATTATTTTTTTCAACTAAAAATGATTAATCCATGTTAATCGTTCTTCACGGAAAGAAATCTTTAGTTCATAAGCAAACCTAATGTGTAGTTCAAAAGGTAAGCCTTTGATCATACCCATTGAGCAATTCTGGAACACACAATACACATAACACCTCAACAAACACATCACTAAATTCAGCCCAAGACACAGACAATGAAATACAGACAATATATATCGAAATTAAGAAGATGGTGAAGAGAACATACAGTATATGCAATAGCGAAACACCGAAACACCCTCTTTTGGCCACTGGCGATCAAATCGATTTGATGATTCACGATCATGCTGTTACAAATAGGAAGAGAAGAAGATGAAGAAAAGAAATGAGGAGACATTTACCTGAACGGAGAGCGAATCGGAACTAATAAAAGCGACATGAATTGTATAATCATAATACAAATACCTGGAAAGAGAAATCATGAACCTATAAATATAATTTTACTTGGCACTTCACGTTCATAGTAAAAGTGAAAGATTGAAAGTAATACTTCATAGTTAATTCAAAAGTAGAACCTAATAAACCATTGTTCAAACAAACACTACATTTGATTCCTAAGTACAACACAATAAACCAGCATTTAAAGTAACACTAAATTTGATTCCTAAGTAGAACCCAATGGACCAGCATTAAAACTATCACTAAATTTGACCCCTTTGCAAAATTATGAACATTCTAAGAATCATTATCCATTTGATGGCATGTGTAGATGCAAAAGAAATTCCACGATCTCACAACCAACAATCACAATTAACTGTTATTGTCAAATCAAAACAGATTAAACACTATTTGATAAGAGAATTGCAAAAAAAAAAATACATAAGCAACAATCAATCAGAGGTCTACATTTTATCTTTGAATGAAATACAAAAAAAAAATACATACTCAAGTGAATTGGAATATACCTTGCTCGTCGAGGCCTTGGTATGAGCCCACTGAACATCATCAGATTCTTCGTTCTCGATACCATCTAGTGAGTCATGATCGGAGTAGTAGTATTCCTAATCACTAATGAAATCCTCCATAGCCACAAGACCAAAACTAATCAAACAGATTGATGAAACAACCACAACGTTATAAATATATTTTCAAACTTCAAAAAACATTTCAGTCTCAATTATAATCTTGATGTAAAATTGAATTCTAAGAAATTACATATCCAGTTTAATTTTTACTTGAAGGTTGGCTCATCAAAATTCCCTACAACCAACAAAACTGAAGGGGAAAAAAAGACACTCTAACCTAAAGCCAGTCTCTGAAATCTGACTCTGAATGATTGAAAATCAGACAATCATGTAAACAAAACAAATGAAAATGAAAACTTATGAAAGCCTAAACGCATGCCCGAAATGCAACAACACATCATCCAAAACACCAAACTAAAGCAAATATTGAAACTAAAATGAAATAAAATGAACATTGCGATTCAAATAGAAAAAAAGTATCTAACCCAAAGGTATCCTGCAAAATACAACGGTGATAGTTTTTAAAAAGACAAAAAATACTAAAGCTAACTTTAAATAGTTTATAAGCAGGCAGTCATACAAACGTAACCAACGAAGATGGAAAGTAATAAAAGGCTAAACTCATGTTCGAAATGAAATTGATGGTTTTTAAAAAGGCAAAATTGCTAAAGCTAACTTTATATGGTTTATATTCAGGCAATCATACAAACATAGAACAATTCTTATTATATCTAAAGCTAATCGTATCTGAAGCTAACTTACGATTAATTAAGCATGCAATGAAAGAACAATTACACACGAACCGAAGCTGGAGAACCCTATATCAGACAAATGTAGACTAATGAAAAATTCTGAAATGAATTCAAAACACAGATTTTACCTGTGATGAATATCTGAACTCAACGCCTTCTATGGAATTTTAGGTATAAATCTGCAAATGAATTCAACAAAGACCGAAGCATTTGCAAAGTTATAAACTCAAATTTGGATAGAAATTACTATCTACATCAATGCATATTTAGTGGAAATCAATCATATGCAAATTCGTTATCTCCAACGGAAATCAATCACGTGACAATCACGTGCCTTCAATTTTTTTTGGAAATGACAGTTTTTCCGTTACATTATACGTGTTTCGCAATCTGTAATCCTGGTGTATATGCGTTTTGCAATTTGGAACACTTATGTATACACTTTTACATGGTTAATTCAGACTTTTTGCGAAAAAGAAATAGAGGGTTGTCATTTTCAAAACATCAAAATTCACAGCAAGTTTATGCAATTATACCTAATAATAATGAAAGTAAATTTCAGAAACTTGTTGGATCAAGCACAATCATGAACTCGAAATTGTCCCAGACTAATTTGAAGGTACAAAACCGAAATCTGAACCTGATTTGTTGTTGGGTTCACAGAGGAGACCACATGACCTTTCCCTTTCCAGCTTCCACCGACATAGTTACCCAAATTGCTCGAGCTCAGAAACTCATACTCTTTCTTAGAAAAAAACATCTCTGTACACAAACAAAACAAAACAATTTCTTTTCTCAATCACCCAAATTCCAAAAACCAAACCTATATCATCAATAAACTCAAAAATCGAACCCCGTTACAACACAAATATCAAGATGTAGCAGATTGAAGGAAGTGGGAGAGAAGAGGATAAAAGGACATACATGCATTGAGTATTGGAGACTTTCAGCAACAGCTCCACCGGCCCTCTCACGCGGGATTTCTGCCGGCTTTGGTATCTTCAACGCCTTAACCTCGGCAGTAGCTACTTTGAAAAAAAAATCAGACGCCTTCAATCTCGCGAACCAGACAGAAAACTTGGGAAATGGAGAGATAAGACTTAAAACACAGATTTTACCTGCGATGAAGATCTGAACATAACGCCGTCTATGAAATTTTTTTGCATGAACCCTAGGAAAAAAAATGTTTCTCACCTGAAATTTGGTACTGAAATTGAATAGAAGCGATTGAATACGTAGGTAGCCGAGAGGATCAGTGGACTTGAATGCAGAGGAAACGGCCGGAGCCCTATTAATGGAGAGAAGCCGAAAAGAGTGAGTGGAGAGGAACGCTGTAGAAGAGCTGTGGAGAAATGGTGAGATTAGAACTGTGCCACACTGGCAGGAAGCCTGGCATTAGTGTCTTAAGGATTTATAAATTACCGTATACTTATATAGAAAAAAACCGAATTTTACTTCATTTAACCATTCAAAATATTTGCAACTAAAAATAAATATGTAGACTATGAAATTTAAAAATATACAAAAATATAAAATCATTTATTTATTCGAGATGTGTGGAATGTCGATATATTACTGTATTCATGGACAGGGCCGTCCTTACACATTTTGTGGTCTTAGGCAAAAATTTACAAAATGAGTCTTTTAACAAAAAAAAAACTTAAAACCCTCTTTTGTAAATTTATTAAAGCTTCAATTTTTTCTCTTTTTTTTCTTTCAAATTTTCAAAACTAATTCATGCTTTCTATTTGACATTGTTCTACAGAATAAACTTAGGATAAATTAAATGATAAAACATAATGCAAAGCAATTAACCAACACTTGCAACCAATATAAAAAATAAAAGATATATCAACAACTAAACATAACTAACAAATTTAGTAAAAACAATTGAACAATAATTAATTAATTAACATTATTAACATTTGTATTGCATATTGTTTTTCATGTAGAGGAACTTTTTTATGTAACGGAATAGAATTAGAGAAGAAAATCGCAATGAAACAATAGAGATGTTCGTGGAGAAATATTGAAAATACTTGGGATGAATCTATACCTAAAACTAACCTCAAATTAAAATAAACATAAATTGGAATGACAGATTCAACCCATTTAGAAAAAATAAATCCAGCCCAAGCTCATTAGACTCCAATTAAGCTTAGGGATAGAAAAAGACGGTTCCCAAAAAGTTTCCTAAATCAAAACAATTTAATTTTCCCTATAAATATCTCTCTGAGCCTGACGTCTTTGCCCTGTTCCTCGGAAATTGATTCACAGTTCCTTAAAAGATCGAAACTTTGAGACCTACCGATGGCTAAGGAAGAACAAATAAATGATGATTTCAAAGAAAAGAATGAGGTTGAAGAATTGGGTTCTGGAGATTTCGATTTGTACGAGTTCGAAGAAGAGAATGGTTCAAAGATTGATTCTGAATCCGACGAAGAAGACCCATATGACGTTGAGGAATTGGGTTCTGATGATTCTGGTCTGTACAAGAGAAGAGATGAGAATGGCTCGGATTTCGGAGTTTTAAATTACTATTATTTGAGACCCTCGTTTTCATTTAAATTGCTTATTCATTTATTGTTTTAGGTTCGCGTCTCGGATCCGGTCAAAACCAGATTTGGGGCGTGATGTCGTACTGATAACGTGTTGTAAATTATAAACAAAAAAAAGACATCAAAAGTTGTTTATCGATCTTGCTGTGTACGCTTTGACTCTTTATTCAAACTTAAGAACAGAAACAATAAGGTAAGGCCATTAGATATGGATAAGAATCATACACGGCAAAGCTTCATGATGGGTATTGAATGATATAATCATTGACATGAGCATAAACAAGAAATGAGTTGCAATACTTTTGTTCTATATTTAGTAGTCTTCTTTTCATTACCCACTTACAATAGAACATAGAAGCTTTTGTAGGCAGAAAGGCATCATCTCAAATGTTTGGGATTGGACCAGATTTTGGAGCCACTTGTATTATAGAGGTGCTCACGTATATGCCATGCATGCCATGCAATGGTGGTGGCCACCACGTGTTTCACAATAAATATGCTTTTGATTTCTTCTTCTCCTTCCAAATTTTTAGCTATCCACATTTAACGAGGCATTAATAGACGATATCATGTAGATGTCAGTTTGTTGATGATTATAAATATGTGAAAAGCTATTTTCAGTTGTATAAAGTAGTGGTTGAACTAATTGTTATTTAAGACTTTCGGTTGACATAAAACAAGTTGATCGATGTAATATCAATAGTGTAACTCTGATATTATATGGTTTTTATTTTAAAATGATTTATAAAAGTAGTCTATATATATATTAAGATAAAAATCACACAACATAAACCAAGCGAGTTAAAAAATAAAGGACTGTTACATCTTAGTCATGGAAATGACAATGTTGAAATTGTAGGTGTTTTTGATGGAAAGACAGTCTGCAATGTGCTTGGCATACTTGATAAATAAATCTTCAATCACACCATCTCCAAAATAAGTTACCAGCAATGATTCACACACGGCTCTTATGATACTTGCCACCTTTTGTCCACTCCTCTGTGTATCAACCTCAACCTCAGCGCTTTCCTTGTCGCTCCCATCCCAATTAACTTCAAACCCACGTATCTCATCAACTCTAAACGACCTTTCCCTCTCTACTATCTCCATCACTTGTCCTTTTGATGGGAAGTACTTTGGAAGATTGAATGAGTCCACAGCACCCGCTTCAATACTTCCCTGTTTCATGTGACCGATACATAAGGGTAGGTTCTTACAAAAAGACTAGTCAGTTGGACTTAAAACTTGTATAAATTTCATTTTGTAATAATATAGATTTGATTCTCTGGACTGTTATGATCATGTTTACCTCAGCAACCATGTCGAGAAGTGATTTGGATAGTAGTTCCATAAGAAGGCCGGAATCTCTACTCATCCGATCATCATCACGCCTCCCGATAAAAGCAAGGAGGATTCTCCCTCCTGGTTTCAATTCCTTGGCTCGGTGGTTTAGAAAACTCGAAAAGTCTGCTCGGAACTGCTCCTCGTATGCTTGAGAAATATTTGGAGGACTTGTGCTTCCGATATAGATATGTCCCTTGTTGTTTTCGATACCTCGTGGAACCTATGACGAATCATGTCAGGCTCAGGCTACACACATTTACTTTTGTAACCGTTAGAATATAACTATATTTGTTAAGCTTTTAGTTGAGTTGACCCTCTAATAATAACATATGATCGTTCTAGAGAGACCTGAGAAAGCCAGTGTCCACTGTAAGAAGAATGAACAAAATGGAGGGTCGAATCGGGGAATAGCCTTTCATAGAAAGAGCCAGGGGTGGCGGAGACGTAACAGGACACGGAGGCAGTAGCTCCGAGTCTCCGGTGGAAACCAGGCAGCGACATGAAAACCGAGTTGAAGTCGTTGGTGGGAAGATCGTTGAGGAAGACCTGGAGCTGCGGAGGAGATGGGCCGGACAAAGAGGCAATGACATGGATAAAGTTGGAGAGGAACAAAAGCGTGTTGGGTCCCGAAGAGCAACCCAAATCGGCCACCGCAAAACATTGCTCCGGGAAGGACTTGTCGAGCTCCATCGCCATCGCCTTGATGGCGTGCTCCACCATTGGCTGTGTCTTGGATATCACTGTCCTCTATACCAACCAAAAACATATCTTAATCAATTGACATATATATACTCATCAACCACAACCACAAATGGAACAAGAGCTATATATATATATAGCCTATGTTATGTACCTGGATGATTGAATTGTTGGCATAACTATTTTCACCCTTATCACTACCGTTCATGCCAAGACCCATAATTGTATACTTTGTGTTTTTAGTTGTGCACTTCATCAAACCAACATCTGCAATATATATTTATATATAAGCATGTTTCAACAAACTGTCAACGCCTACACTCGGTTTGACTTTGACGGTCTGATGCGAGAAACACTTGGTTTATTTGGTGGGAGTGGGGAACGGCTATTTGTGTCCTCTGGATCATGTCTCCTCCACAATAGGGTTGTTTTTGATGATTTTGGTTTCTATATATGGAGTTCAACATTTGTCAATCAATAACCAAACAGTGATTCAACTTTAAATCGAACTTGGTATCAGATCAGAGCCTAGTATTGTGTGTTAAATGGAGTTTATAGTATGTCATTTACTTGTTTTGTGTTTATAAGCTCGAAAAGTTTATTCATAAGATCGATTCCAAAAGAAAATCGAAAAGTCGTGATTTAAAAAGAAGTAGGGTAGGGGACAACGATTACACAGATGCTTCGCTAAGGGGGAGCCAAAAGGCCCAGCCTTTCCCTAAATACAAAACAAGGTACAAACAACAGAAAAGGAACCCCGTCAAGCCTCGCTTCGCCTCCCGAAGTCAGATACTCGTCGCAACTTTCTTCTTGGAAGCTTTACGAATCGTAGTCCAAGCGTCGGTTCCATGAGACGAAGCTACAACTTGAGATTTCCCATCTCAGCCTTGTTTAACCTGTTTGTCAATGTCAACGGGACGAACATATCTTTTCCGATTCAATGAACGATCCTTTGGTTTACACTGAGCGGTATAAAAATCCGATAAATATTTGAGAGGTCGACTCACTCTTTTCAACGGTTTGAACATATGTTATTTACTTGTTAGTTCTGTTAAATCTACAAATAAACATAGAATTCTCTTCCAAATCATGTATAGTAGGAATTCAGTAACCACCCTAGCCCTATCCCTATCCCTATCCCTGTTCCTATCCCTATCCCTATCCCTGTCCCTACTTGACGTTGATGGTATTACCAAACTAAGTGTGAAATTAATTACATGTTAGAGTTTGTATATATTAAATATAGGTGAAGTTTTATTAGTATGCAGTGTGTACTTCATTTGTAAAGTATGTAGTATGTACTTCGTTAATTTGGCCAGAAAAAATGTTCCCCTACATAAGTGATACGTATAGACGGAAGGAAAACTATAATGCAAAGTTTGACTTTGACAGTTAGATGACGGGAAATATATCGCAGATGGAAGCTGTTTAAAGAACATTCACTTGTCCTTTTCACGGTTGTTTGGGATGACTCCTAGCATAGTACATCTTGTCATGTTCATGTATATGTATATAATTTACGAGATTCAAACATCCCATTCATACGTACGAGCAACTGCATCGTACGCACAACACACACGCATCGCGGTTCACGCATCGCGCTGATGTGGTGCGTTGTTCGTAAACCGCGAACCACGAAACCACGTCATCACGATGCATGGTGTGGCGCACAATCCTGCACTGTGGTGCATGGCTCGCGTGAGTCGTGTGAGTCGCGGCCGGTCAATGATCGGTTGACATGTAGCTACAATGGGTAAAAAATCGGATTGTTGTCAAACGGTCCAATTGCAACGGTATAATTTTTTTAATTAAAAATAAATAAAATTTAATACAAAAATATTTTCTCCACCCCAATAAATACCCATTCATCCAACCCACACCACTTCTCTCATAATCCTCTCAAGTTTAGTTTATTTTGGATCCTTAGTTGATGCCACAATGTAGTTTGTCCTTTCGATTTTCATAAATAAGAATGCCCATCTTTGTAGTGGATGAGTTTGCATGTGAAGACCGCTTCGGTTAAAAAGGGTTAAACTTTAAGTTTTGTTTGTTTGAATCGCCGTGTTGGAAAACGGAGCGAAGTTTGAGAGTTTTTGCAAAAAGAAAAAAGAAAAAAAAAGGAAAGGGTCGGGTCGGACGGACCAGACCCAACCAACTAAACCGGACATGCCAGACCCGCCCGACTCAGGTGTCTCACCCTCTTGGGTCGCGAGGCCCGTTCTTCTGTCAGAGGCCCAAACACCTCTGAGGCCCGTAGCCTGGCCCGAGCTATAAAGGGTCAAAAATTAGGGTTCTAACCCTAATTTCCCTTCGCGCAGCTCTCGACCTCTCGAGCCTCCTTCTCTCCCTCGTTCTTCTCTCGCACGGCCGCCCCACGTCCCTCTCCCTCTCCCCTCTCCGATCGGCCTCCCTCTCCGTCCAGCCCACGACTGCCACCACCTCCCTTCCTCTTCTCCCGACCCTTTCTCCCTCGTATCGCCAGCGCCGCCCCTTCCCTCACCGAGTGCTCGCCGCCACCGTCGTTCTCTCTCCCGTCCTCACATCCTCTCAGATCTGCTCAAAGCTCGCCGGCCACATCCCGTACCGAGCCCCCGATCTCCCTCTTCCACGACCGCCACAGCCACCAGAGAATCTACCACCCCACGTCGTCCTTCCCCCTTTACGGTGAGACCCCGGCCGGCGACGCCTTCGCTATGGTCGGTCGGAATCTAACCGAGCACTTTCTTTCTTTTTTTGCTTCTTCCCGAGCGATTCTGGAACCTTCTGTTGAATCTGGACTTGTGGTTAAGACTGAAATTGAAGATTTTAAATTAAAAGAAATTAAAATAAAATCTGGTTTAATTTAAAAGAGGATTCAAAATAAATTTTGATTTAAGACAGTTTTTTGGACAGTTGAATGGACTTGGAACCTTGGACGATTAGACCGAACTGTTGATACGAACTTAGGACGAGTTTAAAAATGGGACGTTGAATCGGACACATCGGGAAGCGTGCCTCGAAACTCGTGCCTCGGGAATCGTGCCTCGGGGAACGTGTACCGGGTTCGGTGTTCGGAGCTCGAGTACTCGAACCCGATTCGTCGTATGATCCTGCTTTTAGCCCGCTCGAGTTTAAAAGACAATTGTTAAATAGAATTTGCTACTGGTCGTAACTTTAAATTAATTTTGACTTTCCGTGTAATCTATAGTTCGGCTTTAATCGAAGAGAAGACCGGAGGCAGCGAGCCAGGACGTCAACCGATAGGAGACGTAGCTGTCAGTTCGTCTTGAGGTAGGGAAAGTAGCGGATACCGCTTTAATTACGGAAAGTTACTAGCATGCATGATTAGGGAAAAATAATAAACGGAAAGGTCCTAGCTGGCATATAGGATGTGATTCACTAGAATAACTGCTTTCGTTTACTAAATACCGGACGAGTCTAGTAACATGTAGGTTGACACCATTCGAACTATTGGTGAGGAACGAGTGAACTGAGGGATAGCTTACGTGCCATGTCGAGCCATAAGTTTGGGATTGTTGTGCTGGTAGATGGGCCATGTCGAGCCGTAAGTTTGGGATTGTTGTGCTGGTAGATGGATCATGTCGAGTCCTAGGATTACGTGTTGTGTGCTATAACCGCTGTGTGAGAGTCTAAATTAGAGTATACTCGGTGTTGCATGTTGTGGCTGTGTGTGGGCAAGTGTGCCGTGTTTGTTAATGTGAAACCCTTGGTTGTGATATGACCGGGTGAGTGATAGACCGGCTGTGTGCTATGTTGAGTTAGTCCGGTTGGTATACCGAGACCAATAATGGCTTTGTGCGGTGTGTTAGACCCTGTTGTATGGTCCAAGAGACGGTGTAGCCGGAGTGACACTTACACCGAGAGATAGTTCCGGTGTAGTGTTTCGAGGCCAAGGATGGCGTGATCAGTGCCCCGAGTCTATGTGACGGGGAGACGTACGACCGAAGTGTGTGCCGATCCAATACGTATGGTAAGTATCGCCCCGAGTCTGTGTGAGGGGAAGACATCAGACTGAGGGATTACCGGTCCAGAAAGTTACCCTCAGTCTTAGTGAGAGGAAGATATCGGGACCGATGTTGTGTTGTCTGGTAACGATATAAGTGGTTCAGTGCAAATGGCTTAGTGCATTCAATGACATTGGAACTGTTGTACGATATTTGTGTGTATCTTGTTGTGTGCCATTTTCCTGTTGTTTGGCTTTGTGCATTAATTCTAAGTATGTTTATAACTTTGTGAAAGTGATCGGTAAATGGGTGTCGGGACCGAGGCTTCGTGCTCCGGTGTGACATAAGTGGACGGGCTGTGATTGTCACGCCCCAAATCCGATTTTGACCGGACTCGAGACGTGACTTAAGTCAATAGTAGAAAATAATTAACATTTAACAGATCTTTTAGAGATTTAAATAAACTCCATCAAATCCTCATAGTAAATAATCTAAAAATCTTGAATATGAGTCACAGCTCAATATAAAGTGCAAGATAAATAATGTTTAGTACAAAGGACCAACACAACTCTAGAACAATCCCCAAGACAATCAGAAGCTCCCGAGCCTCGAATTCCCTATACATCAGGTACGCATGTAAAAACAGTAAGAAAACCAAAGGGGTGAGCTTGCGTTCAGTAGGGAAAATCGTAATTAAGTTAACCTTTAGTTTAGTAATAAAATTGTCTTAGCGTGGCAACGCAATTTACAATTAAACGCTATCAAACAATGAAATACTAGGAATCAGTATAAATAAGAATAGTATCGCATTTTCAAGATAACTGTAACTTTAAAAGATTACGCGAAATGTACTATAAATACGTCATAACCACGAAATGGGAATACGTAATATCACACCAACCACTTGCTTTCTCAAGCCTCCGATCCATGAATAGATTATGGTGTCACATCGGTTCCCATACTCCGATCCACCAGAGTATTCATATCACATCAGATTTTCCCTCAGTCCAGAGGTGGCACATAGATCGGGGCTACCGGAAACCATCCCTGAGGGACGCTCATCGTCGGGATTCCCAGAAATGCCCCTAAAGGACCATAGGTCATAGGGAACCAAGGTAGTGCTCCCGTAGGACACGTACACTTGGGTGAAACCACATTAACCATTTCTCGCAGAGTAAACCATCCAATTTCCCCGTAGGGTCCACCTCCAATGCCCTCAGGCTCCGATAATCAATGCCATGTAGGGTCCAATAACCAATTCCCCGTAGGGTCCAATCACCAATGCCCTCAGTCTCCAATAATCAATGCCCCGTAGGGTCCAATCACCAATGACCTCAGGCTCCAATAACCAACCATTATCCCGCAGGATCTGCCAAACACCAACGACTATAACACCACCGGATTACCACAACACAACAAAGACATCCATTAGTCCTCTACACTTACAGTTATACTTACATGTCATGAACCATCGGTACATGATCACCTGATTGTACCGTTTGGCACAATCAGTCATACTCGATCATCCTTCAACCAATCAATTATTCCAGCATTCAATCACTCAACCAATCAAGTAAACATTCATTCAAGCATACAATTTAACTAGTTTCATTAGACTCTTAGCTTATCCTGAACTAAGCACACGAGCATGTGAAGCAAGCACAAAAAACTAATCCGAGGGCCCATCATGGCCTCTCTACCAGTAAAAAAATTCCCAAGTATTGAAAGCGAATTACACTAGTTATTCTCATCCTAAGCATGCATACTAGACACATCCAATTATTAGTAATTGAAAGACGATTATTCTAGTTACTCGCATCATATATGCAATTCTAGGACCTTTCCGATTTTATTAACCTAATAGGCATACTAGTATTGAATTACTCGAGTAGTTAGGACTTTCCCTACCTCGTGGTCTTCCTCTAACAATTCTCTGCTGTAAAGATCGCCTCACCTCTCCTCCGTTCTTCACACGGGTTCCGGAATGGTCTTCGTCCCTCGAGTTCGAAGCCAAGGTCTTGGAACACAATTAAACTCTAATCAAGATCTAACTAAGAAACAAATAAAGTCCCAAAAACAACCCCAAAAGACCAGTTCATAACAAAGATCGAATTTGACGAAAAACACCCCAAAAGGACCCAAAACGGGTCTGCCATGGAATGGGTCACGGAGCCGTGATGCCTCCCGTCACGGTATCCGTCACGGATCCGTGGCAGGTCTGGGCAGACTCGCCCTTCTTCAACCTCCAGCTCCTTTTTCCCAAAAATTACCATCCAAACTCCATTTTCAGTCAACAAAAACTCACAAAACAGATAAATAACTCCAAAGCTCCTCTACCCATGGTAGGAATCATCAAAACCTCAACAACCCAAACTAATTCCAACTTCCAAAACCAACAAAACCCAAGGATTTTCATCAAATACCAACAAATACTTCTCAACAACATCATCTAACACTAACACAATCAAAACCCAATAACTTCTAGCAAAACCAAGCCAAGAAACATGAAATGAAATGAAAGGAAAAGATATTTAGATAGTGACCTTACCTCTAGGAGAATGAGATGAAGAAGATGGTGAGATTTTGGAGAAGGAAGAAGTAGAAAATGGACCCAAGTTGCCTCTTTTCCTTTGCTTCTTCTTCAAGACTCCATGAGAGCTCTTCTCTCTCTCTTTTTCTCTATATGGTCGGCCAACACTAGCAAAATAAGAAGAAATTGTTGCTCCCTTTTCTTTAATAGACCTAAAAGGTAAAAAGACCAAAGGCCCCTTTAGATATTTTCCCAATTTGAGGCCCTTAGGAGGGTATAATGGTCCAAGACCAATCCTTTCCTCTCTTCCAATAATTTATGGACAAGTGTCCAAGTAGGGCCCCATAATCTCCAATTTAAATTTCATCACTTTAATTAGTTAGGCCTTGGTCGATACAAAGTCCAAATTTGACCAAAGTTGATTTTCCCTAATATTATACCCAAACGAAAGTAAACGGCCCAATTAAGCCAACCGTGATGACGGCTAAGCTTTTTGGGCCCCGGAAAAGCCCCGAGTGTCCTCCTGAGTCATCGGTTGACTTTTCCGGCCAAAAGTCAAACTTGTCTTAGAAGTCACCGGTTCGACCGGGATCGACCGGGAGCGGTTCTTACAGTGATAGCCGGAGACGTTGGAAATGATTATAATATATTTAGGGTGGGTCTGTTGTGTGTGCCGTGCGTGTTGTTGGGCTTTGTGCGTTGTCTACTATGAGTGTCGTGCGTGCTGTCTGGCTTTGTGCATTGGGTTAAGTGTGACTTTGGTCTTGTGAGAGTGTTGGGTGACTCGAGGTGTTGTTGTACCTGTTTCCTGCGTTGCCGTGCGAGTTCGCACATGCGATCGGTTGTGAGTTAGCCGTGGGCGTTGCTCGTTGAGAATTGTTAGGTGATGGGTGTCAAGAGCTAGTTGTGGAAGGTGGTATGAGTTCGGTTCGTTGTGAGTTTGTTTTTACGAGTTGTGCCTGAGTGAAAGCCAAGTGTTGTCTTGGAGTAATCGTTTAATTTGACTCTTAACCGTTATGCTTACTAGTATGCCATAATTGGACAGTTACCCGTGGTGATGAACTGAGATTCAGATCCTTAACTACTTTTCCTATTGAACGTAAGCTCACCCCCTTACTTCGTTGTGTTTCAGGTGTTGAGCGGGACTTGTACTAGCAGGATTCTCAGAGCTAGGGAGCTGACGGGGATTCAGGCTAGTATCTAGAGACGTATAGTCGTTTTACTGCTTGACTTGACTTCTTTATCGAGCTGTTGACTCGTTGGTTTTTCGAAACGTTAAATTGCTTTTGAGACTCATTTATTTATCTTATCTTATTTATCATTATTTTATCTTAAGTCGCGTTTTGAATTCGGTCAAAATCGGATTTGAAGCGTAACATTACAATTTGAAGGTGTCTTACTTCATGTGTGTACGGCTGAAAATTAATTTGCAATGAATTAATTGGTTGAAATGATGGATGTAAATGAGTTTGGTTGAAAGATTGGGCATGTATCATTTGTTTGCCATAATACCCGTGCAAGTAATTTAGAAGATGAAAAACAGTACAACTCAATTACAATTACAAACTCAAACAACATATAATCACTAAAATACCTTTTTCATTCCATGTCCCAGAAAACAGATTCTATAATAATGGGCTGAAACTCCATGTACAAAAGTGATAATAATGGTCATCTCCCACAGAAGTTGAAAAAGCTGTACCAAGATAAGATTTCATGTCCCCTATAGGCATATATCTTCACAATGCCTTTTACACATTAAATATGCTTACCTATCACATATAGCCAAAAAATCTAAGAAAAATATATACAAGACATATGTAGATAAGACTTTTATGTAAACACTAATATTTATGGTTGATTATTATTGTTTGGTGGAGTAAAAAATATGGTTGAAGATGCTGCAAGAGGTTGGCTAGTAGTAGATCTGAAATTTTCTTTTGCCCTTCCTCCTCCCCTTCTTGCTGCCCTTCCTCTTCTCCTTCATTTTGCCTTTTCTCCTCCCTTGCTGTTGGTGGCCTGTAAAATCTTGATTCCTAAGTAAGAATTGATCTAGATCCAAGGGTATTCATAGGTACGAAAGGGGACTACACAAAATGAAAAAAAGTATTAGTAACCATCCAGAAACAAAATTTTCACCCAACCAAAAATTCAGCCAACCAAAAAATTCATCCAACCAAAAAATTCAGACATACAAGTTAGGGGAGGTGATGTGAAAAATCGTGATAGTTAATGTAAAAACCGCCCCCGGTCGATCCCGGTCGAACCGGAGGTTTTTAATGAAAGTTGACTTTTTACTGGAAAAGTCAACGAGGACTCCGGGAGTCATTCAGGACCTTTCCGGGGGCCAAAAAGCTTAGCCGTCATTACGGTTAGCTTAATTGGGCCGTTTCCTTTCGAATGACTGTAATTGTGGAAAAGTCAATTGTCGGTCATTTTTGGTCAAACCTTGGTCCTAAACGAATTAATTAACCTTGTGCTGGATTTTCTTAATAAGAGGGGTGGTCCCCACATGGACAAGTGTCCAAAGTGTCTTGGGTGAGAAGAAATAAGGCGAGAAAGACCATTATACCCCAAACTTGAACCTAAAGGGCTTTTAGACAAAGGAGGGCAAATGGGTAATTACAAAGTGAGATTTTAAGGGTTTTGGAGCAACAATTTCAGCTCACTTTCACTACTTGGCCGAAAATAGAGAGAGAAAAGGGAGAGAAGAGAAGCTTGGAAGCTTGAGGAGGAAGAAAGGAGGAAAATGCTTGATTTTTGGGGTAGATTCTACTCAAAGTTCATCAAAAACACTTGATTCTTCATCCCCTTTCCATTTCCAAGGTGAGCATCTAATCCTTTTTCGTTTTTGGTGATTTTGGTTCATGGCTTTTGAGAAGAAATGATGAACTTGGTTGGGTTTTTGAGTTTTGGGTATTGGATGTTGATTTTTGGAGAGAAAAGGAGATTGGATGATGGATTTAATTTGGATTTGTGGAGTTTTGATGAAGACCCATGACGGGTTTTGAAGTAGAGACGTTTTAGGGGTTGTTTTTGAGCTTGGGGAGGTCATCAATAGAGGTTTTGGGGGTTAATTTCGTGGAAAACCGAAGCTGGAGGAAGAAGACAATGAACAGTGCCAGACCCGTCACAGATCCGTGACGGGCACCGTGACGGGAGACGTCACAGCTCCGTGAGGGAGACCGTGACGGCGTCAGTCACGGCTCCGTGAGGAGAACCGTGACGGTGCAGCCAACGGATCCGTAACCAGATCCGTTACGGAGGTTGTCAAGGCTCCGTGACCCGAACTGTGACAGACCTGAGTTGGGCCTTTTGGGCCCATTTTGTTGGATTTCGAGTAATTGAGACGGTTATCTATAATCGAGTCCTTTTATGGTTAATTGGGAGTGTTTTCCTCTTTAAACCTTTGTGAATTACTCTTGATTCGCGAATTGTTTTGTGATCCAAGACTTTGGACCCGAGCTTGACGGAGGAGGAGACCCTTGGATCTCGTGAAGTGGAGGAGGAAGCTAGCCAGGTCGTCCGCAGGTAGGATTGGAGTGCTTTTGAGGTAGGGAAAGTAGCGAATACCGGTTTAATTGCGGAAAGTTACTAGTAGGCATATAGGTTGTAATTACTTGTTCTAATGATTAGAATTGCATGATTAGGATGTGAGGAACGCGTGAAATGAGGGATAGCTTACGTGCCATGTCGAGCCGTAAGTTTGGAATTGCCGTGCTGTAGAAATGCATGCGGGCCATGTTGAGCCCTTAGGTTGCGTGTTGATTGAAATGCCATGATCTTTGATTGAGATGCATGATGTGTGACTTAGCCGTGTTTAATTGAGAAACATGTTTTGATATACTCGGTGTAGCATGTTGTTGCTATATTTGGGCAAGTGTGCCATGTGTGATGTGATGTGAACCATCAGTTGTGATATGATCGGGTGAGTGATAGACCGATGTGCTGTGTTATGATGAGTTGGCTCGGTTGGTATACCGTGGTCGAACTATGGTATTGTGATGCGTGTTATTCTCTTGATGTGTGTTCCAAGAGGAGGTGTGTCCGGTATGATACCTACACTGAGAGAGTATACCGGTGTAGGGTATCTAGACCGAGGATGGTGTGATCATTACCCCGATGCTATGTGGTCCGGGAAGGCGTACGACCGAGGTATGTGCCGGTCAGGTATGCATGAGGCCCCGAGTCTACGTGACGGGAAGACATCCGACTGAATGTATTGCCAGTCAGGCATGTGCCCCGAGTCTACGTGACGGGAAGATATCGGGACCGATGTTGTGTGGTCTGGTACGATATAAGTGGTTGTGTGCATTCGGTGATGTTGGAAACTGCTGTACGGGATTTGTGTTTGTTCCGCTGTGTGTTCTATGCTTGCGTGCGTTGTTTTTTAGTGCGATTATGGTCTCGTGAGGGTGATTAGTGGTTGGTAACTTCATGTGGACGTTTTTAGTAGTTATGCTTTGCTAGTATGCGCTAATTGGACGGTTACTCGTGGTGATGAACATATGTTCATAACCTTAACTACTTTTCCTACTGAGCGAAAGCTCACGCCTTAACTTGTTATTTTCAGGTCTTGAGCGGGATCTGTGCTAGCGGGGTTCTCGGCGCTTGAGAGCCAGCGAGGGTCTTGTCTAGTTGTCTAGCGACGTACTGTTTATTTGAACCAAACACTTTATTACTGGTCTTTATGAGCTGTTGACTCTTTTTATCGGATTTATGAATTTCGGAGTATTATTTTAAAACTTATTTCCTTTGAATCGCTTTAACTATTTATTATTTTAAGTTCACGCCTCGAGTCCGGTCAAAATCGAATTTGAGACGTTACGGTTAACAGTGATTATGTGTCATCCAAAATTAAAAGAACTATACAAACAAAGGTAAAGTTTAGTCGACATGTATTATTGGGATTAAGATTTTTTTTGTTTATTTTTTGTATGACTATAAAGCTTAGTTGGCATGCACTGGTGTTGAAGCTTAGTTGACATGTACGGGTAATATTGAGCTAAAATTATTTATAGCATTAAACCCATTTTTTGTTGTGGCCTGGACCGTCAAATTAGTGAAGGAGTGGGGCCGGCCGTAGAAAATGAGACAGAGGAGACAAGACGTCAAATCGAGGATCCGGACGGAGAAGATTACGAAACCGGTTATTGCGTCTTTGAAAAAGAGCCTCCAATTAGTTACGCCCATGTGAAAAAAGAAAAATTAAAATAAGCAGAAATTGGTATGACAGATTCAGCCCATTCAGAAAAAATAAATCCAGCCTAAGCCCAAGCCCAAGCCCAGTAGACTAATAACTTGCACTCCCATTAACACAGAAAAAGACGGTTCCCAAAAAGTTTCCTAAATCGAAACAATTGAATTTTCCCTATAAAGATCGAAATTGATTCTGAGCCCCTGTTCCACGGAAATTGATTCACAGTTCCTTAAAAGATCGAAACTAGTGATCTGAATGATGATTTCAAAGAAAAGAATGAGGTTGAAGAATTGGGTTGTCGAGATTTCGATTTGTACGAGTTGGAAGAAGAGAATGGTTCAAAGATCGATTCTGAATCCGACGAAGAAGACCCATATGACGTTGAGGAATTGGCTTCTCCAGATGCTGATGATTCTGGTCTGTACAAGACAAGAGATGAGAATGTCGATCCTGAACAAGTAAAAAGAATATGTTACCATGTGAGGCATAGTGCCCGAAGAGATTACCCTCTCTGTCTCAATATGCCTCGCCATCGTGAAGTTGAAGTTGTCTCTGGAGAGTGTTACAACGTTGTTGTCCGAAGAGATTATCCTGAATCGTCGAGGAAGAGAAGCATTGCTGAAACTGGAATTATGGGTGTTATGATGAGGTGGGTCTGTGGGATGTGTGCCCGTTTGTGGAGGAGTCGCTGAAATCGAAGAAACATAATGCTGGGTTGAGATTGGTGAAGCGAAGATTGAGTGTGCGTTGGGATGAGGTGATTGATTTGGAGGATCGGTGGAGGAAGCTTCACAAGGCAGAGGTTGAGATCGACATGTTTAGAGCTGAGTTGATCCAAGCTCAGACCAAACTCGTTTTGGAAGCATTACATTATTAGTACTTTACTGTCTTGTTTCTTTGATTTTGTGCTTCCATTGATTTTTTTTTTATCACTTGTTCATGTTTTCTTTACTTTTTATAAAATTAGAATAATCGTACACATCTCATGTGTAATTGTCGTCCCTTTCAAAAAAGAAAGTATAATTGTCGTCTCCTCACTCACACTCAACAAAGACGTAAGAGCATGTTTTGAAATTTCCACCAGAGAAATAATAACAAAAAATAGCGTTTGAAGAGAGGGAAATCAGTTAGAGGCTATAACACTTTCAATTAGTCTCTTAAGTTTAAAAGTCGATGAATGCAATAAGAGAATATGTTGTATTCGATATTTCTATTTTCTATTTTTTTTTACTTTTATAATAATTAAATTAATTTAGATGTATTTTTTGTACCACACAAAAGGATAATTTTTTTTTTGAAACGAGTAACTTGAGGAAGTGCATTACTGTAAATCAAAAAATACAAAGTGGGGCCAAAGGCCTCGGGCACCAGAATATTGTCCGGATATATCGAAACGGACCCGGCTCTCTTAAACCCATATAACTAGCCTATTTTTGATCGTAGACAACACTTGAGAACATCCTCTTACCGACATTTCAAAAGTCCTAAAAACAGAATGTAAAATCAATATAAATATCCAATGAACCAAATAAAAACTAAAATTCAGACTGAAATAAAACCAACTAAGGCAAATTGAAAAGATGGAAATCTTGCGCTACTCTTTTTTCTTTCTCGAGACTTCCCAACACTGGCTGTCACGCCCCAAATCCGATTTTGACCGGACTCGAGACGTGAACTAAAAACGATAATAAATAACAACCACTAAAATAAACTGTAACTAAAACTTCGAAAATTGTATAATCCGAACTAACCAACGAGTCAGAATCTCGAGAGTAATAACAGCAAACGGTTTAAAACATAAATGAAAAGTACGTCTCTAATCAGGTAAACTACCGAACCCTCAGTAGCTCCCGAGCCTGAGACATCCTACAACCTACTCAGCAAGGAACCTGTAAAACAACAGTAAACACGAAGGGGGTGACCTTTCGCTCAGTAAGAAAAAGTAATAAGGTAAAGAGGCCCCCCGTTTTACAGTAAAACCGATTATACAAATAATCCAACAGAAATTAAATAAGAAAACGAGAATCATAATAATTTAGAAAAGACAACGCTCAAGGGTATCAATGCATAGATAACAGGTGTAACGAGGAAATAATTAAATTAAAGGAGCACACAAATACCGAAATGATAAATATAAATTCCAAGACCCTGATCCGTACACTGATCGGTACATCATAACACATGTCATCAGGAGACCCTGATCCGTACTCCTCGGTCCAGAGGAGACACATGTCATCAGGACTTCCCGAAGCATTCCCTCAGAATGCGTATCGTCGGAGATCCCGGAAATGTCTCCAAAGGACCATAGATCATTGGGACGAAACCAGTCACCAGTAACATATCGTACCGGAAACGCACATCGGCCTAGATATCTTCCCTGATTACCCCCTCGGGGTGAACAATCACACGCCATGCCGGAAACGCACATCGGCCTAGACGTCTTCCCGGTAACGCACATCGGGGAGTATAATCGTATACCATACCGGAAATGCACATCGGCCTAGGTATCTTCCCGGACTACCCCCTCGGGATGAACACTCACATCATACCGGAAACGCACATGGGCCTAGATGTCTTCCCGGACTACCCCCTCGGGGTGAACACAATCTCTCGGCTATGGTACTATCCCACACCGGCGTACCCCCTCGGTGTAGGTACCAAACCGGAACACAACTACTCTTAAAACACATACCATAGAATAACAAGCTAAACAAACATAGTACAACCAAAGCTTAGTAACTCACAATCTTATCACAACACATCACAAGAATTCATATTAACAATCACCATTACCGGCATACTTACCAACCACGTTCCATCGGTCTATCACTCACCCGATCATACCATTTGGCACAATCAATTTACACTCAAGCATTCATTCAATCAATCAATCATTCAATCATTCCTATCACAAGCATCACAATTTATCTAGTTTAGTTAGACTCTTAATTTAACCTAAAGGTTAAGCAAGCAAGGCATGTGAGGCAATCACAAACAATCCTAAGGCTCTTCACGACCATTCTACCAGCACGAAAATTTCCCAAGATATTGAAAGCAGTTAACTAGTGAATCGCACCTACGTGCATACTAGACTCGTCCGGTTATTATTATAATTGAAAAACGGTTAAACTAGTGAATCACATCCTATATGCAATGTAGGACCTTTCCGGTTATTATTATCCTATAGGCATGCTATCAGCGTTGTTTAAATTATCAGAAGAGTTTAGTACTTTTCCCTACCTGAAGACGAACGCAACAGCTACATCTCCTAGCTGCTGACGACCTGGCCTAACTCCGGTCTTCTCGGGGGAAGTCCAAATTCTCCAAGTCTGGGGTTTTAACAGTCAAAACGTCGAATTAGTCAAGGTATTGTCCAAAGGTCCTCTGATTTGTCTAATTTGTCCATTAAATATCCAATTTTAATTTATTTTAAAATTAATTAATTAATTTAATAATCTGTCGACCCGGATCCGAGATCCGGACCAAATCCGCCCCGAACCCGGCTCCAGACCCGACCCAACCCGAGTCAGACCCGGTCCGGACCCGAGTCAGAACCCAGTCCAAAGACTTGGGCCCGACCCAAGCCCGACCCTGGATCTGGCCCGAGGATCAAATCCTGGCCGAGGATGGTCCGGCCCAACCCTCAGTCTGGCCCAAGCCTACTCAGGCTCGAGACCGAGCTTGTTCCAGCTCCGGCGAGGTAATGGTTCTCTGGCCATCGTCTACGGCGTCAAGGGCACGCGGGGGGGGGGGGGGGGAGTGAAGAGGGCGGAGACGAGCGTCAGGTCGCTAGCGACGCCGTGTCCGTGGCGGCGGTGGCAGACGCGCGGCCCCAACGTCCTCACGCCTTATATCTGAAACTCTCGAGCTCGCCGGCGACGAAACCCCATGAAACTGGACCAATCGAATTCGTCTCGATGGGGTTTCAGGCAAATAGAAGGCGGGGAAGAAGAAAAAGAGGGAGAGGAGGTTCGATTTGAGCTCGGAGAGGACGAACCAGACGAAGCTCTCCGACATCGTCTCGCTTCCCACACGGTAGGTCTCGATTGCGAACGGAGAAGAAGAAGAAGAAGGCGAGGGTGAGGTGAGGTGTGGTGGTGGCGAGGCTTGAAGAGGGAGAGAGGAAGAGAGGGAGGTCGGAGAAGGAGGGACGGCGGCGAGATCTGGTTCGGGTTCGCGAGAGAGAAACAACGCGAGGTAGACGATGCCTCGAACCGCGTGCGTGCGAAGTGAAGATCCGACGCGTCGTTGCGAGGGTTTTGCTCACAAAGAGATGGGCCGCGCGCGTCAGTGGGCTCGGTCTTGCGTGCGGGCTTGGGCTCGCTTCTGGTTGGGCCCAAGCCTGGCCCAATTCTCAGTTCAGTCCAAAAACCCTCCTTTTCCTTTTTTTGATTTTCTTTTCTTTAACACTTGTTGCAATTTCCTACCCCAACGTTTCAAATCTCAAAATATTACCCTTTTAAAGTAAGTCGGGTTTTACAGTTGTCTCGGGTCTTGGAGGATAGGCCTTCGTCCTGCCTTCCCCCTCCATGTATCCTCTCATTCTCCCTAGCAAGGCTGCTGCTGAGCTTCGTCTGTTGATCATTGTCGTTCTCGTCGTTCTCATCAACAACAATTGGGACGGCTTCACTCAGGATGCCTCTCATTGCATCATCAGGTGGCTCTGCATGTTGCGGGTACAGGCGAGACCCTGGTTGATTTGTCTCGACAAGGACTCGTTGTGACGGAGGGGACACAAACCCAGTCGGACTGGATAGAGGGTGGGTAAAAGGAGTCGATAGTGGTCCGGATGAGGAGTTTCCGAGCGGTAACAATAGAGGAGATGACCCGAGGGGAACATGGCCATTCCTCGTCGCCACAGTTCGATCTGCCTTGGATAGATCTGGAAGAAAAGGCACAAACTCAGTAGCCGGCGCGGTTGGAGGGGAGGGCTTCGAAGAAGTGGTGGGCGGAACCATTGCGGAGTGGCCGATACGAGACGACGACGTAAAGAAGATAAAGAGCATGACCTAAACCCTATAATTTCAAAATCCTTGAGACTCATGTTATGCAGATCAAAATCAATTCTTATCAACCTAATTTTCCTACAAAAGGATATTTAGTTAGTCTGTAAGTTAATATTTTCAAGATGTAGATGAGCTACATCATATACAATTTACTCCAAGTAAAAACATATTTGATGGTTTTTCATAGTCATTTGTCATGAACAGATATGTTGAAATAAGTTAGTAGTCAACATGCTGGAATAGCTCAGTTGGTTAGAGCGTGTGGCTGTTAACCACAAGGTCGGAGGTTCGACCCCTCCTTCTAGCGGTTTAATTTTTTTCATGTTTACTTGGATACCTCGACAAAGCCCAATTTCACAAATGGGCCTTTGTTTCATAAGATTGGTTGGACGTCGATGATTCATCTTAAATCATTGTCCATAAACAATTTCTATTCACGTGGTGCTATGATTGATCATGGCCGTCCATTGACACCGCGCAACAGACCAGCCAATGATATGTCCTGTTGGGACCCACTATCTGGAAGCAACGGGTCCAAGGAGAACGTGAAGAAGGTTCAAATTTTGACTGCCCTGTGCTCTCTGATTAAATCGAACCTCTCCACAATATTTACCAACACTAGCAGCTTCGTCTTCGAGTTCGATCACAGAGGTACGTCAAATTTCCCAAACTTTTTGTTGACTGATTGATTTTTTATTTGATTTTTCCTCGCGTTTTGAATTCGAACTGTGTTAGGGTTCTGATCTGTATACGGTTATTGTTGATTTCCATTTCGCGGAAAATCTCAACGGTTTTCTGCTTCTTCATTTTTGGATCTGTTATCGGGAAGCTCTGTCATCCGAATCTAACTATAATTGGCCTGCGATTTGTTGTTGGGTTTTATGACTGAGACTTAGATTCATTTTGTTTCATAGCTTGTTTGTAGAGAAAAATGATTAAGAAACGTTTCTTTTGATTGATTTTTGTTGCTTTGTTGCAATACTTCAACTTTCTGAACTGTGAATTTGCCTTATACAATTGAAAATTTGGGTTCACAGAGAATTATTTTCAACTTTCAGAAGCATATTTTGTAGATTTATGTTTGCAGCGGTTAAATGGATATCTTATTGGGTTTCAGATTTAAATTTAGTACTATCCTAATATAGTATTAGTAACAGAAAAATGATTAGTTTGATGTGATTCGTATATAGGACTTGCAGTAGCCAATAGCTATATCCTATAAGAAGCACTTCTTCGGACTTGATACAGACACTGGATGTGATAGACCAACAATTCATGATTTTTAAAAAGCATTGGACGCAGTATTTACACATGATTAATGATTTTTGTGAAGTATAGGATTTGGAAAGTATAGGACACGACATGCCATGATATGTAAGTTTTTTAGTTATGAAATAAATCTTATACATAAGAAGTCATATGAAGTTGTAGTTTCTGAAGTTAAATTTTACGATGAAGTAACATGTCAAACTGTAATCTAAAATATTTTTGTGGAAAACGTAACTTTATAATCAAATACTAACCTTAAACATCGCTATCTGTTACTTTGTCAATGATACAATAGGCTTTGAGTTTCTGTCTGACACGATTCTTCACTTTAAGTGGCAAATCCATGCTTCATAGCCTGTATCATTGTGTTTAAAAACATTTAGCACACTTTATTAAGAATAGAATCGACATTTAAAGATCAGATTGACCAAGATTATGTTTAGTAGAATTGATTTCATATATGCTTGTACTTTGCGCAACATTCCTTTTGGCACTCCATTCAAATTGGTGTCTGACTCATTGGCCCTAATCAAGCTATTTTAAGATTTGAGATTAAATGGGAACCTTACTCTGATATTCAGATGGTAGTGTGTGTTTCTTCAGATTAATGAGTAGCCAAGTTAAAAATGGGAGAGAGAACTAGCGAAAGATTAATCTGGAAGAAGAGAGTATGGTGAAGACGACAAAGGTGAAGGGTAGAAGTTAAGTGTGAATGGTTGAATGAAGGGAAGAGTTATTTTTGTATTACCAGGAGAAAAGGCCATAATTAGGAATAAAATGGTACCATTGGCTGTCAAAAATTAATTAATGTCTTTTCTTTAGTGGTCTTGAATTACAAAAGTAAAATAATTTCTAAAAGAATATAAAGTTAGATTATTAATAAATTAAATTTGATTGAAAGACGTTGAATACATTCATGAGTTCCAGTGGAGCCTAAAGTACTTTGGTTTAGCCCCTCTCACTCTCTCTCTCTCTCTCTCTCTCTCTATACAATAGATCGGATAATTGAAGTTTCTAGATACTTTCATTATACCATGTCTTATTGAGCACGGTACGTCTGTTGCAGACATCATCCACCATCTGTATTGAGGGCATTTAGGTAAAGTCTAGTAAGGAATTTCTCCATGGCGAGGATAAAACCTCAGACTCTGCTGCTTCAAAGCAAGAAAAAGAAGGGGCCAACTCGTATAAGCATTACTACCATAGTATTCTGCGGCTTGATTGTTGCGTTGATTGCCTTGTCCTTAGTAATGACATATAGGCACTGGTCTCGAAGGTTTGCTGTTTCTTTCTCAGTTGTCATTACAAGCCTTTGAATTTTTCTGAAAACCATTTCTAAATATTTGCAGTCAAAGTGATTATATAGTTTGAAGTCTGAGATGATGCTAATTTCTTTAGGTCAATGGATCAGTCAAGGACTGGATTGTCGACGTTTGAGGTAGGTTTTGAGAATTCGATTTCCACAGCAGCTTACTTCATATTAGTATATGTATTATTGTATTATTCAGCATTGGATGTAAAAGTAAATGGGTATTTTACAGAGCTTTACTTTTTGTGCTCCAGGATGCTAATGCCTTTGTTGGCTCAAAGAAGTACGATCTTCCTGGTTATGCTGTAAGTTTCCCCCATAGGTTGCATTAGTTTTGTATACATCAGCCATTTGCATGTACAAGGTTTGAACTCAAGGCCACTTGTAGAAGTGAGCTCTTTACCACTTAGTAAAGGCTGAATTAAACTGGTAGTGGCTATATAGTTGTCTGACAATCAAAGTTGATCATATTTGTTATGATTTTTTTGATGAGAAACACAAACTACTATGGACATAAAGGACTCTTTGATATTAGAAAGCAATAATGCCCTTGCTATAGTAGATCACTGCATTCATAACGATAACTTATTTAGATGCCCATGTTTGAGAAGGATTCACTGTATTGGACTGAAGTAAAGCTATTGTCTCTACAAATATACATTTCAGGCTTACCTTACATCTTCTGTTCTTTATAGACATCAAATATGTCAGTCTGACAAGTGTTGATATCTGCCTTCATATAGGTTAACATCATATTTTCCTGTTTCTTTATTTTGCAGATTCTAAACACGTCAAAGGGTCTTATAACAATAGAACTGTTTAAGGATGGTTCTCCTGAGACCGTGGACAGGTTCATTGACTTGTGGTAAGAAAGCGAAATCACTATATTTGGCTAGCTATTGTTATTTTATCGGTCAATGTAACCCAGAAAATAAAAGTATGTATTGCATATACAGGCAAGGATAAAAAAATAGGTTCTGGAAATTGAAAGACATAGCTGTGGAGGTTAAGCATTTTATGCCATGTGTCTATTCTATTAAATTCTTTCGAGGATGAAAATTTTGAAGTGTTAATAACCTCATCCTGGCTCATAAATTTCTTTATTCCTTTAGATAGATTATAGATATCAAATGATCCTTAGTTTTGTTGTTGATCCCTTTAGACATGTATACAACTTTAGTAGCTTATATTCCTAATAATTTTAGCTTCTGTAATTGTAACCGGGGAGACTGTTACTGAAACTGAGATATATAGAATCAAAGCTGTAAAGCTGTCTATTTTCATGAGGATAATACTTTCCACAGCAAATCATGAAAAATTCTTTTAATTTGAATTGTGGAGGACTTGGTACATTTGGGTGTTGGAAACTTGCGAACTTAGTCTGTAGATGATTTTAACTGATTGTGGCCCACTTTAACTACAGTCTAGAAATACTCATGCCAATCCCGGATCTAATATATATCCCTTGCATGACCTTGATGAAATAAATAACTAAAATGTTATATTCATAATGTTGACTTGAATTAATGCATTTTACAGTCAGAAAGGACACTTCACGGGGATGACGTTTCAACATGTCATAAAAAACTATGTAATTCAAGGAGGGAACTCAGAAGGGCTTGGAGCGTCTGAAGAATGGACATTAAGAGGGAAACTTCAGGGTCAACTTGCTACAAGGTTTCCTGGCATGCTTTCCTGTTATAGTCAGCAATATAAATTTCATATGTTCACCATATTGATAACTCTTTACTTCATGGATGTGCAGTCCAAAGCATGAAGCTTTTATGCTGGGGACTTCAAAAGTTAAACAAGACGACAAAGAATTTGATCTATACATCACAACAGCACCGATACCAGATTTAACCGATAAAGTTACTGTGTTTGGTCGGGTAATCAAAGGAGAGGATGTGGTGCAGGTGATGAAAGTGGTGTAGTATTAGAACCAACCAGCTTGTAGACACGGTTGATTCTAATGTGTTTTTTCTTGTAAAATTTTCAGGAAATTGAAGAGGTAGACACTGATGAACACTTCAGGCCTAAATCTCCAGTAAAGATCATCACCGCGACTCTGAAACACGAAATTTGAGGGTGAGTCTGTGCTCTTGTGTAAAGCTCTTCTCCCAAATCCCAATGATGGTGACCGGTGATATGTTCCTCGCACTAAATTTGTCACGGGGCTCGAATATATTCTCCTCATATTACATTTGCTTTCCCCCTAAAGGAGTAATTTGTTTCCTGTTTGGGGTTAGGGTTGGGGCAGGGGAAATTTTATTGTCTGATTTTGTTTAAAGTGAAGGTTTGATGCATGGATCAGATTAATGTGACATACAATACATACTGTTGATTCATTACTCATGTTGTAGATATTCTTCTGTGGTAGAGTACCAAAAGCAATTGTGTAGCTCATATTGCTTGGCATTCCAGAAGCCAGATCCTACAAACTATCCTCCATAATCTTATGCTAGAAGTTGTCAAGGTTTGTATTTCTCTTAATACCAATTGACAAACAAAATAATAATAAAAAACTTCCCCTAGGTTTGTCTTGGTTTATACACTTAATATATTAAAATACAAATGGCCAAAGATAATATTAGGCCCCAATGATCACTTATCTGTCAAAAAGCAGTTCATTAGTGTATATAAATAAACCAATGAACGAAATCTATTTTACAACGCAGAGGCTAGGATTCCATTGTTGTGGGTAGCAAAGTTTCGGACCCACATGAGGAGCCATATATATATTCTCTGGACCAAACCCACATGGCCGCCATTATCAGTTACTCTATAAACTAGTAAAAACAGACTCATGTCTGAAAAGGGAACGGCTCATGCATTTGTCTAACACTGTATTGGGTCACGTCACGTACTTACAATGATTCCATCGACCCTGAAATCATTTACGTTGCGTCGTCACTGTATCATAATCATCCCACGGATCAACTTGTTAAAACACTTGTCTAATTTAAACTTCAAAATTAATAGATAAACGATTTATACGGTGAATCACACTAAAAACATATATTTTTTTCTTCTAATGACTAGGAGTCGGACATTACCAAACTTTAATAAAGATGTTAAACTCTATCTAATCACAGAAGCCAGCCCCATACACATTATTAAGCGGTATACTAATACCACTGCCCATCATTGAAAACAAGCCAACGGCAACGGCCAATTCAAACTCGAACAGAGAAAAGTCAACTCTAACATTTCTTGTCACCTTCCTCAACCGCGGCCTATCTTTTTCTATATAAGGGATCATCGGAACCTTACAAACACAACACCGAAACAAAGAGATGGCCGACGAAAGGAGAGTGGGAGTGGCAGTTGATTTCTCGCCTTGCAGCAGACACGCCCTTAAATGGGCCGTGGACAACGTTGTCCGCGACGGGGACAACCTTATCCTCGTCACCGTCCTCCCTGAGGGCTACTACGAGTCCGGCGAGATGCAGCTCTGGGAAGCCACCGGTTCACGTATGTTTCCCTTTCCTCTCTTCGTTTCTCTCCTCTTCATCAACTACCAAACTCACAAAATTAAAAAAAAATATATATTTACTTTTTTTATGTTACGGCTTTGATCGGAAAACTTGGAGTTGTATAATTCAAGCTTATACACATGTTAGTGGGTTGGTTATCAAAATTTGATCTTTACTTGTCATGCTATGGCTTTGATCGAGAACTTGGAGTTGTATAATTCAAGCTTATACACATGTTACTGGGTTCATTATCAAAATTTGATCTTTACTTGTCATGTTATGGCTTCGATCGAGAACTTGGAGTTGTATAACTCAAGCTTATACACATATGTAACTGGGTTAATTATCAAAATTTGATCTTTACTTGTCATGCTATGGCTTTGATCCATGTTAAAAGTGATCTTCCATGATGAATCTCTGACCTCAAAGAGGTCACAGAGCTAACTTGACCTTAATAATATTACTTAAAACAGTAAAATTAGATACTGTGTTCAAGTATGGGCTGTTAATTTGTGATCACTTGTATTCAATTGCAGCTTTGATTCCGCTTAGTGAGTTCTGTGAGGCTGCTGTCCGGAAGAAGTATGGAGTGAAGGCCGACCCGGAGACCCTTGATATTGTCACCACCGCGGCCAAGCAGAAAAAGGTAAAATTTTCATTTGTCAAATTCATCCTAAATTTGGAGATGTTGTGGTTCTAAGCTTGAGTATGAATTTGAGTAGATTACAGTGCTGTTGAAGATCTACTGGGGAGATGCTCGTGAAAAGTTGATTGAATCCATTGATAATATTCCTTTGAGCTGCGTTATTATCGGAAACAGAGGACTTGGCAAACTTAAGAGGTAAACTTTTATTCATCTTCAATATCTATTATAGCTCATTGTATGTTTTTTATTGTGCCCATTTCATTTTTCGGTTTCATTATATTGTAGCTAGTTACTTGAGAATTGTCTAATCCACATTCTGAATTTAAATTGCTATACATGAAGCTTTAGAGTAAACCAAACAGTTAATTGTTATGTCAAATGTGGTGGGAATTAAAATGGATATGAGACACTTATTATGAGACATGTCTTGACCGAAGTATTATATTCCATTCATTCTAGGTTGTATTTGTATAAGGGTTTGAGAATGAGAATCTCCGTAGTTTGTATATGATTTCGATTCTCATTCCTTCACCATCCTATTGTCATAGGCTGACTTTCATTTTGTAAACTAGGAATGAAAATAGGGTGATGGATGTTTTTGTTTGCTGATTATGTGTTGTTTCACATATTTTGTGCAGGGCGATAATGGGAAGTGTGAGCAACTACGTGGTGAGTCACAGTTCTTGCCCAGTAACGGTTGTGAAAGAAAAAGATGTATGAGACAGCTATTTCTAGTGATGTTGTTTGTTTGTCACTTTGTTGAGTGTAATAAGTGCAGTTGTATCTGTGTTCTCAACTCTTGCACCTTTCATGTTGAGGTTGGATGTTACTCTTTGGATATTGTAATATGATGGGATTGTAATGACATTTTTTATGAGTTCCAACTTCTTCTTAAAAACATAACAATGTTCACACTCGACGATCCTGTCTTGATTTTACAAATATCTCGGATAAGTAATCTTGGGAAGTAGCTAGTTCAAATTCTATGACAAGAATAATCCAAAATAAAGAGACAGTTGTGGCAAGTAAGTAACCATGATTCGTTAATGTGCAGTAGCTTCAAGCACACAATTGTCTCTGAAGTTGCAGGTTCAATCACCATATCTCTTGATGAAATTGCCTGGTTGTTTCCTCAACAATGGTCCTTGTCTTCCATTGTAAGGTCATTGCAATTTGCAAGCTGACTACATAAAGGCAACACAACTCAACTAGTTCTTGTGCTGCTAGCCGATCAATTAGTACCCACTAATCAGGTATCTTCACTTGTCCTTTACTGTTAAGTAGTAATTAGCATCATCAATACATTAATGGCCTTTCCTTTTTTATATGATGTTTTGGTAGAGAAGTGGTCAAAAGAGAGCATGGGGTTGAAGGTTGTTTTGGCTGCAACCATCTTTGTTTGGGGTTTGTTGGGATCTATAGCTTCCTCTGATGGGTTGGTTAGAATTGCACTGAAGAAACGAAAGCTAGACCTTGACACCATAACGGGAGGTGTTGGTGATACTGATAGCATTAGTAATGGTTTGAGGAACACCAAATCTGATGTTGTGTATCTAAAGAACTATCTTAATACTCAATACTATGGAGAGATTGGTATAGGGTCACCTGCACAAAGGTTCACTGTTGTATTCGATACTGGCAGCTCCAACCTCTGGGTTCCTTCTTCAAAATGTGTTTTTGCTGTAAGTCTTAAGAGTTTCATTTCCAACTGTTTCATTTGTTCATTATATATTAGTAGTTTTTGAACCATGATTATGCACAGATTGCTTGCTTCATACATTCCAAGTACAGGTCAAAGCTATCCAATACCTATACCAAGATTGGTTAGTAATTAAAATTTGCATTGCTTGTGTCTGCAATATGAGACTAAGGTTGTTCTGATGGTGTTACTTAGGAACCCCTTGCAGCATTCATTATGGTTCGGGATCGGTCTCTGGTTTCTTAAGCCAAGATAATGTGAAAGTTGGTGATATTGTTGTCAGAGACCAAGTGGGTTCTTATTTTCAATATCCATGTATAGTTGATGCAGTAAGTACATATATATGTTTGTGCTTAGCGATCTTATGTGTTCAGGAGTTTGTTGAGGCTAAGAAGGAAGGAGTTTTTGCATTCTTGGTTGGACAATTTGATGGGGTGCTTGGACTTGGATTTGAGGACACTTCCGTTGGAAATGCAACCACAGTATGGTATGGTACTTCATACTTCATACTTGGACTTGGATTTAAGGACATTTCTCTTCTTAGACTTTGAACATATAGATGATTTCGCAGGCACAATATGATGTCACAAGGTCTTGTAAAGGAACCATTATTCTCAATTTGGTTAAGTCATGATACGAATTCAAGATTGGGAGGTGAGATTGTGTTTGGAGGTATTGATTGGAGGCATTTCAAGGGAGAGCACACTTACGTCCCTCTCGTTCCAGGAGGCTACTGGCAGGTTCATCAATACGAGGATTCACATCTCCTTACATTTACAAAATAAACAGAGGGTTGATAATTAGATTGGTTTCAGATTGCTATGGAAGATATTGTTATAGGGACATCCTCAACAGGAATATGCCAACAAGGTTGTACAGCCATTGTGGACTCAGGAGCTTCCTTTCTTGCTGGTCCAACTGTATGTAATAGCTAATATGTTTGTCAATAGTCTAGTTGAGTTTGTGTTGTTGATTTCTATTCTCATCCTTGCTTGTATCCATATTATTTCAGAGTATAGTGACTCAAATCAACCACGCGATTGGAGCTTCAGGAGTTGTAAGCATAGAATGCAAATCTCTTGTGGCAACTTATGGAAACAAAATATGGCAGTCATTGATCTCTGGGGTATGTATAAATTGTAATCTACTTGTTCTTCATCTTTTCCCTTTACCAACATTTTCTCTTGCACTTGCTCTCCAGTTAGAACCTGAAAAAGTATGTCATGACATTGGAGTTTGCTCTCAGAATAGATCTAAAGCTGAGAGGTAACCATAGATTTGCTTATGTTGTTGTTTCTTCAATCTAGATAGATTTTGCTAAGTCTCCAATGCTTTGCAGAAACAAAATATGTAACATGTGTGAGACGGTTTTGTATTGGATTCAAGTTGAGATCAAACAAGAAAAGGCGAGGAAAAGGGTGTTCAAATATGTGGATGAGGTTTGTTCTCTGCTTCCAAACTTGAGAGAAACTCATCATTAACATATAACAAGGATGTGTTTGTGTTTGTGTGTTGTTATGTGGAAGCTGTGTGAGAAGTTTCCTAATCCAGTGGGGAAGACATTCATAGACTGTGATAACATTCCAAGGATGCCACGTGTTTCTTTCACCATAGGAGGCAAGGTTTTTCCCCTCACTCCAAGACAGGTCTGTCTCTCTTAACACTCCATACATTTGACACAACATGTTATGTTGAGGTTGAATGTTGAGAGAGTTTTTGTTTCTTCTTGTGTTGTTATTTCAGTACAGTGTTGAGGTTGTAGAGGGTGACTCAGTTGTGTGCATAAGTGGGTTTGTGGGTTTGGATGCCCATAGCTCCAGAGATCATCTCTGGTATGTCTCCTTCAATTCCAATCCATTCATGACTCTGCAATTAAATCTGCTATTTTCTTCATATCAGTATCTCACTGTAACATCGATTTCAGGGTTCTCGGCGACATGTTCTTGGCAGCATACCATACTGTATTTGACCATGGTAATCTCCAGATGGGCTTTGCCAAAGCTGTTTACTAGTGTAAAAAAAAAAGTAATAATAAAAAATAAGGAATAAAGTATAAAAAATGCACCAGCCGGGAATCGAACCCGGGTCTGTACCGTGGCAGGGTACTATTCTACCACTAGACCACTGGTGCTGATGGTTTGGTCTCCTAGAAATTATAATTAACTTCATGTTTTATTTTTTAAAAGGTAATTGTAAACCGTTAGTATTGATTTACCTCAATATAAATATCTGAAAGATTTATACTGAATGCATGGGTGTGTTTTACAGTTTGATCATTGAGTGACCTAAAACTTCAATGGTTTAAATATAGATATGTGTGTTTATGTATTGGTCACTAATAATTAATTGTTCAAAGTTAAAACTATTAAATAAAAGATCTTATATTTTGATCACATGTTATTTACGTACTCTTTTGAATAGGTCACAGATCATTTACGTACACTTTTATATTGATCATAGATCATTTTCATGTCTTATAAATTGGTCACAAATCATTTACCATTTAACTCCTTCAACTAATTGAAACACACTGAAACTTGGGTCTCATGGAAGCTGAGGCACTAGGAACTTTTCCTTAGTTTTCTGGAAGACCTGTTCTGCAATCAATGCAGCTTCACCATCGGCTCTTTTGATCTCCATACGAGCTTTTTGGTACAACTCCGAGCCCCTCAATGCATCGAATCCAATGCCAACGGCTGCTTCAGCCTTTGCTCCATAGACCAACCTCTGTTCACAATGTAATAAGTTATACTTTGAACTGCAAACGAACTCAATCAAAGGAAAGATATTAGATGACCAACTCAACTAAAAGCTTAAGCTGATAGTTGAAGGCTCAATTATAATTATATTCTAACAAAAGTGATGAACCAACCTTAAAGCGGGAGAGAAGGATGGCGGTAAAACACATGGGGCAAGGCTCACAAGAGGCATACATTTCACAGTCCGAAAGCTCGATCTAGTTCAGTTTGTGGCACGCCTCTCTTATAGCAGTGACCTCTGCATGGGCTGTTGGGTCTTTGTTCACAAAGACCATGCCGTGACAGCTCACAACCACTTGATCGTTATGTACGATGACAGCGCCAAAAGGGCGTCCATGTCCCAACTCTACACCTTCGTATGCTTCTTCAACTGCTCTGCTCAAAAACTTGTGGTCTCTGTCCTCTACAATTGGACCTGCTGGATTAATTGGACAACCTAGTCTTTCTCAAACAAAAGGACAAGTTTATGGTAATTTTTTGCAATTAACAAAGTAAAAGGCTACAAATTACAAAAAAATAAATACCTTAAGGTATTTTTATGCAATTATATTAGTTCATAGTCATAAGTTGTCAATATATCATACATGGGAAATATTTTTTACAAGTAGTCCATTTTACTACATGTGTGAAAGTGACACGAGACCTAATTTAGATAGAAAAATTCGGAGGTACAAATTGTTAGGGTTTTTTTTTTCAAAAGATATATTTTCTTTGTACTTTTGTATCTCTCTTTCAGAGTTTAATTTAAATATGCTTTTCTGATATAAAAAAACACAAAAAATATTGATCCGGAAATAAGAAGAAGAGCTGTTACCATCTTCATGAGCAGCAAATGATGAAGCAATAGAAATGGTTCCGTCCAATTTACCCGTGGCTTCCTCCATGTCGATGATCGGTATTTGGGGCAAGAATGAGGTTATAAAGTGCTAAAAGGTTGATGATGAACAAAATAGGAATGAAACAAACGCATGGTAAATGTGAGGAAATCAGAAAAGATGTTTCGTCTCTCTTTCTCCAACCTTGAAGAAATCACAAAAATCAAAATGATTCTTCGTACAAAAATTGTTGCTAGTGTTGTGTGGTCAACTGTCAAGGTGGTCCACCATGTTAAATAATTCTACCTTACTCGCATCATTCCGAAAATCACGCTGTATGTTCCTTGCAAAAGGTAGAAAACATCCTTTGTATCCGTCACTTTTTTTATATCAGAAAATACATAATGCATTAAAAAATGATGTGCGTTTCGGGAAGAAAGCCACAAACCATCAATCCAACAAAAGATCCAAACAAAGTGTACATGACCCAAGAGGCCAAAAGAGAAGAAAAGTAAAGGAGGACCTCAAGCAGGATGAGAGAGAGCAAGAGTCGTCGACACCATCCAGGAGCTAGGAGGTGGGTCTCGACGATTCGCTTGAAGCAACGTAAGTTTCCCGAACTGAATTCTCCGAAGAATGATAGACGGATCAGGGATCGGAGCTCCTTGGAAAAACTCTAGCGTTCCGAGCTAATCAAAGGAACCATAATCCCAAAAGACTAAGACGAGACCAAGATTTACGCAGACAGCGCACCCCACAAATCGAAGGCTACGACAAGATGAACAAAGCAGGAGAAGAAGGGAGAGCTGAGGAGACCCCACCACTGAAGAACCAATGACCATACCTTCCAAACTCATCTGCAAGTAATATAATCTAATGTCATCTTATAACCGGACAACTTAGTCTTTCTCGATGGGATCCACATATCTGAAGGTGGAGACATCATGAAAAGAATCCAATATCTAATTACTACGTTTACAATTTACCATGGGTCAGATACATTTTAGAAGTTACTAATAACCCATACCCTGAGGGTTATTTTTGGCAATATTCCCTACATTTTATTTGTTGCAAGTGAAGACAGATACATAAACTAACAAGAAAGTGTAATTTAGGACACATTGCCAATACGACTGATTGGTACCGTGAATATTCACGTATATTTTATTTACATCTATAATTATATGGTTCATTTAATAATATATTTGATCTTCCACGTCAAAAAATATTGTGGTTATCACATGTTTTTGTGTTTACTTGTTTATTTTATATATGTTACTCGTAAACTGAGATTAATAGAAATTAAAGTATTTGAACCCCAAGTTCAAGTATCCACTAGAACAGGTTTAGGAACTTGTAATTTCTATTCAAGACCGGGAACTTATAATTGCATGAACTAATGTGACGTGAAATTCACATGAACCTAATGTGGAAAAGACCCGAAGTTTTGATTCAAAATATAAATTCGAACCTTATATTTAAGACTAAATGAATCATAAGAAAATTTATCTAAGTGCAGCGCCTCCTCTGCTTCTCTGCTAGGGTTTGGTGCTTTTGCGATTTGCGTCTGTCTTCATGGTGATCTCGAGCGAGGTGGGAGACGGAGAGCGAGCCGGTGACGGGGATGTCCACCGGAGAGGAGTGACCTGGACGTCGAGTACGACTCCGGCACGGAATTTCCGGATGAAGATCCGGAGGAAGAGCCGATGCATGCGTCTGAGGAGGAGGCGGTGCAGGCGGCTGTGACGGCGGGTGAGGATGGCTGTGTGGTGGTGCGGCCGGGGATGGGTGTGGCGATGGAGCTGCTGGACGAACCCGGGCAGTCGGAGGAGACGTGGACAACCAGGACGGGAGGAACGCCGGTGTTGTGCTTCTCGGCCGGGGAGGAGACGGGCTGGGTCCCAGGTAGTCGGGTTCGATCGGGGCCAGCCTGCCTCCGTCGCACGCCGGCGAGGGGGCCTCGGCCAAGGAAGACGGGCAGCGTGGTGGGGCGGACTCCGGGATTAGGTGTGGCTGGAGTCGCCGTCGCTGGTCCTTCGTTGCCGGCGTCATTGGGGGCAGAGCACACACTGAACCCGATCTCCTCGGGTTCGGCCTTAACGCCGGAGGAGTTGCCGGAGGAGACACCGGAGGAGCTTGCTTGGCGCCGAAGAAAGGGGAAAGGTGTCGCGGCTGTGGAACCGGGTAGGGTTGAGCGGCCGCCGGAGCCAGGTCGTGGGTTCATGGGTGATGCCCGATGGGCGGCTACTTTGGGTCAGAAGTCGATATGGGCCCAGGGTGGTGGTGGTGATGTGGCCTAGTGGGCTACAAGATTTGGGGCAGGCCGGAATAATGAAGAGAGGGGGAGTGGTTTGGGTGAGGGGGCCGGCTTTGGGCAGCACCGTCGGGGGGGCATGAGTCCGGCCCAGGTGGGTAAGACCTACCCGACCGTTAGGGTTCAGGCGGATGACCCCTATCTAGGACGGAGTCGACCTCCGGGTGAATCAATTGGGAGGCTGGACTCCCAAATGGGAGCTATGAGGATCAAGGAGGTTGTTGTGCCTGTCCAAGAGGTCACTGGACGGGGGAATATGTATCGATTTGCGCTAGCCGCAAAGGTTCTAACTACCAAGAAGTTATATTGGAAGCCGGTGGTGGCACGAATGGAGGACCTCTGGGGGATGAAAGTCGAGGCCAAACCCCTGGAGGGCGGTCTTGTTGCTTTTTTCTTCAGGCCTGCAAAGGAAAGGGAACGAGTCCTATTGGGTGAGCCCTGGTCTTTTTGGGATTCTTTGGTCTTATTCACGGACCTACGGGATCACATGCATGTCTCGGATCTACAATTCCACCACTTTTCGGTGTGGGCGCGGGTCTCGAACTTGCCAGTGGGGGCGCGGACGAGGGATGTGGGCTTCAAGATTGGCAACACGCTGGGGGTTTGTCAAGGGGTAGATGTTGACAAGAAGGGTCTCTGCTGGGGAGACTTCATGAAGATCAGAATCAGGGCTGATATCCGGGTTTCATTACAAAGTCAACTCTGGTTCCGACTGTCGGTGTCTCAGGTAGGAATTCGTCTGTATATTTCGTACGAACATTTACCTGAGCATTGTTTTGGATGCTGTTGTGCGGGACACCTGTTCCCGGTTTGTCCGGTCGAAGGGGGAGTACGGGGATCCTCGTTGAAGGCACCAGGGGACCCGAGATCGGCGCTTGAAAAGGCGAAACATGGGAAGGCTATCCCGGGGACGAACTGGACATATCTGAGTGGGTCAGGGAAAGGAGATCAGTCCAAGGGGATCCCTCGGACCCCCCGAGATGAGACGATATGGGGCGCTGGGGTCAACAGGGAGCAGATGATGGTGATGAGCCGGTTGGCTGGTTACCACGTGACCCGACGCCGTCACTGTCAGGAAACAAGAGGGCTGAGAGAGAAGAGGATTCAGTAGAGGATGAAGAATCAGCGGCGTCAAATGGGGCGTCTTCAGCATCGGCGGGGGGCTTCAAGCACCCTCGCCTCCAGAAATGAGTGTTGGGATGGCCAGAGAGAGGTTGGTCGACTGTACCTTCTCCCTGGTGTATTGGTGGCAAGGGTACCACCAACAGTCGTTATGTTACTTCCCTACCACTTCGGAGTCAGCAATCCCGCGTTCAGGGGCCCTACCATTATCAGTCAAGGGAGGACGACGCACACTGACTTACTGGGGGAGTAATAGGTCCACCACTGCTTGTTTATCCTCTGATTTGCTCGATCAGTATCTTATGGTTGTAGTATACTGTATCGGTGTCCTTGGACGCTACCGCAGTCCCACCCCTCCGACCGCCCCTATGTCAAAGAGCAAAATTTACTTTCCTGCTTATGTCTTTCATGTTATGTTAGTTTGGTTTCTCTGTACGGTGTCTCGGGATTCCGTAGGCACCGAAATGCTTTTACATTAATAATATTATCGTTTCAAGACTAAATGACAGACCTCAGGGCCGAAACCTGTAAAATATGATCAAAATCAAAATATAAACTGCATGCATGAAGGCAAAAGACATATTTGAAGGCACTGCCAAGGGTAGCTCAGTATTGTGCATAGCTCTAGAGGTCATCTCTATTCTCTGGTATGGTATGTCTCCTCCAAAAAATCAAAAACTAAATTTGCACCAGCCGGGAATCGAACCCGGGTCTGTACCGTGGCAGGGTACTATTCTGCCACTAGACCACTGGTGCTGATGGTTTAATCTACTAGAAATTATAATCAAGTTTATGTTTTATTTTCGAAAAGCAAATTGTAAACCATTAGTATTGTTTTAGTTTAATATAAGTATCTATGACTATAAGTACTTTTATACTGAATGCATTGCATGGGTGTCTTCAAAAGAAAATTATTTGATTTTACAGTGATCATTGGGTGACCTAAAACTTCAAAACACAACTTTGTAATATATCATTCATTTATAAGCCATCCAAAAAGGTAGAGAATTCTGAAAATATAATTCATATTCCATCTTGTTGCTTGACAATAATGTACAATGCAATGGCAAATCTACCATTCTCACTGATCATTTCAATGTACTTATGGGTTTTACATTGTAATTTAAACAATTGCATTGAGAAATAAAGACAATTAACCACATTCAGAATAAGTTACCAACAAATGAAGAGAGAAGATATCTCAATACATTCGAAACTTTTCCTTTGTTTTCTGGAAGACCTGTTCTGCAATCAATGCACCTTTGCCATCAGCTCTTTTGATCTCCATATTAGCTTTTTGGTAGAAACCCGTGCCCCTCAATGCATCTGCTATAAAATCATCAAATCCAATGGCAATGGCTGCTTCAGCCTTTGCTCCATAGACCAACCTCTGTTCACAAGAAACTACCACATGTTACACTTTGAACTGCAAATGAAATAAAAAGGAAAGGAAGTGGGTAAGTGATGAAGAAACGACAAGTTCAACCTTAAGGCGTGAGAGATGGATGGCGCCAAAACACATGGGGCAAGGCTCACAAGAGGCATATATTTCACAGTCTGAAAGCTCAATTTGATTGAGTTTCTTACACGCCTGGTAAATATACATAAATTTCAAAGTCAGGAACATGCAATCCCCAGAAAATAATCACATGGATACCAATTTTGTATGGTAGGGTATCATTTCTTAACAGCCGGTTTAAACGCCCAAACAAATTAGGATTAAAAAAATAGCTACAAACCACTAACGATCATGTTTTGGAAATAATTTGCATGTTTCGAACACCAAAAATGAGGCAATTGGACATGGAATTGACCTTCCTTCAATAAAACCACATTACTGCAGATACTAATTGCAGAATGGTGTCAGGTAAATTGACAACCCCTAAATGCCACAGTATTACAGATTGAGATGTCTTAATTCCTTATCTAGTATGTATGGCATTATTGAACAAAATAGCAGCATTCAGGTATCATGTTGTTCACCACATGTGAACTTGTAGCCAACTAAAGGGCATTAAAAAAAGTAGAATTATGATTGGTTCAAGGTCAATTTTTTTATCAGCAACAAAGCGGGAAATCCTAATGTAACCTAGCCTAAGTTAACCAGAGGTTAACTCCTAACGTAAACCCCACCCAGCACCAACTCTCAAGCAAGACATTGAACTTTAAATAAAGGGCAAGGCATCAAATAGCAACGTCAATAAAATTAGGGAGGTAGCACAAAAGTAGGAAAATAAGTACAGGACAGGCCCAAAATGAGTATATTAATGATTTTGATCTACAAATATGGAGGTCTGTTTTGCTCATTATTTGCTTTTGCAAACTACAGACAGATCCTTGTCAGCAAAGTAATCTGTATGTTCCAGTTTTGGGTAGAGCTTGAAAGATTTTAGCCGAAAAATTGGAGGAAAAAGTTAGTTCAGAAGTTACTCCATTCTTTAATCTCTACTTTCCAATTAGAGACACTGTTCCTTGAAATAAGATATATTGTTATCATTTTTCTAGACCACTGTTGACTCAAGAGCATCATTAATCAGAAATAAATATTGTAAATTTGTTGATCAAACCTCTCTTATAGCAGTGACCTCTGCATGTGCAGTTGGATCAGTGTTCTTCAAGACCATGTTGTGACAGCTCGCAACAACTTCATCATTATGTACAATGACAGCGCCAAAAGGGCCTCCATGTCCACAATCTACCCCTTTGTATGCTTCTTCAACTGCTTTTGTCAAGAACTTATGGTCTCTATCCTGTACAACTGGTGGATCAAACCCAATCACAAATCCAGTAATCGGACAATAATATCCCCGTCTCCCAACCCCACACGCAATTACACTTAAGGATGATAATCTAATCTAATATTGTAATTGGACAGCCTAGTATTTCTCAATGGGATCCACCACATATTTGAAGGTGGAGATTAACATCGTTGACTTTTCAAGTATGCCCACATTTGAAAAGAAAACAAATTTCTGATTACTATGTGTACAATTTACCATGGGTCACATACATTTTATTTGTTGCAACTGAAGACAGATACATAAATAAAATAACAAGAAAGTACTAATTCGAAGAATGGCAATCTTGAGGAGCAGCTAATGCAGAAGCAACAGAAATAGTTCCGGAGAAGCAAGGTTCAAGTCATGAACAAATAAACAAAAAAGATCAAAACCCAATAGCAAAGGAACCAAAATAACTAGGAAAATTCAATCAATAAACTGAGTTAAATTTGATAATCCGATTCTGGGTAATTCCAGATTTCCAGAAACATTGGTTGCAGATCCAGGAATGATGCTCCACAATAGAATCAAACTGAGTTCAACAAATTATGATAAAATCATACGATAAACAAAACCAATCAAAATCAAACAAAAACAGATCCCCATCTGAAAAAAAAAAAGCAGTGATGGGTACAGTTTACCCTTAGCTTCCTCCATGTCGATGTCGAGAACCCACAAACCAGAAGCGAAATTGGACCGAGTAATGTAAAACCCAAGTCAGTGAAAATCAAAATTGAAGAAAATGCACACAATGATCGGTATCTGGGGGGCAAGGAAGAGCTTATAAACTGCTAAAATGGTGATGATGAGCAGTAAATTAATGAATAAAATAGGAATGGAACAAACGCATGGGAAATGAGAAAGGAAACAGAAGAGACGTTAATCGATGGAATTGGGGATTGGATTGGATTGATCTGAAAAAATAATAAAGAAAGAATGCGATGATGGGTGTAAGAGGAACTTGCTTGCGGGTTTCTTCGCTGTTTCTCCAACCTTTATTGACTCTCTGTACATGTTGTTACTTATCTACGTAGAAGAAGCGTTTAGGTGACGAGACACAGTTCATGAATCAGCAGATCATAACGGAATACACTTCCACCACAAACAATTTGTTTATTTGGTTCCAATTCCCACCACAAATCACTTAACTATTTATCTATTTATTTTAACGTAATTTTATATTCAATTTTTTATATAAATTTTGGGAATTTTTTTTGTAAGCAAGGGCGTTTTTTTAAGAATAAAGAGTAGATTTCATTAAATAGAAAATAGAGTCATTACAATGGTTGGTTACTTTTGAAAGGGTAGTGATCCAATAATCCTCAGAAATGAACCGATCCAATAGGAAGCACTTATAATAAGCATAACTAATACAAGAAGTATAACTAAAACATGAATTGAAACCAAAACTATAACAGAAAATAGAACCAAAAAGTGCCAACTGGCAAGAACCACTCAAAGTAGGGCCTAAACGTTGTTGGGTCCCAACTTGCCAATGACTCATTTTGTCAAATGAGCTACCGAACTTGAACCTGGCAGTGTGGCTGGAAGTACCCGTTCTTCTCAAGGACTCTTCAAGGAGTAAATCCCTGGAGCCTAGGTTGTCTAATATACCTCGTGGCGGGGCTGCTTCCCCGTCCTTGCCTAGTCTTCCCGCGGCTCCCCCACTGTAGTTCTCTTTTGGCCCATCAAAACCTGCAACTTCCCAGATGGGACGAACCCAAGGGGGCCCATCTTTGAACACCCGGGGTGGGAGGGGGTAGGGGATATCTCTGAAGTATGACCAGTACCTCGAGGGTAAGGCGCCACCCCGAACCGATCCTGATACTCGAGGAGCAGGTTAGGTACCGTGTCCGGGGTCACAAGGGACTCCGTCCCTCAAGATCACCCAGCCTTAGGTAGCGTGTCTGAGATCAATGGTGTAAATCCCAACGGTGGTGGAAGTGCTTCTCTTCCACAATCCGTAGCTCACGATCTGTCCACCTTGACAGTCTTGAATTCCGTGATCGAGTCATCAAAGCGGGGCACCTCTAACATCTCCCAGTCACAGTCTCGGACCATGTGACCGATCCTCCCGTAATTAAAACAAAAGGTGGGTAATCGTTCATATGTCATACTAACCCTTACCGGGTTCGGGTATTCCCGGAAGCGCATGATCATGGTACGCCGAAGGGGTCGGTAAATGTCCATATCAAGAACCGGACTTTCACCGTACCACCCCAACAGAGGCCCCATTGATCACATGGGGTTTCCACGTGCTCGTCTAGTGTAGCACCTATAATCTTTCTGGTCCACCTTGTCTTGACGAGGGGCGGTATCCCCTTGGCATGCACCAAAAAATGAAACCGATGTAGACGCGGGAGATCTCAAGCAAAAGGGTCGATGATCTCCCCTAGAAGTAGTGCATGGCCGTGGAAGCACCACGACTTGTTATGGCGAACCCAGACCCGAGCCTCTAGGGACACGAAATAGAACGCGAACATGTCGGGCTCGAGATCCTTGACCACCATGCCTACACCAGCACGACCTCATACACACGTAATGACCGAGAGCAACACCTCTTTCCGGGGAGGGTTAAGAGACACCAGAGGGCCCACCATACCAAAGCGGAGCTGCTCCAACACCCGAGGATCCGGTGGGTTGTACGGGACCACGACCTCCATCGCCTCTTCCTCAGTAAGGCAACAAGTAGAAAATGTGTTTTGGAAGTCCCCCATCGGTGACGGCGAAACAGGAGGAGCCGGAACCCTAGGGAAGATGGTCATCGCCTTGGTCACCAGATGCGAGGTCGGAACCCTTGTAGGAGGGGTTGTCGGCGCCAGAGGAGTAAGAGGCTCCGGAACCCTAGCAGTAGTTACCCCGTCGTGGTTATCAAAAGAGGCGGTGGGATCGTCTCCGGTGAACTCACTGGAGCATGGGGAGCACCCATGAAACCCGACGATATGGCTTAACCTAGCAACTTGAGAGACCGGCCCCATCTCACCTTGGCCGTGATTGAAGTCGGTGTGGTATCACCCGACGAGTAAACCACCAACGATTGGTCCTTCAACAACGAAAGTTGTAGAGGTTCGGTAGGGGATGGTGGTGTGGTAGTCGGAGGCGGGGTTTTGTTCTCCCTTATCGGTTTAACAAAATCATCAGCTTGCTTTGGAGGCATGATAAGGGGAAAGGGAGCGAGAGAATCACCTAAGGATGGAGATATGTCGGTGGCTGAGGGTGGCGGCACAACAGACGAGAGCGACAATACAGTTATGACAGAAGACTAGAACGAAACTAGTACAACGACACAAATACTGAGAGAACTCATTTCTCAAAAAAAAAATAGAATTGTTAACATGACAGTTCAATTATTTTTTGTAACCGTTAAATATAATGGTAATTTTAATTTCCTCGTGATATATGTAGTTAGGTAAGGATGCAACGAGTTACACGACATTGTTGGCATTTGAAAAAAAAAAGGTGAGTATTTGAAACGTGCTATAGCGTCATAAGATAATATTATATCCAAATCCTTCTAGATCGAAAAAGTGTCTCGAAAAGGATGTTGGGCTGCACTTGGGCTGAAGATAGTATGGGTCATTGACTCTTATTATGGGTGTGGGTCCATTACATTTCATCATTTCGAATCCCAACTAGACAGTTTAGGCCCAACAAACTAAAACATGTACATGGCTAAGCTATCCAAGTATGGATGATCAATCAAAGTGTGATTGCTCATTCTTAAGCCCAAAAGTTTATTGGAGCATTCTTCTTTCACTATTACTTTTTTTTAAATAGGGCTACTTCAGATATCATTACTTTTGTCAAAAATAAATAAGGGAAATCCTGTATCCTAACCCCATTTGAGCTTTGTTTTTCAATTCATAACCTAGGTTTACTTTTGGTGACATTTCCCAACTGTCACCTTTCAATTTTTTGCTGAAAGTATCGTTTACCGTTTATTTTGACGATTCCGTTAGTTTTTTTGCCACGTGTCACTTCACCGTGACGACACGTGGCCGACACGTAGGAAAAAAACTAATGGAATCGTCAGTTTTGACGATTTCTGATACTTTCTGGAAAAAATTAAAAGGTGACAGTTGGGAAATGTCACCAAAGGTAAACCTAGGTTAGGAATTAAAAAACAAAACTCAAATGGGGTTAGGATACATGGTTACCCCAAATAAATATAATAGGATAAAACTTGTACAATCGAGATTTAAATTCAGGATTCCCATAAGAGTTAGGTATACCAACGTTTTAGGGTACATAACAAACTCCTATCGTATAAGCTAGAAGAATAACATGACACACAATAGATAAGACCAATAAATCAAGAATCTAAAAGCTCTTTCAGGTGGTTATCTTGACCAGCTAAGGTAGATCGGGGCAGCTCTCCCCAAGAGATATGACCTAGCCAAATGGCCCAACAGTAGGAGCAGGATAACACCCCATCACCCTTTGGTCCTTGTAACCACCAATCATGGCACCCGACGAGGTTGTTTTACAACCTTCGTCGATACTCAAGAGGATGGGGAGTTGCAGTCGTCCTTTGCATCTGAGTCAACATCAAGTAGTTAGAAGCCCCTCTTCTTTAGACAATCTTTCAGAGAAATAGATCTCTTGGCCTACTCCCTCGCTAGTTCCTTTGCATTCTTGGATCTCCATGCCCCCCAACAAGAAGGCTTAGATGGAGGTCCCCCGGTCGTTTTATGATTTAGGGATTCCCCTCGGATCCCCTGATGATTATCTTCATACTTGAGGTGGGGAAACTTGTCGAGGAAGGTGTGGGTGACTTTGTAGTGGGCAATAATGATGGTGATGGTGGCTTGTTGAGGACTCGGCGTGGTGGTATGGACGTAGCTTGCAGTAGTAGGGGATCTGGACTTTGGATGAGGTACCCAAGGTGGTGGAAAAGCATTCAGACCTGATTCCAAGGTTGCCAAGCTACTCGGTTGCCCTTGGTTAAGAAAGACTGTAGGTTAGGAAAATATCAAGAGCTAGTTAGACACTATTGATCCCTTCCCGTGTCTTTCTTGTCCCAATGGTGGGGTAAGCCTACAAACCGAATCATTGGGAAAGATTGTAAGTTGAGATTCCGACGATCTCCAGTTTGGAGAGTCTGAACCTTGTACTAGATATGGTAACATGGGGGGCACAAGACCTCTTTCCAGAGAGCTCCCCGGAGGTGTTGGGGTGAGGTTCAGATTGAGACTAAGACTGTTCCCAACTGTCTACATGAGGGTCGGATGGTGAGTTGCCAAAGGGTTTTCTTCCCAGTCCGTTCGGAAGTATGCCTCAGTCCACCCGTTGGATCTTGTATGGCGTCCGTGAAACGTGTTTCATGTCGCTCCACCCCCAGTATGGTTGGCATGTAGGACTAGTTGGAGTGTCCTAGGCGACCATATTGGTAGCAAAAGTCCGACAACTTCCCGTATTACAGCCGGACAATGATAAGCTCCCTGAACCCTTCAAAACAAAGGCGAAGATGGCGACAGAGCGGCTTTATAACATTGTGCTCCACCCAAAGCTAGAGATAGTCGTCTCATCCCCATTGTTGGGCCTGGTTCCCTATTAGGATTTTTGTTCCCAACTTTGAAATAATTAGGTCTCGCATCTGGGAGGTACGAGCTTCCATCAGAATGTCAAAAGCTCATATGGAAATGATAAGGTGTTGGAAAATGAGATTTTCTAGATGATTCTGTAGCGATAATGGTGTGAGCAGTAGGACTGCACCGTGAAACATCCACGGTTTCCTGGCTCAGATGTTCTCTATTGATTTTAGGACGAAAAGAAGAAGGTGATGATTAAGTCTATGAGGGGATTGATAATCAAACTCCGGATGTTTCACGTCGTCGCCAACAAAACATAGAGGGTTCAAGGATTGAGTTTCTTTTTAGAGGAGGTGGTCGGTCAAGGCAAAGCGGTATCTAGCGTCATCGAAGGTCGAGACTTCGATTATTTTTAATAATATTGTTGAATTAAAATAATGAAGAAGAAAAAATTGGATAAAAGATAAATAGAGATGAGATCTCTATTAAGCTTTCATATTATAGCTTTCTTATTTCATCTAAACGCCCAAAATTAAATTAAGAAACAATATCTGATCAAGTTTAAAATGGAAATATAATCTTTTAACATGAACTTAGTAAATGATTTTCACTTGAATAAATATTAAGAAAATGGATACAATATTTCAGAATATAGCTATAATCGAGATTTGACTTTTTATCTCACGAACAAGGGTTCGAACCTCACTTTCTACAAAAAATTCTAATCTCTTATTAATTTATCAAATTTGTCCTTAATGGACTAGTCCTTATCCGTCTTCTCAATAGGCTCGCCCCTCACAGACAAGCCTGTTTACAGGTATAGAGATGAATTATTTAGAAAAAAAATGAGACCATTAAGAATAATTAGAATTTATGTAGATAGTGTGATTCGAGTCGGGGTCTGTGAGAAATAAAAACTCTGATATCATATTAAAAGACCAACTCAACTAAAAATTAAAGGTGATAGTTAAAAGCTCAGTTAAAATTATAATATCTTAACATGAACTGCCAAGAACATAAGTACGTACCAAAGCATCAAATACCCTGGAGAAGCAGCAAAATTCCAAACCAATGATGTACAGAGTTATACCAAACTAAGATTAACTTCAATAGTTATATAAGAGGCTTAGCAGGAGTAGCCTCCAGAGCCATTTCATTACATGGGGAGGAAGAATAACAGAAGAAGCAGCAAGTGCTCATGCTTCTTCTTCTTCAACCTCTTCAAATCATGGAGATCACTTGACCATAACAACAACAACACAGAAGATGAAGCAGCAGCCGGAGGAGCAAGTATTACCAGACGAACCCGTCTCGACGACAGCTTCTATTGGGCTATAGAACCTGCCGTTGACAGGAAAGCTTCCGACTTCATCAAGAAATTCCATGACAACCGCACAGATCCTTGAAGATCATCATCTACCAACTAATACTATTTACGTGTGTAATTCCATATGTACCCTTTATCACCATCTACACCATATGTGTATTGTAGCTTGTTTCTTTTATCTATTTGTCATGTTCATCTTCTCATTTCCTTCTAAATAAAATTTCATATATCCAGAAAATGTATACGTAGATGGTTCGGCTTTCGTTGGATCTATTACATGTAACAGAAGCATGAATGTTAACAAAGCTATTACATAAAGCATGAATGTTAACAAAGCTATTACATAAACAAAGTCATATATCTTGGCACTCAATGAAGCTGTCATTGAAGTTTCTAGTCTTGAAGACGGTATGTGACTTGTAACCACACAACATTTGCTAAAGCGCTACCAAATCTGAACTGAATGTACAAACTAAACAGATCTCGACTCTTGAACCTGTAAAAGATCGAAACTGAAATGTTTTTTTTTATCAGCAAGCAATATTATAAATCTCACTTTTTTTAAATATTGGAATGGCGGATCAAAAACAAATATGAGGACCGAACTATTTTCATCCCAAGTAAATATAACAAGAGGACTGAACATTACCCAAGCATTTGGTAAATTAATATTGATTCTGATGTGGTTATCGTCAATACAACCATAGTTATCAGTTAAACCTAATGCATATAACTTGGAAGTTAAGGAAAGATGAACAAGTTTCACAACCACTAAAGAATATCATAAATGGAGTGTTGTTGTAATGTTACCTTGACCGTACCAAACTGATAACAACTGGGTTTTGTTTAGTTTATTGAATAACACGGCGCGAGAATCTTACGATTAGCACAAGTTACACGGTTATCATTAATCTAATCAGCCTCTTCCCCAGTTATGTGGATAATGGCCTAATTGGCAAGGTTCCATTGATAATAATTATCACCAATCAACTACACACACATGATCCCTCAATAATCAAATATATATATTTTGCCAGACCTAACAATATCGACATTATATCACATCTTTATTCTACAAATTGGTATATAGTATCATATATGGATTAAACATGCAATATAAAGGCAAAAGACATATTTTACGCATTAGCAGTATATTTGGGCACACAAAACCGAACCCTTAGCGTTAGGGGTCTCCCCTAAAGATGCCCTTAGAGTTATAGACAGCTTGAAGGCACTGCTAAAGGACCTTGTTCGAAAACTCGATCCATCAACCACACTAGAATTAAAGCTAATTAAGTAGCAAAACCAGCTCCAAAGCTGGCTTTCAAGTATTTTCTTTTTCATCTGTAATCTTTGCTAGACCCCTCCTAGGATACAAAGTACACGCTGCTGCAACTTTATCCACTGATATAGTATATATACTTAAGTAATTTGAGCCCTTTTGTACTCCATTATATATACTAATTACGTACGTTCAAATCTTGTATATGCTTAATACATTGCATGTAGCCTGTGAAGGTACTTGCTAAGTGATTTCCTCAGTCTGAACAATCCAAAATCTGGCCTAACTTATACCCCAAACCAATGAAACACTAGTATTGTTTCCACATTGAACTTCGCCTTTTCGTAAGATTCTACGTTTTTCGATGTGGTTATTGGTTAATGCCTTGACTATCTCAAAAGGGTAGTTAACAAAATTCAATTTTTTGTATCTAACAACATAATTAAACATGAACCAACAACAATCTTGATCTGGGTACTATATTTTCTTTGCAATGTATATAGATTGTTAATCAATAGCAACTCGAAATGTCGGTTTATTTTATCATTTTGTTGTAAAAAGAAGAAGCAGCAAAAGCTGCAAGAAGTGAGATTCACAAGGAAAGCAAAAAAAAAATGTAGCTTCCTCAGGCAATATTTTAGAGAAAAAGTTCCAAAGAGAACTGTTTGGGTCAATTCAAAAGCAGAGGAGAGGACTATAACACCTATGCCTTGTAACTAAAGCTATTGTTTTTGTTTTACAACCATTACCATTTCATCTAAACCAATCTCAGCCGTCCATTCCCTCTCCCCCTACTCCTACAAATTGGAGTCCCCTTTCATTGCTTCCCAAACACAAAGAAAAGAGGTATAGCCATGGGAGGTTACAGCAGGCAGAGGAAGTCCTCATCCTTCTCCTTCTTCAGCATGTTCAAGTCGTGCTGCTCGAATGGCGGCGACGAGTACTACTGGGATGATGGAGGCCGGAGGGTTTGGGCCAGTGATGAGGACAGAGGGAGATGGACTGCTGAGCCTGGCATAGACAGGAAGGCCACGGCCTTCATTAATAGGTTCTATGAAACCCGAGTTTCGGACCCCGAGAGGCAGACTCTAGCAGTTTAGTTCATCAACTATACTCTCCTCCACCAACAAATCAATACTTACTATTATGTTTTTTATTATTACTAATTCCATGTATTTTTTTTGGTTCCATCTCTCCATGCTTGTATGTTATATTGACAAGAAATAAAATTGTATAAATAGTTCATCTTCTTTTTCTCATTGCACCTTTGGACAATCCTGTTCTTCATATATATATATATATATATAGGTTATCTATCAGGTACAAACTACATATTATGTTGCAAACTATGAACTAATCCAAACCATTGAATCGTTAATATATGTACCAATTCCATGTGATTAAATTTCTTGAATCAAGTTCTTGGGGAGTTCAAGTTGAGGCTTACATTTCCGGGTTTACGAGGTAATCTTTACTAACAAAATGTTATTAGCAAATCCATTTTGCTAATGGTCTTGAGTAGCAAGTATGCCATTTTAGTGAAAAGCTGGTATGGTATATTTGGGAGTGATGCCAATTACAAAGAGGCTATGAATTTTCTATAAAAGCATTTTGCAGTACAAGATGAAGTACCTTGCACTGGCCTAATCTTGTTCCTGATCTTCTTTAGCTCCTGCAATATCTCCTTTTTTGTTCCTTTTTAGAATTATATTCCTTATATTCTCCAAGCCCTTGAGGGCTTTTAGATTTTCTTTCGAAATCTCGAGGTGAAATGGATTGTGAAACATCGGTGAGCTGCTGCTAGGACTACCTCATTTCCTCCAAAACATGGTCTCCTTAGAGCTCAAGAATAGTCCCATATAGCACAATGGTTATGATCAATATGTACAATAGTTTTTGAACATAGTACATGCTATTTCTCTAGCCTTTCATAACTTCACAAACAAAGTTCTCATGGATCCGTAAGCATTTTGAGACCTACACTCACTAACTTGAACTTTTAGTTGAGTCGGGTTTTAACAAGTTCTTGTTTGTATTCTAAACAGAACTTTTGGTATCATAGAATCCACTCTCCTTTTGTGTCAAAATGATTGTACATCATTGAGAAGGGAACAATATTTGAACAAACGAATGGATGGAAGAGTAAGCATGTCAACAACATTACTAGTTACGAATGTTTTGTGAAGGGACAAAGTATCTCGCAGGCTTAATCTGAACCAATGGTGACTGTCTCTTGGTTTTGGAAGACATATATAAATAATTCTATTAGAGAATATCTATCACACTCATGCACCAAACTCATGTTCACTAGTGAGTACTCTTGTTTATGGGAATCTTAGATTTCTCCACTTTGCTTGAGGGATGACCAGGAATTAATGGCTCTCATATCTCAGGTTCCATTTGAATCACCCCACTTTATACTTGACATTAGTAATGATTAAATGTTTGATTTTTTGACCAAAAACCATGGGTATTTTATCAAAATATAAAGATAATCATTACATTGTATAGAGTTCTAAAAGAGATCTTTACAAGAAAAACTATGAGACAAAAAGACCGTTACAAACGGTGTTGAAAATGTCATATAGACAAACTGAAAATAAATTAAGACGAAACCGATGAATACTACTCAAAGTGTTGTCTTAACGACGCATACTCTGTAGATTGTAAATTTTGTTTTAAAACGAGCTACTTATATCGGGTCAGACTTCCACAACTAAAAGGTCAACCTTAAAGATCAACCTTGTTAGTTGGGTGTGGCCCTAGCCTTTATAAATTCTTGTATTTAGTCGATGTGGGTTCATATTTCAACACTCCCCCTCACGTGTAGGACTGGACATCTACACGTGGGCCATAGCAGGACTGGACATCTGCATATGGACCGGAGACCACAGGGTGGAGGTGACAAATGGGCCGTGGGCCGAACCAGCTCTGATACCATGTAAATTTTGTTTTAAAACGAGCTACTTATATCGGGTCAGGCTTCCACAACTAAAAGGTCAACCTTAAAGATCAACCTTGTTAGTTGGGTGTGGCCCTAGCCTTTATAAATTCTTGTATTTAGTCGATGTGGGTTCATATTTCAACAGATTGCGACCGAACCTGAATTCGTCAGTTTCAACGGGAGGAGAGCGACGATGGTAGATGTGATTCAGGAATCTTTCCCGGTAAAAGTCCCCGAATCCTCGGGTAGAAACCCTGAATCTTCGCTTACTAATCAATAACCTTGCGAAAAAGAACAAAACAGGTAAAGTAAAACTAAATTAGTCGATCATCTTGACCTAGAACCGGGATAGAGATCGAAAAGGAGGCCTCACTGGAGGCCAAGGAGGTGGATACACCGATGGCGACTTCAATGGAGGTTGCAGAGGTGATGGGGGCGGCTCAGAAGAGGGGATCCGAGGCGGTGGTGGGTTATTTGACAGCGACGATGCATGAGACAAGGGCAAAGCAAGGGAGACAAGTATTGGGAGAAGGGTTGCTATCGGGAGCTGAGGTAGGTAAAATCGACACCATTGAGACGAAATAGAGCAACCGGACTGGAGCCGGGAGAAACAACGACGATCCTGAGGAAGGTTAGCCACCTACACTAGAGGCGCAGGAGAAACCTTAGCAAAGTTAGTGAGAGGCGGCATAATTTTAAGTGTTTGATTGTAATGATATTTACTTTAATTGTTAGGAAATTACCACAAACATCAGAGTTAATTTATACGACCAAATTTGTTGTATTTGACATACTCGTAATTATACTCGAGGCAAAAAAGAGAAAATGTTATTGTTATTGATTTTTATTTATTTGGACTTTTTTTAATAATTGACTTGAAATTGGACTAGGTTTTATAAGTTGATGTATCATGTTAATTTGATTCACGGATTCGATGACATAGATGATCAAAATGAAATAGAATTGAATAGTTCGGGTAAAAAATTCACTGAGGGTATAGAAAAATGCAATATGGATTTCCATAAACACTATATAAAAAGAACCTTAGGTTGGTTTGTTTCTGATATGGATAGAACAAATGAATTGTTGTTGGGCACTAGACAGTGAAATTTTGAGAAAGTGTAGATGGCAAATAGTGATTGGAAAGTAAGGAAGACATAATAGAGACATTTTATTCTTGGAGAAGGACCAAAATGGTAAGAGAACCTAATTTGTTTGGCTTCCAACTCATGGCTACTCCCAAAGGAAGCAGACAAGTGAGTAAAGTAACCCTAACCTCTTAAGAGAAACAAGTAAATTGTCATGTCATGTTGTAGAGATTGATTTTACTAATGAAAGATCGGCCATCATTTAAATTTTAAAACACTAACTATATCTGTCATGAGTTCAACGTATATCAAAATAAAATTAATTACTTGATAGGAGACTAAGACTTTCACGCGAACATTTAATGAGTGAATGTTCATGTTTAGCATACAATATCGTATTCGTACTATCGTATATAATATCGACTGCTTAACGAGGCAAGCCATGCATGTATATGCTAATTTTAAATAGCAGGGCAAGGATTCGAAATCATCTTCTTGACTGCCTCTTCTGTATAGAGAAACAATCAGTGTCACAGTGCCAGCCTTAAAGTATTGTGTAGTGAAGCTAACAAGGAAGGAGGACCATCTATATCTATCCCTTTTATGAGATACCCTCTTTTGCTGTCTCTTGCTTGCACCTGCTTTATTGAAAACCCCTCGTGCCTCTAGACCCCTTTTTAAATCCAAGTTTAAAAACCTCTCATTTAGCCTAAGATGTTAAAGTTGTACTCTTATGTTCTTACCCATATCACATATAATTTTTTATTTTATTTTTTTGTTTGAAATCACTCTATCTTTTAAATAATTGTTTCTTATGGTACATGATTGTATTGCATAGTGAGTGTAATCGTGAACGTTAATTCTACATCAACATAAACGAGTCGGTATGAATCCTTACATATACATCAAGATTTTAAAATCTTGATTATTTTATTATAACAGTATAGTACAACTAATAATGTGCTTGGACCAGTCTAACAAGTAACAACTAGTGTGGATGTAGAGTTTGAGCGGTCTAAAATTCCATTTTATCTTCTTGCTTTTATAAGTAATATATCAAATTAAATTATACTTTTATTATGGTTATGAAAAATATATTTAAAGTAACACTTAATCCTCTTCACTTTTTTCCGAAGGAAATATTTTTGTTAATTTGGTGCAAGTAAAAAGGAAGGACCCAGCCATGAGCCCACGTGAGAATGAAAATTGTCGGATAAATTCATTTCTAAAAAAGGACGATGGTGAAGTGAGGTGGGAAAATATCGTAAAAAATGCAAGTAATTAATCAGTAGTTTAATAAAACGAAGATACTAATTCCCACTAAACCCAAATTGGAGATAGGTTTGATTGGGAAAAAAATATAGTATAATTAGCTACTAATTAAGTGCTGCATAAATTCAGCCTAGAAGCATTTTCAGAGATCAAACAGCCAATGATAGCACTGAGCATTGCCCCAACTTCAAGTCTTGTGTTTTACTCAAACAACTTAAGATTCTTGTTTGAACACAATGAAGAACCACCAAATACTAAGAGGAGAAATCAAAATTCCAAGCTATCAGATTAAAGAGAATCAAGTCAAGAGGTGTTCTCACCTCATGTTTTCTTTTTGGAAAGGTAAATTTCATATTATAGTTTTAAAATATATTTTTACTCTTGTATTTTAAGCCGAATTCAGAAAAACATGTTTATTTTACTCTAAATATAATCGATGTCAAATAATTTTATTTGTGAAAATCAAGATAAAATTATAACACAAAACAGAGATCAGGTCAAGATTATAATGACTGGATTTTATACCAAGCTCGTTCCACCGTCATTCTTATAAGAATCATAAATTCAAAAATGTGGGGTTGTCAAAGCAAGGTGAATGGCTCATAGAACACATAGAGCATTAGTTAGTTGGCAAACACTAACTTTTTTTTTACTTGAAATGAGTATCTAATGGGACTTTTATGGGTCCTTTGCTCCTCCAAAAGCTAATACCATTTCATTTCACTTGTACAAAGGAAGGTTCACAACAATGAGCTCTACACCTCTCTTTTCCATCATCTACTTTGTTTTTGTTTTGGCCTTCTATTTTGTTATTGTTTTCTTGGGGTTATGTGAAGAAATGGGCCAAGTCCAAAAGTGGGTATTTTGTGTACATTCCGCTTAATCTCTATCATTGTTACTTATGGGGAACTTTCCATGAAATTATTGTTTAGGCAATGGAGAAAGAATAACCAATTTTTATCTTCCCTTTAACTTTTTGAAGATATTTTTTCATGGATTTAATATGTGAAATTTGATGGTACAAGTACAATATGGGCTGAGCACCATCCGAACCAAGCATAGTAGAATCACTCGGGCTCGAACCATGAACTGCAGCTTCTTAGAATCCAATGGAACTGGCCCAACTTGATTCAGAAACTGAGCAGGCCCAACGTGATCCACATATCCATTAGCGAACTTGAACCCCTCCACAACCTCTTCTTCTTCTTCTCCACGTGTGGTGTCAATAACGGCAGAATCCAAAACGATATCTTTTGAAGTTGAAGCATCCGAGATTGCAGCATCTGAGATTGTAGCATCTGAAATTACAACATTCTAAATTTAGAAATTAGTGATTAGGCAAGATGTTACTTTCCATGAGAAAGCTTTACTGGAGGCAAAATGCAAGGATGGATCTCCTATTTGGAGAGGTGATAGCTATGATGAAGATAAAGAAGATTATCATCAGATGGAGCTTGGAGCTCCTAGTTCTAGTTCTCAAACATGTTGTTCTTCAAAGATGGTACTTAATGAAGAAGTTATTGATGATGATGTTCCTATTGATGGGAACGAGACCCTTACACAACAATAGGTTCAGCAGATTGAGACACCGTCTTTGACAGCGGGTAGAGAACCTAGGGTCAAATGTGCACCTTAGATATTCGACTATGGGGATTGCGTAGCTTATGCTTTCTCAGTTATTGATTATGATGTTCCTAACACATACAAGCAGGTTTTGTGTGATGATCACAAAGAGGAGTGGAAGGACGTCATAGATGAGGAGATGTCATCTCTTCCAAAGGACAAGAAGTCGATTGGGTACAAATGGGTTTTCTCAAAGAAAGACGGGATTTCAAATTCCAAAGGCAATTGTACCGGTATAAGGTATAAGGCAAGATTGGTGGCTAAAGGATATGCACAAAGAGATGGTGTGGGTTATGACGAGATTTTCTCTCTGGTGGTAGAGCACACTTCTTTTCGAGTCCTATTAGCACATGCAAAGCAGGTTGATTTAGAGCTCGAGCGAATTGGTATCAAGAATGTATTCTTGCATGGAGATTTGGAGGATGACATACATATGTCGCATCCCGATGATTATGGTGTTGTTGGTGAGGAAGAGAAGGTTCTTGTGGTCAAGTTAGAGCGTTGTCTCGACTTGATCAAGATTTCTCGATGTTGATGCTCCATGAGAGCGGGACCCTACGGGGTGGGGTCTTTTTGACTCGGTGGAAAACGCCGAGTAGGTGGAACTTTTATTGGTTATGTTGCCAAGGTAGAGACTTTAATTTTTTACTCCACTTTAGACTCTTTTGGGCCCATGATATCAGGCCCAATAAACTTGGCCCATTTAACCATCTCTGAAGCTCTCAATAGTAGGATTTTGTGTTCTAAAATTGATGAGCGACAGTGTTTTTGGAGAGAGAACAAGCACAAGTTTCACCTGTTTTTTTGTACGGCTGCCATTTGGTGGAGAGAACAAGGAGATGGGCAATCTTGGGTGGTAGTTCGGTGATTAATTTTGCTCTTAGATGAGATCAACAACAAGCCTTCATTTTTTGGTCTGCTTGTACACAAGGTGTGTTCTCTTTCTTTGCTTGGTTTCTGTGATAGAGCATGACTCATGAAATTAAATACGGAAGCAACAGCAAAAGAAATTGGTCTGCTCTATTTTCTTGATTGTTGCATCATGAGCATTAAATGCTCTACCTAATTGATTAGAGGAAGAGCAATAAGATGTCGAGAAGCTTCATTGGTTATTTGATTTGTTGTAGTTGTGAAAAGAAGAGTGTGAAGGACCAAAAATTAATTTGATTGTTATTGATGTTTTTGGAGTAGAACGAAAGAGATTTGATTTCTTTTTGTGGAGTACTGATTTATATTGAGAAATAGGGAATTGAATTGTAATTCTCGGATTATTTCTCGAATAATACAAGGAGCTTGTTGTTGTCCCGTGTGATGTACATTGTCGAACCACGTACCATTACTTGGGTTCTCTGTTTAATTTTTGCACTTTAATTATTGTTCTGGTAATTTCGCGTTTATCAGGCGTTTGCAATTTATCGACTGGGTCTTGGGATCATGGGTTGGAATGTCAAATTATCGGTGTCCGTTGTGGATTGAATCACGTCGGTTCTTTTCCACGGATCCGATTGATTTTTTGGGTGAGTCTCGTATTCGGTTTTTGGGGTACTAGATTTACTACACATTGTTCGTCGGAGAGGCCGATGAACGTCCATCCGAAAACGAACTCTCACCGTACCATCCCAACATAGACCCCAATGATCACATGGGGTCTCCACATGCTATCCCAGCGTTGTCCCTGCAATCTCTCCGGTAGCCCGTGTTCGGACGAGGGGCGGTACCCTCTTAGTGTACACTCATAGTTGGAAGGTTGGTTGTGTTTTTTCTAACCTCTAGCCTTTGTGATAAAGAGCTTAGAGCAGGAACAGTGGTGTGGCCCGTCGGCCCGGCTCGCGTTTTTGCGGGACGCAGGACGCGAGCCGTCCCGTTGTGGGACGGGCTTTTATGCGTCCCGCAAAAACGCGGGACAGGCCGAGGCCCGCGTCCCACGTCCCGTAACCCCGGGACGGGCCGAAGCCCACGTCCTGCGTCCCTCTGTCGGCCAATGGTCGTGTGCCACGTGTCCCGACCGTTAGGTGTAACGGCTATAATTTTTTTAATTCAAAAATCCTAAATTATAACCCTATAAATACCCACAACCCCTTTCTCAAACCACAAATCATCCTACAACTTCTCTACAAATTTCATTTCTATATTTCGATACAAAATGTCCGACGATGAGGGTCCATCATATGAGGAGTTGGCAGCCCAAATACAGGTAGTTGAGCAACGCGTCCGGCGAAGGATTGAAAGATGCATATAGAGAGCAATGCCAAGGATCAACGCTCTGAGGGAGAGCATCAACCATGGAGAACCAATGCGACGGGAGATTCACAGAGGTCGTGTCGAAGCCCACGACCAACTAATGAGGTATTATTTTGTCGATTAACTCATATATGGCCCAGATTTGTTTAGGCGTCAGTTCCGTATGTGCAAACCACTTTTTCAACGGGTTATGGACAAGGTCAAGGAACACCACAATTACTTCGTTCAGAAGGATGACGCGGCTGGACGCTTACAGAAGTGCACCGCCGCGATACGGATGCTTGCGTATGGGTGCTCGGCCGATTCATTGGACGAAACTCTACACCTTAGGGTAAGCACCATACTTGAATGTTTATGTAATTTTTGCAAGGCCGTCATTGAGGTATTCGGACCCGAGTATGAGCGTACACCCACACCGACTGACATGGAGCGCTTACTCCGAGAAGGGTACAACCGAGGGTTCTCCGGAATGGTTGTGAGTCTTGACTGCATGCATTGGGAGTGGAAGAATTGCCCAACCACATTGCAAGGTTCCAATGGACTGGGAAGTCACCACGGGGTAAGTACCGTTATGCTTGAAGCTGTAGTGTCCCATGATTTATGGATTTGGCATGCTTTTTTTTTGGGATGGCTGGCTCGAACAACGACATCAACATCTTCAACAACATCGATTTATTCAAAGACGCTTATTACGGTCGTGACCTTTCCATGGAGTACGAGATCAACGAGCATCGACACGGTCGACCTTATTACTTGGTGGACGACATTTACCCATCATGTGGACGGTTCGTGAAGAGTATTCGACATCCCTACACGCCCAAAGAGAAGTTGTTTGCTAAATGCCAAGAAGGTGCTCGGAAAGATATTGAAAGGGCTTTTGGAGTACTTCAAGCAAGGTGACACATCATTTCCCGTCCCGCTTGTGTTTGGAGCAAACACACTTTGGCTGATATCATGCACACTTGCATCATTCTACACAACATGATTGTAGAGGATGAACGCGACCAGTACGAATATGGAGATGAGGAGTTGTTGTACGAGCAACCTCCAGAAATGCCGAATTGGACACCACCGGAACGATGGCACCGAGGAAGGCCATTGCAATACCGACAACGATTGGATGCTCGACAAAGTGTCACAAGTCATCAGACCCACAAGCAACTACAAAATGATCTTATTGAGCACTTATGGGGTCTATATGGAGCTAGTTTCAATCTCAATAATTAGTCTTTTGGACTTGATGCTCCTATTCGAGAATAAATAAAATTATCAGTTTTACTTTATTTTATATTCTCATTAATTATTTTTTTTCACATTTATTTAAATTTTATATAATATTAACTGTTGGACAACTAATTAAATAAAACAGCAAAATATCAATTAATTAACCACTTAGAATCCAGTCAACATCTACTAACAATCCAAGCCTCAATCCAAGATTCACCATTGTAAAACACAACTTATTTTGAGTCACGAGTCCCACTATTTTGTACAGTCAGCATCCAAGCCTCACATCCAAGCTCTTCCATTATACAACATACTCTTATGGTTGTTGATGATAGACCTAGAAAATATAGAGAGATTCTTTGAATTGAGGCTTCTTCTCTAAACTGAACAAACCTGAAGAACCTGTTTTTTACATTCATCAACAACCATCAACATGGGAGGGGCCAACTACCCCTTTTTTCTCTCTCAATACCTTCGACCCCCTCTCTCTAACCTTAGTCGTCGCCGACTACTTTTTCACCTCTCCGCCGGCGGCGTCCAGCCTTGGATGTCGCCCGTGGTGTCTCTCCCCTAATCCAAACCTCTCCCTCCCTTAATCCAAAGCCATCTCTCCTTCGTTTTCCCTCGCATCCTTCTCGGGTCAGACCTTTCGTGCTCATCGGTGAAGGCTAAGATTTGTTTTTGGGTTGGATTTTGCTTGCCTGTGCGCGTGGTCGTGGTTCCTTCCAGAGCTTCCGCGAGTTCTACAGGAACTACTGTCCAGGGAGTTCAGATCTGGCATTTTTTCAGATCCTTCGCCTCCGTGGTGTCGGGGTCTCGTGCCGGTAGAGTTCTTGCTTGCTGCTCATCCGGTTGGAGCTGCTCGCCGGTTTCTACAGCTGCCGGTTTCTACACCCGCCGAAATCTGCAAGCTTCGTCGAAGTCCGAGTATCGTCGAGGTCCTGGGTTCTGACCTGGGCTAGGTCGTGTCGGGCCTGGGTGGCTCGGGCTTGGGCCTGGGTCGGGCCTGGACCTATGTCTCATCGGGCCTAGGTCGCTTCGCCTGATCTCTTCAGGCCTAGGCCTGATCCGATCCAAGACTTGGGCCGGGTCAAGTTTGGCTTCTGGGTCTGGCCTGGCTAGGCCTTCGTTTGGGTCAAGTCTTGGTTATGGTCAAGTTCTGATTCAGCTTCGCTCTTTCTTCGGTTCTGTATTGTGTGTCCGGAACTCTACTACTTCCTTTTTGTTGGAGCTGTTTGCCGGTTCTGTTCGGCTCCCTAGCAGTTACAAGGATGTTGGGTGTTGGCCTCCGGGTTACCAGACTCCGTTGTTTTCTCCATTGAGGCGGTGTGGTGGGGGATTGAGCGTTTCGTTGGAGTTGTCTTTTTCAAAGCTGATCGTGGGACGTGCTTCTACATCAACCTGAGATTTTCGGGGATTTGGTTCCTCGAGGCTGACGGTGTGGTTGAGGCTCGAGCGTAGCTTCGGAGGTGCCTTTTTCAGTGCTGTTCGTGGGACGCGCTTCTTCTTCCTCCTAGAAGTGGATCGTTATGGCTCTGGTCCGGGAGCTTCTGTTGGTTCGTTCTGTTGCCATGTATTTCTCTCAGGTCTGGTCGTGGGGCGCGTTTCTTCATCCCTAGGTGTGGATCGTCGTGGACCTGGTAATTCGATGAGGCTTACTGGTATTCCTTTCCTCCTGCTATGGTTTAATGTTCCCCTCATTATGTCACTATCGTTATATGTTGGTTATATTCTGCTTCCTTCCACTTTGTTGGGTAGGACTTGTCTGTTTCGGGTGTTGGCCCACGACCAGTAATTTGGTTTAGTGTTGTTAAGCAGTTTTCCTTCGATATCGATCTTAGTATAGTGTGTTTTTGGAGGGTATTACCCTCTAAATCTGTCTCCGTCGTTTGTGATATTGGCCACCGACTTGTTAGTGACCGTCTTCTAGTATGTGTGAATGATTGATAGTCCTAATGAGACATGGTGTTCTTCTTTCTATGGCAGTGGTTTGGTTTATTTTCAGTTTTTTTGTGTGTTTAATGTTTGAAAAATCAGGGTTTTGACCTTTTCACTTGTGGGCTTCATGGTAAGAATATTAGGGTTTTAGACCTAATTCTCTGTTTTGTTCTTAATGGTTGTAAAATTTGGGTATTTAGACCTTTTTCATTGTATTCTCTCATTGTTGGGTTTGTCATGAGGTTGTGTTGCCATTCCGGTGCTCGTCTGTCAAGTGGTTGTTGTGTTGCCTCAGGTTGTTGAGGTGTTTCATCGAGGATCCTATTAGAGTGGCTTGCTCATTCATTGTACTCCTCCCCTGCACTTTATTTTAAAGGACTGGTTTTATATATTGCTTTGCTGATAAAAAAAAAACAACCATCAACCAAAAGCTCTTTGGACTCGTTTAGTTCCTACTCCTTGCGCAGCCGAGCTTCGCCGGAATAACCACCCCTCAGCTCCAACCCCTTGCTTTTCTCAACCTTTTGATTGTCGGAGATCAGGGGAAAAAGGATTCTACAACCAATCTCGAGTGCCCAACAGGTCCTTAATCCTTTCATAATTACCGTCTAAACTTGAATTAGACTCCATCTCTCTTTTGTCCCATATTTTACTTTCTTCATCTTGTTTTCACATTGTTTGGCACGATCATATTTCAAGTGTATGTATATATATTCGTACCTGGATATGATTAAATCATGCCAGGTATGTATTCTCATGATTATGTTTTTTTTAAAGTTGTCCAAATTTTCTCTAGTTTTTATGTTTAACTACAATCAAACATATTTTATATGAACGTAGTCCAAATAAGTTAGAACTTGTGATCATACATCACATGATTCATCTAATTTCGTTTTGTTATTGTGAAGTAAACACATTCAATAACATTATATATCAATCTTTAACCGTAAAATAAAAATACGTGCAAGAAGTAAGAACATAAAATATGAGGGGTTGAGAGTGGATGATCAAACCATCCATTGGCCCTACCCAAAACACATATAAGTTCACAACTATAATCTAAACACTACATATGCCAACTCAATCATGCTTTTAAGTAGGTTTGGATAGTAATTCTCTTCTTAATTATCCTCTCTTGCTTGATGATGTCCTTTCATTTCTAAAATGATTGATAGGGGCTGGTTTAGTTGGCTTGGGCACGTGAGATGCTCCTCCTCACATCTCTTTTATATTTCCTACATAATATTATCCTGTGGGATGCACCAAGTTTTGACCATAATCATTAGGTAAAAAGAGTTCATATATATAAACAACCGGACCACCAATTTAATGCATAAAACATACCATCTGTTTACATGTGAAAATTAGCTATAAACGATTTTATGATTCGAAAGATTACACTATATATCAACTCCGTTTATATCCTATAATGTGTTTAGTTGTAGTAGCAGTAACGTTAATTCATTAACTGAACCATTAATTAACCAACTGTCAATTTGAGTTATTTCTGTAAAACCTAAAACTCTCTCTAGAGAAGCCGCACTCTTCTGCCTCCTCCGGGAAGTCGCAGGATATGGTCATCGCCATAGTCTGCTCCATGTTCCTTCTCCCCATGCTCACAATACCAAGCGTTCACTTTACCTTTTTTAGGGTTTTTCTTACCCTTTTTGAGGGTTTTCCTTACCCCTTGTGGGGTCGACCTCTCGCCGTCGCCGATCATCCATCCGGTTGACGTGTGCCACCGTCTCGCATCATTCCCAACAATCAACTACCCCCTCCTTCGGGCCGCACCTTTCCTGGAACGACCGGAATCCACGCCATTGCTATCGGTCTCCTCGTTCTCCACGACGTCGATTTCGACAACGGGGTGCAACCACCGATAGGGCCGCCTAGGCACCGGCCCTACGTAGCTCCAAGGCAGACTCAATCACACCCAAACACCACCGTGACCGTGACCGGAGTGATCCTGAAGGCTCGCTGGATCTGGGACCTGGGAGGAGGGCCTCGAGAACCGAAGCCGGTCACCTCGAGACTGGACGACTCAGTGCTGGGAGGTCTCGGGAAGCCTGCAACCACATCTATCTATTTCTGGTCGCTTTTCGATTATTATGCTTTTCGTTGGAACATTTTGCTTTCTGTTTAGTTTTGGATTGTTTTCGTTATTCTCGTTGTTTTGAGACGTCGGTAAGAGGATATCCTCAGTTATTGTCTACGATGTCAAGTAGGCTATCTTTATGCGTCCATGAGCGCTGAGCTTGCTACGGTCGGCTCAGACATATATCTGGAACCCAGGACGATTACGCTCTACCTTGTATGGTTGTTTTTTTAACAGTAATGCACTTCCCCGATTACTCGTTTCAAAAAAATTAACAACAACTAATGTTTTAGCATGTGAAATGAATATACGGAGATTAAATTTATATATACTTAAATAAAAAATGAATTAAACAAGAAGATAATTGTGCTAAATTAAGTGAAAAACGCTCTCCACTCAACCTCCCTGAGGTTACCTTCTACCCTATTCGGGTCGTCGCCGCCGCCGTCGAAGCCGCACTTGATCAGTCCGCTCCGGTCATCGGCCTCCAGTCCCGTCATCGTTCACTCGTTCTACCCGAGGATCACCGCCCCTGGCTCCAGATCCCTACCCCGATCTCTCTCTCTAGGTCGGGAATCGATCCCACCGGTCTCTGTTCGTCTTGGCCGCCCCAGTCGCCAGCGTCCTCCGGGTCCTCTCTGGATCCCGACGGCTCATCGGGCCAGTCGCCGGCGACCTCCAAACCTTCTCTGGATCCCGACGGCTCATCGTGGCAACTCGGATCAATTTCGCCACAGCCCCGTGTTTTATTCCGATCGTCTTGACTCCTACTGCGCGCTCACAGATACCTGCTCGACTACCGCTGGTCAATCGAGGGAGAATTGGCGGACACACCGACGGGTATTTCTACCGTTTCTAGGGTTTCTGCTTTTGTTATTATGCCTACTCTGCTGGCCTGGAATTGTAGAGGTCTAGGTACGGACCATAACCGGCGCCAGTTGAAGGATTTGGTGACCCAGTACAAACCCGACATCCTATTCCTGACGGAGACCCGTCACGTGGAATCTCGGAATTCGAGATCGCGTCTTGCTATCCTGCGCAGAACGCTAGGTTTCCATGGAGGTACGGGCATTCCGGGATTCATACCACATGCCATCCCGGGATCCGGTTCCCCGACAAATAAAGGGGGTATGATGATGTTGTGGTCTGATCAGTGCAAGGTTACGGTACTATCGATGCAACAATCACATATCGATACGACCGTACAGTTAGGTCAGGAAGCACCTTTCCGTTTCACAAGTATTTATGGGGAACCGATATGGGAGCGTCGACATTTGACGTGGGCAAATTTATGACATCTGGCCACAATCCTGGCACCGGTTGATTGGATCCTAATGGGGGATTTTAACGGAATATTACGTCCGTCAGAAAAGCGGGGTGGGGGGGTATACCCACTACCCCTTATGCAAGGCTTCCAGCAGGCCTTATCGGATATTGGAGTGGAAGAGGTGCCACTGCAAGGGTACTAGTTCACGTGGGCACGGGGTCAGGATGCTAAGTCGCTAGTGGAAAGCCAGCTGGACAGAGCCTTCATCTCCCCGCAGGCTCGAGACCGTTTCAGGGATGTGGAGTTACAGAACCTGGGCATATCGACTTCGGACCACAAACCCATCCTTCTCCAAATCCAGAAGGAACCAGTGGAACGACGGTCCCGCCAGTTTCATTTTGAGAATATGTGGATTGATTACCCGGAGTGTGGTCTATTGATTCAGACAGAATGGGCCAACCGGGGAATCGTCACATCAAGCATCACATTAAGGACATCGGGGCCTCCCTGGATGATTGGGGCTAGACGATTTTTCGGGACAACATTAACCAGATCCGAAGGCTACAACGGGTGCTTGCTGAGTTGAATGGCCGTACAGACAGACAGGGCATCAGGAAGAGACTGGCAATTCAAAAACAGTATTATAGGGCACTGGCCACACAGGAACAGTTCTGGCGACAGAGAGCGAAACAACACTGGCTTGGGGAAGGGGACCGTAATACAGGTTTCTTTCAGAGATCGTCCACCAAGCGCCAGGTGAAAAACAAGCTCAAGTCCTTGATAAATGATGAGGGAGTAGAAGTGCAATAATGGAATACAGGAATGAGTGACCTGCTCCATTCATATTTTGCTAATATCTGCACAGCGGGTGACATCGAAAACTATGACCTCCCCATGCCAGTCCCGAATATGATCACCTCGGCACAGAACTTACAACTCACGCAAAGGGTAACGGATCATGAGGTACGCCACGCAGTGTTCCAAATGGGCCCGTCGAAATCCCCAGGACCGGACGGACTCAATCCAAAGTTTTTCCAACATTATTGGGATACTTTGGCTCCGGAGGTCATTGACTTTGTCCGCACTGCAGTCCTGACATGCACTATTGATCATGATATCAACAAAACCACTTTGATTATGATTCCGAAGATTCCAGGGGGCGAAGAAGATTGCGGAACTGAGGCCAATTGCTTTATGCAACGTGATCTTTATAATTCTTTCTAAGGTCCTAGCCAACCGGATCAAACCCCTACTGGACCCGATAATCTCAACAAACCAGGGGGCTTTTGTCCCGGGAAGACATATCCAGGACGATGTCATCATCTCCTATGAGATCATTCACACTCTCAGGCGTAAAACACAGGGAAAACGTGGTTTTATGGCCTTGAAATTGGATATGAGTAAGGCCTACGACAGAGTGGAGTGGTCTTTCTTGCTATCTATGATGGGAACGTTTGGCTTTGATATGGGTTGGCGGGCGATGGTGCTCGCGTGTATGAGATCAATCGAGTATACGGTCAGCTCTGACGGGAAGCATACGGCCCCGTTTACAGCAGGACGGGGTATCAGACAAGGTGACCCCCTATCGCCGTATCTGTTTCTCTTCTGTATGGATGGTCTATCTCGGATGCTCAGTCAAGCATAAAGGGCTGGACATATTCATGGGGCATCAGTAGCTCGAGGGGCTCCGCTGATCTCTCATATATTTTTTTGCGGACGACTGTTACATATTCTGCAGGGCGGATCAAGAAGAGGCGACCCATCTGAGTAATATCCTTCAAACCTTTGGCCACCTTTCGGGTCAAGTTACAAATAAAGGTAAATCGTTCATATTCTTCAGTACTAATACAACTCCGGCCAACAGAGCAACATGCTATAACATACTGGGCATTCAGGAAATCTCGGGGCCGACTAAGTACTTGGGAGTCCCCAATATGTTGGGCCGGAAAAAAAGGCCAGAGCCTCAAATTCTTATGTGACCGGATAGTGGCCAAAATTGGGACATGGGATGGTCAGATGCTGTCGGCAGGAGGGAAGGAGGTGATGATCAAATCAGTCCTCCAGGCCATGCCAATCTATGCGATGAGCGTGTTCATGTTCCCAAGGGAATCAATCAATAAAATACATGTCGCACTAGCTCGGTACTGGTGGACGGGAACACCCAGGGGCACAAGACCGATTATTTGGCAGGACTGGGCGAAATTGTGTATGCCAAAGGAGGATGGAGGGATGGGTTTCAAAGACATGAGAGATATGAATATTGCAATGCAGGAAAAAATGGGGTGGAAATTGGTTACTCAACCCGACTGCCTGGTGGCTTGCATTCTTAAGGCACGGTACTACCCACAGGGTGACTCCCTGACGGCGGGAGGGGGGAATGGACCCAGTCAAATCTGGTCGGGTCTTCGTGGCACTCAGGGCCTGCTCCGAGGGGGGTTGATTCGTACTATCGGTGACGGTCGAACTACTATGGTTGAGGGACCCCCATGGCTTTTGGGGGATAACCCAGTTATTCCCATGCATACGTGTATCACACCAGCCCTTATGGTGTCGGACCTAGCCACCGTCGACCATGAATGGGATGTGCAGAAGATTCAGTCGATCCTCCCTCTGGCTATTGTTGAGGATGTCCTTCAGGTGCCCCCGCCTCTTCCCCGGCATACAGACAAATGGTCCTGGAAGTGCAACATCAGAGGTGAGTATTTAATCAAAGAGGGTTATAGGGAACTGTCCAGAGAGAACGGTCGATGGCACGTCTCTACAGGGACAACGGTATGGACGGGTATCTGGGATCAGGATATCCAACCACGGATCAAGGTTTTTATATGGCGGGCTATCTCAGGTACACTGCAGGTCGCAATGAACCTCCGAACCAAGTTCGTCCCAATTCCGGCCACCTGTCCGATGTGTCAATCAGACTCAGAAACTACGGACCACCTTCTGCTGTCCTGGCCGTTTGCGAAGTCGGTCTGGGATAAAGCGGGCCTACCTGTTCCTGATCCTTCATCGTCTTCTTTAACTGACTGGCTCTCGGCCCTCTTCGTGATACCGGAGGCTGTGACCCGGAGCAAAGCCTGTCTCGTGCTCTGGGAGATATGGAAAGCGAGAAACGCTATGGTCTGGGACCAGGTGACCTCCACCCCACAAGAATTGGTTGCCACGGTCCTTAGTAACCAGCATAGCTGGTCGGAAGCACAATCGGGCCTCCGGAAGCCCGTCGCTATCCCCCGACCCACACAGACTAAATGGAAACCCCCTCCCCCTGACTGGCTATTGATCAATGTTGATGGGGGTGACCTTTGCAGCCTCAGGACAATTTGGATGGGGTTGGATCTGCCGCACAGACATGGGAGGGGTCCTGGAAGCACGGAATGGATATGGAAGCGGGGCACTCAACCCCGAATACTCGGAGGCAATGGCGATCTGGAAGGCCCTTGAATGGATACACGCCTCGCACTCGTCCAAGGTCATCATACAGAGTGACGCTCAGTATCTGGTGCATCTTATTCAAGGCACGCACTAGGTCTTCTCCCCACTGGGACGGTTAGTCGACGACTTCAGGTCTCTGCTCACTACTCTCGAGGATATCAAACTCGAGTACATCTCTAGGTCAGCGAACGGTGCAACCCACTGGCTAGCCCGGAAAGCCCGTTCTTTGCCTGTCCTCTCGTGGCCTGGATTTACTATTCCGGCCGCGTTTATGTCTATCTTACAAAAGTTCAATTGATAAAGTTCACACTTCGTTTCAAAAAAAATTGTGCTAAATTCATGCACCGGTGCGTGAAATTTGTGGGCCTAAATGCTTACAAAGTACGATAAGTCAGTGAGTCCTCAGAGTCAGACATGGAACGCAAGTAGAGAAACATAAGTAAGGAGATAAACTGACCAATGAAGATCATGTGCCGAAGGAACCTTTAGAGCATGTACAACAGAAAGGACCTTGGTCAGGGAGTGGGAGTGCAGACCTTGTGCTGACTGGACAAAAGTCAGGGAGTGGGAGTGCATAAAAGTGGGTGTTTTGCAACAGAAAAGACCTTGAGGTCCTGGGAGTGCAGAACAGTGCTGACTGGATTATTATTTGTTATTTTCCTGTTTTATTTAATTCGTTATCAGAAACCGTTTAAATTGTTTATAATTTAAACAATTTTGGAAATAAATAATTAAGGACAATCAATAATTAATAAACAAATTCAACACGAATATAAATGAACTTCTAATTTTATTCAACCCCTTTTCATACAACCCAAAACAAACCAGCTCCAAGAGCACAAACGACTACTCGTCGTCGTCATGGAAACCAGCTCCAAAGCGATCCCATAAGTGCTCCATAAGATCTTGTTGTAGTTGATGGTGGATCTCAGGATTTATGACACTTTGTTGAGCATCCACTCGTTGCTGGTATGGCAATGGCCCTGGTCCGTGGTGCCATCGTTCCGGTGGTGTCCAATTCGGCATTTCTGGAGGTTGCGCCCACAACAACTCCTCCTCCCCATACTCGTACCGGTCGCGCTCATCCTCTACAATCATGTTGTGTAGAATTATGCAAGTGTGCATGATATCAGCCAAAGTGTGTTTGCTCCAACTACGAGCGGGACGGGAGATGATGTGCCACCTTGCTTGAAGTACTCCAAAAGCCCTTTCAATATCTTTCCGAGCACCTTCTTGGCATCTGGCAAACAACTTCTCTTTGGGCTCGTAGGGATGCCGAATAGTCTTCACGAACCGTGCCCATGCTGGGTAAATGCCGTCCACCAAGTAATAAGGTCGTTCGTACCGATGGCCGTTGATCTCGTACTCAACAGCAAGTTCTTGGCCGTAGTAAGCGTCTTGGAATAAGTGGCTGTGGTTGAGGACGTTGATGTCGTTGTTCGATCCAGCCATCCCGAAAAATGCATGCCAAATCCATAAATCACGGGACGCTACAGCTTCAAGCATAATCGTCTTCTCCGCGTGGTGACCTCCACGTCCATGGGCTCCCTGCGCTTCGGTTGGGCAGTTCTTCCACTTCCAATGCATACAGTCAAGACTTCCCGCCATTCCGGGAAACCCTCGACCATACCCTTCTCGGAGTAAGCGCTCCATGTCAGCCGGTGTGGGTGTACGCTGATACTCGGCTCCGAATACCTCAATGACGGCCTTGCAAAACTTACGTAAACATTCAAGTATGGTGCTTACCCCAATGCGTAGAGTTTCGTCCAATGAATCGGCCGAGGACCCATACGCAAGCATCCGTATAGCGGCGGTGCACTTCTGCTCCGTTGATAAGCCCGACCGTGAGGCAGCGTCGGGCCTCCATCCAATGAAGTAAGGGTCGTGAGCCTTCACCGCGTTCATAATCCGTTGGAAAAGTGGTCTGCACATACGGAACCGACGCCTGAACATTTCAGGGCCATATAGGGGTTGTTCATCAAAATAGTTCGCCATCAATTGGATGTGGGCTTCCGCACGGTTTCTGTTAATCTCTCGGCGCATTGGTTCCCCACGGATGGCCCTCTGGACCCTTGGCATTACTGCCTGCATCTGCCTCTCCATCATCCGCCGGAAACGTCGCACAGCTGGCTGCATTTGGGCTACCATCTCCTCATATGTCGGCAGTTGGGCTACCATCTCCGCATGCGTCGGCATCCGGGGAGCCAGCTCCTCGTACGTCATCTCCTCAGCGTCGGACATAACCTCGTCGTCGGACATTTTCGAAAATAACGAGTAGGAAGTGAGAATGAAAGAGTGAAAATAGAGAATGGTGTGACAAAAATGAGAAATGGGGTTGGGTATTTATAGGGATAATTTTATCTGATTTTTGTATTAAAAAAAAAAATTAGCCGTTGGAGTGACCGTTGCCAACGGTCGGGACACGTGGCGCCACCAGGAGCTGCCAGCGCAGGCCAGGGAGCGAGGGCGCGTCCAGCGCGCTCGGCCAGCCATCGGGGAGCGGGAGCGGGAGATCGGGGAGCGGGAGCGCGGAAATAGGGAGCGGGAACGCGAATTTTCGCGTCTACAGCGGACCGGCCAGCGGGGAGCGTTCCCGGCGCGCGCGGGGCGGGGAGCGGGCGCGACCCATTGTCCTTGCTCTTAGTCCTGCATCGAGATGTTAATTATAAGCTTTGTGAGCGTTATTGTCAACTCAACTCCATATTGAGTAACCATGTAATAGTTTTTTCTCCTCGAACCAAGTGTCGTTTCTTATGATCTTAATATATATATTGATCTTTTTTTTATCAGAATATATATTCATCTTGATTCTATATATAATGAATTGAGCTAGTTGACCTTTAATATTACACATATTGTTGAAAGTTGGTCCAAATTCAAGCTATTTTGTGGCTTGGTTGCCAAGCAACTAATTTAGGGAATTGTCTTGGCTTGATTAGCAAGTAATTAATTTGGGGAATTTATGCCCTGTTTCCCAAACTAGGTCTTAATTGTGTAGAGATTTTTATTTCCCTATTTTGTATGACCTATCTCTATACCACTCCTATAAATACCACTTGTAAGCTGCCATGAGGGACAAGTTGAATCAGTGTAAATCCCCGGCGTTGTGTAAACATTCTCCCTATAGTGAAGTTTTGCTGGTTGGCGCCCGTGGTTTTTTTCCTCTCCGTTGTTTGGAGGGGTTTTCCACGTTATATCGTTGTGTTCTCCGTTTTTGGTTTTGATCTCTATTTCGTTTTATTGCCTATCGTTTTATAACAAGTGGTATCAGAGCCTGGTTACTCAATCTAGGTTTTTTTTTCTGACGATATGGCATCATTGAAATTCGATCTACCGTTGTTGGACTACACCACACGATTTTCTCTGTGGCAAGTAAAGATGCGGGCCGTTCTAGCTCATCCTGACCTTGATGATGCGCTAGATGGATTCAACAAGAAGGATCCGAAGACGTGGACCGATGAGGAGAAGCGTAAGGATCGTAAAGCTCTATCTTTGATTCATCTTCATCTATCAAATAATATTTTGCAGGAAGTACTGCTGGAGAAAACTGCAGCAGCGCTTTGGCTCAAACTGGAATCGATCTGCATGTCTAAGGATCTGACCAGTAAGTTGCACGTGAAGATGAAGTTGTTCACGCACAAGCTGCAAGATGGTGGTTCTCTACTCGATCACCTAGCGGTCTTTAAGGATATCGTTTCTGATTTGCAGTCCATGGAGGTAAAGTATGATGATGAAGATCTAGGTCTACTACTCTTATGTTGATTGCCTAGTTCTTTTGCAAATTTCCGAGATACCATATTATTGAGCCGCGATGAACTAACTCTTGCGGAAGTATATGAGGCCCTTCAACAGAGGGAAAAGATGAAACTTATGGTACAAGGAGAAGGATCATCATCCTCCAAGGGAGAAGCTCTGCAGGTACGTGGGAGGACCGAGCAGAGGAACAACAACTATAAGAGCAAGAACGGGAGAGGCCGTTCTAAGTCCAAAGGAGGCGACAAGTTCTGCAAGTAATGTAAGAAAACAAATCACACCATTGAAGATTGTTATAAGCTTCAGAATAAGGAGAAAAGGAACGGTACGTGCAAACCAAAAAACAATTCTGATGGTGATGGTAAGGCCTCCGTTGTTTCCAACGATAATTCTGATAGTGATTGCTTAGTTGTGTGTGCTAGATGTGTTTCTGCTTATGATGAATGGATTCTTGATACTGCATGTTCATTTCATATCTGCTGTAACAAAGACTGGTTCAGTTCTTATAAGTCTTTGCAGAATGGAGATGTGGTGCGTATGGGAGATGACAACCCACGTGAGATTGTGGGCATAGGCTCCGTTAAGTTCAAGATGCATGACGGCATGGTACGCACACTGACAGATGTGAGACACGTACCAACCATGGCGAGAAACCTCATCTCTCTCAGCACTCTTGACGATGAAGGGTACAAGTACTCCGGTTCACAGAAAGTTCTAAAGGTATCAAAAGGCTCTCTCGTTCACATGATAGGTGATATGAACTCTGCAAGATTATATGTTCTTAGAGGTAGCACTTTAAATGGTTCTGTTACTGTTGCTGTTATTTCTGATGAACCTAGTAAAACTAATTTGTGGCACAAGCGCCTTGGACATATGAGTGAACAAGGCATGGCAGAGTTGATCAAGAGAGATTTACTTGATGGCTGCAACATGAGTAAGTTGGAGTTTTGCGAGCACTGCATTTTTGGTAAGCACAAGAGAGTTAAATTCAATGCTTCCGTTCATACCACTAAAGGGATATTAGATTATGTGCATGCTGATGTTTGGGGCCCTTCCCGTAAAACTTCTCTTGGTGGTGCAAATTACATGCTTACTATTATTGATGATTACTCTAGAAAAATATGGCCTTATTTTCTAAATCATAAATCTGATGTGTTTGATACTTTTAAGAAGTGGAGAGTTATGGTGGAGAAGCAAACCGAGAAGAAGGTAAAAATGCTTCGTACTGACAATGGCATGGAGTTTTGTTTAAATGATTTTGACAACTATTGTAGCAATGAAGGCATTGTAAGGCACCACACCATCCCGTCCACGCCTCAACAGAATGGTGTGGCTGAGCGCATGAACCGAACCATCATCTCTAAGGCTCGGTGCATGCTTTCTAATGCTCGTATGAGCAGACGTTTTTGGGCTAAAGCAGCCTCCACCGCCTGCTACTTAATAAACAGGTCTCCAAGCATTCCACTTGATAAGAAAACTCCCATTGAGGTATGGTCTGATTCACCTGCTGATTATTCATTATTGAGAGTTTTTGGTTGCACTGCTTATGCACATGTTGATAATAGAAAGCTAGAGCCTAGAGTTGTCAAGTGTGTGTTTCTTGGTTATGGCTCAGGAGTAAAGGCGTATAAGTTATGGAATCCTGAAACTAAAAGAATTTTGCTGAGCAGAAATGTTGTTTTTAATGAGGCTGTCATGGTCAATGATAGTGCCTCTGTGGATGCCTCTGATGTTCTTGATGTTACTAAATTTTCTGATGATGAGCAACAGAGGATAAGCGTGCAGGTGGAGCACCTGAACGACAAAGTAAATGAGGTTGATGAAAATAATGAAAATGATGACATCGATGTTCAGCTTACACCACCTGTTTTGCAGCAAACAAATAATTCCATTGCTGCTGATAGACCGAGGAGAAACAAAGGTCCTCGCCCTCGTTTAATTGAACAATGTAACGTTGCTCATTATGATTTGAATTGTGTTGAACAGGTGGAGCATGATTATGATAATCCTGTTGATATGATGACAAAGCCAGTTCCTGTTGCTAAGTTTGAGCTTTGCTCAAGCTTAGCTGGTATAATTGTTTAGCCCTAGTGGCTGTTTGGCGCCGAAAGTATTTTTTCTTTGTTCGTTCAGGGAGATGTCTACCGTTTCATGCTACAAGGAGGAATTTGTCTCAAGGTGGAGTTTGTTGAAAGTTGATCCAAATTCAAGCTATTTTGTGGCTTGGTTGCCAAGCAACTAATTTAGGGAATTGTCTTGGCTTGATTAGCAAGTAATCAATTTAGGGAATTTATGCCCTGTTTCCCAAACTGGGTCTTAATTGTGTAGAGATTTTTATTTCCCTATTTTGTATGACCTATCTCTACACCACTCCTATAAATACCACCTGTAAGCTGCCATGAGGGACAAGTTGAATCAGTGTAAATCCCCGGCGTTGTGTAAACATTCTCCCTATAGTGAAATTTTGCTGGTTGGCGCCCGTGGTTTTTTTCCTCTCCGTTGTTTGGAGGGGTTTTCCACGTTATATTGTTGTGTTCTCCTTTTTTGGTTTTGATCTCTATTTCGTTTTATTGCCTATCGTTTTATAACACATATAATGAAAAAATCTTGCGGAAACAATGACGACAGCCCCCAATGGAGTGCATCGTTGGGCGCCTGTTGGCTCCCGCATCACGAGTGGTGTTGCTCGAAGCGAGGGTGTTGGCCTCCAAACTTTGTGGACGAGATTAAGATAGCCCTGTGGAATTTTGACCGTGCATATGGTTGCATGATATCTCTTGCACTCGCACCTCGGTTTGGGTTAGGGTTGTGAACCTTTTTGTAAGGGCTAATACTTGATCGATATTCTTTTTAATAGGAAATGAGCACGACACCTACCTGGATGTCGAAGAAAATGATGACAACATGAGCTTGGGGGACTTTATACGGATCCATGTCCAGAAAAAGCACTAAACCAAACTGTCCAACATCAGTGATTGTTCAAGGTCAATGATAGCAAGCTAAGGACTACTATTTTGCTATCCTACGAACACTTACTGAACCAGTGCGTCGAGGATTAGGTCACTCGGTCTTGGAGTTTCCGGTATAATACGAGGAAGTAAGACCGCTCGAAGCCTCCTTGAGAACGACAATGGATCCCCAGAAGAGAAAGTTTTTGAAGAGTCTAAGACAGGGAAGACTGTAGCACATGCGAGGAATAGAAACTACGTATCCGATAACCTCAATAACAAGTAATGCATAGTCGAGAGACTCGGTCCTCACACCATATGTCAGTGAACAACCCTATGGATTTGTATAGGGGAAAACCGAGGGCATCGATCTGACGCAACCCTATGTTGGATCCCATATGCGGAAAAATTTCCCCTAGAGCCTGGACCCCTCCTTTAGATGGAATACATAATGTCATACACGCTAACGTCCAAATGGATCCACTACTAGAGAAAGGGACACGCAACATCACTCAGGACGGGTCCCCAATTGATGAGAGTAGAGTACCACCCGAAACACTTGTATCTTCGTGGAGTCCTAACTCTCGAGTGCCAACGAGACAATTGAAGAAATAGAAAGTTTGACCCTAAGAGATTGTGACTAAGCCTTTTCGAGGTTAGGGAAGAGGCCATGGGATGATCTCCAATGCTCGGGTCCATTTGAGGCTTTGGAGGTACAATTTAAACATGCAGCAAAGGGGGTAAGCACCCTCGTCTCTCCGCACGATGAGAACTCGGACGGTCAGTAGAAGGGGTCCGCAGTTACTTCCGACCAATTGACCCAGATGTGACACTGGCTCCACAAAGCATCTACAAAACAGTCTTTTACCAGGTCAAGATTCCGCAAGAAATATACTGAGCTTTCGTGTTCTTATTGGTGGTCATCACTCATCACAACCACAATCGAAACATATAGTAGACAATATTAATGTTCTCATATATTATTTATGATTATGTTATCTTTCAATTAATCGTTTTTATAGTCATTCGGACGTTATTGTTATAATAACTCACATAAATAAAGTTAGAAGATCTTCTTCTATATTTTATTATAAAAAATATAGAAGAAAATCTTACTTCAACTTTTAAATCTTACCTTATCTCTCATTCAGACTTCCAAACAAATATATTCGCTATGATTCGATCATGTGACCTTAAAAAGAAGTAAGACGTGAAGAATTACAAATCTGATTCACACAAATTGATATTTTTTTAAAACAGGAACTAGATATTATAAATTAACTGTAACAATTTAATCTTACAGGGTAGGACATAACGTCCCGGATTCCAGATTTATGTCTCAACCGGCCGTAGCCCGTCAGGGGCTCATGGACCCATAAAGGTAGTCTGCTTTGCTTCGCAGATCCGAACACAAGAAATTCTTGATCCAACGTTTCAAAAAAATACACATCCCAAAGCCTAGTCCTATTTAACCAAATCTTTACTCGACCTAAAATAGGAAAAATGAAAAGTAACTTAGCCTTCAGTGCGGATTCCCCGAGACCTTCGAGCTGCAGTTGTCTCGGGTCTGTAGGTATAGTCCCTAAACAGGCCTCCCTACCCCCGCTTTGGGGATTTATTAGTCCCTCGAGGGGCTACAACCCCTCGGAATCTCATCCTGTCCCTGATCCTTTTCGGATAACCCATCAGGCTCTTCTGTCTCCTTCCTCTTCTTTGTCTTTCGAGGATGGGGGCCAATGCCAGGATTGTAGCGCAATATTCCTCGACAGACCAGCGATAACTCCCCCTTAGTGTATCGGTCCACCATGGGCCTAGGTCGAACCGAAGACAATGGTGCAGGAGAGTCCTCCTTCGGGACGATCACTGTCGTCGGCCTAGCTGGCTGAGGCTTCGGGGTGAACTGCCTGGGTGACGGCCTTACCGGCCCCAAAGCTCGAGGTGGCCCGACTCGACCCCTAAGGTTGGCAGACCAATTAGGGTTTGTGTGCCTTCGATATGACGCCATCGATCGATATGAATGGATCAATGGCGACGCCACCATGCTCGGATCTCGTGGAGGGCGCACATGTAGGTGGGACGGTATCTCCCAAGGCCGGTCCGCTCTCCGATTGATCTCTGCACGATCTCATTCCTCACCCAAGTAGCGAAACCCTTCACAATAAGCCACCTCCGGCCGGTGGTGCGGTGCCCGTTTACCGACTGGTCCGGGGGCCAGTGCCCCCACCCGTGCATGGGCCAGCCTTCCTCTCGGTGGTGCATGCCCGGAGGCTTGAAGGACGAGACTGGATACAGGGGCGTGCCCTGTTGGGGAAGCGGCGGCGGGCGCGGCACCAATCCGCGATGGAGAGGAGACTCCTCGCCGTGGCGGTGGTGCCTGAGGAAAGGACAGACGCGGGTGATGCATCGCTGAGGATGGAGAGAGAGGGTGCTGATCGACGATGGTGGAACGGTAGACGTGGGCGGCCCGCACGTGGCTGGCGGCGGCACAGGGAGTGGTCGGCGGCGCACACCCTAGGTAGGGTACGGGTATCACCTCTGGTACAGAGGTATGCCGAGCGTTTTTTTATCAACCGTGTGCACGTTCACTCAAATAGATTTTTTTTGAAACGGGTAACCGAAGACTTTCATTAATACCAATAGGTAATCAAACAGGATGAGGCGTGACCGCCCCGGGTTCCAGATGTATGTCCGGGCCGACCGTAGCAAGCCCGGCGCTCATGGACCCATAATAATAGCCCACTTGAAATCGTGGGCACAAACTCAAGACAACTCCTTACCAACGTCTCAAAACAACGAGACTTGAAATGAAAAGTCCTAATCAACACAAGCAACAGAATGTCTAACCAACAATTTATTCGACCTAAAACAGGATAAAAAAAAATAGCACATGATCGAAAGAGCAAACTACCAAATCTGCGATGCCAGTTCTTCTAGGCCCCGTGCCATTGGAGCGATCTGGTATCGTCAATTCTTCGTCTTGATTCGCCCGGATCTTTCGAAGTAGTGCGGAAGACGAGATCAACGATTCGACCCGCGGTTTGTTCGAGATCGAGGGTCCCGACTTCGGGTGTCGTGGAGACAGACCCCGACTTATCGTCCTTCCTCCCGGATCCCAGATCCATCGAGGGAGCGGACCATGCCGGCGTTAGGCGGCTCTGGGGCGGGAGGCCGCTGCAGATGGAGGACGGCGCATGGAGCCTGTAACCCGGAGAATGGCAGGAGGCCACGGTGACTGAGAGACGGCGATGACGATGACGGCAATGGACGGCGGTTCACTAAAATAGATAATATTTGCTTTCATATTATAAAAATTATATACCGAAAAATATCATTAGTGTGTTTGAACCATTTCTGAATGCACCGATAATTTTAGGTCAATATTAATCATTAATATGCCGTGAACTACGCTTCCCTCTAGATATTTGATTGTTGGATAATAATATTCCAAAATGATTGTTAATCAAAACCGACTTTCCTCGGGTTTGTTAGTTTAATAAAGAGAACTTGACTGTTCACTATCCAAAAGTTCAAGACCTGAATTATATATACCCAACGGTATTCAGTTTAAAACCGTAAAAGACACGTATGTAAAAAAGTCAAGGTTGATAGGATGAGAGTGGAAAGTTGTCTGCAAGCCAATTCAATTAGAAATGTTCTCGAGAGATTCGGATCTCTCTCTAGAAACCCTAAGTAGTCTTCACTAAAGCCCTGCCGTCACTCCCTTCTTCCACCGTCGGCGACCCTTTGGGTCAGCAAGACCAGAGTGGTTGTCGGCGGTGGTCATTCTCGTTTCCTTTTCTCTCCCTTGTCTTGCTCCGGTGTTACTCGGCGGTCAGATCTCCTCGCCGTCAGGTCATCCTTCCAGATCTGACTGTGGGTAGTGAGGGGGCTCTCCTTCGCTCTCTTCTCGGCGCCGACATGGTCCTCCTTAGCCTCTCTTCTCCGTTTGGTGTAGTTCTGGTGCTTCCTCGATTCCCCGTCGTCGTGGGGTTGTTTCAGGTGTGTGAAGCCTTTCCTCCTCCTTCCTGAGAGGATCGGCTTGGCCAATTTCTGGTGTCGTCGGGGGTTGCTTTGGGGAGTTCAGATTTGGGTCTGAATCTCATCAGACCTAAGGTCTTCCCGGAGCTCCTTTTCCTTCGTCTCAATCCGACCCGGCTGAGTGTTCCATCTGAGTTTTCTGAAGGTTCGGGGTGGGGAGCGGCTTCTGGTGGTTCAGATCGGCGCGAATCTGGTTGTACTCAGTTGGTTTCATCTTGCTCTGCTCGCCCCTTCGCGGTAAGTTCGTTTCGGTGGCCGACCTTTTCTCTATTGGGGCTTTCGTTTTTCTGGGTGTGGGAAGCCGCCTTCTGGTGACTCAGATTGGCGCGGTCATCGTATGCTTCTGAGAGTTCGCCGGCGACACTTATTTCTTCCCCGTCTTTCCTCTGGATGTGTTCCGGGTAGGGTTTGGTGGTGGGATTGGGTTGCGGGTGGTTTGGCTGCGGGTTCGGGCTCCAGGATGGCTCGAGTTGGGCTTTGGATTTGGGTGGTGGTTTTGGGCTCCGGTTTTGAGCTGTTAGTGGGCCTGGTGTTTTTGGGCTAGGGTTCTGGACTGTGGTGGTGCTTGGGTTGACGTCTTCTCCTTCGGGGCCTGTCGTTTTATTCTTGGGACGGTCCGCTGTCTTTGGGCCTGACATGCTGAGTCCTTCCTTCTTCACACACATGCGGATTCCTTGTGGAACGTTTACTGCTCCAGTGTTTTCAGGCTGCTCCAGATTCATCCAGTCCTCTTGAAGGTTAATTCTGCCAGGCACTCTCGGACTCGTTCTCAGGTAGAAATGCTGGTCCCCTTGTTATGCGATCCTTTGTTGACTGGATTCGTTAAGAGAACCGAGGATGAGTTTCAGACAGTTTCCTGGTATGATTCCTGCAAGTTATTCCCTTCTCCCTTTCTTTATGGTTAAGCTTCCCCATTCCCCTCATTTCTTTTCTAAGGCTCTAGGCTTCGCCTCTTCTCGACCATGTTGGATTCGAGCTCGTCGGTAAGGTGGTGACCGCCGGCGAGATCCTTGTGAGTTGTTATCCCGATTCCGAAGCTTAAGCCTTAGGCTAGTTTTTAGGGGTGTCTCTGTCTTTTACGGTGCTGGCCGTAGGATTTTAGTCTCAATAATCCTCATTCATGTGGATTGTTATACTTCTGAGATGGGTTAAGATGCTTTCCCTGTAAGGTTAGGGGGTTGAATTGGACTGGTTAATATTTGGATCAGTTTGGCCCTCCCTCTCTATGTGCTTCAGGGTTGACAAATTCAGGTCCTTAGACATTCTCTTTTTATATGTGCTTAATGGTAGTTAAATTTAGGTTCTAGACCTTATGTATTTTGGGAGGTTTGCTGGAGTTGTAATTCGATTAGTTAAGGTGTGTTTGGTTGTGGGTGCCTTATCCTTGCTGTTCTGTTTGTAACCTTGTTGTACCTCAGTTTGTTGAGGGTCCTTGTTTGAGGTTTCTTTTTGGAATGCTCTGGTCTTTGTAATCTTCACTTGCTCTCCACTTCAGAGAGCATTTAATTTTAATATGCTTTGCCAATAAAAAAAAAGGAGACACGTATGTATTTTTTTCACTCTTCTCTTATATGACTTTATCCTGTCAACGACTTTACCATCATTTTCGAAAATTGGAAACCACGTGACCAAAAAATTAAAAGATTTTCATCAGTTTTAACGGACAATATGATGAAAATAAATTAATCAAGACCAAATAATAGATTTTAAACTTTTTGTAATTCAATTTGTTTTTGAAGTTTTCACAATAACAAGATTTTAAAAAAAAACAAGTAGATTTTATTAAATAGAAAATAGTCATTACAACGGTCGTTATCTTTAAAGAGGTAGTGATCCAATAATTCTCATAAACGAACCGATTCAATAGAAAACGGTTATAACAAGCATAACTAATACAAGAAATGTAACTGAAACAAGAATTGAAACCAAAGCTAGAACATAAAATAAAACCAAAAGGTGCCAACTGCCCATAACCGCTCAAAGTAAGGCCTAAGCGTTGATTGGTCCCTGCTTTACAAGGACTCATTTTGTCAAATGAGCTACCGAACTTGAACCTAGTAGTGTGGCTGGGAGTACCGACTCGTCTCAGGGACTCCTCCCGGAGTAAGTCCCTGGAGCCTTGGTTGTTTAACATCCTTGTGGCGAGGCTACTTCCCCGCCCTCGCCTGGTCTTCCTGCGGCTCCTCCGTTGTATCACTCTTCTGGCCCATCGGACCCTACAACTTTCTAGATGGGACAAACACGGGGGGGGGGGGGGGGGGGGGGGGGGGAGGTGGGCTATCGCTGAAGTCCTAAGGGGGCTTATCTCTGAAGTATGACCAGGACCTCGAGGATAAGGCGTCACCCCGAACCGACCTTGATACCCGAGGAACGGGTTAGGTACCGTGTTTGGGGTCATAAGGGGCTCATTCCCTTGAGATGACACGACCTTAGGTAGCGTGTCCGAGATCAATGGTGTAAATCCCGACGATGGTGGAAGTGCTTCTCTTCCTCAATCCGTGGCGTACGGTCTGTCCACCTTGGCAGTCTTGAATTCCAGGATCGAGTCATCAAAGTAGGGCGCCCCTGACATCTCCCATTCATAGTCTCGGACCATGTGACCGATCCTTTCGCAATTAAAACAAAAGCGGGTAATTTTTCATATGTCAGACTAACCCTTACCGGGTCTGGGTATTCTTGGAAGCTCATGATCATGTTACGCCGAAGGGGTCGGTGAATGTCCATCCAGAACCAGACTCTCACCGTCCCACCCCAACAGAGGCCTCGTTGATCACATAGGCTTGCCACGTGCTCTCCCATTGTAGCACCTATAATCTCCTTGGTCGCCCTTGTCTAGACGAGGCACGATATCCCCCTGGCATGCACCCAAAGCTAGAGCCGGTTCAGACGTGGGAGGTCTTGAGCCAAAGGGTCGATGATTTCCTGTAGTAGCAGTGCATGACCGTTGAAGCACCACGACTCGTTATGGTAAACCGAAACCCGAGCATCCAGGAACACGAAATAGAATGCGAACGTGACGAACTCGAGATCCTTGACCACCATGCCCACAACGACATGGCCCCATGCACGCGTGATAACCGAGAGCATCATCTCTTTTCAGAGAGGGTTAGGAGACGCCAGACGGCCCAACATACCAAAACGGAGCTGCTCTAACACCCGAGGATCTAGTGGGTTGTACAACACCACGACCTCCATCACCTCTTCCTCGGTAAGGAAACAAGTATAAAAAGTGGTTTGGAGGTCCCCCATCGGTGACAACGGAACAGGAGGAGCCGGAACCCTAGCGAAGGTGGGCATCACCTTGGTTACCAGAGGCGGGGTTGGAACCTTAGTAGGAGAGGATGTCGGCGCCAGAGAAGTATGAGGCTCCATAACCCTAGCAGCAGTTGCCACCGCCGTGGTTATCAGAGGAGGTGGTGAGATCGTCTCCGGTGAACTCACAGGAGCATGGGGATCCCCCATGAAACCCGGCGATACAACTTTACCGTGCAACTTGAGAGGTTGGCCCCGTTTCACCTTAGTCATGATCGAAGTCGGTGTGGTATCACTCGACGAGTAACCCACCAACGATTGGTCCTTCAACAACAAAGGTTGCAGAGATTTGGCTGGGGATGACAGTGTTGTAGTCAGAGACGGGGTTTTGGGACGGCGTTTCTTCCTCTCCCTTATCGATATAACAAAACCAGCAAGTGGCTTTGGAGACATGATAAGGGGAAAGGGAGCGAAGGAATTATCTAACGATAGAGACATGTGGGTGGCTGAAGGCGATGACACAATCTTGACAAAAGATTAAGACGAAAATATGACAACGCTACAAATACTGAGAAAAAAACTCTTTTTCTCACAATTTTAACAATATTCGTTACATAATACTCCGTAAAAAATATTAATTTTCTCGTAATAATGAATTAGAGGCCTGGCTTTCAGTTGAGCCCGACTAGTACTTGAATACACATTAAAAGTCATTTTCCATACAAAAATGTAATTAGAAGTCCTGACATCCACATGTTTAGTTTGAACAATTATTAGGTCCTACAATTTTTGTTTTAAAATAATAATAATAATTGACAATAAGAGTGAACATTTAAATATGGGTGTCTGAATGTTTGGGGTACATCTTCCGACTAAGCACATGTGACAGTGGCAATCAGCACATGCCCTTAATTAGGCAAATGGTAAACCAAGTAAAGACGGTTTACAATAAGTTGACTCATGCCTTTTCTTTTATTAACAAATATTTATATAAAAATAACTGAATCTCGAAGACCAAAAGATGAGCCAAAATTATCCAACTGACAACTTCTTTTTCCTCTATGTTACGCTGATTTCTCTCTCTCTCTCGTCCTTTTCTTAGCGATTGATCTTCGCTTCTTCTCGTTCCTAGAGTGGTTCGAGTTCGTCGGTTGTAGGTGTTGGCCGCCGACAAGAGTGATGACCTTTGTGTCTTTTTAGAAGCCAATCGTTTGACTGAGAAAGAAAAGGAAGTTGTTCAGCATGTTAGGCGGTGAAGCCTTGTATGATCACTTGGGCTTTATGGGCCCCACTAGTCTAGGGTTTCCTTTTCTCTTATGTCTTGTGCCTACATATATATACATGTTGTGTCGTGTATATTGTATGTAGCAAAATCAGAAAGAAAAAAAAGGGGGGATACAAGGTGTTGTGCGTGAGAGACAGAGAGAGAGGTGAGTTTGAGTGTTGTATTCAAATTCCATTGGAGATTGTAGTGAATCAGGCTTTACAGGCGGCAACTGGACGTATCTCTGGTGTTATTTCTTGTATCGTCTTTTATTGTTTCATCGTTCTTCGCGGACAGGAATTAGGGTTTAATTCCTTTCAACTGGTATCAGAGCACTGGTTTTGTGTTCGCGATTGAGAAGACGATGGCTGGCGACGATGGTTCTGCTCACGGGATCGGGAGATTCGATGGTACCGATTTTGCGTTCTGGAAAACGCAAATGGAAGATTACCTGTACGGTAAAAAGCTATATGTGCCTCTAACGGGGAAACCGGAAAAGATGGATGATGCTGAGTGGGCTCTTCTGGATCAACAAGTTCTGGGGGTTGTGCGATTAGCCCTGTCGAAGAACGTCGCACACAACGCGGCGAAGGAGATGACAACTGCAGGCATGATGAAGGTCATGCCCGACATGTACGAGAAACCTTATACAAATAACGAGGTATTTCTTATGAAAAGCTTTTTTTTATTTAAGAATGGAAGAAAGTGGATCTGTGGCTGCACATATGAATGATTTCAATATGATTGTTAATTAATTGTCATATGTGGAAATTGATTTTGATGACGAGGTTCGTGCCCTAATTTTATTGGGGTCTCTACCACCGAGTTGGGAGCCAATGAGGGCGGCGGTAAGTAATTCTGTTGGGAATGCGAAATTAAAGTTCACAGATGTTAGAGATCGTGTTCTGGCTGAGGAAGTCAAAAGGACCGACGCAGGTCAAGAGGTGATTATGGGCCGATTGGTGGCAAATACGGGCCAAGTCTTAAATTTGGTGCTGGCAGCAAAGGGAGACAATTCCGTTGGGTCAAAGGAAGTGGCCCAATTGGGTACTGGGTCATCTTTTGTGGGCAATGTCTCTCCTCCTGCAGGTTCGAATCTTATTCCTGTCCCGGTTACGATATAGGTAACACAGGAAGTGGTTAATTATGATAAAGCATTTCCTGTTTTAACTCTTGAAGTCGGTAAGAAAGCCAAAGGAAACAGGAAGAAAAAGCATTCGCAACTCTGCACGTATTCCATACAAACACGAACTCAAACTCAGAACGAACAAGAAAGCATTAGAGGCGCGACGTAGACGGGAGATTTGGAGACATTTTGGCACTACCGGGAAAATGCCTAATTGACTATTTCCTTTATCTTTTTTGGAGGCGCATGTTATATTTCATTGTTATACTGAGTTCGTTTTGTTTTGTTTCTTTTCGTTAGAAGAGCGGTTTCTGTTTTGGCATAATCCTCATTCGAGTGATGGTCTCCACCTTTATAATTTTCCTCAAATTTCAAAGATTAATAAATTCATTGCTTATAAAAAAATAACTTAAGGTAAACAATAACTTGAACGATGAATTCATTGTGTCGGTTAAATAGTGTTTTGTAGTATTGTAGGCCTTTCATAAAGCAATATAATTATAATTTTTTAATTTAAAACTTAAGGTAAACAATAACTTACATAGTCTAAAAGACAATATCTACAACAACAACAAAACATAACAAGAGAGTAAAAAAGAAAAGAAAAACATACAAATCCCGAAGTTTTCTTTCCAAATTTATATGTCTCGGAGTTAAACACGTAGAGATAGTACAATCGCCGTACAAAGAAACCAAGACGTAGGAAGAGCAAGAGGACAGGAACAATGATGAATGTTTGGCATGTAAAAGAATATAAACTAAATAATATTGGTACGTACCAAACGGTAACATGAAGAATAGGACAAGGATGCAAAGCGATGGTGGGCACATGATTCGGCCAAAAGGGTCTCTCCAACTATGCGATACTACATATGTTGATGAGAAAAAAAGAAGAGGATAAGGGACATGGCCCGTGTAAGAGCCGGTTTTGGCCAAGTTTTAGTTACATTATGAAATTACTGCTAGGGTTAATGTGAAATAAGTGGAGGAGGAGGAGAGAGATGTTGGCAATCACGTGTAGAGGTAAAGTTTAGTGTTTAGGGTTTAGGAACATGTCCTGTTTAAAGGTCGGTATTGGCCAAGTTTTAGTTACATTCTGAAGTTACTGCAATGGTTAATGTGAGATCGATAAGTGGAGGAGGAGAGAGGTGTTGAGAAAGAATCACGTGTAGAGGTAGTGGAATGGGGAGCGTGGAGCATGTGCAATGGTTGCAGTAAGGCAAAGCCAAAGCCAAAGCCAAACTTAGAGATAAGAAAAGGAGTGATGTTCTCTTCCTCTCCCAAGTCCCAACCTCATCTCACGGATCCTGCCTTTGCCGCCCATCTCTCTCTCTCTTCTTCTTCTTTTTTATATATATATATATATATGAAACTCTTGTTTCTCACAACAGCAACTCCTACTCAATATATAGTCAAAACACTCATTAACAATACAACTTCTCTGCTCAACATGGCTTCTTGGAAAAAGACCATCACTTCACCTTTCAAGAAGCTCTTCAACAATACCCAACAGCAGCAGCAGCAGCCAAGGGACGATCACAAGAGAGGTGTCAAAGACAAGAGGATCATGGATTTGCAAGGAGAGGTGATGGCCTGTGGCTACCAAGATGTGCAGGTCATGTGGTCCATTCTCGACAAGTCCAACACCACCATCACCTCTTGATACTGGAGACTTGATGTTGCCCAATCCCAAGCTGTTTGGAGATTGTAGTCTGTCTTATATTATAGAGAATCCCCAAGATCAATGCAAGTTCTTGGAGAGATTTTTAGTTTTTTTTTTCTTCTTTTGGAAATGTACTTCTTTTTCCAACTTGTCTTTGATTGAGATTCATCTTCTGTGTATCTATGTCATCACACGGTTCAAGTGTTAGAAAACATGGAACCACCATTCTTGACTTTGCACTCAAGCTTTCCGACTTTCATGACTTTGCTCACCACTACCTACCACCAATCCGTAGCTCATACCTTAGCCCACATCATAGCCTACAAATCCCTCCGTCTTCCTTGACATTGTAGCCACTTGTTAGTGTATAAATACTCATGTATTGTAAACATATCAAGTACAACAACATCATCATCAATATTATCAGTTTCATTCTCATCTCCACTTCCCAAATTAACATCAAGAAAGAGACTGAGTGATATCTTGTACATGATGTGTTTGTGTGGTAAAAAGTAGAGCTGCTTGGATAATTTTGGACCATAGATTTTTTCTCTTTTGGAAATATCAATCTATCTAAGAGCACCCACAGTCGTGGGCGAGGAGCAGGCGGGGAGCAGGCGGGGAGCAGGCGAGGTGGAGGCGAGGAAGACGCTGGCGACTTGGGTAGCCGTTAACGACCTCGCCAGCAGATCTCGCTGGCGAGGATGAATCTGATGTATTTTTATAAAATACATAAAAATCTGATCTCACATGTTTTTTATTTTGCAAATTGTTTTTCATTTTTTTAATGTTTTTTCCTCCTTCTCGCCGGCTGCTTCCTCCTTCTCGCCGGCTGCTCCTCGCCAGCAACACTTTACCCACTGCAGACGTCGCTGCCTCCTCGCTGACGAGATAATTAAAGTTTAATTTTTTAAGTCATCTCGCCGGCGCCATCTCGCCGACAGCCGGCGAGATGACTGTGGATGCTCTAATGTCACAAAAGGTTTCCCATTCCCGGGATGCCTTTACTGTTTCATTGGCCCAAATCATCCCACAAAAATATCATGTGAGCAGTGTACCTTCACTTAAAAAACGACAAAAATAAGGGCAATTGTACTTTATTTTATAAATTGATCTGCTGTCATTATTTAGAAATTTTCATTTGGCAAAATATAAATCATGACCACAAAGGGACATGCACAAATGTAGCAGCCCAGCTACACCTCTGTGAGGTAACATTCGCTGACCTTTTAACAGATACGAGTTGAGCATCTCGATATAGTTTGAAAGCTAAATCTGCTTATGTATTGTTTTTTATATGTTCTCTGGCCTACCGTTGGCCTTATTTGGTTGTTCATATTATAATATCAAATTATATGTATGAGGATTAGAGTTAAATTCATTGATTTTCATCTTCATTTGCATGGGTGTGTTTGTTGTTTGTTTCTTGATATTGACAATATAGATTTTGATTTTCTACAACCTTGTTTGTTCAATTGAAGATACTATGTTCCCTTTGTTTAGAAATCGTAAATGATTACAGTGTTTAGTGGTGCGAGTTACATGAGCTTTTTTTATATTATTATTTGTCTTAGATTCCACTATCATACCAATATTTATTGTGTCCACCATTTCAACTATCATATATGATTATGGTGTTCAGATCTTAATTCATGTCTTCTCAATTTTATTCTGTTTTTGATATGGTTGATTTTTTTGTTTGAATCTTACTTTAATGTGCTATTTGTTTTTTTTCTTTCATGAAATTATTAGGAGCTTTCTTTTCTTATATTTTTCGATGTTGAGTTTTGATTGATCTTTTCATTTCATTTTGTGTTCCTTGGTATGGTTAATCATTTCATTTCATTTTTTTAGCTTTCCTGGCAGATTGGTGTTGTTGCTAGACTACTAACTTTTGTTGGGAGGATCACTATGTTGAAATCTACATTATCATCCCTTCCTTTTTATTTTACGTCACTCTCCAAGGTTCTTTCTATTTTATGTCACTCTTAAAGATCCCCAAAGGTGTTATTCAACCATGGAGAAATGGCAGAGGAAAATCCTCTGGAGTGGATGTTTAACAAAGAAGGTCTTATACAAATTCAGGTGGAACATCATTTGCAAACTAAAACTTCAAATTAGAGTTCCAAGTTTCCAACTAATCAAACAGATTTTGGGGCCTAGACGGGACAATGAATCGAGCGTTTTTTTTGCAGATATTAGGGCTTAGGCGGACTACACGGGGACTTTTACATCATTGGACACAAGATACCTTTTGAAAGTTTAAGCAAAAAATAAATAAGTAGCATCCATCATCTCCATCAGTAAACTACATGAATGTCTCACTTATGTCTTCAATCACCTACCAATCTTATCTTCTCTTGCTTCCAGAGCATCCACTTCCTCACTCGATAGAAGATCAACAATTGGCTCATATACATCCCACTCCTTTCTTTTGCTGATACATTAGACAGCAGATAAATCAAATCACTTGTATCCTTTTCATTTGCTAATTTTGAATAGAATAGTTCTAACAAGGAGAGAAACTCACAGGTAATGGAAAATGATATGTACAGTTAACATTTGAAGATGAATCACAAGATAATCTATGCAACAAACCTCTTACTTTAATGCCGGGATTGTGCTTTAAAGATTGAGTGATAATCCATTCAAATTTATAAGATTTATGTTGCTTAATTATAAGGTTTGGTTTTGGTGAGTGATGGAATAACCAGATGTAGGTGTTCCAGTTTTTATACATGACAAATAGGAGTGTCCCCAATGAGCATATGATCATTTTAATATCAAAAGAGCTTTTAATATTTAACAGAGGGTTCTGCAGTGCATACTACGGGGATGAGAAAACCATCCTGAATGCAGATGATGCATGAACTTTGTGCTGCAGTTTAAGTTTAACTTCATTTTGGTTTTGATTATAGACTAGTAAGAAGGTTAGAATAAATAAATAAATAAATAAATAAATATATATATATAACTGCATTTAAAAATGCAAAACTAAAATTGGTATTTAAGTCATTTTACACATTTGCTTCAACTACTTTTTTTATATGTTTCTTGCCTGACGTATTGTTCTTTTCCCCGAAATTGTTCTGAAGTTAAGGAACCTGGCCTACAATATTAAGTCTGTAAAGAGAGAATGTTTCCCCTGATGATCTTCAATAGTTTGTGTTAAGAACACTCCATGATGTTAACAACTAATTTGGAATATTTGAATACCAAAGAGAAAGAGAACGTGATCAGTATCCAAATTTATATTAAAATTTGAGGATTATAGCATGAGTCAATGCACTCCAGTAGAGCATAACCAAAGTAATGAGAAAATGCGTCAGCTCAGCTTGCCAAACTTTCAGCTCCTTTTGGTTTTGAAATCAAGAGTAAGCATAATGGGAAGCTAGAGTTCTATACTAAAACATGGGGGATCAGATTCTGAAGAGGATGCTTGAGGAGTTGTGTAGACTGGGATCACAACCAAACCACTATATATCTGGGTGTCTTCAATTTGTAGTTGATCTTCTATCCCTTAACTATATTATAGTGTGCTTGATTGATTGCTGCATTATACGTTATAAGTTGTGTAAACTTCGCTATGCTTGTGGGGTCAGGGATAATTGTGGAATGGTTTTAGCTTGGTACTAAATATGTATTTTGATGTTGGTTTTATTAACCAACTCACCATTTCTTGTTTGCCTTTGGAGCAACACTATGACTATATCACATACCAGTGAGTCATCAGAACAGTGCAAACAGTAACTTCAATATAATTTAACAATATATTAAATAGACCTTTCAAATTTAAATTGAAGTGAAAAGCAAATGGACTAACCGGATGACACTAGCTCTGAAGCCAAACAACTTCATCACATCCAATGATATACCACTTGGTTTACTGTGGGAGAGAGAAGGATACATAAAGGATTATTGACAAGAATATCTACATGAAATGGCCAACCGTCTTACTTCTTTATAAGTAACACTAAGTGAACTGGACTAAGTAAGAACATACCTGGCAGGCACATGTTCAAAACCCCAGCGACCCTTCTTGGTTATTCTTCTTTCTCTTATGGATGTTACACTTTGAATGGCAATCTAGAATCAAATACACGCATAAATTACAAACAGATTATATCCATGTTATGTCCAACAGCACAAAGAAATTATATATGCATATGCCAACCACAGAAATATAATTTTTAACCTCATAAAGTTGTTCCCTAATAGCAAATGCAACAGCAGGCTGCAAAACATAAAGTTAAACGTTAACATAGACATCAGAGGGAGAGAGATATTCTTTTTTCCTTTGTTATAAAAAAGATGTTCAAGTGTTTGCAAAATTGGCTGGGGAATAACATTTAGTTCACATCTGTCTAAGAATTTTGAAGTTTTGCCAACATTATCATTAATATTCTTCATCGGTGATTCAAGTTCTATATAATACATGTATATATAGTCTGTGAAACGAGTTTCCTTGTTGAAAAAAATGATGCAGTGGATAAGATTCCTTACTCCAACTTCAGGGTCTTCAATACCTAAATCATTACAGAAGGTTCTAGCAAACTCTTCAGGATCACTCTCGAAGTTGTTCAAATCCTGAAATCCATTGGTTTTTATGCATTCATGTTAGAAATGCTTGAATGACTGAAGGAGCAAAAATTCCACAACAAACAAGAGAAGAAAAAAATTTCAATCACTTGTGATCTTATCCACCGATGGGTCTTGTTCTAAGCCCAATCCTCTCGTCTTAGGATAGGATATCATCAAAAAATAAATCACGGGATATGAATGGTAAAGAAAGGACAGTGATCGAGTATACTTACCCACAAAAACTGGTCCCTGACGAGAGTATGGTTTACTCGTAGATTAAGCTGAAAAGAAAAAATGAACCATCACATGCAAATACATATAATTAAAATAACAGCTAGGGGATAAGATGAAGGTATGAGGTATACCTTGATTGGGATAATCCTCTCTCCAGTGTACATGTCTTGCCCTTCGTATGAGTGAAAGTCAGTCAGCTGTGACTGATGAATGAAGACCAATAAGAACTCTTGAAACAAATGGAAAGAAAAATGTATAGAACGTGTAATGTAGAGTTATTTGCAAAATACATGAACATAGGAATAGTACTTGATGATGTCACCGGACATCATTGGGCTAGCACAAAAGAGTATTTCCTGCATGGGGATTAAATTCCTAGGAGAAGAAATCTAAAAGTGAAACCCAAAAGGACTTGCCATCCCTTTTCCTGAATCAAACTAGGATGAAGTTGGCATAAACATACGAATGCAAAAATAATCAAAATTATTTATTTTCAAGGGTAATATGTGACACTTAGTAATTCAGTGCCTAACTTAATAGTGAGCAGTTAGTGGAAACAGTATATCTCAATTTTGTGTCTTAAGGTTGCTTGAAGTCTACCCTGGATATTCTTTTTACACTATAAGTTAAAGGTATAAGTTTAATATCAACCTATTTCATCTGGTAAGGATGTTGCTGAATTCTAATGGTATACAAATTTAGCATCTCAAGTCTAAATCCAATCACATTCAATTCAACTACTTTGCTTTTTAAGTCTACAAGCACCCCAGTTTTCTATATATCACAATCACAATAAGTTCCACTTGCTTCGAGGTTGAAAATCCATGGTAAGTATATCATCAGCATACTTAACAATGTTGAAGTATTAGTCAGGCACTCATGAGTAGTATAATGCCAAAATGGTGCAAGAAGCCACGAAGCAGAACGGACCCAACATTATAATGTCATATGCATCCTAATAGAGAGTTCACATTATGCCAAGAATATTGTTCATTAGGTATATTACAATAATGTTGTTTCAAGAGATTACATCAAGTTTACCAGCACCCAGAAGTCCAACTCAAGGCATAAGACAAATATTTTACTTACTTGAATGGACTGAGCAATTTGAATAATGAACGCTTGAGGAAGCCTCAAATCTTTAACCGTCCTTTTGGCAAAGACCATTATTTCTGAATCAGGATCTGAAAACAGATATAATGTATGCAGATACATGAGGGAAGAAATACATGGAATACCGTAAATGTTCATTAAACTTCAACGGTGGGGTTTGGTATCAGGTTGATTTCAGATTATTCTCCACTGGGTATCTCAAACCAATTTCAAAACCCCTTTTTTTTGCTTGAACCAATGCTCACAAAATATGAAACATAAGAATTACGGATTACCATCAATGATTAATCACAATCAAAGAAATTGCAATTGAGGTGAAGTTCCATTAGCATCTTAAACACTCACAAATACAAATACAAATTTGAAATTGTGTTCCTCAATTAACTGTTAAATTAACAAGCAAGTAAAAGAGAAACAAAAATATGAAACATCAACAAAAAACACATACTCCTACTAATCAAACGGCCCAATTGGAACGATAATTCATACTGGAATTTCAAAAGGAAAGAAAAACGAAGAAGCTAAAATTACCAGAAGGGTTCCAAGTAAAGGCATCTTTGTAGCGTTGGCCGTCGATTTCGATATCGAGGCGAATTGGCACCAAATTGTCCGCCGTGGGTCTGCATTTATAATATTTTCCGTGTGAGTTATGGGAAGGACGCGAAAAGAAGCGAGAAGCGGAGGAGCTTACATGCGGAACTTGACCGGAGCTTTCGAAGACGTCGCCGGAAGTTTCATTGCAGTTTAAAAATCTCGTTCGCTCCGAGTGTTTGATTGAAATAAAATGCACAAGTCCGAAACCCTCCCTCCTTTCTGGTTTCTTTATCATAGGCCCAAATCTTTTGATATTCTTACTCTGGCCCATCTCAATTAATTCCAAACTTCTAGCTATCCTAAAATTTTAACTTTCCTATGGGAGAATTGGAAATAATATAACATATTTGTTTACATAACAATTTAAATATTAAATTCTAGGGGAATTTTTAGGTGCAAATCGAAATTTAATTGCAAAATACAAACTATTTTGGGCTATTGATTTATGTGATCGAACAGCTACCGAAATTCAGGGAGTGAGGGTGATTGATTACGAAATTCATCACAAAGATATGCATTTAATGATTCCCACCAATAATAATTTTTGTTTAAATATGGGCCTTTGTTTCCACGATCTAAGGGCCCAGATTGATAATTTGTATTTCGTATGAAAGATACAAGTTTGTACCTGAATATTATCCTTAAAATCCATACTTTTCAAATACAATTAAAGATAAATATACATTTATCATATTTAGTTTAAAACCCCAAAATAAATTTGTTTGTGAGAGGATTTTTTAGCATGAAACAAAGCATCTTATTATCAAACCGCTTTAAAAATGGTACATACAACAAGTGGAAAAAAGGGAAAGGGTAAGACATACCTTCGGCGAAAATCGAAGTGTGGACCTTATAACTATAATACCCGGCTATTCTAGGTGACATCCTAGGGGAGGTTCCTTATTCAAACCGTGATTGGCGCAAGAGATCCAATGAGCTTTTCTTGTCTCAACTCGGTTGGGGTAGTGTCGTTTAGATAATGCATTGATTCCTTGTGAGATGTCCTATGATGGAAGAGAGGAAAGCGTTAGGATGCCGAGGATTTTCTTAGGGAAAGGATGAAGTTGGGGTCTAGGTAGTTGACGAGCTCGGAGGGACGAGTGTGACTCATCTAGAACACTCCATGGTGACTCAGTGCACTAACGGGGTCCAGCGAGGCTGCTTCGCATGCCTCGCCTCTGCCCCATCAGGACCGTCTCGTATCTGTGGGCGAATGTACCAAACTCCTCTGTCATGTATCGAAGGGTGGCCACAAAACCCCGCACCCAGAAGAGAGGTTTAATAATCATGCAGATGGGTTGCATGGCATCCTTGAGGTTCAAGAAAGTTCTTCCATGGTCGGGATGATGTGGACTGGACGAGAAATATCGAAGGCCTTGCGGTCCTTGCTCCATCCTCCGGTTTGACGACGTTAGGGCTGGCCGGATGACAATGAGGATCCAGATCCTAAGTAGGAAATACCTAGGTCGGGGGGATCCCCGACATCCCACTGACGGTGGTGTAGGTTCGATGTGCGCCTCTATCACGATCTCTTTCCTATGGATCGTCCTCCAAGGGACAACCCCAAGTAGAGGGTTCCAGCATTCGCTGTGAGGTTCCAAAGACGAGGGCGGAGGAGGGCCCTCCCTCGATTAGGGCGTACCCAGTGCCCAAGCATCGCCAGGTCTCGGAGGTGATTAGGTGGCATCGACTCGTCTTTTCATGGAACCGGAGGAGTCATGCATCTTGATTGTCCTGGATGCGGTGATAAATAGGTAGGGCATGCCACCATAGTGATCTTTAGGGAGCACCAATTCGAGGCACCCAAGTATCCTCAATGTTACTTGGGAACGTGTCGGCCTTGACGAGCTGGAGCGATCAAATAGACTAGAGGCAGGAGGTCTCATGCAGGCGATCGTGACCAACAAATGAAAGGTGGATGGAAAGTAGTATAGGGGCAAGGTTTTTGTCTAAGAGATTGTTCCATGGTCCCCATTGCGCTAAAAGGATAACATTGGGGCGAAGGAGCGGGATGAGAGGTATAGAGGAGATGGTGGTGTCGTCGTGTTAGGCGGGAGAAAAGATGTTGAAATGGGATCGAGAGAAGACAAACTCTAAAGGTTACGAGTTAATTATATTAGAATGTGTGGTTGTAAGAAGATTTGAATCATAGTTGTTCAAGACAAAATGTTTTAACTTAACAAATTTTGCTAAATTACTTATATATATATAATAGTCTTATATTACTTATTGTAGTATACTTTGTTACATATTAAGAGTATGGTTGCTTTGTCGGCGTAAAGGGATGATGTTTCCAATACACCGATGAAAACACCAGGAATGTAGTATTTACCTCAGTTGAAATATTGCCTTCTCGGGCTTGCGGTTGTACATTACCGCCTCAAAAAAACGTCCAAAAAGAGACGTTTTCACCTTGATTTTATTTTTATTTATTTAAATATGTGTAGCATTAATTAGAAAATATTTATAAAATCTATATGTCCTTTTGTTTACTTTTATTTTTTTTAATTCAAATATTCATAGCATTAATTATAAAATATTTATATAAACTAGATATCCTATGTTTCTTTTTAAAAAAAAATTTAAATATTCATAGATTTAATTAAAAAATATTTAAAAATTTAGGATAAATTACAAAAATACTAAAATAATTTATCTTGAATAGAATTTTGTAATTGTATTTATATATATATAAGTACAATTATATGTTTTAGTTAATAAAATATATTATTCAAATAAATGTAATGTCTTCTTAGAAGTGTAATGAAATGTTAATTAATTATTTAAGTAAAATACTTGATAAATTTTCATAGCAAAAAAAAACATAATCTCTAGGTTTTTTTTTCTTTCTTCTCCACATTCGCTCTCATTTTTTTTCTCTTCAAAATTTTCTTCTCCATGGAAACTCCTCCCCTTTCTCTAAAACTATCATGACTCTCTTCACCATTTTACTCACACGGACCCCTTGTTGGAGATACTCGCGACTATGTCCCCAGCTTCATTGTCGAACTTTATTAAGTCGTTGCGGTCGAAGAAGAAGGCACCCCGGCCCTCTCCTCAAATTCATGTATTTTCTTCGCCTCCTTAGCCGCCTCCGTCTCCAACGCCGATGTCCCCAACTCTACCGACCTCCAAGATGCCACCCCCCTCGTCACCACCACCACAACCACATCAGGTCATCTTGTTCCCTCGGTTGCCTCCACTAGAGCTTATGGGCCTACGAGATTCAATCGTAGTAATGGCCATGAGCCGGCCCTAGCTCCCCACAGCGAAATAGCCATTCCCCCAAAAATTAACATGCCACCACCAGCGTCGTCGCTTCCGACTCTTGATACATCGCCTCAATGTCCACTAGTGCCGCCGCCTCTACCGCCTCTGTCACTACCTCTTTTTCACCAAAGTCGTTGTCGCCCTCGCATCTTCTACCACTAGAGCCGCCACCGTCATCTCCTCCTCCTCCATCAGAACCTTCACCGCTACCTCCTCCTCGCCATCAAAGTCATCGCCTCTACCGCATGTCTGCTTCCTCAGTTACCTTATAATCATTCACGATCATCAGAGGCCCAGTCCTAGATCAAGCGTCATGATTGTGGAACATCCGATCATTCAGGGACTCCGTGAATAGACGTCCAATTCCCATCTGCTGGATCGGAACTTTGACACCCCCACTCGGAGTTAGGGAAACTAGAATCAACAAATGCTCATATTGGCCACCAGTGCGAACTTGGCGCACCAACCCCATCCGCTGGGTCGAGACTCTGACACCCCCGAGGTGTGTGTGGGGACGCACACCTACCGAGATTAGTGTAAATCCGACATTCTGGTTCCCTCATTTTTCGTTGTTCTCTTTGGATGCTCGGTATCCCTTAAAATGCCGCATATCAGATACCTTGAGCATTTTCAGATGGAGGCAGGAAACGAATTTTGTGCCACTCACAAAACTGCGATTCAAAGCAATAATCCACTATATTGTCCCTAGATTAGCCGAGTCTCTGAGTATAGGGTTAACGTCTGGTACCTACAGGTCATGACTTCTATCTCACCCTTTATTTTCGATATTACTTTAGTTTTTACGATTATGCTTGCGTTTGTATCATCCTTTTCTAATTAATAAACTATCTATATGCTCAAAAAATGTTAATTATGTTCAATTTTTTATAAATCCAAAAAATGACATTTAGCCTCATCTTTTAGCCTACAGTATATAGAGGGTTGATATCGAAGATTCTGTAGAGACTTCTCTTCTTTCATTTTCTTTGTCTAGGTAGTTCATTGAGATTGAATCTGATTCTCTCGTTCTCTTCTCTCCGACTACGATTTTAGGGTTTTTCAGATTCGACTCCTCCTTTGGATTAACCGGTGGTGTTGGCCTCGGTTAATATCACCTTATGAGATACGGGAAATGTTTGGCGCTATGTTCTGGGAGTTGTCTTAGTAGTTGAGTTCTCTCAGTATAGTTATGTTGAGGTTTGTGTTTTTGGTGTGCGGCATTTTCGAGTTGGAGGTTGTGGGCATTACAGGTGTTTGGGGTTTTGTTCAATACATTTGAGCTTCATGTTTGTTAAATCTAGGTTTCTGATCTTGTTGTTGTTTTCTAATTTTTGGAGCTTTATGATTGAAAATTTTGAGTACTAAGACTTTTTGTTGAAGTATTCTTCATTGAGCTTAATGGCAGGAAAATTTAGATACTAGTTAATTAGTTAAGGCTGAGGTTTGTCTCAATCACTTGTTTCCTTTTTTTTGTTGGGATAGTTTTAAGGGTAAACTTTTATGCCGACGCTTTGGCTTATATTTGTTTTGTTTCTCAGTAGTATCTGATCCTTGAAGATATTTGTTCTTGTTTTTAATGTTTGGACATACTCTTATTTGTATTTTAAAAGATCGATTCTATTTTTATGTTCTTTTCGAAAACAAGATCCTTTGTATCAATACAGAGACTCCAGTTGCTGAGTAAAAGAAAAACTATACTACTGCTCTATAACACATGTAAAAAAGAGATCAATTTGATCTATTCACGATCACACGTTGGCCGTTCAATTTATAGAAAAGATTTATTTAGTGGAACACGAGTTATAAATGCGTATCAACACTTACTCTACAGATCCAGTGGGATTGAATGAGAATGGAAGCCATGATGAGTAACTTTTGTGGATTGAAAACTTGGTTGGTAAGTAGTTGATGTTTCTTTATCAATATCATATATGTTGCGTCCATTACATGCACATAATATATGTTGTGGGAGGAGTTACTTAAAAGTTGCAAACTTGCAATCCATTAGAGTACTTGTCCATTATTAGAGTAATGCTATGTATGGTGGTGGTCCTCATAACTTGATCACATATGCTTTCATTACATTACACTACTGCTGGTGGTGGTAGGGCTCAAAAGCACTTGTTCAACCATCAATGTGATCTAAGAACATGTACAACAGAAAGGATCTTGGTGACGGAGTGGGAGTGCAGAACTTGTGCTGACTGAACAAAAGTGAGGGAGTGGGAGTGCAGAAAAGTGGGTGTTTTGCAACAGAAAGGACATCTGAGGTCCTGGGAGTGCAGAACAGTGTTGACTGGATTATTAATTGATATTTTGCTGTTTTATTTAATTATTTATCAGAAACCGTTTAAATTATATAAACAAATGTGAAAAAAATAATTAATGACAATAAATAAATAATAAATAAATTTAACACGAATAAAAATGAACTTTTTAATAATGGAAAAGAAATCAATAAAATATGTGTATAGAATAATATGGTCAACTATGTAATATTCATAGTAGTTGCTATAACGAAAAATCTTTGAGTCGGACCGGATATAAATACACACAAAAATGATAATATGGTCAAATATATATTACATAAAAATGTTATTTTATTTGAAATATCATCCAACACTAAATTATATAATATATAATCTATTAAAAAGAAGATTTGATTTTAAATTTTAATATGCATTTCACTCTAAAATTAAAAGTATATCATATTGATTATAATGAAACATAATAACAAAAGTCTATCTAGCTCAATGGTAGAACACAAGGCTTTAAGTTGTGAGGTTGGGGGTTCGAATCCCACAATTAACAAAAAAATTTGTTCAAAAAAAAAAAGGTCAGCGTGGGTGGGAAGCCAGATGTCGGCCCAAGAGAGGCCCAGCGTGGCCAGGGAGCACTGGAGCGAGGAGCGCGGGTCGGCCCCGATCGAGGAGCGCTGGAGCGAGGAGCGAGCACGTGTTTCAGGGGTGCGGACCGCAAAAAAAGAAGCCCACAATGGAGCGGGCCTCGGTCCTCGGCCCGGGCGCACGCAGAGTGGGGCGCGGGCTCACTCCGTTGTACGTGCTCTAAAGATTCAGTACTACCCTAAACAACATCATTATCGGACTCTTTTCTATTTTGAGTTTCAAGCAACCCTACTTTGTTTCTGCACAATATAATAAATATATGCTATGCCACTTCTTTAAAACACAACTTATTTGCCGTTTCATACTTAAGCCGCAATGATATTAACCATCCTGCATACAACTAGTTGTTGTGACAAAATGATACGGGTACAACAACCCTACTGTTAAAGTCCAATCCAACCTAAAAGCTCGAACTAATGAGTGGAGGCACTAATATGTTTATCAAATGTTTAATTCGTTCATACACTTTCTACATGAGGCTTATATTTCAAGAGAAAAAATCAAATAGAAACCATAGCTTAACCTAAAAACTGTGTGAACCAATCCAAGCCAATCATTTCACAAATGGATGGCTGAGATTATTAGTAGGATGTTGACTTGTTGACTTCTGTTAGAAAAAAAAACAGCATAATTCGGTGGCATTTTTGTAATATTCCTTAGTTTTGTGAGGGTTAAATCGTAATATCATTTTGTTCTTCTCAACTACGCGACTGTTCCGATACAACTCACCCTCGCCTCACGCACGCACTCGCTCTCGCTCTCAGTTCCTTCTTCTCGCTGGGTCGTCATTTTTCTGCGGTTTTCTTCGTGTTTTTCGTCAATCTCAAGCAAAATCCAAAGTTCCGGTTGAGTTCTACGCATCATATTGAGGTTTGGTGTCCGATTCTCATTGTGTTGATCATTTTATGTTGTGATAAGCTTCACTGATTTAGGGATCTATTTTTGAAATCCAGTCGATTTTGACCTAGTTTTTGAGTTCGATAGTTGATTTTGTTACTTCAAAGCGTTTTTGTATGCAATTTCCGGAGGGAGGAACAAATATTCAGGGTTTGGAAAGCTTTGTGCTCTGTTTTTAGTTATTTTTCAACTGAACTGCATGTGTATTGATGTTTGATCTAGGTTTTGTGTTTGATAGTGCATTTTGTTTGTCTAAAACTTGTAAATCGCTTGTATTCTGCGTTTGATTGTCTCATTTTCATTTGCATGCGTGTTGATTTTGAATTTTTGATGATATGTTTGTGAGCATGTACTGATTTCGAAGTTTGACCTCAGATAATGTGTTTTCTGGTTGTACACGATTGGTAAGTATGACAATGTGTTTTCTGTTTGAGTAAAAGAATGTTATCATGACTGAAGTGAAGTTTGGTATGCATTTGAAGTTTGATTGGGAAGGGTTGAACGTGTGAGAGGTGGTGTATCTGTATTTTATCAACATTCACATTCACATTTATCAACTCTGTGAGATAGATTTATCACTTATATTTTTAGTATTGAATAAGTATCAACTTTGTGAGTTATCAATATTTGTATTCATTTTTATCAACATTGCATTGTTATTTTATCAGCTCTATGATGTAGGTTTATCAGTCTTAGTATCTGTGTTTATCACAACTGTCTTGTACTTTTATCAACACTGTGATCTATGTTTATCAGTCTTATTATGTGTGTTTATCACAATTGTGTTGTGCTTTTATCAACACTGTGATCTAGGTTTAACAGACACACTCAGCTTTGATTTGCTCACACTCTTATGTATAAGTGTCTGTGTTTCAGAGAAATGGTGAAGACTAGATCAAATGATGATTCACTTCTCCTGAAGGACTTGATTCCAGGTAAAAGGTTTAAAATAATTTAAACTTTGTTTTTATTATATGCTTTTACTATGATTGGTGATCTTTTGTGTTTTTGAATGTGTTGTGCAGTCAAAGCTAAGAAACGTCCTGTTATCAAGATCAAAGTCCCTCCGAATCCTGCCAATGTTGTAGGAGGAGAGAGCTCATCCGCGACTGCTGCTCCTAATCCAACAAAGGATGCAGGACAAAAGTTGTTGATGCCCGCTCCTCGAAATCCAGCAGATGTTATAGGAGAGGGATCAGTCATAGGACCTCAAACTATTTGGTTGTAAAGGTTAAATGCCTTTGTAGCTCCCAAATTAACCGTTGAGCAATCTATGATAAATTGCTTATGCCTTGGTGTTAAATCCCTGTTTGATCTCAGATAATGCAAATCACGCTTACATTGCAGTGGGTGATTGATGTCTTCTCTAAACTCATACACCATATAACCATTTTCAGTGTGTTTCAAAGAAATCCTCGCCATACAGCATGTCCGTGTATACATTCTATATCTTTTTCTTAACTTGTCGTTTGTCTCTCCTTCGATTTCATCTACAAATGCTTCTCCTTCTCTTGCACAATACATGTATTTAAAATTGATTGTGTTACTCCTTGGTTTCTTATTCTCTGGTCCTCGACGTGTCCCAAACCCACTATTTAATGCATAAGTTTGGTAGAAGATTATACCTTCCTCCAAGGAACCAAACTTCATATCCTTTCGAGGTTTTAAATCAACACTACATTCAGGAATCCACACCTTTTTTGTGACCATAGGTTGTGGAACAGGATCCACATCTTCATACTCGAATCCAAAGCAAGCATCGTCAAGATACATGGTACCAACTCAGGAGGGGACCTGGTCAGAGAGATTTATCAATATAACATGAACGATTTATCAGCACTGTAAGCCGGATTTATCAACACAATTTTTGGACTTATCAACTGAGGAAGGGACCTGGTCAGAGTCATTTATCAATTCTAAACCAAACTTTTACCAACAATAAACTGCAATTTTATCAATGCTAACTACTACACGACGTGTGACTACAACGATCATCTACTCAGGAATGACAAGGTCACAGGCCGTTAGGTTATCAACTCTAAAACATACATTTATCAACACTGGATGGAAGATTTATCAATACTAGATGAAAGATTTATCAACACTAGAAGAAAGATTTATCAACACTAAAAGAAAGATTTATCAACACAAGAAGAAATATTTGTCAATGCTAGTAGTAAGATTTATCAAGACTAGTAGAACGATTTATCAATGCTAGTAGAAAGATTTATCAATACATTGCAGTAACACGACTTGTTCCTTGAACGAGCATCAACTCAGGAAGGTCCAGTCATAGACAATTTATCAACGCTTGACGTTAGATTTATCAACAACAAAATGTACTTTTATCAACGCAACCGATAAAAGATGATCGAAGAACAAGAGATCTCAGAATTTGATTTCTGCTTATCGAATTTCAGATATAAACAACGATTGTTGGAGTATATCTGAAAATGTACTTGTTTACGCTTGATCAGTTGAGAAACGAGGTGAATTCACATCAAATAGTCGATAAATCTTAACAACATAGTTCATAAACCTTAGAACAGAGCACATTTTCAGATTTTTTGAAAGCGACATATATTTTCTGTTTTTTCGATCCTGAATTTGATTGAATGATGATCGAAGGAAGTTAGAAGATAATTATCACTTGTTTTTGAGCTTGATCAGGTGATAAAAAGGCTAGAATTTGTGGTGTATAGTGGAGAAGCAAAAACAGAACACGATTTTTGAACTTCGGCTGAAGCTTGAGATTGTAACAATTGGTACTCGAATTTGCCTCTACGATGATCGATCCACGGAATAGAGAGCTTCTATGTTGATTTGTCGCTGTTTTGTTGAGAGAATATTGTGAAATCAGCTCAAGTTTTGTGCGTCTGCGATCGCGATCGCACTGTAAGAGGAAGAAGAAGCTCGGAAGCGAATTTACTGTCTTGCCCTTGGTAGTATAAGAAACATGAAATTTAGGAAGGTAAGAGACAGCTGATCTGGGCGGTTGATCATCGTTGCTGGACGGTGCGGATCGGTTCGCACGTTAAGCGCGGTTTCTAGCGGATTTCGTCTCTATATTTCAATACTCCCCCTCACATGTAGAACTGGGCATCTACATGTGGGTCATAGCAGGACTGGACATCTGCATATGGACCGGAGACCACATGGTGGAGATGACAAACGGGCCAAAGGCCGAACCAGCTCTGATACCATGTTAAAGACCAATCCAACCCAAAAGCTCGAACTAATGAGTGCAGACACTAATATGCTTATCTAGTGTTCAATTCGTCTATACACTTTCTACTGAGACTTATACTTCAACACCTACGGCATGAGCACAACATCGGTTCTTGTTTTTTGATCGTCAAAATAAGTATATAAATAAAATCTCAGCGCTCTGTATAACCTTTCGAGGTCTCTCTCACCCTTGTTAGGGTTTTTCCATTTCCGCCTCCATTTCCGATTCGCCCCACCGTCGACCATATCTTCTAGTTGTCATCGTTCGCCCACCAAGACCTCCAACACCCTTCCAGTCTCGCTCCACCGGCCCTGCGTCGCTGGGATCTCTTTGCTCCGCCTCGTTTTTCTCCTATAGCGTCGCCAACGCCGATGCTTTTCTGCTCGTCATCGCTTCCGGCGCAACTACCTCTGCTCGCCATCCTTCCTGTCGCGGGCGCCTCTGCTGCACCTGAGTCATGGATCCCGACCACCAGATCTGCCCAGCCGCTCCCATCGAGTTTCCTTCCCTGCGTCCACTTCTCGTCTTCGTCGGCTGCCAGTCCCTCCCATTCCCCGCCTGAGAACCGGAGTCTTGCCGACAACGAGTTCCCACAACTAAAGGACAAGTCGGGTCCGGTGGTGGACGGAGCGCTCGTCCCGTATGAGCCCCAGTCGTCGGCTCCCCCGAGTCGGTCAGCTGTTGCAGGTGGGAAGCATCCCGTCCTGGCGCACCATCCCCGACCGTCATCGCTGGTGTCTTACCCCAAGTATTGCCCCCCAGCAATGCATGCCTCGTCCTCGATAGGCCAATCAACGCCGGGTACCAGATCTGGCGCTCGAGAAGGGGAGACGCCTCCTACAAGAATCTCTCCGGTTCCAGACTTGGAGGACAAGGATGAGGAACTGGTGGTTCCGCTGGAGTCACTCCCGGCAGTCAAGAAAGGCACGTACCTGTTCTCGCTGGCGGCTCAGGTCGCAGGGGAGAGGTCCTACAATCAGAATGCCGTCTGCGCCCTAATGCTGCATAAATGGAAGGTGGATGACATCCAGATTGAGTACCTGTTATCGGAGGTCACGGGATTCCACTTCCCGTCTAGGCGTCAATGGAGAATATTCGCCACCGGGGGCCATGGATCTTCAAAGGCTTACCGCTGCTACTGGAACCCCTCCGGCCAAACATGCAGGCCAACGATATCGATTTTAGTCATATCGAGATCGGGGTCAGAGCTCTGAACGTCCCAAGAGGAGCCCGAACACCGCTGGTCCGTGATCTAATTGCCACCTCCATGGGCACTCAGGTTATATCGGCCCCTTTACCGTTTGTTCGACGTGAGGATCACTTCTAATGGATGCAGGTTCGTATGGAAGTGAACCAGTCATTACGAAGATGCCTTCGTCTTCGTTTCCCTGGTAACACTACCTCTTCGGTGATCGAGCTGCAATACGAGAAGCTGCCGGATTTTTGTCGTCGGTGTGGGAGGATGACACACCGACTGATGGGGTGTACGACCATTTTATCAGGGATAGGTCGGGAGGAGATCCGGAGTGACAATTCCATCCAGGTACCGCGCCAACTGGATGTGGAGCGACTGCTAAAGACGGTGTGGCACCCTCCTCGTCCCATAGAACCATCGGAGATCGATGACCTCCTAACAGGGCTCTCACTGAACCCTATTTGTAGAGCTAAGGAGGCCTCATCGGGGGGGCGGCGTATTTGTTGCAAACTGTTATTCGAAGTCTGACAGCCTGGTTAAGACTATCCCGGAAGGGGTGGTCAATTTTATGCAGGGAGGATCCCTGAAAGCTCGTGGATGGCCGTCAGGGTTTGCAAAGCCTGAAAACCTAACTAACGTCCATTCTGAAGGGACTCATCTCCACCCAGCTGGTCCTGCAGATGCCCTAGACATCCCCGTAGGGAAGGAGAAAGACCCCAAGGAGGCACTTGGGAAAGCAGGCCCCATTCGGAGGAAGCCAATGAAGACAAGCCTAAAGACAAGGAGCGGGCAGTTGTATGCTAGAGCTCCTGGGCCGAAGAAGTCAATGGACCACCCGAGTCTCCCGCCAGAACTTTGCAAGCCGGACAGCACAGAAGAGGACCAGGTGAAGCAGGCGGAGGCAGAGAAGCCTCCTATGCAGGAATGATCCGACCCAGCAGGGGTGGGTTTGGCGGATGCTGGCCTATACCTACAGACCTGGGACAGCGAGTGCTGGGAGGTCTCAAGAAGCCTGCAACAACAACTTAGTATTCCCGTTCGCTTTTCATTTTTTACGTTTATCATTGGAACATTTTTATTTCTGCTTTAGGTAGGACTTTTTACATTCTGTCTCGTTGTTTTGAGGCGTCGGTAAGGGGGTGTCCTAAGTTTTTTTCTACGATGTCAAGTAGGCTATGTTTGTGGGTCCATGAGCGCTGAGCTTGCTACGGTTGGTCCGGACAAATATTTGGAACCCTAGGTGGTTACACACTACTTTGTTTGGTTACTTATTTGCAATAATGCACTTCCCCACTTACCCGTTTCAAAAAATATAAATAAAATCTCTTAGAAAGAAAAAGAAAGATTTCAAAAAAAAAATATATAGTTATAAAACCCAAATAGACAAAAAAAAATGTCACAAACACCTAAACCATCAAATCTGATCCGTTTAAAGGATCAAATTGACAATCAATAACAATAACAAATATGAGCATTGACATAAAAGCTCAGTCTCAAAACAATCCCAACAAAAAGAAAAAACATTGATAAAATGTATAGAAACCCATATTATACCAACATGAAGCACACAAGATTAAAAAAGGTCAACCCGGATTTTCCAACCATTATGTATAAACGATACTGACATACACCCAATCGACTACCATAGACTATAAAACACCTTGTCTCATCAGGACCATCAACCTCTCACACAAACTGGATGGTAGTCATTAACAAGTCGACGGCCACCACCGCAAACGACGGAGACATATCTAGAGGAGAGTACCTACCAGAACACACTATACCAAATATTCAAATCCGGAGGTAAACAACTAAGAGGACCAATGTCCAAACTACTTGCCGACGATCAACACCCAAACCGGCTAGCCCTAACCACCAATATAGAAAAAGCTGATGAATACCGAGTAAATAACGATAAAGGGACAATGAGGGGACACAAATCTTAAGTAGAAGAATTGGAGTCCGAGTAACCCACCATCACCACGATGAACCACTAGATTCACGACGATTAACACCCAAGAGGATGAAGAAGTGCGTCCAACGACCAGAACTCAAATGAGACGCCAAGAAACAAAACAAACCACCAAACGCGGCTGGGCCAAATCCACAACGATCAACACTCGGGAGGATGAAGAAACGCGTCCCATGACCAGATATAAAACTAGTCAACTCCAATGAAACAAGAGAGGCTCCACCGACACCACGATGAACCACCAGATCCATGACAATCAACACCCAGAAAGATAAAGAATTGCATCCCACGACCAGATATGAAACAAATTGCCAGAGACAAAGGAGAGGGATGACACCTCAACAACGTAGCGACAGACGACTAGGAGATAATGGAAGTGACGAACCAGGCACAGAAAATAAACCACCAGACTCGACTGGTCCAGATCCATAACGATCAACACCTGGGAGGATGTAGAAACGCGTCTCACGACCAGATTTGAAATGAGTCTTCGTAGATGCCTCGAGAAAGGAACCTTTGATACCACTACCATGAGGAACAAATCTACATAAGAGACGACTCTTCTGCTTTCCAACAACAAATAACGAAGATCAGAACCAACTCAGATTCGCAGATATGCCAATCTACTTCTCAGTTCCACAGAAGTTCCACCAATTAGGACCACGAGAAGAAATAGGAGACGAGCCTCGACGAAGCACAAAAAACGACGAAAACATACTAGTGACTGACGCTTTTAGTGAAGGAAGGCCAAACGGATATGAGGTAGAACGGCGGCTGAGGAACAATGACGGAGGCACTAACTCCGTCCATAAGTCACGGCCCCACGCCACGTCAGGACGGACCTACACCAATGGATATATCTGAATGATCCCATATATAATCACCATTAGAGCAAGCCCGATCTAGCGGAAACACCACCTGAGCAACCTCGAAATATCGAATGACCAAGACAAGGCAGCAAGAGAGCAGGGCTTCACCAAGTTGACCTCTTTTAGGCTGAACCATTTGGAGGAAAGAGCACCGAATGACCAAGAATAGAGGAGGCGAGATGGAAGATAAGGGAGAAAGTTTATCAAAATCATGTGAGAGGGAGAATAAAGGGAGGTAAGGGAAGGAGGAGAAGGGGTAGCCTCCGCCGGGAACAGTCGAGGCCGGAGCCACGACCATCACTGTTGGGGAAGAAGGACATTGGCGGCGGTAAGGTGTTGTAAGGTTTAGAAAAGAGAAAGAAATTTCCTTGGGAAGAAAAAAATTGAATTAACATCGATGCTAATTTCTCCTCTTTGATGGATTTACTCCTAAAAAATTGTATCTGATAGTATAGATCTCATCGGATCATAAGAACATCTATAGTATGGTTGATTAGGTGAGTTGATTTGTCCTCAAAAGCTAAAAAAATGGGTCTAATTCCATTTTTTGGGTCAGATCTGTGTCTGAAACCTATGAGTTCCAATTTCGCATCAACAAATTAGTCGCAGTCTACTACAAATTGATTCTTCCATACCAGCCAATGCCAAATCTCCACTCGGCATGGCCATTAGTTTTTTTTATAAGCTCGGTTTTTTATTGAAAAAAAAGATTCATTTCAAAAAGGAACGAGCCCAGAGGTCTAAAGACTAGAACCACGATTACAGACATGTCCGTTTGCTAATTGAATATTATATATTTGTTTATTTTTTAAAATTAATTCAATATTTCCTAATTTACGGTATGTTAAATGTCACGCCCCAAATCCGGTTTTCACCGGACTCGAGACGTGAACTTAAAGAATTAATAAATAAACGATTTTATACCAAAACGAGTCTCAAATAACAATTTAAATCTCCAAATAACAACACGAGTCAATAGCTGGGTAAAAACACTCAGTAAAAGAGTTCAATAAAAGATAACAACACGTCTCTAGACAAGCTAGCCTAGGACCCTCGCTAGCTCCCAAGCATCGAGCATCCAGCTAGTACAAATCCCACTCAAGACCTGAAACACAACAAGGTAAGGGGTGAGCTTTCGCTCAGTAGAAAAAGTAGTTAAGGTTATGAACATCAGTTCACCACCACGAGTAATCGTCCAATTAGGGCATACTAGCAAAGCATAACTATCAACAACGCCCACGAGAGAAGTCCCACCACCAATCACTCTTGCAAGACCACAATTACGTATGAAACCACGCACATAGCCAACCAGCACGCACAGAACACACAACATCACAACACATAACTTAGTACAACCGTTCCCAACATCACCGACTATCACAGCTCGTCCCATTTATATCGTACCTAAACACAAAGCATCGGTCCCGAAATCTTCCCGTCACGTAGACTCGGGGTAACATCCCAGACCGGAAATCCCTCAGTCGGACGTCTTCCCGTCACGTAGAATCGGGGCCTCACGCATACCGGACCGACACATACCTCGGTCGTACGCCTTCCCGGACCACATAGCATCGGGGTAATGGTTAAACCGTCGTCGTCCTCGATACTCTACACCGGCATACTCTCTCGGTGTATGTATCATACCGGACCCACCTCCTTTTGGAACACACATCAAGAGAATAACACGCATCACAATGCCATAGTTCGACCACGGTATACCAACCGAGACAACTCACCATAACACACAAATCGGTCTATCACTCACCCGATCATATCACAACCAAAGATTCACATCACATCACACACGGCACACTTGCCCACACATAGCCACAACATGCTACACCGAGTATATCATAACATGATTCTTAATCTTATTGACACTAAGTCACACATCATGCATCTCAATCAAAGATCATGACATCACAATCAACACGCAACCTAAGGCTCGACATGGCCATTCTACCAGCACGACAATTTCCCAAGAATTGAAAGCGACTAATCTAGTGAATCACATCTTATATGCCAACTAGGACTCGTCCGGTTATTAATGTAATTGAAAGCGGTTATTCTAGTGAATCACATCCTACATGCCAACTATGACCTTTTCGGTTATTATTATTATTCTAAAAGCATACTAGTAACTTTCCGCGATTAAACCGGTATTCGCTACTTTCCCTACCTCAAAAGTAGTCAAGTCTCAACTCCTAGCTGCTGACGACCTGGCTCGCTTCCTCCTCCACTTCACGGGATCCAAGTGCCTCCTCCTCCGTCACGCTCGGATCCAAGGTCTTGGATCACAAAACAAGTAGCGTATTAAGAGTAGGGTAAACTACAAATACCTACCCCAAACTTGTAGCGTTTAACTGATACCTACCCTAAAGTTTTTTTGTAACTGATACCTACTCAAATGTTTAGTTATTTACTGATAGCCCAAGCAGACAGCTAAAATGACGAAAATGCCCTCAATGACTTTTTAAATAATTTTTTAAAAATAAACTGAAGTGATTTTTAAATAAAACTGAAGTGATTTAATAAGTACATATATATACCTAACAAAAGTGATTTTTTAAATATTTTTTAAAAATAATTACTGAAATGTAGTTGAGGGTATTTTCGTCATTTTAGCTAAACATCTGAGTAGGTATCGGTTAAAAAAACTTTATGGTAGGTATCAGTTAAATAACTAAACATCTGAGTAGGTATCAGTTAAAAAAAACTTTAGGGTAGATATCAGTTAAACGCTACAAGTTTGGGGTATGTATTTGTAGTTTACCCTTAAGAGTAATTCACAAAGGTTTACAAAGGAAAAAATTCCCCATTAACCCCAAAAGGACCCGCTTATGGATAACCGTTCCAATTACTCTAAATTCAACAAAAAGGGCCCAAAAGGTTCAATTCAGGTCTGCCACGGATCCGGTCACGGATCCGTGGGCTGCGCCGTCACGGTTCTCCTCACGGAGCCGTGACTGACGCCGTCACGGTCTCCCTCACGAAGCCGTGACGTCTCCCGTCACGGTTCCCGTCACGGATCTGTGACGGTTCGGCACTATTCCGCCTTCTTCTTCCCCCAGCCGCGATTTTCACAAAAATAACCCAAAAACCTCCATTGATGACCTCCAAAAGCTTCAAAACAGAACATAAAATGTCTCTACTTCAACACCCATCATGGGTTTCCATCAAAACTCCACAAAACTCAACAAAATTAATCATCTAACATCATTTCTCTCCAAAAAATCATCATCCCAACACCAAACTCCAAAACCCAACCCTTGTTCATCAATTTCTTCAAAACCCATGAACCAACATCACCCAAAACAAAAAAGGAAGAGAGAATTACCTTGAGGATGAAGAATAGATGAAGAAACAAGAGATTTTGGGTAACAAATGGGTTCAAGCTACCAATTTTCCTCCTCTCTTCTTCTTCAAGTCTCCAAAACCACTTTTCTTCTTCCTCTCTCACCCAATTTCGGCCACCAATATAATAATGGCTGAAAAAGCACCCACAATGGGTCATATACCCTAAAGGGGAAATCTCCAAACTACCCCTTTGCTTCCCACTTCTCAACAATTTAGGGGTATATGGGTCCTTTTACCCCTTTTTCTTTCTTTCCAAGCAAAAGTGGGCAAATGTCCATGTGGGGACCACTACTACTCAATTAATTTCCAGCACAATTAATTAAATAGATTTAGCTTTTAATCGGACTGCGTTTGACCGACAAAAGGCCCCGAGTTGACTTTTCCCAACATTACAGTCATTTGAAAAGAAACGACCCAACTAAGCTAACCGTAATGACGGCTAAGTTTTTTGGGCCTCGGAAAGGTCCCGAATGATCCTCGGAGTCATCAGTTAACTTTTCCGGGAAAAAGTCAACTTTCGCCGAAAACCTCCGGTTCGACCGGGATCGACCAGGGGCGATTCTTACATTAAATCTAATATTTCTTAATTTGATGATGAGGTAAAAAGAGTGAGCATATAATGGAACCTTATTAGAATGAAAAATTGAGCATGCAACAAAAAAACTAGAAAGGAAAAGAGTGAGACTAAGTTCTAGTCCGTATATATCAAACTTTAACTCTATAATAGACTGTCAGGCTATACCAGGGATAATGATGGTGAGGTCAGTCCCTCAAATTGAAGGGTATACGATAGGACGTTGGTGGTTGTTACTTCCTGTCTCGACCTAAAAATGCTTATCGTAGAGGATCAGAGGCGCTTGAGGGGATAACGAGCATCCGGGGAGGAGCCTAGGAAATGGGGGAAACATAGGGTTGGGTGAGCTTCCCCACACATACTCCGTTGCTGATGGGGCTTCTCATGGACCATGACGAGACCGATTGGTGGGTCTTACCTTGATCGTAGTCGGAGCAGTTGTGTCCTCATCCCTTCTCCTAAGGTGGTAGAACGTCAAGGTGTCTTAGGAGTCCTCCGGGGCATGTAAGGTCCTTGCACCATCCAGAGATGACCCCAAATTAGGCAGGAGGTCATGTATCTCCTCTATCTCTCCTGGTCTTAGGGTTCGTCTGTTATCGGGGGACGGGTTTGGAAGAGTGGATACAATTCATCTCTTCTACGCTGGTGACGCTGCTTTAGTCAAAAGGTCCTGGATTGGGTGCAGAGATGGGAGGATCCAGTGGGCATCCCTAATTAGGGGATCTTGGGCGGGGGGCTACCAAGATGATAACCTTCATTCCAGATGGTGATTGTTGGGGTTGCTCCCACACCGATTTCCCCATAACCTAGGGCGCAGTAGTAAAACATGGTGGGGGTGGAGGGGGATAGGGGCTCGGCGGTGGCGTTAATCCCTCCGATGAGATCCATTGAGCCGTCCTCCTGAGCGGAAGCATACAGGTCCCGTCCTCCTCCTTCCTCAAAGGTCGCTGCTTGGGATAAGTTATAGAGTTTAACTCCAGTCTCAGAAGTGGTCTAGATCCACCGATGGTCGCTGAGGAGAGCCAGTCAAGTTCGACGTGGCAGGAGAAGAAGGCCTCACTTCAGTTTTATTTTAAAAAATTATTTAAAATATCACTGAGGGCATTTTCATCATTTTAGCTGACAACTTGGACTATTTGCTATATAACTAAACATCGGTAGGTATCAATTAAAAAAATTAGGACAAATATCAATTAAACGCTATAAGTTTAGGGTAGATATTTATAATTTACCCAATCTATTTTTAATTACCCGTCGCGCAGCAACAACAACCACAAACCAATGCTAGTGGTACAAGGGCCAAGAATCTGAAAGTAAGGCAAGCACAACACCATAACTCTCTCTTGTGTTTGTTTTGTGCTTGAAGCAACTACTTCCTTTGACGACAACAACAGCTGCACAATCACAATATGAGACCAATACTCGATAGAGTAACAATTAAGCATACTTTCCCGATATTGGCAGGACCCCTGATTGTTATATCATCAATTCTCTTACATCTTCAAATCTTAGTACGACAGCAACCAGATGTTGGTACCAAATCATCATATGTAATGTAGTTCAATACTGTTCTGCAATATCAGTACAAGAATCATAATCGTTACATACACAACAAGTGTTTTCTTCCATACCCTTTTGAACTAAGATTAGGATCACAAGAACCAAGGCACCAAACTTGTATTCTGACACGAGGGTGGCCTTATCCACCCAACAAAGCAACCAAATTGAGCCCCATACTGTACTCTGACATTGTCACTCTCACATAACATTTAAAGAAAAACTTGGCTATTCCAAGTTGGAAATAGCAGAGATAATATATTTGATGTCGTTTTGGTCATGTAAACTAGATCAGCTGTACATCTATTTATCATCAATTTCCATACTATGGCGCTACCTAGCTAGTTACTGTGGGTCTGAATTGAATGATTTATCAATGCCAATCTCAAAATTAAATGGGTTTCGTGAACATGATACATCTAGCATCTGTCTGCTCTTGTGATCTTCAATCTCTTCACAGTGCTCACAAACATCCTGCAACAATGCATAGAGAACATAAATAACAAGGCAAAAATGATGTTACATATTAGTGTAGAGAGAAAAAGAGAGATGGGTTTGCTTACTCCCAAGGAACATCTCCAACCATCATCCAGTCCCCTTCCTGATCCTCATAAGTCAGAATGTGGTACTTATCCGAATGAACACGATCGGCCTCTGGGCCTGAATATGCATGCAGATTATCAGATGACCAATTCAATTAACAGTTCAAACTGATAGCTGAAAACCCAATTATAATCATATTCTAACACGAATGAAAATGGAGTTGATATGTAGTATTACAGAGAATGGTGGTGGTGAACATAAGGGAGAGAGAGTGGATCAAGGCATCGTAGCCATCAAGCGCATACAGATCCACCTTCCTCCCAATTGGAATGCCCTCCATGTACACCTTCACAAACAATGACTGCTCCTGCTCTCGACAGTGGCTGTGCCGGCCACCGGCAAGAGAGCTCCTCAGGAGTTGCTTGATGGGTGGCCAATCCACACACTGCTCCCTGAAACCAACAACATGTTAGACGAGTCAGTCTATAGTTCTAGGATGACCTGATCTGATAGATAACTGAACGTCAAGTTGACCATTTAAACTATTTCTCGACAATGATTAGGTACCTTTGAGACAAGTCATGGTGATGAGAGGAGGAGATGGTGAGGCCAAGCCTGAGATCGGTGCTGAGATCTGTTCTTGAAGAATCTTGAACACTCTTGACCATGGCCTTAGAGTGCATGGGGCAGAGAGAGGCAGAGGAGGAGGAAGCAGAGGACAGAGAAAGGGTGTTGTTGCTGTCAATGGAGGAATAAACCGAATGGGCACCCATAATGTCAAATGATGTGATGATCGAGAAGAGGAAGGAGCCGCCAACTTTGGTCTATATTTAAGCACAAGACACAAATACAGAGACATGTAGAGTGGTGGTGGTGGTGGTGAATAGTGTGGTGAGAGAGGCAGAGGAGAAAAAGGGGTTCGAAATTGTCGAGAGGGTGGGCGACATCACCACCCTACGTGGCCTCCCCTTGTTTCTTTATTTCTGGCTCTCTTTTAATTTTGGTCACGCTTTAATTAACTTGTTTCCTCTTTTCTGCCCATTTCTTCACCAACCCAACCATTTTTAATATTGCATCTCTCTTCCTCATTTAAGATATATACTAGCTCTCAATGCAGTTGCTACACCTATATTGTTTTTGTTTGTTTGAAGAATATATTCTTGTTAAGATACTTGCATAACCGAGTATTATTTTTCGTTTCGGGTGGAGTGTAAGTGTCGTGATTTATTAGGTTCGACGATGCATTGAATAGTTGCATGCAACTTGGTAGATGATGTAATAATCTTTATGTAGATGAAGGACGAATTTATGTAGCCCAAAAATGTGGGTTGTGATTCGAGGGTCCGTCAAGGCACTGCACATTCCCCAACATCAATATGCTTCTTCATGCACACCCTTGGGATTGTGTGTGGCCACTCTTCTCCACTAGTTTGGACTTTGGACCACCACATTCACACAAAGCAACCTTAAACTATGCACCTGTACCGGTCTTGTTAACATTCAGTATGCTTTGATGCCATGTCAAGGAATATATATGGACAAAAAAGTGTGACCGGAGATCGAAAATTTAGCTTCTTAGAGTATCTGTTGTGGGTCGATTCGATGTCGTTGATTCAGTCAAAAAGTGATGAAATTCTCTTTCTCCCGTCGGTAAATCCGTCGACGCATATTCGACGACGAAATCCTTCTCGTCCTCTCTTTTCTTTTTTCTGTTTCCTCTCGGCCTTTCTCCTCTGGACAGCTGGAGATTCTGGTTAGAGTCGACCAGTAGGCATCGACCTCCACCACAACCCAACCAAGAATCGACACTAACTTTACGCCAAATAGACTTTTAGGAATCGACCTTCCACAACATGTGCTCTTAGATCGGAAGGTCTCCAGGTTGAACAAACAAAATTGTGTGTCAAGTGATTTACAAAAATTTCATGTTACAGAAAATTTAGTACTAGTATTACTTTATAAGTAGCAAATTTGGATCAAATGTTAAAAATTCAATTCTTTTTTTAACAAGATCTTAAGCGAGATTTATGAATACATGCAAGAAATACATGTTGAAAGTTTGTCTTCCTACATTAATCCTCCCGTAAGAGTATCGTGAGAAGCTAAACTTATTGGGTTTTTTAAGGAGCTAAACCTATCGTTATTGTTGCTATTTGGAATAAAAGCAGGAGTTATAGGTTAAAGAAAGAAGAAATCAAATAAAAATTTACCCTCAATCTAAAATCGGTAAGAATTCATTTAAGTCATTCATTTTATAAATGGAAGGATGAGATGCAATTGAGTCATTGACTTGGTGATTGCAAAACAATATCACTTTTTGATAAGTAGTAAGTACTTTTTAGTTTTTTTTGTGTGAATAAAGTTGTATTTATTTCAATCAACTTAAATCGTTGTTCAAAGCAGCTAACAGAATAGAAGGTATGGGCGTTTTACGCCAATCAATGTAAAACCATTCTATGGTATGTCTAGCTAAAGTATGAGCCACTGTGTTTGCTTCCCTGCGAACAAAAGCCACTCCAAAGCCCTCCAGCTCCATCAGCTTTTTCCTGCTCTCTGTGATAAAGATACCCAAGGGCGATATTAGTTGTGATGAGCTGTTGATTGCTTGAACGATGCTCAAGCAATCCGACTCAATTACCCCCTTGCTCCATCCCATATCCTTGACCCAATCAAGTGCAGCATCCAGGCTCAGAGCTTCAATCATCTCCGGGTCTCTAGCCCCTTCGAACAGGTTCACTCGTGCTGTTTTGGCCATGCCATCCGCTCCTCTGCACACCATTCCTCCTCCCCCACGTCCACCTGGCAAAACTGCCCCGTCCACATTGATTTTCAGCTCGTCCTCACCCGGCTTTGTCCAACTAGTTGCCCTCGGCCCCCTCCCCGTGTGCGGCCCCGGGATAACTTCTTGGGCCTCCGTCCAATCCTGCAGGACTCTCGCTGCCGCTACCCCCGTTTCCTCTACCGTCCTCATCTTCTGTTACCAAACCCTGAGATTCCGAGACCTCCATACTTCCCACCAAATGCATACCACCCGTTCCGGCCCCTTATCCCTACCTGTGTCCCAGCAACCCAACAACCATTGTTTCAAATTCTCCTCTGCTGTAGGTCTCCTAATCCCCTCCCTTACCCATAACGTTCTCGCCACTCCACAATCAAACAAAACATGGTGTTCTGTCTCCTCCACTGCACAAATCCCGCACTCCCCCGTTAATGGCACGTGTCTACGCCGAAGATTAGAATTTGTAGGTAAGGACCCCGTATACACTCTCCACACAAAGTGTTTAATTTTTGGAGGGACTTTCAGGCCCCACACCTTCTTCCAGAAAACCTCCATATCCTTCATTCTCCATCTCCCCGATCTCCTCTGAATGGCCTTATACACTTCCTTCACCGAGTAGTTACCATCCTTCACCCCCACCAATACCATTCGCATTGCTGAACCGAGCGGGCTATCGGCATGGCCAAGATGGCCTCCCCGATGGCCCCCGGGAAATGGGTCTCCACCGTCCCCATGTTCCACCGCCGACCTTGATCCTGCATCAGCTGCCCCACCGACCATCCCCTCACCTCTTCACTAAACTCCAGCCTCGGGATCTCCTCCACAGGCAGCCAGCTCGGGTCTGCCACACCAACCCCCAATCCCGGCCCAATTCTTCTCCGCGCTCCTGTTCGAACCAGCTGCTGACCAGCTAAAATACTCGTCCAACAATAACTACAACCCGGTTTTGCTGTGGCATCCAAAAAATTAGTATCAGGGTAATATTTTGCCTTTAAGACCCCCGCTACTAAACTCTCTGGGTGCTGCAACAATCGCCACCCCTGTTTCCCCAACATGGCAACGTTGAAATCTTACAAATGCTTGAAACCTAAGCCGCCCTGCAACTTATGTGCACACATTAACTCCCACCTCTTCCACTTGATCCCTTGCACCGTTCTAACATCATGACTCCACCAATACCTCTTCATGACTGTTTCGATCTCCTGAATCAATTTCTGGGGCAGGAGGTACACTCCCATAGTATATGTGGGGAGAGCATGTATGACTGCTTTCAACAACACCTCTTTCCCGGCTTTACTCAACAATAATTCATCCCACCCCTGCAAACTTTTGATAATTCGATCCTTGATGAATGCTAGGCTCTGATACCTGCTGCGCTGCAGAATGGATGGTAATCCCAGATATGTACTGGTATCCTGAACTTCCTGCATCCCCAATATATCATGTATCTCCTGTTTCGCCTGCGCCGGTGTGTTTTGACTGAACATGATGGACGATTTCTCATAATTGATCATCTGTCCAGATGCCCGCTCATACATCTGCAATATGTTCTTCCACACCTGAGCTTCCTATGCATTAGCTCTAGAGAACAAAAAACTACCGTCAGCAAAAAAAGAGATGGGACACCGGGGGAGCGTTTCGTGCCACGCATACTCCTTGGATTCTCCCATCCGCTTCCCCCTTGGTAATAAGCCCAGATAGCCCTTCTGCGCAGATAATAAAAAGATACGGGGACAGTGGGTCTCCTTGTCGGAGCCCCCTACCCGGTGCAATGGGGCTGATCCGCCGCCCCTCCGACTTGATCCAAAGTGTGGTAGACGTGATACACGTCCTCAACAGATGCACCCAGTCTGTCTAAACCCCCATCTTGGTCACGACTACTTCCACAAACCTCCACTCTACCTGATCATAAGCTTTGCTCATGTCCACCTTCATTGCCATCTTCCTATTCCGTCCTTGTTTAAGGGACCTCAGGTGGTGTAGAGTTTCGCCAGACACAAAAACATTATCTGTGATCAATCTACCTTCCACAAAGGCACTCTGCGACTCCGATATGATCTCTTTCAACATCCCCTTCATTCTGTTTATTATCACCTTTGTCATTATTTTGTAAAGCACATTACACAATGCTATTGGTCGAAAGTCTGCCATCCTCTCTGGTCTCCTCTTCTTTGGTATGAGGACAATGTTTGTATCGTTCAGGCCACCAGGGAGAACGCCCGTCTGAAACACGCCTCGTACCATCTCTACTATTTCATGTCCCACAATATTCCAGTAATGTTGATAAAATCCTGGATTGAAGCCATCCGGACCTGGTGCTTTTAAAGCCTCCATACTGAAAATTGCCTGTTTCACCTCCTCACTTGACACTGGTTTGAGCAACCCCGCATTCTGCTCCTCCGTTACCGTCCGGGGTATTAGGTCATAAATGTCCTCACCTACCGACCCATTCGAAGTGAACAAATCGGTAAAATACTTAGACATTACCTGTTCCAGTCCGCTCCCCCATCCTCTGAGTACCCCGTCCCCGTCCCTCAGGCTTTTTATGCAATTATGCCTTCTTCTGGTTCTCGTCTTCGCCTGGAAGAACCTCGTTTTCAAGTCCCCCTCCTTGAAACAGAATTGCTTTGCTCGTTGTCTCCACCGTATGTTCTTGATTCGCAACAACTCTGACAATTTCCCCCTAAGGAGCTGAATTCTCCTCCCACGGCCTTGCTCCCACGGCCCCACCAGCCTATCCATCTCCTCCTGACACCGTCTGATCTGCTCATCAATTCTATTAAAGTTTTGCATCGACCAACGTTTTAACAGTGCTGCCACTAACCTTCCCTTATCCACAATGTTACCATGCCCAGTCTCCTCCCAAACTGTCCGTAGGACCTGCCCACACCCTGCGTCCCTCGTCCAACTCTGATCAAACTTGAAGCTCCTTGCCAGCCGGGTGACTCGCTCCTTTTCCCCATAGAACCAAATTGGTGCATGATCCTATGGGGAAAGGCCCTCATGGTGAAGACTGGAGTTCGGAAACTTCAGCATCCACTCCCGATTGATGACCACCCTATCCAGTTTGGACTCCATCCCGTCACTTCTGTGCCGGCCCACCTCCCAAGTAAACATGTGGCCCTGAATCTCCACGTCCTGCAATTGGCTATCCTCCAACGCTTCTCTAAAACCAGTCATGAGCTCAGTTGGGTAGGGATTACCACCTCGGACGTCCTCACTACTTAGGACATTGTTGAAGTCCCCCATCATAAACCATGATGCTCCTTGAATCTAAGCCAGATTTCTGATAAGCTCCCAAGTCAAGTATCGTCTGTCCCTTCTGGGCTCCCCATACAACCCTGTGATTCGGACTATGTCACCCTCGACCATCTTATAATCCATATCAATGAAGCCCCGGTCATGGCCCCTTATGTTCCCGTCCTCCTTGACTCTCCACAGCATTGCTACGCCCCCACTCGCCCCCCGTGCCTCCACCACAATACATCCCTCCATCCCCGTACACCGACTAATACCATGTATAACCTCATTCTTTCTTTTAGTCTTGCTCAAAAATACTACGTTGGGTTTCTTCCGGTTTATCAAACCAATTAGGAACTATTGTCTCCCAGGGATCCCAAGCCCCCAGCAGTTCCACGCCATGACGATCATTGTGACTGGCGGGGTTGCTTAGCATCCCTCGCAAAATCATGCATTGAAACCATGTCTGCAGCAGAGGTCTCTTCCCCAACCTTCGACAATGTCCCAACGTCCCTGTCGTCACTTTGTTTCCTTTTACCCAACACCTCACCCATGGTTACAGGATGTTCCTGGACCCCACTGTTTACCGTCAGCTTCTCCTTCATTCTCCACTTCTTAAGTTTCACCACTTTGTCCCCCTTTTCTTTCCTCACATGTCCCGTCCCATCTCTTTGGCCTACAACAGGACCCCCTTGTCCACTTCAACTTGCCTCTCCTCCACCCTAACACCCTCTCCCCCACCTTCACTGTCCACGATCATTAATTCCCCTTGCTTTGGACCATTCACCACCTCCTCTACACCTTTTCCCGTCCTGATCCAAGACTCATTCGACGACTCAGTCCGTCCCCTGCCCATTCTTCCCATACCTTCGCCCGACATCTCCTTCCCACGAGAGTTAGTCCGGCCCTGATTCTCCCATGACTCTGTCGGCCTTTGATAAGTTTCCTGCCCCCTCTCCGATAACACTATAGCTGCGGTTTTTCCGATAACACTATAGCTGCGGTTTGTCTGGCTTGGGCGTGTGTTCGTGAGCAGATCGTAGCAGCACCTCCTCCGGACTAACACTATAGTTGCGGTTTGTCCGATAACACAATAGCTGCGGTTTGTCCGGCTTGGGCGTGTGTTCGTGAGCAGATCGTAGCAGCACCTCCTCCGGAACCGTGACACCCTCGTCATCACTGTCAATGACCACACCTTGCAGTTTCAGTTGAATCTCATTCATCACCGACCCCATCTCACCCCCTCCTAGCCGCGAACAAGACAACACCAGGTCCGTACTGTCCCCACTTCCGTGCAGCTCAACCAAGAGAACCATGTACCTCGGCACGGCTCCACACTCGACGGATGTTCCCTAACTTCACGTCCGACAGCCTCACGGTGTGGTAGGAATCCCTCACACGATCCCTCATGACCTGCAAACAACCAATCCCCACGATCTGCAATGCCAACAAACCTCCACAGAAGACATGTTTCACGCAGCCTCTACTGATCCCAGTTGGTCGCGCATCTTGTAGTTGATCGCTGCCCTTCTACAACGCTCCTCTTCTGCTCACGAGTAACAGATCTGTCCGCATCCCTTCTGCAACCCAGACGAAGCCGTGGTTTGCTCCCGTGACAGAGAAACCTGTTGCGAACTGCTCACCCAACACGCTGCTACGATCTGCTCACGAACACACGCCCAAGCCGGACAGTGAAGCCGGCACGAATCCACACGCGAGAAACGGAGGAACCCTAATCTCCACGTCCGATAAAACCGCACGAGAGAACCCCTCAAGTTTATGAACACAGTATTATTGATAAAAGGAATAATTTTAGGTACTTTTTAGTTAAACTATCATATTACATTTTTTTACCAATTCACTAATTTAATCATTCCCGCTTCATTTGAACTTCGATTGACTTCAAACTTGCGCCAATATTTTTTATTCAAGGGATTTCTATCAAGATTGGTGCTGGATATATTTTGAAGCGCGATTTTTTTATTATTTCGGGGATGATTATTTTAAAAAAATTAAATCTGGGTAATTTTTATCAACATTTTACACTGGTTTTATCAACACTGAACACTAGTTTTATCACCTCATTTTCAAAAACTGAACATGATTTTTATCACCTCATCACATGTTTTTTTATGAACACTAAACACTAGTTTTATCAACACTAAACACTAGATTTATCACTAAATTACATGTATTTTATCACCCCATCATATGTTTTTTATCAACACTGAACACTAGGAAAAAACTCATTCTCTCTCTAGAATTGTGCTCTGACCTCTCTCTACCTTCCTCTTACAACCCCAACCCTCTCTTGGCCGCCGACTCCGGCGTCTTCTCTGGACTCCACTGGAGCCACAGAGGACGTCAGAGGTCCTCCTTCTTCTCTTCCCCTCGAGCCTTGTCTCCAACGTTGCGGTGTCTCACACCATCAGAGCGACTTCTCCAGATCTGGCATGGGACTCTCTTTCTCCGCCGATCTCGGTGGGGATGAAGCAGATCTGGTAGAGACAACCTTCGACCCACTTCCTTTTCTTCTGGATCTCCGACTTGCGTGACGATGTGGTCTCCGGCTTCTATCTCCATCTTCTTCAATTGTTTCCCGGTGGTTCTCGGGCCTGGTCGGAGCGAGTGACTTCGGCGAGGTGTTTTGGTCAGTTTGGCCTTCGTTCTGAAGAATCGGCGATTGGGCGTGGAGTTCTGGTTTGTGACGTCCTCTTCGAAGCTCTGGTGGTGAAGAGGAAGTGGCAGTTTTGCGGGTTCTTGGTCGCCGCTTGGAAATAGGTTTGGGTCTATCTGTGTTTTACTTCACTTTCACCTCTACTCCCTCCTCCCTTGTCTATCTGCGGCCTTGTCTGTGTACTCGGTCTCTCCCCTTGGGTTCATCGATCTGGTGTTGGCCACCGATGAGATCTCATTTGTGAGATCTGAGAGAAGCGGATCTAACTCTATTTCCCTTTTTCCTCTCCCTTCAATTTGTAGATCTCTCTCCTTTGACCCATTCCTTGATCTTGCTCACCTCAGCCTGTGGTCGAGGATCAATGGTCGGTGTTGACCACCGTTCATATATTGCTTAACGGCGTGTTCAGGATTCTCGGATTGGGATTGGGGGAGTCGGTCTGTCGTTGTTGGGGTTGGGAAGATATCGGGCCCCCCATTTGTTGGGTTGAGCTGGGGGATTGGGTGGTGTAGCAGAGGTGAAGGAGGATAGGGCTTGCCCAGTTTTGACGGTGGTGGTCTTTGTCTCTGTGTTGGTTGTAGTGGTTCCGGTTTTTTGCTTTTCTTTTTACTACTTTTTGAGCTTAATGGTTGTGAAATAGGAGTTAAAGACTCGATTTCCTTTTGTTTAATTTTCCTTGGTTTAAGACTGGTGTGCCTTCCCTCCCTGTGCTTATTTGTGGTTATTCTGGGTACTAGACGTGTGGTGTTAGTTATGTGCTGGTTTGGTTCCCCTTATTGGGTTCCTTTGTTTGTAACACTTTGTTCTGTTGCTTTGGTTCCCCTTGTTGGGTTCCTCTATTTGTAACACTCTCTTCTGTTTGTGAGGGTTCGCCTTTGGCCTCGTTCTTCACTTTGAAGACTTGGTTTTTATAAAAGAAATTGCTGATAAAAAAAACACTGAACACTAGTTTTATCAATACTAAACTCTAGTTTATAACCATGATTATCAAAATTGAACATGATTTTTATCACCTCATCACTTGTTTTTATCACCTCTGTACATGTTTTTTTATCAACATTTAGCACTAATTTGATCACCCCGATATAAAAATTTATTAATGAAGATTTATCAACACTCAACATTATTTTTATCACCCCGAAATAAAATTTTCATTTTCGTGCTTCAAAATATATTCAATATGTTACTTGAGAGATAGCCCTTAGAAAAAAGATAAATATTAACGTAATTTTGAAGCTAATCGGAGTTCAAACGAATAGGAAATGATTAAATTAGTGAATAGGTCAAGAAAAAATGGACAATTGTCCACATGACGCCATGCTTAGAAAAAGAGAGTTTCTAATAGATTTGTCCTCAGGTCAAAAATATTATATCATATGTAATGTTTTCAAATGAACTACTATAGTTAAGAAAACTAGCTCTCAATGTTCTCTAGGGCCGACCCTAGTAATTCTCTCCATTTATGGCGTTCTCCCCGTTTGTCACCATCACTATCACAACAACCCCTCCCATCCTCTCCGCTACCTACACCGCAATTCATGTGTATGAGGGGGTTCATCGGCACGGTGGCTACGACTCTTTCCGCAGCCCGCCCTACCCCTTCACAACAAAGTCGATCCCCTTCACCACCACCACCACCACCACCACCATCCCTTCCTCCCTCACGGGCATCGCCTTTACTCTGGACCACTCTTGGATTGGTACGAAAAAGGATTTCACAGTGCTCCGTCCTCCCATCACTACTCATGATCGAGTACCACCGCTGCCTCTGCATCCTCCCCCGCGACTTTGTGGATCTTTTGAGGTCCCAAGGGGAAGCCATCAGACCCGCAACTCTCTTGATCAACCTCCGCCACCTCTGAAGCCGTCATTGACGAAACCTCTTCCTTGGCCTCCACTGCTCTCTCGATTTTGTATCAAGCTAATTGCTTGAGTTTGTTTATTTTATCTATTTTCGTTTTTGCAAAGTCAATAATTAGTGAGCAGAGATTCAGGAACTTTTACCGGAAGGGAACCCTGAATCACATATATCATTCTGTTACTACTGATGAGTTCAGGTTCAGTCGCGCTCCTCACGGCGAAAAGAGTCCTCTCTATGGGATCAAGCAACGTTCAGACACCATCTTGAGCAGTTCTCTTCAGTTTTTTAGTTCAAATTTTCGTGTTACCGATGAGTTCAGACTCGGTCGCACTCTACACAATGAAAAAAGTCATCCCAATGGAGTCAAGCAGCGTTTAAGCACCACTTTAAGCAGTCCTCGTCAATTTCGTCATATTCTTAGTTTAAATTCTGCACGCTTATATCAGAAATTTTTGTTAAGGGGTTTTCTAGACCCTATAATGACTCTTTATATCATTAATAATAAATAAATAAAATAGTCAAAAAAATAAATGGAATTTTTAGAAATATAACGGAGTAGGATGAATTAAAATTAATTAAAAAATGTAAGAAGAGGGTTGAGACTTCAAGTAATTAAACCATTAGATATTTTCGCGTTAACCTATTACCTAATGGTTCTATTTTGAACAATAGTTGGTGCAATAAGTGTCTCGCCACTTATACAAAACCTGATAGATTTAGACGTGATAATGATCCGTTGTCTATAACATAAGAGGTAATTTCTTCAAGGCTTTAAGCTACCTTAACTTGGATAATAAATATCAATTTCACCGACCCCATCACTAGTTTGTTACCAGTTTTACCATCCTCGACAACTTCCTGTTTAGCCTTATGAGGCACACTAGCCACTTGTCTTGTGAGTTAAGAGCTACACACCTAACCGAACTATAGTTAGCATGGATTGTTTAGAATGTTATCGTTTTAAAAGGAGAAACAGAAAAAAAGGAATTTGAAAAACCAAGAACAACCTAACAAGTTTGAGAAAATTAATAGGCACAACTCCTCGAAACACACGCCAACCACCTCGGAACAACAAAGAACGGGCTTTGGAAGAGCAACAAACAACTCCTCCAAAACAAGCCGCCAACCATGAGACACAACACCACTCGTCGGAACACATACCGACACCCCATAGAAGTCGGAGAAAACGAACAATACTCACAGCTAGCACCACAAGACGACAAAGAGAAGAGCATGAAACTCCACAAGGATGTCACCACCACAACCTCACTCCAAAGAAACCAGAAAAGCCAAAGATCAGCGAAAGAAAGCTCGTCGCGGTCAACACCCATAGAGCGACGATGAACCCTCGACAACTACCTAGCACCATGTCCACATAGGAAAGAAGCAAGTTAAACTAGTGGGATCGAGGAAAAAAAGGGTCTTTTGGAGCCGAGCACGAAGGGAGCGAGTAACCCTAGGGAGAGAAACAACAGAGGCGGCGATAGTAGCCATGGCGTACCCCTGATCATCGTGTCCCGCCCATCCCCAATCGTTATCCGCAATCCACTCCTCAAGAGGTCTTGCGTGGATAATATGCTCGCCTATGTGAAACTTGGGTTATCCCCAAGATGTGCCTATAGAAAACTAGTAGAAGGGAAGTACATGGCTTTCAGAACCTAAGTCACCAGAGATAGAGGGCGGTGAATGAGACTCTAGACCCACTTCTCGAGGAGAGTCGTGTTGACAACATGCAGATGTCGGAAAGTCATACCTCCGCGTCCTTCAGAGCTAATGCTATATGGATTTGGGACACTATTTTTTGTGGACCCGAAACACCGACATCACGTAGACTGGGAAAGATGTGAGCACCGACATTTGGCATCACCGGATAAGAGCTTTCCATCCCATTACCAAATTCGCTTGATAATTCGATCTGCTAGATAGGTCATGACTGCATTCCTATTCCAGCCAATCATATTGGGAATCCCTAGGTACATGGATGTAGTTGATGCCTCAGCAATAGGCAATATCTGGCAACACTCTTGGCATACTGAGAGTGAGGTTTTCGTGCTGAAGAATATAGAGGATTTATGTAGGTTGAGGACCTGCCCTGATAGTTGCCCGAAGAGACCTAGAATATCCCTGACATAACCGGCCTCATTCAGAGTAGCTCTACAGTTTATACAACATTCATTGGCGAATAACATGTGCGAAATCTCAAGGGTGCCCCTAGCAATCCTAACCCCTCGGATATGGTCGGCTTCCTGCGCCTGCTTCAGAAAAATGAAAGTCCTTCCATACAAAGGAGAAAGAGGTATGGGGATAATGGGTCTCCCTGGCGGAGCCCTCAGGATGGAGTGAACTTTGGCATTTCTCGCCCTCCCAAAGATACCGTGTACTGAATCGTCTTCATACAACACGCTACTAGTTCGATCCACTCAGTCGCGAACCCTAACCCGGTCATAATGCTCAACAGATAATCCCATTCCACCTGATCATAGACTTTACTCATGTCCAGCTTTAGGGCCATAAAACCCAATTCTCCTTTCCGCTTCTTGCCGCTTCTTGCTTAGAAAGTGAATGACATCAAATGATATGAGGACATTGTCTTGAATATACCGACCCAGGATAAATGCTTATTGTGTCTCAGATATGACACTCTGAAGGAGGGGACGCAACCTATTGGCCATTACTTTAGACAAGATACGGAAAAAGACATTGCAGAGCAATGGGGTGTAAGTCGGTAACCACATTCAGATCCAGTTTCTCGAGGATGGGGACGATGGAAGTGTCATTTAAGGTCGGGTCAAACACCCTAGTTTCGAGAACTCCCTAGATAAAAAGGATCACCTCATCAGATACAAACGGCCAATAATACTGGTAAAACCGTGGGTTGAGGCCGTTCGGACCCGGGTATCCCTGGGGTCAAGAGGCTCAGGTTTTGGGCGGTCGTAATACGGTTGGGAATGTGCATAGGAAAGCCTTCTAGGTTCGGATGGCTAGTAGAGAAGAGATGACCAAAGTAGTCATTTATCACTCCACGTATACCTTTATCCCACGTGACCAGCTCACCCATTGCGTTCTTGAGGGAGACTACTGCATTAACCCTACGCCTATAGGAGCATGTTGCCTTAAATAATTTTGTGTCCCGATCCCCATCCGTGAACCAGTGTTGTTTTGCCCTCTGGCGCCAGAATGCCTCTTGAGCACATAGCGCTCGTTCGTATTGAATCTGTATAGCTTCCCGCCTGTGCACCCCGTCACGGTTTTTCCTCCTATTCAACTCAACAATGCGACGCTGACACCACTTTATATGGTTAACATTCTTCCTGAGATTGTTTAGACCCCAATCATCTAGAGAAACCCCCACCTTGTGTATCACATCAGCTATAGGTATCGATCACACTTTATCCCAACTACCTTTCACCACCTGGCCACACCCCAGCTCTTGTATCCATTAAGATTGGAAGTGAAACTTTGCGGGGGTGGGGGTTGGGGGGCGATGAGCCACCTTCCGTGCCAGGGAGAGGAGGATCGGCCAGTGATCTAAGGTCATGGTACTTGTGTTACAGAAGTCCAAATCTGATAGAGAATAATAGAAAGGACTAGAGATAAATGCCCTATCTAGGCGGGACTAAATGCGTCGATTATGGGTCCAATCCCGAAACCATGTATATAGGTGTCCCACCATTGGAACGTCAACAAGGTTTAGCTCATCAACAACCAAACAAAAATCCTCAAAAAGACCATGAGGGTAGGTACCGCCTCCTATCGTCTCCTCTTGATCCAAGATACCATTGAAGTCCCCGATAATAATCCAATTGAGGTGGGGCGGTAGGTGAAGATGGAGGAGTAAATCCCAAGTCCGGTGTCGATTCTCCCGTCGAGCCTCCCCGTAAATACCGATCAACCGCATGTCATCATGCCCCGGAGTCGAGACCTCAACATCAATATAGTGGGTGCCTGATGACTTGGATACCACATCGACCCCATCAACCCAGAATAGAGCCAAACCCCTCAAGGTATCTGACTTTGGAACTCAAATATGGCCATGGAAGCCTAGGGAGCGGGATAAAAGAGTACAATTTTGGGCAGAGAGAAGGGTCTCAGACAAGAATACAATATGTGGACGCATGTCGTGAAGGACATGACGCTGGTGTTGCGTATGCGGCCATGAACCCATACCCTGACAGTTCCACGCCAGGATACGTATGTCGGGCTTCTCTAGAAGGCGAGGCGGATTGGGAAAATCCCTGAGCCTGGATCCACCCGGTGTTGGCACTAAGGCATGGGGGTTCCCTGATACAAAGAGATTGGGGAAGAGGTCACTGTAATTCGAGCAGGATTGGTCGGAGAAACTAGAGATGGATGAGATGTTTAGACCAGGTTTTTCTGGCAAATTGAAGGGTCGCCGCCTAGAGATGGGGCCGACGACGCCACCACACGGGATCGAGGTACCCGACCGCTTTTGAAAGGTTGGAGATAACGTTATTGCGACGTAATAGAGGAACTGAAACGGCACCGAGAAGATCGCTATCGATTTTATTGTGATGGAGGGATATGGAGGACGGCGAACCTTATCAGAGCTCATTGTTTGTTCCAATAGTCTCATACTTAATTCTCAGCTATTCAACTATGATCAATTAGTCAGAAAGAATCATCTTATACATTTTGTAAAATATAACTGTTAACTTTGCAAAACATTAAGTTGTTTGTTAAGTGAATGACAAATCAATTACAAACGTGGCAGAATTTTAGGTGCAAAAGGTGCTAGCACTTTTTGCACCGTGTTAAGAAATTCAAGATAGACATATCTATCATTAATCCTCATAAATCTATAAGATATTAAAGTTTTATTACCCAACTTTTAAAATATAGGCCAAAGGAAAACCAACCATATAGGAGGCATTGGCACGTGTGAACGTGGAAGCAATGAAAAGCAAATAGATAGAAACAACAACTACACTTGTATGGGAAGAAAACTATGAACCATGAAAGAGAGAAATAAAAGAAAGAAAAAGGTTGTTCCCCCAATGTTGCTTCCATGGGGAATCCATCTCTTCCTCCAATGCCTCATGCCAACCACTTTGTGTGTATCCTAAGCATATCTAAAGTCCCTTCCCTCCATACCTTCTTTCTCTCTTAAACATACAACTCAAACAATGGATACTCACTTGCTTCCCTTGTTTGAGTTGCCCCTTTTTGTGTTTGCCTATAATCACATCTATTTGGTGCTAATTAGTGATCCATTCTCCCTAATTACTTAACCTAGCAACATTCCTCTCTTTTCTCTTTTCCAAAGGTTTACCAACCCAATACCATCCAGTCTATGTATCTTTTTCCTATTGTTTATTTCAGAGTTTATGTTACAACACATTTTACTAATGAACGATATCACGATACATAATGTCTTGTGTCTTGTATTACCACTAATAATCTTACGATGCATTATAATTATTAGGATAAATTATAAAGACCTACTCCAAATTTGTAGCGTTTAACTGATACTTATCTTAAAAAAATTTAGCTGATACGTACACGGATGTTTAGTTGTATAACAAATAGCCCAAACTGTCAGCAAATGACGAAAATACCCTCAACTACACTTTTATAATTATTTTTTAAAAATTATTCAAAAAATTATTTTTGTTATATATATATAGTCATTAAATCACTTCAGTTTTATTTAAAAAACACTTCAGTTTTATTTTAAAAATCACTAAGGGCATTTTCGTCCTTTTAGCTGACAACTTAGACTATTTGTTATATAACTAAGCATCTTTGTATTTATCAGTTAAAAAAAAAAATTAAGATCGGTATCAGTTAAACGTTACAAATTTAGGCTAGGTATTTGTAATTTACCCTAATTGTTATTACACGGTTCAGTTAAAGTATAAACGGTCAGTTCTATTATATAAATTATAAACCAGTTCCAAAATTATACCTATGTATTTAGGCATAAAACCATGTATGCCCAATGTTTCTCTATGGATTTTAATTGTTTGCCAACCCGACCTACCCAAATGCAGCAACCCTAGAGGCATAATTTGTTATGCACTTTATTCGTTGTGTCCAAAATGGTGTATGGGTATCTGAGCTTAGCTTTGCCTTGTGGTTTTGTTGTATGAACACATACATATGTTGGGTAATCTTTTTATCCAGAGCCAAGTGTAGGAATAGGACGGCTCTTCATTTCGATCCACCTAAGCTGGTTGGCATGTCTCGCTTTCAGAGTTCATAGCTTGTGGGTTTGATCCCACTTCTAGGCTTTAGTAGACCCACTGCTCTATTTTACTTGGTCTTCTTCTTTTGGTCGCTGCATACAAATCTAAGATGTCATTGGGCAGAGACTGTGTTTTGTGCAAAGGCAAAGTCACAACTGTCATGTCACATGCCAATATGACATTAACCCTCCGACTTAATTACCTTTAACTAGGCTTCATCGTGGGCTGTAAGTTAAAAGTGAAACATATATACCATTGCATTAAAGGTTTTTATTTTTTCAAAAACTTGTGAGAGGGGTAGGTTAGATCATTATTAGCTAGTAATTGGATCCTTAAGTGACTTTCGGTTGAATGAGTTATTGAATACAGTTAAGAGTCTAAAGGAAAGTTCCTTATTATACAGAAACTCTCTTGTACGTGACTTTCCAATCGGTCATTTCTGCATCAAAATGTGATTAGTACTTCAAAGTCAACCTAATTAATTATGAAGATATTGATTGAATGAGCCCAAATGATGCCGTGATGAAATGGAAATGGACTCAGATTTATCTTGATGGCAAAAGGACTAATTATAGTAGATTTTTTTTGACTAAAAAGTATGAGTATTTCTTTAAAATATAAAAAAGAGTTCTTATATTATATAAAAACTTAGAAGGTACAAATAACCCTAAGACAAATAAATCGTTATAAACAGTGTTAGAAACGTCATGTAGACAAACTGGAAATAAATTAAGACGAAACCGACATATACTGCTCAAATTGTTGCTAAAACTGTAGAGTGCGACCGAACCCGTATTCGTCAGTTTCATAGGGAGGCCAGGCTCTTACCAGGAACCCCTCCCAAAACCAGTCTCTGAAACCAAGAATTCCTTTCATTCTTCCCAGTGGGGCCGCTTTTCAGCCCTCGCCTGATTCTCTCGGGGTTCTCCTACAGTGTCCCTCTTCTAGCCCAACCTACCTTGTCACGCCCCAAATCTGATTTTGACCGGACTCGAGACGTGAACTAAAATATAATCTTAAATAAAGTAAGTTTAAATGAAATAAGCTCCAACAATGGTTCAAACTCATAAATCATGATAATAAGAGTCAAAAGCTCGAGTAACACAATAAAACGAAGTTTAATACAAAAGAAGGTACGTCACTAAAAAACCCAAAAATAAGGACTCTCGCTAGGCTCCCAGCTCTGAGCCGTCCTCTAAACCAACTCACGATCGAAACCTGTAAAACAGTCATGAAGGGGGTGAGCTTTCGCTCAGTAGGAAAAAGTAGTTAAGGGGATGAGCTATCCGCTCATCACCAGGGTAACCGTTCAATTAGGGCATACTAGTAAATACAATAACTACGAATCAATTAAACAAATAACCCAAGACAACGCTTGACCCTCACTCGTGTGCAACCCGTAAATCGACCTCGACACCAAACCAAACTCAAACATTTCTTCTCAAGTGTGCTCTTAGCACCGTCACCTAACAATTCTCAATGGGCAACGACCACGGTAATCTCACAACAGACCACACGTGCGAACTCGCACGACAATACACTGAACTCAGGTATAACTGTATTTCAAATCACAGAAGATCACATAGCAAGCATAAGCAATCACAGCAGCCAACACAGATCAACACAGAGAGTATATCATTAGCAATCACTGCCACCTATGGTATTCCAGAGCAATGCGCCGACTTCCATGGCCCGGCTCACCATATCGTACCGAACTCGACATCGGCCTAGATATTTTCCCGGAATATAACATCGGGGTACAACTCATAATATAGCTGACCGGAATCCTCCGTCGGTCGGGTATATCTTCCCGTAGCACGGGGCACAAATCACATCACACATACCATACCGGAACCCTCATCGGTATAAACATTGCTCTGGAACACCCTCCTCGGCTCTAGATCCCCTGTACCATAATCGCACATGCAGCACCAGAACCAATCCTCGGCCTTGATATCCTATACCGCAATCCTCCACGGTATAGATATCATACCGGAAGCCTCGGTCCAGATATCTATATCGGAACCATCCATCGATATAGATATCGGACCGGAACACACCGCCTCGGAACATATCGTGTCAGAACCGGTACAACATCAGCCACGATATCGGACCAGAACAACATCCTCAAACATATCACACCGTCATACCATTCCAAACAATCTTACCGAACACACCACATCGGTCTATCAATCACCCGATCATATCACAAGGCAATAATTCATACTAACATTTACCACGTTCTCATAGCATATCATGATCCTTAATTTACCAATGGACATAACACATATCACACATTGCAAGCTACTAATCACAAACAATCGCAACCAACACACAATCCTACGGGCCCGACCAGGGACCCACATGTGATACTACAGCACAACAATTCCCACACTTACGAGCACGACCTGCCCCGCAAGTGGTTCCATGTTTATATGACTACGCTAGTGTTTCACATCCTACATACGATTCTATATTATATCGAGAATTCATAACCTATATGCATACTAGTAACTTTCCGCAATTAAACCGGTATTCGCTACTTTTCCCTACCTCAATCGCTATCCACACGAACAATCGCGAGTCCCCTAGCATCCTCCTCAGCCGTGCTCGGGAACAACGTCTAAGATCACAAGTAATACGAGAATTAATGATCATTCGAGGGCGTTTTAAAGGAGAAAATACCCGAATTACCCCTGACAATAAAAACATGGATCATAGGGTAAACTGGGCCGGGACAAGGCCTGTTCCGGACGGCCCACATGCCCTGCATCCGGCCCAGTCCGTGCTTCTCAGAGGGCCGGCCAGGGACCCGGACCGTGCCTCTCAGAGGGCCGGTCAGGGGCCCGGTCCGTGCCTCTCAAAGGGCTGGCCAGGGACCCGGACCGTGCCTCTTAGAGGGCCGGTCAGGGGCCCGGTCCGTGCCTCTCAGAGGGCCGGTCAGGGACCCTCTCCGTGCCCCTCAGAGGGTCATCCAGAGGGCCTTTCTGTGCCGTTCTGGGCAGCCTCCCTCTTCTTCTTCCCTCAACTTCCTCCCCACGAATCCATACCTCCAAAATTCCATTGTTAACCTCCAAAACGTCCAAAATCTCCAAAATCGGTCCCAAACACCTCAATACTTCTATACCCAAGTTGGGTTTCATCAAAACAACAAAACCCACATGATTTCTATCCAAAACTTCCACTTTTCTTCACAATTCAATCATCTAAACAACAAAAAACTCAAACCCATGGAAACCCAACCTAGTTCATGCTTTTTCTATCAAACCCATAACCCCAAACTTCATTGAAAGTGGGTTTTTAGTGGTTGCTCACCTTAGGAATGAAGAGGAGATGAGAAGGAAGTGAATTTGGAGAAATTTGGTGTTGAAAATCACACAAAGGAGCTTCCTTTCTTCACTTTCTTCTTCTTCAAGCAATGGAGCTCTACCCTCTCATCTCTCCTTGTGATTTTCGGCCAAGACACAATATGGGTTGAGTTGTTGCTCTCATGTAGCCTTTAACCTAATTTAGAAATACTCTTTTTGCCCCTCTTGATCCCTTCCTTCTCAATTGGCCAAAATGAGGGTAAAAAGGTCTTTCTACACCCTTTTCTTCCCCTCCAAGCCATCATGGACATGTGTCCATGTGGGTTACACCTCTAACCAAAATAATTTTCAGCACATTTAAATTAATTTGAATTAGCCTCTAATTTGACCCCGTTTGACCCGTGTTTGACTTTTTTTTTTTTGCAAAAGTGGTCATTACAAAGGAAACGACCCAACTAAGTTAACCGTAATGACGGCTAAGCTTTTTGGGTCCCGGAAAGGTCCCGAATGACAACCGGAGTCATCGGTTGACTTTTTCGGCGGAAAGTCAACTTTCCCCAGATTGCACCGGTTCGACCGGTGTCGACTGGGGCGGTTCTTACATACCTGGAGGATGCGTCCTAGATGGGACAGTCACAAAGCCAAGAGATGCAGTCGATACCCTAGACCTTCCCCGTTGTCCCACCACATCCTGAGGGTTAGGTGGGATATGCGAGGTCACAATTGACCCCCTTCCTCGAGACGATGGGGTCTTAGGTGGGATAGCCGAGATCAATGGTCCGAAACATAGGGGGTGTTGTGCCGATCGCCCCTAATCAGTCGCATACAACCTAGTCTTTGGGTTATGATGGAACTCTAGTACCGACCTGTTAAAACGAGGGATCACTGGTACCTCCCGGTCACATGCTTGCGGCCCATACACAATACGACAATAGTTCCCACAAAACGTTGGCAGTTTTGTGTAGGTGAGAGAGCACCGCACCGGGTCCCAAAATTCCTTGAAGCGAAGCAAGAGGCTTCAACGTAGGGGTTGATCCACTAAGTGCTAGAAGCGCACTTTGACCCCCCCAAGCATTGCCCCCTCCATCAAAGATCGTATCCACATACGATCCCAAGGCGGCTACAATCGTCTCTCATATCTTCCTCATCCTTAATAGTGGTGGAATGTCGTGGGCGTTGACCCACAATTGTATTCAGTCTAGGTTGGGAGGTCCCTGGCCAGAGGGTCGAGATCGCCAAGTAGGATGGGTGTTCATCAAAACACCACGGTTCGTTCCTCGAACCGAAGAGCGAGCCTCTGCCTTTTTAAAGTAGAAGCGGAACACCCCTGGCTCGATGTCCTTGATGACCAAACCTACTACTGAGCAGCCCGACACGTTAATGATGATCCTCAGTAAGGTTTCCTTCTGGGGAGGACGCGGGGCCATAAGTTTCCCGAACTGCTGGCGAGCCAACACCCTCGGATCCACGGACACATCGGGGACTAGGTACTCCTCCCCCATTGAGCATATGGACAGGCTCTCTTGAAGGCTCGCCATCGGAGAGGCCTTCAAGCTAGGCGGGCCGGAACGACCGGAGCAAAGACGGCCTATGGCGGTGAAGGAGTTGTTCCCTCTTGACGCAGCAGATACGCCGGGATAGTAGGGAGGGAGGGGATGATCGGGATACGATCCGCGTTTAGTAGTGGGAACGGTCCGAACGACGAGAGAAACTTTCGCACACGCATGAGGTCGTGATCCAGCAAGCCCAATATCGGTAAATACACCAAAACGACACCTTGTGATGATGTAGAACCATAAAAAAAGAGGAGGAGGCGGTCCATTGCTTGCAACCGACGTAGGTAGGGTGTTGGGTGGTCTGCCCCATTTAGGTGTCCCTCCTGGGGGTTCCAAAGATGAGGACCTTAGGGAGAATGCCACGATCGCTATAGAGGGAAGCAGTAGCGGCATGGGTTATTCCATCGTCGACGATGGGATTATGGAGGGATTCGGCTTCCTCCTTTGACGCCTTTTTAATGGGATGAGCACTCTGAGGAGGGTCGTGGTGCTGGGACCTCATTCCCATCTTTTATTGGAGATGAGAGCAATGAGAGGACATGTGCGGTGGCCATGGGGGCAGCGGTTGCAGGTGATGGTGTCGGCATAGGTAGGGGTAGGGTTTGCTCAGAAGGAGCACACGAATGCGTGCGAGTATGGTGTAAATTCGGGAGTACATGGCTTGTAGAGGTTTCTTATTAGATCAGTTAAACACACGGTCCAAATTTATTATAATAGAGGTAATTGAATTTAAATTTAAATTTAAAATCTTTTTTATTTGTAACACGACCACATGTTTGGTATGGTGGGACAACTCTTGGTCCCAAGACCTTCCGGAAGGAAGTTCTGCTGCGGATCATTACCAATGCGATGATCGGCATCGGGATTTGTCATCAAGGATTTCGGCCCGTGGATCTTCGGGTTATACTTTGAGTCCGTGGAGGCTCGTGCATGAGTTAGAGGTAATGAGTCTTGGTGTTTTGATGGCATCCTCTCCTCCTTGGGGACATTGACCCGATGGCCAAGGAGATTTCTGCTCTAAACCGCCTGTAGTTATGGTTTCATGCTAATAGACTTCCCCTACTGATCCAGACAAAGACGATCAGAGTAACTATTGGCACTACCTTTGAAACATGTGTGGAGGTCTCGTGTGATCAGTGGGGCCTTTTTTGGGGAGGGGCGGTCAAGGTCCATTTGTGGCTCCCTATGGAGTGTCCTCTTCAACGAAATCTTCTGTTGTAGTTTAGAGAGTTCCGAGATCTTGTTCGTGTTTCGCTGAACCACACCAAGCCACTCACATTCTGTTTCAATTGTAGGAGGATTGGACATGTAGCTCAGGTGTGTGATCAGGAGGTGCCTGGTACCCCACGTTTCGGTAACTCAATGCTGGAGTTCCATAAGGACAAGTTTTATGATAATTATATTGTCTTAGAGTTATGTGTTCTGAGTTATTTGGAAACTCTTTATAACTAATAAAGGACTATTACAACGAAAATAAATAAAAACAAAAGACGATGAGCGTAAATGAAACACGATTATTAAACATATTGTTGACCCGTGTATAGTATGAGTTATTCTCCTAGAGAGAGGTGAACCCAACTAACGGACTCAAGAATGAGAATCAGTTATCTATCGCCTGATTTGATCTCACATTATAACCTCATATATTGTTTAAGCTCAAAATCTCCATGAACGATCACACTTGAGACAAGTCAGATTGCCTTAAATACAAGTTGATCCCATATCGGTGTCCTTAGTTAATCATGCAATTTCCACAATTTCCTTCTTCTCAGCAAAATCAACCAACATCTGTTTTCCGGATTAGAGTCAATGTAACATCTAAGAGCAAAATTTAAGACCTTGACAAACATTCTATACACACATCATCAAGAAGATACATGTTCCATGTTTGGTGGAAGCAACAGGTTGCAGGAAGTATACACATCACATACAAAAGAACATGTGTTCAAGTAAATTGCATACAAATGAGAATATACTATTAATCGACACTTTCAAGGCAAACCTTGGTCTAAACAATCAATTAATTAAACATTGCACACATAGGAATAACCTGGCCTAAAACTCCAACCAATACCAGTAAAATCTTCAAACTAACTGGAAAAAAAAAAAACAATCAAGCAAAAGCATTCAAATCCTTGCTTATAACAAAACAAATCACATGGTCTGTACCTTCTATGTACACCTGCTCATCATCCTCAAGGCAAGCCCATGAAAGACGCAAACACGACTGTGTACCATCACCCAAGAATCAACGACGAACAAATCACATCCATAACTATCTTCTGCAATATCAGCATATGTAGTACTTATTTGGCTTTCACCTCATCCTTGGTGTCGGGAGTGAGCGCTTTGGAGCTTGGAGACTTCCCTATGATGGCCTTCTTCACCTTCACAAGGGACTGCTTCACCTTTGACATAATGTTACCTGATTGTTTTGTTTTAACTATAACATCTTGAGTAGGCACATCCCGAGATGTTTTGGTGTCATCGCCATTCTTGGCCTCCTCAAGAATAGGAGCATCGGGTTTCACCTCATCAACCACTTTGCTTTCATCAGCTTCTTTTACCTTGACATCCAACTCAGGTTCTTCAGTAGTGGTTTGATTGACCTTTTCATCTACACCATTGTCCTTGGTAGTTTCCACTTTCGGATTAACCACCTCAACATCCTTAGAACTCTGATCTACCTCGAATGATCTTTCAGCAACTTCAGTTACAACCTTAGGACCACTTGCATCCTCAGTTGTGGCTACTTCTTCAACTTTTCCATTCTTCTCTTCATCTTTCACTTCATTGCCCTCTGCTCCTATCGCAATCACTTCATCCTTCACCAAACTCTCTACAACACCAACTGTTGTCGCTTCTCCATTTTTAGCCTCATCAACAGCCTTATCCACCACATCTAAATCCGAAGAATCTTTAGTCACTTCTGGTTCAGCTTGAGCTTCCTCACTAGTAGGCTTCGAGCTTTCAATTGCAACAGGCTCTTGTAGTTTATCCTCTACCACTTGAGAAACTTCTTCAGCATGTTTTGTAGTTTCAGGTTCTGAATCTTTGACAGTTGTTGGTTCCTCCTTTACTTCAACAGCTACCTCTTCCACTAGAGGAGTCACTTCTGGTTCAGCTTGAGCTTCCTCACTAGTAGACTTCAAGCTTTCGACAGCGACAGGCTCTTGTGGTTTATCCTCCACCACTGGAGAGACTTCTTCTGCAAGTATTGTAGTTTCGGGTTCTGAATCTTTGACGGTTGTGGGTTCCTCCTTTAGTTCAACAGCTACCTTCTCCACTGGATCACTTTCAACTACTACAGCAGATGGTTCATCCTTAACTTCTTCGGTTGACGCCTTTTCCACTTCTTCAGTAGTTGCCTTCTCCTCTGCTTCATCTTTAACTGCTTCAATTGGTGCCTTCTCAACCTCTTCAGTAGCTGATTTCTCCTCTACTTCAATTGGTGCCTTCTCAACCTCTTCAGTAGCTGGTTTCTCCTCTACTTCAACTGCACCCTTCTCTGCTTGAACATTTTCAACTACCTCAGTAATCGGTTTCTCTTCTGCATCTTTAGTTGCTTCAAGTTCAACAACTGCTGGAACATTTTCAGTAACTGGTTTTTCTGCTTCAACTACTGTTTCAGGAGCCTGTCTGTCTACTACAATTGTTGCTGGCTCCTCTGCTTCATCCTTAGATGCTTCAACTACTACAGGAACATTATCTTCTGGTTGTTCTACTTCATCCTTAGTTGCTTCAACTACTGTTTCAGGAGCCGGTTCGTCTACTACAAGTGTTGCCTTCTCAGCTTCATCCTTAGTTGCTTCAACTACTACCGGGACATTTTCAACTACTTCAACAGCCGGTTGCTGAGCTGCATCCTTCTCCGCCTCAATTGTAGCAGGTTCTTCCTTTACTTGAACTTCTTGTGCTTCTGGCACCGCTTCAGTTGATATTTTCTCCACTTCCTTTTCTACTACTACCTCAACTGGTTCTTTGTCCTCCTGATTTATCTCTGCTGTTTCTGATGGTTCTGTGTTTGGAACAGAAACTTCTACCTCTTTTGCATCAACTTCAAGTGGAGCATCCACAATAGGTGCGTCTTTTACCTTCTCAGCCTCAGTGACAACGACACTATCTGACTGCTTATCGTCCGTTGAAGTTACAGCAACTTCTGGAACTTGAGGCTTCTCTTCTATCAGAACCCTTTTCTCGTCTTCTAAACCATTCTTGGATGAAGGAAGGTCTTCATCCTTGTCAACTTGCTGCATCAACAAAATACGAATCATAAGCCACAAGAAACACGAGTTTGCAAAGCAAGACCTGTTAGCCCAATATCAGTTTATTAAAACAAGACCTTCAAATGTGTAAAAAGAACCTTGCCCTTTTGTTGCAATGAAATCAAGAAGCATATCAACGGTAACATGAACAAAGCTGTTGAGTCAAACCAACAGCTAACAAAGATTCACTTTAATCAGTGGAAGATAAATATTATATTCCTAGTTGCTTGATTCCAAGGAACTAAACCATATTTAAGTATCTCTAAACCATAGAAATTGGGCTGCATCTATAACTAACCGGTAATGACTGAGTCTTTGCTCGGTCAATCTATGAACCTAATATCTATAGAGTATTAGAACAGGACACATAAGTAGGTACACACCAAGTTAGAGGGAAACTGCTACATAAACTGTCTGCAACACAATTTCTTTACGCCAACAGACCATAGAAGACTAAACTGACCAGACCATACCGTGAAAATGACATTATCATATACATATTTGGTCTTAATCATTCATTAAAAAACTATATGGAGAGAGTTTTTTTCCCCTGTCATCATCAACAAAATTAATTGAAAATGTTTATGGAGGCTGATTGCTGATAGGTGAGGCTGCTGAAGTCCATATTTTAATATTGCTAAACTCTTCTATCTCTTTTTGACCCATAACCCTCCTTTTAACTCAAGTCAAGTTATGAGGACTCGCCTAAGGGGACTACACAAACCTCTCTTAGCACACGGTTTTCCATTCACAAGACTCAAATCCGAGACCTTGCTTAAGGGCAGTAAAGTCCCTTGGCACTTAACTCACAACATGTTGATAATATTACCAAACTCTTCTTACAAGTGACAAGAGTGCCATTTACTCAGCTAGATGGTGCTTTTGGATTCAAGTGATAGCTAAGGTGATAAAGAGTTACTGAGAACCAAATATGATCTTGAACTTAACCTTGGTAGGAGGATTGACATAGAGAAACAAACACTGAATTACTGAAATCAGTTCACTAGTTACAAATCAGCTTTTGCATATCAGTTCTGAACTTAAAAGGAATCTGAATTCAGTAGGCATCAAATTCCACATAAGTACTGATAACTTGAAAATGAATTTGTTTCAATACCCTTCAAGTAATCTTGATTCACATCAAAACCCATCAATCAAATAACAGACACAACTAAAATACTACAAGTTCATCCACAGAAGAACCAGAGAGGTCAGTCCATCAAACAACTGAACAATCATATTAATCAAGTAGAAAAATTAAACCCACCATCATATACTAAAAATCAGCCAAACCAAAGCAAACCCAGAAACAACCATGACAAGAGCCTCTAAAAACATCATAAGTTTGATCTAGACAACATGGTAAAAGCAGAAACATAGAGTTACCTCAACAGTGGGGGAGAGCTCTGAGACAACAGCTTCAGTGGTGGCCATGGCTATAATCAGTATGTGGGGATCAAATCAAGAATGGTTTCAGTTCAACAAGGTGGAAAAGCAAAGAAGGAAGAGGAAAGAATCTGAAAGGCTGAAGAGATGAAAATAGGAAAAAATAAAAGTAGACAAGAGGGAGGTCTCATGAGCTGGTTTGGTATATGTATTTGTTATGTGTATGATAAGAGTGGAATTGTGGCTGGAAATACCATTAATTCCAAAAGACAACTCACATCCATCAAATTTAAATATGAAAAAGAAGATAAATTATTATTTTAGCAGTTTGGATAATAATTGTGTCAAGTGTCAAATGAAAAGTCCCTGCCTGGCCCCACTTCTACTTGGGATTAATATTATCATTGCAAGTAATAGTATCCGATGAGCATGCCTTTTCCGGATTAAGATTCCTTTGCACTAATCCATAAACCTATCGTATCCTAAATTCAATTAAACACCTCAATACCATTAACTCTTGCATGAAAATTGTAACCCTTTGCCATTCTTTCAACTTTCAAGCATTGAACCCTTCCTATTTTCTTGTTAAGGGAAAAAAAAGTGGGTTTCTTATCACGAAGGGTAAGAGAACCAACTCAACTAAAAGCTCAAGCGGATAGTTGAAGGCCCAATTATATTTATATTTTAACACGCGCCCTCACAGACAAGTCCGTTTTACGGGTTTAGAGGTGAATTATTTAGAAGAGAGGATAAGCTCATTAATGGGCTAGCCCATTTTGGGCATATTTAAGAAATTGAGAAGAAATTAGTGTTTCTGTAAAGAGTGGGGTTTGAACCCGGGTTTGTGAGGAACACATGCTCTGATACCATGTAAGAGAACCAACTCAACTAAAAACTTAAGCTGATAGTTGAAGGCTCAATTATATATATCTAAGCTTTTAATTGAGTTGGTTCTCTAATATGGTATCAGAGCTTGACACCTCACGGACCCGGGTTCAAACCCCACTCTTTACAAAAAAAAAATTATATTTCTTCTCTATTTATCAAATTTGCCCAAAATGGGCCAGCCCTTATCATTCTTCTCAATGGGCTCATATCTTCTTCTAAATAATTCACCTCCAAACCCGTAAACGGGCTTGTCCGTGAGGGCGCGTGTTAGATATATATAATTGAGCCTTCAACTATCAGCTTAAGCTTTTAGTTGAGTTGGTTCATCATCTTACATGACTTTAGATTTGATAGAATGATAATCCGTATTTCTTTTGAAATTTTGGATAATCAAAAATTCAGATTTAGTCTGGAACTAAATTCGAGATGATCAAAGCATGAGTAAAATATCACTATTGGAATAAATCTTGATTTTGAAAATAAGATTGGAAGTTTATTTTATTGAAAAAAATGCTATGATGGAACTAGGGGTAGGGGTTTTGGTTGGGCGTAGGCCGCTTCGCAAATGGTGGTTGTGGCATCTCTGTGTCACGCGTAGATGGTGATGATTGTACTTAGGGCGAGCGGGCGGAGGACGCCTTGGATGTGGTGTGGACAAGGAGCCTCTTATTCTTTTGGTGGCTTTGAGAGAATCGCATCGTTTTGTCAAGGGTCTCCTTCGTGGCGACGGGTCTCAATGACGTCTCCGTTGAGTTATACGCGTTGTTTTACTAATCAGAGGATAAGAAGACGGTGGGAGGTAGCCGCAAGTGACTATCTCGGGTGGGCATTGATCATTGTGGGAAGTTGAAGGCAGGGTATGTTATCTTCTCTTCGATATGTTTTGTGTTTCTCTTGCACGAAGTAATATAGTAGATCCAGGGAATAGAAGTGGGGCGGGTGATCCATTAGATTATATGTATACTTTCTTGCTCTCATAAGAATTGTAGTGTGGAACTGTCGGGGTTTGGAAAAACCGGCGACAGTAAGGTACCTCAAGGGAATCATTGGTCGACGATGCTCGCAAGTGATTTTCCTTTGCTAGACGTTCGGTACGGCATACCGCTTAAGAACGATCCAACTTCAATTTGGCTATCGAGGGGTTGCGGCAGCAGACGGCCGCATGGTGGATTAATGATATTGTGGTCGGAGGAGGTCATGGCGACGGTGATTGACCCGGGGGATCATTTTATCAACATCTGGATCTTGAAAGCTGAAGTGGGGGGATTTCGATCGATAGGATTTATGGTGAAGCACAACAAGAGAACTGATGGAAAACTTGGTATTTATTCAGGTCATTAGCAGTCTCTCATGATGTCGTACAAAATCAGTGAGTCCTCATTGGGGCCTGTTATGGTATTCAACATCAGAGGAAAAGAGGGGGGACATCCCTAATCGAAAATTTTGATTATCAAATTTCGGACTAATGTGTGGGAACTTCACCTACACGATTTTTCGTTGCAAGGATACGGGTACACTTAACTCAGTTGTAGCGAGGTGTTTACTCAGATGGAGGTCCAGTTTGACAAGGCCCTGGTCTCGGGTTTGATTATGGACAAATAGAAGAATATACATCTCGAAAATGTGGGGATATCCACTTCAGATCATTTGCCTATCATTCTGGATAATGAACCTCAGCTGGTGCATCAGATTGAGAAGATGTTTCATTTTGAGAATGTTTGGGTTGAAGACTCTAAGTGTGGTCACCTTATCCAAGATGTGTAGGGCATTTCGGGGTATTTCTCGGTTCTAGATAAGATCGTAGAATTAGGGGATTACATTAGATGCTTGGGGGAAGGGGCGTGTACAATGAAGTTCTCTGAATGATCCTGTAAAGACCGCTTCGGGAAAAGAAAAAAAGAGTTAATGGATTTATTTTTTTTCGATCGGAACGTCGAGGTTGAGTTTTAGGTCGGTTTTTCGTAACGACAAGTTTGAATTTCGCTTTAAATTTTAAGTCGTTCAAAAAAAAAGAAAAAAAAAAGTTTGAGCTGTGCGGGCCGTGGGCGTTTCAGACCCAAAGAGTTGGTCTTGGGCCCTAATTTTCGAGCCTGGTTTTAAGACCAAGCCCATTTGGAGTTTTGATTTAAATAGCAACAAGAAATTAGGGTTCCCTTTTAATTTCGTTTCAGCATCGCCTCTCTCTCCCAACTTCCGAACGCACTCACTCCTCTCTCTCTCCCATCTCGATCCCGGCCACCCTCACCCTCGCCGACCAGCTTTGGCTCACCGGCCACTCTCCGGCCTCACTCTCCCTCTCTCCTCCGTATTTCCCCCACCTCCGGTCATCTCTCTCGAGTTCTCGCCGACCTCCTCACCATCCAGAACTGCCGCCGCCGCGCCCCTCGCGACCCTCCCTCCTCCTTCTCCGACCGTGCACGGCCTGAGGCGAGTCAACTCGCCGGCGAACTCGCAGATCCGAGACCCTCGTCCGTCTCGTCTGGATCTGAGGCGGAGTCACCGTCGTGCTTCACCGCTCCTGTCGTCGCTACCGTCATCCTTTCCCCACGAGTCCGGCTTCGATCGAAGAGAAGACCGGAGTTAAACCCAAACGCGGACTTTGCCCTAGAAGACGGTGTTGGCCCGGTCGTCAACAGCTAGGAGACACTGCTGTGGTATCGTCTTGAGGTAGGCAAATAGCGGATACCGGTTTAATTGCGGAAAGTTACTAGTATGCATGCTAGGAATTAATAAAACTGGAAAGACGTTTATATCAGATAATAACCGGATGAGTCATAGTAACATGTAGGACGGGATTCACTAGTTAACTTTTTTTATCTGTTTTCGATACTTGGGAATTGTCGTGCTGGTAGATCGGCCATGTCGAGCCGTACGTTGTGTGTTGTTTTGGAATTGCCTGTTATTGGTTGAGATGCTTATCGTGCGAGTCGGTGTCGTTAGCTTTAATAGACAAGATTAGTATATCCGTTGAGTATGTTGTTGTTATGTATGGGCGAGAGTGTCGTGGTTGTGTTGATCTGAACCCTTGGTTGTGTGATGGTCGGGTGAGTGATAGACCGACGTGACTGGTTGTGGTAAGATTGTTGGGCTTGGTAAGTCGTGCGTAATTATGACCTTTGTAATATTATCTTGATGTGTGTCCGGGAGTTGTTTCCGGTATGGTACCTATGACCGAGGGGGTACGCCGGTGTAGGGTAGTACCTAGGCCGACGGTGTGGTCCCATGTATACGCGGTCCCCCGGGTAGTGGTTCTGGTACGATAGCATGCATTGAGGGGGTACTCCGATGTGGGACGTCTAGGCCGACGGTTACTTGTTCTGTACTTTGCCCGAAGGAGTTCCGGGAAAGTTGTTTCACCCATCCTTTGCCCGAAGGAGTTCCGGGAAAGAGGTCTGGGCCAATGGAGATTCCGATATGACTATTTGAGATCGAGCCCCGGTTGTTTGACGGGAAGATATCTAGGCCGATGATGTGTGTTCCGGTACGATATGATGGTGTCGGGCTGTGGACAGCCGACCGAGTAGGGGACTGCGGTACGGGACGTGTTATGCTTTTACAGTTTACTTTATGTTTAATGATGTGTTACTGGGGGTGTTGGTTGTTGTTTGTGCTGTTTGGGTGATTGTGGTTGTAAGTGTGGTCCGGCCTTGAGTTGAGGATTGTGGTTACGAGTTCCGTTGAGAATTAGTTGTGTGCTGTACTAGTATGCCCTAATTGGACGGTTACCCGTGGTGGTGAGCTCTTGCTTATAACCTTAACTACTTTTCCTACTGAGCGAAAGCTCACCCCTTACCTTGTTGTCTTTCAGGTTCTAAGCGGGAAGTGTACTAGCCGGATGCTCGATGCTTGGGAGCTTACGAGGGTCCTAGGCTAGAGAGTCTAGAGACGTACATCGTTTTGAAAGATTTATTGTCTTTAAAGTTTACTTAAGAGTTGTTGATCCTTTTATTCAAATTTTTGAATCGCAGGCTATTATTTTAAGCTCTTAAACTTTACGGTCTTTTAAATTTTATTACTGTTTTAGTTCACGTCTTGAGTCCGGTCAAAACCGGATTTGGGGCGTGACAGATCCAAAATTGTGAGCGGGATATTCTCTTCCTCAATGGAAAATGGGACTATATAGCATCCAACGACGAGCGGTTTTGCAACTGTTTTTTGTTAAGCTCTTGATCAAAAATGTAACATCCCGCCGTGCCTCACACAGAGCCCCACGCGCGGTGATGTTAGGTCTGCAGCCCAATACACCCAAACCCCTCTAGTGTACTGTCCACAGACAAATACCAACCTAGGTTGTTGGTGAGACTTGAACCCAAGACCTCACCCTTTATAGCATTTCCTTGAGTGATGCTATCACCAATTGAGCTGCGACTCTTGACTTTTGGAAATTTTATTTTATTTTGGAACTTTATTTATCTTTTTTCCTCTTTTTTTTACTGTAAATCTTTAGTCGCGTCTCGAATTCGGTCAAAACTGGATTTGGGGCGTGACAATTTGGTATCAGAGCCTGGTTGCAATTTGAAATGATTTTTCAAACCTCGGACCGTACGTCAATTAGGTGGGTAGAGTTAGGTGGTTCAAGTCGTAGCACTCAGTGACGCGAGTCGGAAATATCCTGTGCGTAGAGTCGAAACGACGAGAGCCTCGTGTGTTGAGTGCGTTGTTTAAGTTTTACCGTATCTGATTTGAACCTTGATTGTCGTGTGTTGTACACCTCAGTGGATCCATGATGCCGATCGGTTGAGATCGAGGTTGGTTAACGAGTGATGCTCGAACTGGTTATTACGTGTTTGTATTGTTGAATTGATCGTTAGTAGGGTGCCGCCTTGATCGGCCGTTGTTTGACTTGTGAAACGTTCGACCTAAGTGTCGTGGTTGTTTTTGTGAACTGGTGTGGTTGTAGTTATTGTGGAATTGAACTATTTTACAAGTATGGACTTGACCAGGTGGTAAGTGTGAAATTATTGAGACTGCAGTGTAAAAGTTGAGATAAGTTGTTGTGTGCTATACTGGTGATTGAGTGTTGTGTACAGGTGATGTTTGGTTGTCCCGCATAAGCGGATGGTTGACTTAATTTACGAACGGGCCATGCCCGATTTCCTGCAGAAACTGAAGTGTATGTACCATCACGATTCAGCTATAGGGGCCACTGTAGCTAAACGTGAATGGAAGGATGTCGAGTAGTTACAACATAATTCGGGGACGCCTGAATCGGGTTGTAACGACGAGAGATCAACACCAATGTTATGTTAGAAAGAGGACGTGTTAAGAAGGTGAAACTAAGTGTTGGTTGTAAATCTTGAGATTTGTTTGAAATATGAGTGGTAGTCTGTGTGACCTGAGTGTGAATTTGATATGAAAGTGAAACTGTGTAACTACGCTGTGTGTATTTTTGATCTGTGTGATGCACTTGTGTGCATTTGCTCTGCTGTGTGTTATTGGGTGTTTTTACTACTGAGTATATTATTACTATTAGTACTAGTAGAGTGGCTCTGTGTGTGACGTTAGTTATGATTAAGCGCGTCGTTCTTCAAGAGTAAGAAATTAAACGTGGGCGTTACCCATGTGGAGGGTACTTGCGTCGTGGCACCTCGAGTAGGAGAGGTAAGTCGTTGGGGGCACAAGTGCCCGGGTTACTCCCATTGGGGAGGTTAAGAGGAACTACACCAGCAGGTCCCCAGGCTATAACAGGACGGAGTATCAGAGATGAAGTACGAGGCAAGAGTTACGGCGTGGACCGTTTGCACCAGTTTGAGTGGCCGTAGAGGCGAATGGTTGCAAGAAGTTCGAGAGAGGGCCCCGAGCCCGGAGTTGGGATCGAGTTCTCACCTTGATGAATCGGGTATAGTTTGAGATGGAGGATACAACGACAACAGTGGAACGAGGTCGCAGAGACACCGCGAGAGTCCGTAAGACTCAGCAGCGACTGAGCAGTATCGCAGGACCGTACGAGACTCGAGAACCGAGAGGAGGGAGAGCCGCAGGATTCTCCCGGCCACAGACTACCGTCTGACGGTGAAGCAGACAGGAACAAGAACATCGGTAGGTGCCGTCGCGTTAGAACGGGAGGCCAGTGTGTTTACATTGTCGGCAGCCGGGACATCGGAGACGAGTGCCCGAGCGGCGGAGGGTCCCAAAAACACTAGTAAGCCGTCAGCCTGGTCAGGTGAGTTAGCCGAGTGACGATGAGATCAGAGTGGCGCAGCGGAAGCGTGGTGGGCCCATAACCCACAGACATCACATTCTCGATTTTCTTTACACGTGAGGAAACGTGGGGGTCTAAGGGTAGAACCTTGATGCGGTTCTGGTGTCTTGACACCCCGACTGAGTACGTTGTGGTTTGACGAGTGTGTGAAGTATATGGTAGAAGTGGGAGTACCTTACGAGGTATCCGGAAACAAATCGCCGAGTACGACTACCACTGCGCTTTCAGGCCAGTAACACTATGGCACCGCACGAAGCGCTGGATGGTAGGTCGGGCATTGCCCAAGCAGGGCACACTTGAGGTTTAAGAATGACCAGTGTGGTCTCGAGCTTCTCGAGAAGCGACTGAAGGGTCGCGTGATCGTGAACGATTAAGAATCGCGCAAAGTTGACACGGAAGCGCGAGGATGAGATACACGCGAGGTATCCACGCCGTTCGGAGCCGGAGGGACTGGTACTTGTAATGTCTTCAGTTTCATGGCAATGCGGGTGAATCGACTTGTAAACTGATTGAGAGTGTGTGTCGTTTACTTGTGTTATCGTGGATGGTTGGTCAGGGCGTGACTACGTTTGGAGTTCAATGACGATCGTCCGAGTAACGGGATGTGGACTTCATTTGTTGCTTGGGTGCGCGATACTTGGTTAAGTGAAAAGAGTAGTCGAGGAGAAATACTAGTGGGTTGGATCCGTTTTAAGTGCGGTGTGAGTTTTGTTTTGGTATGGTACCTATACCGACGGACGGTTCCGGTATAGGATATCTCGACCAAGCTGCGTGTGTCGGTGTGACGTCTCTACCGATGGAGGATTCCGGTATCGACTAACTGACTTAAGTGTTCCGTGTGCTTGAAGACTGAGAGTTTTTCTAAGGTCTCCTGAGATAGGTTTAAGTGGAGCGCATTCGTTTTAAATTTCGAGGACGAAATTCTTTTAAGGGGGGTAGACTGTAAAGCCCGTTTTTTTGTAAAACAAAAAGAAAAAAAAAGAAAAGAAAAAAAAAAGAGAGGAGAAAGCAGGTCAGTTGGACTGGATCAGTCAAACCAGAAACGGACTCGCGCTCAGGCCCGCGAATCAAGCCCAGCCCGCGTAGCGTTCAGCTTCAGGCCCAAGGCCCATTCGCTGAAACCCTAAACTCGTTTCCTGTTCCTCTTCTTTATCGCGCAGCTGCACGAGTCTCGAGGAAAAAAATAGCATCGCGTCCTCGTCTCGCCCTCAGACCTCCCACCTCATCTCTCTTTCTCCTTCCCTCGCCACCGTACTACGTCGGCGTCCCTCGGTTCGTCTCCGTGTGAATCGAACCACGCCAACATCGGACACGGGAAGCCAGCGCCGGAGCTCCTCGTTCTGATTCTTCTTCCCCGAGCACAAATCGCACCGGCGACGGCGAATCACATGGTTTGTGCTTCTCTCGACCGTTCTTCCTTCTTCTCTGAGCCCCTTTTTGGCCTGAAAGTGTTCCGTCCGAGCTCGATTCGAGCAGAGTTGAGTCGGAACCCTCGCCGGCGACCCCGAGCTCGCCAGATCTGAGGCGAGGATGACTTCTAAGTCACGCCCGAGTCTTCGCCGCCACTCCCTCGCGTCTCTAAGAATTTGACGCCCATCTACGCCTCAGTTCCTCCCTTTTCGTGCTCTTCCTAGCACTGTGGACGGTGGCCAGAGAGCGTGGTCGTCGTCGGAGCTGAAACCAACTCAGGCGAGCCAACACGGGTTGGGCCGGATGTAGGAATCGGGCTGGTTGGTCAGACTTGGGCCGGAGATTTGAGCCTTGGGCCAGGCCCAGGTCCGGACGGATCCTGGACTCGGACTTGGGTCCGGGTATGGACCGGGTTTGGGTCGGGCTTGGGTCTGACCGGGTCTGGTTCGCGGATCCGGGTCGGATCCGGGTCACAGTTTTAAATAAATGTTTAATTAATTAATTTGACCTAATATTGGTTTTTAAAGGACGTTTTGGACCTTACGAGGATCTTGGTTATATCGGAACTGAGTAGACCTTTTTACCTGTTAAACCCAGGCTTGGGCTTCGCCGAGAAGACCTGAGTAAAACCAGATTCGGACTTCGTGGACTTCGCCCTAGAAGACGGTGTTGACCCGGTCGTCAGCAGCTAGGAGACGCTGCTATGGTATCATCTTGAGGTAGGGAAAATATCGACCCCTCCTTAATTATGAACTGGTAAACTAGTATGCATGACTAGGGTTATTAATAACCGGAACGAACTAGTATGCATGACTAGGGTTGTTAATAACCGAAACATCTTAGTGACACATAGGTAAAACTGTTATGTTATTAGTTTATTTGGACGAGTCTTGATAATACTTGGAACGAACATGTTTGATATCCGTTTGACTTGCTTGTACTTTCGGGGAAATTGATGTGCTGATAGACGGGCCATGTCTAGGTCCTAGAGTTGCGTGCTATGTGTTTACTCGTTGTGTGCAAATTGATGGAGTTCCAGTTCGGTACATATGAGAGTAGTGCCCTTCATCTGTGTGAGGAGGAAGATATCGTGACTGACGTTGTGTGTTCCGGTGCGATATAATCAGCTGTGTGCAAATCGATGGAGTTCCAGTTCGATACATATGAGAGTAGCGCCCTTCATCTGTGTGAGGAGGAAGATATCGTGACTGACGCTGTGTGTTCCGGTGCGATATAATCAGCTGTGTGCAAATCGATGGAGTTGACTCCCGCAATTTACGACATCTGTGTGCGTTTCGTTCGGATCCTTCCCTGTCCTCTGCTATGTGCCGTCCTATGGACTCTAGGTGTTTTCTGCTGTGTGCCTTTTTCTCTGGTTTTGTCTGTGAGTAATACAAGTGGTTTTATACTGTGTGGTGTGGCTAGTAAGGGTTGTGCCTAAGGGCAGCTCGTTGGGTCATATCCCTAATTTACCATAACTGCAAAATTTACCTTGAGGTTAAACGGCGTGTTTGGAGTTCTTTTACTTTTCCTACTGAGCGCAAGCTCACCCCTCCCGTCTTTGTGGTGTTTCAGGTGTTGAGCGGGAGTAGTAATAGCCGGACTCTCGGAGCTAGGGAGCTGTTGAGGGTTTAGCTAGTTTTAGAGACGTACACCCTTTTTCTTTTCCTGTTGGACCTGTGTACTTTTCTGGTTGAGCTGCGACTCTTGACTTTTGGAAATTTTATTTTATTTTGGAACTTTATTTATCTTTATTCGTTTTGTTTTACTGTAAATCTTTAGTCGCGTCTCGAATTCGGTCAAAACCGGATTTGGGGCGAATTGTCACGCCCCAAATCCGGTTTTGACCGAATTCGAGACGCGACTAAAGATTTACAGTAAAACAAAACGAATAAAGATAAATAAAGTTCCAAAAAGATGTCAAACTTCCGAACGATAAAGAGTCACAGCTCAACTAGTAAAATACGCAGTCCAACATAAACGAAAAAGGTGTACGTCTCTAAACCTAGCTAAACCCTCAGCAGCTCCCAAGCTCCGAGAGTCCGGCTAGTACTGCTCCCGCTCAACACCTGAAACACCACAACGATAGGAGGGATGAGCTTACGCTCAGTAGGACAAGTAAAAGGACTCCAAACACACCTTTTAACCTCACGGTAAATCGGTAAATAGGGCAAACTAGGAAGAAGACCCAACAAGTTGTCTCTAGGCAAAAACCTTACCAGTCCAACCACACAGTATAATACTCCTTGTAATACACACATACAAACCAGAGAGAAAGGCACACAGCAGAACACACATAGATTCCATAGGACGGCACACAGCAAACAACGGGGAAGGGTCGAACGAAACGCACACAGATGTCGTAAATTGCGGGAGTCAACTCCATCGATTTGCACACAGCTGATTATATCGCACCGGAACACACAGCGTCAGTCACGATATCTTCCTCCTCACACAGATGAAGGGCGCTACTCTCATATGTACCGAACTGGAACTCCATCGATTTGCACACAGCCGCTTATATCGCACTGGAACACACAGCGTCAGTCACGATATCTTCCTCCTCACATAGATGAAGGGCTCTACTCAACGTAAATATAAAACCTACACACTCCTCGATCAATCCCATCCCGGATTATGAGTCATCTGAACACGCCATCCTTGATCTCGATATGATTATCCATCCGGCTACGCCGTCTCTTAAACACACACAGGGTTTCGCACACAGCACACTCACTGATGGTCTCGGTATACCAGCCGAACCATCTTAGCATACACCCGGTCTATCACTCACCCGGTCATTTCACAAACAAGGGTTCACATAGTCACACATGGCACACTTGCCCACACAACCACATCATGCAACATCGATGATAGTTCTATTTAGACTCTCACACATAAGTCATAATATAATTTAGACCCTCACCCAGCGAGTTTAATATTAATTAGACTCTCACACAGCGAGCAAGACACACATCATGCAAATCCTAGGACCCAGACATGGCCCACCTATCAGCACAACAATTATCCACAAATCACAAGCAGTTCCAGCGGATACTAATCATGTTCGTTCTATAGATTACTATGACTCGTCCAATTTATCTAATAAATGTAACGGGTTTCCCTATATGCCACTAAGACTGTTCCGGTTATTAATAACCCTAAACATGCATACAAGTTATCAGTCCATAATTAAGGCGGAGGTTCGGTACTTTCCCTACCTCAAGATGATACCATAGCAGCGTCTCCTAGCTTCTGACGACCGGGTCAACACCGTCTTCTAGGGCGAAGTCCACGAAGTCCGAATCTGGTTTTACTCCGGTCTTCTCGGCGAAGCCCAAGCCTGGGTTTAACAGGTAAAAAGGTCTACTCAGTTCCGATATAACCAAGGTCCTCGTAAGGTCCAAAACGTCCTTTAAAAACCAATATTAGGTCAAATTAATTAATTAAACATTTATTTAAAACTGTGACCCAGATCCGACCCGGATCCGCGAACCAGACCCGGTCAGACCCAAGCCCGACCCAAACCCGGTCCCGGACCCGGTTCATACCCGGACCCAAGTCCGAGTCCGGGATCCGTCCGGACCTAGGCCTGGCCCAAGGCTCAAATCTTCGGCCCAAGTCTGACCAACCAGCCCGTTTCCTACATCAGTACAACCCGTGTTGGCTCGCCTGAGTTGGTTTCAGCTCCGGCGACGACCACGCCCTCCGGCCACCGTCCACAGTGCTAGGAGGAGCACGAAAAGGGAGGAACTGAGGCGTAGATGGGCGTCAAGTTCTTAGAGACCCGAGGGAGTGGCGGCGAAGACTCGGGCGTGACTCAGAACTCATCCTCGCCTCAGATCTGGCGAGCTCGGGGTCGCCGGCGAGGGTTCCGACTCAACTCTGCTCGAATCGAGCTCGGACGGAACACTTTCAGGCCAAAGGGGCTCAGAGAAGAAGGAAGAATGGTCGAGAGAAGCACAAACCGTGCGATTCTCCGTCGCCGGTGCGATTTGTGCTCGGGGAAGAAGAATCAGAACGAGGAGCTCCGGCGCTGGCTTCCCGTGTCCGATGCTGGCGTGGTTCGATTTACACGGAGACGAACCGAGGGACGCCGACGCAGTACGGTGGCGAGGGAAGGAGAAGGAGAGATGAGGTGGGAGGTCTGAGGGCGAGACGAGGACGCGATGCCGTTTTTTCCTCGAGACTCGTGCAGCTGCGCGCTAAAGAAGAGGAACAGGAAACGAGTTTAGGGTTTCAGCGAATGGGCCTTAGGCCTGAAGCTGAACGCTACGCGGGCTGGGCTTGATTCGCGGGCCTGAGCGCGAGTCCGGTTCTGGTTTGACTGATCCAGTCCAACTGACCTGCTTTCTCCTCTCTTTTTTTTCTTTTCTCTTTTTTTTTTCCTTTTTTTTTTACAAAAAAGCGGGCTTTACAAAAAAGCTGAATTTTGGCGCCATCGATGTAAACAACATTGGCTAGTTGATGTGGATCATAATACTAAACATTTCTAAGCTTCGGCATCTCAACTCCGGAGTAACAACTCGATCAGGGAACTAAAGGATGGTAACGACTCGATGCTGACATGGGATTCCGGTTTGGGTGAGCATAACAACTCGTTCTACCATCCACTATTTGGGATCTCTTGTAGGGTGACACACCATGGATCTCGGTTATCCAACAACGGATTTTAGCAGCCCAAAATGAATTTCTCATGACACCAACTACATATGAGGAGGTCCGGGAGGTGAACTTTGCGATGGGACCGGATGGTATTAATCCATTCTTCTACCATAAATATTGGACTACGATGGGGGAGGATGTCGTCACCTACGTGCATTAGGTTTTTGAAGAAGGCGTAATTTCGGATAGTCTTAATTCCACGACTTTGGTACTCATTCCGAAAGTGGCTAATCCGACCAGTCTTAAGGATCTCAAGCTGACCACGTTATGTAATATTCTATACAAAATTGTTTCCAAGGTGGTGCCCAATCGTCTTAATCCGTTATTAGACGACATTATCTCCCAATCACATGGATCTTTCATACTAGGGCGGCCCATTCAAGACAATATCATCATATCTTTTGAGACACTTCATTTCATGAGTGTAAGCGAAAGGGAGGGAGGGATGGGTGGCCCTGAAATTGGACATGAGAAAAGCCTACGACTGGTCAAAATGGTCGTTCATGTGGAGAATGATACATGCGTTTGGATTCTACGAGCTCTAGATCGACATTCTCCGTACTTGTACCTACTCGGTCACCTATAAACTGGTGTCAGGTGGCCGTCAGACACGTTTTGTCTATCTTGTGAGGGGTATTTGGCAAGTGGACCCATTATCTCGATATTTTTTTCTTCTACATTGAGGGATTTGGCCCGACTTCTTTAGTCAGTCGAACGTCATGGTCTTATCCATAGAATAAGTGTAGCACCCACGGCCCAAACTCTAACCTACATGTTCTTTACAGACGATTGCTATGTGTATTGCAAGGCGTCATATCTAGAAATAGGCAGGATACAAAACAATCTGCAGATTTTCGAAGAAGAAACAGGTCAAGTAGTGAATCCCTAGAAGTCCTCCCTCTTTTTTAGCACCAATACCCACCATGACGCGCGAGGTGAAGCCATCAGACTCGTGGGTATTGTGGAACTGGATCTTCCTTCCCTTTACTTGAGGGTAGCGAACCAGATGGGACGAAGTAGACCTATAAGCCTATAGTACATCCTAAAGCGTCTGCTTAAGCATATCAATGGATGGGATGGTAAGATGTAGAACGATGTAGGAAAAGAGGTCATGGTTAAGTTAGTTCTCCAATCGGTTCCCACCTATATGATGAGTGTGATGCGCCTCCCATAGGGGTTGGTGGAGAAAATCAACGTCGTCTTAGCGAAATTCTGGTGGAAAACGCCGGGGGGTGGTGATTGTTTGATTATCTAGCAATCGTGATAGGTGATGTGTTGTTCGAAAGAAGTTAGAGGTCTAGGTTTTCATAATCTCAAAGACTTCAATACTACACTTCTTGGGAACACAACTCTAGAGACGGATGAGGGTAGCTTAGTTACGCATGTCCTGAAGGCTCGCTACTTTCCCGGTACATCCCCGTTGGCCTAACCACAATTTCATATGGTAAAGTTCTTGACTCATAGCCTGTTGAAGGAGGGTAGTCGGTGGCTATCAACCTAAGAATACACACATCCATTCTCCTCTAGCCATAAATGATGGGTGTCGATCCGTGGATCACTTCCTTTAGACCCCCGCTAGACTATCAACAGGTCGTGGGACTTATGACTACATGTACTCGGGCTTGGGATGCGGAGGTGGTTAAGGACCTCTTAAAAGAACGGGATGTCAGGGAAATTCTAATAGTACCGATCAATGACACAACAACTATTGACTCATGGTATTGGGACGGGGATCCTCTAGGTCACTACTTAGATCGTTCGGCCTACGGCCTGCTCACCCATAGACAAAACGCACAGGTCCCAAAATATGATATATGTGATAAGATATGAGACTTGGATGTGCTTCTAAAGTATGTAACTTCTTCTAGAGAACCTGTGCGGGATGCCTTCAAGTTACGACATGAATCAGGGATAGAAGGGTTGTCATCCCGGCCTCCTATCCGATGTGCCTGGTAGGTGTCGAATTGGAGATTCACCTCCCAGTTTTGTGCCCAGTGACAACAAAACATTGGCGCTTGAATGGCCTTCTATGATAGATGATTAGCTCTTGGATATTCTAGAGATCAATCCAAAGGAGATGGGGGCAGTCGGCTTCTTCCTCTGTGAAATCTGGAAAGCTATGAACCAAAAGGTGTGGGATAAGGTGGCACCGGCGACGAAGTCTATCCTCCACACCGCTAGGCTTCTGGATGCAGGATGACATGAGGTGCATCCCAAATGCAAATCCCTACAAGAACACCCTCGGTCAGCTCTAACTCAGGCAACGAACTCGTGCCCTCACCCACCCTCCCTCTACCCTGCACGCGCTATTTGGGATAGTTTCGACCAATGTCGATGGAGCGCTATTTTCCCATATTGGCCATGTCAGTTGGGTTTTTAAGGATGAGATGGGTAGATTGGTGGGAGCTCGAACTACCTTGGCTCTAGGACCCCAACTTCCAAGCTTGGTGGAAGTTAGCGCCATTCGGGACGTTTTTAGATGGTTGGAACAATGGTCGGCACAACCTGCTCAAATCAAAAGTGTCTACAAGGTTGTGTTGGACATGATCAGCAGAAAGGGGACGTCCTTCTCCCCACTAGAGTTAGTCATACAAGACTATTACTCTTTTAGCAAAATTCAAGGTAGTTCAACGCGATTTTGTAAAACAGAAAACGAACAAAGCGGTTTATTGGCTTGTCAAGACGGTTTGTTCATCCTTTATTTGAGATTGGTAGGGATCTAGTATCCATGTACTATTGTTGACGTTTAATAATACTGGTTACTTTAAAATTAAAAAAAAAACACAAATGAAATAATAATTATTCTTTCGATTGAAATATTGTTTTATTAATAATTATTGTCAATGAAATTCTATATTTCAAAAGATAAACTCTAAGAAATCGAATGACTCAGTTATTGTAATAAAAATGTGTTGGCTTTATTCATAAACATACATATTAATCCTATTTTTTTTTTAGTGAAATGTACTGAATTTTATTAATTCATAGGATATAGACACGTAAAAGGAAGAACGAGGGGATGAGCATGGACATTTTTCATTGACAATTCCAATTCTTTGATTTACTACTATATACCGAAGAAAAAAAACTTGGTTTTGGTAATTATGGCTATCGCCAAGATAAATAAATTCTAAGTAACCAATTATGACTCTACCTGGTACATACTAGATTGCCTGATCGTCACTTGATCCTATTAAGGTGAGAAAGTAGATATGAGATCTCAACAATTGGTGTAGGAGGAAAATCAGCTGTAGGTAATCGTGATGGGGGTGGGGCATTTCTCCTCCTCGACGTCCTGCTTCCCCGCAGGTGCCTCATTGGACCTGGCAAGGTTGCGTAGCAGACCTTGCCTGATTATGCGGGCCAACAAAGGAACCTAATACCGAATCCTGATCTCTTTCGATGGTGAGAACTCGTGGCTCAGCTATGACATTAGTTGTATACTCGTTCTTGTCCATGGCCAAGACGGCGTGGAAAACTAGCATGAGGAAAAGGAGAACCGCTACAACATGTAGCTGTGAATCGCCTCCGAAGATACTAAGTCCTTCAGACGCAACGACGATGAGTTTTAGAGGCGCGAGAAAGAAGTATGATGGCTTCCAAGGGCAAAACCGTGAAACTTATGAAGATCTCATGTGACGGCATGGATTCGTGCTATAATAAGCCTAGTTAGTATTTCATATTACGTTCAAAAACAAAAATAATCAATTTATTTTAGATTTTATTTTAATTAGGTGTGATATCAATAAATTGTAAAAAATCAAATATATAATTGTAAGATATAATAAAATCATTCATTCTCTTTTAAAAAAAAATAAAAAAATTTGTTTGGCAAAAATAAGTTATCATATTGTATATTTTCTAATAAAATAAAATATTTTATTCCATTTTATTATTAAATATATAAGGGGTGATTCCACCTTAGTACCTAAATCTTTCATTAATTCATTTAAAATACTCTAAATCATTTTTGTGACATCTCAGTTCTCTAAACTTTTATTAATTCATTTAGAGTATCCTATTTTTTTTTGTCACCTCACTTTCATTACTTTCATTTTAGTACTCACTGTTAACTTTTCGTATGATATTTTTTTTTATCCAGAATAGGTAAAATGATACTCTTCACTAACAAAAAAATGTAGGGTAAAGTTAACGGTTGGTACTAAAATAGAATTGATAAAAGTTTAGGATACTGAGGTGACAAAAAAAATTAAGGTACTCTAACTGAATTAATAAAAATTTAGGATATAAAAGTGATACAAAAAAGATTTAAAAATACTGGATTTATTCCAATATATAATTAATGGAAATTTTCAATTTAATACCCTGTTAAACTTTTATTTGCAATATAACACTCTAGCATGTTTTTTTTCATTATAATACCCTGACAAACTATTATTTTCAGTTTCATACCCAACAGTTAACTTTCCATCCAAAATGGATGGAAAGTCCAAAGTACCCCTTGACACCAATCAAAATTTCAAAACCTACCACAAAAAATAAGATTTTTTTACATATTTCAAAAAAGTATATTTTATTTCAAAAAATATTGAAAAAATCAGTTTTTATATATTTCAAAAATCCTATTTTTATATAATTCAAAAAATCAGATTTATTACAAAAAAATATTTTCAAAAAACATGTTTTACTTATTAAAAAATATTTTAATATGTTTTTAACAAATAGATTTTATTTCAAAAATATTTAAAAAAAAATAGTATTTATATATTTGAAAAATCAATTTTTATATATTTCATAATAATATTTTTATATAATTAAAAAAAACAGATTTATTTATCGAAAACTATTTTAAAAATCAGTTTTTATATATTACAAGAATCATATTTTTTATATATATTTAAAATATATATATTTTATTTCAAAAAATATTTTTTTTTAAATCAGTTTTTATATATTTAAAAAGTATTTTTTTTTTCAAAAATTATATTTTTATATAATTATCTATTCCATTACCAAATAAGTTTCTGGGAAGTTTATGTGTAAAAGAATGGTCGGCCCTAGCTTCGGCGATTTCGCGAAGGGGAAGCAACCGTGTGCGGCGGTTCTGCGTGCGGCCGGGAGGTGCTCGTTCTCTTAGATCAGGGAGATGGAATGGGGGTAAGTCTTTTGTGCTCGGTGTTGTCGTTGAATTCTCTGATTTTTGGGTGAATTTTGGGGACTCAATCGACGAATTTAGGCTCGATTTTCTGGGGAAAATCGGGTCTTGTTGCCCTACTTCCGACGACGGCGCTGTTGGGGTGGTTGGTGGTGCAGTCGAAAGTGATGGGCGGTGTGACATCTCTCTTTGATGAAGCAACGCCTGAGTGTGACTGGGAACAAGAGAAACGCCGGTTCGGCAGAGTTTCCTAGCTGTTTCTCTTTCAGATCGGATCGCCGGAGAGCATAAAGGTAGTCGGGACCTGGTTTTGTTAAGTGGTAGCTGGGTTTGCGGCTTGAGTCTGGGAGATCAGATGGGAGAGCCGGAGGAATCGGAGGTTTCACCGGCACTAGAGGGAGGCTCAAATGCAGCAACGGTGAGGGGGGGGGGGGGGGCGCAAGCACCCCCGCCTTCAGGAATGAGTCCGAGGAGGCCCATGAAGGGGGTGGTCGACTGTAACCCCTTCCTGGCTGATAGATGGCGAGGGTACCATCTACAGTCGACAGCTGTCTCCCCTACCAGTCCGGTGTCAGCAATCCAGCGTTCAGGAGCCCTAAAATTATCAGTCAAGGGAGGACGACGCACGCTCACTCACCGGGGGAGATGGCGGTCCACCAGTATTCACCTTTCACTCGGCTTTCTCGCCCAGTGCCATTTGGTAGAAGTATGATGTATCGGTATCCATGGTATCCCTGGATGTTACCGCAGATATTATTTTATAAAAAAAATTAAAATTAGTTTTATATATTACAAAAAACAGATTTTTATATATTTCAAAAAGTTATATTTTATTTCAAAAAATATTTAAAAAAATCAGTTTTTATATATTTAAAAAATCAAAGGTGAAAGGGTGTTTTTGGTATTTTTTGAAAAAAAAAAACAACATTCTCCATCCATTTTAGATGGAAAGTTAACGGTTGAGTATGCAACTGAAAATAATAATTTGCTAGGGTATTATAATGCAAAAAAAACATGCTAGGGGGTTATATTGCAAATAAAAGTTTACCAGGGTATTAAATTAAAATTTTCCCTTTAATTACTGGTGTAAGGTTAAAACAAAACATGGTGATGATAAATACCAAAAATGATGTGATATATGAATTGGAGTCGCTCTAAGACTAAGAGCATTTTTTTTCTTTTAAAAAGAGCATTTCTCTTTAACCAGGTCGGCATTTCAATGTTGAAAGTGGTAGGGAGTGATTGCAATGTTGATACAGATCCATTAATCTAGATACTTTTGAAAACAAAGCCGACATATTATTATATTACACTCTAATCCAATCATTTTATAGTTAATAGTTTAGAGGATAATATTTATAGTGACTTGAAAAGCTAAGGATGGAATGTGATAGGCACCGGCCTTGTATTTGATAGTAATCAATAGAAAGAAAGAAAAAATGTAATGGGATTAAGGGAGCAAAAATGGATTATTAGAGGTGTCTTGACCGAACTTACAACTGAAAACAACCAACTATTCATATGAATGGTCGTGCGGACCACTTGGCCAGCAAATGAACAGCTAGACTCACTCCCCCATGTCCCCTTCACATTTTATATGTATTCCTTCGATCATTTCCTTCCGCATTTTGACAACCCTATTTGGTTAGGCCGTTAACAATCGGTCAGATTAGGCGAAAATAAAGAAAGATGAGTTCGATTCGTAGGAAAAAGTGGATCGAAAATATATTTAAATTATTTAGGTCATATGTAAGAGAATCGTGACTGATACTCGAATAGATGGTCGACGAATCCATCGATTTTTCTCACGGTCTAATCGGCAGAATCGTAGGTTTTGAGTTTTTTTCCACAAAAATGCCAAATCGACGCACCTATTCGATGCACAGAAACCTCCACGGTAAAAAGTCTTACTATTTCATTTTGATTATTGTTATAACAACTATAATTACTTCACTACAACGATAATAATTACTAGTACCATTCGTATTAATATTTAGGTCATTACATAATAATTCATAATTTTTTTTTTTTGCTGGTTATTGACTATGTTCATTAAAGAAAATGATTGGGGCTTCACGACAGAAGTAGTAACCCACTGGTTGCACCAAAGTATATATAGAGCAAACTAAAGAGTACAGAGTGTTTTTCTAAAAAGTTTGGGTGAGAGAGAGAGATCGAGTAGGTTGGCCTAGGGTTCCATGTTGTGACCCAAGGTCATGTGGAGACTCCACCTTTTCAATAGCTAAAGGTGGACCACAACTTTTCTCGCACTAATAATTAGTAGTCTTAAAGGATTATTTTAATCTAGAACCATAAAGTTCTGTATTTTCGGTGTCAAATAATTATCTGTTCTTCATAAATATTAGGAGCTGTAAGTGATAAGTGTATTTGTATATTATGATAAATATGTGATACAAAGGATGATCATATTCTATACATTATGGAGTTATGAGAGAAGATGAGCATCTATCACTATTAGACGTCACTTACCTCGAAACTAATAGATAGAATTAACATTCCTCACAATTAACATAACCTAATTTTTTTATATCAGATAAGCAGTATATAAAACATGTTCTTTGAATTAAAGACCAGGGGATGAAGATGAATAGACAAGACCATTCAACTCTAATAGAAATGTCTATGAATCAGCATCAACAGGAAGAGGGATTACAATACCAGATGAAGAACCCAACAAGGGTTGTACATGAATTGGACAATAAAAAGATCTAAAATCTGGATTTTCCCACCATTAAACTCACAAAAAACAGGTCTTAAACACCTAGATTTCTCAACCCTTAAGCTCAAATAAAACAGGTCTTAGACACCTAAATTTAGCAACCATTAAGCCCATAAATCAGTAGCACCAGTGTAAGAACCGCCCCCGGGCGTTCCCGGTCGAACCGGAGGTTTTCGGTGAAAGTTGACTTTATGCCGGAAAAGTCAACTGATGACTGCGGGAGTCATTCGGGACCTTTCTGGGGCCCAAAAAGCTTATCTGTCGTTACGGTTAGCTTAGTTGGGCCGTTTCCTTTCCAATGACTGTAATGTTGGGAAAAGTCAACCCGGGGCCTTTTATCGGTCAAACACAGTCCGATGAAAAGCTAAATCTATTTAATTAATTGTGCTGGAATTAATTGAGTAGTATTGGTCCCCACATGGATACTTGTCCATGTTAGCTTGGAAGGGAAGAAATGGTTGCTTTTTGACTCTTTTACCCTTGAGTTTGGTCATATGAAGCTTTTGGGCACAAGGGGCAATTGGGTCACTTCACTAATAGGTTAAAGGGACCATTTTGTGAACATTTCAGCACAATATTGCTAGCTTGGCCGAAAATACCAAGAGAGAGAGAGAGGGTTTTCCATGGAAGCTTGAAGGAGAAGCAAGGAGAAAAGAGAGTGCTTTCTCTAGTTTTCTACCTCAAACCATCAAACAAACCCCATATTCTTCTTCTACTCTCCATTTCCAAGGTAAAGCTCCTAATCAAATTCGTTTTTAGTGAAATTGGATCATGGGTTTTGAAGGAGAAGAGCTAGAAATGGTGGAGTTTGAGGTTGGTTGATGTTAGATGATGATTTTGTGGTTGGAAGTGAAGTTGGATGTTGCAAATCTATTGTTTTGAGTAGTTTTGATGAAACTCATTGAGGTTGTTGAAATATTAAAGGATTTAGGATCTGTTTTGGAGCTTCAGAGGTCCTTCAATGGAGTTTTGTGGAGGAAATTCGTGGAAAACGAAGTTGGGGAAGAAGAAGGAGGCCTGCCCTGGTCTGGCACGGAACGGAACATGGAGAGTGCTTGATTCCGGCCCTCTGAGGGGCACGGACCGGGCCAGATTCCGGCACGGCATGCCGCACGGAACGTGCCAGGGTCCGGCACAGAAGGCCGCACGGGTCGTGCCTGGTTCCGGGCCGGTGTGCCGTATCTGGTTTCGGGCCGGTTCGGGGCACGGGCCGGGTCAGTTTCCGGGCCTCTGGGCCATCCTGATTGGGCCTCATTCCGACCCATTTTCCCTATTTGCCTATGTTGGACTTTCGGGCTTAGTTTAATTATTTATCGTTAAAAACGCAACTGAATTGGTTTTGATTCGAGTATTGTTTTGTATTCCAAGACTTTGACCCGAGCTTGACGGAGGAGGAGACGGTTGGATCTCGTGAAGTGGAGGAGGAAGCTAGCCAGGTCGTCAGCAGCTAGGATTGGAGTACTTTTGAGTTTGAGGTAGGGAACGTAGCGAATACCGGTTGAATTACGGAAAGTTACTAGTATGCATATAGGTGGTATTTACTTGACTTAGTTGTTAGAATTGCATGATTAGGTTGTGAGGAACGAGTGAAATGGGGGATAGATTATGTGCTATGTTGAGCCATAAGTTTGGGATTGTCGTGCTGTAGAAATGCATGCGGGCCATGTCGAGCCCTTAGGTTGCGTGTTGATTGAAATGCCATGATCTTTGAGTGAGATGCTTGATGTGTGAATTAGTCGTTGTTTAATTGAGAAGCATGATAAGTTTTACTCGGTGTAGCATGTGTTTCTATGTTTGGGCAAGTGTGTCAGGCGTGATGTGATGTGAACCATTGGTTGTGATATGATCGGGTGAGTGATGGACCGATGTGCTGTGTTATGGTGAGTTGGCTCGGTTGGTATATCGTGGTCAAACTATGGCATTGTGTTGTGTGTTTTTCTCTTGATGTGTGTTCCAAGAGGAGGTGTGTCTGGTATGATACCTACACCGAGAGAGTATGTCGGTGTAGGGTATCGAGGACGAAGATGGTGTGATCGTTACCACGATGCTATGTGGTCCGGGAAGGCGTACGACCGAGGTAGGTGCCGGTCCGGTATGCATGAGGCCCCGAGTCTACGTGATGGGAAGACATCCGACTGAATGGATTGCCGGTCCGGGATGTTACCCCGAGTCTACGTGATAGGAAGATGTCGGGACCGATGTTGTGTGTTCCGATACGATATAAGTGGGACGGGCTGTGATAGCCGGTGATATTGGGAACTGTTGTGTGGATGATGTGTTGTTCTGCTGCGTGTTGCTTGCTTGTTGATTGGCTGTGTGCATTTAGTTAAGTGTGGTTATGGTCTCGTGAGACCGTTGGTGAGAGTGGTTATAAATCTTGGGACTGAGGATTGTGGTTATGAAAGTCCGTGTTGTGGGGACGTTGTTAGTATTATGCTTTACTAGTATGCCCTAATTTGACGGTTACTCGTGGTGATGAACGGATGTTCATAACCTTAACTACTTTTCCTACTGAGCGAAAGCTCACCCCTTACCTTGTTGTTTTTCAAGTCTTGAGCGGGACTTGTGCTAGTGGGATGCTTGATGCTGGGGAGCTAGCGAGGGTCCTAGGCTAGCTGTCTAGAGACGTACTGTTGTTTTGAACCAAACACTTTATTACCGGATTTTATGAGATGTTGGCTCACTTTTATCAGATTATTATTTTTATTGGAATTGTTTTCTTTCAAATTTTCTTTTATTGTTTCTTATTTTAAGTTCACGTCTCGAGTCCGGTCAAAACCGGATTTGGGGCGTGACAACCAGGAACCCAACCTCAACAACCCTAACCAAATATGGACAGATTAATCCCAGCTCAAAGATCAGATCCCACAAAGGGGATCGAAATCTTGATAATACCGGCGGCCAACACCGCTACGGCAAAGGCATTCCGGCGGCACCCACCAGAATCCACAAATCCAACCACTAAGGCCGAAGGTCTTCTGATGGCATAGATGCCTGAGTCTCGCCGGTGGCCAACACCAAATTCGACGTGCCCGAGCCACAAAGTAGTCGGGAAATCAACCTAACCAGACGGCCCGAGGAAGAACATGGGAGGGAGAAAAAAGCCACAAATGAAAAGGGAAGAAGAGATGTCAAACCTCCGCAGCCCTGAGGAGTTAACACAAGAGCCGAAGACCCGATGAGCCAGATCTGCCGACGACGCCATCGAGCAGGAGCCACCATCTTCAGGAGCGATTTTGACCTAGCACCGCTCTGATCCATGAGCCGAAAATGGGTCTCACTGCCGGAGCCAGATCGAGTCGACTGGATCTGAAGTGAGGATCCTCCACAGCGACATCGCGAGAGCCACCGAGCAAGAAGCGAACAGGGGACGGAACCGCAACAATCCTCACCGTGGACGGTGGGGAAGGTCGTCCCACGGCCGGATCTGGCCCCAGTCGCCCCAAAAAGCCAACGGGAAGAAGAGGAATGGGAGATCTGGGGCGGTCGAGAAGAGGAAGGGAAAGGAAGATCGGATCGATCTGGACTTGAAGGAGCGAGGAGGGGCCACCACCGGCTAGCTCGAAGGTAGCGAGACCCTGAGCAGGACCGGCGATGGCCAGAGATGAACGACGACGAGCTTTGATAGGCTACAGTTTCGAAGTTCTAGAGAGAGGGCAGACTCTCTCTTTAGTGTTTAATAGCATAACCTAATTGAGGTTAACACAAGTGGTTTTCTCCCATATATCTCTAAAAATTAAGAAACCTTAATCTCTAAAAATTTGAAAACCCCATGTCGCACTCAATAAAGATTTATAATGAGTCAAAGAGAGGAATGATACCAACGAAGACAAGGTCATTGATATTATTATTAGGGATGATAGTCACAAATCTAGTTTGGGCTATGACGATATCCATGAGAGGAACGAGAAGCTGATGCTTAAAGATAGGCTTGATTGGATTAGGATGTTAAGTTCAGTCGTGAGTCGACCACTATCTAATGTTGCCATATTAGCAATAGGACGATCATATGATCTGCGAAGGAGTGTCTCGCAGTCGCTAATTGCTTATCTTCAGCAGGACTTCTCTTCCGCTGCACATACTCTCGCTGACTCAACCAACACACATAAAAGGTGCGTTTTTTGTTTGTGGCCTTTTTGACAAACGGATTACAAGGATATGTTAAAGGCCCATTTATCTCTTTTAAACCAGTGCTTCACAATAGAAGGCTTATCAGTTAACAGTGAGATTAGGCTACTGATAAGATTCAGAGAGGCGGCCCCAATTCGTGAATTGCGCTAATATTCGACACATTGCAATTATAAATCACAAAGTACTTTTGATCCGCAACAAAATGGTAAATTATCAATTCATCTTATTTCGTGTTAATCTGAAATTTAACCCCATCCAACACAACATATCACGAGAAGGGAGATGGTGATCGGTGGAGGAGGCGGGGAGGGTTCCAACGGAACAACAACGGAAATGAGCCGAGGAGCGGAGTCGTTTGTATTTTTTGGTTTTGAGACCACTTGTCTAGTTTCTTCCCGTTAGTAGGTTTGGTTGAGGTTGAGTGCTGGCGCCAGTGCTTCTGTTTGTATTTGGTTTACAACCTAATTTGATTCTTGAACGGATCTGGTCTTTTGGTACGAGATGTCTATGGCATACTCTTGTTGTATCCTGATGATTCAACCCTCAGTCTTTATCTTCTTTTCAAAAAAAAAATTCCTTTTTAATTTAATTTGTATTTGTTGATAAAAAAGAGGGTAGAGTCGTCGATCATCTCTGGAGGTTGTTGTGGTTGTGGTGGTAGAGGTTCTCAGGCTTCGACTGGTCGGGATAGGCAAAGGCGGAGGTGATCGTTATCCACCATAGCTTTTTTTTTATAGATGATGATTTTGTTTTATTAATCATTTTACCCCAAGACGGGGAAAAAAGAGGGGACCGCAAAAAGCTATCCCAAATAATCTTCAAAAGAGACTCTACCACAAACGGTGAGAGAATCTTGCTAAGAAAAACGAAGAAAGGGAACAAAAGTCAAATACAAAGAAATACTAGTCGATAGAAGGAGGAACATCGTCCTTAAACTCTATTTGCATCATAGTCCCTGTAGTGACAAAGTGTCTCCAAGCTTCATTTTTACGTTGAGCCTCGAGCTTCTGAGTTTCACTCATACAAAGTGAACGAGTCGACACTCGGAAAGGCTGATGACGTTTCTTTTTTCTTTTCCCTTTAACCTTCTGTATTATTTCTGGCTACCAAACTGGAAAGTCTTGATCGAAACTTGACAACGGGTTATGGGAGGAAGACGATAAAACCCGAGAGCCCGATTGGGGGGGGGGGGGGGGAGTTCTTCACCAAATCTGAACACGATGCAAGAGGGCGGACAAATGTTGCATGAGTGAGCCCAGTTCGCACGTGGTTTGGCGCATGCCTAATAACAATTGACCCAGCATTAGAAGACTCCAAAGGGATCTAGGGGAAAACCCAACTGGACCCCCAAAATCAGACCAACTCTCAAGAGGCTTCTATGGGCAGAAATGCCCAAGGAACTCGTCGTCGGCCAACCCTGAAACACCGGAGAGCCCGACCCACTTGGCCGGGAAGAACAGAAGCCCCAACGAAGAGAGGAGTGAAAGGAGAGGGACAGGAAGAACCAGCCGAGGAAAAGAAGGAGCGAGTGGCATACTAGAGAGCCCAAAGGGCGATGAAAACGCAATAGAGAAGAGCCTCTACCCGAGCGAGGCGAACCATCACCAAAACGATCCTCAGCGAGGAAGCGCGTCCCACGGCTGAAATTGGAAGTCCACGGCCGCAACAGAGAACTAAACCCCACCGCATCTTCACCGAATAAAAATAATCCCACCACCACCACAGAAGCAAAGCCGATCCGCGAGAATCCTCACCAGAAAATGATGAAACTCGTCCCACGCCAGATCTGGGAAGCTCCGCGCCGAAGATGAGGAAGAAGACCAAGCCTGATGCAACCGCTCGTACTCAATCATCTGTTACCTCCATAAAGATGATAACCCTTTTCCGGCCATCACCGAAAATAGGCCCAGGATGTGGGGGATCGACATTTCTGTCGAGTACAAGAGAGCTGAAGAGGGAGATCTGACCTCCACAGCTTAGAGCAACCGAACTCACTACAAACAGAGGCCGACTACCCAAACCCGAGTCGATCTACTCCGGAGACGGAGGGGATGGACCTCCCACAATAGTTCTTGGGGAGAGGCTACCAACAAAGGAAAAAGGGGTTGAGAAGCAGGAATGTGGAGACAGAAGACGGGAAAGGTTAAGAGGAAGAGGAAGAGAAGTGATCGCCAGCAACCTCCAAGGATGGAGATCGCTGGTGGCCAACGGGAGGAGAGGGAAACGACGGGTTGAAGAGGCGAGATTTAGGGTTTCTAGAAAGAAGGTGGAGCCTCTCTTTCTAGAACTCTCTTTTCTTGTTTTGCTCCTTGACTTGTTGCTCCATGATGTAGCCTCTTAATCGGCGGCGATCCCCCTGTCTCTAGCTCGACCGGCTCCGCTTCTACTAATTTGATTACTTACTAATAGTGGCGTGGGATCCATTGCTTTAAGGATTATTAGCCAAAGTTTAGTCGTAATAATTCATATGATTAGCATATGCAAGAGCCTAATCACACACGGTTTATAGATTTTTGGAGATATCACGTCAATTGCCCCGTCTCTTAAGGGGCAAAGAGAACCTTAAAACAATGATTTTTTTGAGTGTTTTGATTAAAATAAATAAAATTAATTGATTATTTTAACTTAAACCAAAAACATCTTTTTATGAACAAGGTAAGAGCTATGGAGAGAACTTTTCACTCGGTTGATTTTGGGTTTCTCATTGTCTTCGATATTTTCTTTCTTGGGTTCTGTCTCGTCCATCTATCGTCGTTCCATTTGTAGTAAATCTAATACCTGAAACCGAATAAAAAATTCACTACGAAAATCAATTGGATTCGGAGAAATGAACCAATGCGATTCAATTTCTAACGAACACCAATCTCTTGATTTCAAACCCTCAATCCCAGCGAAAATTACGGAACAATATGTAAAGTGCAAAAATAAACAGAGAACCCAATTTTACGTGGTTCGGCAATATGCCTACATCCACGGGACAACGACAAGCTCCTTATATTACTCAAAAAATAATCCGAGAACTTACAAATACAATTCCCTATTTCTTAATACCAAACGCATTAAACGATAATCCACAAAAAAAAAATCGATCCTTTGTTATCGTTAATTAAAACTCAAAAAATCAGCTCCTCATACCATATGTGTTGATCCCTTGGTTGAACCACAACAAATAATAAAGTAGTGAGAAAATAAGAATTTGTGCTTGTTCTTGATCTCTCGCCACTCAACCAAACAACTGAACAAGGAAGCACTAACACTTGATTTTGCTCTTGATATTAAACCCAAACATCATAAGCACCTCATGATCTCTCCATATCAAGATGAATCAGCCACCTTCTCCATATGTATTTTATTGCATTATAAAAACATATTTAGTATTATGCATATATGACGAGAAGATAGGGCTATTATTATGATCACCTCGATCTGACTCTAGTCCGAGATTTTAAATCCATCTCTTTTTTTTTTCTAATTGCATCCATCTCAAAATTTATTTTAATCTACAAAATATATAAAATCTTCTTTTTTGAGTAAATGTATAAATTCTCTATTAAATTTGAATCGTTTTATTATTCCAACCTTCATTTTCCCGTCAACTCACGACTTAATACATGATTCATGTTCGGTAGAATGTCAATTCGAGAACCATGCATGTTTACGATGGCAACATCTTCGAAATGAAGTGTTCATTTTGTAGATTCCTCCATGTGGACACTTGAATTTGGGTTTGAGTTCAAAAATAACTCATTTTATCATTGCATGGTAGTTTTTCCTTTATGACTTCACCAACCACTGGTTGTTTGTTTCTCAATTGATTCCATTTAGTTAATTAGTTCGATACAAATGCTAATCAATTACTTTCTAAATTGGTAACTTACTATCTCCTATATTCATTCTGGAAGGAAGTTGGTTTGTATGTCATATTCACATTAAATTAGCTTGATTTTTTTTTAATTAATATGGATGATTGACTTATAAGCAAACTATTATTTTCTCTATAAACTTAAAACTGTGCCCATATGGACAATTACAGCTTACCTATAAACTTTGTCGTTCATTTCACAAACGTGTATGTAACTTAACTCAATTCATTTAACTTTTAATTAAGAGCAAAGATAATGACATGGTATGAATTATTTATGTGACATTGAAAGACATGATGTGTATTGTAGTGTTGTATAGGATTGGGGAAACAAAATACAGAACATCTTGTATATATTAGTTCTCCAAGTATGTTTCTTTTTTTTTTGAAATAGTCCTCCAAGTATGTTAAATGTTTCAATTTCATCATTGAATTTGAAATCATTTCGTTTCAGTTACAAGTTTTTGAAAATATTTCTGATGTGATGACCTCCTTCAAGTTTAAGCATCGTTCTCCTCAACAAATGATATTAGAATCGGTTCTGGGAGCAACCCCAATGGGTGCAAATTCATCGATGTTATGTCGAGGTCGTCATATGACTCGACGCCGAAGAGCACTGTAGGAGTACGGTCCGATGTTGAAATCTAGATCGGATGCTGACGTCTAAGCGAGACGTCGACTTCGATGCTTCTTCCCCTGGATGTCGATGCCAAGTTCCTGTTGACAATGGATGGTTACCACATGTCCAAAAATATCAAAAATGATCATCGACACCAACGAACGCCCTGATTTTTTTATAAAAGTTTACCACCGGGCAAATGATTAAAAATCATGTTCCCCTATATATATATATAGTATAAACCAGAGAAGAAATCAAATATAAACTCTCTCTTAACCTAAAAACCATGTGAACTCATCCAAGTCATACATTTCATAAATGAATGAATGAGATGCAATTATGTTGTTGACTGAAAAAACACAACACTTTTTTGATAAGTTGTAGGGGCTTTTTAGTAAAACTATCATATATTTTTTACCAATTCACAAATTTAATCTTTACCGTTTCGTTTGAACTCCGATTGGCTTCAAACTTGTTCTGCGCCAATATTTTTATTTTTACAAAGGAAATCTATCAAGCTTAGTAATGAATATATTCCGAAGAACGAAAAAAAAAATCGGGCCTGATTTAAAAAAAATATATCTGAGTTATTTTTATCAACACTGAACACTAGTTTTGTCAACAATGAACCTTAGTTTTATCAATACGGAACACTAGTTTTATCACCTCGTTTTACCAAGACTAAACATGATTTTTATCACTTCATCACTTGTTTTTATATCACCTCATCACATGTATTTTTTCAACATTGAATACTAATTTTATCAACACTAAACACTAGGTTTATCACCACATTACACGTGTTTGATCACCTCATCACTTGTTTTCATCACTTTAGCACACATGTTTTATCACCCCAACATATGTTATTTTATCAACATTAAACACTAGTTATATCAACATCGAACACTAGTTTTATCACCCCGATATAAAACATTTATTAGTGAAGATTTATCAATACTCAACAATAGTTTTATCACCCTGATATAATTTTTTTCCGTGCTTCAAAATATATCTATCACTGTTCTTGATTGAAAGACCTTGAAAAAAATTAAAATATTGGTGCAAGTTTGAAGCTAATCAGAGTTGAAAAGAAGCGGGAACAATTAAATTAGTGAATTGGTTAAGAAAAAATGGACGCTTGTCCACGTGGCACCATGCTATTACAATTATACCCTTACTTGTGTGAGAAAATATGAAAGTGACGTGTATTTTAGGTGAGATTGAGGTGATGATGTGGCATCATGATGAATGTTGGATTTTAAGTGTGTGTGGCTAGGATGAGTTCTCACAGTTTTTAGGATAATAGTGGTTTCTAGCCGATTTATCCTCGTATAAGCCATTCTATCTTCTATCTCTTCAACCTTTTATCCAACAATTTTCTCTCTCAATCTCTTATCTCATACTCGTCCAAATAACAATGTCGAGCAAAGTGTGAGAGAATTATCACGAGACAATGTTGATTAACGACCAATGTAAACAATTTTGGACAATTTATGGATGCATCATGGGATCAATCTCAAACTTAACAAGTCTCATATTCACATCCTTAGAGTAGTTCAATTCATGCTCTGCACAGTCCACCTCTGTTAGTCCTAGTGCATCCGCATCACCTAAAAGACATCTGTGTCGAGATGGTTCCTGAAAGAAAATATGTCGTTAGTGTTGGGTCTCGATGGAGGGTATGAACACATACTTGCAGCGGAAATAACTCGAGACCATGTCATAGAACACTACCAAATATTAGATACACAAGAGAATAAACAATATGGATGTTTCCTTACCAACTAGTTCAAGAAAAGGAAGAGAACACCAAAGAAACGATGATCGGTTTGAGTCTCCAAGACGCCTACGTATCCAATTGGAATCAAAGCCACGTAGTTCTTCTTTAGATGACTCAAGAACACAACAAGAGGGAGGAAAAGTGCCAAACTCGAAATTGTAGTGTGAGAGGGAGAGAAGTTGTGTTTCTATTCTTGTCTTGTGATTTGTTGTAGGAAAAAGATGACTTAAACCATCAACAACCATCAAGGACAAGTAAGGTGTGAAGCATGGTGTGAAGTAAGACAAGTATGGTGCTAAGTATGGCAAGACAAGATGGGTTAGGTGGTGAATCACCAACACCTTAATCCTTGTCTTGCTTACTTAGTACTAATTAATCAAGACTTGATTAATTAGTTCCATGGGCCTTGGTTGCATGGGCCTTTCATGTGCCTCTTGGAACATGGCCCATGACCATTCCCAACGAGGTCCCGTGACGTGCTCATCGCCTCCAAGCCTTCCATACCGGAAATGTCCAACATTATCCAACGCGATCAATCCCAAGACTCCAAGCCTTGTCTTGATCCGTAATGTCATATTCACTTACGGGCACATGACCCAAAACCCAGTTTTGGTCATGTCCCGAGACAACTCTCTTTTGCCCATTCTCCATAAATGTGTCAATGAGTTTCATCCTTCGGTGTGACCCTTAGGTCTATGCATGTCGATAGATCAACGTAATATCCCATTTTACTTGATCCTATATAAGTGGCAACTAACGAGACTTTAGTATTGCCTGACACTACATAGCGAATCGAACCAATCGATTCTAACCTTTCCGTCGTCCCTGTCATTATCATTTTATCTCTGATATCCTGATTGAGATAAGGCATAGAGTCGTCATCCTTATTATTCTCAATCACTGTTCCTTGATATGTGAGATGACTGAATATATGATACCTAGTATCATGTGCATGACCATGCTATTCTTTCAGTCACTCTTGATCAAGCGGCCGAGAACCGATATCTTTCCCATACCTCAGTATGAGGGATAAATCCCTTAGCCGTCTTTCGTGTCACTCATGCAACCCGTCCCCAAGCCAATCCTGGCCGTTATGGAAGCCCTGTTACGGACAACGTTAGGCTCAGGTCAAACTTAGTTGTTGACTGCATAGTGATCACAAAGACTCCTTGGTCTAAGGATACATGACAAGCTACGACATTGAATATGTTCATGACTCAATCTATGGCACATATTCAGGGCGGGTCGTCCAATATCATGTCCCACATGATATCTATGATCAGACTCCGGAATCCCATTCCAATGACTAACAGAACGTAAGCCATGAAGAGCCATCTTTCATACTAGTCGCTTCTAGTGAAGCTTTATTGACTAGGGACCCATCGAGTGTGATCCATCTCGATCTATGGTTCTATTCGCATGGTGGGCATAGATCAGAAATCACATCGATATACTACTCCAACACATAAGTAATATAAAGTCGCTTTAATCTTATTGCTAATGATGATATATACATTTGGACATTTATGATTGAACTACGGGCACTAAGACTAACAATTAGTTACTTATTGGCTTCATCATTCGTAAAACTCGGTCATGGAGAACAACGAGACAACTAAAACATTTTGAGAGGCTATTGAGAAGGAGTACAACTCAAACCCAAGCTTCAAACACAACGACTATAAACAACTGAAGGGCCATTGCAGAGTTAACCCGAGGGTGTAAAGATATAATTGTTATTTTATGCAATCCGAAAGGGGACACTAGTGGACAGTTCAACGACCAGCGCTACAAGAAGACCATGAAGTTGTACAAGTGGTACAAAAAAAAACTAAAAACCTTCACCTATCAACATTGGTGGGAGGTGGTCCGATATGAGCGAAAATGAACCGAACGAAGTCATTCAAGAAGACAAGCGAATCGGGTTTGGATGAAATTGGTACGGAAAACTTGCCCTTAATGTCACGCCCCTAATCCGGTTTTGACCGAATTCAAGACGTGAACTAAAAAAATAATAAATTTAAAGGAAAGTAAAGCCAACACAGTCTTAAATAATAGTTTAAAACTTTAAACAACGTCACGAGTCACAACTCGGTAAACACAGTGGTAAAATAATTCAACAATTAAAGGTACGTCTCTAGACACTAGCCCGAATCCCCGTCAACTCCCTAGCTCCGAGAATCCTGCTAGTACAATTCCCGTTCGACACCCGAAACACAACAAAGTAAGGGGGGTGAGCTTACGCTCAGTAGGAAAAGTAGTTAAGGTTCCGAACAAGCGGTTCATCCTCACGGGTAACCGTCCAATTAGGGCATACTAGTAAAGCACAACTCTTAGAAACAAAATAAACGATTACTCCAAGACGGCACTTGGCCTTCACTCAAGCACAACCCGCAAAACCACTCACCACGAACCGAACTCATACCACTTTCTACAATCAACTCTTGACACCCATCAACTAACAATTCTCAACGAACAACGCCACGGCTATCTCACAACCGATCACACTTGCCAACTCGCACGACAACACCGGATCAGGTAAAACAGTACCCCGGGCCACCAAACACTCTCACAAGAACCTAGTCACACTTAACCCAATGCACAGAGCCAGACAACACGCACGACACACACAGCAGACAACGCACAAAGCCCAATAACACGCACAACACACACAGCAGACCCACCCTAAACATAGTATAACCATTTCCAACGTCTCCGGCTATCACAGCCCGTCCACTTATGTCACACTGGAACACGAAGCCTCGGTCCCGACACCCGGTTACCGATCACTTTCACCAAGTCATAAACATACTTAGAAAGAAATGCACAAAGCCAAACAGCAAGAAAAGAGCACACAACGAAATACACACAGAGGTCGTACAACAGTTCCAACGTCATTGAATGCACTAAGTCATTTGCACTGAGCCCCTTGTATCGTACTGGACCACACAGCATCAGTCCCGATATCTTCCTCTCACTGAGACTGAGGGTAACATCCTCGACCGGAAATCCCTCAGTCCGATGTCTTCCCGTCACACAGACTCGGGGCCATACTCTTCCCGTCACACAGACTCGGGCAATACTCTTCCCCTCACTGAGACTGGGGGTAACATCCTCGACCGGAAATCCCTCAGTCCGATGTCTTCCTCCTCACACAAACAAAGGGTAATCCCGTCACATAGACTCGGGGCATCTCTCACCACACGTACAGGACCGGCACACACCTCGGTCGAACCTAGTCCCGGACTACGGGTCATCGGGTACTGATCACACCATCCTTGGCCTCATTACACTTCACCAGAACTATCCCTCGATATAAGTCCACTCCGGCTACGCCGTCTCTTGGAACACCCACACAAGATATGACACACAACACAATTCACTGATGGTCTCGGTGTACCAACCGAACCATCTCAACATAGCACACAACCTGTCTATCACTCACCCGGTCATATCACAATCAAAGGTTCACATTATCAAACACGACACACTTGCCCACACAGTCACATCATGCAACACCGAGTAAAATCTCATTAGACTCTTAATCACACTCATAACCGTCATGTACTTACCATCACTTACCGACCTCACACTCAGCGTGGTAACCCCACCGGCTTAACCGGTATCAAATCCCCAACCATCCCACAGTTCAACATATCGAATAAACAGGAAATAACCACACATGTCATCAACATGCATCACTAGTTCAATTATGCTCTTTTTCATGTTCGTTATTTATTATCCGTTCAACAACACAAGGCACACCAGCAGGCACACTCAACAAACAATCCTACAGGCACGACATGACCCGAATCTACCAGCACGACAATTCCCAAGACATGAATTGTAAATATTCACAGTTTATACGTCTACTCTAGTTGTTCGCCTCCTACATGCCAAACTATGATCTTTCCAGTTTTATTATTAACCCTAATCATGCACACTAGTAACTTTCTGTAATTAAAGCGGTATCCGCTACTTTCCCTACCTCAAGATGATAACACATCAGCGTCTCCTAGCTGCTGACGACCGGGCCAACGCCGTCTTCTAGGGCGAAGTCCACGTCTGAGTTTAACTCTGGTCTTCTCGGGCGAAGCCCAAGCCGAGCGGAGAAACACCGGCGACGCGTCAGTTCTCTCACGGGAAGCTCTGAATGAGCTCTGAAGGGGAGGAGAAGAGGGAGAAGAGTGCGAGGCGAGGATAGGTGAGGGTGGGGATGAAGCTGCCGGAGAAGGTGGTCGGAAACAGAGAAGGGACGTTGCCGGAGGAGGAGGTCGAGAATCGCAGACAAGGGAGACGCGGAGGGAAGCGATGAACAGTACTCGGCACACTTAGGGTTTGGGGTTTAAATAGGCGTTGGACAGACCCAAACCTGCTACTGGGTCGGGCTCTCACGTCTGGGCCAGCGTGAAGCGTAACTCGGCCCTGAGTTGGCCCAAATCCAACTCGGTCCAGCGATTCAGTTTGCAAAACAATACCCTTTTAAAAAGGCGGGCTTTACACTTAACATCATCATCAACAGGTCAAGGTTCCAGCCCGAGTCCCTTTGAAAGAGATAAATCCCCACCTCTACAAATGCATCTAAGATAGAGAAAACAAAGAACAAAAATATTAGATTGGTTATAAATGAGAGTAAGTAAACGCCTAACTGAGTGTGTTGGAGGATATAGAAACGTCTAAATGACTTCAGAATCGATGGCGGTCCATCGTAACCAATAAGAACGACTCCTAACTCACATCACTTAAGTTTAGTTGGTATTACCTATTTATCTAAAGGAGTATTTTATATAATTTCGTTTATATATTCTTTTGACACGACCACAAGTTCTAGATGGGTAAGTCTATGTTTTATAAACCTAATTTATTTTACCATGAAGCAACAGGTAGTACAACAAAACCCAACAAGAGGTCACAAAAACTAAGAGTAGGAAAAGGGGAAATACCCAATCCAAGACCTAAGGAAACCTCCACAGCTACGACGGAGCAAGTCTCCCTTCGAAGGAACTAGCCAGCCAGCAAGCTCCCTTCGAAAATATTTACGAGAAACTCAAGGAAAAGTGGGAGATTGTTAGGTGTTGAATGTGAGTTTCAGCCCACGTCAAATAAATATAAAGTTTTAAAAAACTATATACATTTTCGACTGTAACACATTACACATAGTAATGTTGGGTGAGAGTGATATCCAATACATTTTTTTTCCAAGCGACGTCTATACATATCATCAGGATGCATATATATATCAGGAAAATTTCTTGCTGCTCTTCCGGACGAGTACTGAATCAACAATTTTGAAGTGAAAATTGTGAAAAATAAAAATGTATCCTGAATATTAAGGGGACCCCTCAGAATAGCTGGCCACAGACAGCAAGGATGAAGCTTGTGAAAGGTAATAGGTTAGGTTCAAAGAACATGAAGATAATCACAATGAACCATTCTGAATCTATTATCATAATCCCCTTTTAATAATGGTTCTATATTGTTTATAAGAGTGGACATTTCCAATCATTGAGGCTTACCAAAGGAAAATAAAGTTTTAAAGATATTGTCCTGATTTGGGTATAAACTCTACCTCTAGTTTGCATTTCATAAGCTAATTTAAAATTGAAATATTCTCCTCAGATAAATTTCTGATAATTTATAGCCTTCCAATCCAAACAAAAGCAGTCAATTTAATCACTTTTAACGAACTGTTAATTTGAAGATGACAATACTAATTAACATGTAGGAGGCATACTATATTACAATCTGCACTACTACTATTGCTATCACTCTCCTGATGGTGACTCCAATTTTTATTTTCCTCCCCAGACTTTCTCCTTATTAATAATTCAACACCCCCATCACAGATGCTGTTTCATTTTCCCACACTTCCATCAATTTTCTCTCTCTCTTTCTCGGCACACAAACACCATTTCTTGGGAGTCCACAGTTTCCATTCCTAGGACTGATGCTTATGTCTGACGAATCCGAAAAGGCGCTATTATAGACTAGGCTTGTGATCTTTATTTACCTTAAATGGGGAGGCATTCTTGCTGCTACAGACAGAAGCTGAGGAAAGGGCTGTGGTCTCCCGAAGAAGATGAGAAGCTTCTCAATTACATCACCAAGCACGGCCATGGCTGCTGGAGCTCTGTCCCTAAGCTCGCGGGTCTTTACTAATCACATGTACACTCTCCTAAGTCCTACCTTGTACCTTGTCTGATTGACCTGTTTTGTGGATGTTTCAGGGTTGCAGAGGTGTGGCAAGAGTTGCAGGCTGAGGTGGATCAATTACTTGAGGCCTGATTTGAAGAGAGGAACATTCTCTCCCCAGGAAGAGGACCTTATCATTGAACTGCATGCAGCACTAGGCAACAGGTTCTTGTTTTTTTTCTGTCACTTTCTCGGGAAAACTTTTCATTATTTTCTGATATAAATTGAACTTGTATGATCATGATCAGGTGGTCTCAAATTGCAGCACAGCTACCTGGAAGAACAGACAATGAGATCAAAAACTTGTGGAACTCATGCATAAAGAAGAAACTGGTGCTCAAAGGCATCGACCCCAATACACACAAGCCACTTTCAGGGGCCAAGAGTGCACAAGATAAGTCCAATTTCAATACAGAGAGTCCAACTTCACAAGAGGCAAAGCCAAGACAATTATTTGCAGATTGCTACCCAAAGATGAACACTAAAGAGCTGTTTCCTGAAAGCTTTGTGCAATCTGAAGACAGTCCCAACACTAGTAGCATCAGCCCTTCAGCAGAGCCTGCAGGTTACTTCTCCTTCCAGCAATTGAGTTACGCGCCCGGTTCCACATTCTCATTAGACCCCAATCCTGCATTATGGTTCAACCATAACTGCAGGCCTCAAGAGCTCGATGAAGTTTCGGGCTCGATTCTAGCCTCTCAAGTGGGCTACAAGCCTCAAACCAGCCTTGCCCCGGATGGTCAGTACTGGGAAGCACTTAGTTCTGGAAACAGCAAGGGCATTGAATTGCAGACCACAAGGCCTCTTTTGGAGGGCAACACCTTCTCTTGGGGTTTGACAAACTGTGGATCATCAGAGAAGCAGGATCAGGATAATCAGTTTCACCATTCGACCGATCATGAATTGGGAGATGTCAGATGGTCAGAGTACATCAACAGTTCATACTTGGTTCCTGGCTCAGCAGCACAGAATCAAACACACCAACCAAAATATAGTAACATTAAGTCAGAAACACAGTTCACAACCGAAAAGCCAAGTACCAATTGGCATCAGCAGCAACAATTGTTTCAAGCTTCGGATATCGAACAGTACTAAAGATTTTATTACATTACAAGTGTTTGATAAGATATGTGAAAGAGAGCATATTCATGTTATAACTCTTTTGCTTCTTGAATGGCATAAACAAGGAATAATGAGTTTTTCGATGTTTCAGCGTGCTTTGATCATACGGATTTGTAAGCTTTTCGTTTACATAAACGTGTTCTGTTTGATTCTTTCTTTTCCTCTGTTATTGAAACATGAGGACATAACATTGCTAAGCTTCACTTGTTAGGAGGAGATGGAGATGAGACTTGTTTGGCCCTTCCACTGAGCAAAAGCCAAGCAAGATGTCAAAGGACTGGAACTGTTCCATTGACATCCTTAGACTTGTTTATGTCAAATTTTATTTGAAGATGTAATATTATACTGGGTTTGTAGACCCACATGGTTTGAATACATGCTTATTTATATGAACAAGGAAATGATAACATATAAGTATGGATGTAAGCATCTTTGCAAGTATGTTAAGACCATGTGAACTGAATCATTATGGGACCTACCTCTTGATCTTGATCTCTGTCTATCTTCCCAACAATGGTGAACAACAAAACATAAGCCAATAGAAAAGGAAGGGTTGACTTGAAAACTTGAATTATTACTCAAGGGATTGGGTTTGGGTTTGAGATCCTTTTTACTGCACAATGGACTCAAACAAGGACAGGGGTATTTATGTCATTTCCAGAGGTGAGTTCGTATAGGGTTTTAAGCGTTTTGTATGAGAAAACTACCGATACCTACTCAAAACCATGCCCATTTAACTGATGTTTACCTGAAGTTTAAAGTTAACTGATGCCTGAAGCCCCCCGCCGCTATTATGTATAACGCACCATCGCAATTACGAGAATCCCTCGAGATCCGTGCCAGAACAGAACCAGGATCCATCTTGACCCGTTTAAAAGCCCCAGATTGGTCGACCCGCGGAGATCTACCCCGGTCCGTACCCATACCACCCTGACCCGGACCTCCAGATCTGAGATCGTCGACCCACTTCCCAGCCGAGCCCGACCCATCCCACGTCCTTTCCTTTGTTAATTTCATTCGCTTATCAGAGCATTTTTATCTACTTCTTCATGTTTTGTCCTTCATTTTCTTTATTCACACTTTTCCGACAACCGGCCACCATTTACTTCCTGGTGTTTACCTGGTTAGTGTAAGGTAAACCTTAAAATAACAATAGTTGGGGTTTCAGATTTTAAGGGATATGGGAGAATTGAGTGAGAGATTCTCTAATATAGAAGGGTATTTATGTCATTTCAAAGGTAAATGAATAGGGTTTGAGCAAAGGAGAGGTTTTATGTGTTCAGCACGGAGCACCGGATTCATGAAGCTCTGAAACTATCGAACTAGGGCTGTGGCGGTTCCGAAATCAAGCTGAGGGAGATTCCAAGGAAGTCTCGGTGAGTTTATCTTCATTATGATTCATTTTCTCTGTTTAAGTTCAAGATCTGCATTTCTCCAAAATAGGCTTCTTAGGAGGATCCAACCCTTTTGCTGCCATCAAAACCAGTCATTTGTTAGCAATTTCAATGTTTTTAGATCATTCGCATCAAATGGTTTATCAAACTCTGATGAGCAAGATGATTCGCTTGTTTCCACTGTCTCTTACCTGGTGAAATCATGTGGCCTGTCTACTGAAAATGCAATCACAGTTTGCAAGTCTAACAAACTTGGTCTTATGAACCCAGAAAAAGCAGACTCTGTACTCAGGTTTTTCAGGGACCATGGATTCACAGATGCCCACATTACCAGATTTGTTAGACAATGTGCTGAATTGCTTCGAGCTGATCTAGACAAGAACCTTAAACCAAAGTTTGAGTTTTTCTATTCTAAGGGGATTTCAAGATTAGAGCTTCCAATCATTTTAGCTTCAAACCCGACTTTATTGCGAAGGAGTCTTAAGAATAACCTCATTCCCTCTTTTAATTTCCTCAAGAGTGTAAGCTGCCTTGCTGATCACAAGGTTATAATGGCTTTGAGGCACTGCAAATGGAGTTCGTGTACAAAAGCCTCAAATTCTTCCATGCAAGACAATCTTGTTCCGAACCTAGCACTTCTGAGCAGACTTGGAGTGCCTCCGGCTTCCGTTTCTCTGTTGCTGACCTGCTTTCTAGTTACAGCTTGCTGTAAACCCACAAAATTTGGTGAGCTTGTTCATAAAGTGAAGGAAATGGGGTTCAGCCACGATCAAACATCGTTCATTGCAGCACTCCGTGTGGTTTCCACAGTGAAAGAGCCGAGGTGGGAGTCCAAAATTAAGATTTATGGGAGGTATGGTTGGGGTAGAGAGGATGTGCTATCTGCATTCACGAGAAGGCCATGGCTGATGCTTGCATCGGAGAAGAAGATTGAGATGGTGCTTGACTTTGTTATTAACAAGATGGGTTGGTCTACACAAGATATTGATACGTATCCAGACGTTCTCACTCTTAGTTTTGAAAAGAGGATCATCCCCAGATGCTATGTTGCTTATGTTCTGTCATCAAAGGGTATAATCAAGAAACATGTAAAGTTAAGTGCTTTATTCAGTCCTACAGATAAGGATTTTCTTCAAAAGTTTGTGACCAAATATGGGGAAGATGTTCCTGAGTTATTGGATGTGTATCAAGGGAAGATTAATCCTCTGGAAGCAACAGTTTAGGCATTTCAAGGTCAGTTCAAACAAAGATTAGTAACCTCAGCATACAAACTTTAGTCATTTTCTGCATTGTTTCACGAGCTTAGTTATTTTTGTTTGTTTTGGAACTCTTGACTGTGACTGTGCTGAAGGTTTTGTTTAAGTGACTAATTTTTTTTTTCCCTATGGATTTTACTGCAGTTAGGTTTATAATGCTTATCTCCATGGGTTTTACAGTAGCTAGGATTATGGTGCTCTTGTCAGTATCTTATCTCTAAACAGGAACGATTGAAGCCTTACTGAGAATGACACAGTTGCCATCTTATTTTCCACTTTGATCCTAACATCCTGCAATCCCAGTATAATGTGAACACGAGCCGTTCTTTTTTTGCTCCATCCCTTTCTCTTTGGTAGCAACATGTGTACCCTCTTCCACTACCAACATCTCACAACCAATAATGCAATAGTTGAGCTTAAAGCACAATGCTCCCAGACCAGTGAAACCACTATTTGCTGCACCAAATCCTTAACTTACAACCAGAGCCCTTTATAATCTTGTTGGGTAATATCTCATCCATAATCGCCTATTACCCAAACCTCAATTTCACAATCACCATATCATCCTCCTGATCATTCTTTTCCGTACCAATACCAATTAACCAGCGAAGAATCCCAAAGTTTCTGTTGGGTCTTTCGCTTCACACAAGGTCAGAGTCATCTCCATTTCGGACCTAAGAACAACACACCAACAAAAGACCCCTAATTCAGCTATTACTCTTCTATTCATCCCTTTCTCCCTCTCTATCTACACTAAGGAAGACGTTGAATTGATACACACACCCAACAAAACGTTGTAGCATGATAAATTGCACTTGAGGTAAAACGTTATTGTTTCCTTTCTCAGCTTCTATTTACAAACTCATTCTTGATAGCTTTGCTTCGTGAGTTTCGCAGTGGCTAAGGTTATAAGGCTTTGCTGCCAGTTTCGCATCAACTAAGGTTTAGTGTTATGCAATTTGGATTATGCAGTGGTTACGGTTTTGGTCCTCTACTTCATGGGTCTCTCTATGCTAAGGATTATGTTGCTTTGCTCCATTAGTTTCGTGCCAATAAGGTTATGATGCACTAGTCAGTGGGTTTGTGTTTGCAAAGGAAAAGGCGAGAATCGAGAATCTGAGAGGTCACCAACTATTAGATGAGGTTAGCATATCAACCTCGTCAAGAACCATGACCATGTGTGTGTGAAATGGGTGGGATAAAGGAAGTACCCCTCATTCGCCAATGGTAAGAATTTTCTTTGGTTTACTTCTCAGTAATTTGTTCGTATTTGGATTACAAAAACATTACAAGACCAATCCAGCAAGAATTCTATTCAGTCATACTCATGAATTCTTTGTTCAACACTAAAGAAAGTTTCGTGTTTGGTCTTTGTCATTTTAAGAAAGGAATGTCATTATTAGGAATAATGCTTATGGTTATGGATAACAATTTTTTCATGGTATGATTCAGTCATATTTTTTTTTTGGGTAAATTACATTTATCTATCCCAACCTATACACGTTTAATGGATACTTACCCTAAATTTATTTCGTAACGAATATATATCCCGGACTACTTATTTTGTAACAACATCCATTTCTCCGTTAATCGTTTTTTTGTAAAATGACGAAAATACCCTTGATTAATACTAAACATTACACAAATTTAACCTTACTCCCAAACCCCTATACCCATTAATAAAGATAACTAAAAATCACAAAAAAAGTATCTCTTTTAAATCAATTTTTAAATATTCTTTTCAAGTATTTTTTTTTGAGAGAAATGACAATATTATTAAATAGATAATAGGATATTGGGTCTCTCGAACGACAGAACCCTTACACTTTCATAACAGAAAGAAACAGAAACCGAAACATAAATACTGAGAAGTAAATGGTGCTCATATGCATAGAGGCGGTCGGGGGGTGAACTGTTGTAGCATCCGAAAATACCTATACAGTATACGCCAACCAAAACGTACTGGTCGAGCAGACCAGGTGATAACTGAACGATGGTGGACCGATGACATCCTCGGTAAGTCAACGTGCGTCGTCCTCCCTTAAATGATAGTAGTAGGGCTCCTGAACGCGGGATTGCTGACTCCGAAGTGGTAGGGAAGCATCTTCTCGACTGTTGGCAGAACCATTGCCGCCAAACTGCCAGAAATGGTAAACAGTCGATCAAACCCTTCCTGGGGTTCCAGGTACTCATTCCTGGAGGCGGGGGTGCTTATAGCCCCCCGCCACTGCATGTGATGACCCCTCGGACTCCTCCGAGGGCTCCTCCTTCGCATCCGCCATCAAGCCCAGGCCCGTACCAGCAGCACCCGAAACCCTAGGCTGCATTGCTTCTGGTTGTAGAACCGTCGGCGCCATGCCCTTTTTGATACGCCACGTCGCCGCCTCCGGGGACTCCGATTCCGTGTCAACCGTAGCCGACGAGATCACAATCGGGATGAGGGCCGCCCCATCCCGGAGCGACTCCTCAGACACCACCTCCGCGCGCAGCGTCTCCCCCTCCGCCATGGCCGGACGACGACGAAGCTTCAGTCGGGGGCCCACGGCCTGCACGCGACGAGGTCGTCGTCCCACCTCCCGGCCGTGCACTATCGGTGCCACCGCCGAGAACGTCAGCCCCTCCGCCGACCTGCATGGAGACCAGTCCGTCGGGGAGGATAACGCCGGCGATGCTACCGGCCTCTCCGTCTCCTCCAGCCACTCCTGGTCCTCCTCGCTCCTCGCAACCACCGCCGACCCAATCTCCGATCGTCCCAAGTGGTTGCCCTGCAAAAACCGATCCCCATCATCGATGGTTCGCAGCGGCCCCAGACTGCCCGGTTGCCGTGCCTCTCCTCTCACCCCACTCCCTGGATCACCAGCCGAGGGGGACACCGACCTCTCCATGGATGAAGACGAGTTCATGATCGCTTCGGCCGAGAAGTCGCAAAATCGCAAAGCCCTAATCATGCCCCAGCAAGGCTGTGGCGAAGGCTGCGTCTTTCTCAAGTACTTATTGAATACACTTCAAATTAATATTATAAAAAATAATATATTTACAAATTTATGAAGCCTATTGTTAAATTAATTTTAAAATCTTTTTTTCTTTTTATTTTGAAATATTTTTTTATTTTATAAAATTTGAGTTAGATTCTTTTTAAATTTGAAATTTTCTTGTGTTCTTGTTTTACAATTACTTTAATTTAAAATTATCTTATAATTTTTTATTTTATATAAAAATAAAATAGTATTTTTTTCTTCAAAATAAGTATAGGGTTTACGCAACAGAGAGGCTTCATGTGTTCAGCACTATGCCAGAAGCACCGACCCACTAGGCTGTGGTTGTGGCTGTTTCAAAATCAAACTGAGGGAGATTCAAGGAAATCTCGGTGAGTCTATCTTCATTATGATTCATTTTCTCTGTTCAAGTTCAAGATCTGCGTTTCTCCAAAGTAGGGTTCTTAGGAGTACCCAACTCTTTGAGCTGCGATTCGATTTTGTTCAACTTTGCTGCCATCAGACTCATCCACTTATTAGTAATTTCAGCGTTGTTAGATCATTCGCGTCAAAGGGTTTATCAAACTCTGATGAACTACAAGATTCGCTTAGTTCCAGTGCCTCTTACCTGGTGAAATCATGTGGTCTGTCTACAGAAAATGCAATTAGTGTTCGCAAGTATAATAAACTTGATCTTAAGAACCCAGAAAAAGCGGATTCAGTACTAAGGTTTTTCAGGGACCATGGATTCACAGATGCCCACATTACCAGGTTTGCTAGAAAATGTTCCCAATTGCTTCGAGCTGATCCAGACAAGAACCTTAAACCAAAGTTTGAGTTTTTCTATTCTAAGGGGATTTCAAGATCAGAGCTTCCAATCATTTTAGCTTCAAACCCGACTTTATTGCGAAGGAGTCTTGAGAATAACCTCATTCCTTCGTTTAATTTCCTCAAGAGTGTCAGTTGCCTTGATGATCACAAGGTTATAATGGCTTTGAGACACTGGAAAAGGAGTTCGGGTACAAAAGCCTCAAATTCTTCTATGCAAGACAATCTTGTTCCGAACCTAGCACTTCTGAGGGGACTTGGAGTGCCTCAGGCTTCCATTTCCATGTTGCTGACTTGCTATCTAGTTACAACTTGCTGTGAACCCACTGAATTTGGCGAGCTTGTTCATAAAGTGAAGGAAATGGGGTTCAGCCCCGATCGAACATCGTTCGTTGCAGCACTCCATGTGGTTTCCACGGTGACAGAGCCTAGATGGGAGTCTAAAATTGAGGTTTATAGGAGGTATGGTTTGCCTAGGGAGGATGTGCTTTCTGCATTTAGGAAATGTCCTTGGTTCATGCTTGCATCGGAGAAGAAGATTGAGATGGTGCTTGACTTTGTTATTAACAAGATGGGTTGGTCTACACAGGATATTGCTACATGTCCAACCATTCTCTCTCTTAGTTTGGAAAAGAGGATCATCCCCAGATGCTACGTTTGTTATGTTCTGTCATCAAAGGGTATAATCAAGAAAGATGTAAAGTTAAGTACTTTATTTCTGCATACAGAAAAGGATTTTCTTCAAAAGTTTGTGACCAAATATGGGGAAGATGTTCCTGAGTTATTGGATGTGTATCAAGGGAAGATTAATCCTCTGGAAGCAACAGTTTAGACATTTCAAGGTCAGTTCAAACTAAGATTAGTAACCTCAGCATACAAAAGTTTAGGCATTTTCTACATTATTTCATGAGCTTAGTGATTTTTGTTTGTTTTGGAGTATGGTATATCTTTAAGCTATAAAGGTTGATGGGAACTGTGACTGTACTGAAGGTTTTGTTTGAGTGACTAAACTTGTAGTTATTTGATTCCTAACAGGCTATTCAATTATTGAAACAAAAACTTGTAGTTATTTGACATGCTTTTTAGGTGATCGTAGTTGTGCAAAATTTGCCTACCTTTACAGTGATAATAGAGACAGTGATTGCACTAAACCCTTAAAAGGTTAATCGATTATGGATGTCCAACGAATATGGGTGTGCATTCTGTTATCAGTTCGATTGGTAATGATTTTCTTTGAGCTATCAAGATATTAAATTAGCTAACGTATTAAATTGTTCCATTATAGTTAATAGTCAATCAAATCATATTCATATAATTAGACGGTTGAAATCCATTGTCTCTATTGTTAGATAGCGAGGCAAGCGAAGTTTTTTTTTGATCAGCAAGTTTTTTTTTATAAAAGAGACAAGTTTTCAAACTGAAAACAAGCCCAAGGGCGAACCCTCAAATCACAAACAAGGAGTATGTCGAAACACCTCAACCAGTACAAACAACCCATTACAGGGTACAAACCAGGGCTTAATCCCTAAATTTAACAAACATGAAGTGAACCAAACTAAAGGAACCTGAAGCCAACAAGGGCTTAACCATACAAACCCCAGAAAACAGAACCTAACAGCCAGTAAGGGCAAAGGTAACACTAAACCAAACACTCAAAAACGGGTCTAAACACACCCGGAATTTACTAACTTGAAGACCAGTAGAAAACCTCAACGGAAGCTCAGGTCCGGCAGAAAATCAGCAACCAAACCCTCACCAAAGAAACCACCAGCAGAGCAAAACACCTTCAGAAATCACAAAAACATAACCACCTATCCCTAACTCCAATCTGTACTCAACTCCAAACAGGGCACCGCGCCATAACACCTCACGGCGGCCAACACCTATAACCGTGAGGCCCCAACCAACAAATGTGATTGGGGGGAGGAGAAGTACAGATCGAGGGGAAGGGAGAAAGTGGGGTACCTGAATCTGCAAAGATGAAGGGGAGATCCAGCCACGAGGGTCCAAGAGCCGCTACACGAGGAGAACCGCAACCATCAATCCCTGGAGTTGAAAAGTCGACCCACTCCAATTCTTCCTCGACATGTTCTGGGGCTAGAAGAAAAGGCGAGTTGCTGAATCCCAAGGCCCAAACTGGTCAGCAACATAACGGACGAAGGACAGATCCGCACCAATCTTCTACCCAGGCGAGTGAAGAAAGACGTCTCACTCAAAGTCCACGCGACCCCGCTGAGGAGAGGAGAAGAATCGCCAAAATCACTGCTCCGCTAGTCCCTTCTTCTTCAACAATCGGTGACCAGCAACCCAAACCCCAACGAATGTCGTCTTGAAGAGCCAACTGGGGCCAACACCTCCAGAGGCGAGAGTGAAGCAGATCTGAGACCAGAGGTCCAGATCTGCGCGCGTCGATAAAGAAACAGACAGTGTAGCACCCTCCGCCCCTCACCGGAGCGCCTCTCGCAACTCCTCAGTACGACAGTCCACCGAAGATCCAGGAAAGGCCAGATATGAGACTTGAGGAACTAAACTGGAAGAAGAAAAGCCAAAACGAGAGGACCGGAGCAAAGTCGAAGAAGGATAAACTTCGCCAAGTAAAAGATTGGTAGCCAAAACCAGATCTACGATGTTCCTCATCGGAATCGAAAGAGGAACAAGTAGATCTGGTTATAAACGTCGTCGGAGACGAAGAAGAGCGGCTGTAAACGGGGGGAGAAAAGGAAGCAAAAGGAAGAGAAGCAAAATACGAAAGGGGGAAAGCCACCTGCGTCGTCCCTAGTTCCAAAGGAGACCAGTTCGGGCGCCGGCGACATCGGAAAGCACGGCTAGGGTTGGGTTTTAGAGGGAGGGCAGAGCGAGACGTGTTTTAGAAAGAGGGTGTGGTTGTGGAGCGAAGTTTAGAACACCAATTCGACCATTTGGGGCGTGGAATACCAAGTCAGCGGGGAATTTGGTTGGGCCACCCCGCCTTGCTGGACGCCGGTGCTGATAGTTTTAAAAAATCCTTTCTTGATTGTTTCTTCTCTAGAAATCACAACGAGGAATTTTTTTCTAATTTTCCACAGAACCTAAAAACTGCCAACATACACATATGCTAGGTTTCTGTTTCAGAATAGTGTACTAAACAAAATGGTCCTTTTTAAATTTTAATTCTATGGAAGTAAAAAGAAATAATATTGTGGAAGAAATATCTGATTTTGTTATTAGTGTTCAAAATATTTTTGAATGAAATTCAAGTCTGCCAGAATTTCGTGTTATCCGAATTATTGGGATATAAAGTCCAATCGATCCCTCTTTTCTTTTTCGGTTTCATCTCTATTTGTTCATTTTGGAGATGTTGGTGGGGATCGGGGCTGAGATGGGCACGAGTACCCCCATACCAAACCCGCCCATTGTCATTCCTAAGACAATAATTGATACGTTGCACTAACCTTTAACAGGTTAATCAATTGTTTTGAAACAAAAACTTCAATTGGCGTAGTTTTTAGTTTATCCTAGTTATGTAAAAATAACCTACTTTTGCAATGACAATAGAGACAATGATTGTACTAAATCATTAAACGGTTAGTGAGTTATGGATGTCTAACAAGTATGAGTGTGCTATCTATTAGAGCATGCATAGAGGCCCATAGCATATGAGATCATGATTTGAGGATCATATAGTGACTAAGATGGGTTGTGATGTGACATGATTTGTAGAGATATTTGATTTTTGTTCATTTTCTCGATTCGAAGTGTAAATCAATGTTTTTTTTTTGTGATCAAAGACATTAAATAAATTATTTAGAACAATACCAATCTAATGACTATAAATTTATAAATTTTGAACATCGTTTCTGACGCCCTGAGAATTAACTCACAAAAAGGGCGCGGCAAGCGCACCGGTCGTCAAGTAGTATTTCGGTTCAAGTCCGGTTATCGTACCCAAGGGAACAGTAAAACAGTCACTCGATTTAAAATCCGTTATTAATCTGTTTCTGAAAAGAGTTTGTTTTGGTTTTGAAAATGTAAATAACAGTTTGAAATCTAAAGTAAAATAAACTAAGAGCAGAGTTCAAGTGTTTGTGAAATTCAGGGAAAAAGGCGATCTAAATATGACTATTGACTCGCAGGGGTTTGTGTTTACATGTGCAAATAAGGTAAGTTTAAAGGTAACGGAAGTTCTCTCGACTGGTCCTAAACATCTTTCGATCGAATTAAGTCCCTAGTATAATCTGACTACCTAGTTATTTCTAATCTGGGTGTAGTGAGACATACATCATTACGATTCACGAACTCCTCTAACTTTCGGTTTATACGCCTATAGATGTTACACTCGTGTTAACCTAGATTTATTAGAGACTAGATTTAAACCCGAGTTACATAATCCTTAGTCATTTTAGTCACTCTCAGCTTTCGATTATTGAGTGCTAAAACCTAATCAACTATCAAGTGATCAATTTGATGAAGCATTAAGTTTAAATCATGTAAACATTATCCTAAACACAAATTGCACAATGTACCCACAAACTCATTGAATTCATTACTCATATTGCTTCCCCTAGCCCTAGATCACTAGAAATTTAGTTCATGGAGATGAAGGAAGAACACAAAGATGAAAAAGAACAAGAGATAAACATAATTGAAAGGTAAAGTTGATACAAAATACCAATTCAATGATGAAACTTCAATAGTTTTGCTTCAATCTTTGTTGCTAAGCACTTCTCTCTCACCAAAACTCAAACCCTAACTCTCAATCACTCTAAAACTATGCCCAATACAAGTTCTCTCCTTTTCTTAGTGGATGCTCTTCTATATATAGGACTTCAAGACCTCTTTCCCTACTCCAAATCGGAATTGGAATAGGTAAATTTGGCTTTTGAATGAGGAAATTTCCTATTTTTATACAGAAAATGGAGCTGGGAGAAGGTCTAACGCGCGTGGCACGGAGCGTGGTCCGGAATGGGCCCAAAAACGGGCCGGAATGAGGCGCGGAACGTGCTGGAAACCGGCCTGGAATGGGCCATAAACCGGGCCGGACTGAGTCCCGTAACGGGCCCCTTCCCGTATCCTAACAGTGACGTTCCCTTGACAAAAGTTGTAGATCTTTGAATTCTCTTTGATTTGATATATTATATGAAGCAATTTGGAGTTCGTATGAGGGAGTTATGCTCTTCGCAAGATCAGCCAGCTTCCAAAACTCCTAAAACCGGAGTTTCCTCTATTTTTGCCCTTTTTTTGATCGAAGCACCTACAAAACACAACGAGAGACAAAGTACGAGTAACGAGGGAAAAGTGGACGATTTATTAAAAAGGCCTTCTGAGGCTAATTTATTGCAAAAAAACCTTCACATGTTATATGTTTCGTAAAAAGACATCCACTTTATGTTTTCCAATATTACCCTTCTGTAATATTGGAAAAAAAACCCTAAATCTCAGCCCCCCTTTTCGCACCCAGAAAACAGCCTGCCGACGACCTCCATATCCAAAAAAAATTCCGGCGTCCACCACGTTCCCCGTCACCGTCCACCACCGTCCAAAGCCCATTGAGTCCATTTAAGCAATCCTCCAAGTAAGGTAAGCTTGATTTCATCCTAAATTTGAAGATAGTGAATTTCAGTTTTATGTTTGAGTCGATCTTCGAATGTAGGAGTGGAAAAACGATAAGTTATGGTTTAATGTGTGTGTAAACGTAGTGAAATAAACAAATGGTAGAATTGGGTGGAATAGATTAGTATGTCGTAGGTTTTGTAAAGTTTCTGAAATGGTGAACCAGTAGGGCCGATCGGCCTCGGATGGGGAAGACGAGCTGACCGATCGGTCTCGTATGCACGTGAATATATACGAGCCGGACGGCTGATATGCCAACCGATCGGGTGACCGATCGGATGGGTTATTTGCCGGACGGCTAATTGCATATACTAAATCATACTCGATTAGTACAATATGTTCTTATGGGGTTGTAATTGTTACATGAATGGGTGAAATTTTAGTCTGTGCTACTTACGGTGGTGAATATAAGCTAGTGGATGGGAAGTATGATTGGATATCAACAACAAACAATGGTTGTGTTAGCCTTATTGTGGACGATAATACAACGCTGAAGAAAGTGAAGGACCGCCTGTATTCCGAAATCGGGGTGAATGAAAGGGAGATAGAACTGAAACTTAATTTTGTAGCTGGTATGCCCAATTTTGTAGGAGTTATCCCAATAGAGAAAATCTACGATGATTTCACTCTTCGGGGTTTTGTACTGGAGAACAGAATTATAGGTACCAGAATCGTGTTACGTGTAGAGCTGAGCAAGAAAGATACAGTTTGTGGGGAAGATGATACTGTTGAACAGGGGGTCAACAATGTACCGGAAGCTGTTGCATATGAGTATGATGAACATGACAATGGGGGGCATGACGCTTATTTTGAAGTTGGTATTTATAGTGTTGCAGGTAATCCAAATAATGTAAATAACTCAGTTATTCGGCGGAGAGAACGTGATACGGAAGCACAAGCATCATCTCTTACGCCACCATCGGTAAGCTTGGACAATATCGAGGAGAACCGTGAAATGGTGGAGTATGTTCATAGAAATGAGGAGTTTCCTGCGAATTCAGTGGATCCAGAACAAAGCACTGTCGGTTTTAGGGATGGGTCAAGTTTAGTAGTTGGTAAAGAGTTTCCGAACAAGAGAGCATTGATGAGTTATCTGAAAGACATTTCAATTAAGGGTGATTTTCGGATAAAACGTGATAGATCTTCAAAGACTTTATACATTGCAAAATGTGCTGGTGCTACTTGTGGGTGGAGAGTGCGTGCAGCAAAAGATCGCGGATCCCGTGAAACGTTCTCCATTAGAACGTATGAGTCTTTACATACTTGTTTGGTTAGTGAACGGAACTCCCGAAAAGGTAAGTTTACTACGGAAGAGATTGCGTGTAGGTTGGTAAAAGAAAATAGTGAAGTAGAATATATTCCCAAACCACGTGCCATTCAAAACAATTTGGAGTTGGAGCAGATGGGCTTTTATAAATACTGGCAATGTTGGAGGGCAAGAACACTGGCGATGATTAAACTTGTAGGGGACCCAGCTTCAAGTTATGGATTACTCCCTGTTTATTTGCAGCAGGTTCAGAAGATGAATGCAGGTGTAGTAACTCATTTGGAGGTGGATGCGGAGAGTAGATTTAAATATGTTTTCGTAGCATATCGGCCATGCATTGAGGGATTTAACTATGCCTTGAGAAAAGTAATCTTAGTAGATGGTACGTGGTTGAAGACAAAGTATAAAGGGGTACTGATAATTGCAAGCGGGGAAGATGGTAATGGTCACCAATATCTTGTGGCTTGGGCTGTAGTTGACTCGGAGAACAACGAATCATGGAAATGGTTCTTCCAAAAGTTGAGGTCGGAGATCCCGGATGGGGACGACTTGGTTATCCTTTCGGATAGACATGTAAGTATCAGCAATGCAGTGTCGATCGTCTACCCAGAAGCCCAACATGGGCATTGTAGGTGGCATCTGACCCAAAATGTGAGAGAGAAGGTGGGGGCTAAGGAAAAAAACAGGTTATCGAAGTTGTTTCAAGAAGTTGCTGATGCGTACACAATGGAGAGGTTCCATGACAAGTACGAGCAACTGAAAAAAATGTACCCGAAGGCGGTGGAATATCTGGAGGAGACAACAATACAACGTTGTCAATGGGCGAGATCTCACTTCGTAGGGTCGCGGTACAATATAATGACAACGAACGGGGTTGAGTTTATCAACAATGTAATAAGAGAAGCGAGAAAGCTGCCTGTTATAAAGTTGTTGAACAGGATGCAGGAAAGGGTTACCGAATGCTTCATGCAACGTCTGGATGTGATGAACAGGATACCGAACTCCCATATTGTAACTCCAAAGGTAGAGAAAATCATGTCTGCAAGCAACAAGCTAGTCTCGCAGAGGGAAATAACACCACTGAACACACACGGCGAGTATCGGGTGAGGGCTGAACATAATGACGTATTGGTTCATTTAGGGATGAGGCAATGCAGTTGCCGGGAGTTTGACATAGACAGAATTCCTTGTGCCCATGCCCTAGCGTGTTGTGAGCATGCCAATATAGATCTGTATGACTTGTGCTCGAACTATTACACGCTATAAAAATGTGCTGAAGCATATTCTGGGACTGTGTACCCAGTGTCCCGTGCAGAAGAGTGGAATATTGATGAATTTGATCGTGAAGTTCTTATCAATGTTCTTCCTCCAGACTATGAAGCGAAACGCGGGAGACTGCAGGAATGAAGAATTCCTTCAGGAGGTGAGGTTCAACGAGCGACTCAAGCGGCTCCAAAGCGTCCCAGGAAATGTGGACATTGTGCTACCGTGGGTCACAACAGACGAACATGTCCTTCGCTTCGATCTGCATCTAATGTTTAGGGTAGGTATGTTTCCATTTATGATAGACTGTGTGTATTTATTTATTCCTGAATATGGTACTATTTGCTGAGTATACTTTGTTTGATTTGCATGTGTTGAATGCATTTCCATTTCCATTACATGTGAGGAATGCATTTATGTTTGGGATAGGAACTAGGATAGTGGTGTATTTGCATGAAGCCGATCGGCAATGGGTGTCGCCGAACGGCTTAATTGTGAAAAAATAAGATCTGTTATGTTGCCCGATCGGTCAAGGATGTTGTCCCAGACGGCACCGAATGGGGTAACAACTCATATAACCAAACATCGTTCAAATACCACGAGTCACATGTAGATTCAACTTAAACGGTAAACACATTACAACCCTACTTTATTACCACAAAGACTCTCATATGGAGTTGAAAATTTGAGGTCTTTGTGTCCGATACAAACTAACCCATATTACCAACGGGTAGTTAGCTCGTCTTGGTGAGTGAAGGACAAGACGAAGTGTCGAAGTCCTTCGAGCTGCTCCAACACGATACGCGCATTATTCTCGTCTGCATATGTCCATCCAGTTCTATTCGTCTGTCTCAGCTCGTCCATCAGTGCATCAGCCTTCACTGAAACCTGAAGAAGACTTATCCTAATCTTCTGGAGCTTATCCAGCCTCTCCTTGTGTTCAAGTTCAACACGCTGTGTTGTAATGATGTTTCGTAAAGGTGCAGACATTGTGGATGAAGTGAGTAGTGAGTGAAGAGGGTTGAAGTGAGTTTTATAGGCGTGGTGAGGTCCATAAATGTAAGTTGTGTGGTGGGTTCCATTAATATGGGGTTGGGGGTTGTTGGGAAAACTTCATTTGTGGTTGTGATGACTTAATTTGATGGAGGAATGGCCCCAAACGGCGCCTGATGGGGCAAAAATTAGGGTTTGTTGAAGTCGGCTGGAGGGATGTCCCCAAACGGCGCCGGATGAGGTCAGTATTAGGGTTAGGTGTAGGGTTGGTCTCAGACTGCGCCGGATGAGGTCAATATTAGGGTTTATTGAAGTCGGATGGAGGGATGGCCCCATACGGCGCCAGATGAGGTCAGTATTAGGGTTAGGTGTAGGGTTGTTCTCAGACTGCGTCGGATGAGGTCAGTATTAGGGTTTGTTGAAGTCGGATGGAGGGATGGCCCCAAACGGCGCCGGATGAGGTCAGTATTAGGGTTAGGTGTAGGGTTGTTCTCAGACTACGCCGGATGAGGTGTCAAACAGCGCCGTATGGTGTCAATCAGACATAGGGAGGTCTCAAACAGCGCCGGATGAGGTCAATATTTGATTTTGGTGTAGGGTTGGTCTCAGACAGCGCCAGGTGAGGTGTCAAACAACGTCGTAGGGTGTCAATCGGACAGATGGGGGTCCCAAACAGCGCCGTATGGGGCCAATCGGACAGATGGATGGACCCATCCCGCGCCGTTTGGGGACCAATTCCTATTGTTTATTTGTTGGAAGGTCCCATTCAATTAACATTCAACGACAAACATTACAGCCCTAATGATTACCACAAAGCCTCACATCTGGAAAATGGAAATGGTCTCCTAAGTGAAGGACCGTACAAGTTGTAAAATGCCCTCGAGGTGGTCCAAAAACTCCTTCAACTCCTGCTTAATTGGATTTGTATTCTCTGCGACCCTCTGAAGACTTATCTTCAGCTGCTGGAGCTCGGCCAATAACTCGGTGTATTCAAGTTCACCACTCTGTGGTGGAGTGATGTCCCTAAGAGGTGCAAACATTGTTGATGAATAGAGTGTAGAATGAGTAAAGAGTAGTGATGAGTGAAGTGAAGTAAAGAGTGGGTTTTATAAGGGTGACTGAAGAATATATTCCTTCCGTAAAGTAGGAGTACAATTCTACCCTAAACATTACAACCCTAATTCTCACGACTCTCTTGCAATGTGAGTACAATTCAACACTAATTATTACCACAAAGCGTCACATACGACATTATAAAAAATGAAGGTCTTTGTAATCCGATACAAGCAAACTCACATTAGCAAGTGTGATCTCTTAAGTGAAGGACCGTACGAAACGTAATAGGCCTTCGAGGTGGTCCATGGCCTCCTTCAACTCCTGCTTGAGTTGATCTGCCTTATCTTCCACCCTCTGAAGACTTACCTTGATCTGGTGGAGATCGTCCAATATCGCAATGCATTCTTCATCAGCAAGCCGTGGTGTATTGCTGCCCGAAAAAGGTGAAGACATTGTTGATAAACTAAGTAAAGAGTATTGATGAGTTCATTGAAGTGAATATTAGGGTTTATAAGGGTAACTAAAGAATATATTCCTTCCGTAAAGTATGTCCCATCTAATCGACATCGGAAGGAATATATTCCTTCCGTAAAGTATATTCAGTCTCAATATGCACAGATTGGGACCCAAACTGCGCATATTGGGACTCAATATGCGCATATTGAGTCCCAATAAGCGCAGTTTGGTACCCAGTCTGCGCATATTGAGGCCCAAACTGCGCAGATTGGGACTCAATTTGCGCATAATGAGTCCCAATCTGCGCAGTTTGGGTCCATGGGATGACCGATCGGCCCACAGCAAGCAATGTAAAACCCATAAACTTATTTTATTTCATCCAAACAGCATAATCATACAGCCTCATTACTACATTACGCATCTAGCATAAAGTTAAGGAGCCTCTCCTCAGCTTCTCTAGATCTGTCCATCCACTCTACGAAACGTTGAAACCATGGAGGCTCCTCGTAAGGAAGCCTCACAAATGGGTGTTCACCATCTAGAGGTGGAGGACATTCTACATTCTTCTGTTGGACGAGTTCCTCTATTCGGTCCAACCGCTGAATTGAGTCATCGAGTATGCGGTCGTACTCAACGGCCCATGGTGGTGGCGCCACAAAGACGACTGTTCCGGCGTTCTCTCGTCGCCTCCACCTACGCTCAAGACGAGGATCGTGGTTGGGTTCCATCCTGTCACAAAAAGTATACCTAGAAAATGAGGGTTGGAGTGAAAATTATTCAAGTGGAGAGTGGATTTTATAGGCGTGTAAGGAATGAAGAGGGTTGGAGTTGGTGTGTGTACGCATTAATGGAGCCATTAATGTGTTGACTGTGTTGAGTCCCAATCTGCGCAGATTGAGTCCCAATATGCGCAGGTTGAGTCCATGTGCATATTAATGGTACCCATTAATGTGTTGACTGCGTTGATTGTAGTGCATGCATTGGGACGTGCAGATTTTGTATAGGAAATGTATCAAATAAAAGCATTGTCATTCATTGCATTAATTCTACAAAACATAAACGTCATTCAGTCAAGTACCAACATTATTATCCAAAAAATAAAAACAAACACTACGCAGCAAGCAGACTGTTAATGAGACTCTGAACAATTTGTTGGTTTCGACCCATCCACTGTACGTAACCCTAGAACCAAGATGGCTCCTCGAACGAATGAAGAAGGTCATCCTCGTTCATCGGCGGTTGAATAAATGGGTTTTCACCAGGAGGGAGTGGAGGACACGGTAAATTTTTCTCACGCATGACTGCCTCAAGTTGGTCCAACCGCTGATTTCCTTCTTCAAGTAACTGGTAGTACTCTATCGACCATGCTGGTTCTGGTGCTTGATACATTCGTTCGGGCATTCGGACTATTCTGCCGTCGGCCAACATTGTGACGTATTCTCCGGCTAGCTCCCGTCTTATCCACACACGCTTTGCACGCTTTGCACGCTCCGCACAATTGGCTTGGTCGGGATCCATTCTGTCACAAACATATACGTGGTTACACTACTAAAAAAACAAACACATCTAAAAAATTATAATGCAAGAACATTATTCGACTACCTAATCCTTGAAAGCTGAGAGTGAAGGGGGTTGGAGTACAAATAATGGGGTAGCTAAGCCCCATTTATAGGCTGGTGACAATGAATAGGGTTGGAGTGGGTGGATGAGTAGGTGTGTACCCATAAATATGTCTTGGGTGGAGAGGCATATTAATGAGAGACATTAATATGGGGCCAATGTCTTGGATGTAGTGATTGAATAGGGACGTGCAGATTTTGTACAAGATATGTATCCATGATAAAAATCAATTTAGAGCAATTCCAGTAAACAAAAAAAAAACACTGTGTTGGACAACAAAAGCATTACACTGAAGAACTCAACTTAAAGAGCAATAATACAACATTGAAGGTTGAAGAACTCAACTAATACACCTCAATTTAAAAGACCATCAATAATACGCCCGCAAACAGCTCTGTTCCCTTCCATCCATTCTACAAAACTCTTGAACCACGCTGGCTCCTCCACAGATTGAATGTCACCCTGAAACTGGTCTACCCAAGGATGACCTTGTTCGAACCGGGGTTTTCCTTCCGCTAGTAGTTGGCGTTGAATCAATGGTATATTTATCTCGCGTGCACGTCGCTCCATGTTGGCCAAGCGTTGATGATGTTCCTCCATGATTTGGTAGTATTGCTGCAACCACGCTGGTTGAGGTGCAGGTTCCATCCCGACACAAACATACACATGTTTAAAGGTTCGAAAATAGCAAACATATTTACGAAAGAACAATGTTACCAATACCTGATGGCCGAAGATTATGTGATGTTGGAGGATTGGATGGATGGAGTGAGTGAAATGGGAAGTGTAGAGGTCCATTTATAGGCGTGGTGTGGTGTGGTGACAAGGGTGAAGATCAATCAATGAGAATTCAACATGTTGGTGAGATGCAGTTGTGTATTTAATTGGAGTTCTTTTAATGCAAACATTCAGGTATGCGTACAAACATCAGATATGAGTCAAACCATCAAAAATATATTCGTCACTTCTCATTCAAAAGTTTATCAGTCATCCAACATTTTTACATACTACAGAAGATATTCGTCATCAGTCATCACATGAATACAATATTTGATGCGAAACTACGGCACAAGTGTATGTCGGATGTGGTCTTTGAATTCCAGTTCCGTCATCCCCACCTCGATGAACTTTAGGGTGTAGATCCCACTATCGGCCATCCTACAAACAAACACCAATATAATAAGCATGACATACAAGACTGTACTGCAAAGGTAAAATGAATAAGTCTGATACTTACTTCACGGCTTGCGGTATGGGTTCCACCCTCTCGAAGGTAAAATCCGCGTTGTATGCGGATAATGTCTCCGATGTCTCGGGTAAAACCCGGAAGAGCATCTTAGGGAGCATGTTGACATACAGGGTCATCAACACCTTCATCTCGAACTCTGATATTTGGGGACGGTAGCTGTCGTACACTTGGATTTTTCTTGCTTGCACGTCCACAACTAACAATATCCAGTGCTTGTTCTTGTGGTTCACTGGAAAATAAATCTTCTGCGCAGACATCCAAGTGCAAGGATAGAGATCCGGCTTCTTCCCTCGAGCATAGTTCATGAGCTCAAAGTCCGGTTCTATATTCGCCTCATACTCTGCACAACACAACTTGTGGAACACACAATCCAGCACTACATGGCTCTGCCTGAAAACATTCGGAAAATGTCGTTGTCTGCACCGTATGCCTGACAACGCATCGTCCATATGCTGAAAAAAGTTGAAAACAATATAAATTATATATTGGCAGGAAAAATATACTCATATGCTGCTTAAAATAAAATACTAACCTGCGGTGTGACCCATTCGCCAGGGGTTGCCAATGACCGGTAATATGAGGCGGGTAGGCCTCTGTAGAGGACTCCATCCTACAAACCGGTACGCACGGTACCAGAGTAATTCCTCAATCGATGGGGAATCTTCGCTGCAGGGTTCCAACTGCGGATCAGCCTCTGATCAAGGACACCGAGCAACTGGGTCCTCTTCCTCTTTCTGGAACTGGGCGGATCAGGTTCAAATAGGTGACAGGGAAGGGTAACCACGATCGATGGTGGCTCTCGAGGCTCCGAGGGTTCCCCCGGAGCCTGAGTCTGTGCCCCCGGAGCCTGAGACTGTGCCTCATCACCGGCACCTTCATCGTCGGTCGGTTCCTCCTCCCAAGACGACAGTTCCCGCGCAGGAGTTTGACTGACCTCTTCCTCCCCTTCGACCTCCAGACCTTCCCAAAAAGTCGACAGTGACCCCTCCACAGACTTATCCCCATCTTCCCCTCCTCCAAGTACCCCTCCCGCATTACGTGTCTGAGAATCAACTACCACGATCGGTGCTGGAACCGGAACTTGTCCCTCCTCAACCCCCTGCTGAACCGCAACCTGTCCCTCCTCACACACCACCTGTCCCTCCTCCGCCCTCACCTGAACATCAACCTCACCCCCCATCTGAACATCAGCCTCACCCCCCATCTCAACCTCATGGACCATATCCATATCCCGGGGTCCATGGCTAGACTCTCCAACCTGTTCCCGTCTTCCTCCTGCGTCACCTGATCCACGAGGCTGAGATTCATCATCCCTTTGAAATCCGGCTTCATGCGACCGATGAGACCGAGGCGGGCAATGTGATCCTCGGGAGTCACCCCCAGATGCACGGTCGGTAGGCCCGGGCAGCGGGTCACGGGCTGCACCCTGGGGCCGGAGTATATGAAGGATCTCATCTAGTTTGCCCCCAAACTCTCTCCGCAACGCTCCAATGGCGTCCCCAAACTCAGTCCGTACCGCTCCAATAGAGTCCGCAACGGATTGGATCTTGCCCTGCAACTCTCCTATTTCAACGCGGACACCTCTGATATGATCATCTGCTGCGGCCTGTTCCCCCTGACGACGAGGGGTCTGGGGTAACTCTCCTACCCCGATGGTGTCCTCTTCTCGGCGACGAGAGCACTCAGCTCCATCCCCAACCGGATCCGGCGGTGTCTACTCTGTACCCATCACCTCATCCCCGGACTGACGATCAGGTGTCGGCTCCCTTTCAACTGGCTCTGCTTGCTCCATACCCTTATCATCCCATTCTATCTCCCCTCCAGCCTCCAAAATTTCTGCAATCCGCTCAAGCGTCCTATCCGCTACCCTGTCGGGTATGACTCCCACATTTTGATTATGCGGAAGTGCCCTCTCTATTTCTGTGGGTATTAGGACACCCCGAGTCACCTGCACCTGCACACACATAACCATTAAATTCAATTCATATAACCAACCTACATCTACAATTATACGTCTACACTTATATTTTTTTACCTCGTCTTTCTGAAATTCGGTTGTCACCTCATCCGCCGACGGGGCCTTGGGCCATTTCGTGCGCCACTTAAAAAACCTCGGTAGGTCCTCACTGTACTGTGGGTCCACCGTCCCCTACTTACTTGCCAGTGCTTCCATAGACTCAAATACAAAAGGCTGTTACACAAATCAAATTATTAATAACCAATACGTAAATTAATTGATAATAATGCTCTTATTCAAATTGTATTAAATGTTTTACGTGCCGTAAATATCGGGAGCATACCGCATATGGTGTATGTGGCCCCCTGTCTGCCAGGGACGAGCGATTGGAACTTCGCTCTCAACTCTCGAATACAATCCTCCCTCAGATGCCGGAAGGAGATATACCCCCACGGGTACCGGTTGAACATGTCCAGGTCTTTTACTAATCCCATCCACTTTGGATCAATTGGTGTTGTCACTTTTGTGTGAGGTATCAACGCATCAGTGACGAACAACAGCTGAGCCATCTTCACAATATTATAATCTGGCTCGGTCCTCCGGGTCCTCGGTTTCAACCGGGTAGTCACAAGGGCGGTCAACTTGTTTGTCAGGTCTAGTGGAGACACTCCACGCTGGTTCGAATCAAAATGTCTTTTCTCGAATGCTGTGGAACTCAATTGGCTCTGAAAATTTTCATCTCCACGGGTCGGTCTTGAGCAATTCAACCCCGTCATCAGTGTGTATTCCTTCAGGGACAACCTGAACGGTTTCCCTTTCAGCACGAACCACATTTCGGAGTCCCTTCTCACCGTGGTACTCCTAACTAATAGCATCCACGCCAGGTTGTTGGAGGGCTGGAACTTCTCCGGTAACCTGGTGAACATCCCGAATGGACCCGCTCTTATTGTTGCAGCTGTCAGCGGGTTTGCATCCTTCAGCTCATTGTACTTCTCATACAACACCTTATACCCACACCTGGCTGTCACACGACAATTGAAGTACTCCCCCTCTTGCAGTTCTGTTTCAATTCTTGGAAACCGTTGAGGTGCTTCTGACGGAGTTGCACTCGATATCGAAACAGAACCTACTTCCTCTTCCATTGACTGTATTATGATTATAAGATGCATCCTAACATTATCTAGTAATCCAAATTGTAGTAGTAATATTATCATTATAAAATAACATTAACTAGTAATCAAAACTGTCATGGGCCGAACGGCCTTTCACCTAATTGTCCTTGGCCGATCGGGCAACAGAGAGTTTGGTCACTTTCCCATTCGGCTCATACTGACCCCATTCGGCGCCGTTTGGACCTTGCTACACAAGATCAAAACGCCGCGTTTTACTACCGATATGCGCCATCTGGAGCCTTTGGAAGGAAAATGATTGGGGGCCAAAACGGCGTCGTCATTGGTGAAGGGGTGCCAGTTTGGGCCCTAGACTGGGCCTCACCGAGTTTATTGGGCCGTTGACTGGGCCTCAACCACCTTTGTGGCCCAACCTGCTCCGTTTGGTTCAACCACATTGGGGGCCACAACGACGTCGTTATGGGGTCTCATTCGGCTCCGACTTGTCATATCAATCGGAGCGGGTTGGGGACAAAACGTTGTCGTTGTGTCCCGACCTGCTCCGTCTGCAACTCCGGCGACTCAGTGGGCTAAAACGCCACCGTTTTAGCCCCAATCAGCACCGTCTGGACCCCAGTCGACTACACTGATTCCTTCTCCGGCAACGACCCTATTCCCTTCTACGCCTCCCCCATTCGCCGTAGCCTCATCGGCGATTTACAGTAACTAAACCCTAGGTTTTGCAAAAGGGAACTAAATCTAACACAAAATTTACGAGTTCAAATCGGACGTACCTGGTTCGACATTGTTGGGGTTCAAAATGTAGGAATTTCCTCTCGCCGGCGTCGTTGCTTGCTCGGAGATGATCGGGCTCTCGAAGTCGTCGACAGTCGTATTTCTGACTTTGACTCAGTGACGAAGACGAAGAGGCAAAGAAGAAGAAAGGGCGAGGGTATAACCGGCAGTTCATAATGTTTTCAATTAAAAAAAATTCAAATTAATTCGAATGCCAAATTACCGAGGCTACCCCGCAAATATATTAGCGTGATAAGGCCCTTTCCAATAATTCCTACGAGAAAAGTGCACCAAATTGTACAACCCCGGGACTAAAAAGCTCAATAATGTGGGCTAAAAACATCCAAAACCGATGCATTTTATGCCTACATCAACACCCCACACTTGAACTTTTCTCGCCCCGAGAAAACTAAACTAAGAAAGCATTTTAAAGATATGTCCCGGTTAAACCCCGAGGTTCACCTCGATAGGAGGAGTCCGGACCTCCTTTATTGAAAACAATGAAGAGTAAACATGCATGTGCAATGCATGAACTTAAATCTAATGCATTCCTAAGACACGCTATATGATGCATGCAAAAGGGCACAAAAGTAGGTGATTTTCCAAGAACGAGTGCAATAATGATCAAAAGAGTTTTCTCAGAGTCGTCACATGCTACAAATCCTTACACATATCAAAGAAACATATAGACCGATGAATACAGATTAAGCATGATGCTACTCACATTCAAGAATGACTCTTTCCATTTAAACTTGCATTTCCTCATTTACTCTAACAGTGTGCTTTCTCTTTTCCCTACACACGGAGTTTAGAGATTCATATTCTATCATGTTATACCATCTCCACTAATTGTAAGGACTCATGGTTACTCAAGAATCAGAATGGTCTTTAATTAGGTTTATATTGTAAAGCTAGGCAAAGGGCGTGGAAGGAATATGAAAAGAAGCTAAAATAAATATCTCAAGACAAAAATGCTTCATTCTCACACCAACAAGTGTTTCACACATCCCAACCCCCGTTTGTGCACCATCCAACTTTTGCAATCTCTAATACCTTTTTTTTCTTTTATTGAATAGCTAAGTGTAGCACTAATTTGCTCATTCATTTTTTTTCTTAGTTACCACACTTATACCACCATTATTCAACCCATCTCGCATTACCCCACACTTGTCTTTTTCACTAGGGATATGAAATTGTTATTGTTCCCTCTTTTTCTGTTTTTTCTTTTCTTTTTGGGGTAATGCTATAATAATTTCTCTCAATACAACCCAATGGCATATAATTACTTTTTTTTTCTTTCGCTTAATCAACATCCTAAATAATAACTCCTCTCAATGAAGCACCTAAGCCAAGAGATATGGGTTCAAACAATAACGAGGATATATAAAGAAACGAAAGGCACATAGGATCATAATGTTCGGGTTAGAAACGACGGGCTAAAGCTCAAATGGGGTGACTAAGAGATATAATTATGCAAAGGTAGACAATTTTGGCTCAAACGGTCCATAGATGGCCTAAAATCATTTTCTCAAATAACCATGTTCCTTATCCTTATTTCGCCTCGAATGGGTCATACATGTAGTTCTAGACTCAGTTTACCGCGCATAGAAATCAAAGAAATTCGACACTGGTTCTAGCAAACACTCAGAATGCAAGTGGAAGAGCTACTCCTAATGCATGTGCTTTCACTACTCATTTGATTCATTCAATATCCCTATATAACTTTGATTTATGCAAGGAAATAAGCATATGCAACAGTGCAATCATTGAATCCTTAAGATCATACACAATAGACTCAACAAATCACCAGAAAATATTTTTTTGATTTTTTCAAAATTTTCAATTTTTTTGTATTTTTCAAAATTTTATAACACGAAATGATGCATGAGCACAAAAGAAAACACAAAATGCAAGACATACCCCACCCCACACTTTAAAACTAAGCATTGTCCCCAATGCGACTCAATCCTACACATGCTCCTAGCCACATAACTAACAACCCCACACTTATAATCAGCAAATACACAATTCACGAAATCCTACATGCATGTTCTATCAGCACGACAATTCGGGCGCTCAGCCCACCTGATAGCATAAAGGAAATACAATAGCGGTATACAATAAAAAATAGGAAGGGAAGAGATACTGCCCCTCGAAGAACCGCTATGCGAACTGCACTAACTGTGGGAATCCTCGTGCATGGATGGATGGAGAGCCATTTCGCCCAAGTGAGTTCACAAGAACTCGGCGCCAATAAATACAACTATAATTCTCACGCTTCCATCCTGTATCACCAACTTGCACAAATAGTCAGAAAATAAGAGCAAGACATAATATATACAAAACAAAGAGGGTAGGGATATTGGGTTGCCTCCCAACAAGCGCATTTGTTTAACGTCGTTAGCTCGACGGGTAGGAGGCTTAATCAGGAGGCCTCCCAAAAATCTCATACTTCCATTGTGTCCTTCTCTTCAGGTGTGAATGAAGAAGTGGGAGAAGAAACACAATGTAGCACAAGATATTATTCCTCGAGTTTTGCAAAAGTTCCAAACTCAAGGCTAATCTCATCAAGCTCGCATTCACATAATAATTATGATTTGGCTCATTTTGACATAACTTGATAGGGATATGATTCCCAAGAAGCAAAAAATGCTCATGACAACAAGGGTCAAGAGCATCTACCACAATAGAGTAGTAGCTCACAAACGGGGAATGAGTTCTAGCAAATACATCACAAAAATTATGCTTTATATCAAAATCTCTAGGGATAATTTCACATCAGTACCTTAAATCTTTCATATTTCATTTAGAGTACCCTAAATCTTTTTTGTGTCACCTCAGTACCCTAAACTTTGATTAATTCATTTAGAGTACCCTAAATCTTTTTTGTGTCTCCTCAGTACCCTAAACTTTCATTAATTCCATTTTAGTACCCACTGTTAACTTAACATATGATTTTCCATCCAAAATAGGTAAAATGACCATATTACCCCTCACCAACAACCAAAATTATGGTAAAGTTAACGGTGAGTACTAAAATGAAATTAATGAAAGTTTAGGGTACTAAAATGGAATTAATAAAAGTTTAGGGTACTCTAAACGAAATATGAAAGATTTAGGGTATTGAGATGACACAAAAAAGATTTAGGGTACTCTAAATGAAATATGAAAGATTTAGGGTACTGAGGTGGAATTAACCCAAATCTCTATGCTCAATATTAAACTTGAAAATCAACGGGATGGGTTGAACATATAGAGTTGATTTGCTAGAATCCAAAACTGAATCTCCCACACTAAAGGGAATTTCGACATCATGCTCGATGTCTACCAAAATAAAATCAATGGGAGATTCAAATACAGCCCCTCTCTTGAGAGCATCTTCCATAGTACCCCTTGGATATCTAATAGATTTGTCAGCCAACTCTATGGATACTATGGAAGGATTCGGCTCAACAAGAGTTTGTGAACTATTTTCTATGATTCTATGATCATTATTTACATCTAAAGAATTCACTACATCAGAATTATATGGAGATGACATAGATAATATACAAGAGGGATTAGAATTTGATACCTCACATTCCGCACTTACCTCTAAACTCATGATTGAATCATGAGTTTCTTGCTCTATTGTGTCACATAAGTGTTTGGAACGATCATCCTCAATGTGAGTTTCTTGATCTTGTAGAGCTCTCTCATTCATCACTTGTATGAGAAGATTCATTTGATCTTCAAGCTTTTGAAATCGCTCGTTCATTTCTCTCTTTCTTTCTTCATCTCTTTTATCCTTCTCCGCCAATTTATTCATGAGAGCAAGACACATTGCTTCAAGTGATGACTCCTCATCATAAGACAATTGTGGTTCAACTTGATAACCTTGATCAAAAGTGGAAGCGTCCTCCCAACATTGACTATAGGAAATTGCCTTCACAAAATACTCACAATCGTAGTAAGCATGACCATTAGCTCCACACAAATCACAATACACATTATTATCATACCAATTCTCCATAAAATATATGTTGCAATCAATTAACTAAAAATATATATACAAAACAAATGAAACAGTCTCAACACAAATTAAAAATATAAGTGTTGCTTTAGTTGCTCCCCGACAACGGCGCCATTAACTTGACGCCCTGAGAATTAACTCACAAAAAGGGCGCGGCAAGCGCACCGGTCGTCAAGTAGTATTTCGGTTCAAGTCTGGTTATCGTACCCAAGGGAGCAGTAAAACAGTCACTCGATTTAAAATCCGTTATTAATCTGTTTCTGAAAAGAGTTTGTTTTGGTTTTGAAAATATAAATAACAGTTGAAATCTAAAGTACAATAAACTAAGAGCAGAGTTCAAGTGTTTGTGAAATTCAGGGAAAAAGGCGATCTAGGCTTTTAACGGGGTCACAATATGACTATTGACTCGCAGGGGTTTGTGTTTACATGTGCAAATAAGGTAAGTTTAAAGGTAACGAAAGTTCTCTCGACTGGTCCTAAACATCTTTCGATCGAATTAGGTCCCTAGTATAATCTGACCACCTAGTTAATTCTAATCTGGGTGTAGTGAGACATACAACATTACGATTCACGAACTCCTCTAACTTTCGGTTTATACGCCTATAGCTGTTACACTCGTGTTAACCTAACTTTATTAGAGACTAGATTTAAACCCGAGTTACATGATCCTTAGTCCTTTTAGTCACGCTCAGCTTTCGATTATTGAGTGCTAAAACCTAATCAACTATCCAGTGATCAATTTGATGAAGCATTGAGTTCAAATCATGTAAACATTATCCTAAACACAAATTGCACAATATACCCACAAACCCATTGAATCAATTACTCATATTGCTTCCCCTAGCTAGGGGTGTCCATGGGCCGAGCCCCGTTGCTAAATTTTGGAACCGGCCCGGAGTGACCGGGTCCAAAAAAAAACCATTCCCGGCCCTAGGCCCAAAAAGAGACTTTTGAACCCACCCGTATGAATTATGGGCCGATTCACCGGGTTGGACCGATCCACCCGAATTGCTTAAAAATGATCAAAAATTAATACATTGACAGTAACACAATATGATTTCAAAAAAAAATCATTGGCCAAAAAACCATTAAAAACCATTGACAGTAACACATCGAAGGATGTGGATAAATATATATACACACACAAGTCGGAAATGAATAAATCTACTCAGTACTCACCGGAACCCTCGAAATGAATGGAGGAAGAAGAAGAGTTGCTCGCATGCGGCGTCGCTATGGCTTATTTACAGCCCTCAATTTCCAAGGAAAGTAGGATAAGCCGTTTTGTGTCGCGTGCGGTACCTACTATAGTATTAGTATATTAATTAAATTTTCAAGGGCCAAGGGCCATTAAGGCTTATGAGTTATGACCAGGTGGGCCGGGTTCATGTGGTTTTAAAACTTTCAACCCGGGCCCGAGCCCATTCATTCCGGATCAAGCTTTTAGAGAACCGGTACCGCCCCCACAACCCATGGGGATAGGCCCAATGGGGCCGGTTGGTCCGGGTTGACCAGGTGGATCGGTTTTTGGATTAATTTTGGACACCCCTACCCCTAGCCCTAGATCACTAGAAATTTAGTTCATGGAGATGAAGGAAGAACACAAAGATGAAAAAGAACAAGAGATAAACATAATTGAAAGGTAAAGTTGATACAAAATACCAATTCAATGATGAAACTTCAATAGTTTTGCTTCAATCCTTGTTCCTAAGCACTTCTCTCTCACAAAAACTCAAACCCTAACTCTCAATCACTCTAAAACTATGCCCAATACAAGTTCTCCTATTTTCTTAGTGGATGCTCTTCTATATATAGGACTTCAAGACCTCTTTTCCTACTCCAAATCGGAATTGGAATAGGTAAATTTGGCTTTTGAATGAGGAAATTTCCTATTTTTATACAGAAAATGGAGCTGGGAGAAGGTCTGACGCGCGTGGCACGGAGCGTGGTCCGGAATGGGCCCAAAAACGAGCCGGAATGAGGCCCGGAACGTGCTGGAAACCGGCCCGGAATAAGGCCCGCGATGGGCCATAAACCGGGCCGGACTGAGTCCCGGAACGGGCCCCTTCCCGTATCCTAACACTGACGTTCCCTTGACAAAAGTTGTAGATCTTTGAATTATCTTTGATTTGATATATTATATGAAGCAATTCGGAGTTCGTATGAGGGAGTTATGCTCTTCGCAAGATCAGCCAGCTTCCAAAACTCCTAAAACCGGGGTTTCCTCTATTTTTGCCCTTTTTTCGATCGAAGCACCTAAAAAACACAACGAGAGACAATGTACGAGTAACGAGAGAAAAGTGCACCAAATTGTACAACCCCGGGACTAAAAAGCTCAATAATGTGGGCTAAAAACATCCAAAACCGATGCATTTTATGCCTACATCAGTTTCCACAAAATCGAATTTTTTAGCAACCACGTGACGCGTTTTGGTTGGTTGGCCGCGACTCACAAATCATCGAACCACAATTGTGAGTCGCAATTTGCGAGTCGTGTTTTAGTGAGTCGCATGCTTTTTGCTTCCACAACGGTGCAACTCGCGAATCATGAGAGCAACTACAACGTCTGAACCACGAATCGCGAATATCGTTTTAGCGGTTCGCGATTCGTACGTTGTGGTGTGCGTGATTCGCGAACCGCTAAAACGTGATTCATGGTTCGCGTACTGAACAACGAATCACATTTGTGGTTCGTTGGTTTGCGGTGCGTGGTTGGCCAATCTCCACGCGACACGTGGTAGGTGGAGGAAAAAACATTTCGGACCGTTGACAACGGTCCGAAAGCAACGATTATATATATATATTTAATTAAATTCAATACAAAAAAAAAACATTTTTTCTCCGCCTATAAGTACCCTTTTCCCCCATTCATCCAACCCACAACACTTCTCTCAATATTTTCTCAACTTTCACTCTCAAATTATCCACTTCCTCTCTGCAAAATCCGATCACAAATTTCCGACTATTCGACTCGACTGTCGAACTCACCAGAACAACAAGAGCACACGTCAGATCAAGTCAATGCGGCTATTGAGGTTATATATCAACCAAAAAAGACGGGGTCCTTTTTTTCTCTCTCTAAAAAGCTTCCCCAAAACCCTACTTCGCTTCTTTCGGCGCCATCATCCCGACCTACCCCCGCCGGTGAAGACCACAACTCCAGTCATGGTTCTTGCCGGCGGAGGCTTCTCCTTCCCCTCCTTCACCCCTTTCTTCCTCCCCCTGTTCCTTTCTTCTCTCTTCTGCTCCCCCCTTCTGCCCATGGTTGTAGCACCCGTCCTGGTCTACCTGTCGGAGTTCGTTGCTCGTCGGAGAAGGCCCGATCACTCGTTCCCGCCGTTGATTATGCAGTCGCCGGGCTCCATGTGCTCGGAGAGCGCGGTGAGCGTCTGGTCCAGCGGAGCGCCGACCTTGACGAAGATGATTTCAGATCTGGGCCACTCGATGGAGGGGACGAAGTCGCGCGGTGATTAGTGGCCGGAGAGTGGAAGCTGGCCCTCGGGGATGCGGATCTGTTGGATCACTACCGTTCAGATCTAAAGCCCCCTTTTATTCCGGCGATATTGCTCCGGCGGAGGCGTGGTGTGGTGTCTGAGCTCGGGTTTTGAAGTTCTTTGGCCGGTCAAACCTTTTCTCGCCGGCCGTGGCTTGGTTGGCAGCTGCGACTGCTCGACGGAATGGGCATCTCTTGCCAGAGTCAGGTCGCGGTGGGTTACCCTTTTCTGGACTTGGTGGTCGGCGTTCGTCCATTTCCCCTCCTCGTCGGATCGGTTCGACTGTTCTAGTAGCTAAGGTCCTACTGTTCAAGGACTGCTTTGGTTGCTGCTTTCATTCTCGATCCCGATCTGGGACAATGGAGTTTGCTCCGTTTGGATCACTGTTGTGTATGGTGACCGGCCCCGGTGGTTTCTCGTTCCTTTGTTGGAGCTCGAACGTGCTGCTTTGATCGTGTGGTGTGAGGGCAGCGGTTATAAGGAGTTCAGGACGGTTTAAGTGTTGGCCTCTGGATATCCCGACTCCGTTGTTTTCCTCGAGGTGGTTTGGTGGGGGCCGGAGCGCATCTTCGGAGGTGTCCTTTTCTGAGCTGATCGTGGGACGCGCTTCTACATCCTCATGGCTGTGGATCGTTGTGACTCTGGACCGGGCGCTTTGTTGGTTCGTTCTTTGGCCCGGTGTCTCTTCTCAGGTCTGGTCGTGGGACGCGTTTCTTCCTCCTCCCAGAGGTTGATCGTCGTGGACCTGGTGATTCGCTGAGACTTACTGGTATTCCCTATCTCCTGCTATAACTTAGTGTCCCCCCATGGTACCTGTATCATTAATTGTTTGTTATATTTTTATTCCTTCCACTTTGGTGGGTAGGACTCGTCGTTTTAGGGTGTTGGCCCAGATGAGTATTTGGCCTTAGTGCATTTTAAGTAGTATACCTGCAGTTTCGGTATTAGTATTATGTGTTTCGGAGGATATTACTCTTTAAATTTGTCGCTGTCGTTTGTGGTGCTGGCCAACGACTTGTTAGTGCCTGTCTATTAGTCCATGTGTCTGATTGATGGTCCTGATGCGACAGGGTGGTCCACTTGCTTTAGCCGTTGGTTGGATTCTGTCAGTTTTTTTGTGCTTAATGTTTGATAAATCCGGGTTTTGACCTTTTTATTCTCATGTTCTTCATGGTAGGAAAATCTGGGTTCTAGACCCTCTTTATTGGTCAGATCTTTCTGGTTGTAAAATCTGGGTTTCTAGACCTTTTTCATTGTCTAGGGTCTATTTACCCATTCAGAGCTTCAGGGTCTGCGTACACATCCATAACCTCAGTGTTGTAGTCTTTGTTGTGGTCTGTTTTTGTTGGGGAGTCTGTAGCTAGACTCTCTTCGTTGTACTCATCTTCCTCCTTGAGAGAGATTTAATTTAAATATGCTTTGCTGATAAAAAAAACACATCTCTAGGAGGAAGCTTCCAACATATGTTGAACACATGTTCAACTCTACCGGTGCTCGGAACGCTGAGGCTTTCAACCAATTCATGCAATAACATTGCTGTTAGAATATAACTATAATTGAGCCTTCAACTATCAGCTTAAGCTTTTAGTTAGTTGGTTCTCTAATATGGTATCAGAGCTTGACACCTCACGGACCAGGGTTCAAACCCCACTCTTTACAAAAATTTCAAATTTCTTCTCAATTTATCAAATTTGTCCTAAATGGATCAGCCCTTATATCTCTCTTCTCGATGGGCATATCTCCTCTTCTATATAATTCACCTCCAAACCCGTAAGCGGGTTTATCCGTGAGAGCGCGTGTTAGAATATAACTATAATTGAGCCTTCAACTATTAGCTTAAGCTTTTAGTTGAGTTGGTTCTCTAATAATTGCAACACCGGTACTTTGAACTTCTCATCTATAATTTAATTATATAATTTTTTGTTATAAATGTTAAATGCATTTCATTTTTTTTATTACAAATGTTGTTAAATGCATTTAATTTCATTAATTAATTTTTTAGTTATAAATGTCGTTAAATGCAAATAATTTTATTAATTTTTTTATTATATATGTTAATTAATCATTTGAACCTAGGTACAATCAAACAACCGTCCAACCCCGTTACACTCCAACCAGCAACTTTCAATCCCCCGCCTTACAATCTCGCAATCAACTATTACGACTACATGGAGGGTGTTCAATACCACGAACAACACGTCGGTGGCAGCAGCGGTGCCTGGATATCGTCTACATCGTCTTCTAGTGGCCCGACACAACGAAACAAGCCAGCCTCAGACAAACGAACCAAATGGCTCCCTAAGGTGGACAAGGTCCTGATAAAAACCTGGTTACACACAAGTAAAGACCCCATCAAGGGCAACTCCTAAGTTGGAAACACGTTCTAGGGCACAATTGTCAAACGATTCTGGAAAGAGGGGAAATTCGACCCTAAATATTTTACATGGAAAACCGTCAAGAGTCTTTGGAACAAACATAGGCCTAGAGTGCGGAGGTACATCAGGATCTTGAAGAGCAAGAAGGCGGTTGAGCATAACGGATGGGACGATGAAAGGTACAAACAGGTGGCCAAAGAGATTTATCGAAAGACGGAGAAAAAGGAAGAGCTAAAGCATTTCAACCTCGACCATTGGATTGACCCGTTGGAGAACGAAGATAAGTTTTGGGCAGAGGAAGGCACGACCGAGGCTATACGACGACAATTGGACGAGGCCGGTAGTTATAGCTCAACCTCACCCACTTTCTTGTTGTAGGGGACGGGAGCCAAGAAATTTTAAAAAACAAATATGCTCAAAAGATCTTGGATCAGAGACGGAGGTATCCCGGTCCACAAAAAGGCGACCACAGTTTCGACCCACGAGGAGGCGCCCACATACAATGAAAACGAGAGACATCCGAGCCTTAGGAGAAAGTACCCATCAGACCGAGCGGCCTCTGGAAAAGTGAAGGAGGAGAACCACACACCCGCCCATCCCCCACCGACGAGATCACATCCGGCAACCCCGAAACTGAGAGGACATCAGACCGACCAAAAAGGCTCAATATGGTTTCACCATATTCCGAGGGGCTAGTTTTGGTGACTGGGGAGGATAGATCAAATGCTCGTTGCAAGATCCGGAGAGCACCACAGTCTGGTGGAGCTTGGCCTGAGGAGGCGTAAACAAGGCCAGTCAGAGCGAAAGGGTCCGGCGAGCGCGAGCTCTGCAACGAATAAATGCATAAATTTTCCAGTGAGGTCCTTCTACATGAGACCATAGCACGAACGGCCAGGCCGGACTAGCTCCCGTTGACGAAGGCGAGTCTACACCGGTAGTGGGGTAGACACTATGGCGAACTGAGGTTGAAGTAATAGGGAAGAAAGGCAACCAACGAGCAAGGCTGGAGAAAAAGGGGCGGCGTGGATGGTGGTGGGGCTAGGTTTACTCTCAATAAACTGAGACGTTGACGGTGGGAGACTGAACTCCCGTAGACGACCAGACCAGACCCCCACGGATAGCCCCCAAGACCGAAGCCCGGGTGGCCGTCGGTGGTGGCACTAATTTTGACAAGGTTGGAGACCCGTTAGGGTTATAAGCGAGCGAGAACAAGGATATATCTCTATTAATTATTAATAATATCGAGTTTAATTTAATATGGTAAGATTAAAACAATAATAATAAAATCAATATTATCCCCGCGGCTCCGCCCACGTATTTATACCATTTGAGAAGGTGAATGCATAGGGTTTATTAAGCAGGGGAGGGGCTTTGTTCGTTCATCAGTATGCCAGAAGCACGAAGCCACTGACTCACGAAGCTCTAAAACTATTAAACTAGGCTGTGGCGGTTTCGAAATCAAGCTGAAGGAGACTCTAAGGCAACCTCGGTGAGTCTATCTTCATTATGATTCGTTTTCTCTGTTCAAGTTCAAGATCTGCGTTTCTCCAAAATAGGGTTTTTAGGAGGATCCAACTCTTTCAGCCGCAATTTGGTTTTCTTGAACTTTGCTGCCATCAAAATCATTCATTTATCAGTAATTCCAACGTTGTTAGATCATTCGCGTCAAAGGGTTTATCCAACTCTGACGAGCAACAGGATTCACGTAGTTCCAATGTCTCTTACCTGGTTAAATCATGTGGTCTGTCTACTGAAAATGCAATCAGTGTTTGCAAGTATACTAAACTTGATCTTAGAAACCCAGAGAAAGCAGACTCAGTACTAAGGTCTCTCAGGGACCATGGATTCACAGATGCCCATGTTGCCAGATTTGTTAGAAAATGTCCTGAATTGCTTCGAGCTGATCCAGACAAGAACCTTAAACCAAAGTTTGAGTTTTTCTATTCTAAGGGGATTTCAAGATCAGACCTTCCAGACATTTTATCTTCAAACCCGACTTTATTGCGAAGGGGTCTTGAGAATAACCTCATTCCCGCTTTTAATTTCCTCAAGAGTGTGAGCTGCCTTGATGATCACAAGGTTATAATGGCTTTGAGGCACTGGCAAAGGGGTTCGTGTACAAAAGCCTCAAATTCTTCCATGCAAGACAATCTTGTTCCGAACCTAGCACTTCTGAGAGGACTTGGAGTGCCTCAGGCTTCCATTTCTCTTTTGCTGACCTGCTTTCTAGTTACAGCTTGCTGTGAACCCACAAAATTTGGTGAGCTTGTTCATAAAGTGAAGGAAATGGGGTTCAGCCACGAACAAACATTGTTCGTTGCAGCACTCCATGTGGTTTCCACGGTGAAAGAGCCGAGATGGGAGTCTAAAATTGAGATATATAGGAGATATGGTTGGTCTAGGGAGGATGTGCTCTCTGCATTTAGGAAAAGGCCTTGGTTCATGCTTGCGTCGGAGAAGAAGATTCTGATGGTGCTTGACTTTGTTATTAACAAGATGGGTTGGTCTACACAAGATATTGCTACATATCCAGCCATTCTCTCTCTTAGTTTGGAAAAGAGGATCATCCCCAGATGCTACGTTGGTTATGTTCTGTCATCAAAGGGTATGATCAAGAAAGATGTGAAGTTACGTGCTTTATTCATGCATACAGAAAAGAATTTTCTTCAAAAGTTTGTGACCAAATATGGGAAAGATGTTCCTGAGTTATTGGATGTGTATCAAGGGAAGATTAACCCTCTGGAAGCAACAATTTAGGCATTTAAAGTCCGGTTCAAACAAAGATTAGTAACCTCAGCATACAAAGTTTGGACATTTTCTACATTGTTTCATGAGCTTAGTGATTTTTCTTTGTTTTAGAGTATGGTATATCTTTAAGCTATAAAGGTTGATGTGAACTGTGACTGTACTGAAGGTTTTGTTTGAGTGACTAAAATTTATTTTTAATTTTTATTTCTACTTCTGTTAGTACTGTTACCATACTTGATTGCAGTGTAGATGATTGATGCCACCAGAAGCATTCAACAGAATCTTCCTTTTTTCTAATTAAGGAAGATGATCCATCAAAGTGTGCATCTTTTACCAGATGTTGTAATGGCCAAATAAGCAATCTGATACATGTTTTGAAGTGGGAGACTTATTTTACATTGCAAATGTAAACCATTGTGGAAATGAGTGTAATGCTTTTAGGATTATATTCAGTGTTTTAAAAATTGGTCTAGGATGCGAAATTTACATTATCGAGCTGTATTCACATATGTTCTAAAATTTGATCTAGGAAGCGAAATATGGAGCACCAATTTGATTTCATACAATCTGGTGATTTAAATCTATTTTATCTTCAATTATTATTATTTGAAGATAATTGATCACTTATGGATGTCCAACGAATATGGGTGAGCATTTTATTATCATTTGTCAACCAAATCGTATTGGGCTTGCATGAATTGAAGCCCATTGACAGCAAGGACTTTGTAGGAGTGATGGACTGACCTTTTCCCTTAACATTGATTTAAAGAAATAAAAATAAAAAATTCAGTTTTGATGTATCAAAAAGCGTAGAACCAAAGCAACGCTCGGTTCTCAGCGTGGGACTGAAGCTGAATCCTTGAAGGAGTCTACTTCTTCTCCTATATATATATGGGTCCACCTTCTCTTCAATATCATCAATTCTCGAATATCCAGAAACCCCACCATGAGGACCTCCTGCTGTTCTGCTGACTGCAAAAACTGTATTAATGGTATATATACTCTCTTTTCTTAATCATAAATGTTATGTCATGTGCCTCTACATTCTTCATTATTCACATTGTGGTTAATTAGTGTTCCATATAATGATACATATATAGTTCTATGTCTAATAAATATACGAAAAGGGTCGCGCTAAATTAACAAGTTTGATTTTTTAGTCGTGGAGCTCATGCTGATACATGTAGTATGGTTTCTAGATTTTTCAACTCATCTACTCTCTTTTGGTTATAGACTTATAGGTTGTTATCATATTTATATATGACAATCTAATTAGTATAAGTTTACTGTGGTTACCTGAGTAATTATAGTATTTGTTGAATTCATGCTTGGATCTGTGACTAACTATAGGCTTCTTGTATCACACTTGTTATGGATATTCAGTCTTTTCAAAGTAACATTGACCTTTATTGGTTCACACTATGATTCTAAGTGTGATCTGTTTTTGGGCAATGCTGATGTGAGTTAATAGTTATGTTACATGTTTTGGTTGCAGGTGATTCTCTGAGCTATGGTTTTGCAAACATTTGTGCTTTGGATCCTTCAAGCCCATTACCTTGTTTCTCAGTCTTTCCTTCATCTGAACCTTTAAGATGCAGCCCTTTTTCATGTGCTACAAGCAAAGCATGTTCGGAGGAAAAAGGGAAGAAGATTGCTCCACCTGGTAAGTGTTTCTTATAAATTATACTTTGCAAGTGTAGATAGTTTCAAGGGGTAACACCGGGTACTAATTATCGTCAACTTGTACCGTTCAAGAACTGAATGTTGACTTATTAGTCGATCAGATCATGCCTGTAGACTTAAGGTAATTCCACAAACTAACATTTTCCATTAGAATTGATGAAAAACGTTAGAAAAAACTCGAAAAAGTAACAAGTATACAGTTAGTTTTTGAGTTCAATAGTCACATGACAGTTAGTTTTTGGAGTTTTTCCTAACGTTTTCCGTCAATTCTAACGGAAAATGTTAATTTGTGTAATTACCTTAGGTCTACAGGCATGATCTGATCGACTAATAAGTCAACGATCAGTTCTTGCAATGTACAAGTCTATGATAGTTAGTACATGTAATTTTTCCTAGTTTCAAATTCTTTCTAAGCTCTTTTTGTTCAATTGTATTCAGAGGAACAGACAACTCAAGTTGAGTCGAAAAAGGTTTGCCCATGTTGTGGACAGGCTGAGTCTGAGGGAAGTAGATTGACTCCAACCCCTAATGAGAATATCTACCTAGACAAAAGCCCTGAGGAACTCAGATGGCAAGGCATGACCATGGAAAAGCTTGATGGACTCAACAAATCAACTGTATCAGCTCAGCCTCAGTTGGTTCTACCAATTTTTGTGTTGACAATGATGCCAACTTGCAACTCTAGTGGTTTTGGCATCAACCCTTGTGCTCCATCTCTTTCATTGACACAAATTGGGACAGTGCCTGCATTTTCTCTCTCAGCAGCAACCAATGGTGTAACTATTGCACCAATTTTCGGTACCATCTCTGGTTCTCCATGTATAACTTTTGGGCAAAGCTCTGGTGCCATTCCCTTACCTAATGCTTCTGGATCATCAGCTGGTTTTAGTTTTGGTAATGGGTTGTCACAAAATTCTGGAACAACTTCATTTGGCTCGGCAGCTCCAACACACTGTGGGACATTAACGGGCTGTGGTACCTCACAAGTAACACCATCTGGAATAGCCTGCAACAACACTGGCAAAAGCTTTGGTGCCATTCCCTTACACCAGCATGCTTCTAGACCATCCACTGGTTTTGGTTGGCCAGCACACCCTGGAACAACCCCTCCATTTGGCGCCCCACCAGCAATCAACCATGGAGCGCCAACAGCTCCAACATACCCTGGAACAACACCATTTGGAACAACCTGCAGCAACACTGGGTCCGGGACAAGCTTTGGGGCCATTCCTTCTGGATCATCACCTAGTTTCGGTTTGCCAGCAAATTCTGGAACAGCTTCATTTGGCTTGGCTGCTCCAACACACTGTGGGACACTAACAGGCAATGGTACCTCACAAGCAACACCATTTGGAACAGCCTGCAACAACACTAGCAAAAGCTTTGGTGCCATTCCCTTACAGCACCATGCTTCTAGACCATCCACTGGTTTTGGTTGGCCAGCACATCCTGGAACAACCCCTCCATTTGGCGTCCCACCAGCAATGAACCATGGAGCACCAACAGCTCCAACATACCGTGGGACAACACCATTTGGAACAGCCTGCAGCAACACTGGGACAAGCTTTGGTGCCATTCCTTCTGGATCATCACCTAGTTTTGGTTTGCCAGCAAATTCTGGAACACTATTTGGCGCCCCACAGGCAACAGTTCCAACACACCATGGAACATTTAGTACCTCACAGACAACACCGTTTAGAGCTTGGAGCAACATTGGAAAAAGCTTCTCTGGATCATCAGCTTGTTTGGGTTTACCGGCAAACTCTACAACAACAACTCCATTTGGCCCGGGGACCTCAGAAAATTCTGGAACAGTTTCATTTGGTGCGTCAGCTCCAACACAACATGGGACAGTATCAGGAGCACAAGCAACACCATTATTTGGAACAGCCTGCAGCAACACTAACACTGGGAAAAGCTTCGGTGCCATTTCTGGTTCATCAACTGCAAATTCTGGAACATTAGCTTCATTTGCAACAGAACCAGAATTTGAATTTGAAGAACCAAGCGTGATTTTTTACAACCGTGAATTGAAAAACCAACTGTGATATGGAACACAGGCAATTGCAGCAATGTCGCACCTTGAATTCAATGCTTGGTATTTTCTACATCTACATTGTGTTATAGTGTTTTGGGTTTCCATTTTGTTTTACGCCATCTTCTAGCAAAATTGTCATCAAAATGGTTTTATTCTTTTTCAGTCTGATAGTTTTCGTTCCTCTAGTTTTAAATTTCTATAAGCCGTTTGCTTGGAATATATATTTTCGGATTGTTTGTTCTTCTCTTTGCTCATAAATAAAAGGTATAAGTTGAGTTCACATACAAATATATCTTTAAAACACAAATACATAATATATAAGTGTACAGTGAATGATGATTAGGAGTGCATTATATGATAATTATATATGAAAAAATATTTGTAATCATACAAAACGATAATTATCATTTGGATTTTTATCATTGTCATACAATATACTCATAATTATCATTATCTTATTTGTATTTTAAAGAGTACTTGTATTGATCATACATCAATATATTTATTATATTTTAAGGGGGAAACCCCAAATACTTACTCGCTAATGACCTTTCTTTCCAAAAACCTACTCGCTGCCACCTATGTTACCACATACATACTCGGTAATAGGTCAATACCCCATTTGTTGATTGTTTCCGTTAGAAGCTCAACTGAAGTCCATTTAACTATCCACATGTCTATCACGTGACCATAATATTTGTCTAAATCTCAAAACTACCCTTACACTTTCATACGAAAAATAAAGTAGTCATTCAAGTTTCGAGAAGAAGTCGGCAGAGAAGGCCCCGGCCGCCGAGAAGAAACCTAGAACGGAGATGAAGTTGTCCAAGGATGCCTCCTCAACCAACAAGACGAAGAAGAGCGTCGAAGACAAAGTAATTTGGGAGATGGGCACAACATAGACAGTGGGTTGAAGACAATCGGGTTGCCAGTCAGAGAGACCACTGTCGTGTGGAGCAAATCAACTAGGTCTCCTCTCCACCATGCCATTGTTCGGATGGATGTGCACACCAACGCCAGTTGCAGGTACTCTCTTCGCCTATCACAATTAAGATCTAGGTCATTCGATTTCCCTCAATTTTCTTGACTGCGTAATTCTTTTTTTTGCTCTCAATTCTCAATTGGGCATGCACAACAAGAGGAGCCTGTTGAGGAAGTACAATAAGTCGGAAAGTTCGTGGCTCATATCTCTCGAATTCATCCGCAAAGGTGAATTATGCATTACGTTTGGTTTTGGCATTCTGATACTGGGTGGCGATTCAGAATTGTTTCGCTTTTGTCATTTTCGTGTACTGCATTTCAGTTTGTAAACTGAATGATTTCGTGTCTCTCATGTCATTATGATTGCCCAGTAATCGGCTTTGAGTTCTAGTTGCTCTATTGTTTTTTTAAGGAATTGCTCTATTGTTGAAATGGGTATGCTGGAAATTTTTGTGGTAAAATAGGGTGATAAATCTTTTTTCTACACAATAGGTGAGTGATCAAACTAAAGTAGATACCAGACCACAATTCATTGCAATGAATCATATGCTATAACTAGTTGAATATTATCAGAGTGCTACTGTACTGCTGTTTAGTATGATTAGATTATTCTATTCAAGGTCATTGGATTTACAGGTGAGTTCATGCGGGTTAGACTTGTTTGCTTAAGTTGCACCTTATATTTATTAAAACAAAATCTCAGTGGTATAAAAATGAAGTATGGTTCAAAATTTATTTGTTTGCTTGCTCTAGTTTCATTTCTATTTCTGTTTGATTACTGGGTGAATGGTAGCATACTAACAGTCGATTCAGAATTTTGCAGGGCTTATTTTGCAAGAATTAAGGATTTAGAAGAGGAGCTGAAAATTGAAAAGAAGAACCCAAATATGCTTCAGTTGGAGAGATTAACAAAGAACAGTGATGAAAAGAAGAAAATAAAAACCAAAGGATTATGTTGTACTGTTAGTGTATATTTTTTTCTTGTAGTTGGTTTGATACTGCATTTGTAAATTGGAATAAATGTTCTGCAATTCCACAACAAAAATAATAAAGTAGGCTAAGGCCAAATCAACAGCTGAATTTGTAACACCCGAAAAGCAAATGAAATTCCCAACAAATGAGATGTCTTGACTAATGTCAATAAAAATGAGTCAAATGATGTGGTAACAAAAGCTGCATAATGGAGTCCATCAACCAACACAGTTTTCTAAACAAAACCATAACACCCTGCATTTACTGTTGGGAACTTCTTCTCCAAGTGTTGCATTCATGTTAGTTTCCATCCCATGCTCACTACATTCGTTGACTAAAGCAAGTCGAGAGGGTCCACCTTTTCCTCAACGTACCATCTGTTCATTTCACATACAAATCAAATGAAAGTTACTCTCCAAATCGAACTACAACTCAACATTGTGAAAACTACATGTACAATTTGAATGTTCAACTAAAACATATAACCACATGAATGAAATCAAGCGCTTGATATAGAAAAGCTGAAGGAACATCAAAATCAAAATCTCTGTAATTCAAACTTTTAAATTTTCATTTTTTCTAATAAGTAGACAGACAAATATGTTATAAGGAGACTTTGAGACCTTGGTCATGCCACCTAACCCTGTTGCTTCCACGGCCAATACAGAGCCAAACGAAGAGTATTCCAATGACCACGTTGAGGAAAAGTTTTCATGATCGGACTTTATCAAAAACCTTTTGTAAATACTTGTACTTCAACACCTAAATTGTGTATACATTTTTTATCAGGTAACTTTGAAAAATGTACTGAAATACCAAGTTGCTTCTTGAAATATTTACTGAAATACCATTTTTTACCGATAATATTATATTCATGGTAAATTTCATCAGTTCTTGCATGGAGGAAAAAGTTTCACATTACCTTTACTGCAAGCAGAATGCATATCAATGAGCTCCTTAGCTATAGATATTTGTACTTCAACACCTGAACTGTGTATATTGTTGTTTTCAAATTTCATTCTTTTAATATCAAAGGTTATAAAATTTATTTGAGGTTTGACTGTAAATTATAACTTTTAGGTTCTAGAAACAACAGTTGGAGAGCACACATTTTCCAACTTCATGATACAATTCCAAAACACATAGCAATTACAGGTAAATATTTCCCGTGATTGAGACATCAAGGATACAATTGACGATCAGAACAAACAGTACCCCATAATGATATGAACTTTATGCCTAATGTTAATTATAAAAATATTTCTTCAAAGACCAATATTGAAGTAAACATCAGAAACAAAGTTTTCCAGGAAATAAAAAAAATTAATGTTATCAATAAGAGAGATCATCAGAATACGGTATAATACTATAATCACTTCATCATAGTAAGTTTGAATGTTTCAGTTTAATTGAGCACCCTATGTGAAATCAGGAGAGATCAAATGAATCAATCCGTAATACTAGAGGTTACTTACCTCCGATTGAATCTCTGTACTTCAAACACGAACCATCGTCTTCTTCTTCTTCGTTGCCCGATCGTATGGTAAATATGATTTTGGGGTGGGTAGGTTTCAACTATGTGTTTCTGAGAATTGGCCTTCTTCGTTGGCTATAACAAGTTCATAGTTTCTTTCGTCCGGAAATCATTAGGATGGGCAATTTAGTATTTCTACATGATCAATTGGATTTCAGTTGGGCTTGTAACTGAAACATACGATAAGTGGGGTATTGACCTATTACCAAGTATGTATGTGGTAAAATAGGTAGCAGCGGGTAAGTTTTTGGAAAAAAAGGTCACTAGCGAGTAAGTTTTTGGGGTTTCCCCTATTTTAAGCAAAGTGTAACATATACATCAATACTTAAGGTATATATTTTGGAGAAAATATCATTCATATACTCGTTTTAATTATTCATTACCAATAATACACTTTAAACCGTATAAATATTTAGGTTTGCTAAGGTCTTCAAAAATACTCTCAAGGAAACCTAAAATGCTTCTTCATTAACCAGTTGTCACCCTGTTTCTTACCCATGTGGGTGACGCCACGACCACAGTTTGGGTGGTTGTCGGCGGAGGCCTTCCCCATCCCCCTTCTCTTCTGTTCCCCCTTTCCCGACCCTTTCCCCCCTCTCCACTCCCCCCATCCGTTTATCCCCTGTGAAGTCTTTAACGGTCGCGCATCTGGTGGAGCTTGGTCTGTTGGAGACTTCTCCCTCGCTGACAAAACATTATTCGCTAGTGTAACAACAATCAATGAAGTAGTCGTCCATAAGCTCCTCATGAGCATCGTGCTGATCTCTGAAAATGTAATTTCTACTATGTTTCACTGGCATGGGGTTCATGACCTGTTCCTCGACATCCTTATCAGTAGCTCGTAACGACTGCACCATCTCATTCTCCACCTCTTAGGTACGGCCGGATCAAACTTATCACCACTAGAAGAATCCATCAACAATCGAAAAAAATGCACGTTCTCGGGATAATTGTGTAGAGAGGACAGGACAATGAAATAGTTGATGGTGTGGGGGAAAATGGAACTTGAATGGCTTTTTATAGCGAAAATCGACTTCATATTGTTAAAAAAAATTCCCAACTCAACAACAGTTAGTGAACTCTACGAGGCACGTAAGAATCTCCGCACAAAACCGTACCACGTGTCGCGTGCGGAAACGACTGGTCAAAGTCTTCGCCGTAGAAACGATAGGTCAAAGCCTTTGCCGAAGAAACGACAATTACAAATGTCTGCATAATCGTAAGCGGTCTTTTGCAGATTGATCGATTCGACGTACGAAACGAGCGAGATTTTAATGTTCGATGCAAGAATTCAGTTTTTCAGCCGATTTCGACACGCAAATCGGGACCGAAATGTAGCTGCTCTAATGATACATATTAAACAATTGTTTAAAAAAATTACATATCGAAGTGTTTGCTTTGGAATACTCTTAACAAAGGAGCCGATAAAAGAGTGGAGTCTTGTGAGTTGTGAAAGGTAAAGATTATCGGTGATGCTTTTCTCGAAGACAAGGCAAGCATTTACATAATCGGTTTTGTTCTTCTTCTTCTTCTTCCTCTTCCAGTTCGCAGAGAAAGAAAACGACACGGTGACCGAAGAAGAACATGCAGAGAGGAGGTGGGAGGAGACCGTGGAGTGGAATGCTGCCACTGCTGGCCGTTCACGTCGCCAATGAGTTTTACAAGCTCGACAGGAAGCCTCCCGTCACCGCTGGCCTCCTCGCCGTCAACGCCTTCACCTATTTGCGACCTGGCGCTCTCGATTCTCTCCTCCCCTCCATTGACGATGTCTGGTTCAACCCCCACCTCATTATCAAAGTACTGCCGCTCATTTCTCTCTCCGATTCTTTCTGCGTCATTCTGAATTTGACCTGTTTGGTTTGGATTGTGGATTAAGATTGCTGATTTTTGTCTGTTTGTTGTTTATAGGTACTGGATCTTTCTAGATTGTGTTTAGATTATTGAGTTAATTGAGAATGAGATACAATTTGGTGATTTTGATTTGGTTTGGTTGATAGGGACTTAAACTTAAGGGTTTTAGCCTTTTAGGGAAGTGATTGCTTTGAAATTAGGGTTAGTAGAAATGCTTGAGTCAAATTAATAAGCATATCAATGATGTGCTCTTTTGTATTGTTCTTCATGTTTAATGAAAGACATCAACTCACTAGACTTAATTGTACAGGCATTTCGAGAGAGACACAATTTGAACCATTAGAGAAATCTATGAACAACAATTGTTTGTATTGTAGTTTCTTACAACCAATTGGAAATGACTTTCTGATTCCATTTCTATTGGCTTTATTGGATGAATAAGTTGTTTCATTTCACTAATTGATGTTAAATTTAATTCAATAGTACAGGGATCTGAAGCGGTTCTTTTTCTCGCCATTCTACCATATGAGTGAATCTCACCTTGTTTACAACATGACGTCACTTTTGTGGAAGGGTATACAGTTGGAATCTTCAATGGGAAGTGCTGAATATCTATCTATGGTTGCTACTCTACTTGGCATGTCACAGGGTATCACATTGCTTCTAGCCAAATCCTTGTATGTTTTCTTTGATTATGAGAGAGCCTACTACTCTGAGTATGCTGCTGGATTTTCGGGCGTACTCTTTGCCATGAAAGTAGTGCTGAATGCTCAATCAGATGACTACACTTCCGTCCACGGGCTGGCTGTTCCTACAAGTCATGCTGCATGGGTAGAATTAATATTAATCCAAATGTTTGTGCCTGGTGTCTCGTTTCTTGGCCACCTTGGTGGCATACTGGCGGGCATCCTCTATCTGAGGTTAAAAAGATCATATTCAGGTTCAAATCCACTGACTATAATTATTAAAGCTCTTACCAATGCATTCAGCTGGCCTTTGAGGTATGTAAGAAATGCACTTAGATTTCGGCGGAGGCGGATTTCGGGTAGACGAACTGTTAGCGGAAGTCAAACAGGACTGGCTGGTCAATGGAGATGTCAAGCATGTACATATGAGAACTCTGGTTGGCTGAGTGTCTGTGAGATGTGTGGGTCAAGTAATGAGAGCAATGAATCGACATCTCGTCAGTTTTCGCGTCGTAGTCGGGATCTCTCACATACTCGTGAGCTTACTTTGGAGGAACTTCGTCAACGTAGGGTCGAGAGGTTTAGCATATGATTGTCTTTTGTGACCTAGCCGTGCAAGAATTATGCTGCCAGTAATTTAAATATTGTGTTGATGTTATCTCAATTGATCAAATAAATTCCAAGTCTTTACTAACCTTTGATGTTGTGGATGCTTTTGGCTTACCAATATTCATGAAAGTGGAATAATTGGATCAATGGTTGCACTTGATGTATTGAAATCTTGATCTGTCATGTATGTTTATTATCGTTTCCGTTCCAATCATATTCATTTCTTTGTTTCTGCGAAATTATAGCATCCTATTCCATTGTTATAATCCTATGGCTGATTAATGTCCAGTTGGATTCATTAGCCGAGTTCTTATAGTTATAGCCCAAATTGATCATGTTATGGCTGATTCCTTATATCATGGGATGACACAGGTTGAAGTGTCTTGCCTTTTCAGGATGTTCATTTCATCATTTGAGCAGAAACTACAGTATAACACTGGGATGGGGTGAATGGATTTGCAGCAGCAAATAGAGGTCCTTACCACTAGCAGGTTTGCTTATTACAGCTTTCAGTTGTTTTTATTCAGTATATTTTAGAGAAAGTCTAGCTGCTAATGCTATGTATAATTTTTAATTTTGATACCCGAATATCAATACTAAGGCAATATACCCATCTGATTAAATTCCACAAATTAAATTATATTATTGCCTCTATTTCTTTATTCTAATTGTGCAGTTTTCACAGACAAGGAAGTAAGGAACTAGAAACAGTAGTCTTAAAAAGACTTGTGTTATTTTCAGGTCTCACCCTGTGTGCAACATGATAGCTGACTGGGCATATCAACCTTCCTGCCAGATCTGAATCAACTCAGCTATGGCTCTGGTAGATGAGCCAGACTCTCCCCTTGCATCCAAAGCCCTCTCTTTCATTTCTTGGCTCCTCTGTCTCAGTTGTTGCCCATGTTCTGAGCCCATCAACTCTCTGAGTCGCTTCTCCAACTCAGCTGCGGTTACAAAGCCATCGTCCTCTCTTTGATCCAAGGGTATCGCCATCTCCATTTGCTCCACAAGAATCGTTCTATTCATGTGCTGCTCCGCATACAGAGGCCACGCCACCATTGGCACTCCTGCAACTACTGATTCCAACACTGAGTTCCACCCACAGTGTGTCACGAACCCTCCCACTGATTCCTGGCTCAGCACTGCTACTTGAGGTGCCCATGTCTTTACCACCAAACCCCTCTCCTTTGTTCTCTCCAAGAACCCATCTGGCAGCATACTATCCAGATCAAATTCAGTAGTTTCTATATTCTGCTTACCGCCCTCGGTTAGAGGAGGGCTCTTCACCACCCACAAGAACCTCTGGCTGCTCATTTCCAGCCCAACAGCTATCTCCTTCACCTGGGCTGCCGAGAAGGACCCCCTGCTACCAAAGCACAAGAACACAACACTTCTGCTCGGCTGCCTCTCTAGCCATGATAAGCAATCAATTTCCTCCAAGCTCGGCCCATCATCCTTGCTCCGTGGTGCGAGCAATGGCCCGATATAGTACACTGGTGGGATTTTCGAGTCAGGAGCGCACATGCCACTGTCAAGAACACTGACGGCTTTCGGCTCTAACTCTTCAAATGTGTTAACCAGAATACCCTCTGATTTTGGAAGATTTGAGAAGAAATATAGCATGCCATCATAAGCAGGATCTTCTCTGTCAAGTGTTGGTTCAACCATATGAGTTGCCTTGATCGGAGGCAAACCAGGAAAGGAAAAAACAGTACCCTTCATGTCCTTGAAGCTCAATGTGGTCTGCTCATGTATCTTGGGGAAGAAGAAGTAGGAAGCAAGAATAGCAGCGCCAGAGGTAAAGAAATAGTAAGTGGGAATGCTGAGTTCTTTGCCTATAACAAGAGCAGAGGTGCAGAACAGATCAATTACAAGGGCACGAACTGCACTGGTCTTTGAGATTTCTCGGAGAGAGTTGAGGACGTTGGGGGCGTTGGAGTTGATGTAGGAAAACCAACGGGCCGCGTGGCTCCAAGTAGGAGAGGGAGAGGGGGCGTCAAGGGGAGGAAAGCGGTGGAAGGAAATGGAAGGGTGAGTTCGGGAGATGAAACGGATGTAGGAGGTGGTGCCGGGGGTGTTGAAAGGGCCGGTGACGAGGAGGATGGTGATGGTGGTTTGGGGGTAGTGATGGAGGATGAGCTTGCCCAGCTCAACCATGGACACCAAATGGCCTATCTCAGGGAATGGATACAACACTATGGTTTGCTCCATGCTTTGCTTCTTCTTTTTCTCCTTGGTGGTATGTTTCTGTGCACTGCTCTTCCACCCACACCCATCTCTTATTATTATTGCCTGATTTACTTTGGTCAGTAGCTTTTTGAGTACAACTTCTTGGATCCAAACTTTACAGCTTTTATTTTCTTTCACCTAAATTATTATCGCCTATACTGCTACATTGAAACTATCGCCCCAAACTTTAAGATAATTGTTTTCTATGACAATTTTTGGATTGAATTTTTACGCATTAAATTTTATGTCGAAAAAATAATCTTCATCAATGCATATGTTTCGATTTAAAATCACACGACAGACAATTTTTTTTATTGTTTCACTCAAATAAGCTTGGGAGTCGGTAATGTGAGAAAGAAGGTAACTTTTCTGGTGTTTTATTTTTGTTATTAAAGACACCAGTTGAATTATTTTAGGATGACAAATCTCTGTTCTCATTTTTATTTTCATTATCTTATGTCGCCGTTTTGTCCCTACCTCGGCCTTAGGTTCTGGGTTTTTGATGCTTTCAAAAAAATATAATATTTGATCCAAAACATATATGTTGGATTTAAATCAATGACAAAATCAAATAAATTCCTTATTTGTTACAAAGAAAGAGTATAGAGACGATGAACAAATTCTTCGTCCTAAGAAAGAAAGGGTACAAGCGAAAATTCACTTGTTTGCAATAAAGACGAAATTTGATTTAATTACAAAACTACGGTCTTTAACATATCCACACCAAACTACGATTGGGTATTTTTAACTCTTGGGTCGCTTAAATTTTGCTCTGTTAGGGTTTCGAGCTTCTGCCGTCGTCCGCACCACCATGGTTATGGTTATGGCAATTGTCATAGCCTATGCCATGGTTCTTCTTCTCATCTCTATCCATCATCTCCTCGGCACGTCCCCTTTGAGTCCTGCGCGAGTTTTCTCTGCTAGGGTTCCTTTCGGTCTGCCGCTAGCCACCGCGTCGTGGACTATCCCCCACCACCACCGACGCGTCTATCGATCATGTTCGGTCCCCCCTCAGCAACCCCAATGGGTGTCGTCTAGCTCACCTCGGCGTCAACCAACCCTCAAGCCGCCTGACGCCGCCGGCACCTCGGCAGTCGCTGTCGCCGCCCTTGACGCACGCCTGATCCCGTTTCCCTGGGGGTTTCCGTCTCTACAGTCGTCGTCCCTGATGCTGCCGCCGCCACCCTTGAAGCAGCCGCCGTCGTCGCCGCTTCTAATGTCGCCGCCGTCTCGGATGCCGACTAGGGTTTGGAGGAAGAAGGGCGGGGAGGGAGTTACTTGGAGAAAAAGCAACCGATGACGTCAACCAACCGTCGAACCACCTGAAGCCGTCGACGTCCCTACAACCGCCGCCGCCATGCCTACTGAGCAGGAAATCGAGAATTTCCCTAGGGAGGGGAGCATCAGGGACTGGCCCTGGGAGGAGTCCCTAGACGATGCTTTGCCTCCCACCATCACCATTACCGTCGAGGTCTCTTATCTCCGGTACCCCGTTCCCCCCACCCATATTCTGTCTTTTCCCATGGGGCACCAATTCAAAACCGGCGAGAACGGTTCTACTGTGAAAAGAATAACGAACATTCTTAAATGTTCTTCCCATGTTCTTCGTGGTCAGAGAGTCTTTGATATACATTATTATCATTATGCAATTTGATTAATGAAATTACACGCATTTCACTAAAAAAAAACTCTTGGATCGCTCTAAAAGGATCCTCATAGTGCTAATATAGGATAGAAATAAACACACTTTTATTACAAGTAGAAGTGCAGCAATAACTAAGCAGAGAGAAACATAGAAAAAAAATCATTGGTTTGCTGTCGTTAACTAATATTAATCTATCATAGAAAGTCAAGCTTTCCAAAGCTGAAGCAAGTTGACGAGGGCACAGGTCGACGAGCCACAGTCACTCCACGCTGCTAAAGCTTTCTCTTTCATAACCTCGCTCCTTTGCCTGAGCCCTAATCCTCCCTCCGAGCCCATCAACTCCCTGACTCGTTTCTCCAGCTCACCCGCAGTTACAAACCCATCTTCTTCCCTATGGTCCAATGCAATAGCCATCTCCATAAGCTCCACGAGAAACGCCCTGTTCAAGTGCTGCTCTGCATACAGAGGCCACGCCACCATCGGCACTCCTGCCGCCACCGCTTCCAACACCGAGTTCCACCCGCAATGCGTCACAAACCCTCCCACTGCTTCCTTCCTCAGCACTGCCACCTGAGGCGCCCAACCCTTCACCACCAAACCCCTCTCCTTTGTCCTCTCCACGAACCCATCTGGCAGCACACCGTCCAGATCAAAATCAACGGCTTCTTTGCTCCCCGGCGGGCTCTTCACCACCCACAGGAACCTCTCCCCGCTCATTTCTAGCCCGCGAGCTATCTCCCTCACTTGTGCCACCGGAAAGGACCCCCTGCTACCGAAACACAAGAACACAACGCTCCTTCTCGGCTGGGTTTCAAGCCATGAGAGGCAATCACTCGACCTATCATCACCATCAGCAATCAAAGGTCCCAGATAGTGGATCGGTGGTGTTGGTCCGTCCGGAGCGCAAGCACCAGAGGCAAGAGTTTGGATGGCCTTCGGCTCAAGTTCCTCGAAGGTGTTGACCAGAATTCCATCCGATTTTAAGAGATGTCTAACAAAACAGAGCATATCATGGTAAGCAGGGTCGTCTCTGTCGAGACACGGTTCGAGCATGTGAGTTGCTTTGATGGAAGGCAGGCCGGGGAAGTGAAGGACAGTGTTGGGAAGGTCTTTGAAGCTTTGAGCGGTCTGTTGATGGATTTTTGGGAGGAAGAGTGAGGCAGCAAGAGCGGCTGCGCCGGAAGTGAAGAAATAGTACGTGGGCAGGCCGAGGTCTTTGCCTATAGAGAGAGCAGAGGAGCAGAAGAGATCGATAACGAATGCGCGGACCGTGCAAGTGTTGGAGAGTTGTTCAAGTGAATGCAAGGCGTTGGTGGCGTTTCTGTGGATGTAGTGGAAGAAGTGGGCGGAGGGGCTCCACCAGGTCGGGGACGACGGGGTGTCCGGAGGGAGGGGAGGGAAGCGGTGGAAGGACATGGAAGGGTTGGTTTGGGAGATACGGTGAATGTATGAAGAGGTGGTAGGGCTATCATCAGGGCCAGTGATGAGGAAGATGGTGATGTTGAGAGTGTTGGAGTGATGGAGGATGAGCTTGCCCAGCTCTACCATGGAGACCAAATGGCCTATGCCTGGAGATGGGTACAGCACAATTGTTTCTTGCATCTTGCTCAATGTCTTCTTTGTGTTGCTGCTAGTGCTTGGATATGAGCTCAAGCTTTTACTGGTTTTGAACAATAATGGAACCAAGAATAAGACGTCGAGTGAGTGGGGTACTTGCCAACCCCTATTTCTTGGACTTATTTGGGTCTCTTTCTTACTTTTGTAACAACCCCATTATAAAGTGTAGCCATATTAGGTGTCTACATGTATATTATTTTTTGGATGGGAATGAAATCTTTATTGATGATTGAAAAATTAAATTGGTGTTATACCGACCTTATAAACACTTAAAAGATTCGATATCTAGTCAAAGGGATGATCAGGATCGGTCACTCTACCATAAAAGCTCGAGTTATCATCAATCTCCGAGTAAATTTGAACTCATACTGACGAGATGACGACGTATAGCGTTTAAAAAATTAGCGGTCACTCATACTATAATTAATTAATATGAAACAAATCTTCTTCTTAGAATGCCATATACATGACGATAAGAACTTTTCCTAAAGTTTGTTTCTCATACTACTGGAGCACGTTAGGGACGTGCAACCAGATTCTTGCTAAGAAACGGCTCTGACTATAGAGGATGATTCGTGGAGGATGCCAGAGGGGTAGACATGTCTAGACATGGCCAGGCAGGTACATCCTACTCCCCATCTGCCTGAGAGCCGGAAACTCATGTGTCCCGACAAAAATGTTAGCCTGATCAAGTTTGAGGGTCGGGTCTTTAAATGCCAGGGTTGGGGATCAACCATTTTTCTTTGTCTCTCCCCTCGTCCATCATGTTGTGCCGTAAACGGGTTACCGTCGGTTGCCCAAGTCGAGGGCTTCACCATCAAACTTTTATTTCAGGTGCTTCCTAATCTGCATCGAACCAACTAAATACAGCCATACCGCTATATTCAACATGCCTCCCTTCGATCCGAGATTTGGAAATGTCCCCTGTTGGTACTTTCTCTCTCCTCATACCGTCGGTTGGTCATCCTCTCTGTACCAAGCTCTCCCTAAGCACCACCGGCGGGAACATTGAGTTTTGAGCCTCGCTAGTACCATCCTGACCACCAGGTCATCAGAGCATGAACCCCGACCTCCAAAGCACTTGATTCCCACCCTTCATAGACGATAATCATTCTCCACACGTAATGATGTCGTGTATTATAGATGTCGTCGTCGTTGGAATACTTCTGAACCCTAGCATATTCATCTTAATTATAATTGAATTCTAGTATTTTCAAAATGTGTACCTGTATCTTACAATAAGTGTTCTATTCAATTATTGAAATTAATTTCGTTTAACTATGTTTTTATTTATTAGACAAAATCTATTGAAAACCCTTTTATCCTAAAAACCGTGAAAATTCATCTAAGTTATATGCACCTAAGATCTAGCATTTAACATGATGTCTCATCATCACCCATAAACATCGCACAATTTGTCCTCACTCACACAAGAAAGGACATAATTGTATTAGCAGGCGCCATGTGGACAAGTTTCATTTTCTTTCTTTATCAATTCACTAGTTTACTAATTTCCAATTCGTTTGAACTTCGATTTGCTTCATTTTACGCCGATATGTTTATTTTTCCAAGGACTATCTATCAAGGCTAGTGATGAATATATTTTGAAGCACGAAAAAAATTATATCGAGGTGATAAAACTAGTGTTGAGTGTTGATATTTCTTCACTGATAAATGTTTCATATCGGGGGTGATAAACCTAGTGTTTAGTGTTGATAAAAAAAAACATGTGATGAAGTGATAAAACACATGTAAACCCACCAATCGAAAGAAATGGGCATATGGTCAGATGTCGTATAACCCACATTCCGAAGAGTGGCTTGGTGGATATGTGCCCTTGTCGTCGAGGACATGAGACCCCTATCAAGACGAACCTTCAAGCAAGTCCTCAGATCCTTTCCTCTCGTCCATGTAAATTGATAACCCTCGCATGTTCTCAACCCCTATGTCGGTGAAGGCATGACATAATGCCTGGATAAGGGCCACGAGATATGGTCACCCCATCGCTTCTCATCAGGATGCAGTATGCCATTAAAGTCTTCCCTAAGAATCCAATCGCGGGTTTGATGAACCCAACCTAGTCAACGAAGCAGCTCCCATGTCTGATGTCGGTATTCCTGAACCGAATCCACGCACACACCGGTGAAACGCACAACTGGCTCCTGACCCACCACAACCCGACACCATTCCGACTAGAGTAGGGTGACTCCCCCTTTCTACCCCACTGTCGGATCCTCGTACCCTTATGAAATCCAAGATTGCATCGGAGTAACGCTAGTTGTGACCGAGAGTGATCTGATTCCAAGTGATAGGTTTGGTAAGAAATACGACATCCGATTTCAATCGGAGGATCACGTCCTTGCGTTGATGTCTATTCTGATCATCCCCAAGACCAGACAATTCCGTGCCAGGAATGATGCCATAATAGTGATAAAAAAACGCAGGACAACACAATGAAAAGGACAAAAATCTGTTTTCAGATGTAAGAGAACGTTGATGAATTCAAACCGAGGAGGCTTAACGGGGCTTAGTTGCACTGTACAAAGACTACGACAACAAGAGACGACGAAAGAAATAGCTGACGATAACCATGCGCAATACTGGTGAAAGCCTAATCACGACTTGGTTCAATCTCTCGTAGTCACATGTTCTTGTTTTCTTTAACATGTAATTCACCTCCAAGATTGTTATTTATGTTTGATAAAAGAGTTGCATTACCTAAGGGTCTAACTCAACACTTATAACAATGTTTGACAAACATAAACGGTTTACTGCATGTATGTTAGACAATTTTATTCGGAAATGTAGTGAAATTGTCCCTATCGCTCGAAATAATAATAATTAATAATATAGAATAGAGCGGTCTCTAATCTAAATATCTATATTCTATCTCCTTCATCCCAGCTCTTTCCACTATCCGTGTAAGCGTAACAGAAAATGTTGGCCAAAGCTCCTCTTCCTTCCATTAATTTCAGTCCATGGAGGGGCCTTTCCTCCGCCCAGCCCCGCCTCTGTCGCCGCCATGGCTGCTTCGTCTTCGTCAGTACTAACAGCTGTAGTAGCAGCAGAAGTGGCGGCGTTTTGGTCAGAGCTGGGTACACCAAAATACCCTTGGAAACCAAGGGAGCCTATCAGGTCGTCGACGAAGAGACTGGAGAGAAGTTCATTGTCTGGGGCGGAGCCGACGACCCTCCCGACTCTCCTCTTCCTCCCAAGGACGTTCTCTCCTGGAAACCCCCTAAATCCGGTTCCGCCTCCATCAATGCCCGTGATGACGAAGGTGCGAATTTTGCTTCTTCTTTTTTTGGGTCTTCTCTCTGTGCCGTCATTGATTTTTATAAATTTCAGGTACTATAACTGTCTTATATTCCAAATTTATGTCTAGTCTGGAAGAATTGGCTGGTAGGTGTGGCTTAGTATCTTTTGGCAAACAATTTGGTGCAATTTAGTGATTTCTCTGGTAAAATTATAGGATAGGCCTGCAAAGATTTTGGTTCCTTCATATGGTGCTAAAAACTACATTTCTTGTGGTTATGCTTGTTATGTCCTGCCCAACAAGAGTGGGTTTCGATTTTACATGTTATGCATTATTACTCCGGATTGAACCAGGGGCACCAAACCGTGACCGTACGCCTAATTTCATGAATGTGCTTATGAACTAGACTGATCACTTTTGTTTCTGAATTTGTGTTGGTTTTTGCACAATTGTGGACACGAGGCTTTAAGATGCTACCTTTTATTTCTTTGTGGCATTCGGTATTATATTATTATCTAACATAATCCACAAAGTTTCATATTGATTACGTATGCTGAACTTCCTTTCTATAAGTTGGGAATTCTGCTGAAATACATTTCTACTTGTTTCACAGGCAATGAGCAGATGGTAGCAGCTGGGAAACCAACCGTCAAGGGATTAATGGGTTTTAACAAATTGAAGGTACATAAACTAAGAGCTTTGGTTAAGAAAACTTCTTCAGGGAAGCAAGAAGTAATTGAACATACGAATGAACCAGCTCTAAAAGCTGATCAGTCTTCGGATTCAGATGACAAGATTGAATTTTTGGGTACTAAGAAAAAGGTGAATTCTCCTAGACCGAGAGGAAATGTTTCAAGAGATAGCAAACCACCACAACTTAAAGACAGGATACAAGAATTTAAAGACAAGGTGAAAGGAACTAGAGCTGAAGGAGGCAAGGATGAACCTGATGTTGTTGTGCATCGTGATACAGAGTCCTCACAATATCAAAGAAATGGAGATGGACCTCACAAGTCTGAAGCCAAAACTAATCCTAGAGGTTCTGCTGCTCGCTTAGGAGGATGGGGTGGTGGAGATGGGGGATCTGAACCTGAATCTAAATACAGGACTTCAGACAATCAACCGAGAGGGCGAAAGTCATCCATTGACAGTGACTTTTTTAGTCGAAAGTCCTTTAGGGATATTGGATGCAGAGAATATATGATTGAATGTTTAAAGGCTCAGTCTTTTTCACGTCCTTCTAATATTCAGGTACATAGCTATCATGGCTTATTTAGTTTTTACAAAGGTGAAAAATATACGGATGTGCCCATAAGATAGAGTGCTGGGCCACATACTAGGGGTCATGATATCCCATCCATAATGTCTACTAATAAATTGTCTTGTTTGCTTAGTAACTCTTATTGTCTACCCTATGTTCTGAATAACGTAATAGGCCTGGATCTTTTGTTATGTTGTCTGTGTGTGTGTCAATTATGATAATGTTATAGATAAAATTCAAGTATTTAATGAATGTTGTATGCAATCATGTAAAGATGCAAGTGTGCATAACTTCAACTTTTAAATAATTTAGCAATAGGAAACACAAATCTTAGTCATAAACAACCAATTACACTTGAAGATCTGTTATTTATTTCTTGACAGGTTAGCTGGTGTTAAAAATTGACATTTATGTGTACTCTAAAGTAAACATTGTGGATAACTGCAGGCCATGGCATTTTCATCCGTTTTTGAAGGTAAAAGTTGTATTGTAGCGGATCAAAGTGGATCAGGGAAGACATTGGCTTATCTTGCACCTGTAATTCAACGTCTTAGGGAAGAGGAACTCCAAGGAGTAAGCAAATCTACGCCACAGAGTCCTCGTGTAATTGTATTAGTCCCGACTGCTGAGTTGGCTTCTCAGGTCAGTTTCTGTTTTCTCATCTCAATCCAAATTTTGCAATGCCATAAGTTACCATTTTGTCCTTTTTATGCTCTACTTCATTATATCTAATGCTATGCTGTTGTGGCTCTTGATTTCAACATGATATCCCTGTTTACAGAGACGATGATATACTTCAAGTTTCAAATGATATCCCTGCTATTGATACGATTGTTAAAAAATGTTGGATGTTAAAGTGTGATGCTATAAGGTGATATGTTGATAGTATGTTAAAGAGTTGTTCTATGATTTGATATAGCAATACACACTAATAGATGTTTTAGACATCTAGTGACTGATATTGATTTGTTCTGGCCTTGACTTGTTGTAATGTAGTAATTTCACTGATAGAAGTATTAATATTCAATTCAAAAGGGGTTTGTTTCATATATTATTCTGTGTTCGTGTGCAATGTTAAGTCATTAAGACCATTGTCCAATAATTGGTATTGGACCATTGGTGATACAGAACCTAGCTGGAGAAATATGATTTTCCATTCACTATTCAGTGTGTGATTTCTGTTTGAGAGTGAGGGAGGACCGGAGGAGGCTATGTGATCTCTTTGTATTCATCTATCAGATATTCGTTGTCACTTAATGAGTTAACATATTTATGATTTTTCCAGGTGTTGAGTATTTGTCGATCAATATCGAAACATGGGGTTCCCTTCCGTTCTATGGTTGTGACAGGTGGTTTTCGGCAGAAAACTCAACTAGAAACTCTGAAGCAGGAAGTGGATGTTGTAATAGCAACCCCTGGTCGATTCATGTACCTGATCAAAGAAGGCCACTTGCAGTTAACAAATATTAGATGGTAATATGGTGTCCCAATCATGCTAATAATAGTTTGCCTGATCGCCATCCTATATCCAAGCCCAAATGGAACTACATGACCTATTATGCTTTTTGAGTTGTGGGAAAGTTATTAAAATACATGATAGTTTAATAACTTCCACACAAAACCATCATCATCATTGTGCTTACCTAATTCCAACATGAAGCCTATGTTGGAGTTGCAGAATAATATGCTTGAAAAGTTATTCAAGTATATGATAGTTTGGAGCCTTAGTTACTAATATATAATTATGGCTCTTTGAGTTCACTTTTACATGTTTCGTTGGCTAAGAGATCCACTTTCTAATTACATATTTACACGATCTTACAGTTGATTATGAAAAGTGAATAGAGTAGCTTAAATACTTATTTGATTTTCATTTTTTGTGACTGAAGACCATATATTAGGCATTGATCTGCAACCACGCTATAGTTCTGCTTGTGTGTTTACTGTTGCCAAATCTAGATATCTATATCAATCAACTATAAAATTGGATAGGGGTCAAAAGTTTTAGTCAAGGTAAAATACTTGTTTCACTGTGGAGTACTAGCTGCCTGGTTTAAAATTAAAACTGCAGTGAAAAATCGTGTAGTTATCCGTAGTCATAATATTACTAATTCTAGAAATTGTTCAGCGACTTCTCTTCATGAAGTGTATTTAGCTAAATTCTTTTGTTACAGTGCTGTATTGGATGAGGTAGACATACTCTTCAATGATGAAGATTTTGAAGCATCGCTGCAAAATTTGATCACCTCTTCACCATTTACCACACAATATCTATTCGCAACTGCAACTTTACCCGTAAACATATACAACAAATTAGTTGAAGTTTTTCCAGATTGTAATGTGATCATGGGACCTGGTATGCACCGCACAAGCCCCCGTCTCGAAGAGGTTAGTTCATGATTTATTTCTTTATGTGCATCACAGCAAAGAGATATTGAAGAAAGCTTCTTAGGAAAGTAAAAAAAATCTTGAAGAAACCGGAGGTATTAAGAGACACTTAAACACTTGATTTTTTATTGGGTTTTTTTTAGGTTCTTGTAGATTGCAGTGGGGAGTATGGGGCTGAAAAATCACCAGAGACAGCATTTACAAATAAAAAAGCTGCTCTTCTGCGGATTGTGGAGGGACGTCCGGTTTCCAAAACAATTATCTTCTGTAACAAGGTGTGTTGAAAGCTTTAATTAATTGTAGAAGCTCAAGAAATGAGGTGCATAAAAAATCTGACGTGTCTTCCCATATACAGATTGAGACATGCAGGAAAGTTGAGAACATACTGAAACGTTTTGATAGAAAAGGAAGTCGTGTCAAAGTTTTACCGTTCCATGCTGCTTTGGAACAGGAATCACGGCTTGCAAACATGAAAGAGTTCATCAAGTCTCAGTCCAAAGATGATTCTCTCTTTTTGGTTTGCACTGACAGGTATTACTTTAGTATAGACACATGGCACTTTTTCTTACCTCTTTGGAATATACATATAGAAGCATCAACGTAATGTTCTTAAACTCATGGCAGAGCATCACGTGGAATTGACTTTCCCAGTGTGGATCATGTGATTCTCTTTGACTTTCCACGGGATCCAAGTGAATATGTTCGTCGGGTTGGAAGAACTGCCAGAGGAGCATCAGGAAAGGGAAAGTCTTTTGCACTGGTTGTGGGCAAACAAGTTTCACTTGCAGGTAGGATCATGGAAAGAAACCAAAAGGGCCGGCCTTTGCATGATGTACCAGCTGCATATGAGCTCTTTACCTAAACCTGTTTGCAAAGAAAGTCAAAGACCGATGCTCACTCCCAGCATGTAGACGGCACAACAAGGGTGAAAGGCTTACTGTGAAATTTGTAATCTTGTTATCTTGATTTCAGCTTGATATTCTTAGGGGTTAGATAGAAAATCATATAATGTGCACGCAATTACTGAGCCGGACACTCATTTTGTAAGCACATACATTTTGGTTGTGTTTGAAGTTGGTTCGGATAGGAATGAGGATGAGAGCAATTTAGATTGGACGGTAAGTCTTGTCCAATTGTTAACTATTTATACCATGTGTTAAGATCTATTTGGTCTAGGCTTCGTGGGGTGGAGATCTGGTTGTTGTGTTGGTGGTGGGTGTGTTTCTGGCCTCTCCCATTTGGGTTGCTGGCCAATGTTGGCAGCGGCGGGTTAACATTGTGGGCCGGGTGAGGTGGTGGATGGAGGCTTGGGAGTGGATGAGTTCTAGTGACGGTTCTGTAGGGGTCGGGTTTTGCTTGCCTCTGGTGGTGCCTTGGATGTCGGGTTTGCTTGGATGGTCGTTGCTCAAGGTGGTGTGGCAGAGGAGTCGTGTTCGTGGTGCTCTGTCCCGAGCCTGACTGGGTCCTCCTTGGAAGCGTGACTCTCCACGGCGTCTGATGTGGTGGTTCCGAGGCGATGAGAGTTTTTGCCTGTGGTGCGTGGCTGAATGTCCGTCTGTTGTGCGACTCGAGGTGCTTAGGTATGTGGCTCGATACGCTTCCAGATTCGGCTTTCATCATGGCCGAGGGCGAGGGGTAGGTTTCGTTTCTGTTTTTTCATTCATTTTCTTTGTTTTTTTGTGCCAAAGGCCTTTGAGTCATTCTGTTTAGGCTTAATGGTCGTTGTTGGTTGAGCTTCATGGTAGATAAATTTAGGTTGTAGACCATTTTTGATTTATTTGTTTACTTTATGGTTGGAATAACTAGGCATATGATTTGTTAGAACTTTTGTTGATGGTTGGCATTTATTCGGTTGAGGATTTGATGTGATCAAACTGTTATGACTTGTATTGAGGGGGATGACTCGTCAGCCTCTTGGCTATTTCTTTCACTACGAAGGATTGGTCGTTTTGGAAACGTTTGTTGGTCTAAAAAAATATTGTAAACAAAATGTTATAAAGTAAAATAATGTTATAGATTACAAATACAGGAATGAAAACAATTATTCATATCATTTTTTTGACGGGTAACGATTTGATATTGTAGATGCAAAATGATGAATGACAGAAAATTTACCAACCACCATAAATAAAGTACTGAAAGTTTAAATCTAACAATAAAGAATCGATACACAAAATAAACCAGCTCAAAACATTGAACCGCTTCGCTGAGACGTTCAGAATAAGGTATTGCGGTAGCGTCTATCGACAACGATACAACAAATCTGGATTGTAAGTTAGGGTAAAGCGGACCTATTTCCGGAGATGTACTGTGGCGGACTAAATACTCCCCAAAGATGCCAGCATGCGTCCTCATCCCTGGATGATAAATGTAGGGTTCCAAAACGCAGGATTGCTGGCCTCCGAGAAGGTAAGAGAGTACCATACCAACTCATGTAGAACCTCTACCACCTTACGTCTAGTGGGCGGTGATGCTGGGCAACCCCTCACTGGACGACTTCGAACTCATTCGTCGAGACGAGGGTGTTTGACGCCTCCCTCCGCTACATGGTTTACTCCAACAGAGCGTGAAGATCCCAATAGGCCTCCATGACTCCCCGACCCACAGGTGGGTGGGCCTACCAGAACCGGTTGACCCTCGTCTCTTGGTTCCCAACCTTTATTTGAAGATTCTGCTGGTCCCACCTGACCCGATTACTTCCTCGGGTATGACCCATGTCCGGTTCGGTCTAGTCCAGTTCAATCAACCCGCCCGCTTCAGGTTGGGCCTTGATCTCCCCACCCTATGTCCATTTTGATGGGCTTCTCCTAGATCCAATTCTTCCCTTGTAAACAGGCCATGACCCATTAGAAATTGGTGAAGGCCCTTTGTCTTTGGGCCTTGGCCACTTCTTGTTGTTGGAGGCGCAAGCGTGGTGGCCTTTCTACCCCACCCCTAGCAGCGTCTTTTTCCACACGACGCCACCGCTATTGGTTCCTTTCCCGGAGCTCGTCCCGGCTTCCATCCAGACCTCTTTTTACGTCCAGCCCCGACTTGCTGGCCTTCCTTGAAGAGTACCCTCGTGCATCATCAACATCTTAGTCTCGTTCTTCTTCGAACTCACCTCCTCCAACGAGAAGCAACCCCACTATAACAGTTGTGAAGAATCCCAACCCCGGGTTTGGTTCGATGATCTCAACCCCGAGCTGACAAACACCAAAGCCTTCATCACTAGGTGTTGCTTGATCCTTCGTTGTCGAGGCTTGGGACCTATGGCCGGGGTGCGTCTGATTAGGCCCCTCAGACTGTCCACCAGCCCCGCTTGATTTCTCCTGCCGCCCTTTCCCCTTGCCGGTGTTTGGAGATCGTGTTCCTCGATCCTGGCGACTGAGAACACCAAATCGATTCTCCCCATTGCTGAGACCCCATAGAGGACCTGTGATGAAGCGGAAGGAGACTGACTGGTTTTCCTAGACAAAGAGGTAGGAGACACCAGAGAATGAATGTCTGACCTTGCATCCGATCCACCCTTGCTCGACGTGCGGTGGCTACTTGAAACTAATTTTGGCAACACCTCCATTTTTCGCTAAACCCTAATTTTCTAAGAGAGAAACAAGAGCAGCGTTATAATAGTTTATTCATACTATTATATCACGCTATAACAAAACATAGATTACATTAGGATTAAGACACCAAATTAAAGATAGATAGTAGATGGGGAATTCTCTCTCTCTCTAACCCTAAGAGAGTTTTCTGTTGCAACACCCAAAAAACATGGCTATGGTCATGGTTTTTACCATGGCTTATGCCATGGTTATGCTTCTCTTCCCTACACGTCCTCTTCCTTGCACCCTCCTTAGGAATTATGCGAATGTTTTTTCTACTAGGGTTTCGTTCGAGCCGCCTCTAGCCACCGTGACGTTGGCTCCCTCCCGCCACCAACAACGTGTCTCCCGACTCTGTTCGACACCACCTCTACAACTCCGATGGTTTTCGCTGAAGCCGCCATCGGCGCGTCCTTCTCCCTGGCCTCCACCACCGCACCCTCTGAAGTCGCCGCCGCCGCCGTCTCTGAAGTCGTCGTTGCCGTCGTCTCTTGAATCGCCTCCTCCCTGGCCTCCACCACCACACCGCCCTCGACCCCTCTCTCGATTAAGGATCTGGCTAATCGAGTGGGTCTTTGAAACTGATGATAGCAGGTTCGATCGCACTCTCCAGAGTATGCAGCGTTTAGGCAATACCTTGAGCAGCCGTAGTCAGTTTTGCCATAGTTTAGAAGTAGATGATATCAGGTTCGGTCATACTCTACTGTGCATGCAGCGTTTAGGCAAGACCTTGAGCAGTCGTAGTCTACTTTGACTAGTTTTCAATACCGTCAGTGACGGTTATAGTATGAAAAAAACTGCGACACCATTGTGTATTTTGTCTGTTCGTCGTGATCAGTAATTTATTCCTGATGCACTCAGATGTATTTGAATTTAAATTAATGAATTACACAGCTCGCAAAAAAAATGAAAGGATAGATTCTCCGATTTCTACCCATTTGAAAATGTATTAATAAATAAGTAACAAGTCAAAACTAAAGGGTAATGGAACATAAAGTAATTAAATAACAGGAGACCGAAATATGTATTAGATTTTATATCTTTTTTGGTAAGTTGCAGTTTGTGTATGTCTTCCTCCAATGATTTGGTTAAGAAGATTGTTGGTGACCTCTTCAACCCATCTTCAATCCTAAGTGCACACTAAAGTTTGTACGAGTTAGTCAAGGAACTCATGAAATAGGTAAGTATACCCCATTGAATGAAAACAGACTCAGTAGAAACTGTGGAGATTGAAATGACTAAAACATCTTTAATCATTTTTAATAATATAAAATAGGGATAATGTTAAATCTTAACGGTCTCAGAATGGTCATTCACATGTTCTAACTACGCTTCATCTTTTGTCACATATCATAACAAAAAGGTGATACACGTTTACTAAAAATAACAACGTGTAAAATAATTATAACAAAAATAGTGTTCTTTGTAACAAATTACCACATTTATGTTGAACATGTCTTAGAATAAAATGATACAAAAATTATTCTCATTCATTTGTTATGGTGATAAATTATTTTTTGAGCATAAACGTGAAAATATTATTACGAAGACAGAAACTAAGTGTTAGACAAAGTTTTGGACAAGTTCGAAACGCTTACCTTATAACTAATAAGCCAAGTTAATCCAGATGACAAGTTAGGGGGTCTATCCTTATTCTCATAGAAGTGTGCATCTATCATTTTTCTTGGCTCGACTCTGGTGGAAATGCTTTGCTTAACAAACATGTTAGTCCAACGATGAGACCATTTGAAACAAAGAACGCTAGGTAGCCGAGGAGGTTCCCAACAAAAAAGAGTAGGATTGGGATTGAATTGTGTCAGATCCCAATAAACAGGTGTGGCTCCTTCTCAGCACCCCGTGGATCCAAAAGGAATCATTGAATCTGGTAAGACTACTTTACAGATTTCGCATCATGCCTCTCAGGACCTTTGACCTCTACAGGCAGGGGAAAGTTGTTCAGCCTCTTCTTTTGGTCTGGGGAAAGCACATCACAAGTCGGGTTAGGGGGCGAGGCTTGAATTTGCCCCGGTTCGCCACTTCCCTCCTTAGGGGGCCTACAATTCTCGATGTTGCCTGGATCGACGTTTTTATTATCAGGGATAAATTACAGAGAAATCCTACTCTAGTCTAGTCTAATCCACCACTCACACGTGCTTTCAAACAAGTGTATCCATTGAGATTTGAACTTGTGACCTCAAGAAGACGTGAAACATAAAGAGCTCTTCACCACCTACTAATCCAAATAGACAACCTGATCGGCCATTACAGGGGCACCCAATGACTACCCTGGATTAGACAGAAGATATCGTGTCACTAAGGTGATAACTTGATAGAACTTTGAGGTATAATACGATACATGTTACGAAATAACGATGATGACATGTAACTTCTTGTTTGGATTTTAGAAACGAAAGATATTCTGATCTGTTTTTTCCCCAATATTGCTCCGAGCATCTAAACATCTAACACTTGTACATTCTTATCAGCCATAACAAATGCCAAAACTACTATTTTTCTTTCCTCATCAATGACACCAAATATATGATGAATTGATGGGCTAAAACTAGAACAATTTTCTACTTTGGCCAGTCGTACATAAATTCCCAAGACCCAGTAATCCCATTGAACTGATAAAGACCCTCCTGGGACACAATCCAGGAGCAATGGTGTCCACATTTAACCCAGTCCCTCCCGTACGAAAATGCATCAAAGTGGAAATGGTCCACATTTTGCCAACCCAGGTCGCAAAAGAAGAGAGTGGTGCCCAAAATGTTTGGATTGAAGTCCCAACCATACTCACCTCCGTCCACAACGTTGTGCTCACCAAGATCATCGTCTTTGGACTTGCAATGCACCATCAAGCTCCTCCCATTGCCCAATCTGTTCTCTAAGCTAACATGTGCCTTCCCGTTACTGACAGAGCCATCCGACTTCAGTTCTGCAACCTCGCCTTTACCACATCAAAATTTAGGGGAATCATGGGTCTTAATATGTTTTGAGCTTTGTTTTGAAGATCCTAACCGGGCTTTGACATTTTTTGCACTTACCAACTATGACTTTTCCATTTTTTCACGAACTAACATTTTCCGTCTGAGTAAACGTTGCCGTTAATTTTGGATGGGAAAAACCCAAAATACCCTCAACAAAAGTCAATAACCTGAAGTTGAGTTTGATCTTTTTCTCACTTCCTAATTATAAGGGTATTTTGGGTTTTTTCATCCAAAACTAACGGCAACACTTATTCAGACGGAAGATGTTTGTCCGTGTAAAAAATAGAAAGGTCATAGTTGGGAAGTGCAAAAAATAAATCAAATCCGGATAAGATCGCCAAAACAAAACTCAAAACAAGTTAAGACTCATGGTTTCCTCTAAAAAAAAATTGTTGATCAAAATTTGATCCATAGTTTTATTGCATTCAGAAAATCGATTTAATGGATTGTGATACCATGCAGATAATTTCACAAACCTCGGGCGACGAAGCTGTACACAATGAGAAGAAGCTGCACACCGATCCTTGCTGAGGTATCCATTATACACTGTACTATGAAGATTGCATAAACTTGTGTGTTTTATAGGAAGGAAGAAAAGCAACGGTACAAACTATTTGTTTTGAATAGGGCCAGTAATTACGGGCTCAATTAGTTTTTGTTTCTTATTAGATTCTCGAGTTAATGATAGGATAAGCTAGAATTTATTTCGGGTTGTCTTTTAATAAATAGATTGCTTGAACTTGGATTAATGGGTGGGATACAATTTTTTTTCCATCTCTCTTTTACCAAGCAAGAGCATGCACAACGGGTCGGCCCTCGCTCCCGACCCGTGCGCGCTCGGTCTGCAGACCGCGGTCCGTTTCGTTGCGGGCTCGAAAAATCGCGGCGCTCGCTCCCGAAACACGCGGTCCGCTCCTCGCTCCTGGTTTGCTGGCCGAGCGCGCGCTCCCGGTCCTCGCTCCCTCGTCTGGCGTGGCCCTCTCCCGTGCCGCCACGTGGCGTCGCCGAACAGACCGTTTGACAACGGTCGGGTAACGGCTATATATTTTTTTAATTCAAAATCAGAAAAATCAAACCCTATAAATACCCAACCCAATTCCTCATTTTTCCCACACCATTCTCTACTTTCACTCTTTCATTCTCACTTTCTACTCTCTATTTTCCAAAATGTCCAACGACGAGGTTATGTCCGACGTTGAGGTTCTGACATACGAGGAGCTGGCTGGCCGAATACCGACGTATGAGGAGATGGTAGCCCAACTGCCGACATATGAGGAGATGGCAGCCCAAATGCAGCCAGTTGAGCGACGATTTCGGCGGATGATGGAGAGGCACATGCAGAGAGCAATGCCAAGGATCCAGAGGGTCATCCGTGGGGAACCAATGCGACGAGAGATTAACAGAGGTCGTTCTGAAGCCCACAACCAATTGATGAGGAACTATTTTGACGAACAACCCCTATATGGCCCTGATATGTTTAGGCGTCGATTCCGTATGTGCAGACCACTTTTTCAACGGATTATGGACGCGGTGAAGGCTCGCGACAGGTACTTCGAACAGAGGCCCGACGCTGCCTCACGGTCGGGCTTATCAACGGAACAGAAGTGCACCGCCGCTATACGTATGCTTGCGTATGGGTCCTCGGCCGATTCATTGGACGAAACTCTGCGCATTGGGGTAAGCACCATACTTGAATGTTTACGTAATTTTTGCAAGGTCGTCATTGAGGTATTCGGAGCCGAGTATGAGCGTACACCCAGACCGACTGACATGCAACGCTTAATCCGAGAAGGGTATAGCCGAGGGTTTCCCGGAATGGCGGGGAGTCTTGATTGCATGCATTGGAAGTGGAAGAACTGTCCAACCGAAGACCAGGGAGCCCATGGACGGGGAAGTCACCACGGGGACAAGACGATTATGCTTGAAGCTGTAGCGTCCCATGATTTATGGATTTGGCATGCGTTTTTCGGGATGGCTGGCTCGAACAACGACATCAACGTCCTCAACAACAGCCACCGATTCCAAGACGCTCACTACGGCCGTGAGCTAGCTGTGGAGTACGAGATCAACGGTCATTGGTACGACCGACCTTATTACTTGGTGGATGGCATTTACCCAACATGGGCCCGGTTCGTGAAGACTATTCGGCATCCCTTCGAGCCCAAAGAGAAGTTGTTTGCTAGATGCCAAGAAGGTGCTCAGAAAGATGTTGAAAGGGATTTTGGAGTACTTCAAGCAAGGTGGCACATCATTTCCCGTCCCGCTCGTAGTTGGAGCAAACACACTTTGGCTGATATCATGCACACTTGCATAATTCTACACAACATGATTGTAGAAGATGAGCGCGACCGGTACGAGTATGGGGATGAGGAGTTGTTGTACGCGCAACCTCCAGAAATGCCGAATTGGACACCACCGGAACGATGACACCACGGAGGGCCATTGGAATACCAGCAACGAGTGGATGCTCAACAAAGTGTCATAAGTCATGAAACCCACCATCAACTACAAAATGATCTTATGGAGCACTTATGGGGTCTATATGGAGCTGGTTTCCATGACGACGAGTAGTCGTTTGTGCTCTTGGAGCTGGTTTTTTGTGGGTTGTATTACAAGGGGATCAATAAAAGTTTAACATGCTTTTTATTCATGTTCACTTTTTTATTGTAATTAATTATTTTTTTTCACATTTGTTTATATTTTAAATAATTTAAACGGTTTCTGATAAAGAATTAAATAAAACAGCAAAATATCAATTAATAGATACAATAGCAGGTCTGGACCAAGCCAGGCGAGCAGGCCAAGCCCAGTCCAGCCCATCCTTGGGCCGTGAAGCCCAGCGCGTCGTCAGGCCCAATTCTGTTCCCAGGCCCGAGTTATAAAACCCATAAATTAGGGTTTCAGCTCATTTGTTTCAGAGCTCGTCTTCTTCACGCAGCCGATCTCCCGTGTCCTCTCTCTCCCTTCGCGACTTCGACCAAACCACCTCCGTCCAGCCGCCGTCGTCTTCATCCCCGACTCACCCTCTCCGATCTGTGCATCGCCGCCCCTCTCCCTTTTGTCGCTGCCGTCCACACAACCCCCCCCATCTCCTTCGCGTATCCGGTCAGTCGCGCCTCCACCAACGGCTCCCGAACTCGTTACCAACCACAACCTCACTCTCCCTCATCTCAACGCTCCGGTGCCGCCCGTGGCCGGAGCAGCTCGGTCGAACCAAAACCGCCGAGGCCCATGCCAGTCTTGTCCGAGAAGAGCGAAAACCCCCGTCGTACTCCACCGCACCAGAGCGGCAACCACCTCCCGCCGTCGATACCCTACGAGCTTGGACTTCGCCCGAGAAGACGAAGACCACTCCGGAACCCGTGTGAAGAACGGAGGAGAGGCTAATCGACTTTACAGCAGAGTTTTATTAGAGGAAGACCACAAGGTAGGGAAAATCTTAATTTCTTAATTAACGCTTAGTATGCATGATTAGGATAATAAAATCAGAAAGGTCCTAGAATTGTCTATAGGATGCGAATAACTAGAATAATCGTCTTTCATTTATTAATAACCGGAAGTGTCTAGAATGCATGTTTAGGATGAAGATGACTAGTGTAACTCGCTTTCAATACTTGGGAATTGATTTACTGGTAGAGAGGCTGTGAAGAGCTCTCGGATTAGTTGTGTGTTAGGTTCACATGCTTGGTTGTTAGTTAGTAGGAAATCAAGAGTCTAATGAAACTAGTTTACTTTACTGTTGATTAGTTGAATGTTTGCTTGATTGGTCGAACGATTGTGTTGATATAACTGTTGATTGAATGGTTGATCGAGTATGACTGGTTGTGCCAAGGAGGCACGATCAGGTGATCGATTGACCGGTGGAGAGCAAGTGGTAAGTGATGGTAAGGGTAATTATGGGTATGAATCCCGTGTGGTGTGTATTTCTATGATTGTTTGTGGACCCTGCGGGGATTTGTTGATAGATTCTGCGGCATACAGGTTAGGGTACCCGCACCGTTGAGGATTTCGGTGCGGGGATAGTTTACGAGAAGGATTAATGGTGATTTGGTATGGTACCCACACCGTTGAGGATTCCGGTGTGGGGAGCGGTTTACCCTACGGGGCATTGGTTATTGGATATACACCGTTGAGGATTCTGGTGCAGATAATGGTTTACCCTGCTGGGCTTTGGTTATTGGACCTACACCGTTGAGGAGTCTGGTGTAGGAAGAGAGTTGATTAATGGTACCCACACTGTTGAGGAGTCCGGTGTGGGAATGGTTTACGGGAATGGTTAGAGCCGGAGGACATTGATTATTGAACCCTACGGGGCAGTTAGATGGATTACTTCGTGAGAGATGGTTACTATGGTTTCACCCAAGTGTATGCGTCCTACGGGAGCACTACCTTGGTTCCCTAGGACATATGGTCCTTTGGATACGTTTCCGAGAACACCGATGATATGCGTCCTCCTAAGGATGTTTCTGGTATTCGCGACGTTATACGTCTTTGTGACGTTATGCGTCTCCTCTGGACCGAGGGAAAATCTGATATGATATGGATACTCTGGTAGATCGGTATATGGGAACCGAGGTGATCCCAGAATCTATCCATGGATCGGAGGCTTGAGAAAACAAGTGGTTGGCGTGATATCAATTACTCCCATTTTAATCGTTACGTTACATTTTAGTGTTTTCATGGAATCTTTTAAGCTACTGGTATCGTCGAAAAAGCTATACTATTTCATTTCACCGATTCTATAGTCTTTCATCGATTACTAGTGTTTACTCGTTTCCAGTTGTGATGGTTTTCCATTTTATTATAATGTTCTCTATTTGTTCGCTGGGAAGTTATCGTTATGCGCTAGTGTTCTCAGTGCTTTTTGTTTGTTTATTATAGTTTTTTGTCTAAGACTCTTAAGCACTTTGTAACAACGAACTAAAGTAGTTTTATTATTAAACTTGGAGGCTAAAGTTGTTTACGATTTTCCCTACTGAGCGTAAGCTCACCCCTTTTTGTTTATTTGTTGTGTGTACAGGTGTACTGAGATCTGGGAAATTCGAAGGTCGGGAGCTTCCGGATGTTTGAGGGTTGTATTAGAGGTGTATTGGTCCGTTTTGTTGAACTTTATTTACCTTATGTTACCTATCAAGTTTTGACACCTTATTTGAATTTTGGAGTGAATTATTGAGAAATTCTTTGGATTCACTTTCAGTTTTAAAGGATTTTATTACAGTTTCACTACTTTTATCTCGATTGTTTTCGGCCACGTCTCGAGTGCGGCCAAAACCGGATTTGGGGCGTGACAATCGCTGCCACCATCAAGGCCGATCTTTCGCTTTCCTCTGCCTCTCCTACGCCAAGTACGCTCGCCTATGTTGTCGTGGTCCCTTCTGGTTTATCCACGGTGGGGATCTTATCCAACTCGTCTGTGACACGCCCAGGGAGCCTGAATCGAGGGAACCCCATCCCTCTCCAGCTGTTGCATGTGTCACCGGGGCTCATCCCGTCTGCCGTCATGGTCTAGGAATCCCAATGCGAGCGAAGTCCAACCTGTCCCTGACTTCGTGTTCCCTATGCACCGGTGGGAGGTCCTATTTCCGCACCTCGCTTGCCCGGATTACCCTCTTCCACATCCTAGGGGATCGTCGCGGAGATCTAGCACCACGAAAGGGTACTCTCACTCGAAGGCGAACCGGATGACGAGTACGATGTGGTTATCGTATCGATTGAGGTCATTCCGACTACAGTTGATGGTCATTAGCACCAATTCCTGGTCAGGCGGATAATGGGGGAGGCCAGCTGCAACGTGAAGGACATAAGTAGGGTAATGATTTAGCATTGAAAGGTTCGAGGTTTGAAGGTTGAATGCCTCACCAAAGACGTCGCGGCCTTCCATTTCCTGACCAACATGTCGCTGGACACCATCCGTCATCGGGGCCTATGGGGATTCAACGGGTACCCACTGTTGTTGGTTCCCCTTTTACCATGAACACAACCAATCACTATCACGCCCCAAATCCGGTTCTTGCCCGGACTCGAGGCATGACTAGTAATAAATGATTTAAAAGGCAATAACTCAACAATAAGTTCCTGAAAAACTCCAATATGAAACTCAAATCCACAAAATTTGGTTTAAAACATAAATAACCCTCCAGGGGTGTAATAATAATCCTCCACAAGGTTTGTTCCAAACAGAAATAACATAAAAGCGAAGTCTCTACAGACACCCACACCCAGAAGCTCCCGAGCCTCTACTCCTCAATCAAGCCTGTAAACACAACAATAAACTCATAGGGGTGAGTTTGCGCTCAGTAGGGAAAATCCATAACAAGGTGGACTTTAAACGCACTAAAAACATCAGCAGAGTCAACAAGATAATTCTTAACAAACACGGGTAATAGGTAATCCAACCAATGCCGTGGCACATGAAGTCATCACCCTCCGATCCACACATGATGTGTCCTCTCGGATTTTCCCTCAAATCCATAGGAGACGCATATCATTGAGGCGACCGGAAACAACCCTTCATGGCGCTTATCATCGGGATTCTCAGAAACGTCTCCAAAGGATTTTATGTCCTCGGGAACCAAGGTATTACTCCCATAGGAAGCATACACTTGGGAAATTCAATAATAGTCAGATAATAATTGAGTAACACACTCAAACCGAACTCCGAAGCAATCCAATCCCAACGAACGCCAATCTACTATCACACATAGCTCACGCATCACCGTTTCACCACAATACACCGCACACGAATCACATAATCAAACACACGAATCACACAATCACAACTTACCGTTCACTTACCAGTCACGACCCATCGGGGCATCGATCACCTGATTGCACCGCTCGGTACAACCAGTCATACTCGATGCTCCAAAAAACCATTTAAGTAAATCAACCAATCATTCAAATACATTCAACAGTCAAGCGGGAGTTTAATCAACCACTCATAAAACCTTCAATCGAGCATTCAAATATGCAATTCAACTAGTTCCATTAGACTCTTTAGCCTATCCACTAAGCAACCAAACAACCAAGCATGTGATCCTAACACGCAACTAATCCGAGGGCTTTGCCAAGGCCGCTCTACCAGTAAAACAATTCCCAAGTATTGAAAGCGAGTTACACTAGTGATTGACAACCTAATCATTCACCACTAGACACTTCCGGTTATTAGTAATAAAAAGACAATTATTCTAGTTATTCGCATCCTATAGACATTTCTAGGACCTTTCCAATTTTATTAGCCTAACATGCATACTAAACATCAAAACGAGGAGTTAAGGCTTTCCCTACCTCGAGGTATTCCTCTCAATACTCTGATGATAAGCCCGGTGGTCACCACTCCGTTCTTCACTCGGATCCCAGCGTGATCTTTACTCCTCTACCTCGATTCCCAAAGTCTTGGACACAAAGAAACGTTAATTAGACTCCACTTAAACAGAAAGTAAGACCTCCAAAGCCCCTCCAAAGTTCAGCTCAAAACCAAGATCAACCAAGGTGAAAAACCCTCAAAGAAACCCCCACCCTGGTCTGCCACGGACCTGGTCACGGATCCGTGACGCCAACCATCACGGTTACCGTCACGGAGCCGTGACGAGTGCCGTCACGGGCTCCCTCACGGATCCGTGACGTCGCCCGTCACGGGATCCGTCACGGATCCGTGGCGCACCAGGGCAGTTTCGCCCTTCTTCAACCTCCAGCTCCTTTTCTCCGAAAGACCACCTTCAAACCCCAAATTTTACCCCTTCCAACTACCAAAACAGTCAAAGACCTTCAATACTCCTCTACCCATGGTAGGAATCAACACACAAGCAAGTTTCTAATGATTCATCAAATCAAACCCAACTCAAAAGCTCCAACAAACTAAAGATTTCTCACAAAAACCCAACAAAGCTTCTTATCAACAACATCTCACACCATTTCTACTCAAACCCAACAACATCTAGCAATTTCACCCAAAAAACCATGAAAAGAGATGAAGGGAAATGAGGATTAGAGAGTTCCATTACCTCTAGAAGAGTGAGATGAAGAAGATGGTAATGATTTTGAGAAGTGATGGCTAGAGGAAGACTTCAAGTGGCCTCCTTTTCCTTGTTTCTTCTTCAAAGCTCCATGGGAGCTCTTCTCCCTTTCTCCTCCTCCAATTTTCGGCTACACCACAAGAAATGAGTTGGTTTTGCTCTTCCAAACTCAAATAATACCTAGATGTATCAAATGACTAAAAGCCCTTGAGCTAGAATCCCTTGTAGAAGCTTTTGGGAGGGTATAATGGTCCAAGACCACTCCCCTCTCCCCCTTCCAACCAAAAAGGGACAAGTGTCCAAGTAGGTTTTTTAGTTTTCCAAAATAATTTCCAGCACAATAAAATAATGCCTTTAGTCGATAAAAAGTCTCGTTTTGACCAAAATTGACTTCCTCCAACATTATACTCAAACGAAAGGAATTTCTCCCCTTAAGCCAACTGTGATGATGGCTAAGTCGTTTGGGTTCCGGAAAAGTCCCGAGTGACTTATTGAGTCATCAGTTGACTTTCCGGTAGCAAGTCAAACTTGCTTGAAAAGCCGCCGGTTCGACCGGGAGCGGGTCTTACAATCTACCCCCTTAAAGAAATTTCGTCCTCGAAATTAAAAAAAACAAGGTACCTCAATGTCGAACAGGTGGGGATACTTCACGCGGATCTCATCCTCGTGCTCCCAAGTGGACCCTGTTCCCTGATGTCCCCACTGTACTAGTACCAACGGAATCGTCTTGTTCCGCAGGACCTTCTCCTTCGTACCCAAAATCTCGACGGTCTGCTCCTCATAGGTGACATCATCTGCTACCTCGATGTCTGACCACTCAATGATGTGCGAAGGGTCTGCCATGTACTTCCGCAGTTGGGACACATGGAAAACATTATGCACGTTCCCAAGCTGCGGTGGCAAGGCCAACCGATAAGCTACAACTCCAATCCTCTCTAAGACCTCAAATGGTCCAATAAAACGTGGTGCTAGCTTGCCTCCGCTGCGTCTGAACCGCACTAGACCCTTCTTTGGGCTCACCCTCAGAAACACGTGCTCCCCGACCATGAACTCAAGTGGTCTGCGACGCCTGTCTGCGTAGCTCTTCTGCCGAATCTGTGCGGTCTTCAACCGCTCTCTAATCAACGCGACCTTTTCGGTCGTCTCTCTGACCATGTCTGGTCCAAGTAAGCTCCGGTCCCCAACCTCAACCCAACATACCGGCGATCTACAAGGTCTGCCATACAAAGTCTCAAAATGTGCCATGCCAATGCTGGACTGGTAACTGTTGTTGTAGGCAAACTCTGCCAAAGGCAAATGGTCCTCCCATGACCCCTGAAAGTCGAGCACACAAGCTCGAAGCATGTCCTCTAGAATCTGAATGGTGCGCTCTGACTGTCCATCTGTCTCGGGATGGTAAGCTGTACTCAACAGTACCTCAGTGCCCAAAGCCTTCTGTAGACTCTTCCAGAACCTGGATGTGAAATGAGGGTCTCTATCAGATACCACTGACACTGGTACTCCATGTAGACGAACAATCTCCCTGACATACAAATGACCCAACATGTCCACAGAATCAGTCATCCTCATACCCAGAAAATGTGCCGACTTGGTCAGTCGATCAACCACCACCCAAACAGCATTGTGCCCCTTCGACGACCTGGGTAACCCACCCACAAAATCCATAGTCACATGCTCCCACTTCCACTCGGAGATCGGTAAAGGCTGCAGCAAGCCTGCGGGACGCCGGTGCTCGGCCTTCACCTGTTGGCAGGTGAGGCATCGGGAAACGAAATCTGCAACTGCCCCACGCATCCCACTCCACCAAAACTATCGTCGCATGTCTCTATACATCTTGTTGCCACCGGGGTGCACAACCAGACGGGAGTGGTGGCACTCTCGCAATACGGTGTCTCTGTACCCGCTGGGCACAAACAGCCGTCCTCTAAAGCGGATACACTGATCGGTGCCCATCTCCCAACCCTCGAGCTTGACCCCGTCAATCAATCTCTCACGAATCCCTGCTGTCTCGGCGTCCTCGGTCTGTGCCTCTAGCACTCGAGCAAATAGCGTGGGCTGAGCCACCAAGGCACACAAGGCCATACCCTCTGTGACCTCCTCCAACTCCAGTCTGAATAAGCTCAACTGCTCCAGCATGTCCCACTCTCGGACTGCCATGCTGGCAACGCAATGACTCGACTTCCTGCTCAAAGCATCGGCGACAACGTTCGCCTTGCCCGGATGATAGAGCAACTCGAAGTCGTACTTCTCAAGTAACTCCATCCATCGCCTTTGGCGCATGTTCAGATCGCGCTGCGAGAATATATACTTGAGGCTCTTGTGGTCTGAAAACACCCTGAACTGCTCATCGTACAGATAGTGTCTCCAGCTCTTCAGCGCAAATACCACCGCTGCTAGCTCAACATCATGGGTAGGGTAGTTGCGCTCATGCACCTTCAACTGCCTCGAGCCGTAAGCAACTACCTTTCCACTCTGCATCAAAACACAACCTAGCCCTTCGCCTGAGGCGTCACAATACACGTCATAGCCTACTCCCCGCTATGGAACAATCAACACTGGGGCGGTAGTCAATCGAGCCTTTAGCTCGCGGAAAGAGCGCTCACACTCATCCGTCCAAAGGTACTCCGCTCCCTTGCGGGTCAAAGCTGTCATAGGTGCTGCAAGACGGGAGAAATACTGAACGAAGCGTCGGTAATAACCTGCCAAACCTAGAAAGCTCCGAATCTCAAAAACACTGCTGGGTCTGGCCCACTTCGACACTGCGTCAATCTTTGCCGGATCGACCAAGATGCCATCTCGAGAAACCACATGCCCGAGGAACTTCACCTTTGTGAGCCAAAATTCGCACTTCTCCAGATTGCCGTACAACTGGTGAGTGCGTAAGAGTGTCAAGACGGTCCTCAGATGCTCCTCATGTGCCTCCTCACTGGGCGAGTAGATCAAGATGGCATCGACAAAGACTACTACAAACCGGTCTAGATAAGGTCTGAAGATGCCATTCATCAAGTCCATAAAGGCGGATGGTGCGTTCGTCAAACCGAACGGCATCACCAGAAACTCAAAATGTCCATAACGAGTTCGGAACGCTGTTTTCTCTACGTCCTCGGCTCGGACCCTCAGCTGGTAGTACCCCGATCGAAGATCGATCTTCGAGAAGTACTTTGCTCCCCTCAGCTGGTCGAATAGATCATCAATCCTCGGCATCGGATAGCGGTTCTTCACTATCACCCGGTTCAGCTTCCGTTAATCGATGCACATCCTCAAGGCTCCACCCTTCTTCTTTACGAAGAGGGCGGATGCTCCCCACGGAGACACGCTCGGGCGGATGAAACCCTTCTGCTGAAGTTCCTCGAGGTGTCGCTTTAGCTCGACCAACTCGGCTGGCGCAAACCGATACGGCGTCATCGAGATCGGCGCCGTACCCGGGATCAGATCGATCCTGAACTCCACCTCGCGCGCTGGCGGCAAGCCTGATAGCTCCTCCGGGAAGACCTCCGGGAAGACCTCTGGGAAGACCTCCGGGAAGACCTCCGGGAAGACCTCCGGGAACTCACGCACTACCCTCGGTAGCTCTCTGCTACTCTGCACGATCTCTGCCTCAGATCTCGTAGTCAAGGCGGATAGGAGAACTCCGCTCTTACTACCCAAAACACACGTGATCACCCTGTCACTTGACCTCACTGTCACCTGACGTCGATAGCAGTCGATCGTCGCTCGATACCTCGCGAGGCAGTCCATACCTAGAATCACGTCAAAGGCGTTCATATCAAGAACGAGTAAATCACCAAGAAAGGGGCAATCTGCCACCCTAATCGCACAGTCTCTACAAACGGTGCTCAACACCACCTCACCCGTAGCCGGGGTCTCCAAACAAAGGGGTTGACTCAAAGTCTCCACCCGCAAACCCAAAGAAAAGGCAATAGACGAAGAGATGAACGAATGCGAAGCTCCCGTATCAAACAAAAAAGAAGTCCACGAATTATAAAGCAAACACGTACCCTGAGTGGCCTCATGGCCGGCGTACGGCCTCTCAACTCTGGAATCAGTAACTGCAAAAACTCGGCCCTGTTGTGCCTGTGGTCCTCCTCTCGGTGGTGGGGGAAGTGCCACCTGCTGCCCAGCTCTCGGCTGGTGTCTCTGACATGCTGCTCCCGCCGCCTGACGTGGAGCTCTCAGCTGTTGTGCCTGACGTGGTCGGCCAGGTGGAGCATGGCGAGTCTGAGTCTGCTGGGGCCTCGGTGCAGGCGCTCTACCAACTAGCTCAGGGCACGCCCGAAGGAAATGATCAGATCGACCACACTGGTAGCATCCCCTCTGCTGTGCCAGCTCAGGACACGCACGCACGAAGTGGTCGGGGCTGCCACACTGATAACACCCTCTCGGCTCAATCTGTTGTCTGTCTCTGGCCCCTGGGGACGATCATCATGGCGCTCTACAGGTCCATTGCCCCTCGTGCAGTCTCGTGCCAAGTGACCCTGCTGTCCACACCGAGGACACAGCTGTGCCACCGGGGCGGGTTCAACTGACGCTACGGTCCCTGCTCGGCGCATGCCATCCTGCTAAAACTGAGGCTAAAAGTGTCCTGCAACTCTCTGTCTGCGTCGGTCTCGACGATCAGACGGCTGAACAAAACCACTCGGTCTAGGCCTAGGCTCTCGCACCCTGATAGTCTCTCTGAAGTGTCTCTCCATGGCTAAAGCCTGATCTAAGAGCGTGGAATACTCTGCGGTCCTGAAGGCGATGACCCTGTCGGCTATCGACGGGATGAGCCCGTTCTCAAACCTCCTGCATCGGTCGTCCGCAGTCCGAACCAACTCCGGCGCGAAGCGGGCCAGAGAAGTAAACCTCACTGCATACTTAGAAACGCTCAATCCTCTCTGACGTAAATCCAGAAACTGTTGGCGCCTGTCATACCGAATGGAGCGAGGGAAGTACTGTTCCAAGAACAGCCTGCTGAACAACTGAAAATCACTGCCGACCCTGTCCTGTACTGACTGCCACCAGTAGTAGGCCTCTCCCTCAAGCTGAAAAGTGGCGAACGAAACCCTCAAGCGCCCCTCCGATACACCAGAGGTATCGAGGTTGCGGGTAACCCGCTCCAACCAGCCCGAGGCTGCCTCGGGGTCCGCTCCCCCAGAGTAAGTTGGCATAGCAAGCCTACGAAACTCTCTGAGCGACTGGGCCGTGAGGCTATCAAGCTGGCCTGGTCTCTCACCAAAATCTGCTGAAGCAACAGGCACGGGCTCTGGTGCCGGTGCTGTAGTCCCTTGATGCGCACTCAAGGCTGCTAGCACAGCGTGAACCACCTCCTCGAGAGGGGTTGCCTGAGTCGGATCTGCGACTGGAGATATCCTGGGTGGCGACCCTGTTGGTCCACCCTCAAATCTCTGATGCTCTATGGAAGCAGCATCCTGGGCGTCAGCTGCCCCCTCCTGCTCAGCGGCAGGTGCCTGACTCGGACCCCCAACTGGACGGCTCCGGGTACCTCTCGGAACATACGTACGAGCCATGTCGCCTATCCGCCTGCACGGATAACGCACATGTTCAGTACTTAGTTCAACAACGGTTCTCACACGTTAAAAGGACGAACACACGCGTCACACAAGTCACCCACAGTTTACGCCTCTCGCACTTAGTAGATATATATACCCATATATAATAGCACACAAGTTCGCATCTCTATGCGTCTCACAACAACAACCAGCGATTTAAGCAATCAATCACCAACTCCCACAGGAGGGTTCCAACTCAAGCACACCACAAGCACAAACCAATAGGCATACCCCTCGCTCGGGTATCCTCCCACAAAGAGGGGTTTAGCACTTAACACAATTCAATTCAATAATCACCCTTAACATTTCCTTCCCTTCCGTGGATCCCCATTCCTTAACTCTTACCCAAACTTTTCCAATTCGAACTCATGTTGTTACAACCCGATTCAGGCGTCCCCGAACCTCATTGTAACAACTTGACATCAAACCATCATGCTCAAATACAGTGGCGCCCCTGAGTCAACCAGTGATGGTGCAATCATTTTAGTTTTACTGGAAATTCGGCATGACCCATTCGTATTTTCCCTTAACCCTCCGCTTAAGCGGGACCAGTACCAACACAAATTCACAAGACAAAAGTACGCAGAGTTCTCATGCTTGGCCAAAGACATCACACAGTCAATAAACGGAGTTCTCGTGCTCCCAAATACTACGGGGTGCTCGTGCTCCAAACTCGCCACACACGGGCACACGGGGTTCTCGTGCCCCAATCTCACCACACAAGGGCATACGGGGTTCTCGTGCCCCAATCTCACCACACAAGGGCATACGGGGTTCTCGTGCCCCAATCTCAGCAATACATACACGCTCGCAACTTACCGAGACTCTAACTCGTAAGCCAGCCAATGACACCAACCTTAGTACACGGACTCTTATAGCCACCCAAACAAAAACAACAACACGGGCTCTCATTGCCACCCAAGACTCAACAGTCAAACACGGCTCAACAACCCACAGGCACACATGGAGTACTCATGCTCCAGAAAAGCGGTCAACCACAAGTCAACACTTGGACAAGACTAAACTAAAACTTGAAAGTTTTCGAAATGATCCACCAAAATGGCAACACCACCAACCGTTGGCTAATTCTACAATGAATGCTTAAACGGTCGATCATCGCCCGTTAATCCAATTCCGATCTCAACCATTCGGCTTCACCGATCACTAGGGAGTGGATACCAATCAAGTAATGCAAACATTGTTGTGTAAAGATTTCATTTAGAGCAAACATTAAAGCGACTCATGACTCAGGTCGTTCCAACTCTCTGCATCAATGTTTTCAAATCGCATCATTAAGTATCACGACTCAGACTCCCTAACTCTACCCACCTAATTGACTTCGGTCCGAGATTTGAAAACCAGTTCACAAGACACCTGTTTCAAATGAAACCAGGCTCTGATACCAAATTGTCACGCCCCAAATCCGGTTCTTGCCCGGACTCGAGGCATGACTAGTAATAAATGATTTAAAAGGCAATAACTCAACAATAAGTTCCTGAAAAACTCCAATATGAAACTCAAATCCACAAAATTTGGTTTAAAACATAAATAACCCTCCAGGGGTGTAATAATAATCCTCCACAAGGTTTGTTCCAAACAGAAATAACATAAAAGCGAAGTCTCTACAGACACCCACACCCAGAAGCTCCCGAGCCTCTACTCCTCAATCAAGCCTGTAAACACAACAATAAACTCATAGGGGTGAGTTTGCGCTCAATAGGGAAAATCCATAATAAGGTGGACTTTAAACGCACTAAAAACATCAGCAGAGTCAACAAGATAATTCTTAACAAACACGGGTAATAGGTAATCCAACCAATGCCGTGGCACATGAAGTCACCACCCTCCGATCCACACATGATGTGTCCTCTCGGATTTTCCCTCAAATCCATAGGAGACGCATATCATTGAGGCGACCGGAAACAACCCTTCATGGCGCTTATCATCGGGATTCTCAGAAACGTCTCCAAAGGATTTTATGTCCTCGGGAACCAAGGTATTACTCCCATAGGAAGCATACACTTGGGCAATTCAATAATAGTCAGATAATAATTGAGTAACACACTCAAACCGAACTCCGAAGCAATCTAATCCCAACGAACGCCAATCTACTATCACACATAGCTCACGCATCACCGTTTCACCACAATACACCGCACACGAATCACATAATCAAACACACGAATCACACAATCACAACTTACCGTTCACTTACCAGTCACGACCCATCGGGGCATCGATCACCTGATTGCACCGCTCGGTACAACCAGTCATACTCGATGCTCCAAACAACCATTTAAGTAAATCAAGCAATCATTCAAATACATTCAACAGTCAAGCGGGAGTTTAATCAACCACTCATAAAACCTTCAATCGAGCATTCAAATATGCAATTCAACTAGTTCCATTAGACTCTTTAGCCTATCCACTAAGCAACCAAACAACCAAGCATGTGATCCTAACACGCAACTAATCCGAGGGCTTTGCCAAGGCCGCTCTACCAGTAAAACAATTCCCAAGTATTGAAAGCGAGTTACACTAGTGATTGACAACCTAATCATTCACCACTAGACACTTCCGGTTATTAGTAATAAAAAGACAATTATTCTAGTTATTCGCATCCTATAGGCATTTCTAGGACCTTTCCAATTTTATTAGCCTAACATGCATACTAAACATCAAAACGAGGAGTTAAGGCTTTCCCTACCTCGAGGTATTCCTCTCAATACTCTGATGATAAGCCCGGTGGTCACCACTCCGTTCTTCACTCGGATCCCAGCGTGATCTTTACTCCTCTACCTCGATTCCCAAAGTCTTGGACACAAAGAAACGTTAATTAGACTCCACTTAAACAGAAAGTAAGACCTCCAAAGCCCCTCCAAAGTTCAGCTCAAAACCAAGATCAACCAAGGTGAAAAACCCTCAAAGAAACCCCCACCCTGGTCTGCCACGGACCTGGTCACGGATCCGTGACGCCAACCATCACGGTTACCGTCACGGAGCCGTGACGAGTGCCGTCACGGGCTCCCTCACGGATCCGTGACGTCGCCCGTCACGGGATCCGTCACGGATCCGTGGCGCACCAGGGCAGTTTCGCCCTTCTTCAACCTCCAGCTCCTTTTCTCCGAAAGACCACCTTCAAACCCCAAATTTTACCCCTTCCAACTACCAAAACAGTCAAAGACCTTCAATACTCCTCTACCCATGGTAGGAATCAACACACAAGCAAGTTTCTAATGATTCATCAAATCAAACCCAACTCAAAAGCTCCAACAAACTAAAGATTTCTCACAAAAACCCAACAAAGCTTCTTATCAACAACATCTCACACCATTTCTACTCAAACCCAACAACATCTAGCAATTTCACCCAAAAAACCATGAAAAGAGATGAAGGGAAATGAGGATTAGAGAGTTCCATTACCTCTAGAAGAGTGAGATGAAGAAGATGGTAATGATTTTGAGAAGTGATGGCTAGAGGAAGACTTCAAGTGGCCTCCTTTTCCTTGTTTCTTCTTCAAAGCTCCATGGGAGCTCTTCTCCCTTTCTCCTCCTCCAATTTTCGGCTACACCACAAGAAATGAGTTGGTTTTGCTCTTCCAAACTCAAATAATACCTAGATGTATCAAATGACTAAAAGCCCTTGAGCTAGAATCCCTTGTAGAAGCTTTTGGGAGGGTATAATGGTCCAAGACCACTCCCCTCTCCCCCTTCCAACCAAAAAGGGACAAGTGTCCAAGTAGGTTTTTTAGTTTTCCAAAATAATTTCCAGCACAATAAAATAATGCCTTTAGTCGATAAAAAGTCTCGTTTTGACCAAAATTGACTTCCTCCAACATTATACTCAAACGAAAGGAATTTCTCCCCTTAAGCCAACTGTGATGATGGCTAAGTCGTTTGGGTTCCGGAAAAGTCCCGAGTGACTTATTGAGTCATCAGTTGACTTTCCGGTAGCAAGTCAAACTTGCTTGAAAAGCCGCCGGTTCGACCGGGAGCGGGTCTTACAATCTACCCCCTTAAAGAAATTTCGTCCTCGAAATTAAAAAAAACAAGGTACCTCAATGTCGAACAGGTGGGGATACTTCACGCGGATCTCATCCTCGTGCTCCCAAGTGGACCCTGTTCCCTGATGTCCCCACTGTACTAGTACCAACGGAATCGTCTTGTTCCGCAGGACCTTCTCCTTCGTACCCAAAATCTCGACGGTCTGCTCCTCATAGGTGACATCATCTGCTACCTCGATGTCTGACCACTCAATGATGTGCGAAGGGTCTGCCATGTACTTCCGCAGTTGGGACACATGGAAAACATTATGCACGTTCCCAAGCTGCGGTGGCAAGGCCAACCGATAAGCTACAACTCCAATCCTCTCTAAGACCTCAAATGGTCCAATAAAACGTGGTGCTAGCTTGCCTCCGCTGCGTCTGAACCGCACTAGACCCTTCTTTGGGCTCACCCTCAGAAACACGTGCTCCCCGACCATGAACTCAAGTGGTCTGCGACGCCTGTCTGCGTAGCTCTTCTGCCGAATCTGTGCGGTCTTCAACCGCTCTCTAATCAACGCGACCTTTTCGGTCGTCTCTCTGACCATGTCTGGTCCAAGTAAGCTCCGGTCCCCAACCTCAACCCAACATACCGGCGATCTACAAGGTCTGCCATACAAAGTCTCAAAATGTGCCATGCCAATGCTGGACTGGTAACTGTTGTTGTAGGCAAACTCTGCCAAAGGCAAATGGTCCTCCCATGACCCCTGAAAGTCGAGCACACAAGCTCGAAGCATGTCCTCTAGAATCTGAATGGTGCGCTCTGACTGTCCATCTGTCTCGGGATGGTAAGCTGTACTCAACAGTACCTCAGTGCCCAAAGCCTTCTGTAGACTCTTCCAGAACCTGGATGTGAAATGAGGGTCTCTATCAGATACCACTGACACTGGTACTCCATGTAGACGAACAATCTCCCTGACATACAAATGACCCAACATGTCCACAGAATCAGTCATCCTCATACCCAGAAAATGTGCCGACTTGGTCAGTCGATCAACCACCACCCAAACAGCATTGTGCCCCTTCGACGACCTGGGTAACCCACCCACAAAATCCATAGTCACATGCTCCCACTTCCACTCGGAGATCGGTAAAGGCTGCAGCAAGCCTGCGGGACGCCGGTGCTCGGCCTTCACCTGTTGGCAGGTGAGGCATCGGGAAACGAAATCTGCAACTGCCCCACGCATCCCACTCCACCAAAACTATCGTCGCATGTCTCTATACATCTTGTTGCCACCGGGGTGCACAACCAGACGGGAGTGGTGGCACTCTCGCAATACGGTGTCTCTGTACCCGCTGGGCACAAACAGCCGTCCTCTAAAGCGGATACACTGATCGGTGCCCATCTCCCAACCCTCGAGCTTGACCCCGTCAATCAATCTCTCACGAATCCCTGCTGTCTCGGCGTCCTCGGTCTGTGCCTCTAGCACTCGAGCAAATAGCGTGGGCTGAGCCACCAAGGCACACAAGGCCATACCCTCTGTGACCTCCTCCAACTCCAGTCTGAATAAGCTCAACTGCTCCAGCATGTCCCACTCTCGGACTGCCATGCTGGCAACGCAATGACTCGACTTCCTGCTCAAAGCATCGGCGACAACGTTCGCCTTGCCCGGATGATAGAGCAACTCGAAGTCGTACTTCTCAAGTAACTCCATCCATCGCCTTTGGCGCATGTTCAGATCGCGCTGCGAGAATATATACTTGAGGCTCTTGTGGTCTGAAAACACCCTGAACTGCTCATCGTACAGATAGTGTCTCCAGCTCTTCAGCGCAAATACCACCGCTGCTAGCTCAACATCATGGGTAGGGTAGTTGCGCTCATGCACCTTCAACTGCCTCGAGCCGTAAGCAACTACCTTTCCACTCTGCATCAAAACACAACCTAGCCCTTCGCCTGAGGCGTCACAATACACGTCATAGCCTACTCCCCGCTATGGAACAATCAACACTGGGGCGGTAGTCAATCGAGCCTTTAGCTCGCGGAAAGAGCGCTCACACTCATCCGTCCAAAGGTACTCCGCTCCCTTGCGGGTCAAAGCTGTCATAGGTGCTGCAAGACGGGAGAAATACTGAACGAAGCGTCGGTAATAACCTGCCAAACCTAGAAAGCTCCGAATCTCAAAAACACTGCTGGGTCTGGCCCACTTCGACACTGCGTCAATCTTTGCCGGATCGACCAAGATGCCATCTCGAGAAACCACATGCCCGAGGAACTTCACCTTTGTGAGCCAAAATTCGCACTTCTCCAGATTGCCGTACAACTGGTGAGTGCGTAAGAGTGTCAAGACGGTCCTCAGATGCTCCTCATGTGCCTCCTCACTGGGCGAGTAGATCAAGATGGCATCGACAAAGACTACTACAAACCGGTCTAGATAAGGTCTGAAGATGCCATTCATCAAGTCCATAAAGGCGGATGGTGCGTTCGTCAAACCGAACGGCATCACCAGAAACTCAAAATGTCCATAACGAGTTCGGAACGCTGTTTTCTCTACGTCCTCGGCTCGGACCCTCAGCTGGTAGTACCCCGATCGAAGATCGATCTTCGAGAAGTACTTTGCTCCCCTCAGCTGGTCGAATAGATCATCAATCCTCGGCATCGGATAGCGGTTCTTCACTATCACCCGGTTCAGCTTCCGTTAATCGATGCACATCCTCAAGGCTCCACCCTTCTTCTTTACGAAGAGGGCGGATGCTCCCCACGGAGACACGCTCGGGCGGATGAAACCCTTCTGCTGAAGTTCCTCGAGGTGTCGCTTTAGCTCGACCAACTCGGCTGGCGCAAACCGATACGGCGTCATCGAGATCGGCGCCGTACCCGGGATCAGATCGATCCTGAACTCCACCTCGCGCGCTGGCGGCAAGCCTGATAGCTCCTCCGGGAAGACCTCCGGGAAGACCTCTGGGAAGACCTCCGGGAAGACCTCCGGGAAGACCTCCGGGAACTCACGCACTACCCTCGGTAGCTCTCTGCTACTCTGCACGATCTCTGCCTCAGATCTCGTAGTCAAGGCGGATAGGAGAACTCCGCTCTTACTACCCAAAACACACGTGATCACCCTGTCACTTGACCTCACTGTCACCTGACGTCGATAGCAGTCGATCGTCGCTCGATACCTCGCGAGGCAGTCCATACCTAGAATCACGTCAAAGGCGTTCATATCAAGAACGAGTAAATCACCAAGAAAGGGGCAATCTGCCACCCTAATCGCACAGTCTCTACAAACGGTGCTCAACACCACCTCACCCGTAGCCGGGGTCTCCAAACAAAGGGGTTGACTCAAAGTCTCCACCCGCAAACCCAAAGAAAAGGCAATAGACGAAGAGATGAACGAATGCGAAGCTCCCGTATCAAACAAAAAAGAAGTCCACGAATTATAAAGCAAACACGTACCCTGAGTGGCCTCATGGCCGGCGTACGGCCTCTCAACTCTGGAATCAGTAACTGCAAAAACTCGGCCCTGTTGTGCCTGTGGTCCTCCTCTCGGTGGTGGGGGAAGTGCCACCTGCTGCCCAGCTCTCGGCTGGTGTCTCTGACATGCTGCTCCCGCCGCCTGACGTGGAGCTCTCAGCTGTTGTGCCTGACGTGGTCGGCCAGGTGGAGCATGGCGAGTCTGAGTCTGCTGGGGCCTCGGTGCAGGCGCTCTACCAACTAGCTCAGGGCACGCCCGAAGGAAATGATCAGATCGACCACACTGGTAGCATCCCCTCTGCTGTGCCAGCTCAGGACACGCACGCACGAAGTGGTCGGGGCTGCCACACTGATAACACCCTCTCGGCTCAATCTGTTGTCTGTCTCTGGCCCCTGGGGACGATCATCATGGCGCTCTACAGGTCCATTGCCCCTCGTGCAGTCTCGTGCCAAGTGACCCTGCTGTCCACACCGAGGACACAGCTGTGCCACCGGGGCGGGTTCAACTGACGCTACGGTCCCTGCTCGGCGCATGCCATCCTGCTAAAACTGAGGCTAAAAGTGTCCTGCAACTCTCTGTCTGCGTCGGTCTCGACGATCAGACGGCTGAACAAAACCACTCGGTCTAGGCCTAGGCTCTCGCACCCTGATAGTCTCTCTGAAGTGTCTCTCCATGGCTAAAGCCTGATCTAAGAGCGTGGAATACTCTGCGGTCCTGAAGGCGATGACCCTGTCGGCTATCGACGGGATGAGCCCGTTCTCAAACCTCCTGCATCGGTCGTCCGCAGTCCGAACCAACTCCGGCGCGAAGCGGGCCAGAGAAGTAAACCTCACTGCATACTTAGAAACGCTCAATCCTCTCTGACGTAAATCCAGAAACTGTTGGCGCCTGTCATACCGAATGGAGCGAGGGAAGTACTGTTCCAAGAACAGCCTGCTGAACAACTGAAAATCACTGCCGACCCTGTCCTGTACTGACTGCCACCAGTAGTAGGCCTCTCCCTCAAGCTGAAAAGTGGCGAACGAAACCCTCAAGCGCCCCTCCGATACACCAGAGGTATCGAGGTTGCGGGTAACCCGCTCCAACCAGCCCGAGGCTGCCTCGGGGTCCGCTCCCCCAGAGTAAGTTGGCATAGCAAGCCTACGAAACTCTCTGAGCGACTGGGCCGTGAGGCTATCAAGCTGGCCTGGTCTCTCACCAAAATCTGCTGAAGCAACAGGCACGGGCTCTGGTGCCGGTGCTGTAGTCCCTTGCTGCGCACTCAAGGCTGCTAGCACAGCGTGAACCACCTCCTCGAGAGGGGTTGCCTGAGTCGGATCTGCGACTGGAGATATTGTAATAACCACTTCTGGTCAACGTCAGTCAAACCTGCGAAAAACAGGAAAATTTAAAATTTTTAAGACAGACACTTAACTTAACTTAAATTGACCCCGAGGGTCATGCCGGACTTAAGTTGACCCCGTTATCGACTAAAATGAGTTACGGGGGACTCAGGGCAACTTTCTGGTCATTTTGGGAAAGATTGATTTTTCGCTGGAAAAGTCACCCGAGCGACGTTTTGGTCCATTCGAGGACCGTGTTGGACCCGAAAAGCTTAGCCATCGTCGTAGCGGTCTTAGTTGGGCCGTTTCCTTGAAGCCCGTCCAGTTTAAAATATTTTTGGGAAAAGTGCCCGTTCGGGGCCCGAAACGTCCGTTTTTCGCGAATCTGATTGGAAAATATCAACTAGATATTTTCCAAAAGGTTGGGACCCACCTTGACACTTGTCAATTATATGGTGGTGTATTTTTTGGAGGGAAAAGGTGTGGTTGGGAAGTGTTGGCCGAACATGGGTAAAAAAGGGGGAGTTTTTGGAGTTAGTTGTTAGTTTTAATTAAATTAGAAATTAGAAGAGAGGTTTTAGAGAGAGAAGGAGAAGGAGAAGAAGAGAGAAGAAGGAAGGTTGAGCTAGGGTTGGTGATCGAGCCCTTGGATCGAGTCAAAGCAAAGAGCAATCCCGTTCCCCTCATTCTCCTCTACGGTAATACCCGAACCGATTCTCGTTTCGATTATTTTCAAGAGCTAGGGTTTGGTTATAAACTAAGGCTTAGGGTTGTGTAGAGTGTGGGGAGGTGTTGGAGACGTTTTAGAGGTGTTTGGGGGTTTAATTTCACGTTTTCCGGTGACCGGAGGCTCGGGAGGAGCTCCGGCCACCGTGGGTGGTGGCCGGCCGGCCATGTGGTGGCTGGCCGGAGGTGGCAGCAGCCACCACTTGGTGGCCGAGCCCCTCCCTCAAACCCTAGGGTCTCGGCCAAGCCTCTTGGGTGGGGCCCACGTGCTCGGTTGCTCGGGTTTTAATGTTCGGGTGGTTTAAAACGTCCCCCGGACCACTTATTCCTAATCGAATCGAAATTTGGAATTAATTTGGAGAAGTTGTAATTAACGGGTTTTGGGAAACTTTAAACGTTAATTAATTGATTTATAAGTCGGAATTCGATTCCGTCAAGTGCGATGAGTTCCTTGATTTATTCTAAGACCGTAGAAACGAAATTGGGGACTTTTGGAGCCCCGGAAGGCAATTAACCAAAACCGGGCAGATTCGCCATGTCGGGCGAATCTGGCCCTTACGGGTCCTTTTTCGGCAATATCGAATAATTGGGAAGTTTGGGAGTGATCGTCTTTGTCGGGGTTACGTTTGGGCGTTAAGTTTATTAATTTTCGGTTTATTCGTACTAGTTTAAAAGTACTTTGAATTTGTGTTCTTTTAGATCGTGCTACGGACCGAGGCAAGGGAAAGCTCGGCGAGTGACTAGTCCACTTCGGGTTTTGTTGGAGCGCTTTTGGATCTATATACGAGGTAGGGAAAAGTAGCCGGATCTCGGCCCTGATTAGGGAAAGTTAATAGTAGAATTGCATGTGACACCGGGGTGTCGTGGGTTGAGTAGATTTATTTAATTATTAGAAAAGCATGATACGGGATTGTAGCGTTTAAGAGAAAGGCATGTGACACTTAGTAGTGTCGTAGGAACAGAGAACTTAGCGATAATTGAATTACTGGAGGCATATGACCATGCCCGGAGGTTGTTTGTGAAACTAGCGATTTTAGGACCGTTGGAGGCATCGAGTATGCCGGAGGTTGTCGTGCGTTTTATTTAATTGTTGAGTTTGGGTGGCCTTGAGAGCCCGTATTTAATTGTTGAGTCGGGGTGGCCATGAGAGCCGTGTATTTAATTTGGTGTCTTGAGTGGCAGCGAGTGCCCGTGGGGTAGTTGAACCCGAGTCTTGACTGTTGAGGTGTCTTGAGTGGCCTTGAGTGCCTGTGTGATTGAACTTGCCTGTGATTGTGATTGTGGTTACCTGGGGTGGTGAGTTCTAAAGGTCGACAGCCTGATCCGACTTAGTGTCGATGAATTGCGAGTTCTAAAGGTCGACAGCCTGATCCGACTTAGTGTCGATGAATTGCGAGTTTTAAAGGTCGACAGCCTGATCCGACTTAGTGTCGATGAATTGCGAGTTCTAAAGGTCGACAGCCTGATCCGACTTAGTGTCGATGAATTGCGAGTTCTAAAGGTCGACAGCCTGATCCGACTTAGTGTCGATGAATTGCGAGTTTTAAAGGTCGACAGCCTGATCCGACTTAGTGTCGATGAATTGCGAGTTCTAAAGGTCGACAGCCTGATCCGACTTAGTGTCGATGAATTGCGAGTTTTAAAGGTCGACAGCCTGATCCGACTTAGTGTCGAGGAATTGCGAGTTTGAAAGGTCGACAGCCTGATCCGACTTCGTGTCGAGGAATTGCGATAGGTCGAACCCTGACCTGATTGAGATTGGTTACTGAGCAGCTGGTGTGCGATCCTTTGTGATCTTGGTTGGTGTTGTGTCGTTTCGTTCGAGTCCTTGAGGAGGTCGTCGATAGTTGTGTCGGGTTTACACTGTATCATCGAGTGTCGAGTCTGTTGAGGAAGGTGACGGGTTGTGGGTCAGTTGAGTACCTGAGTTGGGGACTGTAGTCCCGGTGTTGGGTTGGTTTTAGTGTTACTGGCTTTATCTACTAATTATGCCATAGTCAGTCTGTTATCCGTGGAGGTGAGCGAACGCTCACCCCTAGCTGCTTTTCCTACAGGTACTGATCACCGGACGGACTAGGTTAGCTCTTGAAGTCCATGGAGCTTGGAGCGGAGTCTGGTCTTTACTTTTGTTGAGTCTAGTGACGGATGTGTACCTTGTCCACTTGTTGGAACGTTTTTGTATTGTAAATACTACTATTATTTTTGGTAATTAAATGGAAATATCAGAGTTTTATTCAAAACAGGTTTTAAGTGTTCATGTTTTAAATATTCGCGTCCCGAGTTCGGTTCGCTGAAATTGGGGCGTGACAGCTTGGTATCAGAGCTCGAGGTTTCAAACCTCGGACTGTCCGTCACTTAGGGGGGGAGAGTCGAGTCAGTGTAGACCCGTCATGTCCTGAGTCTTGTTTGTGTTGTGCGTATGTTACAGTATTTTGTTGCTGGCATACTGATTGTGTGTGATTGCGTGAACTGTTTTTAACTGTCGCGGGTCGACTCAGGAGCGCTCCTGTAGTCGAACGTGACGGTGTTGATGTCAAGTCGGTACAACGTGGTTCGGGGACGCCTGAACCGGGTTGTAACTACGTGATGTCAAGGAACGAAGTTTTAAAATGAAAGGGTGAAGGTTTTAAAATTATTGGCCCTGTTGGCATGTCTTGAACTTGATTGGCCCTATGGGCATATGTTTGATTTTGGTTGGCCCGGTGGGCAAGGTTCGATTTTGATTGGCCCGGTGAACGGGGGTCGTCGTGTTGTGTGGGTTGGTTTGCCGTCGCTTGTTTGGTGCACGTCGGTGCGGTCTCGTTGAGGTCTCGTTTACTAATGCTAGTATATAAAGTACGTTTAGCTTGAGCGGTGTAGCGCTTTAGTGATAAGCACGTTAGTGTAAGCTTAAGCGGGTGGACGTTAGTGCTTTTGTACTGTCGTTTTTATTTAAGTTCGCAAACTGAACGTTTGCGTGTATCCGTGCAGAGGATACTGTTTATGGCTCGCGGTAAGCGGGGACGACCATCAGGAACGCGGGGCCAGGCACCCACGCGAGGCCGGCGGGGACGGTCAGCAGGGGCACCAGGGAGGGTGCCGACCGTCGAACCCGCCGACTATGCGGAGGCACAGGGTACTCCTGTCGGAGAAGACAGGAGGAGTGATGCGGGGCCGTCTGCAGGCACCCCCAGTGTTCCGCCAGTCGCGGACCCTCCAGTGATGACTGCCCTGGATGAGCTTACCAGGACCGTTCAGAGTTTGGTGGCGATCATCGCCAGCCGAGAGTCGGCTTCGCCAGCACCAGAGGCAGCCGCAGTCCCGGTGAGGGCCGCTCAGACAGAGGATCTTACCTCCCGAGCACTACTAGATTTCCTGAAGCTCGGGATACCTGTTTTTGTCGGGGAGCCAAATCCCGACCTGGCCGAGCGATGGATAGAGCAGGTCACACGAGACTTGGACACATCGGGTGTCGAGGATGGCCGTCGGAGAGTGTCCTTCGCGGCCCATCAGCTGAGAGACAGCGCCTACCACTGGTGGGGGCGGGTGAAGGACACGGTCGGTTACGACTACAGCGTATTCCAGGAGGTATTCATGGCACAGTACTTCCCCGAGTCGGCTCGGCTGGAGCGACATCGGCAGTTCTTAGACCTGGAGCAAGGGGGGATGACGGTAGGAGAGTACGAGGCCAGGTTCACAGCCTTGGCCAGATTCGCGCCTGAGATGGTGACAAGCGAGACGAACCGTTGCCTGCGGTTCCAGGACGGACTGAGGCTGGGCATCCGGAACCAGGTTCTCGCCTTGAGGATACAGAAGTATACCGACCTCGTGGACACCGCAGCTACAGTAGAGCAGGGCGCCAGGGATGCAGTCAGGAGCCGTGAGGTCCGACCTCGGCCGATCAGTTGGGCAGGGCCGTCAGACTCACGAGACTCGCGGAGGCAGAGGACCGCGGGATCCTTCCGACCACCGCCTCATCAGAGTGGATCGAGACAGCAGGGGTCAGTGGCATCAGTGGGGCCAGTCGCCTCAGAGAGGAGGCCGTCATGCTATCACTGCGGGCAGCCAGGCCACTTACTACGAGACTGTCCGACGAGGGGAGGAACCGCGGCAGTACCAGCTACTAACCGGACAGGCCAGGGCTCGGGGTCGAGGGCTGACGAGATCAGCTGTTACCGATGCGGCCGGGCCGGTCACACTATGGCATGGTGCCGAGAGCAGTTGGGGGAGACATCAGTGCAGCGACCGCAGCAGTCGCGGACAGTACAGTCGCCCAAAGGTCGACCTCGACAGGGTCAGCAGCCGAGATCATCACGACCGTCTACGAGCGCACCAATTCCGAGACAGCAGCAGAGTCACGGGTATCCAGCAGCCAGTGCGCAGGGTCAGAGGCAGCAGGCCTCGCAGGGGAGAGTATATGCAGTCACCGACTCCAGAGCCCCAGGACCTAGCACGTACCGTGAGACCATCCAGGGTACGTGTTTGTTGTATCATTTATGGGCTTTGTTCTTGTTTGATACCGGGGCATCGCACTCTTTTATTTCGTCGGGTTGTGCTGAGAGGTTGGGGTTGAGCTTAGAGCCGTTGAGTCCACCCCTATGCCTGGACACCCCAGTTGGGGGTGGTGCATCGTTGACTAGAGTATGTCGTGCCTGCGAGATTAGAGTCGCAGACTGTCCTTGCCCTGGTGATCTTCTCGTGTTAGGGATGACTACCTTTGATGTGATTTTGGGTATGGATTGGTTGTCGAGGTACCGAGCCAACATCGATTGCTACAGACGACGAGTGACAGTGACAGTGGGCGGTACGAAGGTGACGTGCGTGCTGGGGAGTAAGAGTGGGGTCCTCCTGTCGGCGTTGTCCGCAGAGGAGGAAGTATCGGCTGTGCAGAGCCGAGAGTTACCGAGAGTGGTATGCGAGTTCCCCGAGGTCTTTCCTGAGGAGTTGAGCGGGCTGCCACCGATTCGTGAGGTGGAGTTCGGGATTGACCTAGTGCCGGGAACGGCGGCGATATCGATGGCGCCTTACAGGTTTGCGCCGGCAGAGTTGACTGAGCTGAAGCGTCAACTGGAGGAGCTTCAGCAGAAGGGGTTTATCCGTCCGAGTGCATCGCCGTGGGGAGCACCAGCACTCTTCGTGAAGAAGAAGAGTGGAGAGCTACGGATGTGTATAGATTACCGGAAGCTGAACCGGGTTACGGTGAAGAACCGGTACCCGATGCCGAGGATCGATGACTTGTTTGACCAGTTGAGAGGGGCGACTCACTTCTCGAAGATCGATCTGCGATCCGGTTATTATCAGTTGCGAGTCCGTGAGGGGGACGTCGCAAAGACTGCATTCCGGACACGCTATGGGCATTACGAGTTCCTGGTGATGCCATTCGGACTGACGAACGCGCCAGCAGCGTTCATGGACCTGATGAACAACATCTTCCGGCCGTACCTGGATCAGTTTGTGGTGGTGTTCGTGGACGACATCCTAATATATTCGCAGAACGAGGCGGCGCATGAGGCACATCTGAGGGCTGTTCTGACCCTACTGCGCGAGCACCAGCTATATGCCAACCGGGAGAAGTGCGAGTTCTGGCTCTCTGAGGTGAGATTCCTCGGCCACATCGTATCCCGTGACGGTATCCTGGTCGATCCGTCGAAGATCGACGCGGTCTCGAAGTGGGCACGGCCCACGAGTGTTTTCGAGATCCGCAGCTTTCTGGGATTGGCAGGCTACTATAGGCGATTTGTCCAGGATTTTGCACGACTAGCCGCACCGATGACTCTGTTAACGCGCAAGGGTGTTGGGTTCGTGTGGACAGATGACTGTGAGCGTGCGTTCGCGGAATTGAAGACTCGACTGACTACAGCTCCAGTGTTAGTGGTGCCCGAACGAGGGTTTGGCTATGATGTTTACTGCGATGCGTCCGGAGAGGGACTGGGTTGCGTGCTGATGCAGTCGGGCAGAGTTGTGGCTTATGGCTCCAGGCAGTTGAAGATACACGAGCGCAACTATCCTACCCACGACTTGGAGCTAGCAGCAGTCGTGTTTGCGCTAAAGAGCTGGCGATATTATCTGTACGGCGAGGGGTTTCAGGTGTTCTCGGATCACAAGAGCCTCAAGTGCATATTTTCCCAGCGAGACCTGAACATGCGTCAGCGACGGTGGATGGAACTACTCGAGGAGTACGACTTCGAGCTACACTACCACCCAGGCAAGGCGAACGTTGTCGCCGACGCCTTGAGTAGGAAGTCGGCTCCGAGCCTCGCCAGCATATCTGTCCGAGAGTGGGACATGATGGGGGAGCTGAGCACATTCGGGCTTGAGCTAGAGGAGGTTACTGGCGGTGTTGCCATGTGCTCCCTAGTGGCTCAGCCCTCACTGCTTGCCCAAGTGTTGGAGGCGCAGAGGGAGGACGTCGAAGCATCAGAGATCCGCGAGAGAGTCGTCAGGGGTGACGAGGTGGTGGGCTGGCAGGACAGTACTGATTGGGGACTACGGTACCGCGGGGGGCTGTTCGTACCAGTTAACTGTAGAGATGCCGTGTTACGAGAGGCACACCATTCGCGTCTCGCAGTGCATCCGGGGGGCACCAAGATGTACCGTGACCTCAGGAGGCACTACTGGTGGCGCGGCATGAGGAGAGCAGTCGCAGAGTTTGTGTCGAGATGCCTTGTCTGTCAGCAGGTGAAGGCAGAGCATCAGCGTCCCGCAGGATTGTTACAGCCACTACCGATTGCTCAGTGGAAGTGGGAGCACATTACGATGGATTTCGTGTGTGGACTACCGAGATCGCCCAAGGGAAACGACGCCGTGTGGGTGGTAGTCGACCGGTTGACCAAGTCGGCCCACTTTCTGGCTATGAGGATGACAGACCCGGTCGACAAGTTGAGCAGTCTGTATATCCAGGAGATAGTGCGCCTCCACGGGGTCCCGGTGTCGATAGTGTCTGACAGGGATCCCCGTTTCACGTCCAGGTTCTGGCCGAGTCTACAGAAGGCACTGGGAACAGAGGTCCTACTCAGCACAGCACATCATCCTCAGACAGACGGTCAGTCTGAGCGTACCATTCAGATCTTGGAGGACATGCTGCGAGCATGTGTGCTGGATTTCAGGGGATCTTGGGAGACCCACCTTCCATTGGCCGAGTTCGCCTACAACAACAGCTTCCAGGCCAGTATCGGGATGGCACCGTTCGAAGCGTTGTATGGTAGGCCGTGTCGGTCACCAGTATGCTGGGCAGAGGTGGGGGACAAGAGTCTGCTGGGGCCAGATCTTGTCAGAGAGACGACGGAGAAGGTCGCATTGATCCGCGATCGGTTGAGGACCGCGCAGAGCCGGCAGAAGAGTTATGCAGACAGGCGACGTCGACCTCTTGAGTTTGCATTCGGGGATCACGTGTTCCTGAAGGTGAGCCCGAGGAAGGGGCTGGTGCGGTTCAGGCGCAGCGGGGGAAAGTTGGCTCCGAGGTACATAGGCCCGTTCCAGATCTTAGACAGAGTGGGAGCCGTGGCTTATCGTCTAGCGTTGCCACCGCAGCTTAGGAGAGTACATAACGTCTTCCACGTATCCCAGTTGCGGCAGTACAACGCAGACCCCTCCCACGTCATCGAGTGGACTGATATCGAGGTGGCTGATGATGTCTCCTATGAGGAGCAGCCGGTTCGGATCATGGACACACGGCAGCAGATTCTGCGGGGAGGCAAGATTATCCACTTGGTCCGAGTGCAGTGGAAACATCACGGAGCTGAGTCGACGTGGGAACGCGAGGACGAGGTTCGCGCGAAGTATCCCGACCTGTTCGACTCCCGAGGTACGTCTGTTTTAAATTTCGCGGACGAAATTCCTTTAAGGGGGGTAGACTGTAATAACCACTTCTGGTCAACGTCAGTCAAACCTGCGAAAAACAGGAAAATTTAAAATTTTTAAGACAGACACTTAACTTAACTTAAATTGACCCCGAGGGTCATGCCGGACTTAAGTTGACCCCGTTATCGACTAAAATGAGTTACGGGGGACTCAGGGCAACTTTCTGGTCATTTTGGGAAAGATTGATTTTTCGCTGGAAAAGTCACCCGAGCGACGTTTTGGTCCATTCGAGGACCGTGTTGGACCCGAAAAGCTTAGCCATCGTCGTAGCGGTCTTAGTTGGGCCGTTTCCTTGAAGCCCGTCCAGTTTAAAATATTTTTGGGAAAAGTGCCCGTTCGGGGCCCGAAACGTCCGTTTTTCGCGAATCTGATTGGAAAATATCAACTAGATATTTTCCAAAAGGTTGGGACCCACCTTGACACTTGTCAATTATATGGTGGTGTATTTTTTGGAGGGAAAAGGTGTGGTTGGGAAGTGTTGGCCGAACATGGGTAAAAAAGGGGGAGTTTTTGGAGTTAGTTGTTAGTTTTAATTAAATTAGAAATTAGAAGAGAGGTTTTAGAGAGAGAAGGAGAAGGAGAAGAAGAGAGAAGAAGGAAGGTTGAGCTAGGGTTGGTGATCGAGCCCTTGGATCGAGTCAAAGCAAAGAGCAATCCCGTTCCCCTCATTCTCCTCTACGGTAATACCCGAACCGATTCTCGTTTCGATTATTTTCAAGAGCTAGGGTTTGGTTATAAACTAAGGCTTAGGGTTGTGTAGAGTGTGGGGAGGTGTTGGAGACGTTTTAGAGGTGTTTGGGGGTTTAATTTCACGTTTTCCGGTGACCGGAGGCTCGGGAGGAGCTCCGGCCACCGTGGGTGGTGGCCGGCCGGCCATGTGGTGGCTGGCCGGAGGTGGCAGCAGCCACCACTTGGTGGCCGAGCCCCTCCCTCAAACCCTAGGGTCTCGGCCAAGCCTCTTGGGTGGGGCCCACGTGCTCGGTTGCTCGGGTTTTAATGTTCGGGTGGTTTAAAACGTCCCCCGGACCACTTATTCCTAATCGAATCGAAATTTGGAATTAATTTGGAGAAGTTGTAATTAACGGGTTTTGGGAAACTTTAAACGTTAATTAATTGATTTATAAGTCGGAATTCGATTCCGTCAAGTGCGATGAGTTCCTTGATTTATTCTAAGACCGTAGAAACGAAATTGGGGACTTTTGGAGCCCCGGAAGGCAATTAACCAAAACCGGGCAGATTCGCCATGTCGGGCGAATCTGGCCCTTACGGGTCCTTTTTCGGCAATATCGAATAATTGGGAAGTTTGGGAGTGATCGTCTTTGTCGGGGTTACGTTTGGGCGTTAAGTTTATTAATTTTCGGTTTATTCGTACTAGTTTAAAAGTACTTTGAATTTGTGTTCTTTTAGATCGTGCTACGGACCGAGGCAAGGGAAAGCTCGGCGAGTGACTAGTCCACTTCGGGTTTTGTTGGAGCGCTTTTGGATCTATATACGAGGTAGGGAAAAGTAGCCGGATCTCGGCCCTGATTAGGGAAAGTTAATAGTAGAATTGCATGTGACACCGGGGTGTCGTGGGTTGAGTAGATTTATTTAATTATTAGAAAAGCATGATACGGGATTGTAGCGTTTAAGAGAAAGGCATGTGACACTTAGTAGTGTCGTAGGAACAGAGAACTTAGCGATAATTGAATTACTGGAGGCATATGACCATGCCCGGAGGTTGTTTGTGAAACTAGCGATTTTAGGACCGTTGGAGGCATCGAGTATGCCGGAGGTTGTCGTGCGTTTTATTTAATTGTTGAGTTTGGGTGGCCTTGAGAGCCCGTATTTAATTGTTGAGTCGGGGTGGCCATGAGAGCCGTGTATTTAATTTGGTGTCTTGAGTGGCAGCGAGTGCCCGTGGGTAGGGTAGTTGCGCTCCATCGCCTTTGGCGCATGTTCAGATCGCGCTGCGAGAATATATACTTGAGGCTCTTGTGGTCTGAAAACACCCTGAACTGCTCATCGTACAGATAGTGTCTCCAGCTCTTCAGCGCAAATACCACCGCTGCTAGCTCAACATCATGGGTAGGGTAGTTGCGCTCATGCACCTTCAACTGCCTCGAGCCGTAAGCAACTACCTTTCCACTCTGCATCAAAACACAACCTAGCCCTTCGCCTGAGGCGTCACAATACACGTCATAGCCTACTCCCCGCTATGGAACAATCAACACTGGGGCGGTAGTCAATCGAGCCTTTAGCTCGCGGAAAGAGCGCTCACACTCATCCGTCCAAAGGTACTCCGCTCCCTTGCGGGTCAAAGCTGTCATAGGTGCTGCAAGACGGGAGAAATACTGAACGAAGCGTCGGTAATAACCTGCCAAACCTAGAAAGCTCCGAATCTCAAAAACACTGCTGGGTCTGGCCCACTTCGACACTGCGTCAATCTTTGCCGGATCGACCAAGATGCCATCTCGAGAAACCACATGCCCGAGGAACTTCACCTTTGTGAGCCAAAATTCGCACTTCTCCAGATTGCCGTACAACTGGTGAGTGCGTAAGAGTGTCAAGACGGTCCTCAGATGCTCCTCATGTGCCTCCTCACTGGGCGAGTAGATCAAGATGGCATCGACAAAGACTACTACAAACCGGTCTAGATAAGGTCTGAAGATGCCATTCATCAAGTCCATAAAGGCGGATGGTGCGTTCGTCAAACCGAACGGCATCACCAGAAACTCAAAATGTCCATAACGAGTTCGGAACGCTGTTTTCTCTACGTCCTCGGCTCGGACCCTCAGCTGGTAGTACCCCGATCGAAGATCGATCTTCGAGAAGTACTTTGCTCCCCTCAGCTGGTCGAATAGATCATCAATCCTCGGCATCGGATAGCGGTTCTTCACTATCACCCGGTTCAGCTTCCGTTAATCGATGCACATCCTCAAGGCTCCACCCTTCTTCTTTACGAAGAGGGCGGATGCTCCCCACGGAGACACGCTCGGGCGGATGAAACCCTTCTGCTGAAGTTCCTCGAGGTGTCGCTTTAGCTCGACCAACTCGGCTGGCGCAAACCGATACGGCGTCATCGAGATCGGCGCCGTACCCGGGATCAGATCGATCCTGAACTCCACCTCGCGCGCTGGCGGCAAGCCTGATAGCTCCTCCGGGAAGACCTCCGGGAAGACCTCCGGGAAGACCTCTGGGAAGACCTCCGGGAAGACCTCCGGGAACTCACGCACTACCCTCGGTAGCTCTCTGCTACTCTGCACGATCTCTGCCTCAGATCTCGTAGTCAAGGCGGATAGGAGAACTCCGCTCTTACTACCCAAAACACACGTGATCACCCTGTCACTTGACCTCACTGTCACCTGACGTCGATAGCAGTCGATCGTCGCTCGATACCTCGCGAGGCAGTCCATACCTAGAATCACGTCAAAGGCGTTCATATCAAGAACGAGTAAATCACCAAGAAAGGGGCAATCTGCCACCCTAATCGCACAGTCTCTACAAACGGTGCTCAACACCACCTCACCCGTAGCCGGGGTCTCCAAACAAAGGGGTTGACTCAAAGTCTCCACCCGCAAACCCAAAGAAAAGGCAATAGACGAAGAGATGAACGAATGCGAAGCTCCCGTATCAAACAAAAAAGAAGTCCACGAATTATAAAGCAAACACGTACCCTGAGTGGCCTCATGGCCGGCGTACGGCCTCTCAACTCTGGAATCAGTAACTGCAAAAACTCGGCCCTGTTGTGCCTGTGGTCCTCCTCTCGGTGGTGGGGGAAATGCCACCTGCTGCCCAGCTCTCGGCTGGTGTCTCTGACATGCTGCTCCCGCCGCCTGACGTGGAGCTCTCAGCTGTTGTGCCTGACGTGGTCGGCCAGGTGGAGCATGGCGAGTCTGAGTCTGCTGGGGCCTCGGTGCAGGCGCTCTACCAACTAGCTCAGGGCACGCCCGAAGGAAATGATCAGATCGACCACACTGGTAGCATCCCCTCTGCTGTGCCAGCTCAGGACACGCACGCACGAAGTGGTCGGGGCTGCCACACTGATAACACCCTCTCGGCTCAATCTGTTGTCTGTCTCTGGCCCCTGGGGACGATCATCATGGCGCTCTACAGGTCCATTGCCCCTCGTGCAGTCTCGTGCCAAGTGACCCTGCTGTCCACACCGAGGACACAGCTGTGCCACCGGGGCGGGTTCAACTGACGCTACGGTCCCTGCTCGGCGCATGCCATCCTGCTAAAACTGAGGCTAAAAGTGTCCTGCAACTCTCTGTCTGCGTCGGTCTCGACGATCAGACGGCTGAACAAAACCACTCGGTCTAGGCCTAGGCTCTCGCACCCTGATAGTCTCTCTGAAGTGTCTCTCCATGGCTAAAGCCTGATCTAAGAGCGTGGAATACTCTGCGGTCCTGAAGGCGATGACCCTGTCGGCTATCGACGGGATGAGCCCGTTCTCAAACCTCCTGCATCGGTCGTCCGCAGTCCGAACCAACTCCGGCGCGAAGCGGGCCAGAGAAGTAAACCTCACTGCATACTTAGAAACGCTCAATCCTCTCTGACGTAAATCCAGAAACTGTTGGCGCCTGTCATACCGAATGGAGCGAGGGAAGTACTGTTCCAAGAACAGCCTGCTGAACAACTGAAAATCACTGCCGACCCTGTCCTGTACTGACTGCCACCAGTAGTAGGCCTCTCCCTCAAGCTGAAAAGTGGCGAACGAAACCCTCAAGCGCCCCTCCGATACACCAGAGGTATCGAGGTTACGGGTAACCCGCTCCAACCAGCCCGAGGCTGCCTCGGGGTCCGCTCCCCCAGAGTAAGTTGGCATAGCAAGCCTACGAAACTCTCTGAGCGACTGGGCCGTGAGGCTATCAAGCTGGCCTGGTCTCTCACCAAAATCTGCTGAAGCAACAGGCACGGGCTCTGGTGCCGGTGCTGTAGTCCCTTGCTGCGCACTCAAGGCTGCTAGCACAGCGTGAACCACCTCCTCGAGAGGGGTTGCCTGAGTCGGATCTGCGACTGGAGATATCCTGGGTGGCGACCCTGTTGGTCCACCCTCAAATCTCTGATGCTCTGTGGAAGCAGCATCCTGGGCGTCAGCTGCCCCCTCCTGCTCAGCGGCAGGTGCCTGACTCGGACCCCCAACTGGACGGCTCCGGGTACCTCTCGAAACATACGTACGAGCCATGTCGCCTATCCGCCTGCACGGATAACGCACATGTTCAGTACTTAGTTCAACAACGGTTCTCACACGTTAAAAGGACGAACACACGCGTCACACAAGTCACCCACAGTTTACGCCTCTCGCACTTAGTAGATATATATACCCATATATAATAGCACACAAGTTCGCATCTCTATGCGTCTCACAACAACAACCAGCGATTTAAGCAATCAATCACCAACTCCCACAGGAGGGTTCCAACTCAAGCACACCACAAGCACAAACCAATAGGCATACCCCTCGCTCGGGTATCCTCCCACAAAGAGGGGTTTAGCACTTAACACAATTCAATTCAATAATCACCCTTAACATTTCCTTCCCTTCCGTGGATCCCCATTCCTTAACTCTTACCCAAACTTTTCCAATTCGAACTCATGTTGTTACAACCCGATTCAGGCGTCCCCGAACCTCATTGTAACAACTTGACATCAAACCATCATGCTCAAATACAGTGGCGCCCCTGAGTCAACCAGTGATGGTGCAATCATTTTAGTTTTACTGGAAATTCGGCATGACCCATTCGTATTTTCCCTTAACCCTCCGCTTAAGCGGGACCAGTACCAACACAAATTCACAAGACAAAAGTACGCAGAGTTCTCATGCTTGGCCAAAGACATCACACAGTCAATAAACGGAGTTCTCGTGCTCCCAAATACTACGGGGTGCTCGTGCTCCAAACTCGCCACACACGGGCACACGGGGTTCTCGTGCCCCAATCTCACCACACAAGGGCATACGGGGTTCTCGTGCCCCAATCTCACCACACAAGGGCATACGGGGTTCTCGTGCCCCAATCTCAGCAATACATACACGCTCGCAACTTACCGAGACTCTAACTCGTAAGCCAGCCAATGACACCAACCTTAGTACACGGACTCTTATAGCCACCCAAACAAAAACAACAACACGGGCTCTCATGGCCACCCAAGACTCAACAGTCAAACACGGCTCAACAACCCACAGGCACACATGGAGTACTCATGCTCCAGAAAAGCGGTCAACCACAAGTCAACACTTGGACAAGACTAAACTAAAACTTGAAAGTTTTCGAAATGATCCACCAAAATGGCAACACCACCAACCGTTGGCTAATTCTACAATGAATGCTTAAACGGTCGATCATCGCCCGTTAATCCAATTCCGATCTCAACCATTCGGCTTCACCGATCACTAGGGAGTGGATACCAATCAAGTAATGCAAACATTGTTGTGTAAAGATTTCATTTAGAGCAAACATTAAAGCGACTCATGACTCAGGTCGTTCCAACTCTCTGCATCAATGTTTTCAAATCGCATCATTAAGTATCACGACTCAGACTCCCTAACTCTACCCACCTAATTGACTTCGGTCCGAGATTTGAAAACCAGTTCACAAGACACCTGTTTCAAATGAAACCAGGCTCTGATACCAAATTGTCACGCCCCAAATCCGGTTCTTGCCCGGACTCGAGGCATGACTAGTAATAAATGATTTAAAAGGCAATAACTCAACAATAAGTTCCTGAAAAACTCCAATATGAAACTCAAATCCACAAAATTTGGTTTAAAACATAAATAACCCTCCAGGGGTGTAATAATAATCCTCCACAAGGTTTGTTCCAAACAGAAATAACATAAAAGCGAAGTCTCTACAGACACCCACACCCAGAAGCTCCCGAGCCTCTACTCCTCAATCAAGCCTGTAAACACAACAATAAACTCATAGGGGTGAGTTTGCGCTCAGTAGGGAAAATCCATAACAAGGTGGACTTTAAACGCACTAAAAACATCAGCAGAGTCAACAAGATAATTCTTAACAAACACGGGTAATAGGTAATCCAACCAATGCCGTGGCACATGAAGTCACCACCCTCCGATCCACACATGATGTGTCCTCTCGGATTTTCCCTCAAATCCATAGGAGACGCATATCATTGAGGCGACCGGAAACAACCCTTCATGGCGCTTATCATCGGGATTCTCAGAAACGTCTCCAAAGGATTTTATGTCCTCGGGAACCAAGGTATTACTCCCATAGGAAGCATACACTTGGGCAATTCAATAATAGTCAGATAATAATTGAGTAACACACTCAAACCGAACTCCGAAGCAATCTAATCCCAACGAACGCCAATCTACTATAACACATAGCTCACGCATCACCGTTTCACCACAATACACCGCACACGAATCACATAATCAAACACACGAATCACACAATCACAACTTACCGTTCACTTACCAGTCACGACCCATCGGGGCATCGATCACCTGATTGCACCGCTCGGTACAACCAGTCATACTCGATGCTCCAAACAACCATTTAAGTAAATCAAGCAATCATTCAAATACATTCAACAGTCAAGCGGGAGTTTAATCAACCACTCATAAAACCTTCAATCGAGCATTCAAATATGCAATTCAACTAGTTCCATTAGACTCTTTAGCCTATCCACTAAGCAACCAAACAACCAAGCATGTGATCCTAACACGCAACTAATCCGAGGGCTTTGCCAAGGCCGCTCTACCAGTAAAACAATTCCCAAGTATTGAAAGCGAGTTACACTAGTGATTGACAACCTAATCATTCACCACTAGACACTTCCGGTTATTAGTAATAAAAAGACAATTATTCTAGTTATTCGCATCCTATAGGCATTTCTAGGACCTTTCCAATTTTATTAGCCTAACATGCATACTAAACATCAAAACGAGGAGTTAAGGCTTTCCCTACCTCGAGGTATTCCTCTCAATACTCTGATGATAAGCCCGGTGGTCACCACTCCGTTCTTCACTCGGATCCCAGCGTGATCTTTACTCCTCTACCTCGATTCCCAAAGTCTTGGACACAAAGAAACGTTAATTAGACTCCACTTAAACAGAAAGTAAGACCTCCAAAGCCCCTCCAAAGTTCAGCTCAAAACCAAGATCAACCAAGGTGAAAAACCCTCAAAGAAACCCCCACCCTGGTCTGCCACGGACCTGGTCACGGATCCGTGACGCCAACCATCACGGTTACCGTCACGGAGCCGTGACGAGTGCCGTCACGGGCTCCCTCACGGATCCGTGACGTCGCCCGTCACGGGATCCGTCACGGATCCGTGGCGCACCAGGGCAGTTTCGCCCTTCTTCAACCTCCAGCTCCTTTTCTCCGAAAGACCACCTTCAAACCCCAAATTTTACCCCTTCCAACTACCAAAACAGTCAAAGACCTTCAATACTCCTCTACCCATGGTAGGAATCAACACACAAGCAAGTTTCTAATGATTCATCAAATCAAACCCAACTCAAAAGCTCCAACAAACTAAAGATTTCTCACAAAAACCCAACAAAGCTTCTTATCAACAACATCTCACACCATTTCTACTCAAACCCAACAACATCTAGCAATTTCACCCAAAAAACCATGAAAAGAGATGAAGGGAAATGAGGATTAGAGAGTTCCATTACCTCTAGAAGAGTGAGATGAAGAAGATGGTAATGATTTTGAGAAGTGATGGCTAGAGGAAGACTTCAAGTGGCCTCCTTTTCCTTGTTTCTTCTTCAAAGCTCCATGGGAGCTCTTCTCCCTTTCTCCTCCTCCAATTTTCGGCTACACCACAAGAAATGAGTTGGTTTTGCTCTTCCAAACTCAAATAATACCTAGATGTATCAAATGACTAAAAGCCCTTGAGCTAGAATCCCTTGTAGAAGCTTTTGGGAGGGTATAATGGTCCAAGACCACTCCCCTCTCCCCCTTCCAACCAAAAAGGGACAAGTGTCCAAGTAGGTTTTTTAGTTTTCCAAAATAATTTCCAGCACAATAAAATAATGCCTTTAGTCGATAAAAAGTCTCGTTTTGACCAAAATTGACTTCCTCCAACATTATACTCAAACGAAAGGAATTTCTCCCCTTAAGCCAACTGTGATGATGGCTAAGTCGTTTGGGTTCCGGAAAAGTCCCGAGTGACTTATTGAGTCATCAGTTGACTTTCCGGTAGCAAGTCAAACTTGCTTGAAAAGCCGCCGGTTCGACCGGGAGCGGGTCTTACAATCTACCCCCTTAAAGAAATTTCGTCCTCGAAATTAAAAAAAACAAGGTACCTCAATGTCGAACAGGTGGGGATACTTCACGCGGATCTCATCCTCGTGCTCCCAAGTGGACCCTGTTCCCTGATGTCCCCACTGTACTAGTACCAACGGAATCGTCTTGTTCCGCAGGACCTTCTCCTTCGTACCCAAAATCTCGACGGTCTGCTCCTCATAGGTGACATCATCTGCTACCTCGATGTCTGACCACTCAATGATGTGCGAAGGGTCTGCCATGTACTTCCGCAGTTGGGACACATGGAAAACATTATGCACGTTCCCAAGCTGCGGTGGCAAGGCCAACCGATAAGCTACAACTCCAATCCTCTCTAAGACCTCAAATGGTCCAATAAAACGTGGTGCTAGCTTGCCTCCGCTGCGTCTGAACCGCACTAGACCCTTCTTTGGGCTCACCCTCAGAAACACGTGCTCCCCGACCATGAACTCAAGTGGTCTGCGACGCCTGTCTGCGTAGCTCTTCTGCCGAATCTGTGCGGTCTTCAACCGCTCTCTAATCAACGCGACCTTTTCGGTCGTCTCTCTGACCATGTCTGGTCCAAGTAAGCTCCGGTCCCCAACCTCAACCCAACATACCGGCGATCTACAAGGTCTGCCATACAAAGCCTCAAAATGTGCCATGCCAATGCTGGACTGGTAACTGTTGTTGTAGGCAAACTCTGCCAAAGGCAAATGGTCCTCCCATGACCCCTGAAAGTCGAGCACACAAGCTCGAAGCATGTCCTCTAGAATCTGAATGGTGCGCTCTGACTGTCCATCTGTCTCGGGATGGTAAGCTGTACTCAACAGTACCTCAGTGCCCAAAGCCTTCTGTAGACTCTTCCAGAACCTGGATGTGAAATGAGGGTCTCTATCAGATACCACTGACACTGGTACTCCATGTAGACGAACAATCTCCCTGACATACAAATGACCCAACATGTCCACAGAATCAGTCATCCTCATACCCAGAAAATGTGCCGACTTGGTCAGTCGATCAACCACCACCCAAACAGCATTGTGCCCCTTCGACGACCTGGGTAACCCACCCACAAAATCCATAGTCACATGCTCCCACTTCCACTCGGAGATCGGTAAAGGCTGCAGCAAGCCTGCGGGACGCCGGTGCTCGGCCTTCACCTGTTGGCAGGTGAGGCATCGGGAAACGAAATCTGCAACTGCCCCACGCATCCCACTCCACCAAAACTGTCGTCGCATGTCTCTATACATCTTGTTGCCACCGGGGTGCACAACCAGACGGGAGTGGTGGCACTCTCGCAATACGGTGTCTCTGTACCCGCTGGGCACAAACAGCCGTCCTCTAAAGCGGATACACTGATCGGTGCCCATCTCCCAACCCTCGAGCTTGACCCCGTCAATCAATCTCTCACGAATCCCTGCTGTCTCGGCGTCCTCGGTCTGTGCCTCTAGCACTCGAGCAAATAGCGTGGGCTGAGCCACCAAGGCACACAAGGCCATACCCTCTGTGACCTCCTCCAACTCCAGTCTGAATAAGCTCAACTGCTCCAGCATGTCCCACTCTCGGACTGCCATGCTGGCAACGCAATGACTCGACTTCCTGCTCAAAGCATCGGCGACAACGTTCGCCTTGCCCGGATGATAGAGCAACTCGAAGTCGTACTTCTCAAGTAACTCCATCCATCGCCTTTGGCGCATGTTCAGATCGCGCTGCGAGAATATATACTTGAGGCTCTTGTGGTCTGAAAACACCCTGAACTGCTCATCGTACAGATAGTGTCTCCAGCTCTTCAGCGCAAATACCACCGCTGCTAGCTCAACATCATGGGTAGGGTAGTTGCGCTCATGCACCTTCAACTGCCTCGAGCCGTAAGCAACTACCTTTCCACTCTGCATCAAAACACAACCTAGCCCTTCGCCTGAGGCGTCACAATACACGTCATAGCCTACTCCCCGCTATGGAACAATCAACACTGGGGCGGTAGTCAATCGAGCCTTTAGCTCGCGGAAAGAGCGCTCACACTCATCCGTCCAAAGGTACTCCGCTCCCTTGCGGGTCAAAGCTGTCATAGGTGCTGCAAGACGGGAGAAATACTGAACGAAGCGTCGGTAATAACCTGCCAAACCTAGAAAGCTCCGAATCTCAAAAACACTGCTGGGTCTGGCCCACTTCGACACTGCGTCAATCTTTGCCGGATCGACCAAGATGCCATCTCGAGAAACCACATGCCCGAGGAACTTCACCTTTGTGAGCCAAAATTCGCACTTCTCCAGATTGCCGTACAACTGGTGAGTGCGTAAGAGTGTCAAGACGGTCCTCAGATGCTCCTCATGTGCCTCCTCACTGGGCGAGTAGATCAAGATGGCATCGACAAAGACTACTACAAACCGGTCTAGATAAGGTCTGAAGATGCCATTCATCAAGTCCATAAAGGCGGATGGTGCGTTCGTCAAACCGAACGGCATCACCAGAAACTCAAAATGTCCATAACGAGTTCGGAACGCTGTTTTCTCTACGTCCTCGGCTCGGACCCTCAGCTGGTAGTACCCCGATCGAAGATCGATCTTCGAGAAGTACTTTGCTCCCCTCAGCTGGTCGAATAGATCATCAATCCTCGGCATCGGATAGCGGTTCTTCACTATCACCCGGTTCAGCTTCCGTTAATCGATGCACATCCTCAAGGCTCCACCCTTCTTCTTTACGAAGAGGGCGGATGCTCCCCACGGAGACACGCTCGGGCGGATGAAACCCTTCTGCTGAAGTTCCTCGAGGTGTCGCTTTAGCTCGACCAACTCGGCTGGCGCAAACCGATACGGCGTCATCGAGATCGGCGCCGTACCCGGGATCAGATCGATCCTGAACTCCACCTCGCGCGCTGGCGGCAAGCCTGATAGCTCCTCCGGGAAGACCTCCGGGAAGACCTCCGGGAAGACCTCTGGGAAGACCTCCGGGAAGACCTCCGGGAACTCACGCACTACCCTCGGTAGCTCTCTGCTACTCTGCACGATCTCTGCCTCAGATCTCGTAGTCAAGGCGGATAGGAGAACTCCGCTCTTACTACCCAAAACACACGTGATCACCCTGTCACTTGACCTCACTGTCACCTGACGTCGATAGCAGTCGATCGTCGCTCGATACCTCGCGAGGCAGTCCATACCTAGAATCACGTCAAAGGCGTTCATATCAAGAACGAGTAAATCACCAAGAAAGGGGCAATCTGCCACCCTAATCGCACAGTCTCTACAAACGGTGCTCAACACCACCTCACCCGTAGCCGGGGTCTCCAAACAAAGGGGTTGACTCAAAGTCTCCACCCGCAAACCCAAAGAAAAGGCAATAGACGAAGAGATGAACGAATGCGAAGCTCCCGTATCAAACAAAAAAGAAGTCCACGAATTATAAAGCAAACACGTACCCTGAGTGGCCTCATGGCCGGCGTACGGCCTCTCAACTCTGGAATCAGTAACTGCAAAAACTCGGCCCTGTTGTGCCTGTGGTCCTCCTCTCGGTGGTGGGGGAAATGCCACCTGCTGCCCAGCTCTCGGCTGGTGTCTCTGACATGCTGCTCCCGCCGCCTGACGTGGAGCTCTCAGCTGTTGTGCCTGACGTGGTCGGCCAGGTGGAGCATGGCGAGTCTGAGTCTGCTGGGGCCTCGGTGCAGGCGCTCTACCAACTAGCTCAGGGCACGCCCGAAGGAAATGATCAGATCGACCACACTGGTAGCATCCCCTCTGCTGTGCCAGCTCAGGACACGCACGCACGAAGTGGTCGGGGCTGCCACACTGATAACACCCTCTCGGCTCAATCTGTTGTCTGTCTCTGGCCCCTGGGGACGATCATCATGGCGCTCTACAGGTCCATTGCCCCTCGTGCAGTCTCGTGCCAAGTGACCCTGCTGTCCACACCGAGGACACAGCTGTGCCACCGGGGCGGGTTCAACTGACGCTACGGTCCCTGCTCGGCGCATGCCATCCTGCTAAAACTGAGGCTAAAAGTGTCCTGCAACTCTCTGTCTGCGTCGGTCTCGACGATCAGACGGCTGAACAAAACCACTCGGTCTAGGCCTAGGCTCTCGCACCCTGATAGTCTCTCTGAAGTGTCTCTCCATGGCTAAAGCCTGATCTAAGAGCGTGGAATACTCTGCGGTCCTGAAGGCGATGACCCTGTCGGCTATCGACGGGATGAGCCCGTTCTCAAACCTCCTGCATCGGTCGTCCGCAGTCCGAACCAACTCCGGCGCGAAGCGGGCCAGAGAAGTAAACCTCACTGCATACTTAGAAACGCTCAATCCTCTCTGACGTAAATCCAGAAACTGTTGGCGCCTGTCATACCGAATGGAGCGAGGGAAGTACTGTTCCAAGAACAGCCTGCTGAACAACTGAAAATCACTGCCGACCCTGTCCTGTACTGACTGCCACCAGTAGTAGGCCTCTCCCTCAAGCTGAAAAGTGGCGAACGAAACCCTCAAGCGCCCCTCCGATACACCAGAGGTATCGAGGTTACGGGTAACCCGCTCCAACCAGCCCGAGGCTGCCTCGGGGTCCGCTCCCCCAGAGTAAGTTGGCATAGCAAGCCTACGAAACTCTCTGAGCGACTGGGCCGTGAGGCTATCAAGCTGGCCTGGTCTCTCACCAAAATCTGCTGAAGCAACAGGCACGGGCTCTGGTGCCGGTGCTGTAGTCCCTTGCTGCGCACTCAAGGCTGCTAGCACAGCGTGAACCACCTCCTCGAGAGGGGTTGCCTGAGTCGGATCTGCGACTGGAGATATCCTGGGTGGCGACCCTGTTGGTCCACCCTCAAATCTCTGATGCTCTGTGGAAGCAGCATCCTGGGCGTCAGCTGCCCCCTCCTGCTCAGCGGCAGGTGCCTGACTCGGACCCCCAACTGGACGGCTCCGGGTACCTCTCGAAACATACGTACGAGCCATGTCGCCTATCCGCCTGCACGGATAACGCACATGTTCAGTACTTAGTTCAACAACGGTTCTCACACGTTAAAAGGACGAACACACGCGTCACACAAGTCACCCACAGTTTACGCCTCTCGCACTTAGTAGATATATATACCCATATATAATAGCACACAAGTTCGCATCTCTATGCGTCTCACAACAACAACCAGCGATTTAAGCAATCAATCACCAACTCCCACAGGAGGGTTCCAACTCAAGCACACCACAAGCACAAACCAATAGGCATACCCCTCGCTCGGGTATCCTCCCACAAAGAGGGGTTTAGCACTTAACACAATTCAATTCAATAATCACCCTTAACATTTCCTTCCCTTCCGTGGATCCCCATTCCTTAACTCTTACCCAAACTTTTCCAATTCGAACTCATGTTGTTACAACCCGATTCAGGCGTCCCCGAACCTCATTGTAACAACTTGACATCAAACCATCATGCTCAAATACAGTGGCGCCCCTGAGTCAACCAGTGATGGTGCAATCATTTTAGTTTTACTGGAAATTCGGCATGACCCATTCGTATTTTCCCTTAACCCTCCGCTTAAGCGGGACCAGTACCAACACAAATTCACAAGACAAAAGTACGCAGAGTTCTCATGCTTGGCCAAAGACATCACACAGTCAATAAACGGAGTTCTCGTGCTCCCAAATACTACGGGGTGCTCGTGCTCCAAACTCGCCACACACGGGCACACGGGGTTCTCGTGCCCCAATCTCACCACACAAGGGCATACGGGGTTCTCGTGCCCCAATCTCACCACACAAGGGCATACGGGGTTCTCGTGCCCCAATCTCAGCAATACATACACGCTCGCAACTTACCGAGACTCTAACTCGTAAGCCAGCCAATGACACCAACCTTAGTACACGGACTCTTATAGCCACCCAAACAAAAACAACAACACGGGCTCTCATTGCCACCCAAGACTCAACAGTCAAACACGGCTCAACAACCCACAGGCACACATGGAGTACTCATGCTCCAGAAAAGCGGTCAACCACAAGTCAACACTTGGACAAGACTAAACTAAAACTTGAAAGTTTTCGAAATGATCCACCAAAATGGCAACACCACCAACCGTTGGCTAATTCTACAATGAATGCTTAAACGGTCGATCATCGCCCGTTAATCCAATTCCGATCTCAACCATTCGGCTTCACCGATCACTAGGGAGTGGATACCAATCAAGTAATGCAAACATTGTTGTGTAAAGATTTCATTTAGAGCAAACATTAAAGCGACTCATGACTCAGGTCGTTCCAACTCTCTGCATCAATGTTTTCAAATCGCATCATTAAGTATCACGACTCAGACTCCCTAACTCTACCCACCTAATTGACTTCGGTCCGAGATTTGAAAACCAGTTCACAAGACACCTGTTTCAAATGAAACCAGGCTCTGATACCAAATTGTCACGCCCCAAATCCGGTTCTTGCCCGGACTCGAGGCATGACTAGTAATAAATGATTTAAAAGGCAATAACTCAACAATAAGTTCCTGAAAAACTCCAATATGAAACTCAAATCCACAAAATTTGGTTTAAAACATAAATAACCCTCCAGGGGTGTAATAATAATCCTCCACAAGGTTTGTTCCAAACAGAAATAACATAAAAGCGAAGTCTCTACAGACACCCACACCCAGAAGCTCCCGAGCCTCTACTCCTCAATCAAGCCTGTAAACACAACAATAAACTCATAGGGGTGAGTTTGCGCTCAGTAGGGAAAATCCATAACAAGGTGGACTTTAAACGCACTAAAAACATCAGCAGAGTCAACAAGATAATTCTTAACAAACACGGGTAATAGGTAATCCAACCAATGCCGTGGCACATGAAGTCACCACCCTCCGATCCACACATGATGTGTCCTCTCGGATTTTCCCTCAAATCCATAGGAGACGCATATCATTGAGGCGACCGGAAACAACCCTTCATGGCGCTTATCATCGGGATTCTCAGAAACGTCTCCAAAGGATTTTATGTCCTCGGGAACCAAGGTATTACTCCCATAGGAAGCATACACTTGGGCAATTCAATAATAGTCAGATAATAATTGAGTAACACACTCAAACCGAACTCCGAAGCAATCTAATCCCAACGAACGCCAATCTACTATAACACATAGCTCACGCATCACCGTTTCACCACAATACACCGCACACGAATCACATAATCAAACACACGAATCACACAATCACAACTTACCGTTCACTTACCAGTCACGACCCATCGGGGCATCGATCACCTGATTGCACCGCTCGGTACAACCAGTCATACTCGATGCTCCAAACAACCATTTAAGTAAATCAAGCAATCATTCAAATACATTCAACAGTCAAGCGGGAGTTTAATCAACCACTCATAAAACCTTCAATCGAGCATTCAAATATGCAATTCAACTAGTTCCATTAGACTCTTTAGCCTATCCACTAAGCAACCAAACAACCAAGCATGTGATCCTAACACGCAACTAATCCGAGGGCTTTGCCAAGGCCGCTCTACCAGTAAAACAATTCCCAAGTATTGAAAGCGAGTTACACTAGTGATTGACAACCTAATCATTCACCACTAGACACTTTCGGTTATTAGTAATAAAAAGACAATTATTCTAGTTATTCGCATCCTATAGGCATTTCTAGGACCTTTCCAATTTTATTAGCCTAACATGCATACTAAACATCAAAACGAGGAGTTAAGGCTTTCCCTACCTCGAGGTCTTCCTCTCAACACTCTGATGATAAGCCCGGTGGTCACCACTCCGTTCTTCACTCGGGTCCCGGCGTGATCTTTGCTCCTCTAGTTCGATTCCCAAAGTCTTGGACACAAAGAAACGTTAATTAGACTCCACTTAAACAGCAAGTAAGACCCCCAAAGCCCCTCCAAAGTTCAGCTCAAAACCAAGATCAACCAAGGTGAAAAACCCTCAAAGAAACCCCCACCCTGGTCTTCCACGGACCTGGTCACGGATCCGTGACGCCAACCATCACGGTTACCGTCACGGACTCCCTCACGGAGCCATGACGTCGCCCGTCACGGGATCCGTCACAGATCCGTGGCGCACCAGGGCAGTTTCGCCCTTCTTCAACCTCCAGCTCCTTTTCTCCGAAAGACCACCTTCAAACCCCAAATTTTACCCCTTCCAACTACCAAAACAGTCAAAGACCTTCAATACTCCTCTACCCATGGTAGGAATCAACACACAAGCAAGTTTCTAATGATTCATCAAATCAAACCCAACTCAAAAGCTCCAACAAACTAAGGATTTCTCACAAAAACCCAACAAAGCTTCTTATCAACAACATCTCACACCATTTCTACTCAAACCCAACAACATCTAGCAATTTCACCCAAAAACCCATGAAAAGAGATGAAGGGAAATGAGGATTAGAGAGTTCCATTACCTCTAGAAGAGTGAGATGAAGAAGATGGTAATGATTTTGAGAAGTGATGGCTAGAGGAAGACTTCAAGTGGCCTCCTTTTCCTTGTTTCTTCTTCAAAGCTCCATGGGAGCTCTTCTCCCTTGCTCCTCCTCCAATTTTCGGCTACACCACAAGAAATGAGTTGGTTTTGCTCTTCCAAACTCAAATAATACCTAGATGTATCAAATGACTAAAAGCCCTTGAGCTAGAATCCCTTGTAGAAGCTTTTGGGAGGGTATAATGGTCCAAGACCACTCCCCTCTCCCCCTTCCAACCAAAAAGGGACAAGTGTCCAAGTAGGTTATTTAGTTTTCCAAAATAATTTCCAGCACAATAAAATAATGCCTTTAGTCGATAAAAAGTCTCGTTTTGACCAAAATTGACTTCCTCCAACATTATACTCAAACGAAAGGAATTTCTCCCCTTAAGCCAAGCGTGATGATGGCTAAGTCGTTTGGGTTCCGGAAAAGTCCCGAGTGATAAATTGAGTCATCGGTTGACTTTCCGGTAGCAAGTCAAACTTGCTTGAAAAGCTGCCGATTCGACCGGGAGCGGGTCTTACAAGCACCATTTCATTTCCGTTCATGGAGATCAGAGTGGGGGCGTTCAATGTTCCAAGAGACGCAAGGAACGCCCTGGTTTGATCTATCCTAGCAAATACATTGGGAATTGAGTTAACATCTGATCCTATTCTGACCCCGCGTCACCTTGATAATTTTTTTTTGTTTCGGGTTAATATTGATGTGGACAAGTCGTTAGTTGAAGGATCCGCCTCCGCTTCCCAGGCCATGTGGAACCTACCACGGTAGGGTCGCAATATATGAATGTCTTCCAGGATTTTGTGTCGTCGTGGGAGGCTCAACCAACGGATCGGGATATGCCAAGCTTGCATCCTAGGAGTGGGGCGAGAGGAAGCTTACTACGATGACTCGTTGAGGGTCTAGATGGGCTTCGATGTGGATTGGCTACTCCGAACAAAGTGGGGGCACCAAGAGTGCAACCGATTCTCTCAATTGATGAACTACTCAACTCACCAACTTTGGAACTGACACTCTGAGATTTAACCCTCAGAATGGTACGACAAGCGTACCGGTCGTCAAGTAGTATTCGGGTTTTAAGTCCGAGATATCGTACCCAAGGGAGCAATTAGACAAGCACTTTAGTTAATTAATCCAATAATCAAGCTATTCCTATATTGGTGATTGGTTTGGTTTTGTAAAATGTAAATTCATGCAAGTAACAAGATTATGTGAATGATCCGAAAATAAGCACAAAGTCACAGGATTGTAAATCAGAGATAAAAGGCGATCTAGGACTTTAACGGGGTTCGAATGTGATGAATGATTTAACGGGATTCGGTATACATTTGTAACTAATATTATTCTAAGGGCAACGGGAATTCTCTAAGTATAGTCCTAACCATCTCTCGAACGTATTAGGACCCTAACATACTCAGTCCACTTAATTATCTCTAATCTAGGTGTAAAGCGGTATATAGCATGATATTCTATGAATTCCTCTAACTTTCGGGTTTTACTCCTATGGCTATTCCACTCGTGTCAGTCTAACCATGTTCTGGCTTAGATTAAAATCCGAGCTATTTAATTCCTTTTTCCTCTTCCTAACCTCATTTCTCAATTGTTGGTTAACAAGATTGAATCATACATATACGTGATCAAGGCAATGTAGCATTACGAACGGAATTAAATAAACGAAATCCTAATACTAGTTAACAAATGCATAACCCAAACAAGTTAATTCCACTCATCACATCTTCACCCCTAGCCCTAGATCATGAGAGTTTAGTTCATAGCATGAGAATAAGAACACATAGAGATGAATAAAACACTGAGATTCATATTAAACATTAAGAGTAATACCAATATCAAGTTTCAATCCAATTACACAAAACCTTGATGTTCTAATCTCTTGCTTCGATCTTCTCTCCAAGTTCTCCAAGCTCCAAAGTGTGTTTTTCTCCTCCAATTCGTGATACTCTTCAATCTGACCTAAATTCCCTTTTATATGACGAGTTAACTCTGATAAAAAATAGGAAACGCAGCTGGAAATCGCGTTTTTGACGCTTTCACGGTTACTTGCACGCCGTGCAAGATTCTGGTGCACTTAAGTTGCACGGTTTCTTGCACGTCGTGCAAGAAAATGGTGCATATTCTTGACTCCTCTGTCCAGAGTGCACCAGTTTGTTGCACGACGTGCAAGAAACTGGTGCATGTTGCTGACACTTTTGTCCAACTTCCAAATTTGCTCCGTTTCACTCCCGAATTGCCCCTTTTTGCCCCGAAAACTTAATGAACCCTGAAACAAGACCAAATACACAATATGAGAGTAAAATGCATCATTTCATATTAACTCGGGACTAAAAAGAGCATAAATGTGGGCTAATGACATCTAAAATAGATGTATTTTATGTCCACATCAGGAACCAATCTTGATTTCGTGGTTGTAAGTAGGGTTTCTCTTATTCCGCCGGTATTCTTGGCACTCAATGATAGGGGGTGAAGTTTGTTCAAAGACCCGTGACTTGGCTAAGGAACGTTCTGAGGGGGCAGTTCCAGAAATTCAGTGGCCACATCCCAGATCGTTAGATGGGTTACCCGAGGTCACAAAGACCTATGACCTAGCTAACGACCCCGAGGATAGGGTCCTCCTGATTTCTTTAGTACATGTGTCGGACCACTCACATGAGGCTATTGGGACTCTGCCTCGCGTTGGAAAGCTGAAAAAACCTCGAGAGTAGGCGAGTGGCTCGGGTCCCATGCAAATGAAGGAGCTGAAGGCCAAAGGGAAGGGGAAGACGGGAGAGTGCACACACACTAGTTAGTTGAAGAGGGCTTTGGATCTCACGAGGATACTTATCTCTACCCGCCAGCTTGTAGACGAGGAGGATAGTGATGACCAGTAGGCGAGGTCTACCAAACAGCTTCGCTAGGATCCATGATTGGACCCCAAGCTGGGGCCATGGGACCCAGGTGGCTTATCCCCCAAGACACGGGATCGGGTTTGCTTGGCCGTCTCAAGAGGAGTTTAGAAGCTGATGCATTTTTATTACTTTTTTTAGACTGTTGGTTTTGTGTTTCATTTTTATTATGTTATACTTCTTTTCCAGGGTAGAACGTTGGATTTCTTTGTATTTGTCTAACATGAAAATTAGAATATTTCTACGGGTCCAAGACATATTCTAGAGCTCAGAGCCTATGACCCTACCTTTGTTCTTGAAGATTGACATTAATTCATTTTCCTCATTTTCTCGTTGAAAAAAAAAACTGTCCTACAAACGAAGTTAAAAATTTCAAATAGCAAGTTTTACTTTCGGAAATAATCATATTACTCTCTCTTTTTCTCCCCACCCTAGTCGGCAGGGCTTAAGCATTGGCTACCTCCGACGATAATTTGTGACGCTCTACAACAATGGTTTTCCTCTTCTTTCTCTTGCTAGCCCTTCTTGTCGTAATGACCATAAACAGGTGCACGACCGACTACAACTCGTCGACTCCATGAGTCCCGGCTAGGGAGTGACAACCCTAATGGTCATGTTCTCTTTACGTTGGATGACTAGGTTCCCGTCTCTATGGCAAGGGCTTAATAGGCTAGTGGTTGGTCACGACTTGGCTAGACGAGGCCTCAACGATCTTCTGATAATGTGATATGTGGTTTCTGGTTTTGAGTTTCTCTAAAGAGGTTTTGGTCTCAAATAAAAAGGCGAGGTTTTCTCTACAACCTCGTCGGACCAAATATAGCACCTATGGGGAAGCGGGACGTCGGAGAGGAGGACTATCTCGTCCTCATCACGGTCGACTAGTTTCGACATCTATCATCCGAAAACTCATGGGTTGCTCAATGGACAACTAGTGTACTCACCTCTGCACCTTACGAGGCCTCTGTACAAGACTAACATCCATGCAAAGAGTCTAACATGATCTGAGTCAAAACATGGGTGGGTGTTTGGGAATTTATTTTTCATTCTGTACTTATATGACGCACAACTACTCCTAAACAAAGATATGGAACTCATGTTTTTTATGAGGTCAACAATAAGGCGTTTACTGACTTGTCATGAACACTCGTTTTATGTATATCCTCTTATGATTTGGTTTATCTATGCCAAATGTACTTTTAATGTACTTTTTTTTTTATCAGCAATAGAATTAAAAGGTACTGGTTTTGAAACAAAAACCAGCCCAAGGGACCAAGCCCTCAAAAATTACAATACAGAGCAATTCACAGCAAAAATGCTAGAATTCTCAAGAGGAAAAACTAAGAAAAGTGGATCTAACATCCTGATTTACCAAACATGAAGAGCTAAAACAGACACTGCATTCCAAACGAAGGAACTCAAAAAACATAAAACAAAGGATCTACAATCAGGATTTTACAAACATGAAGCTCCAACTTAAAACAAAAACACCACACCAAAAACAACCGAGAAGCTCTAAGAAGCAGATTTGACAAACATGAAGAGATAAACAAACAGGACCATAACAGAAAAAGAAAAGGGAAAACTGGAGCAAGACGTGCATCACCCCTCCCAGCACTCCAAAGTCGAGTCTTCCCGAGCCGGAACAAAAACCGGGACCGCAACCTTCTCAGTGCCAGAGGGCACCTCGAGGCCAGCACCATCGGATGAGAAGTAAACCAGACCACCTAACTCGACGTTGGACAGACAAGAAAAGGGTCGGGACCTATGGGCAGCGGCACGAACCGTCAAAACTCACCCCCACCACCCACTTGAGTGCCCCAACACCTGCACTGCTCGGCTCTTGAAGGGTTAGCCCACCAGGACCAACACCCGCGACGATTCCGGAGGAGAGTTCGTCCCTGTCTTCTCTAGCCTCTACCGGGCGAGAAGAGAGAGGGTACTAGGACAAAACAGATAATATTTGCTTCGGAGGTGAAAGAGGCGAGTGGATCTAGAGAAACCCTAGATCTACTAAAGGGAATCAGGCCGGAGGAAGGAAGCAGCTAGGCAGATTTGAACCGGGAGAGGAGGGGGGAGGAAAAGAAGGATAAGGGGAGAAAAGGCCACCAACCAGAAACCCAAATCGACCTTTCCAGAGGCCAAGATGGCTTGAGAGACGGCCGGAGAAGGCTTTGTGGAGGCTTGATAAAGATCGGAATCGAGTTTGAAGAAGGTGAGGAAGAGAAGCAGGGGCTGAGGAAGGCCAAGGGACGGGAAAGGGGATGGGGAAGGGAAGGGTGGGAGGGAGGGAAGAGGAGGTCCGGTGACTCATAAGACCGAAACCCTGTGAGCCACCGACGACGACAACACGAAAAGGAAAGAAAAGGACAAGGGTTTGAAGTTTCTAGAGAAAGCTTCACTGGAACTTACAAAATAATACATGACACTTCAATTCTTACTTTTAATGTACTGTTGTATCCGATTATCAATAAATTATTACTTTATGGTAAAAAAAAATGAAAATTTCAAATGACATTATGTCTTTGGAATTAACTTGAGCTCACTTGTTGATAAAGTATAGCTCTCTTTCTTACTTTATTTGACCTTCCAATAATTCATTTTCATTTATTATATTTCCGTGAGTCATATGTGGTTAATCAGTTTATATTTGGCTACACTCAACGGTAGAGAGAGTTCTTCATCACGTGGTTAATGAATGTATAGTTGGCTACACTCAAAGGTAGAGAGAGTCAATTATCACGATAGAAAAAGACAACATGAAATACAGTAGGCTTACAACTAAGTAACATAAATATTAAAAATATATATTGAAAGAGAAAAAAAAGAGAACACACCTAGGATCTCTCTCGAATTGAGAGCCTACCCTATCTTTAGCCTGTTTTACCGTTATGGAGCTCCCATCTATCGATGTTGTTGCTACGTCGTCTGGTCCTGTCGGATTCGTCGTCTCCGTGTTCACCTATCCCATCCAGTTGACCTCGCAGACCACGGCTGGTGCGGGGTTTAACAACGGGTGGGAGTGACTGGCTTTTCCACAGCCCTCGACGCCTCTTCCCTTCCCCGTCCTTCTTGTGGTACCGGCGACTCCTAATCTGATCGTCATGCCTCCTCGTCCTTTCTTGTCGGGCTCGTCTGGAATCCCCCCTCTGTTTGGTCTGCAATTCCTACCACCACCACCACCCTCTTCTTCTCTCCCACATGTCTCGCCTTGGCCTCCTCTACCGGTGGATTTCGTGACACGGTTTTCGGATCCGCTGGGATCGCCGGGGTTCTCTATTCTGCGAGGATCGTCCCCCAACCCCCTGGTTATACTCTTTGTCGGTAGCATTGGGAGCGTCGGAGTTAGGTGCGGCGAATCTCGGTGACTTCGGCGCCAAGCTACAGGTCCTCACCTCGGGGGCCGAACTCTAGCCCACCTCTCAGGGCCCACCACCACCAAGACCTCGCTCTGGTGCCTAGGGTGCTTGCCGCTCGATCTAGGGTTCCGCCTCAGCCAGTGCTGCTACGGCATCAGCCTCCTCGCCTTCTGCATGGGATGGGTGACGCAAGTGTTAGGGCTCGACCCTTGCCAGAAACCCCGGGGGTGGGTAGAATTATGGAGGTGACGGTGTGCGTGGAAAACACCACTACCACGGGGGTAAAGACTCACTGTCAATACCTTCGCGGCCGATATGGGGATCGAAGGACCATGGTGGAGACCTCTTCCATGTTTGTTCATCGAGGCTGGACTTGGAAACGGACGAGGGTGTGAGTTCCCCTGATGGAGTTGCTCCCGAACCTATCCTTAGGGGAGGGGGCTCTTTGGTCTCGATGGTGCGGCCGCAATCCCAGGGGGCATATGGTGGAGAAGAAGTTTCCCTAGCCGGGGAACTAGAGGATGCTGCCCCGGTCCTACTAACAATGGATCCGATACCTATTGTTGGATCGCCTCGGGGGAGGGGACCTGGCGTAATAATGAACCCGGTACCTAACCCGGGTCCTTATGTTACCTACTTGAACACAAACCAGTCGGCAAAGCCAGGCTTCCCTGAGTGGTCCAGCCCCCACACCCCGGCTTTTGTACACACGAAGATCCGACAGAGGGCTTGTGGGAACCAGCTCTCTGCTGAATCCACTATTGATCCCCCAGCACTGGAGAGTGGTGGAATGGGCGACGGAGGAGCTGTTGAAGTTCAAGCGACTCGAGCTGGAGGAAGAGCAGTTGTTGGAAGGCGGAAGAAGGAGACGTCTGCATCTGGTTGGGGCAACAAGTCACAGGCGGGGAAGAAGCCCCGTCGGGGGATGAGGCCCTGCCTAAGCATCGAGGACTGGCCCTAGGAGGGGTCCCTATACGATGCTTTGCCTCCCACCATCAACATTACCGTCAAGGTCTCTGATCTCCGGTACCCCGTTCCCCCACCCATATTCTGTCCTTTCCCGTAGGGCGCCTATTCAAAACCGTCGAGAAAGGTTTTACTGTGAAAAGAATAACGAACATTCTAACATTTTTTTGTCCTGTTCTTCGTGGTCAAAGAGTCTCTAATTCACTTTATTGTCATTACACAATTTGATTAATAAAATTTTACGCCTTGCGCTAAAAAAAAGTAACATAAATATCGATCTTAATCCATAATTGAAATCACAAGCCAAAGGATATCAAATTTAGATTCAAATCAGAAACTAACACCCTAATTTATCATCCAAACGATCTTCGATCTCGTGCTCCTGACGTGATACGTAATGCTCGGGCTCGTCCAAATTTCTTGGACACCTCCCTCCTTGAAGATAAGGCTGTAGAGTGTTGACCTCACGTTGTTGCGGGGAGAGTTGGTCCTTGGACAAGTCCACATTTTCCGACAGCTAGTTTGTTGATTTCTTCAAGGCAACACATCTCCATCACATTGCAAGTGGACATGTAGATTCACTTATTGGATATTAAATGACAAATTAACCTCTCAAACCAATTAAAATATGGTAGAAACTTTTGTTTAAGTCAAAGACATGGACACTTAGATAAAGTATTAATTGGGGTTAAAAAGGAAGAAGTTCAAATGGAGAACGTATTAACACTTAGTGTACATATCCAACAATTTTTCAGCTTCATTCATGTTAACGTTAACCTTTTAAACTACAACTCTATTCACGTTAATCTTTCAGCTCCCCATTCTCGTTCAACGTGCAATTAGAACACTTAGTATACATATCCAACAATTTTTCAACACTGAATTTCAAAATAATGCATTATTTTGGGAAAGAGGAGCTGAAAGGTTAACGTGAATGGAGTTGTAGTTTCGACTTTTCACTTCCCATGTTAACGAAATCGTTAATTTAAACGGTTCATATCAGGTTTTGTAAAAATTCCAACCTTTTGTGTATGGAACTGTAACGAAACGTTGGTCTGGGTTAGGACGTGAAAACGAAACGTTGAAAAAGGTTAGGAACCAAAGTTATCCCTAGTTTTTTTCATACGATCTTCCGTTTAGACTCATATAATAGAATATGATAAATAACTCTTCTCGTTAATAAATTTCTCGGGAAAAGGGAGCCTTACTCAGTTCGATGAGTGGAACTACTAAGGGGGACTGCACTTTGTACATGCTTCACCTCCTTGCTTAGTTTAGTCACCATGGCAAAATCTTATAAAGATTTCACAGTTATGTTCACGACGGCAAAAATGTGTAGATAAGAACTTAGTCTGGACCAAACTAATATGTTTTCGTATTAAACAGTATAATTGCTTGTTGATCTAAACATACACGCGTGAGTGACATGATAAAAATAAGTACCTAACCCAACCATATACAAAGTTTGACTATAGTATTTTAAATTTGAAGAAAGAATAGGGGAAATACATTTTTATTATCTTATATTTTGAATTATTATCAGTTATTATTTTGTATTTTAATTCGTATCAATTTTTTCCAAATAAATTTTGTTTTAACTTCAATTTACTCTTTTTTAGAGTAACAAATAGCTTCATTATAGTAAAACAAAGTCATTATACCGGTCATTCACCGTAGAGGAATAATGATTCAATAACCCTTGAAAACAAACCGATCCAATAGAAAACGGTTATAACAATCAAAACTAAACCAAGAAATATAACTAAAACAAGAATTGAAACCAAAGTTGGAACAGAAATAAAATCCAAAAAGTGTCAACTAGCGAGAACCGTTCAAAATAGGGTTTAAACTTTGCTTGGTCCCTGCGTTCCAAGGACTCGTTTTGTCAAATGAGCTATCGAACTTGAACTCGACCGGTTGGCTGGGAGTGATGGCTCATCTCAAGGACCCCTCCCGGGGTAAGTCCCTAGAGCCATAGACTCCTACCATCCCTCCTGGCGGGGATGCTTCCCAGCTCTCGCCTGATCCTCTCGCGGCTCCCTCGTTGTGCTCCTCTTTTAGCCCGTCAGGCCCTACAACTTTCCAGATATGACAAACCCAGGGGGGCTATCTATGAACACCTAGGGAGGGCTATCGTTGAAGATTAGCCAGAGCCCCAAGGGTAAGGCTCCATCCTTAATCGTACCTAGGACCCGAGAATCGGGTTAGGTACCGAGTCCGAGGTTACGAGGGGCTCCTTCCCTCGAGATGACTCAGCCTTAGGTATAAAGTCCGAGGTCAACGGTGCAAACCCCGACTGTGGTGGAACCCAATCTGTAGCATATGGCCGGTCCACCTTTGCAGTCTTGAACTCTAGGATCGAGTCATCAAAGCGGGGCACCCACGACACCTCCCATTCACAGTCCCTGACCATATGGCCAATCCTTCCACAATTGAAACAAAAAGCGGGGAGTTTGGCATATGTCAGGGTGACTCGTACCGGATCTTAGTACTCCAGGATCCACATGATCATGGTTTGTCGGAGAGGCTGATGAACGTCCATCCAGAATCGGACCTTCACTGTGCTTCCCCAACAAAGGCCCTATTGGTCACACAGAGTTCCCACATGCTCACCTAAGGTTTCCCTTATAATCTCCTTGGTTGCCCTCGTTCGGACGAGGGGAGGTATCCCCCGAGCGTGCACCCATAAATAAAGACGATCCAAGCGAGGAAAGTCCTGGGACATCGAATCGACTATCTCCCCGAGTAGTAGAGGATGCCCGTGGAAACACCGAGGTTCATTGTGTCGCACCCATACTAGAGCCTCTTGGGACACGAAGTAGAAGGCGAACGTGCCCGGGTCGAGGTCCTTAACCACCACATCCACACCAGCACAACCTCATGCACGGGTGATGATTGACAATAGAACCTCCTTCTAGGAGGGTTGGGAGAAGCCAGATGACCCACCATACCAAAGCAGAGGTGTGCCAGAATCTGAGGGTCTGGTGGATTGTAGGTCACCACGACCTCCATCTCCTCTTCCTCGGTGAGATAGTAGGTAGAAAAATTGGCTTGAAGGTCCCCCATCGGCGACGGACGAACAGGAGGAGTTGGAACCCTAGCATGGGTTGCCACCATCGTTGCCACTGGATGAGGAGTCGGAACCCTAATGGGGGAAGCTTTTCCCGAGGAAGGCACACGAACCTAAGACGAGTCCATGGAAGTCGACGATGGTGCTTGATCAAGCACTTTGATCGGTCGGCCCATCTTCGCCTTGGCCGGTAGTGTAGTCGGTGTGGTATCTCCTAGCGAGAAAACCACAAGGTCTGGTCCCGCAACAATGGAGGTTGTAGGAGCTCACTGAAAGGAAGCGAAAATATGGTCAAGAGAGGAGATTTCGAGTGTATTTTCTTCCTCTTCCTCACCGATTTGACGAAACCCTTGTGGGGCTTTGGGAGCATAAGGATTGGTGGGGGTAGGTGAGAAACCTGAGGATGGGGACATCTCATCGGCGGAAAGCAACAACACGACATACGAGAGCGGCGTAGACATGACAAAAATTTAGGACTAGAGCTCTCTCTAGGGTAGCGGTCCTCAAGTAGCGAAGTTTACACATATGTCATATTAGCTTCAATTTAGGTTTAGTAGCAAAAATATATATAAAGTACAGATTTATAAAATATGAACACAAAAGTATTCTTAGTTTCAATTTATATTTCTTAGTATTTTCATTTCTTTTTCACGTCTCAAAAAAAAGTTATACGAGAACATTCCCATAGTTAAAGCTCAAATTATAATAAATTGAAACAATTCAAACACTCTTTAAAAATACTAAATTCTTCAAATACTTTAGAGAGCTGCAGCGGCTAAGGTTTCTACCGTCGTTGATTTTGGTTTCAAGCTTGATCACGACCCTGATCATGACTTTTCTTTTGGCGTTTGATCACTTCATCATGCCCTTGTCTCTTCTACTAGTGCTTCTATTGTGGGGTTTGAATTTTGAAGATATGCAGGAGCGGTGCGTTCGTCGATGGTTTTTCTCGGTAATGGGAGTTGGGGAAGCCGAGGGCCAGTTTGGACCCTTGGAGACGATGGATGCGGCACCAACCATTCCATGCCGATAGGGAAGAGGGCTTATGGTTTGGCCTCGGTGGCCATATCGCTTTTGAGGCGGAGAACCAAACGGTCCATCCAAGGGACACATTATCGTGGACGGAGGTACAGGGCGGCGACATGGGGCGTTGCGAGGATCCGCCGATTAGGGTTGTCAAGGTGGTTCCGGTCTAAGGGTCTGGTGGTAGGGTGAGGTGTTTGGGTGGCCGGTCATCGGGGGTGGCGGACCTTGCTGAACATGAAGGTGTCATTAGTTGTGGTGACTTCGGGGTGATCTCGGGGAAAGATAGTAGTGGCGGAGGACAGAGTGGAGGAAGCAGGAGTAGTCAGCCAGTGTTTCGATCCACGATTGTCGTTCCTTTGGTTGTAGAGTGGACAAGTATTGTAGGGACCTTGTTTTCAGTCGGCAATAGGTTGTACCTTTCTGTTGTTAGTTCTCAGATGATCTTTGGTTCGACGCAAATCATGAGCAATGGCTTAGTGGGGCCTACGGGGTCCAATGGATTGACATTCCAACCGGATAGGGGCGGAATGCACCCTCACCTCGTTCAATGAGGAGTTCGTGGTCTAGTGGGGGGTTTGTCGATAATATCGCCATACTGTACGTAAGGTGGCATCGGTTCCACCAAGTAACCAAATTGGGAACTAGCAACTGTACATTTATAAAGGCCCTCATTATCATTAGGGGGATGATGTCAACTGGTTTCTCGGGAGGATGCATAGTCCAATTGAGCCATCCTAGTCCCTGGTTATAGGATTGTCCACACCGTCATTCTCGGGCTTCAGTGATTGTTTTTGCGGTCTCGACCACTAACGTAATATACTCCTGGAGCACTGTCTAGAGTTTCGGTGTCAATCATTCGGAAAAGGGTGCGCTTTGTCTTAGCTTCCCGTTTAGGTTCGCTATACCGGTTTCTTTGGAAGCTATCGCAATATTACCTTTTAGACAGCCTAATAAAACATTTCGGTCCATGAGCTTTTATTTTTCCTATCTGTTTCCTTCGTCCCATGATGTTAGGGCTTGTTTTTATTTGTGTTATTTCTCTTGTGATCTTTAATATATAACCTCGTATTCCTCTAAAAAATATTAAATTGAAACAAAAATAAAGTCGACTAGATGAATTGATACGATTTGAAACACATACCGTTAATTGATAATACTTTAAAATACATTATAATAAAATGTAATTTATAATAGAAAAAGTTTTATCCATTTTCAAATAAGTTACATAAATTCATTTATTTTTAATATTTAAAAAAGAATACTATTTCGAACAACTTATATGAATTTCGGACTGCTTGGGAATTGTGCACGATATCTTTAGATCGAAAAGGTTTTTGTCTAAATTGGGTGGAATTTTAAAAGATGGTAAAAGGCTCCTGCAAGGCTTACCGAGATTTTCTCGTGGACACATCAAGTGGAAGGCCAACAGGGTAACTTACGTTTTGACGCGTAATGTGTTTAGCTGTTTTTTTTATCGATATAGCAAATTTAATTGAAACCTCTTATAAGGTGAAAGAGGAGTTATAAGATCCAACTACAGATCCACGAAAAAGAAACCCTAACACAATCATATGTCGACTTATAAGGGAATACAAGAAAGTACAACGAGAAAACAACAACCAAGATAGGGTATGCAAACCCAGAAGAACACCCTAAAAGAAATACAACAACAACAAGGAATGTATACCAACCCATAAGAACAATAACAACCCGGGAACACAACATAACCTCTCCAAAGAAACTAAAAAACACAGAAGGTCTGAAACCCGGATATGTCCACCATTAAGCGTAAATCTAAGAAGATGACAACCAAAACTGCAGCAGGCAAAGAGGATCCAGGTCGCCGAGAGCATCCAAGGTCAGCTCGATTGTGGACGATGGAGCTCGAACTCATTCCTCCAAAACCCAATTCCGACCTACACCAATAAAAGACCCTAAAATGGGGAGAACCGGTATTTCTATCGAGAACGAGCACAAACTTCCAAGAAGGCTGCATGAAAACATCACTTTCAGGGATCCGAGGCTAGATTCGAGCTGAGCAATCCGAAACCTTTAACGGAAACCCCTCGTCGGGCAACACCAAGCAAGGACCCTAAGGGGAAGGCATGTAATTATACCGAGCACAAACCAGCCTAAACCTGGACAGATCTGACTCCAAAACCAATGCTAAAAGCGCAACGCCACGACCGAGCTCCCGACCAAAACACTCTATCAAACAGGCAGCAGGTTCGGGGATCCGAGGCTGGACTCGAGCTGAGCGTTCTGAAACCGAGAGCGGTAACCCTTCGCCGGTCAACACCAAGCAAGGACCCGAAGGGGAAGGTCTGTAGTTATACCGAGCACGAGACAACCTACACCTGGATAAAACTGACACTAAAGCCTACAGAGTAGAGGGACGCCACCACAGGTTCTGACTATTCGTGATGACGAGGGATGAGACCAGATTCACAACGAATCAAAGATCCAAACGATCAAGAAACATTTACCACGGTAAATCTGAACCTAGCTACCTGAGAATCATCACAAACGAGTCCGGAAAAAGAACAGCAACCCTGTTTCTACCACGACACTACCGGCTGAAAATTGACACTTCCACAAACTGAGGATCCGAGATTGGAACTCGAGCTGAGCATTCCGATACCGAAACCGGTAACCCATCGTCAGCCAACACAAAACGAGGACCCGAAGGGAAAAGCCTGTAATAATACCGAGCACGAGTGAAGCCAAACTCGGAAAGAGGCCGAAACTAACACAAGCGTGCGAGCTTGGACTCTCCCAAATTAAGGTCCCGAGAAGCAGAAAAGGCAGCCGAACCAAAAAGCGTCGTAAAGGAAGAAGGAGAAGCTGACTTGGATCTGCCCGAACCGAACTCGACCCATCCGGACCCATTCCTGACCCGGATCCAAAGCCAATCAGGTTCAAGCCAAACTGTCCAAACACAACCCGATTGAATTTTACCTGGATCCAAACCACACCAACCCAGCCGCCCTGCGACACAAACTCGTGTCGACCTAGAAAAACAAGAGACGCTGGAGCAACCAGAACATCGGCGAACACACGGCCAAAGAAGACGGTCGTCGTTACCTGTCAGGCCGAGCAGCAACACTCACGGTCCATATCAAAGCTTGAAGGAGGAGCCGAGCTCAACTCCGTCACAAAGAAGTTTTGCGAGCCACGGCCACACACCACACACAAAGGCTGGAAGAAGACGACCGACTAACCAGAGGAGAAACGAACAAATCTGAGCAGCTTGACGAGCTCCTGCAACAACGTCCACGGAGGACGAAACGAGCAGTCGCAATCCGATGAACCCGTGTAGAAGCCACGATACCGATGCGAGCGATAAACCTCCGCGAGAAGTCGTAGACGAGGAGAACAAGGTCACCGGAAAACAAGCATAAACAAAGGGAGGAAGGGGAAAATGTCAAAGGAAGGGGAGAGAAAGGGGGTTGAGCATGAGTAAGATCCTCGTCAACAACATCCACAGTCGTAACCGTCACCGGCGAGGAAGGAAGGAAGCGGCGGCCAGTTCTACTTTCGACTTTGTGTTTAGCTGGTTTAATTGTGATTGGGATCTTGATTTTTTGCCGGGGCTATTATTGGGCCAACTGGTTTTTTATTCTAATTAATATATAATCCAGCTTTCTTCAAAAAAAAACTCGTAGTAAAATAAATCCATTTTTTTTACGATTTAGAAGAGTATCATTTCGAACAACTAGTAGGACTAAACACAAAAATATTATAGTTTAGTTGATACAAAACCAGAATATGCATGTAGACCGAAAATAGCGGTAGATTCCAAAGAAATATACAGTCCCTATTATAATGCATGACTCACACTCACATTCATTGCATCAATTTTGAATATTTTTGAATATTCTGAATTCCAAATTATTAATTTTGGGTGTTCTGTGTCTCGATTCCTCAAAAATTGACTATTTGGAATATTATTAATTGAGAGAGAGAAGTTGCTACTCATCATAAAATAAAGATATAAAGTGTTGAAAACTATCTAGCTAGCTCAACTTTTATACATATTTTATTCGAAGTTGTTAGCATGATCAACCTGAGATCCTTTTTCTAAATTATAAGAGGAACAGGTAGCTTCCTCTCGTCATAACTCATAATTGCGATTGGTCAAATACTTGAAGCTATCATTTTAGTACTTATAAGTTAATTTATCTATTGTAAAAGTGGGAAAATTAGATCCCTACTTATTGTTTATTGCTATGTGATTGTACATATTTATATAAGAGGATACATGTCGAAAAAGGAAATAAAGATACCCGGATAATTACAATATCTTATAAAAGGAAAGCGATCTTAAATTGTGATACAATCTTGTGATTGAAATCAAGGTTGATTTCATCACAAAATTGACTTCAATACTCTCCCTCAAGTTGGAGCATGTATATTGGAAATGCCCAACTTGCCCATAAGCTCATGAAAGCGGTCGCGTCCCAACCCCTTGGTGAAGATGTCTGCAAGCTGAAATCGGCTAGGAACTGGTTGGGGGCGAAGCACTCCATTCTGTAGTTGTTGACGAACAAAATGACAATCAATCTCTATGTGCTTAGTTCGTTCATGAAAAACTGGATTAGAGGCAATGTGTATAGCTGCATGGTTGTCACAGAGGAGAGGAACTGTCGTACTCTGGTGGGCTTGGAGATCGGTGAGGAGTTGTCGTAACCAAACTATCTCCCGACTGGCTGCGGCCATAGCCCTATATTCGGCCTCTGTTGTGGAACATGATACCACAGTCTGTTTCTTAGAACACCAAGCGATAGGAGACGAGCCAAGAAACATTATGTAACATGTGGTAGATTTTCTAGTATCTGGGCACCCTGCCCAATCGGCATCACAATATGCTCGTAATGTGAGAGTGTTATCAGCTCGAAAAAACAACCCTTGCCCTGAGCTGCTTTTAAGGTAACGTAGAACATGGAAGGCAGCATCCAAGTGTGCCTCGCGGGGGGCATGTAGGAATTGGCTCAAGATATGCACGGCATAGCTAATGTCTGGCCGAGTGATGGTCAGATACAATAAACATCCTACCAGTCGACGATATTGACCACTATCTTCACAAAGAGGTCCAACATCTGCCGAAAGTCGGTGTTGCTGAGCGAGTGGGAGGGATGCCGGCTTACATCCAGTAAAGCCACTATCGGCCAAGATGTCGAGGGTATATTTCCTATGGGAGAGGATGATCCCTGAAGGAGAGCAAGCCACTTCGAGGCCAAGGAAGTATTTCAAAGTTCCTAAGTCCTTGATCTTGAACTGTTGGTCCAAATGCTCCTTGAGTTGTTGAATACGGGTTGCATCTATTCTTGTAATAACCACATCGTCCACATAGATAAGAACTGCAACAAATGAATTAGGAGCAGTAAAGGTGAAGAGTGAGTGATCTGCGGATGAGGCCTTATAGCCAAGGCTAACGATGGAATCAGTGAACTTTTGGTACCAGTTACGGGATGCCTGCTTGAGTCCTTAAAAAGATTTACGTAGGTGGCAAACCCGCTTCTCCCCCTGCCTAGAAAATCCTTGAGGAACCTTCATATAAACCTCCTCATGTAAATCTCCATGTAGGAATGCGTTGTTAACATCAAGTTGGTACAACGGCCAACCACGATTAGCTGCGATGGCGAGGAGACATCGAACAGTGACCATTTTAACCAAGGGTGCAAATGTATCGGTGTAGTCGACCCCTTCTACTTGGGTGTAGCCTTTTGCAACGAGTCGAGCCTTGTAACGCTAAATACTTCCATCCGGACGGTACTTCACCTTATATACCCACTTAGAGTCAATAGCACGTTTTCCCGAGGGAAGTTCCGTTAGGGTCCAAGTATGATTCCCTTCCAAGGCGGTAATTTCTCGTGCCATGGCGTCACGCCAATGCTCATGTTTAACTGTCTGTTGAAAAGTGTGTGGCTCATCTACTGAGGAGATGGCCGCTAGGAAAGCAGAGTGAGCTGGTGACAATTTATCATAAGAAATAGTATGAGATAAGGGATGTACCGTCGAGTTAGCTGAAGGAACGGACTGGTACGGGGTGGGATCAGGCGGCATGACGGAAGGTGGCAGGGTGTATTCATAACCGCTTAAGCGTGTAGAAGGCATGCGAGTACGCTTGACGGGAAAATGTGATGCTTCCACTATCTCATGAGTTGCACTCTCAACTGGTGCTGGGGGCAGAGGAGACGACACATGTGGTGGAACATGAATATCTGACAAGAATGGGGTGTCCGATGGAGTTAAGGGTGAAGCATTAGGGTGTGGCTCGATCTCTGCACACTGGTCTCCCGGGAAGATGTTCTCCCAAAACTGCACATCACGTGACACGACGACCTCTTGTGATTCAAGGTCATAAATGCGATAACCTTTCTGTCCCCTTGGGTATCCCACAAATAAGCCAGGGCGAGATCTTGAGGAAAATTTATTGCGCGTTTGTTGGTGAACGTAGCAAAAACAACCAAAGCTTCGGAGGTGATCATACTCCGGTTTCTTCCCATAAAGCATTTCAAATGGAGTTTTGTTCCCAATTACTGCAAGTGGCATCCGATTAATCAAATAGGCCGCTGTAAGTACGCATTCTCCCCAAAACCGTATCGAAAGTCTGGCTTGAAAACGCAAGGCTCGTCCAACATCAAGAATATGACGATGCTTCCTCTCTACGACACCATTTTTTTTAGGGGTACCTACACAACTGGTTTGAAACTCCATACCAGTGTCATGGTAGTAGGCTACTAGTTCGTGGTGTTGGAATTCTTTGCCTCCATCGGTCCGAAGACATTTGACCCGAACATCAAATTGACATGTCACCCAATTAAAGAAATGAAAAAGCTTTGTTTTCACTTCAGACTTCTGCTTCATTAAGTACACCCAGGTAGCCCTGATGTAGTCATCAACAATAGAGAGGAAGAAATGGCACCCTGAGAGTGAAGGCGTGTGGTAAGGTCCCCAAATGTCGCAATGGATTAATTCAAATGTCCGAGTGGTCTTATGCGTGTGCACGGGGAAAGCCAAACGTGTCTGTTAAGCCCTACAACAAGCGTCACATACACCTAATCCATGCTTAGAAAAGTTTGGACATAAACCTGGAATTAAAGATAGTCGAGAAACCGGCATATGCCCTAGACGTCGATGCCATAACTGGGTGTCATCATTCCCACGAATCAATAATGCCCTGCCTGCCACCGTTGGTTCCCAATAGTAGAGCTTGTTCCGCACCTTACCCGTTCCAATCAGCTTCCTCGAGAGTAATTCTTGTATCACACAACAGCCCGAGTAGAATATTAGTGCACAATTGAGATCACGAGTAATCTGACTAGCAGATAGTAAATTGAAACAAAAACGCGGCACTGCGAGCACTCGATCAAGAGTCAACAGAGGATCAAGGGCCACTTGTCACGGCGGTCACATGAGCACTTTCTCCGTTAGGCATTTCTATGGGCAGAAAATTATTGTTATCCCAAATGTTTGATAAGAGGGTAGCATCGCAAGAGATGTGATTAGTTGCACCAGAGTCAATAATCCATTTCGGAGAGGTATCACCATAATTTTGACGGGTAGTCGAGGTACCAGCGAAATGATTCGTGGACTGAGGTATGTTGAAAATATCCAAAAAATGAGCCTTTTGGGCTTCAGAAAGCTGGCCCAAAAGGGCCTGCAAAGATGTTGACCCGACTCCAAGACCTGCGACCCGCGTTGGACCCGCGACCCGTGTTGGACCTGCGTCTAGGCTCTGCCCCGCGACCCGTGTTGGAACAGCGCCCAGGTGTTGCCCCGTTAACCGCTTCAGACCAACGTGTAGATGGGATCCGCGATCGTTGTGATTCAGTTCCACCCATGTGCCCGCGTGCACTCCTGGCCCAAGGCTCGTTTCGCATGTGGCTTTGTGGCCAACTTGAACAAGCCCATTAGGGCTGATAATGGCTGCGTCCAGCACATGATGTGCCGAACCAGCAGCTTCTCCCTCATAAGACGTCGAATCCATAGACGGTGCAATGGCAGTTAACGAACAGCCATCATAGTGTCCCCGAGGAGAAGGTTTCGCGGCAGCAAGGACGGAGCCATGACACGCTCCAGGTGATGGTCCGACATCCATGGCGCTTCTCGACCCGCCACCATGGGCGCTGGGAGGTCCGGTTGATGGGTGGCGGCGCGCAAGGTGCGCAGAGGGGTGGCTTGCTGCAGTTGCAGCACATTCAATCTCCGAAATTTGTGAAGCGAACTTGGTTTGTTAAAGCTTCATACGGGCAACAATCAAATGAGAGTTTTCGTAATCTTTCATCGCCTGAATGCGGTTGTTGACACCGCAAATACACCGGCAACAAATACATTTGGGAAGAAGTAAGTTTTGTAACCCTTCCCAAAATCCTATCGATTTATCGAAGAAAAACGAATTAGCCATTTAGAAGCTCTGATACCATGTAAAAGTGGGAAAATTGGATCCCTACTTATTGTTTATTGCTATGTGATTGTACATATTTATATAAGAGGATACATGTCGAAAAAGGAAATAAAGATACCCTGATAATTACAATATTTGATAAAAGGAAAGCGGTCTTAAATTGGGATACAATCTTGTGATTGAAATCAAGGTTGATTTCATCACAAAATTGACTTCAATATCTATTGTTAATGTTGGTTCTAAAAAACAGTTTCTTTCGGTGGATAATGTCCCTTTTCATTGAGAGTGATTAATTTTGGGCTAAACTGAATTTGATACCGCCGGATAGTCAGGACAACCTAACGACCTGGCTAGGCACGGTACTGAAGAAGCAAGATGGGGAGCTGGCAGAAATGATGTTCTTACTGTGGTGGGAGTTGTGGAATCTTCGGAACAAGCGTGTGTGGAATAACCAGGCCCGGCCACCCATAGACGCTTGGTTCGGGGCCACCACATTACACCGGGACTGGAAGGAAGCTCATCTGGAGCCGTCCATGGTAAGTACTAAAAGGGAGAGGACGGTTCGATGGACCCGACCAGAACCGAGTGCAGTCAAGATCAGCGTCGACGGGGCCATACTGGGTTCGGGGATGGCAGGAGGGGTATGGCTTGCAGGGATCCGAATAGAGACTTGCAGGGTGCGAAATGTATGGTGTTTGAGGATTGCACAAATCCAGAATTGGCGGAGCTACTTACACTCCGCGAGGCTTTGGGATGGATGAGGGAGAAAGGTTGGCATGTAGGGTGTGTGGAGTCTGATTGTCTGACATGGGTGCAGTATATAAATGGGGATACTGAGGTGCTCTCTCCGCTTAGACCTATTATAGACGATTGCAGGACTCTTCTACATTCGTTGCGAGAAGTTCGTCTGCAACATTTGAGGCGTACAGGAAACAGGGTGGCCCATCTCTTAGCTAAAAACGCACTGGTATGGTTATCATATGATTGGAACACTGATTCAGTTCCTGATGTAATTCGTTCTGCCCTTGCGGGAGATTTGATTCCTTCATAAAATACCAGTATTCAAAAAAAAAATTGAATCTAAGACTTGGTCATTGGAATAATTCAGTTCAAAAGAAATTATCACTTTTGGCTTTCATCCCCGCATATAATCTAGCAGCACACCCATGACGAATACGAGCCTCGCCAAAGCTATAGAAGAAATGATACATTTGATAGAACACGGTCTTAGGAACCCATACCCCTCGCAAAGGGTCTCTAATTTCTTCCGCTCCGGTTCCTCCCTCTTCGGTTCAGATATAGGAGTCTTTTTTCGAAGAGGATCCCGGAAAATTGGAGGCGACAAAGTGGTGACAGGAGCCACTTTTAGTTGCGGAGCGCAGGGTAGAATAGAGTCTGATGGCGGATGGGGAGCAGAGCTAGCCCCGGGGGTGGTGGAGTAGTCGAGCCTTCGACGTTGGGCGGAGGTAGCGAATGCGCCAAAACTCTAGTGTAGCTTGCAACAGAAGCTAGGGTTTAATTCTTCAATGGGCGGCCCCGCCTCGACTTACTCAGCGGCTCGGAGGAACCTTGAGAGAAAACAACGATCGCCTTCGTGGGGGCAGGAGGGAAGAGCGTCGTAGAAGAAAGAGAGAGAGAGGGAACGGAGTAGTGGTTTGCTTGGTCTTCCTCCTTTTTCTCGGTTTAATGGGAAATACAACCTTCGAAGAGGGGCACTATGGAGGCACATGTGTTGCATGCTGCACCAGGACTGACTGTAATGAGACAAGATTGACAAGGGGTGTAACAGTTATGTCGACAACAGGGGTAGAGAACTCTATAAATGAGGTTAGGATTACCTCAGAGAGAGGATCACAACAGATGCGAGAGAGTTTTTTTTATCAAGAGTTAAAGTTTCATTCGATTTTTTATATCAGTTAAAATAAATCAGTTTTTATATTAAGGAAATTTTGATCTAAAATAATTTATACACCACGCGAAACGGTCTACTCCACTCATCGGTTATAACTTATAAGAGAATTGGACAGTTTCCTTTTTTTTAGACAGGTGGACATTTTATTTAAATGAACAAAATTATTATTTTATTTATCGCCACCCACAATTATTTTTTCAAGTGGATAAGATAAAGAAGCCACAAGGGCTGAAAGCTGAGTTTACTCTTTGACTTCCAGCACAGGTACAATACATAATAACTGCAGCATTTACAATGATGAAACCCTGTAATAATTCACGTTTTTAAGCTACTATTATCATTTGACTGTTAAACTTTCTTCTTCATTGTCGCATCACTCCGACACGTAGATGTGACTCACAATCCTATAAGCCGTACAACCTATTAGTATTTCAGGCATTTTGTTTAGCATAATAAAGACTTCTTTATTAAGTTAACAAGAAAAAAAATAGTTAGAATTAGTCTGTGATAGATTCCAGACACTTAGGGATAGCAAAATTATCCGAACCTGATGGGTACCCAACGTATCTTATCCGATCGGGGACGGGTAGGGTATTGATCGGGTATTGTTTTAATCGGATAGGATATTACCTGTTGACCGGGTATATTGACCGGGTAAGGGTAGGGTTCGGGTTTGGCCTTACCCGTCCCGAACTCTACCCGATCTTATATATATAAATATGTTCACAATTATAAACCTAATAATTAGTCAATTACAACTAAAAAGTTGTACGGTCTTAACTCAAAAGTCCATAATACCATACATATCATTTGAGTTTATTGATCATCGAAAAAAAAACTTGAAGATGATTACTTTTGCTTAGTTATTATTTGATTTTAAGATCGTTGTATGCTGAGACTTAAAGTTTCATATTTTTGTCTATTTAAATTTATATGGAATTGTTACTTAGTTGCCAATTTTTGTTGTCTTATAATCCACATGTCAAATGAACAAGCCGGGTAGGGTAATACCCGACCCGAACGGGTAGAGATTGGATTGGGTATTCACTGGGTATTGACCGAGTATGGGTAGGGTACGGGTATTGGGTATGAAAATCGGGTAGGATACGGGTATCACAAAACCCGACCCATACCCTACCCATTGCCATCCCTACCGACACTTGTAATGTAACTATCATAATTGTTCTTCTTCTTTTTTTGTGGTTGAGAGATTCAATCAAATATATAAAGATATTATATTGAAGATAATTATTTTAGATGTTACTCGATTGTTTTGTTTATCTCGATTCGAGTTATCATGTGTTGTCTGAGTTGTATTTTGATCCTTCGAAGAGAATTCTTAGAAAATGGAGGAGAGTTGTATTTAGTCAAGGAGCTACGAATAATTAAACCTTACAAAAACATATTGATGGTAACGACCCGAATTCTAGAGAACGGTAGAGGAAGACCCATATGAAAAAACAATATCAATCTCATGAAAGAGGTAAAAAAGAGACCGGATGGGATCGGAGGGGAAGAGCCGACAGAGGCAACAACATCTAGGATTTGTGAGGCTCCCACAACCTAAAAATAGTTTTTATTAATATTTAAGGTTAATAAAAGAGATTTCTTTTATAACAAACACAAGTGATATTACAACATGAATATTAAAGCTAAAAAACACAAATATTATTTATTATCAAATTTTAAGTGAGATTCTTATTCGAATATTTGTATGATGTGATTGTAAATTAGTCCAGTACGCACTAGGAGCTGTCGGAAGCCGTCCCCCATAGATCCACATGACGTCGGGGTCGTGATCCGTAGACCCCAATTCTTCTGCCATTGCTTGTCCCCATTTGAAACTCCCCGGTGCATCGAGTTCTTTAGTTCGCACCGGAGATGACAGGCTCGGCAACACAACCCTCATAGGATCCAGGATCCCTAGACCCTACTCCCGCCGGTGTGCGCCGCACCAATCCACGCGACTGTTCCAGTAGGTGGCCCTGGGATCTCCTTTGCATCTTCCCTCTAAGGACCACTGGAGTGTTATCCACCACCTTATTGGCCGAAAAGATATGGAGTTGATCCCCCAACGCCGCCCCTCCCGAGTTCGGTGATAGCGTTGTTGGAGTGTTGTTTCATGAGACCACGATGAGGGAGAGATCGGGGGGACGGAGAAATGCCCATCGGTCCTGCATCCGATTATCCACAACTCGACATATAATAACTATCGGAGTTGGAAAAACTTGATGCCGTCATATTCACTCAAACCCTAATTTCGGAATGAAAAAAAGAATCAGGCTATTGGAATATACTGATGTTTCATTATCACTAGGTTTCTTAATATTGTTTAATAGAATAATGTGAAGTACATGGATACTCGTGTATTATAAATTTAGATAAGGGTGAGACTTTATAGTAAAATATAAAATATTATGAATTATTAGGTGGCCAAATGAGTCCTGTATTATTGGGCAATCATTCCCTTGAAATGGAAGTCAACGAGTTCAATCTATGCGTTACCATGTGTCACAGAAACCAAATAAATCAGTAAGCAATAAAATTTTCACAATATTGAAAAGCGTACCCTCTTCTATTTCTCGTGATCCACACCATAGTACGCATAATCGCACGCAACGATGACAAGTACAAGGTAGTTCCAATTCTCAAACTTGCCGACAAGTGTGTCCAACGTCTTTTTCCCCGTCTTGCAGTGCATCTTGATCTCATGTCGCTCTGTTGCGAGCTTGCTCTTGGTTTACAAGTAAAAAGTTATCACAAGCGTGAAACTTTAAAAGCATTAATTAACGAAAAGTAGGCTTGCATCAGAATCCCCTTTGTAAAGTGTGTTGAGTCTCGCCCACTCGTTAGGGCGATAGCAAAACTCCCTAAGGACAGCCAGGGATCTTATGCTTCTTCTCCTACTTCTAGATCCCTTCACGTATGGCATACTTCCAACAGCGGCAACACTCAAAGGCTTTACTACATATCCACATACACATATCATAAGAGTCATGACTAATATTGTACACAATCTGCATTTACAATTGTAAGAGTATGTATTTAAAAAAAAATGGGTTAAATTCATTATGGTACCTGATGTTCGGTCCACATACTTTTTTGGTACACTTCTGTTTTTTATTATATATGGGTACCGTAATGTTCGGTTCACAGACGTTTAGAGTCTTTGGAGTTAAAAAAACTAACAGAAGAAGAAGAAGAAGACCGATGGTGGGTTAATGAATCTGACACAACTTCGTCGAACGAATTGTGTATTCGGTCGGTAATGATAGTTTCATTACTGACCTCGTATATTTTGGTTGGTGATGAAACTTTCATTAACGACCCGAATATATGGTTACTCGGTAATGAAATTTTATTACCGGCCACATAATTTAAGTTTTACCACATAGTTGAGACCATATATTCGGCCGGTAGGTTTCATTATCAAACGAAATCTTTGAAAATAAAACTTTCATTATAGACCAATCACTTTTATTCGGTCGGATAAGTTACGTTTCTATGTAATGTCACTTTGGAGGCACACTATTTAAATGTTGCACATTACTGCGTCTCCCAAGTAACCCTCAGAAATGTAGTGTGAGATTGTGTCTCTTAAGTGGATCAGCCAACCACCATAAAAAAATGGTATACGTTTATAAAGAGTAACAACCATGTGTAAAATAATTATGAAAAAAAATGATATTTCTTATAACAAAATACCACCTTTATGTTACTTTTTATAACAAAATACCATATTTATGTTATTTTTTGTAATATACTATCACCTTTGTGTTAAGATTTGTAACAAAAGGTGGAGCGTAATTAAAAAATGCGAATAATTTTTTTGAGATAATTAAGATTCGGAGTTTTCCATAGTTTCAATGGACTACTCTATTTCTTTCTTAGGACATCAATTGAAATTTGAAATTCCACCACGAAGCTGTCAATCTGATAGGGGTGTGCAAATATCCAGCCATCATCGAAAACCGATCGTCACCAATCGTCCCCATCATCGGAATTACCCGAACCGGTGTCACCGGCGACGATTACGGTTAAACAAATACCAATCCGGTGGCATTTTGGGTGGGTACGGTTTTGTATCTTTCAAACCGGTAAAAAACCGACCGACCGACTTTTATTTCATAAACCTATTATTTTTTCCGTTTTTATTGGGCATCCCATACTTAAGCCCAAATTGATTTAATTCACATTGGGTTGCTTTAGGCCCTCCCTCGGCTCAACATCTTTTATCGAAACTATATAAGTTTATGGGCTAAGCCCATTTTACTTTTAGTTCATTCTATTTTTGACCACCAACTAACCCATTTTCATTTAAGTCCATTTATTTTTCAGCCACAAATTAACCTTAAACCTAATAATGGGGTGGGTAAAAATCCGATCGGCACCGAAAACCTTGTTAACTAAATTGACAAATATTCAAAAATGATGTCAACAGATAGAAATGAAGTATAAATTTCGCGAAAGAAATTAAATCATGGTTCAAATTTGAAGCTTAAAATAAAGGCCCAAAAAAGCCCAATGGGCTTGGTGGACTGGATAAAAATCGTAACCGGCCCGATTCTTAAATAACCGTCGGTTATAGGGACGGTGACGGTTATAGATCTTAACAAAACCGATAGTCACGGTTCGAGTACCGGTTGAAAATTAAAAAGGTGGTCACCGGCCAACGCCCACCCTACAAGCTGATGCTCCAAATTAAGCAAATATATATACATACAGATACAGCAAAACTACCTTAAACCTTCATTTTCAAATACGGGTGCCCCGTGGCATTGATGAAGGAACTAGGTGGCTTTATAATCTTTTAGTCATTTATTACAGGTCAACTCAATTATATTTTCCTCCACAAAAATAGTTCTTTGTCTGCTCTTTTCAACCAATGTTTGCATAGTTTTTAAACTTCTGAGAAACAATATCACTTTTAAATATAGACCGATCTAAAAATTTGTCTCAATATACATCGTCGGTAATTACTGAATATAAATAAATCAACAATAATATGACATACAATATGATAAAATATTTTAAATTACAATATTAGTTTTCTTTTATCAAAAAAAACAATATTAGTTTTCTGTTATAAAAATTCAAGTATAATTATATTAGAGCTGTCAAAAAGTTTCAATACAAAAAAATCCAAAACAAGATAATATTGTTAGAGAGAGAGAGCAAGAACAAAATCCGCATTGCCTAGTTTTGTGCTGAGTACAAATTAAAGGAGAGAATAAGTTTTGCTTCTTGAGAATAAGTTAGGAGAAGTTGAAAAAGTTTGTTATTTTTTTAACATTTGATATTTATTTTTGGAAATTGGAATCTGAAATTTTAATGTCTTTTAATTATAGTGATGCAGATTTTTTAAGGCCCATAAGGAATAATGAAGTCCAATAAAAGAAAAAAAATCAGCAAAATATGTCTACGACTTGATCAACCTGGATAACAAGATAGAATATGATACCATTTATATCAGACCAAATTATATTATGTTTACAAGTTATTTCCATGCATGAAGGACCGTTAATAATTGACTAGGACTGTCCTAATTATTACATAAGAGGTTAATTGCATCATCAAAACATCACATAATAAATAAATAAATAACTGAGAATTGTTGAATTAATCAAATAATTCCTTTTATTAGTCCATAATTGCCTTTTTTATTCTGATTGTTAATCTTATCTAGTTCAAGAGATATTCTTGGCAATGTATATTCATGAATGGCTCCCACACCGTGATACTGTGGTGTAGCACAAAACTACTATAAATAGGGCCTCATACTGCGCACACATCCACATACAAAGAGAAGAAGAGTGCTCAAGTGACAGCACATACACACTCTCTTCCTGCTCTAATTCTATTTTTAACCGTTATCCTATAATTAGGGCTTGCCATTCTTGATTTTTTTTCCTTATTCTCTTCTTTTGAAAAACCAAAACCTTTGTTTTCATCAGTGTGTGTAAGAGTTATACTGTTTGTTACATGCGTGTATCCAAGCTCTTTCTCCGTGTATATATATAGCTCTCTTTTTGGGGGTCAAGTGAGCTTATCCGGCCATGGCGTCCACCAACACGAGCTGTCCAGCTCCGATGAAGGCGACGTCCAACGGATCCTTCCAAGGGGAGAATCCGTTGGATTTCGCCCTCCCTTTGGTGATTCTGCAGATTTGTTTGGTGGTCGTTTTCACCAGGCTACTTGCATTGCTCCTTAAACCTCTCCGCCAGCCTAGAGTCATTGCTGAAATCATTGTAAGTTCACTTAAATAGTTTTTATTTTTATTTTTTATAATCAGAGATATGTTTATAATTAATGGTTGCTGTTTCAGGGAGGGATATTGCTGGGACCGTCAGCATTCGGAAGGAGCGAGACGTTCCTGCACACGGTGTTTCCTAAAAATGGGATGACGGTGCTGGACACGGTGGCTAACATAGGCCTCGTCTTCTTCCTCTTCCTGGTGGGCCTGGAGTTGGACCTCCGCGCAATCCGGAGGACCGGGAAGAAGGCCCTGATGATAGCCCTCGCCGGGATCTCCCTCCCGTTCGCCCTGGGCATCGGGACCTCCTTCGTCCTCCGCTCCACCATCAACCAGTCGGTGGACCAAGGCCCCTTCGTCGTCTTCATGGGCGTCGCCCTCTCCATCACGGCCTTCCCGGTCCTCGCCAGGATCCTCGCCGAGCTCAAGCTCCTCACCACCGACCTCGGCCGGATCGCCATGTCCGCCGCCGCGGTCAATGACGTCGCGGCCTGGATCCTCCTGGCGCTGGCCATCGCGCTCTCCGGGTCGGGGACGTCCCCGCTGGTGTCGGTGTGGGTCCTGCTCTGTGGGACCGGGTTCGTGCTCTTCGCGATGTTCGCGATCAGGCCGGCGCTGGCCGTGATGGCGAGGAAGTCCCTGGACGGGGAGCCGGTGAAGGAGATCTACATATGCGCCACGCTGACAGTGGTGCTGATGGCCTGCTTCGTCACGGACACGATTGGGATACACGCGCTGTTCGGCGCGTTCGTTGTGGGGATAGTGGTGCCTAAGGAAGGGCCGTTCGCGGGTGTGCTGATCGAGAAGATTGAGGATCTGGTGTCGGGTCTGTTCCTGCCCATGTACTTCGTGTCAAGCGGTTTGAAGACCGACGTGACCACAATTAGCGGAGCCCAGTCGTGGGGGCTGCTGGTTCTCGTCATCTTCACAGCGTGTCTCGGCAAGATCGTCGGCACCTTGTCGATGGCACTCGTGTGTAAGGTTCCGTTTAAGGAAGCTGCCACGCTTGGCCTGCTCATGAATACTAAGGGGTTGGTGGAGCTTATTGTGCTCAACATTGGCAAAGACCGAAAGGTATTTTTATTTTTATTTTCTTTTTCCCTCACTTCTACCAAATTATATAGGAAAACTATCGATATCTATCCAAAACTATGCCTAATTTAAAGTTAACTGATGCATACCCTGAAGTTTCGAAAATGTAACTCAAAACCCTCTGTCAGCTAAAATGACAAAAATACCCTCAACTACACTTCAATAATTATGTTTAAAAAATTATTTAAAAATTACTTTTGTTATAAATATATATATTTACTTATTAAATGACTTCATTTTTATTTAAAAAAATCACTTCATTTATATTTTTTTTAAAATCACTGAGGGTATTTTCGTCATTTTAGCTGACAAAAGGGGTTTTTAGTTACAAGTCGTAACTTCAGGGAATACATCAGTTAACTTTAAACTTCAGAGTAAACATCAGTTAAATGAGCATGATTTTGAGTAGGTATTGGTAGTTTTCCCAATTATATATGCATGAATAATAATCAGAAACTTGTTTTTATAAAAAAAAATAACATAAATTTATTTAAAAATACATACTAATTACACTGATCACAAGTCATTTCTAAAACAAAGTATCTTAAAAACATATTTATGAGAAATTAAGCTAATTAATTCATACTATATGTGTAAAAAGTAAAAACCATGCATATGTATATATTTTGTTCAAATAAATACAATGTAATTTGTTTTTGATAGATATTTTATTAATGCTCATATTAATTACTGCATTATTAGCGTATCAACAATATATAATTTGAGTAGTATACATTACTATGAATCTAGATTAAAAAAACATTCACCAAACAAATACATTAATGTAAAGTTTTAATATTACACATGTCTCTATATATTACTCGTTTTGATTTGACTGTCATGACCAAATTTCTAATAGCATCCTGTACATATTTTTCTTCATATCTGGTCATATCAGCTTATCAATCTATTTGCATCGCCTAGCCAATAAGACATAAAATATGCCTTTTACACCTAATATGAAAGACATGCAAAGTAGTATATTCACTTTTCTAACAAAAAATACTTCAGACTCCACGTAATTGAGCAATAATTGTAGTCCTAGTTTATTGTTTTGACTTTGTTGATTGAGAGATGATGAGATAAAAGGGTTGACTTTTTACGAACACGCGCGCAGGTGTTGACGGAGGAGTCATTTGCCATCTTAGTGCTCATGGCGCTGTTCACGACCTTCATGACGACGCCGCTAGTGATGGCGATATACAAGCCGGCGAGGCGAGGAGAGCCGTACAAGCACCGTACCGTGAAGCGGAGCGACACGCACACGGAGCTCCGGATCCTGGCGTGCTTCCACAGCACGCGCAACATCCCCACCATGATCAACCTCGTGGAGTCGTCCCGCGGGACCCGCAAGCGCGGCAAGCTGTGCGTGTACGCCATGCACCTGATGGAGCTGTCGGAGCGGTCCTCCGCCATCTCCATGGTCCACAAGGCCCGCAACAACGGCCTCCCGTTCTGGAACAAGAACAAGACCGGCGGCGAGAACGCCGACCGCATGGTCATCGCCTTCGAGGCCTACCAGCAGCTCAGCTCCGTCACCGTCCGCCCCATGACCGCCATCTCCTCCTTCAACGACATCCACGAGGACATCTGCACCAGCGCCCACCAGAAGCGCGTGGCCCTCATCCTCCTCCCCTTCCACAAAGTCCAGCGCGTGGACGGGCACATGGAGTCCCTCGGCCACTCCTTCCACTCCGCCAACGAGCGCGTGCTCCGCCACGCTCCCTGCTCCGTCGGTATCCTCATCGACCGCGGCCTTGGCGGGACCACCCAGGTCTCGGCCAGCGAGATGTCCTACACGGTCACGGTCCCCTACTTCGGCGGGAGGGACGACGACGAGGCGTTGGCCTACGGGATGAGGATGGCGGAGCACCCGGGGATCGCGGTCAACGTGATTAAGTTCTCGGCCGCGCCCGGGAAGTCGCTGGCCTCTGGTGAAGGTGCGGCGGAGGGGATCTCCGGCGGCGTGGAGGATGAGGACGACCAGGAACTGCTGGAGGAGTTCGTGGTTTCGTGTAAAGGAGACGAGTCGAGGTCTTTCGACGAGAATGTGGTGGAGGGGCGGGAGGAGATAGTGGCGGCGCTGAGGTCGCTAAGCAAGTGCAACTTGATTGTGGTGGGAAGGATGCCCCTGGTGATGGGATTGGTGGCGAGAACTGACTGCCCGGAGTTGGGGCCTGTGGGAAGCTTCTTGGCGTCGCCGGAGTTCTCCACCACGGCGTCGGTGGTGGTGATTCAGAAGTATGATCCCAAGGCGGATCTACGGCCGCTGGTGACGGAGCAAATGATGGGAGAGTCGTCCGAGCAGGAGCCGGATACTCCGGCTCACCAGTTTGGTGACTCGGGTCTCCGGTTTGCTGACTCGGTGTGAGACGACTTAAGAGTAGACAAGACATCGGTTAGATCCGAGAAGTGATTACTCTTATGTGTGTGTGTTGTGTCCTTGTATTCCTAAGAATAAAAGTTACGGACTGTTGATAATGGGCATTGGGACATTCAGCCACCTTGAAAGGATTAGAGATTGGGATGAAGACAATTGATGAAAAATGTCAAGAGCATGTAGTATGAAACATGTGATGATTGTTGATGTTTCTTGCAAATAATTGGCATAATTTTGGGGGGAAGTCAACAATGATATGTTTGGTGATACATATGATATATCTTAGAGTTTTATGTTTTGTAGTATTCAACTTATATGTTGGATCAAATATAAAAAGTTACTATGACATATAAACAATTTGTAATCAATTTATACAAACATATACATAATTTAGGATCAAAATCTGGACCCAAGCTTACATGGGATTTACCCAACCCATTGTTACCGTCCTCAAAGGGTGAAGGGGTGGGTTCTATCGTTGGAAAATTGGATCACGATGAATGTAGACGGGACTATTTTTGTTAATATGAACTAGATGGGATGGGGTTGACTCTGCAGAATGGACACATGATATGTGGTGGATGGTCAGAATGGATCCCTTAGTGGACAATTAGGGGCGGAATTTGTCGAAGCAACAGTTATTCTGGAAGCCTTGTAGTGGATCCGTGCACATGGTAGATCAAATGTGTTAATTCGGAGTGATGCACAATATGTGGCCCATTTGATTTTGGGGATCACTCCCCTCTTCTCGCCTATGGGTCGGATTATAGACCAATGTCGGTCCATTATATTATCTCTCGAGGATGTCAAACTCGAGTATATTTCTTGAACAACGAACAAAGCAGTCCACTGGCTAGCTCGGGAGACCCGTTCTGTGCCTGTCCAGTTGTGGTCCGGTTTTATTATACCAGATGTATTCCGATGTATTCTGACTCATTTCAAATAATAAGAATTCAATCTTTGTTTAAAAAAAAGTATTAGGTTTGACACTTATAAATTTTGGGTAATTGTTTATGTGACCAATACTTAAAGGTAACTTTTTGTACTTATACTTTATATATTAAGTATCCGTTATTTTTTTTTTGTTCTTAATTAGACACCACTCTTTCAACAACATCATATTCTTTTTTCCAACACAAAGAAAAATCACCAATAATTCAAATAAGACATTAAGATATGATATGCTAAAGTTGAAAAAATGTCAGTGCCTACATCCAAACATAGAATCGTCCCTAAGGGAGAGAACTCCCTGAAATGTCTTACTAGATGACTAAACAAATCGATGATATATAATATCTAAGATCAACGGCTGAAGTGATATGGGATCATGTAAGAAAATGGGCTTGAAACTTGGATGCGAGCTTCGTGAAGTAGGCTAGATGTTTGGACTTCGTAGAATAGGTTGGGCCTTAAGCAAGGCATGTACTCCGATCGATTTATAAATCCATCGGTTGAGAGACTTGTGTACTGGTCTTCAACCAATACATCTTCGGTTCAACGATTTTACCACCGGAAAATCATCGGAATCTACCTGTTCGATTTTTCCGATGCTAGAAGTGGTCAATTCTGGTCGGAATAGGGCAGTGTGGATTTTTTTGTCCACCTCTACCAATTGCCCGGCCCCGACACCCCTAGTAGTCGTCATGTGGTGTGTTCTATATTTTTTTGTCAAAAAGTAATTAATTAAAGTAGAAATTATGTATTAATTATTGAGATATCCGTTCTAAAATGGCATATGTAAAGTTGCAAAACTAATGCTTTTCCGGCGTGTAGTGTGTTCTCTAGACCTATCTAGCCCTAACCCTACCTTGCCAATGACGTCGTCTGCCTGCTCGTCTGTTACACCACCGCTCGACCCATCAATGGTGCTCACCACGTCCCTTCCTCCTTCTACAGTGGATGCCTTCTCAACTCCACTAATAATGCCTCCAAGGCCCTCGTTTGAAGTAATCCTCCCGAAGAAAGTTAAGAATAAGAGGAACCCTAGGGCACCTTCTCTTGTTTCACCGATTGCCCCCTCACCGTCACTGTTCCTCCCACCCGTCCAGCACACTATTGAAGAATCGACTATGGTGGTTTTCTATCCAGGGCTTGTCGCGCTGGGGTTCACTCTGGCCAAACCCAAACGGGGTAGCCCTGCCAAGCCTTCCTCTTGTTTGATGTCGCCGTAATCCTGTCTGCCACCACCACACACGGATGGTCATGTTTCTCTAGACCTATCTAGCCCTAACCCTACCCTGTCAATGGCGCGCCTACCTCCTCGACTGTTGCGCCACTGCTCGGTCCACCAATGGTGATCACCACGTCCCCTCCTCCTTTTGTAGTGGAAGTCTTCCCGACTCCACTGCTAATGCCTCGAAGGCCCTTGTATGAAGTCATTCGTCTGAACAAAGTCAAGAAGAAAAAGAACCCTAGGGAATCCTCTCATGTTTCACCGATTTCCCCCTCATCGTCGCTCGCTCCTTCCACCTGGCCAGCCGACTATAGAGGAATCAGATATGGTGGTTTTCTATCCAAGGCTTATCGCGTTGGGGTTCACTCCGGCCAAACCTAAGTAGGGTCTCACTATCAAGCCTTCCTCCCATCCGCCGCAATCCTATCCACCACCACCACCCACAAATAATCATGTTTCTCTAGACCTAGGGGTAGGCAAATAACCCGCGGGTCCGGATCCGCCCGGCCCGCAACTTGATTAAGACTCGCCCACGGATTTTTGGATCGGATATGGGTTAATATTAACTATACCCGTATATAATTGGGCGGATATCGGATCAGATATTGATTATCCATGGATTATTCGATCCGCCCGTTTAATATTGCTATTGAATCTGAACCGTTAAACTCATATTGTATTTTGAATCAACGCCTAAAATTATTCCAAGTGGTTCAACTAAACCCACAAAAATCTTATGTCTCCACAACTTTGTCTCTCCAACACTCTACTGATCTCATCCTTATCTCTTTTATCTCTCTCATACTTTGTTCTTTTCTCACCTAACATACATCACCGTGATCTTCTCTGGCCAATTTCAGTAACCACTTCCAATCCTCATCCCTTACTCTTCCACCCACCACACCTAGTCGGAAGTGATGCAGAACTATAGGCCATTGTCATCTCCTCCATGCCTCTCACCACCACCGGATCTGGTCGTCATTGTCGTTTCTTACACCTCTCTTCCTTTTGTGACTATGAGTACCGCCGAAAATAGACACTGAAACCACCACCAAAACCAAACATCAAGTCATGCCTCTTTTATTTTCTCCATCATCTTCCATAAACACATCTGTTCTGCGATTTGGAATAAGATGGTTATTGTTGTTGTGATCATCTGTGGACTCCTCTTTCTTATTAGGGTTTCAAATTCTTTTTATCGGTTTATACGAGTTCAACCCGATCCGCCCGCGAATCCGATTGGTCGGATCCGTGTTTAGAATTAGACCCGTCGGGCGGGTTTATAAAAAAATATATCCGATCCGCAAATCTACGAGCGGATCTAAAATAGTGCGGGTCGGGCCGGATACCCGCCCATGCACACCCCTATCAAGACCTAGCCCTACCTTGTCAATGACGTCGTCTGCCTCCTCAACTATTGTGCCACCGCTCGGTCCACTAATGGTTCTCACCACGTCCCCTCCTCCTTCTACAATGTAAGCCTTCCTAACTCCACTAAGGCCCTCGTCTGAAGTCATCCGCCCGAAGAAAGTCAAGAATAATAGGAACCCTAAGGCACCCTCTCCTATTTCACTGATTGTCCCCTTACCGTCACTGCTCCTCCCACATGGCCAAACGACTATGAAGGAATCGACTATGGTGGTTTTCTATCTAGGGCTTATCGCACTGGGGTTCACTACGGCCAAACCCAAGCAGGGTCGCCCTACCAAGCTTTCCTCTCATCCGTCGCCGCCGCAATCCTATCCGCCACCACCATTCATGGATGGTCTTGATTTCATGGGTTCAGAGACGGCTAGGGTTCAAAACCTCTTTGCGCCGCTACTTCCTAGGATCCCGCCACTTCTTAAGGACCAGGATCCATCGATGGGAACCCTTCAGGACGGTTTCTTGGCATGCTATATCGTTGATGAGGATGAGATGAAGGTTCTGGTGTCCTACATTTTGGCGGATTCTATGATCCTTGTTCGTGAACAATATTTCATGGTGAGTCGGCTTCTCTCCCTAAACCCACACCAAAAAGACTTTATACTCATGATCATCCGCGAGCATGAGGGAGATCGGCGATAGGGTGGTGGTCAAGGACCTAGAGCTCGAGACCAATGGCTTCTACTTCACATCTCTAGAGGCGAGGACCTTGGTTCGTGATAATGAGCCTTGGTGTTTCAATGTTTATTTGATGCTGCTGGGGGAAATACTAGACCCGACGGCTTGGGACCTCCCCAAGTTGGATCGAATCCAGTTATGGGTGTAGGCATGGGGTCTCCCGCCCTCTATTCGTACAAAAGGGCAACGGGGAAGTCATCAGAGCTACACTAATGGAGTGTGTGGAAGTCCCTTGTGACCTTTGGGGCATGTGTAGGGGTTGGACTGTCAAAGTACGATTTTGAATGGACCTCTACCAACCCCTTTGTCGAACTATGATCATGAGGTTCCAAGAGTTTTTAGAGCATGTTTGGGTCACCTTAACCTATGATCAATTCCCAAGATTGCGACTTAGAGATGTCGGGGACATCAAGGTTCGATGACGCTCTCTTGGAGTTCAAACCGAACAAGCTCGAGAAGCCATATGCTACTGATTGGGGGACGGTGGCATCAAGCCCACCCTAGGGTTCGCGCCTCTGACCTTAGACACACTACCTAAGACCTCGTCATCTTGAGGAAGGGGACCAATTGTAACCCCCAAAACGCTACATAACTCCTTTTTAGGGGATAAGGAGCACATCGTGTTCGGGACACGACCCCGAGAGGATTGTCACGCCCCAAATCCGGTTTTGGCCGGACTCGAGACGTGACCTAAAACAAACGAGTTAAAAGTAATAAACTGTAATAAATTATTTTACAACTGAAAACGAGTCCAAAGTATTTCTCAATAATCCAAAAATAGAGGTCAAAACTTGATAAGTAACATAAGGTGAATAAAGTTCAACAATGTGGACCAACACATCTCTAATACAATCCTCCAGACATCCGGAAGCTCCCGAGCCTCGAATTCCCCAAATCTCAAGCATACCTGTACACGCCATAAATAAACAAATAGGGGTGAGCTTACGCTCAGTAGGGAAAATCGTAAATGACCTTAGTCTCCAAGTTTAATATTAAAACTATTTTAATTCGATGTCACCAAAGTATTTAAAACTCTTAGACCAAATGATGTAATAAACAAATAAGAAGTAACAATATCAATAGTGCATTCTCAAGGATAACGATAACTTCCCAAAGAATAGATGGAGAGCATTATAATAAAATAGAAATCCATCACACTGGGAACAAGTGAATATTATTAATCAAAGAAATGTTATGGAATCAGTTGTGATGAAATACATCGCTTCTTCAAAGATGACAGTAACTTAAAAGACGTTCATAAAAAAAATACTTTAACGGATCAATAATAGTAAAAATGGGAATAATCAATATCTCGCCAACCACCCGCTTTCTCAAGCCTCCGATCCATGGATAGATTCTGGGATCACATCGGTTCCCACATTCCGATCCACCAGAGTATCCATATCATATCAGATTTTCCCTCGGTCCAGAGGAAGCACATGCGTCGGGGCACCGGAAACAATCCCAAATGGGCGCTTATCATCGGGATTCCCAGAAATGCCTCCAAAGGACCTTATGTCATAGGGAACCAAGTAATGCACCCACTGGGATGCAGTTTGTAAGACACGCCCCCGGTCGATCCCGGTAGAACCGGTGAATCCTAGCTAAGTTTGACTTTCGGCCGGAAAAGTCAACCGATGACTCGGAAAGTCATTCGGGACCTTTCCGGGGCCCAAAAAGCTTAGCCATTAGCACGGCTAGCTTAGTTGGGTCGTTTCCTTCAGTTTGACTGTAATATTGTTAAAGTCAACTGTTGGTCCGGGCTTTTTATCGGTTAATTGTCGATAAATTTTGGGAAGCTGGAAAATTATTACATGGGAGTGACCTCACATGACACTTGTCATGCTTGGCTTGGAGGATGAGAGTAGAGGATTCAAATGACCCTCATACCCTCCTAAGTTACCTTTAAAGGGATAAGACCTTAAGGGCTTTTGAGTAACTTGACATTTTAGGTCATTTAAGGGAATGAGAGCAACAATTCAGCCCATTCACTCTTGTTGCAGCCGAAAATCACTAGTAGAGAGGAGAGGAGAAGCTCACTTTCTTGAGGAACAAGATAGAGAAGAAAGCTTGGATTTTGGAGCTTGTTCTTGGTCCTTTTGCCTTCATTTTCACTTCATCTTCTCCATCTCAACTATCTAGAGGTAATGATGCTCTCAACTCTCCATTTCTTCCACTTCCAATTTATGGGTTTTGTGGGTTTTGGTTTAAAAGTTGAAGAACTTGCTTATTTGATTGATTGCTTGGGGAAGAAGTAGTGAAGTAGGTTGTTGGATTGAGTTTTGGTTGAAGTTTGATGAACCCATTGAGGGTGTAGTTGCTGGGTATCTTTGGTTGATTATTTTGGAGCTAGGAGAGTTTAAAAATGGAGTTTGTGTTGGGATTTTCGTGAAATTCGAGTTGGGGAAGAAAGGGGAAGGACCTGGTCAGGTCTGATACGGAATCTAACCCGAACCGGGCCAGGTACCGGCACGGCAGGCCGCACGGAACGTGCCTGGTACCGGCACGGCACCCGGCATGGAACGGGCCTGGTACCGGCACGGCACCCGGCACGGAACGGGCCTGGTATCGACACGACACCCGGCACGGAACGGGCGGGAGTCCGGCATGGGACCTGATACGGTTCGTGTCGCTCTCCAGGCCGGTCTGTGTCGTGTTCCCCGCTGGATTCCGGGCCGGCCTGTGACAGGGTCCGTGCCATGTTCCGGCACGGCTAGCCACACGGTCCATATGGCATTCCGGATCAGATCCCCAGAGCCCAAAACCCTTCCTTTTAGCTCAATTTGATTCCCACATTTCCTCTTCAAACCTTGATCCATTTCTGAACATTGTTGTGTGTTTTGAGGAGAAGAACACTTGGTTGAGGAAACTAATTTGTGGTCTTTTGGTGGTTCAAAACCTTGGAACCAAGATAGGAAAGGAGGAAGAACGTGGACAAGAGTTAGAGGAGCACTTATCACGCCGGGACCCGAGTGAAGAACGGAGAGGTGACCACCGGGCTTATCATCAGAGTGTTGAGAGGAAGACCTCGAGGTAGGGAAAGCCTTAACCCCTCGTTTATGATGCTTAGTATACATGTTAGGCTAATAAAATTGGAAAGGTCCTAGAAATGCCTATAGGATGCGAATAACTAGCATACTTGTATTTCAATTACTAATAACCGGAAGTGTCTAGTTGTGAACGATTAGGATGCCAATCGCTAGTGTAATTCGCTTTCAATACTTGGGAATTGATTGTCTGGTAGAGGAGCCTTGGAAAAGCCCTCGGATTAGTTGCGTGTTAGGATCACATGCTTGGTTGTTGATTGCTTAGTGGATAGGCTAAAGAGTCTAAGGGAACTAGTGGATTTGCATGTTTGAATACTCGTTAGAAGGCTTTAATGATTGGTTGTTTAAACTCGTACTTGATCGTTGAGTGTATTCAGATAATTACTTGTTTTGCTTAAATGATTGCTTAGAGCACCGAGTATGACTGATTGTACCGAGCGGTGCAGTCAGGAGATCGATTCCCCGTTGGTTCGAGACTGGTAAGTGAACGGTAAGTTGTGGTTATGTGATTGGTGTGCTGTAGTTATGTGATTCGTGTGCAGTGCGTTGTGGTGAATGGGTGATGTGTGAGCTATGGGTGACAAAGAGTTGGTGGTGGTTAGGATTGGATTGTTACGTGTTTCGGTTTGAGTGCGTTATTCAATTATGAATTGTTTATTATCGAATTGCCCAAGTGTACTCCTCCTATGGGAGTAGTGCCTTGGTTCCCGAGGACTTAAAATCCATTGGAGACGTTTCTGAGACTTCCGATGATATGTGCTCTGAAGGGTGTTTCCGATAGTCTCAATGATATGCGTCTCCTCTGGATTGGAGGGAAAATCCGAGAGGACACATCAGATGTGAATCGGAGGGTGGTGACTCCATGTGCCACGGCATTGTTCGGCTTATCTATTGCCTGTGATTGTTAAGAATTATACGTTGACTGTACTGATGAAATTATTGAGTTTAAGGTCCACTTTGTTACACGTTTTCCCTACTGAGCGCAAGCTCACCCCTATGAATTTTTACTGTTGTGTTTACAGGCTTGATTGAGGAGTAGAAGCTCGGGAGCTTCTCGGGTGGGTGCATTATAGAGACTTCGTACTTTTCACTTTTATGTTTTGAACAAAACTTGTGGAGGATTATTATTACACCCCTGGAGGGTTATTTGTGTTTTGAACTCAGTTTTGCGGATTTGTTTTCATTATTGGAGATTTTCAAGAACTAGCTGTTGAATTATCATCTTTTAATCATTTATTACTAGTCATGCCTCGGGTCCGGGTAAGAATCGGATTTGGGGCGTGACACAGTTCCTTGGGGTGAAACCATGAGTAATCCTTTCCCCGCAGGGTAAACTGTCCAATTGCCCGCAGGCCCAATAACCAATGCCCCGCAGGGTCCAATAACCAAATGCCCGCAGGCCCAATAACCAAATGCCCGTAGGCCCAATAATCAATGCCCCGCAGGGTCCAATAACCAAATGCCCGCAGGCCCAATAACCAAATGCCCGCAGGCCCAATAACCAATGAATATCCCGCAGGATCTGTCAACACTCAACTCTCATAATATCCAGTAACCAATGAATATCCCGCAGGATCTGTCAATACTCAACTCTTATAATATCCAGTAACCAATGAATATCCCGCAGGATCTGCCAATACTCAACTCTTATAATATCCAGTAACCAATACCCTCAGGCTCTAAACTCAGTCATTAACTCACTGTATCTGTCCAACTCCAACCACCTCATCGGCACCGGATTACCCCCCCCCCCCCCCCCCCCCCCGGTGTAGTACCAAACCAAGCAAACGAATAGACAAACCAATAAACGAACATACATTCAAGAAGAAGAATAAAGGAACAAACATTTCATTCATCTGTCAAGCAACACACGTCGGAACTCACTTTCATCACAACCAAGACAACCAACACCATTTCATACTTACCGTACAATTACCTGTTACCAACCATCGGTACATCGATCACCTGATTGTACCCCTTTGGCACAACCAGTCATACTCGATCATCCGTTCAACCAACAATTTATATCAACATAAACACTCAATCAACCAAGTATGCATTCAAGCAATCAAGTATCATGTGAACGAACAAATAGGCATTCGATAAGGCAAGCTAATCTAGTTTCATTAGACTCTTAAGTTAACCCGACAACAATCAATCAAGCATGTGAACCTAGCACGCAACTAATCCGAGAGCTCTTCACAGCCTATCTACCAGTAAATCAACTTCCCAAGTATTGAAAGCACACTTCACTAATTGTCAACGTCCTAAGCATGCATACTAGACTCATCCATTTATTAGTAATTGAAATACGATTATTCTAGTTATTCGCATCCTATAGGCAATTCTAGGACCTTTCCGATTTTATCATCCTAAACATGCATTCTAAGCGGTAATTAAGTAATTAAAACTTTCCCTACCTCGTAGTCTTCCTTTAATAAAACTCTGATGAAAAGCTTGAGTGATCACAACTCCGTTCTTCACACGGGTTCCGGCGTGATCTTCGTTCTTCTAGTTCGGGTCCAAGCCCTTGATCTCGGGCGAAGTCCCGTCTAGGTTTGACACATAAAATGTCCAATCAATACCAATAATTGTCCAAGGTCCACAGATTTATCCAAAAAGTCCTTTAAATTCTCACCTTTAATTAAATCCAATAATTAAATCTGTTTTTAAAATATTTTCTGTCAAACCGGGTTGACCCGGATCCGACCCGGATCCAAGCCCTACCCGGGTCCGGATCCAAGTCCAAGTCCAAGCCTGGCCCGCGTCCACACTGGGCCCGAGGCCCAACACCGAGCTGGAGGCCCAGGCTCTCGTCCTGTGTCCAAGGTCGGGCCCAAGGCCCGTGCTTCTGGTCTGGCCGTGACGGCGTCGAGGCCGGTAGGTTTCTGGCGAGGCGAGGTCGACGGCGGGAAGCTTCGGAGTTGTTTCTCGTCGCCGGTGACCGTGTCAGGAAGGCAGAGTGAAGGGGAGACGTGCGTGGACCCTGGACGAGCTTCCCCGTCCAGATCCAACCACCAGAGACGCTCGCCGGAGCCAGAAAGTCAGATCTGAAGCTCGGGAACTCCGGCGGCGTTCTCCAATCACGCCCAGCTCCAAAGCCGCTCAAAAACCCGCGATTTTCTGGCGAGACGCGACGGAGACGACGGATCTAACGAGGAACGAGTTCGCCGTCGCTGGTAGCGCTTGAATCAGGCGCGGTGGAGCTCGATTCGATGATGGCAGCTAGGGCTCGTCTGGGTTTGAAGATAAGAAAAGAAAGGAGGCATGATTTTCAGGTGAGGGGGTTGATTCTGGGGTGAGACGGGGTGGAAGGAGAGAAGGAAGCGGCCGGAGAAGTGGTCGGCGGCGCTGTTCGATTCTGGCCACGCGAGAGAGCGAGAGAACTCACGCGGGAGGAGGCGTGTGAGACGAAGCAGTCTTGCCTCGGTTCGCGTGCGTGCAACTGATGAAGAGGAGGCGACGCGAATTAGGGCATCACGTCTGGGTTGGGCCGCGCGTCAACAGGTTGGGCCTGCTCTGATTGGGCCCGAGCTTGGCCCAATCCTTGAATCAGTCCAACAACACCTTGTTCTATTTTTTTTCCTCTTTTTTTTTTCTTTCCAACAAAACAGTGTCGCAAGTTCCTACCTCGACGTTTTGATTTTCCAAAATATTACCCTTTAGTAATAAGTGGGGTTTTACAGGATAGTCGTGGCTTAAGGACTGTGTACTCATGCCATGCCCGATTTGGGGCCCTACCTGACCCACTTGGGAGCATCAGGGGAGCCTCGTGAAGACCAAGCGAGGACTGAAAAATCACCCCGCCAATAGGAATGTTAGAAGCCCATGATTCTAGGGTCCTATCTAGGGAGGGGTCCCTGGCTGCAACCTCTCCTTTCGTTAAAACTATCGAGTCCAAGTTCGGTCGCCCTCCTCATGACAAAAAGAATCCTCTCCATGGGATCAAGCAACGTGTAAGCGATACTTTAAGCGGTTCTCCTCAGCTTCCGCGCTTCAATATCACTAAGCTATTATGCTTCTTCAAAACCATCTCCTACAATCAATATGTCTTAGAGTTTTTTGATCAAAATCTAATTGACGCTTTATTCGTTGTAATGACTTAATTTTAGTATTAATAATGTTTGCACAATTCATTAAAAAAATATGCTTTCTCGTGATATAATATCATTTGAGACGATATCTTCTTTTCCCTTATTTAATTTCAAATCTATTTTTTTTTCATAGATTAGTGAAAGATCCCTAAAATCAACTTAACAGCTGTGACACATGCTATTTTTTATGACATAGAGCTTTGTTAGGGTTTTTGTGCCACCTTCTCGTGAGAACCCCCAGCTTAGCCGATCACAGTCCTTCTGGTGTCGTTCCGGTTCCTCTACTCCGCTATCATGACGTTCTTCTCAACCTTCCAATTCCTCTCGAATCGGGTTGGGGAGGAATTTATCTCTGGACATCGATCTCCCTCGCCAATTCCTCTACCTCCGATGACTGTGTCCCATCCGCCTCTACAATCTCTTCCGTCTTCTGATCGACCCTCTCTGTTTCTAAAGCCGCCACTGCCTTTAACGCCGCCTCTAAAGCCGCATCTGAACCTACCGCCGCCGCTGCATCCATCTTCATGTCCTCCACCACCGCACCCTCATCTACCCCTCTCTCGATTCTAGATCTGGCTAATTGAGTGAGCCGTTTTTATTTTATCTGATTTCGTTTTTGCAAGGTCAAAAACTAGCGAGCAGAGATTAAAGGATTTTCCTTGGGAGGGAACCCTGTTGCGCGTATATCCTCCCAATACAACTGATGCAGTTCAAATTGAGTCGCTTTGCCCCCATATGCAGCATTGCCTCTTACTACTGATGCAGTCTTTGGCCAGGTTTCAGAGCTGGACTTCCAATACCATCTTCCAACCCCCTACATTTCCTTCCTGTCTATATGGCGTTGGACTATATGGCTTTTCATCCAGTACCGTCTGTGATGGTTATAATGTTAAAAGAATAGCGAACAATTTGTGTTCTACATCTGTTTTTCGTGACCATGAATTTCTCCTGATACACTCACTTATAGTTGATAATCTAAATTAATGAAATTGCACATTTTAATAAATAAATAAAAAAACTTTTGGCAGCTGTGAAATAAACTCACTAAATTAGCAAGTTAACCATAATAACTATCACGACATTAGTCCTTTTAAAATCCAATAGCTATTATTCACTATTGTAAATTTAATAATTAAAGGAGATACAAATAATGATTCCACACGACCTCCGTCAATAATTTAGATTATTAAAATGAAGTTTCGGGTCTCTATCTGATTCAATCAGAAGTAGACATTGAGCTGTTCCTGTCCGTCTCGACCCTTCTTCCCCAGTTACAATTTACAAACATAAAACGTAGAGACAGTGTAGATCTACCTAAAACCAATATCTCAATTGCCAAAACTGCCCTCCACATCCAGCATCTGCCAATTGCTTGCCGTCCAACCAGAGCGATCTGGGTCTGAGCTCTCTCCATCTCGTTCTCTCTCAAGCTTCAGGCATAAGGTGAGCCCACCAGAACCAGAACTCGGGTTCCGACAATCCATAACAATGGGGGTCTTTGTCAATCTGGACGATTCTCCTATGTTCATGAAGCAGGTATCACATTACTCATCGGATATGATATATACATATATTCTACAAAATTACAAAATCTCTGTCCTTGGTTTTAGTTTGTTTGATTAAGAAATTAAGAAATGGCATCATTTTGTTCTTCAATGATTGAACGTTGTTTTGCAAATTGAGGAAGTAGTGATTATGCTGTTATTAATTAATTGGAGTTGCATTCTTTTGTGAAGTATAATTAGATTGATCATTTACTATGCATCGTCATGCATAGCTGTTTATTGTTGAAAGTTTTGGTAATGTTAAAAACTTTGAATTTTGCTGCTGTAATTGGGTTTTATTTTAATCGACCGAGTTCTTATTATGCTGCAATGGGTCTGGTTTTGTGGCAATTTACTGGTTCTTTGGGGCAGGAAGTAGGAGGTTTAGAAATTAGATTTTGGGGAGCAAAAAGTTTTTTTTTTTAAAGTATCGGCTACTCGTAATCTCGTGTAGTTAATGTTTTGCCCTCTATGGAGTAAGGAATATAGCGGTGAATGGATGTCATATGTTCTTGCTCCCTTCATATGTTCCAAACAAACTAGCAAACTATTGGTGGAGAATTTTATGTATTTTCTTTCCCTCCTGTAATTTGTTTCCTCACACTTTTCTCTCCTCCCTATATAATAAAGCCTAACATTAAACCTTAAGTTCCTTCCTTTGTTGGAGGAAAGGGATGACCTATTTTTTCCTTGGTACAAAAGTAGGGAAAACTCAGACCCTAGTTAACCTCATTGTTGTTAATTTTAATTCAATTTTTAACTCACAGCAGGTCAACCTTATTAGTTGGGTGTGGTCCTAACCTGTATAAGTAGCTTTTTATTCTTATAGTTAGTCGATGTGGGTTCATACTTCAACACTCCCCCTCACGCGTAGGAGGGGACATCTACACGTGATACCATGTAAATTTTCGTTTGAAATGGGCCACTTATATCGGGTCGGGCTTCCACAACTAAAAGGTCAACCTTATTACTTGGGTGTGGTCCTAACCTTTATAAGTAGCTTTTTATTCTTATATTTAGTCGATGTGAGTTCATACTTCAACAGCTTTAGCTTCCTTCTAGGGTAATTGAGTTTAATATTATGGTTGTCTGTTTGATAGCTTATCTTCATACTGCTCAAAGACCTTTTCTTTTGTTGATTTAGTTCGCTTCAGATTTCTTGTTAATTGCTATCATTAACCAAATCATGGATAGCCTTGGTCAAGAGATTGGTCGCCATTCAGTTTCACTTTTCTGAGTAACAGGTCAACTCATGATTTTTCTTGTACTCGAACAGGTGAGTTCTATAGAACAGACATGTGATCAGGTGAAAGATCGTTGCCAAATTCTATACAAAGGGTGTAAGAAGTTCATGTAATTCCCTTAGTAAATCCATTATTCTGTTTACTGGTTTTATCTGTCTTTTACCAGGACCCAAGTTATTTTCTTACACTTCGTGCATTATTTACACTTTGTTGTTGATGTTAAAGCCATGCCAGAACTAACTGATTTGTTTGGGTCTCCAGGGCGGTTCTTGGAGAATCATCCAATGGATACCAGGCCTTTGCAGATTGTCTAGAAGAATTCGGAGGTGGAAGAGATGACCCTGTTAGTGTATCTATTGGAGGTTGTTGATGAATCCCTATATTCATACTAAATGCTACTTTAGGACAATGTAGCGAACCCAATTTGTGCTTTTGATGAGATAATAGGAGTGTCTACATAAATGCTTCATGTTCGCCATTTTTGCAAGTTGATGGAAAATACAGAATGCGGAATACGTTGTTGATTATGACTTTTGACGTAACAGAGCATAACACAGAGACAAAAATGGAGATGAAATCATGAAAGTTATAGTTGTTTGCAGTCAGTTTGTTGCTACAGAAACAGTGTTTGTGAGGACATATTATTAATTAGTTTAGTTGGTACTTTAGTATTTTTATATTGTGTGTATAGTTCAGTACGTACCATAAAGGATGACATTAATTGGTTCACTGGACCTAAAGAGTAAAACTCTAAACTCTAGCATTGTAATATGACATTGATGAAAGGTTTTCATTACATCTAAGGCTGTGTTTTCAGTATTATAAACAATGTGTTCATGGGTTATGTATAGTGGAAAATGGTTTCATGTGTCCTTTATTTAGAAGGTAGTTCATGCACCTGTATTCAAATCCAACCGGATATGAAGAATTATTTCAAATCCTTTTTTGCTTATATATTTTGTATTTTCCTACCAATTAAGCTTCAATTTTTTCTTTGCCTTTATCTTTCATCCTTTGATAAGGCAACTAATTCTTTTTCTTCTTCTTTGAACCATGGTTCAAGTTCCCAAAAATGTCTGAGCAGTTAAGCTTTCCGTTAATTTGAAGATGCCATTTAAAACTACAAGAGTTTAAGTTGTGAAGTTGACAAAGATGATGATAAAGAGCTATAGCTTAACTTGTTCTTATGTAGTTTCTTTGTTCCAGGCCCAGTCATGTCCAAGTTCATTACTGCATTACGTGAGCTTGCAGTTTATAAGGAGCTTCTTCGTTCTCAAGTGAGTGTTTGGATTTCTATCTTGCACATGGATTCATTATAATGGTGTTAGGTGTTGCATTTTGAGCTCTTTATGTTCTGGATAAGTTCAAAAAATGTCATCCTGTTCAGACTGAGCTTTGTTAATTGTCTGGTTTGTACATATTCTTGAGTAGAATTCCAGTTAAATTGTGTTCTCTTATTCACATTTAATTCTTTTTCATTTACTGGCTTTGGCATGTATCTAATTGCAAAGCAGTTGGTGTCTCCAACCAAATGGTGTATACTTTCCATTAATATCTCAACATGCAAATAGATGTAAATTTTTGTAGTTCACATATGAGCCATAATAACCAGGTTATGTATTGGTCAGGAACTGTGTATTATAGTTTTCTGTTTCCTCAAAAAAAAAAAGCTCAGCATATTATGTATTTGGAGGGGGTTCCCCCACAATGCTAAGCTGCGTGCTTCTAAATTTGATTTTTCTAAACCACATAAACGGTTCATACATAATTAATTCTTTTGGACTCCACAACACAGAAATTCTTCCATTCTAATGAAAGAAACAAAGCTTATGAACTTAAATGTTCATTTCTGTTTTCTTTGGCAAAATATTTTTATACCTGAGTTATGGAAGAACAATTGTTTCAGGTGGAACATACGCTATATGATCGGCTGACACAATTCTTGACTGTTGATATGCAAGAGGCTAAGGTAGTCTTTTTCATGCCTAGAGCTGTTTATCTCCATGATTTCGTGGATGGTGTTTACTCGGGATTAAGTATTGTGATGTACTTGAATGGTACAAAATTTAGAACTATGTATTCTCTTCTTTATTATACTAAATGTAAGTAGGAAAACGATAATATAATGCCATAGTTGTTGACATCTTTGGCCTTCAGTACTTGGAATTTATTTTTGTTGATATGTAATATAATATAATATAAATCTTTAATTCATAAAGGCTCAAGGGCTAAAAAGGTTAACACACAAGTGTAAAGGTAAGCTAAAATTTTCTACTAAAGCTAAGAGGAAGACCATATTTATGACACGAACCAACTCAACTAGAAACAGATCGGAGAAAATCCTGTACTTTGTGATTGAGCATTCGTCATTCATTGTGAGTTCTTCTTATTGTTGTGCTACATTCTGAGTAAACCATATAATGAAAAGAAACAAAGAGCGTCTGAATTTCCAATGCTGGAAAAGTTCCCCTTCATTGGATGAGGAGATATATCAGTCCCATAATTTGGTGCCGTGCAATGCAGCTCTTATCCTTGTTTGTCTCTTGTATTAAAATTACCCTTTGCTTTCCAGGAATCCCATGGACGCTTTGAAAAGGCTGTACGGACTTATGATCAGGTAATGAAAATTTGAACTATTTTTTTTTCTACATCTGATTGTTTAGTTACTGTTGGAGTTTAGTTTATTTCTAGTTACTAGTATTTCCTATTCCTATTTAGTATAGAGTTAATCCCTATATAAAGGGATGCTCTAATTGTATTGAAAAAAACAAGAATTATCATAATATTTTAGAAGTTTAACAAGGAATCAGAGCCTATTCTATCCTAGGTTAGATTTTAGTGAGTTGTTGCTTTGCCCACTCGTTAATATATGGTTTAGCGGGTGGACAAGGCGTTATTATTTGGAGTTTCTTTTTTATCGGATCAAGTACTGTTCATCGAGTAATGTTCGTGGATACTGTTCATGAAGAAGTTGCTTGAAGATTTTCGCACCGTCATTAGGTGACGTAGTAGCTTGAAGATTTTCGCACCGTCATGATGTGATGTAGTTTCATGAATAAGTGGCACCGTCAGTCAGTAATGTGACTTGTGTGAAGATGTTTTGCGCCCTCGTGATGTAATTGGTCGAAGCTGAATCGTGGGTCCGTAAAATCTGGATATGAGCCAATGACTCCAGATCTTCTTAGGCTTTAAAAAGCTGTTAGTGGGTATTGTCCCATTTATCACCTCCACCCTATATTAATTTTTAAGCCCATAAGCAAACATCCATTCCTGCTATGGCCCATATGCAGATGTCTAATCCTGTTATGGTACACGTGTAGATGTCCAGTCCTGCGGTCCTACCCGTGAGGGAGAGTGTTGAAGAAAAAAAATCTTAGTTCTTTGGCAACAACAACATAGTGTTGATGCACCAACATGAAATTGAAATTCAAAATTTATTCTTAGCCCACGTGCAAGACTCATTATCCGGCTTGCACGTGAGGGGAAGTGTTAGAGTTTAGTTTATTTCTAGTTACAAGTATTTCTTATTCTTACTTTAGTGTGGTTTCCTATGTTGCTTAGTGTTGAACTATAAGTCCCACATAGAAAGTGTATGGATAAATTGAACGCTTGATAAGAATATTAGTGCCTCCACCCATCAGTTCGAGCTTTTGGGTTGGATTGAGCTTTAACATGGTATCAGAGCTGGTTCGGCCCACAGCCTGTTTGTCACCTCCACCCTGTGGTCTCCGGCCCATATGCAGATGTCAAGCCCTGCTATGGCCCACGTGTAGATGTCTAGCCCTACACGTGAGGGGGAGTGTTGAACTATAAGTCCCACATAGAAAGTGTATGGATAAATTGAACGCTTGATAAGCATATTAGTGCCTCCACCCATCAGTTCGAGCTTTTGGGTTGGATTGGGCTTTAACACTTAGTATCATATTTCCTATTTAGTATAGAGTTAATCCCTATATAAATGGTGCTCCCATTGTATTGAAAAAACAAGAATTATCAATAATATTTTAGAAGTTTAACTGTCACTAACGAGACAGCAATCCAAATCGAAGTTAAGTAGATATCATTTTGTTTATGTTGTTTATGGCTAGTATCACATGTAAGTAGTTCTTTTCAGGCACGCGAGAAGTTTGTGTCTTTGAAGAAGAGTACGCGAGGGGACATTGTTGAAGGATTGGAAGAGGTAAGCCCTGCAGTACTATACTGTGCTATTTATAACTGTTACAATGATTTTTGGAATGAGGAAACATTGTCAAATGGTTGAACAAGTTTTTTTTGTTTGTTATCTGGCATTGTGCTAGAGACTAGGGATCAAATCCTGCCTTCATCGTGGGTTGGTTTAGGAATAGGGAAGAGATCATCCTTTGGAGTAGTATGATTTTTCCTGTCGTGCTTTTCGTTTGTCTACGTCTTTTCTTTTGGTTTCCCCCTATATGCCAATCTTTTCTTTGACAGTTTATATAAATGATTGAGTAAGGACCTCCTTAGGAATATTTTCCTCTATGATCATATAACTATGTATGTAATGATATGGTCACTCATCATTGATAGCATTGAGTTCTATATCATTGACTAGTTACTGTAACTAAATGCTTGTCAGCTTGGTCATAAGGCAAATATCATACCACTTTTGCATGTGTAAACCACTTTATTCCATACCTATTTAGTAATGTATGAGAGGAAAGCAGAATTTCTACTTTGGACTCTCTTTATTTAAGTGGTTTCAAAAGCTATCTAAGTGATAAGAATCTGACTTAGCATTTCATGGTCTCGAAAGATGGCAATGCATGCAATCAAACAATATCTTTATGGCCTCTATCCTATGATCAGAAATCTTAAATGGTTGCTGAAGGAAACAGTTCTATCAGCCCTCATCGCGTGAGTTCATTTTCAAAATATATCAGGTGGCAGTATCAATAACGTGGTTCTAATCACCATACATGCAGCTACAATTTTCCTACAACAAAAATAATGGTTGCATGTTAAGGGTCAGCCATTAGCATTTGGAACACTTTATTTTAATCTAATATGACTTTGTTTAAGCACATGCTTGCTGGTTATTGAAGTGTATCATACCGAAATAATGTGGATTTGGTAACCAGTTTAGATACTAGCTGGGCTCTTCATCTAAAAGCTTAAGCTCTTAAGTTGGAGTAAGTTTAACGTGGCACCAGAGTTTGGTTTGGTATTAGGCCTGTGACCTGTTTGTGCTTTCTCCCCTGTTCATATATTCTTGCTCCATGTGCGAAGCCCTTCGTATTGTCTGACCTGCATGTGAGAGGATTGTTGGAGTGTCTCAGTTAAAAATATTTGTATTTAGTGGCCATTTGATACACTATTTGTGTTTTCCACCTAACCGGTTATGCTTTTGGGGTTAAAGTAAGTTTAACACTGGTAAATTGAGGAATTTCTTTCTTCATTTGTGGCAGAATCTACTGAACTCAAAGTCAGCTTTTGAAAGAAGCCGCTTCCATCTAGTATGTACTAAATCTGTACATCTTTTTTTGCCATCTTAATCATTTCTCTTTTCAATTTTTCTGCTTATAATGTATTCTCCTCTGTGGATTTAAGGAATTCAGGTAAAAACACTGATGAATGTTGAAGCTAAAAAGAAGTATGAGTTTTTGGAATCCATGAGTGCAATGATGGATGCACATCTGAGATTCTTCAAGCTGGTGTGTTTCTCAAAATAATTTCTTTTAGCTTCTTCACATTTGCATGTGTCTGCAAATTTGTGCACTGAACAGAAATGTTGTTTGATGATCGTAGGGTTATGACTTATTAATGCAAATGGAGCCATATGTTGACCAGGTATAATGTGGATCGTTTCTTGTTTGATATAATTTATTCAAGATTTTGGATGTGAGTATACCTGTTTGAAGAAATTAACATCTTTTTTCTAATCAGGTATTAACATATGCACAACAATCTAGGGAGCAAGCCAATGTTGAACAAGATAAACTTGAGAAAAGGATCCAGGAATTCAGGACTCAAGCAGAGATTAATAATTTTGAACCTTCCAGTGAGACAGAGCCTTCCACTGGTGTTGATGGTGTTAATAATGTTGTTTGCAAGAGCTCTTACAGTAGCATAGAAGCGATGATGCAGGCAGCCACATGTGGCGAGGTAATTAGTTAATTTTCATAGTTTTCTTGTGAACTGGAGGTTCATCTGACGATGGAGAAAAAGGAGAATCTTCTGTTGTTTGAAGATATTATATCTTCATTACAAGGTACTTACTCTAAAATTATATTTATTTGATTTTCTTTCATATGTAGGTTAAGACTATCAAGCAAGGGTATCTTTTAAAAAGATCATCAAATATGAGGGGAGATTGGAAAAGGAGGTTCTTTGTGCTTGACAGTCATGGGACATTATACTACTACAGAAGTAATGGAGCCAAACCTATGGTATGTTATTCCAATATGTACTTTTTGATCAATGAACTGTGTTATCGGTGCTTTCGGCTTTCCCTTTACATATTTGCTTTACTTTAGGTTGCAATGCATGAATTGAATTATCCTCCAATTATAGCTGAAGAAATTTACTCATTCATGCAAAGTATTAAAGATATTATAAAATGAATGGTATAATATTCCGAGGAACTACATTTTTGTTACATTATTCACATGATTGCATACCAAATTCCTTTCCATCTCAACATGAGTCATAAACACCAACACCCAAAGCAGGACAAGATACATTGTTGGGTGTTCAAGGGACTATGTTAGGCCGTCAACTGAGCTTGTTCATTTGGTCTTCACTGCTGATTAGGGCTCATGTGCCCTCTTTCGGTATGTACTTTGGAGAGCTTCTCCGTGAGCAGTAGCGCATGCTGAGCTAAGAAATATTGGAATAGGGTTCCTCTCATGTCACCTATGCAGTTCGAATCACTCCCGCAAGTATAAGGTGCCGTTTCAAGTTGAAACGGATGATGGTAGTCACAGTGGCGGATCTAGCTTTTCTGTCGAGGGGGGCACCAAATTTTTTTATAACGGAAGACCTTACCTTAGAAAAATCAAATATAGTCTACTGAAGCAGTCAATCGAGTACGATACTCATCACGATCTTGGTCTGTTCTCCTCAATATTATATTCTCGATATTTTGCTTCTGATTCCTTAGAGCTTCCATATCTCTGAAAGCTTTATTGTGAGCACTAGCATGACCTCCAACATGATCTTGCAAAGTTTCATTTTCTTCCAATTAGAAAATCTTTTCCCAACAAATAATTCGCCACCCGATTGCTCTCCAATACATGGGCTAAGAAGATAGCAACACAAACAATAAGCAGTGTCGTTTGATATGCTATACTCTAGCCAGTTCGGGTACTTCTTAAACCATTCTCGATTGAACTTCCTTGTTTTCTTTCCATATTTATTAATGAAAAATCATGTTGATGTGGTTAACATGGACCCCTTTGTATATATTTCCTTCTCACTTATCTCTGTAGAAAATAAGAAATTGTTCTTATTTACTTTATCTGAATATACAAAGGAACTACATATATATACACACTTTCATGACTCTTCCAATACCCCACTAATGGTAATAGGTGACTCTTAGACTTCTAGGGCTATTAATGGGTGACCCTTAGTCTCCCATATTTATTACACTCCCCCTCAAGCTGATGCATAGATGTTAATCATGTCCAGCTTGTTACAAAGATAATCAACCCGAGTACCCGGAAGTGCTTTGGTGAACATATCTCCTAATTGTTCTCCGGTCTTTACATACGCGGTAGTAATCAAATTCTGCTGAAGCTTTTCACGGACGAAATGACAGTCAATCTCGATATGCGTGGTTCGTTCATGAAATACGGGATTTGAGGCAATATGAATAGCAGCTTGATTATCACACCATAATTTTGCTGACATGGAGACTTTGAGACCGAGTTCTGAAAGTAGTTGATAGATCCACATTATCTCAGCAACTGATTGAGCCATGGCTCTATACTCTGATTCTGCACTAGAACGTGAGACAACATTTTGTTTCTTACTTTTCCATGAGACTAAATTTCCTCCCACAAACACACAATATCCCGACGTAGATCGCCGATCAATTTTGGATCCTGCCCAATCTGCATCTGTGAAGCATTCTATATGAGTATGGTTGTGGTTATGGTAGAGTAAACCACGTCCTGGAGCTCCTTTTAGATATGCCAAAATATGTTCCAGAGCAGTCCAATGTTCAACAGTAGGGGAGGACATAAACTGACTTACAATGCTTACTGAGTATGCAATATCAGGCCGAGTTACTGTAAGATAGTTCAGTTTCCCCACAATTCTTCTGTACCTCTCTGGATTCTCAAATAGTTCACCTTCTTTTACGAGTTGCATATTTTGAGGTAATGGGGCCGAACATGGCTTGACTCCTATCTTCCCAGTTTCTGACAACAAATCCAGCACATATTTTCTCTGAGATAAGAATATGCCCTTCTTGCTTCTTGATACTTCTACTCCCAGAAAGTACTTCAAGACTCCCAGGTCTTTGGTATTAAACTAGCTGTGGAGAAAAGACTTCAGAGAAGAGATGCCCAAGTTATCGCTGCCAGTGATCACAATGTCATCCACATATACGACTAGAAGAATGACACCTGCGGGAGATTTCCTGTAAAACACAGAATGATCGGACTTGCTCTTGCTCATTCCAAACTGTTCAACTGCTTGGCTAAACTTTCCAAACCAAGCTCGAGGACTCTGTTTGAGACCATATAATGATTTCCGAAGGTGACATACCAATCCACACTCCCCCTGAGCAACAAAACCAGGAGGTTGCTCCATATAAACTTCCTCATGCAAGTCCCCGTGCAAGAAAGCATTTTTGATATCCAATTGGTATAAAGGCCAATCATAAGTGGCTGCCAAAGAGATAAACAATCGCACAGAGGTTAGGTTAGCCACAGGGGAGAAAGTATCAGAGTAATCCACTCCATAAGTTTGAGCAAAGCCTTTGGCCACGAGTCGAGCCTTAAGGCGGGCTACACAGCCATCAGAGTTAAATTTAACAGCAAACACCCACTTACAACCAATAGCCTTCTTCCCGGGAGGCAACGGGATCAACTGCCAAGTACCATTCGCATCCAGTGCACTCATTTCTTCTATCATCGCTGAACGCCAGCCAGGATGGGATAATGCCTCATTAACAGTTTTAGGAATTGAGACTGAATCAATAGAGGCTATGAAGGAACATGATGAAGGAGACATTTGATCATATGACACAAAGGAAGAAATAGGATACGTACATTGTCGTTTACCTTTGCGGAGGGCGATGGGGAGGTCGTCAGGATCTGGTGGCGAAGAGGAACTTGGCTCCGGACATGCGGCGGGAGGTGCTGGACGACGGGAATAAATGTAACGGATAGGCAGTAGTGGTGGTGGTGGCGGCGGGTCCGGAATAACAGATGGTGTGGGCGTGGTGGTGGGCTGTAAAACAGGAGGTGCTGGTACAATCGGTTCTCGATGAGAGATGTAGTAGATTAACAAGTCATCGGTCTCCCCCTGTCTTGGAGTGTGAGGAATTGCTGAATAAAAGAAAGGACAATGTTCCATAAAAGTGACATCAATAGAGACAAGGTATCGATGAAGATCAGGACAATAACAACGATAACCCTTCTGAACCCGAGAATACCCCAAGAAAACACATTTAACAGACTTAGGATTCAATTTCGTACGAGTAGGACGAACATCACGAACAAAACACGTACTCCCAAAGATACGAGGAATAATAGGAAAAAGAGGTTTGGTGGGAAATAAGACTTGATATGGGATGTCACCTTGAAGGACAGATGAAGGCATACAGCGTCAGCCCAAAAACATTTTGGTACATGAGTCTGAAATAAAAGTGCTCTTGCAGTTTCAAGAAGATGTCTATTCTTTCTTTCAGCAACTCCATTTTGAGACGGGGTATTTACACAAGATGACTCATGAAGGATACTATTCTGGGCCATGTAAGTAGTGAATGGCTCAGAAAAGTATTCTTTGGCATTATCACTTCTCAAAATACGAACATTAGAACCAAACTGAGTTTGTATTTCAGCACAAAAGGCAGTAAAATGGGAAAACAACTCAGAACGATTTTTCAGGAAATAAAGGCATGTAGTTCGAGAAAAATCATCTACAAAAGAAACAAAATACCGAACCCCAGTTTTAGACACTACAGGGGACGGACCCCAAACATCAGAATGGACTGATTCAAACGGAGAGCTGACTCTTTTCTTGACTCGAGGAGTAGAGGGGAGACGATGATGTTTAGCAAACCGACATGCTTCACAATCGAAAGATTGTACCTTCTCAAACCGGGGATAAAGCTTCTTCAAGGTTGGAAGAGACGGATGGCCAGAGCGACAATGGGCTTCAAGTAAGGTTAAGGAGGCTGAACAAGCGACTGGTGGTGCGGGTTTCTCGGTATTCATGATGTAAAGCCCCCCCGACTCATGTCCTTCACCAATAATCCGCTTCGTCAAAAGATCCTGAAACAGACAATGATCAAGATAAAATGAGACACAACAATTTAGAGCACGGGTAACTTTACTGATGGACATTAAATTAAACGAGAATCCAAGTAAGCTTAAGACCGAAGGTAGAGAAATGGATGGTGTGAGGTGGACCGTCCCAGACCCGAGAATAGGGCACTGAGAACCATCAGCTAAGCTTACAGAAGAACATGAAGTACGAGGCTCAAAAGTGTCAAGTAATTTAGGGTTACCTGTCATGTGATATGTGGCACCAGAATCAAGGACCCATTGAGAGGGGGATTGGGACGAAACGAGGCACTTAGGTAGATTACCTGACTCAGCGGCAGAGGTGACAGAGTGAGATGAGTGCGTGGATGTATCCTGGTACTGGCGAAGGCGGTCATACTCAGCTACAGATATAGTGATGGTCTGATTAGAGGAAGTAGCAGCAACATTGGCAGATGATCGTGAGATTAGCTTTGGGCACGATCCCTTGGTATGTTCTGGTTCCTTACAATAGAAGCAGATAACTCCCCCTGTCTCTTGATTTCGACTACTCCAACGACCAGGAGCACTTGCTCGTCCACTTCCCCTGTGAGCGCCTCTCCCATAAGGGCGAGAATTGAGAGGACCGCGTGAATGACCAATAAGAGCATTGTGAACCTCAGGGGTAGATGTCACTTCTCCTTTCTGGGTATCTGTGCGAAGAACTCTGCTAAACACCTCGACCAATGAGGTTAGCTCTGTGCTAGAAAAGATTTGAGATTTGGCCGACTCAAACTGAGAGCCAAGTCCTGCAAGAAAGCTCATTATAGCCATTTGTTCTCACTGTGTCTGTTGAACCTTAACATCTGTGCTGAATGGCATTACTGCATTAAGTTCCTCATAAGTCTTCTTGAAGTTCATGAAATAGGTTTGTAGGGATTGTCCTCCTTGCTCAGTACGATAAAAGCCCTGACAAACATCATAAATACGAGCAACATTCCCTTTCCCTGAATAAACAAAGTCCAAATAATCCATTAACTCTTTCACATACTCACAGTGATTAATCAAGCTAACCACTTCAGGGTCAATAGAGTTCCTGATTTGAAGGAACAAGCGTGCATCATTACACACCCAATCTTTCTTAGCTTCCTCATCAGTAGGGGGTCATCAGACAAGTGATCATCTTTTGAAATACTTCGTAAGTTAATACGAACACTCTTTGACCAACCCGGATAATTAGGTCCAGTCAATTTGTGATCGGTAATTCTTGACATTACGGGGATACTTTCCATCAAAATAGTACTTTTGGTCTCTTCGGCCATTCAAATAAATAGAGAGTAGAATCGAATAATAACGGATGGAAAATACCCGGATTAGGCAGCCAGAAACGAGGAAATACCAGCACTGTTTTTCACTGGGGCGCGGGGCGACGGCAGGCGGCGGCGCGTGGCGTCACGCGCGGTGGCAGGCGACGGCGTGTGGCTTCACGCGCGGCGGTGGACGGCGGCGCGTGGGGCCCATGCGCGGCTGTGGGTGGCGGCGAAAAAAATCCAGAAACTCGCCGGAGGCTGGTTTTGCCCTTCTGAAGCCTCACTCGCCGGAGGTGAGATAAAATTATGACTGGCAGCTTGTCAAACGATCCAAAACAGATTCAAAAACCCCTTAGCTTCTCGAGGCAAGTGAGATTCCGGTGGTGGTCGGATGAGTCTCTAATTTCAGATATAGGCAACCCAGAAGATCCTCTATCTTATGGGATAGGAGGTGAGAAAATAATATAAACGAAAAAACACACCTACACACCTGGGCAGTAAACGTGCACACCGGGGCACCAATGGAGGCTCACCTCAACTCACTAATCCCTCAGAGCTATAACCATAGCTCTAATACCATGTAGAAAATAAGAAATTGTTCTTATTTACTTTATCTGAATATACAAATGAACTACATATATATACACACTTTCATGACTCTTCCAATACCCCACTAATGGTAATAGGTGACTCTTAGACTTCTAGGGCTATTAATGGGTGACCCTTAGCCTCCCATATTTATTACAATCTCGAATATTAAGAGGATAATCTAGAATAGATGACCTTTTTCCCGGATCCGTTTCAAGACTTTTATAACTGATTTTTAAACTTGTTCGCACCGCTTTATCACTCTTCTCGAAAAGATCAGTATCTAATTTTACAGATTTCTCATTCTACTAGTTAGAATTCATGGACTCAATTTTTTTTTGAAATATCTCTCGACCACCATAGTAGCTTTAAAGAGAACTAAACTCGACTTAAATTTACGTAGTCTCAAACTCTAAACAATATCTTAAATAAAAGCAAAACTTTCTAAGCTAATTAGAATTTGGAAATTAAAGCAAATAGAAGTACAAAACTTGTTAATTAAATATAATAAAAAAATATAAAAACAACTTGATCCAATCATAATGCACGAAAAATCTTAATATGTAACTAACTCTTAAAGAAGTTGGACAAGTGTATATATTGGAAAAAATAGAAAAAGGAAATATGTTGCTGCTAAATAAGTGTTACGTTTGATAAGGTTAAAATAAATAAAAGGAAAGACATATCATGATTGGTTGAAGATTGAATGGTCCGAGACTTAAGGAGTTAATTAGGAAAATAAATAAATAAAAAGAAAGCTAGAGATATAGGTTTAGATTAGGAAGTTCAGAGGGGGCACATGTGTATAAATAACTGATTGTTTTTACATAACTCTTAACTACACAATTAATTACAGAGAATTGAGGGGGGGCACGTGCCCCCCCTGGGCCCTACATGAATCCGCCCTTGGGTAGTCAGTTGTCCTTCTCCGAAGATTAAGGACGTGTTTTAATTTGTCCAAAGTTGTCTACTAACTCGCTCTCTGTTGGACAATTTATTGATGAGAATTGCAATTTTACCGTCTCTTCTGATGGTTGTGTTGTATAAAATCAGGAGTTGGGGGACTGATAGCAATGGGGCCTAGGGTCAGGCGTCTTTTTCCCTTACAGTTTTCTAAGTCTCAGCCTGCTTTTTTCTGCTTTTGCTTGTCAAAGAGCTCTAGGAAGGGCGTGGAGTGTCTTGGTAACCTTAACTCTAAAATATGATTTTTTTTGTTTCGCCTTGGTAGTTTGGGTCATAAAATTTCATAGATTGAGTGTGATGCTTGTAAGATAGGAAAAATACGACTCTTGTGTTTCCTTTACATGGAATTCGTGCCTTCATTGTTTTGAAATTATTCATAATGATGTGTAGGGGATTACACCCTTGTGTGAAAAATCAGTTCTCTATGTGCATTAAAGTTTTTCTTATGGATTTGGGTGGGGAATATATTTGTAATCCTTTTCTTGATTTCTTGACCTCCAAGGGCATTATTGCTCAACATTCATATTCTGAAACTCCTCAGCAAAATGGGATGGTGGGACGCAAGAACCGACATCTTTTGGATATCGTTCGAACTTTCATCATTCAATACTCTATTCTCCCTCTTTTATGGGTTGAAGCCATCTATTGCTTTTTATTTGATTAATCCTCTTCCTTCCCAAGTCTTGCATCTTGACTCTTCGGATTTTGTCTTCATCCTTGTCCTTTTGTGTGTGCACACTTTATTTTCCTTCCCCGTTTTAAACATAACAAGTTGTCAGCTTAATCTACTCGGTGTGTGTTTCTCAAGTATAATGCTAGACAGAGGGATATGTTTGTTTTGATCCTAGTTCCATGAAAATTTGAGTGTTTAGAAATGTAGCCTTCTTTGAGAATCAATATTTTTATCCAACATTTTAAGATACTCCGAACTCCAATGGTACTTTGCCTATGTTTGAGAATGTGATCCTACCACGTCATCTGTTTCTAGTAGTCCTTCTCCCTTACCCGTCAGATACAAACCTAGTATGGTCTATACAAGGTGTCTTCCTGTGGTTGCTTTGCTTCCTCTAGCACATCCTGATTTAGAAGAAGAGTCACATGCCCTGCTTGTTTTAGTGTATGCGTCTATTAAGTCACTTCAGTCCACATCTATATCAGAGGTCTCAACTGAGGATTCTGGTGCAGTGGTCCCCTATGTCATTCTACACGACATTTTGTGCCTCTGTATTAGTATGGGTTCTCACCTTCTACTTCTGTGCTTACTGTCGCTTTATCTTCTGTTGAGATTCCACCATGTTATTCCAAGGTTGCACAACTCGATAGTTGGCAACGGGTGATGCAAGAGGAATTGTTTGCCTTGAAATTGAATCACATTTGGGACATTGCGCCTTGGCCCCTTGGCCCCTTGGTGATACCCCATTGGGTTGCAAACCTTTACTCTGTTAAGGTACGAACAAATGAGAGTATTGAGCGTACAAGGCTCTTTTGATGGCTTTGGGAAACATAGAAGAGCATGGTGTCAACTGTGAGGATACATTTGCTCATGTGGCAAAAATGACGACGATTTGTACTGGTCTAGCCACCGAAGCCTTGTAGGGTGAACCTTGAATCAGATGGATGTCAAGAATACTTTCCTTTATGGTGATCTTAAGGAACAAATCTATATGCGGGTACCTTAGGGCTTGCTTCCTTCACCAACTTCCCAGGTCGCTCACTCCATGGGCTGAAGCAAGCCCCACGAGCGGGTATGAGAAGTTTCATGCTATTCTACACGACTTTGCTTTTCAGCCAAGTAGACATGAGATTTCTTTATTTGTGCGTCGCTCATCGGATGGGATTGTCATACTTATATGGACGATATTATAATTACCGGTACAACCATGTCTATGATTTCTAAGTTGAAGTATTATCTCCATAACTCCTTACAGATGAAACACTTGGGTTCTCTTATGTATGTTTTTTTGGTCTTGAGGTTCACACTGGCTCGACAAGAATTTACCTAGTCAATGACCTGCTTGACTTATCTGGTATTCATGGCAGTTGTCCGGTAGACACTCCAATGGAGCTCAATGTCACATTACACAAAGAAGAGGTGATCTCCTATCAGATCCGACAGTATATCATCGGCTGGTTGGGAGTTTGGTTCTACTCACCCTGATATTTCCTTTGTGGTTCAGCATGTTAGTCAGTTTTTTCAATGTCTGCGACATTTGCATATGGCCGTTGGTCGTCGCATTCTGCATTATCTTTTGGGCACAGTGGCCAAATGAATTTGTTTTCCTTCAGCCACTTCCCTTCATCTTTCAGCATATAGAGATGTCGGTTGGACAGTTTGTGAGGATGTTAGACGTTCTATGGCAGGTTAGTGTGTGTTCTTGGGCCCTACCTGTATTTCTTGGAAGTGCAAAAAGCAAGACCGAGTCTCTAAATCTTCTATTGAGGCAGAGTATCGAGCTATGTCTCAAACATATTCTAATGTTATCTTGAGATTTTTGTCTCCTAAGGCTACTCCACTTCATGTAGGCAATACAGGTGCTATACGTATTACAGCTAACCATGTCTACCATGAATGCACCAAGTATATTGAGGTAGACTGTCACTTCATCCATAAAACATATGATTTCCGAGTGCTCTCACTCCCTTATGTACCTTCGAATCTCCAATTGGCTGACATTTTTATCAAAGCGCTTCTTCGCCAACGTCATAAGTTTCAGACAGACATATTGTTGTTGGTCGATCAACCCACATCAACTTTAGGGAGGGGGGTCAATCCTATGGGTTTTAGGGTCTAGGTCTGTTTCCTAATCAATGCACCTTGTGTAGTATATATATGTGGTCTTATACAAGTCTTGGGTCATCAAATACAAAAGTCAATTCCTAAGATAGCCACATACCTCTGGGCCAAATCATTTAATAACTTAAGCTTTGGGCTCAAAACAAAATTGAATAATTCATTTAATTTACTAAAAGTAGCTGCATTAGTATTACTTATAGTTTTTTTTTTGTTCTCTTTCCTTTTTCCTTCCATAAAGCTATTTGGATGAATAGGATTATACGTCTTGATGCCTTTTCTCTATGATGTTCTGTGTTAAAGAGTTACCCCTTACTTTTAGTGTTTCTTATTAATCTAAACAAGAATGTATAAATAAGGGATAATTGTCCATAACTACCCTAAAGTTTCGTCCACGTTGTGTGGCTACCCTGAAGTTTTGTCCACAACTTTTTTAGTTTTGACGTAATAGGGATGTTCAGAATGATGGTTTGGGGCCTCTGGGCAGTGCTTCCCGGATTGAATAGAAGCGTGGACAAAACTTCAATGCACCTACAAAAGCGTGGGCAAAACTTCAATGCACCCACAAAAGCGTGGAAAAAACTTCAGGGTAGCCACACAGCGTGGACAAAACTTTGTTATAAACTCATTTGTGGACGAAACTTTAGGGTAGTTTTGGACAATTATCCCTATAGATAATAGAAAACAATGAAAATATATTGTTCAAAGAAGGAAAACAAAAGAGAGAAACAACGGTCAAATGTCACCTGCCATTTATTTTGGCCAAACGGATAGTGTTCTATTGGTTATATATATTTTTGTTTGTGTTTTGATTCTTGACTATATATGTAATAAAATATTCTTAGCAGCATGCTGTAATTATGACATTATTTCTTAATTTTTCTTTGCTTTTCATATAGGGCTTCATATCACATCAGTCAAGTAGTTCCTTTGATCAGAGTGGCAGCGTGTTCAGTAGGTTTCGTACCAGGCATAACAGAAGCCCATCTCTTAATGAAGAAACTATAGGCTGCCACACCGTGGATCTTCAAACTTCAACAATTAAGATTGACGCGGCGGATACTGATCTCCGACTTTGCTTCAGAATAATTTCTCCAGTAAAAACATACACTCTGCAGGTGAGCTTGCTGTGAGGATTTGATTGTGGTGCTGGAATGTGCAGCTAATTTACTTCATGATGAATTGCCTTAAGGAGCCTTGACCCTACTTGAGGCTCATTATATTTTGGATCTGTTGGTAGATGACCCGAATTATCTGCCTGAACAGGACCACAGGGTATTTGGTTTTACTAGTCTTTATGCGCCTTGATTTGGACAGTATAAAGAAAACATAGTTATCCAAAAGCTTGATATTTTGGGTATTTTGCTCTAAACATCACCCTGATCTGGCTGGGATAATTCAGCAAGTGGGTTGATAACTAATTTGCTATTCCAATGATAGGAAATGCCATATAAGTATGCAACTTTTTGTTATAATCCGAGTGATTTCAGGATGATGATTCCGTAAAATTCCTTCACTATATTTGGTCAGGCTGAAAATGGAGCAGATCGGATGGACTGGATAAATAAAATCACTGCAGTAATCACATCTCTTCTGAATACAAATTTCCTGCAACAGGTAAATCCCAACAGATGTATACAACTTCCAGTATAAAAGTACAACAACAATTGGAGCTTTTGTTAATAGGAGCCGATAAATATCTTCTGCAGACACAACCAAAAACAAAAGGTTTGGGGAATAGTAGCGGCTTCAATGATTATGAACTGCTAGATAGCTACGAGAATCCTGTGAATGCCGTAAATGTTGACCAAGGAGTTTCTGTTTCTAAAACACTTAGAGAAGTTCCTGGAAATGAACTTTGTGCAGAGTGCAGCTGTCCGGAACCTGATTGGGCATCTTTAAATCTTGGCATTTTATTGTGCATCGAATGCTCTGGTGTCCATCGCAACCTTGGCGTTCATATATCAAAGGTTTGCTATATACTCTACCAAAACTTAAGGCCTTCCTTGGTTGTTACTGATGAAATTGTTTACAGTTACTTGAAAACTCGAAATTTTGTACAGCATTGTTTATCTTTTTTTTAGCATAGTAATAGATTTTATTGATAGACTTTTGAGAACTCAAAACTGATCGTACACGAAATGGAAATATTGAAAGTGGAGATATAAGAAAGGGTTAAACATAGTCTCGGGTTTTACAAGCAAGATCCGAGACGCTGACCCTGAAACAAAAGTATTGCTTGTTATGCAGTTTTGTGATGTAGTAGGCACAGGCAAAAGTCTTTTCCTGACTTGACCTAAAAATGTCCGCAGTGTTTGAGAAACACACTAGTCTCTTGGCGGAGACTTTTTCGAGACAACTAGGGGAATACGGGCATGTAGGGAGAACACCAGGAAAAGGGGGAGCCTTGGGGTCAAGATGACTCTGACCTCGGCAGGGCGGGGTGTGCGTCCCCAGGCACACCTCGTTGCTCGGTCGCATAGTCATTGGCCTTAGCAAGGCTGCTTCGCAGACCTCGCCTGGGTGTCAGTACCCTGATCCAGTGGATAGGGCTGGGGCGGCACAATCCCTATGTCGGACCCTGGATTGGGCCTCGAGTGATAGGATGCGCCACAATCCTTATGTCGGACCCTGGATCGGGTCTCTGATGAGCTCAGATGATCGGAAGCCGGCGACGATGTCAGCGAAGGAGGCGGCGGTGCTAGTGGCATCCCCTTGGGACCTCTGCAGGTCCACAGGCTCGCGGCAAAGGGAGCGGAGGCGGTGGTGTTGGTGGTGGCCAGTTGATCGCCAGAGGAGAAAACGGAGGAAGTGGTGCTTGATCGCGCGTAGTGGTGGGAGAATGGAACGCCTTTGATCTCTTCCCCCAGCCGTTCCCAGAGGGTATCCGAAATAGAGACATTGCTCGTGAAGGAGGTGGAGGTGGAGGTGGTGGATGTGTAGCAGTAGATGGCCGGGACGGTGCCCGTGAACAGCGATTTCACCATGAAGAGCCAGGGCCGGCTGGAGAGAGGGCCATGGTGCTACTCTTAAGAGAATTGTAGGGTATTGTTCTTAGTGACTGATGCAAGATGATACATCATTAGGACTCTTAATTAAAATTAGAATTAAAGTTAATGACTGATAAAAAGAGAAAATTACTTGTCCAAATGGTCAAGTGCTTGGCCTTTTGACCCAGAGGTTAGGAGTTCGAGTCATGACAGTGGTGCAAATCTTAGTCCTAGAAAAGCATGTGCTGAAAAATACGACGTTCACTAATTTCAGAACTACAACTAAAGGGATGCTTTGTCTGGCCAACAACAGGTTAGATCTCTATCCTTAGATGTCAGAGTTTGGGAACCAACAATCATGGATTTATTTCGCAGCTTGGGTAATACATATTGTAACTCTGTATGGGAGGGATTGCTTCTACTTGAGAAAGACAGCATAGAAAGGTATGATCTCATACCATGACACCAAGTACTATAAGAGAAATGTCAATGTGTGTTGATTATCCCGTTTAAACTTTCTGGGTAGGCGAGACATTTTTAGTGCATTATTATTATGTTCAAGCTATTGTTTCAAAGAGGACATTGTAATTAAATGAATCAAAATGAAATGTCATTGAGATGTTATTTTGATTTAATACTAATGTTATCTGTGAATTCATTGTTCATAGGACGTGCATATTATATATTTTCAACTAATGCTGCCGTATCATGAAAGTAACTGAGTTTGGAAAAACTTTACCCTCTAATTTTAGTTGTTATAGTATGACTACAAAATGCATGTTCCTTCCTTATTCATCAAAATGTTAAATTTCTTAAAGTGTTGAAGTGACATTAAAATGTGGTTTTAGTGACCACTTGATATAGTAGTTGGACTTTCCACCTAAGTGCTTGAACTTTTGAGTTTGATCCGGCTTTAACATGATATTAGAGCTTGGATTCCCTTCATGCTTCCTCACCATTGGTCCACGTGTGATACCCTTCGTGTAGTATATTTGTGTTATATGGTTTGGTGGAAGTAATGTGTGGAAATTTTCTACTTCCTAATTTTTCTTGTTGTATCTCTATGCAGTATGGATGAAGTAAATCCTATATTTGCTTCAGTCACAAAACCGTGCCCGCAAGATACCTTTTATTGCAAGGAGAAATATATTCACGCTAAAGTACGCATCTAAACTCCTAATTTTATTTATTTATTTATCCTTGTTCACACCATTATTAGCATATAAATGCATATATTGCTTTGTATGACTAACCAATTGATCTTATGACTTTCCCTAACTTGAGTGCTTTAAACTAGTATGTAGAGAAATCACTAGTTGTCAGAGAAACAACTAGATCAGGAAATCCTCCAAGCATCAACATCTGGGAAGCAGTCAAGTCTAACAATCTGCGACAAGTATATCGTCTTATTGTGACATCAGAAGTAAATATTGTCAATACCATTTTTGATGACGTGTTTGGTGTGGACTTGTATCACCATGTGGATGCACAAGACTCAAAGTTAGAAAGGAAAGCAACTAGTCCTGCAACCTGTCGGAGAATCAAGGATACGAATGCATCAGAGAGCTGTTTACAGGGTTGTTCACTATTGCATCTTGCATGTCACTATGGCCACAAAGTGATGGTCGAGCTCTTGTTGCAATTTGGAGCGGATGCAAATATGCTTGATTACCATGGAAGAACTCCTTTGCACCATTGCATCTTCAGAGAGCACAATGAGCTGGCGAAGTTTCTAATCAAAAGGTAATGTAACACATCTCTTCTCTGAAATTTACCTAAGCAGCCGATTTGAAGTTTGAACTGTGTATGCATGTGTTCTCTGCAGAGGTGCACGTGCATCAACTAAAGATGCAGGGGGTCTGACTGCACTGGAAAGGGCAATGGAGATGGGAGCTATAACAGATGAGAAGCTATTTATTTTACTTACTGATAGCTGAAGCTATTTATTTTACTCTGTAAGCAGTTGTCATATTTATTATTGAGTGTGGCTAAGATCATTGTTCAGTAATTAGAAATGGAAAGTTTGCATCAGTTTGATACTACTATATGTGCTGTCTATTAATTATTTTGGTTCTAAATTTGGTGAGTTATTTTTCCTTGAAATTCATGAACCGGGTTTTCGGTACATATTATGTATCTGTATGTGTATGAAACTAAGAGGAAAATAGTGATTTCAAAAAGAAAGTTATCGTTATTAAGTACCTTGGTTTTTTCTTGTTGTTGATATAAAGTACCTTGGGTTGATTTGTGTTGGATGTTTGTATCCAATACAAATAGTAATCAACTTTGTTGATCCTTTAATACTTAATAATGTTGTTGATTATGTCATGTCAGCCTAAGACTCTTTTCAAATTTAATAAAACTCTATTCTCACCGTTTATTTTTGTCCTTGTCGATCACTCTTGAATCGTCTTTTTTCTCCGATCAATCAGCCATCATAAATGTTAGATCACCACGCTTATCAACACTTTTCTCAAAGATTTGCTAACATTCACCTTTGAGAAGATAGTGTACAAAATCGACATGCGTCAACTCAGCAAGCAACTAAAGTAACGCTATCGGTTAGTTTTATAAGAGGAAGTAATAATAAATAGGGACAAAAATCGTCATCTTTTTTCTCTTTTTTCAGATGTTTATGAGTTTTTCTAGAAAAAATGTTCTAACGAGACAACTTAAAACACAATCAATGCCACCTTGCAATCTGTTATATACTATGTTTATTTATGAGAATTTTATAATTTCATTGGAGTTTTTTTGTGAGGTCGAATGTAATTATTTGTAAATAGTAGTGACAAAATAAGATTGTTATAAAAGAGCCAGTAAAAAATCTTAATCTCTCTCTTCTAATCATTGCCCTCTTTTCTCATGGCTCTTTTGACGCCATGTGAGCTCCTCACCTATTTTCTTCTCCTTTTGCTTCCTTTCCCCGGTTGCTTTTTTGTGGTTTTGGTGAATCCTTTCTTCCATTGTTGCCGCTCACTATACCGATATTGGCTTGTTTTGGCCCCCGCTCACTGCATCACTTTGATCTCTTTCCATTGTGTTTCTTTTCCTAAGTTTCTGTTTTAGGTCTGAAGTGGTATAATGTTGTGAGGGTTTGTTGTTGGCTAATGGATGTTGTCTCCCTCTGATGATGGTTTGTGATTTATTGGTGTTGTATCCTCTCCTTTTTTTGGTTATCGAGCTTTGGTGTTGGTTGCGGGCGGACTTGATGCAGAGTGTACCTTACAACCAGGAGCACCTTACACAGGTCTCAAACCAAAATACAAAGAAATGAATGAAATACAACCAACAAGGGTGAACAACGAAGAAATCAGACCAACACAGAGCAAGAAAAACTAAAAACAGAGAAAAAGGTAAAACCAAAAAACCACAATCAGAGCTTCAGGCACCAGATGAAACCAAACCAGACAGAACCTTAGCAGTCCAAGGACGCTTGAAAAACAACAGATCCAGCCACAAAACGTTCTCCCCAACCCTTGAAACCCCTGGACTCTCAAGACAAGGCACTAAGGCCGGAGGTCAGATCTAGTTCTCTTCGTTTTCTCCCTCCCTTGGCTCCTCGGATTGTCCTTGTCCGGTCCCGTTAGCGGTGGTGCTACGTGTGACTCGGGACCCGTACGCTGGTGTTGGCCGCGTAGGGTTTGTCCGGCCTTAGTGCCTTGTCTTGAGAGTCCAGGGGTTTCAAGGGTTGGGGAGAACGTTTTGTGGCTGGATCTGTTGTTCTTCAAGCGTCCTTGGGCTGCTAGGGTTCTATCTGGTTTGGTTTCATCTGGTGCCTGAAGCTCTGATTGTGGTTTTTTGGTTTTACCTTTTTCTCTGTTTTTAGTTTTTCTTGCTCTGTGTTGGTCTGATTTCTTCGTTGTTCACCCTTGTTGGGTTGTATTTCATTCATTTCTTTGTATTCTGGTTTGAGGCCTATGTAAGGTGCTCCTGGTTGTAAGATATCTGTACTCAGATCATTTTGTCCCCTCTTGAGGGAGATTTATCTACTGCTTTGCTGATCAAAAAAAAAGAGTGTGGAGCGAAAGGAGGAATTCAATCATGCCATTTTAGCTCTGACAGACGAGAGCTTGAAATCATTATTGGTGGTGTAATTCAATCATGCCATTTTAGCTCAATTGACAAAACCTATTACAAGATATTGTGAACACAAAAATGGCAAAGTAGACTACAATCATGTAAATTCCAAGCACCAGCATCACTCCATATATCATACTATATTTGCATTGTAAATATACACAATCTTTGGAATTGGAACCGAAATCCAGTCTGCACTTTTATTATCGGGTGCTTGCCTAATATCTGCTTACCTGCATTTAAAATGGGATCTCTACAAATTTTCCAGATGAGTGTGTGTGTATACAAAAACTGAAAGTCTCCTACCAGCTCCTTCTTCATTTACAGCAGAAATCTCCTTGTACCAAAACTCAGCATCATGAATTATGTATCAGCACCTCGGCTCCTGCTTCAAATGGAGCCCACTAGGCGACCCAAACATCATAGACTGGAGACACAGAATGGACATTAGCTACCCTCAATACATTATATTTTTCTTCTTCTTAACTCATGAATGCTTTTGCAAAAGAAAGAAACAAGAATATAGGGATAATTGTCAAAACATGCACTTATGTTTCGTCCACAAACGAAATAGTGCACAATGTTTCGTCCACGTCGTCTGGCTACCCTTATGAATTGTCCACGCACTTCTGTCAGTAAAATTAACAGAATATTCGAATTTGTAGCCTCACGTGCTATCATGTGCTTGTGTCTGAAATTTTTTTTGGACGAAATTGCCCTAACAATCCTCAGCCACTCATTTTTTTGGACGAAATTCTTATTTTTGAATTTCAAACCAAAAGAGCAAAATTGTCAATTCAGGTTCTGCTGTTACACTTTTCTAACAGAAGTGTGTGGACGATTCATAAGGGTAGCCAGACGACGTGGACAAAACATTGTGCACTATTTCGTTTGTGGACGAAACATAAGTGCATGTTTTGACAATTATCCCAAGAATATAACGCCCACATCAAGAAATAAATGTGGATCATCTGAAGAAAAGTACAGCTAAATATAGACTTGTTATGTTTACATGAGAGCTTACCTGAACAGAATTAGGCAATATATTATTTGCCAGATCCTCATTGATAGATACGAGCAGCGGCGGCATTTTACTCATTATGCCAGGCATATCTCTCATGCTGCACAGATTGAGTCAAAATCTTATTAAACCATACTATCAACATGTACAGATAAAAACCAGAATAAGCATTGACATAAATGGAAACCAAATAAAAAAACATGGGATAATTGTCCAAAACTACCCTAAAGTTTCGTCCACAAACGAGATGCACAAAGTTTTGTCCACAATTATCCCAAAAAACATTTAAAAGGTATACATACTCATTTAGGACTGCAATAATGTTACTCCTCGCCTGACAGAAGAGGTCAATGTTGTCCTGTAACTGTTCATAGAAGTATCAGAACAATGTTCTATCTAGTGTGATAGCTTCTAGTGAAGTATATAAGGATCTGTATATATAATTTTTCAGATCTACAAAGAAAATTTATGTCAGAGCACATATACATAGAATGTTAGAAGACAAGATAGCTTGTAAGAATATTTATTTCCTCTCGATGAATGTATGACCACAAAAACTAGGGAAACGAGGTATGCACCTTGTAATTAGAAAGATTAGTGGAGATTTGACTAAAAGCTTGATTATTTTGTTCCAAGAGATGCTTAGCAGTGCCACTCATTCCTGAAACTAGCCAAGGAAACAAATATATCAACTTTAACTGAAATGTTAAAAAGGAGTAAGAGACACAAGTTAGAAAATATTGGCATCTTCTTACTTTTACACTGGCATTCAACATTGTTAGTAGTCCTTAAATAATATAAATACATAAAAGGAAACACACATGTTTATAAGAGAAACTAATATCCATTGCTTCATATTGCATAATATACAACTAAGATCATTATGGACACAGCAAAATTAAAGTAAGAATCCTTTTTTATCATTGGGGTGACTATAATGGCAACTCAATCAACTCCACCAATTTAAAAACAAATAAATAAATATGGAAGAGAAATTATATACGTACACTGACCTTCATATAGCATATGTTCACTCTGGTCCATATGGTACCGCGCGAGAGAATACGGAGTCATGGATAGAGGTGGAAGTGAAGGTATATTTGCCATTGATGATGATTCTACCAGCTTATCCTGAAGAGGCATGATATTTAGAGTACTGGCAGCACTTAAACCAATATGGAATAGATTTACTGTTATTAGTTTTCTAGGTAGTTATTTATAGTTACTTAGTGTGATCATGGGTAGTTATTTATTAATTATGGGTAGTTATTTAAGGTATTGTGATCATGGAAAGTTGCATGATCTTTGTGTTAGTTTGGAAGTCCAACCTATTTATAAGTTGGCCATTTAATGAAGAGGACATCAAGAATTATAAACAAAAACAAAAACCAAAGGCGAAAGATTTCCATCCAGATCTTGTGTTCTCTCTAACGAATGCTACATGAGATATTGCGTTCTCTCCAATGAATGCTACAAAACATATCCCTTAACTCGATCCAAATCGGGGACTATAACATCCTTATGAAAGTACTTCTTAACTAAATTAAAATAGGAATCTTGCCTATGGTTCAACAAGTCAAGTATAATGAGTTGTAACATTAAGTTTATATCATTTCAGTTTCCTTATCATTCTTAAGCAATAAATTCATTGATGAATGTGAAATGTGAAGGAATGAGAGAGCATCATAACTTATGTTACTGTATGTTGTAGCAAGTGTAAAGTTACTCATGCAATGGAAATTAAAGGGGGTTGACAAAGTAAGTTGTGCATCAAGGCAGATTAGGATCAAAACACAACTGTTATTGATGTAATCATTTATAAAGTCAACCTCATCTTGTTGTTGGGTAGTAACATTCAGTTTCAATGAGTGTATGCATGTTTGAGTTGTTTCTATTCAGATCTCAAGCTAAAATAAACTAGCTTAGTCATTTTTTTCTGCTAAGTCATGACATATATTGGAAAAATATAAAAATAAAATATGTATACCTTCCTGGTATTCACCTTCTTTCCAGCAGCATGTTCATCAGCTTTTCTTCTCTTTCTCTGTGAAAGATTCACAAAAAACAAACAAACACTCAGCTCACATAAAGAAATCAGTATTAACAGTACATATTGATTCACTACCAAAAGGGCTGGGCTAAAAATAATTGCTTCATAAGAGGTTGACAAAGTGACAAATAGTGTGTATAACAAGATTTCAGAAGGTCTACAGACATCAATGAAATGATAAGCAATAAAAGACTTATGTATAACAAGATTTCAGAAGGTCTACAGACATCAATGAAATGATAAGCAATAAAAGACTTACCGCCATCCACCTACACCTCAGTGCAACATCGCGTACAGTTTTGTCATGCAACAAAGCTGCAATCTTCACATACCTCATAATACTTGGCTCCTCAGCATATCTAAAAATTTAAAGAGACGCGTATTAACCACAAAAGGAGAAGGTAAATAAATAACCTTTTCTTTACCATAATCATCATACAAGCGGAAAATTTCCAGGCACGCCATTACAACGAAAGTAAGAATAAATAATTAAGAGAATGAACATTGTTTCGTATCTCTTCATGGAGGATAAGAGAAAGCAGGCAAGTTAGAAACTTGGCTGTAAGACTTGACTAGTTTTTGTTTGAACCTAATCACAGCTCTAAGCATCAGAGAGTACTAGAGTAGAGTATGTTGATGTAGTTGAAACCATAAAATGACAGTACATCTGAAGCATTAAGAGATAAACGCACAGCCATCACAGATACAAGGGTAACTACTTTAGTTCGTTCTCACAGCCAATTCTAATTGTTTATAATTACTGACGTAAACTATAGAGATCCTAAACCAATTTGAAACTATCACACGCATCATGCCAAAATACTACAGTTGGACACATAGTGACATAAGGGTTAAGTAAATGACTGTAAGGATGTGAGCCGTAAGAAGGCGGAACAAAATACTTACATGCCAAGACCTTCCTCCAACTTGTACTGCTCCTCTGGTGACCAGTCAACAGCCAATCCAGTGTCATGAGTGAGACCAGGAACAGAATCCAGAAGAAGAGAACCTGAAGAATTCCCAGCTTGAACCATCCCATGGTTGTTATTAAATACACTAGAATTCCCGTAGTAATTCCCCATGGGAATCATCTCCGATGTGCTGCTAATTACACCGGACTGAAAAGATAGGGCATGCCGATTCATAGGAGACCCTAAACCATCCTGAAAATCCATGTTTGATTCAGCTACCATTTTAATTTCCTACCAAGCAGTTCAAAATTATTCCTTTCCACAGCACCAGAGCTTCAATGGAATGGCAACTCAGGTTGAAAAGGCTGAGGACACAGAAAAACCTAGACAAGATAAAATCTTAGAACTCAGCTCATCACCACCGACTTGAACCTAACCCCACCACCAAAAAAACCTACAAAAATCGTGAATTGAAAGCCAAGAAAAGCAACCCATTAACCTAATATACAATCAAAAGCAGAATAAAAGCAGAACACGAAGACCCATTAACTGGAACTCCAATCAAACATCGAAATGGACGAGTGTGTGGAATTGGAAATGCAGAGATATATTATATACACATATATTTTTTTTTTCAGATGGAGTGATGGATTTTACCTTTGAGAAGGAGACTGCAATTGGGCTGTAGCTAATTTTCTTTTCCGTCACCACTTCTACAACGACTACACTTCTGCTCCATCAACAACTGTAACCGATACTGCTTCTTCTGCTACCTTGCTTCAGTGGTACAGTATATTATAATTCATTAATTTGTGCTCTCTCTATTACTGAATATAGAAAAAGGAGAATAAAATAGGATAACCAATTAGAGGTGGTGAAGGTGGGTTTTTTTTTACTAAAAAAACAAACTTTGATGTTTGTATATCTTCGAATTCAGCAAAAATGCTGATACCCATAAGCATTTGATGCCAATTATTGTGGACTCTCCACCACCTTCCCTTTTTAACTCACCTTTTATTAGGTCTTCCTTTTGACATTTTTCTTTATTATTTTTCACTTTTCTGGTTTGTGTCTCATAATTTAATTTGGCTTCATTTTTTTTAGTAAAACTTCTTCAGACTCGAATAAGCATTAGTATCAAACAAGTGTCCCACATCGACGAAGAATCGAATACACAGCATTTTATAAACCAACTGATTGACATTTTGCATCGCCGAGCTCAGTTGCGTGAGCTTGTCACCAAGCGGGGCTTTAAGGGTGATTGAACATGGTCTTGACTTTCCAGGTTGGGCCCAAACAGGCCTATACTGGCCCGCCCGATCCAAGTAGAGAGTTGGGCTGTGGGCCTCAGGCGAAAGCTTGGATCTCACGGCCCTTAGAGAGGAGAGGACCGCGTCAGGCTGGCTTCACAGAGCATCGATCATTTCCCGCTCCCTTCGGTGGATGGATAACGGGCCGGTTCCTGTTAGGCCCATCTAAACCTGTCGAGTCAAGTCCAACTGGACAATCACTTTTCCAACTTTATGAACACGAAACGACATGTCGTTCATCTGCAGTCAACCTTTTTTTTCTTTCATTTTTCCAACTTTATACCATAGTAATTCATGAACCATGAAATAACAAAACTATGCCGTAAAGGAATTGCAATTTATCATAGAAGGGATGGTCTTGAACTCCTTGCCAAGTCTTCAAACTTCAGATTGTCTTTTAATAGTGAGGGTGAAATATATGAGAATTAGTGTCCCTATGCTCGACCTGAACCAACCACATTACGGAAAAGTAATTAGATTTGATCATAGAATGCAGATCGTGCGAAAACTAGTGTTGATACTCACAGAGTTGCAAAGATGAAAAGGATCTTCCTCGGGTTCAGGCGATTGAATCGCTTGTTCTTTCCATCAGTTGCATCGTTGAGATTAGGACTGCATGCTGTAGTTGTGGAAGGTGTTAGAGATTTAGTGGTGATCAATGGCTGCTTCAGAGGTTCAAATTGCGAGTTCACTGCCAAAGAGAGGAGCAAGATTCAATCTGTCATGCAACCATTTAGTTCTCACTGTACCAAACGCTTACATATACTACGATAAAAATGAAGCTCACATAAGACCATATTCAGCTAGAAAGATCTCAATACAGTAAGAAATTGGTTGGCAGAATATATCATACCCTTAATTACAAGTTTTTTTGATGGGTCGTCTATGTCTTCTTCTTCCATAGTAGCTAACCTTTCGGTTCGATATGACCATTTCCGAGAGAGTATTCTCTAATGTGAAACAGGAGCCAATAGAAATTCAAAAGTGGTGCAATGCAACAAATTAAATGGAATTTTGTTGAGAAAGATAATTGGGTTAATTGCATAGCTACCTATACATTTTTTACAGATAACTTTCCAACTTTAAACTTTTATGTCCAGTCACTTAAACTTTGAAAAATCAAACTGAACTCTTTTTTTCCAAAATGCCCTTGACCCTAATCTCGAGAAATACCATTTTTTGTCTTTTTAATAGTTTTATTTTTAAGGATTCTTTTTACCGGTTTTTACATTTAATCAAAAAGTTTTGGGTGAGATTAGGGTCAAGGGATTTTAGGCATTTTCTAGCCAAAAAGAGCTATGTATAATTTTTTTAAAGTTTAGGTAGTTGGATGTAAAGGTTTAAAGTTGGGATAGTTATACGCAAAAGACGTATAGTACGCAATAGCTATTTGCAATTAGCCCAAGAAAATTTACAGATGTGAAAATTGGAAACATGATGCTCACTGTCATTTTGGGGCTCCCTGAGCTTCTGTCGGAGGCTTGTGTTAGGCTCTCAATATCCAACACCACAGTGGCTGTTTTGTCGGAAGTCATAGTGTCAACCTGCTATGAGGAGATTATTAGGTTACACACAAAATTTGATGATATCAACAAATTTTAAAAGTAAGTATAAAAATCAACTTATACAGCCTGTAATCATAGCGAACAAATCTGATCAAAAACACTGAAATAGATACCCATTAATTCAAATAATGAAAACAGATCACTATTAAGAAATCTCAGACAAGCTGATAAAATGCAACATAGTTGGACTGTAATAACTGTGCCCATAGTTACAGAAAACAAAACAAAAAATTAATTTCTTAGAAATGATCCTGAGCTAATAGAACAAGTTGCATATAGTAATTGTAGTTAAAGACAAGAGAGAAATGAGATTAGATGAGCATTCCAGCTACGCATCCATACTTGTAAACTATTCATTTATTAACAATGGAAAGTGTGCAACTAATGCTTGGACCACCCACCATGTGATGCGAGTAATCATAGACCCCAATGGCCAAGAAAATAAATAAATACCTCTTATAATCAATAGCTTATTAGATTAATACCGGAAAAAAAATCACAAATACATTAGAACAGCAATAGCTACAACCTATATATACATCTGGTTTGAACAAGTTCTCGTGTTTTACCTAACTAGATTAGTTTTGTCACAATAAGCACATTCACATGTCACCACATCAGTGCTTTTGTCCTGCTTTTGATCTGAGGTATATGTGGTTTGGCTTTCGACAAAAATACTTTTCGTAGCTGTAGGCTTTTCAGATTCCTTGGTGTTTCCTTGTGGACATGTTTACAAAGCAGAAATTCCCCAAGCTCCAAATATTGCAGAGATCTCAATACAGTAAAGGGCCCTACTCTGAATTGATATAAAATATTGTGCACATACTTTAATCCGTCATGCAGGTCCACTTGATCAGGATGTTTTTATTGATTTTTGCCTGTATTATTATGAATTTTGGTTTCCTTGGTGGGTTGTTTGGTAGTAGAGAATATGGTGATGTGAGACACCAATCAATTACCAATAAAGATAACCATGGTGCTACTTGTGCATAATATGAAAATTCTGTAGGCCCAAAGTTAAGTCTTGGGTGGCAAGAGAGTCTCTATCCTTCAACAACAACAAGATAGCCTAAAGGGTATATGGTAAATTACAAAATATATCAAACTAAAATCAAATCAAAAAGTTTTAAGTTCTTACGCTAGATTAGTTTCAACCTATTTATGATTAACAACTTAATCCTCATACTTTGCAATCCACCTTGAAGGAGAAATCTTCATAAGTTTTTGCAGGTAAACAAAATGGGTTCAATTCGTTCTTCAACACATTAACAATGCATGTATGCTTGAGAAACTGAGCCCCAAACACTATAATTTATTGCTTTACTTGGGCTTTGGTCAATAATCTACAATTACAGATCCTAGCCACTGGGATTAAACATTCAAATAATTGTCTAAAAAGAAACAAATTTACCTTGAGCAATGCAACAGCAGCTGCAGCAGAGGAAAAGAAGACTAAGCTAAAGAAATTATCATTTTATTTTAACTCATAATTAAAATCTGAACAAAATTTCTAATTTACATTACAAACCAGTCAACAAGCCTGAAAGAAAAACAAAATCTTTTCTTTTCAGATTATAAACACACATTTGGGCAAGCAGATTTTGCAGAACAAAAATGAAAAATTGATGGGAAAAGAAGAAGGAGAAACAAGACAGACCTGAAGAGAACCCTCCTCCATTCCCAGAGAAAGCAAGCAAAAGAAACGCTCTATTCTCTTCAATGCAGAGAGACCCAGAAGCCCAAAATGATGGAGAAGAAAAGCTCCACTCCCAAATGTCAGACCTCTCCTTGTGTATGCCAGTTGGGGGAAAAAGCTCCAACCTTTCTTTACCAAAACTCTATATATATAAAAATACGAGTTTCTTCTTCACAAGGATAAAAGTGGGGTTTGTCTAATTTTTAAAACCGAAGCTTTTATATAATGAATGGAGAAGAAGGTGGTTTGGCTATGATTTTTTTTTCTCTATCTGCTCTGTTGTTGGTTGCTCAGTGGGCCGTAAATGATAATGTATGCAAGGTGTTGGACGAAATTTCACAATCAACATTTTCTTGGAATTTTTAAAGTTTGACTTGTCAGGTTGTGCAGTGCAAATTGCATGCGTCTGTATATGAATAGGAGGGTGAGGAGTCAAGTAGGTGATGAAAACTTTCTCGGCCAAGGAAGGCCTTGAAACACACGATTGGCGATTGGGAATAAATATGTGAAATGAGTTATACATATGGCACACATGCAAGAACATTTTCGGAGGCAGTGAGACAGAGAGACCTGCTCACTGGTCTGGTCTGGTCTGGACCAATGTTTATTCGGTTTTGAACTGGACCAGGATATACCAAACCGGATTGATTGGACCAGTTACACAAAAAGATTAGGGTTCTATGTTTATTCTTCCCTTCCTCTTCTAACTGGTCAATCACTTGAGTTTAGGTTTATAAGATCCGGGTTCAAGTCCCATCAGGGATAATTCACTGTTTATTTGTTTCTATTTCTCTTGTCTTTGTGGAGTCTCTCTTTTTTTGAAACAGGTAATCGAGAAAGTGCATTACTCCAAACAAAAAACCATACAATATAGAGCGTAACCGCTCTGGGTTCTAGATATTTTTCCGGGCCGACCGTAGCAAGTCCAGCGCTCATGGACCCGTAGAAATAGTCTACTTTTGATCGTAGACACTAACTCGTGGCATCCCCTTACCAACGTCTCAAAACAACGAGACATAAACGAACTTGTCCAGCAAAAGCAATAAAACAGATAGTTCCAACAAAAACCAAAAGAAACATAAAACGACCAAAGACAAAGAGTTATAATTGCGGTTTTCCCGAGAACTCCCAACACTAGCAGTCCCGGGTCTGTGGGTATAGGCCATAGACGATCACTCCCACCCCCGTCGGGTCCTCTCATTCTTGTAGAGGAGGTCTCACTGCCTCCACTTGTGTAGTCAGCTCCTCCTCTTCCACTCCCTGCTTGTTTTCTTGGGGAATAATGCATGATAGCTCCACCTCGTCTTCATCCTCCCAATCCTTTACCGGTGCGATACACTCCGGCTGTTTCCTGACCTGTTGAGAAACAGATCTGGAATAAGATGGTGGTCGGTCCACCGAATCGACCTCATGCGCGCCAGGAAGAGGAGACCTTGGATACAGGTCCGGCGGAGGGGCGTTGATGGTTCTCGGGGGCTCGTGTTGTTCACGTTGGTGGGGCTGGTTCTTGCCGAGCTCGGCATGAGGGCGTCGGGGAGCCATCCACGCTGGTGCTTTTGCCTTCTCCATGGGTCGGGGGTCGTAGGGAACAATTGCGCCCGGTTGCGGTTGAGACGGGAGGGTCTCCGGGACGAGCAGGCAGTATGCTACGCGTTGTGGTCGGGTCCTTGTGACACGGATGGAGGGACAAGGGGGCGACGCCGTTTGAGGTGGGGAAAGAGATGTCGTGGAGAAACCCTAGGGCGGTCGGGATCTCTTGGGGTGGTTGTGAAGGGGATTGGTAGTCGGACTTCATGGAAAATGGATCGGAAAAGATGGAGACGGTTGGAAAATGGATTCTTGTAGAGCCTCTTTTAATATGAGGGTCCAAAATATTTGGGTGCTTTTTTTTTGCATATTGATTAAAATTTGAAGTATAAACGCAAACTAGAAAAGACAACAAACCAAAAACAACAACATAAGAAACGAAGTAAAGAGGTGAGATTTGAGTCCTGGCCTGTAGGTGTCAGACTTTAATACTATAATAAGATACTCCGCTAATCCAATTAAAAAATTAAGCATTGTCTCTCTAGAAGAAGAAAAAAGCTATCTCTTCTCTCTTATTTTCGCAACCCTAACCTGAGACCCTATTCGTCGTCGGCGTCCGATCTGGTCCCATCTGGAGCCAATGACGACGCTGGTGGCTTCCACCCCCTCCTGTCTTCGTTTCTCTACTAGTCCTTCTCTCCACCTGCTCACGTTTTCCTCCCTTCGACTCCAACCGCTCCTCCTTTGACACTGGTGGCCTTGCTTCTTTAGATCTATTAGTGGGAGGTGTTTCTCCACCGATTCAGGTGGAGATCGTCGTAGAACTGAAAACCATGCCTTAGTTTTGTTCCATGGAGAAGATTTCTTGGCTCAATGTGTTCTCCAACCCTAGATCCACCTATCTCTTCCTCTGTTCTCGGTTTGTTGGGGTTCCGGACCTCATCGGAGCAAGTGGACTACCGGCGAGGGGTTTGGCCAGTTGGTTATGGTTATGAAGAATCACTTGAAGTGGAGGAGTACTTATCGTCGTCGTGATTTTTTTCGCTTAGATCTATTGGTGCGGTGTGGATTCCACATTCTGATTTCGTGGCTTTCCTACATGTTTGGTCTCCCACCTTATATCTCATTTGTCTCTCTGTTTCAGAGAGGTCTGACTGGCTGTTTTCCCCGGTGATGACCAACGACTTATCAGTCCGATCTTCAGGGATTCTGGGAATTGTGGCTTTGGGGAAAAATTTAAACACTCGGTATCTTCTTAGATGTCGGTTCTCCTCTTTTGGATCACCTCTTTGTGTTGGCTAGGGGTGAGTTACTTTTCTGATAACGGAGGACCGAGTGATTGTTTACCTCCTCTGGCTTTGTGTTGGTCCGATTCAAGGAGTAAAAGTTTGGGCGACCGTGGGTTTTGCTGGGTTTTTTTTTATGTTCTTGTTAGGTTCTGTCTTTTAGCCCTTGTAGGCTTTAGTTTGCTTAATGGTTGTTAAATTTTCTTTGGTAAAATTCCAGGTACCTTTTATTTTCCTTTCATGGTTGTTAAATTTTCTTAGGTAAGAGTCCCGGTACAAACCCCATATGTGGGTTTTTGTTTGTTGTCCTTTGAGGTCCCTTTTCTGTTTTCTTCAAGTTAGTAATATTTGGGTTTAGAGACATGTGGTTTGCCCAATGTTTGGGTTGGTTTTTCTGGTTTGAGGTGTCTTTAAGACATGCTCTTGGTTGTAAGACGAGGGTGTTCCCTTGACCTTGTTTTTGGTTTGAAAACCTGGTTCTCGAATAATACATTGTTGATAAAAAAAACTAGCAGTGGATCGTCTCCACACGGATGTCTACTCCGTAGTAGCTCGTAGCACTCATTATCTAGTTCGACCTGAAAATGCCCGTGACAAATGATCTGGATCGTTTGAGGGGATAATAGGCATCTAGGGAGAACCCTAGATAATAGGGGGAAGGGAACCTCGAGCTTGCACCGACGTTGACAGGGCGAGGCGTGTATCCCCTTACGTGACTCGATGCTCGATGTCCCAATCATTGTCCTAGGTGAGGCTGCTCTACAGTCCTCACTTGGGAGATCCCTAGGTAAGCCGATGCCATGTCGTCCCTCCGGTGAGGACTTCTTCGTGGGGGCTCAAGATGTGCATCTTCGGTTGGCAGGGTAGTGGACCGTGTAAGGTGGCCAGGTCGAGCTCCCCAACGATGGAGTCATCGCCAGCATGACGAGGGCTAGGAAAGATGCTTAAAGGTATCAACCACGTACAAACTCGTCTCTGAACCTTAGGGTTATATTCGAACCTTAGGGTTTTTCAAACGCAACCGCTCCTTCTCCCCCTTTGCCATTGAAGCTCGACTGAGCTTGCTTCACCCTCCATCCACATCGAAGCCCTCTCTCCCTGGTTCTGTGCTTCTCCTCCTCTTTGGCATCCATGGAACCACTCCAAGCTGTAACCCGGAATACCCTCGCAACCATGACTGTAACCCCGAACACCCTCGCAGTCATGCCCACACCGAAGCCATCTTCCTCGTATGTGCTTCTCCTCACCAGCGCAACCATAGAATCTGGCCAAGCCAACCTCGCAGCCATGAACCACGACGCCCAATCAAACACGGTGGCTCCGCCCCGCCCCGACCCTCCACTATCGAGTTGTCGGACATGAACCGATCACCAGTAGGGATCGCCCTTCACAAGTACACAAGGCACCATGATCGGGATTTCGGCAGCCACCGTTCCCCTTCGGCTATCATCGTCCCGGAATCGATCTGCTTGATTCCAATCCCTGTGCTTGAAGCCTAGCCCGACCACACCGATGCAAATCCGAAGGAGAGGTAGGAACCTCCTCCTCGTCGACCACAACCTCTGTCGTGCGCGTCTCTCTCAAAAGGGAAAACCCTAGCCGCTATGGCTCCGCCCTCTCGATGGGTTTGGGATCCGGGAGGAGGGACTTTAGGCCGGGATCTGTATCCACGACACCCTATGCCGGTCACCTCGAGACTGGACAACCCATTTTGGGTTGACCAGATGATGATCAATCTGCTTCTGCGTGAAGTATCGATGAAGTCACATCCGGAGCACCGGGCGCATGCTCCGTCCTCCGCCCCACAATTACACAGTCCAGCGACTCAAACCTATGAGTTAGCAATACCAGATTGCCCTACTACTACAGTTACGGGGTTCAGAAGAACTGGCATCGCAAGCTCTTTAGGTTACTATGTACGTTTTTCTGTTTTATTGTGGTCTTTAAGGTCAACTATATATACTAAAGCGACCTCCAATACGGGTCCATGTTTGCCAGAATTCCTACAGGGTTTCCAGACATATGCTGGAACTTAGGGTTAGAGACCCCCAAGTTATGTTTATGATTTTTGTCATGATTAATAAAATTTCAACAATCGCGTTTCAAAAAAATAAACATTTTCAAGGTATTAATTTGAATTTGAATGCTTGGAAATGTATTAATTTGAATGCTTTTATTTGCATAAATTAATGCATTTATTGAGGGGAAACTCTCTTCCGTTTCCAACCTCTTAACCTCCTATATATGTTAGAGTTGTTTGTCCAATATAGAAACACCAAAAGTATCCAACATCAGTCTGACAATCTCCATTCATCTTAAACCAAACCTACACAAAAACAAGCAATGGACAAGTCTTACAGCAACATGCTTACTTGCTTGACCCTCACCTTATTTGTCACAACTTGTAAGTAATTCTTCTACACTAAAACTTACAATTAAGAAACATAGTTCTTTAAACTAAAACTTACAATTTCAATCACTATTACTTGCAGTGCTACTAGATTCTTATACGATCGAAGCTGTCCGCGAGCATTGTTCTAAGGAATCTGATTGTATCGATCTCGGGTGCATCGACTCTTCTCCACATTGTGTCAAGGGAAGATGCAAATGTGTCCCACGCAAGGATGCCCAAAACTTAAGTACTGAGAAGGAAAATTTTCCGACAGCAACAAAATGTTTCAAAGTGTCTGATTGTGTGCATCTAAAATGCATCGACGGTCAGCCGCGTTGTGACAACAAGGTATGCAAATGTGCTCCACGTCTGCAAATCTAAAATGCGTTCCGCACAACGCAAAACTATTAATTATCCCCGCATAAAATGCTATGTTCAATTTTCAATTTTAAGTCATCATTTGTGGCCATGTAATAAAATACTCGGTTGAATAATCTCTCCCATGTATTGTTGTCATCTTTAATATTGATGTTTTATTTTGATTCGAGCTTTCTTAGTTATTGTTTTGCTAGTTACAATACTCGGCTTCAAAACCTTGTTCAAAGGATATAAAGTTCTTATTTTTGTAATTTAATTGTTGATATTGAAAAAAGTTCATAAACATAATCGAGTTAAATCCACTTCTTGGGGTGAAAGAGGAGTACAAAAAAGTCTAGCTACATATATCAAAAACTCAAAAAACGACGTAGCCAATTATAAAGGTAGAACACCAAGAATGAAACCAACAACTAAGACCGGAAACAGACTCGAGCGCTGGCATGAAAGCTCAGCCTCTAAACAATTCCCAACCAGGGGTGGATACAATAAAAAAGGTCTGAATACCCAAATTTTACAAACAAAAAGGTTTGAGTACCCAAATTCTACAAACATGAAGATCACAACTAGTAAACTAGGTTTATAACCCTGATTTTTCTACCATGAAGCACATACAAATAAATAAGGTCAAAATCCGGATTTTCCAACCATTAAGCACAAAACGATACCAACATATCCCCAATTGACTGTCATAGAATGTAAAACATCTTGTCTCACTAGAATGATGAACCTCTCACGCAGATTGTAAGACAGTCACTAACAAATCGACGACCAATACCGTAAACGACAGAAACAGATCGGAGAGTAATAGGTAGACTGCCAAGATTTTTTTTTCATTGTATAAGAGTTATGTTTACAAGTTAGGGTTCAATTGAATCCAATTTTCAGCTTGTGGTCAGGATTTCACATGTATTCAAAGTAAAAGGTGATATTGAACTTAAAAGGGTATTACTCATTTCAAAAAAAACTAAAGGATATTACTTATATATTTCGTCAAAAATCTAATTCGTCTAAAAGCTCAAATGAGACACAATAAAAGACAGAATGTTCAAATGATAATAAATAACATTAGACAGTCCAATCCTAATATCATATAAGACTCCAACTCTCTTCAAAACTCAAGTTGATAATTTTAAATACAAATACAAAAAGACAAATATTGACCAATTTGGTTAAATATTTAAAACCCATTATGTTTAGTTTTCAGTAGTGGAGGATACATGTAAAAAATATTAATAAGTTAATGCACTTATAGTATCAAGGGTAAGGATTTAATTCATCTTTATTAAGCTTTTATTCGAAAGTTAATAGCATATGTATCGTAAGGTTTTATTTAAACCCTTTCTCTCATGAAAATATGAATTTCATGCAATGGATGTAGCATTTATAGTTTAAGAAGAAAGTGCAAGCAATACATCTCTGGAGTGAATATAAACAATGAGCGTGCAAAAGAAGGCAACAAAATATGCAGGAAACCAGATTTGACAAAATGAAGCGAAGAGTCAAGTAGCCTGTGACAAACGGGCCCGAGCTGCAGCTCTCTCTAAAGCTTTCAACCTATTAGCCTCCATTCGAGCTTTCTGTTCTTCTGTGATCTGAACTTCACCGGGACTCTCAACTCGGTTGCTTTCAACTTTGCTTGATTCGTCTATCTGGGAGCCTCCAACTATCTGTTGCGGTTCCTGCAATGGAACTCCCTGATGAGCATCACCAATGGTTTTTTTCATTAGTTCCACATCAATAATTCAACTGTTGTCATCCATACAATCTGAACAGAATAAATTAAATAGCTTATAAAGATCAAATTGCGATAAATATTACTTACTTCAGTAGCTTTCTCATAAATCTCATGAAGCATTTCTTCCTCCATTTCATTAGCAAAATGGTTCTTAGATGACGGTTCACCCTGGGGGTCAGGATTCATTCCCTCTGAGAAGACTTCATCAGGCACTGGAATATTAGCATCTTCTTGCAGTAACATGAATGAGAAAATAATACCAAGGTTAAATTCATCGGCATTGTAGAGAGTGCTACATGTTTAGCACACTGAGTGAAGAGATTCTATGTACAAATAAATGACTGGTAATGTGGTTATTACCCTGCATATACCTGGTTCGTCATTTAGGCATTCAGATACTACTGGAGGTTCATGCAGCTTTGTTGGATCCCCTCCTCCAGCCACTCTCTCTCGTAAATCTCTAAGGCATGTCTACTTAACAGGTATACGATAAATGAGCGAAAGAAAGATACATGTCTGTATTAAGAATATAAATTGACCTTTACATCAGTTCTATAGGCTACAAATTAATAGCAGACCTAGAGCCTAGAGGCAATTAAGTAGTTGACTATGTAAATAATAAATGTAATATAAACGTCAACGAAGAAGAACTATAGGCTAAGTGCTCATTCCACATTTAGGAACCTGAGTTCTATGCATAGATCGGGCACACCTAATTTTCACACACTACTTTCATCATCTTTAAGATTTCATCTAGACAACCTTTTCCAATTTCCAATTCATTGGCTAATCTAACAGTTCAGCCCAATTCCATAAGTCTTCTAACTTGATTCAATCTAAACTCGTTTTGCGGAACTAAAGAATACATTCTAAAATAACTTCAATTCAGACTAAAATATTTATACTACTCCTAGACAAGTATCTGTATCATGATACTTCCAACTAACAATTAATTAGTTAGAATTCCCTTTTAAGCAAATGTCCCTATAAGATTTTGCTATGTTGGCATTGTGGTGACTCATTAGATACAAGATAACTCTACGAGTCAGCAATATTGTGAAATATGAAATGATATATCAAATATCAAGGTTTTTTTTTTTTTGCAAAACTCAAGGCAATGCCACCTAAATTTCCTTGCCATCATCTGTTTTGGCCTTTTTGATCTAAGTTCCACTCTTTCAAATCAATATGGCATCAATGAAACTCATACTGGGAGGTGTACCTGTAAGAAAATTATATTTCCAGTTTAATAGTAGTGCATCCAGCATAACATTATTTTTGGATTCATTGAAACCAGATGAATGCTGAGTGTTGACCAGAGTGGAGGGACAATTACCGGTAATGAAATCTATGAAAACATATTAAAATCTTGAAAGCAGTTGAATATTGAGAATACCATACCTTCACACGATTTGTAGAAGTAACTTGTTCAACCTTGTGTACAAACTGATCAAATGAATAATAAGGCAGCAAATGAGAGTGCCAGTCACTGTATAAGCCAATCAGTTTCCCTAGATCACTAACCTACAGGGAACAAATGATAAAATACACTTTAGACTATAAGAATTGCAACAAATGAACTTAAATTGGCATAATCAACCAATGCCTACTTGGCCAAGTGGTTAAGCACTCGGGTTCTTGGCCTAACAGTTAAGGTTTAAATCTAGTCGGCTGTAGTACACCTAAGAAGAAGAAGAAGAAGTTATAGCTAACAGCTTCCTTTTTTGGAAAAACTAAAGACGTAAGTTTGAATGCAGCACTGAATCACATCACATCTACCGAAAATCAGTATCAACATAATGTTCAAAGTCTACTTTCTCGTAGTAACATCTTCAACAGAGTAATTGACAGCCAGAAACTTTCTCACACTTTGACATCACAAAATTCTGACGATGTTAGCACATCCACACAAGGGGAAAAAAAATCTTCCTCTGTAACCAGACTTCCTTACAGATACAACACAATGACCAAGCCACAAGCACCAAACATCTGTTATTACTTCTTTTATGCAAATAAAAATTTAGCTCGTCAATCGGAATAAAGGGAGGTTCTTAGTGATAACTACAACTATAACGAACAGATCTACTTACTGGGACCATTGAAATTTCCCAAATTTTGTAGCAAATTAAAACTACAAATCACAAAATCGTACAAATACTGGGAAACCAAACCCAACGGTCACAAAATAACCTAAGCCCTAAAGTCGTCCACACTAGATATGAGATGTAATAGAGAGTACCTCGTGACCACGGCCGCGGCACTTGAAGTTGCTAGGGAAGTGGCGGAGGACGTAACCAAGGCCATCGTCGGAGAGGAGGAGCTCAGGGGTGAGCTTGGGGCGGGTTTTGGGGACCTTCTTGGGCTTCTCGGAGGACTTGTTGAGAGGCTTGGAGATACCACCAGTGGGCTTGAAAGAGGAATTGGGGGCGGAGGAGCTAGGGTTAGGGTTAGGATCGGAAGCAGAGGCATTGCAGTCACGGGACCAATGGCCCGGTCGGCCGCACTTGTAGCAACCTGTCGGCGCTGCTTTTGTCGTCTCCATTTCCACAACTCTCTGATCTGAAACTGAGGATCTAAGTGCTGATTTCCTTTTGCTACTATTGATTTTGGCGGGAGCCAAAAGAAAAGGGGGAAACTTATTTGTGCTGTATCCGAAATATAAGCCCACTGGAAAGCCCGATGTTATAAAGGAGATGGGATGGTAAAACGAAGGGTTAAGGGATAACGCTCGTTCTCAACTTTTGTAAATGTTTCGTTTTCACGTTCTAACCCGGGCTAACGTATCGAGTCACTTCCATACATAAAACGTTTGGTTTTTTGCAGAAAGTATAAAAAGCCGTCAAACTTAACGATTTCGTTAACTTGTCGACACGTGAGGGTCACGTGTTCCAAACCTTTGGGTCTGAAAATGTTGGTTCCAAACCTTTCTGAATGTTTCATTATCACGTTTTAACCCAGACCAACGTTTCATTATCGCGATGTGGAAGGGTATTTTAGACTTTTCGATTCCGAAGTTAACGAAATTGTTAAGTTGGACGGCTTTTTATACTTTTTGCAAAAAACGAAACGTTTAATGTATGGAAGTGACTCGATACGTTGGCCCGGGTTAGGACGTGAAAACGAAACGTTTACAAAGGTTGGGAACCAGCGTTTTCCTAAGGGTTAATTACCTTTAGTACCTCTTATGTATTGATAACATTTCTTTAGTAGTTTGATGTATTGATAATGTTTTGGACAAAATTTTGGTCAAGTTCATGCCATTTTGATGATCTGTGACCAATTCATAAGGGGTATTAAATGTTTTGTTATCAATACACAAGGAGTATTAAATGATTTGTGACTAATTAATAAAGGATACTAAATGACATTTACCAAAACAGATGGACTGTTATTAAACGTTACAAACGCAGGGGTACGAAATGTATGTTACTATTAGAAAAAGGATACAAAAGGTAATTAACTTTAAATTAAAAAGCGAAAGAGGAAGCGAACAATATTATTACTCTCATTCACTTCAGACGTGTATTTTACAACTTCATTTATAAACTTACATGCAGTGGCGGAGGTAGGTAGGGCCCATGGGGGCACGTGCCCCCCTCAAATATATTTTTTTTGAAATTTTGCTACTAAATTTTGAAAAATACCCTTTAAATTCTTATAATTTTTTAGTTGTGCCCCTCAAATTTTTTTGACGTTGTGTTACTGCTGATCAGAATTCAGTTGATGATTTGTACTCACATGAGGTTTTGTACAGTTGCAAAGTTAGAAAACTTAAGTTTTCAGAGATTGTAAAATATAAACTTTAGGCATAAGTAAGCTAATATGACAAATGTTTGGAGTAAGGGAATGATTGACCGAGGAAGACACATTTCTGGTAAAAGGTTAGTGAACAATTCGCTTTCTTGCATCTGATGTGGACAGTGGACTGGTTTACTCTTTGATCCGAGTTTCATATACAGATGTCCTAATTTTGATAGAGAAAATTAACAATCAATCATCAATACTTGCACATAATCATCTATTGTTTTCATTTTCAACCCTTTTTCATATGGCTCAGGGGATCAATACTTTACAAATCCAAGCTATATATTACATACAATTTCAACCTTAATAATACTTGTAATCTAATCAACTACCGCGACCATTTCTGGGTCTCCCTGTGGTTCAAACAGATGGCACTTCATGAATCGGAAGCTAAGAATTCACAGACCAATCATAGTTCTGGTGCACAATATGTATGGAGCCGCCATCGCCTAAAAGATGCATCAAGAGCCCTACTCTATTTGGATCCAAGTAATTTATAGTCCACTTGAGCATATCCCTCTCCTGTCCAAAGTCTGCACTTGACCTGCCAGCAAAAGATTTTGTTAGCCACAGTTTCCTTTTCCTTGACTGTAAAGGATAAATGAGGTAGGCATTGAACACTCACCACTTCATGATCCTGGTTAGATAAACAGTCCTGCGACCCAGGTCAACCTCAAAACTACCACTTTTGAAGAAATCTCTGGCTGCCTCTCTCAGTTGAGCTTCAACTACTTGGGGTGAAAAGAACCTTACTTTCGGACTTGACTTTGTCCCATCACACAGTCCAAAATGGATCAGTGGATTAACTTTTGGAAGAGCAAGCTGGAATATACAGATACAAGTCTCATTACTTGCCTCCTTGTCATGATTCATATCTACTACTATGTCATTAGTCATGTACATGTTCGGACACGACTCTAATAAATAGATGAAAATTGGTTCTGATAAAATCATAAGAGCATGAAAAATGCACTAGATATGATGAAGTCATTCCTCCAAATGATTCAGAATTTAAAGCTTCGATTAAATTTATCTCATACGAACATTCCTCAGAGTTATTTACCTCTGCTCTCATGTCTCCTGACCCAAAGGGCTTGATGAAGGAGTAAGGGGGCCTTTGGTTACTCCTAAGGATCCCATTTTTAATTTCGTCAAGTGAATAGGGGTGCCCGCCAACTATGTATTGGAAGTCAGAGGAGAAGGCTCCCCTATCAAAGATCCCTTCCGGACGTCCAAGTCTTATAACTGCATGTATGACCATGGCATTGTACAAGTTCAAAAAGAAAGCCAGCTTCTCATCTGATGAGAGTTCTGTGAGATTCACCCGGTGTAAATCTTGAATCAATTTTAGATATCTGCATATGGATGGAGGTAAGAAATTTAGAAAATGAAGATAAGTACTCCCTATAGTTAAGTATGTGAGGAAGAAAGCCTTGTAATAACCTTCTGAACTCCTCGCTCTGGCTGATGCCCACATAATCAACATGGCATCTATCATTTGAGGCATATGACTCAAGTATGGCAGACATAAGCTTGGTGAGCTTTATGCCTACCTTTGCTGCAGATTTGGGCTCACTATCGTTTGTAGATGCTATGAAATTGTAACATTTGGAGATAGATGGACCATGCTCAAGGAAACGATAAACGTGGTTTCCATCTTCAAAATCGCTCTTCCTACACAATCACATATTTCTTTTCCATCAGTGTTACCCCACTTAAGAAACCACAAAATTCCACACTAGAGAAAAAATCCTTACCCAAAGACATGATGGATGAAGTGCTTCCTAGCAAGTTGCTTTCCAATCTCAGTAGCCTGAATATTTAATAAAAAGCAAGTTATTAAAACCCAAGAAGGAAATTAAGAAACTCAATAGTAAATACAGCAAAAGACAGTTTCTGTTTTTCTTTTATCAAGAATATGCTAGATATGAAGCATAATCATTAGTACAACCTCCCTTCACATGCTTAATCTGTACCACTAGATTCTGGAGCAAAAGAAGTTCAGATGTTGTCCATAGTTATACCTTTTCTCAATGTGCTTTTTCATTGGGTGAGCCACCAATCTAAACTCCATTATTCTTTCAATTGTGACAACAGGGGAAAAATCAAATCTAACACAAAATTATGGGTTAATTACCTTTAGTACCCCTTATGTATTGGTAACACACATTTAGTACCCTTATGTATTGGTAACAAACTGGATAAAATTTTGGTCAAGTTTAGGCCATTTTGACGACCTGTGACCAATTGATAAGGCGTGTAATTGTCCCGTTACCAATACATAAGGGGTATTAAATGATGTGTGATCAATTCATAAGGGGTACTAAAAGTGTGTTACCAAAACGTAGGGGTGGTTTTTGAACGTTACCAAACGTAAGGGTACTAAAGGTACGTTACCAATAGAAAAGAGGTACAAAAAGGAATCATCCCCAAAATTATACTACTATTGGGAAAGGCATAATGATTTTCCCAGTGATGAATAAGTAAATTGTATGGGTCATAAATTCATTAAAGAGAGAAATAAAAGTGATAGAGGAATGTTTCCACTTTAGATGAGAGAGGAGTCAACATTTGGAAGAGTTCAATATGATAGTCACAGACCTAATCTCCTACGGTGCTGCCTGAAAAAAAAACATTTCTCTAATGCTAGGAAGGTGAAGCAGAGTTCAATCACTGGTCCACTTGGTCAAGCCCAGAAAATCAAGAACTTAAATTTATTGACATGAGGAATATGCCAGACCAGTATAATCAAAATAGAGACCCAAGTCTCCAGAAGCTATGAACTCCCATTTAGTCCCCAAATAATTTCATCTTTGGGTTTAGACACAAAAGCTAACAGCACTGTGCTCCAAGCTAGGATAAAAATCACACAATGAATCTAACAGAGGATTCAAGTAAAGGATACAAAATGGAAGTGCATCATGAAATATCTGCCAGATTTATCTGTTACTACAAGAAGATTTATACCACCTTTGGTAAATAAATAAAAAAAGGGACCCATGAAAAATTAAATAGTCAACCAGAAATTCAGTTTTCTCTGTTCCTTTTGCAGATCAGACTGTTATAATTTTTTTCTTTTGAGTACGTTTGTGGCAATCAATGAGTACTGCAACGAACTACCATAATCCTAATTATTTATCAATTAATTAGTTACCAAGAGAGTGGCTCTCGATTAGCAACATAATGCTTGCACGTTCGTCATCATAAATGATGCCCACAGAAGACACGCCAAAACTCAATGCCATAGTTGGCTGTTGGCTCCGCCTCGTAAGGAGGGAAGGGCAGGTTCGTCCCTTCATGTAAAATCGAATTATTTAAGACTTGATACTATTCTTCTATAGACTGATGCTGGTCAGCGGCTTAAGATCCACTTAACTTAAATACCACGTAAACAGTAGAGAAAACAATCACATGCTTCGCAGTTTCATTCTTTCAACTTCAAAATTGATAATCAAAAGAATCAACGGACCAAATTGATAGAATGCGAGCAAATGGAAGTCGTACCTTCTTTCGGGCGCAGTCAAAGTGGTGAATCAGCACATCGACGACCTCGCTCCCGGCGAAGCAGTTCCTGACGAGCTTCATCTTCAACAGGCGGTCCTGAATCGGCAGCCTCTGTCTCAGCATCCTCACCACTGCCACCATCTCATCCTCCCACTCCTCCTCCGGCTCTTCGGATCCGTACACCGGCGGCGAGGGCGCGTCCTCGGGGCACTTCACGCCGAGTAACTCCTTCAGCCTCTGGTCGAAACCGCCGCTGTTTCTCAGCGAGTTCAGCGCCACCAGTCCGCCGAAGAGCTTCTCGTTGAAGAAGATCTGCGGCACCTGCGAGGTGTCCGCCCTTTGTACCAGCTCCCTCGTCCTCTCCGGATAAACATCGAGATTTATTTCCACGAAATCCAGCCCCTTCTCTCTGAAAAACGACCGCACCGCAGTAGAGTCTCTGCAATCGGTTCTGGAGAAGAAGGTGATTCGGCCTTTGAGCTCCGACTCGCCCTCCTCCTCTCTTTTATGGTTCACGATCACCTTGAGCCCCGAGAGATTGAACTCCGTAACTGGGGGGTTTGTTTCGTTCTGTTCGTCTCTGAAGGAATTAAACCGCTCCGAGATCGCCGCCGATAAGCTGCTACTGCGCTCGCGGATGTATTTCCCGATCGCCGGCATGTCGACGGCTATGGTCTCCGGCAATGACTGCGACCGATTGAATTCACGATGATCCGGAGACAAATTCAAATTCGAATTCGAATCAACATCTATCCTATTTGGTAATTCTGGAGAGCTCGCGGCAGTGATGACTCCAGGCGGTGCTTCTGGCTTGGGGAGCAGGGAAGGAATCGTGCACAATACATAGCCGTCGAATTTGGAAGTCCTCGAATCTGAATCCGAACCGTTTTGATTCCCAAAGGAAGACTCGTTTAGAAGTCCTTCGGATTTCTCGGTCATGGGCGATGATGGCGACGATGAAGAAGCAGACGAAGAGAACAGGCCTTCGTCGCTGGCGTTTGTGTCAGAGCCTTCGTTTTCAGCAAAATCTGCGTCCGCCATCACCGTCCCTGATTCCTCGGGATTTTCACCTGAAATGGAAACTGCCGGCTTCTCCGCCGGTTTGATTCCACCGCCGTGTCCTTCAATTTCAATTATTGCCATTTCCGGGATTTGAAAGGAAACCACCAACAAAAACGGAAATTGCAGAAAGTTTTCAAATTATGTAAGGATGGGAAGGGGAAGAAAGAGACGAAAATGGAGCGCGAAGAGAGCTATGAACACGGAAAGGGAGTGAGGGGTTTTATAATAGATGGAGGGTTTTTGGAGAGGTGGAGAAGAGGTCAAGAACGTGAAGACATGATGTAGTGGTTTTGGGCCTGTCCGGTGAGCTCGATAGCACGACTCGGCCGGCCCACTGAAATCATCTTTGTGGGTCCCGTTAAATCGAAAATAATTTATTATGGTTCATTTTAATGAAACATGTCTGCATGCATGCTCAATTGTTCATCCAATTATCTTTCTATATTGTGAGACAGAATAAAGAAAGAAAAAACTATCTAACACAGCCCAGTCCATTCATTTGTGTTGATAATCCATAAAGAAAAAAACATTAACCAGCTCTTCTAAATCAAATAAATTTGTAGACCTAGAAAATTCTCTGGGCTATCTTGTATTCTAATAGCGTATCTATTCTCCTTCAATCCGTCATAGACGTTGTTGCAAACCAGTACTTTCTCTTTGTTGTCCGTAAGTAACCAACTCCAACTAATCACCATTGTTGTCTATCGTCGTATTGGTAATGTCTTCTCGACAGTCCAGCAAGGTGATCAAACCCTAGAGGAGTCGTAAACCTACAAAACAAAAGAAAAATGGTTGACCCTCCTCTCCATAGCGATTACCCTCGATGAATATTCCATTACTGACCGTTATCTGTGTCTCATTGGTTGTTCATCCCTCCTATAGTGGCCCCTCCCCGATGATGACTACTCCTCCACTCTATGGTGATCCTTCCTCATTGATGCCTCTTCCTCCCCTCCACATCGGTCTCTCCTCTCCACAACGGTCCCTCCTTAATAATTATTTCCTCAAGGTTCGTTGTCATATCGCATTGAAACAGGTACCGTCCCTCGATGACTTTCAGGAGGATTATCTATAAGCTCAATTGGTTTGGGTGGGAACGCAGTGATTGAGCTCTCGTACAATCCGATGGACGAGATTTCTCTAGTATGTCGTCTATATGGCATGACAGGTTGTCTCCTCACGGTTCAATCGTACATTCCAACGATGATGCTCCGGTCATCACAAAGGCTTGGGGTACAACCTCGAAAGGGGTTGTGGTCAGGGACCTAGGTCCTTATGTCGCTGCTTTCTTGTTCCCCTCCTAGACATTTAAGGATAGAATTTGGCGCGAGGAGCTATGGTGCTTCAACCCCTCATCTGCTCTAATCTGTCGGCGCAAGGGGTTGTGACGACGCCCCGTTTTGACTGCATCAAATTGTGGACCCAGACGAGGGACATCCCACCGAATGTCATGATGGAAGCTATAGGAACTCTCGTGGGGGAACACCTTTGAGGATTGTGTGAATGTCACAACTGACCGGTGGGTCCTCTATTGGGAGGAAGGGGGATCCGGGTTAGGCTCTGGATGAACCTGGACCGCCCCCTTCGACGAATTGTGGTCCTTAAGTTCCGTGAATTCTCTCAACCAGTTTGTATTAAACTTCAGTACAAACGCCTCCCAATGTTATGATTCAACTGTGGCCGCTTGGAGCATATAGTCCAAGAAAGCACGACTACCATTCTAGGGATGCCACGGTACGACCTCTCTTTGGTGGATGACCAGAATAAAGGCCTAAGGCACCACTTCAACACAAACTGGCCAAAGTTGAATACCCCCGTATCCAATCACCATCCGGACCTAACTTCCCATGGGATTCGGAACGACAAGGCCATATATCCATGCACCACCACTAACGTTTGGCGTCATTCCTAAGATCCCAACATATCCCCATATGCAATTGCCCACCTAGTAACCACACTCCAGGGTGGAGACAAGGAAGAGTTTGGCCTGATAAAGACCGTTAAGTATAATGCTCGACATCTTGCCTGACCCGCATTTGGGAGGGACATGCACCAACTAGGTCCTGCCCAAGGTTGTAAAAACGCTAGACCCTAGTCGGGCGACGAGGGTCCTAGGTAGGGATTAATCGGATTTGTATTTTTAAATTTTTAATTATTAATAAATATATAATTAAATTACATATAAAAATACTAATAGTTATAAATCCTGCACACTCAACAAATGAGAGGAATAGGCACCCTTTAGGACTCGGGTGAGATACCATGACCTACAAAGAAACTCCCTCACAATACCACCAGTGGGAATCTTGGCACACACACATATGTGTGTGTGTGTGTGTGGGGGGGGGGGGGGGGGGGGGGGGGACAGAAGAGGAATGAGACTCAAGTCATTGAGCGGAAGAAGATCGCAACAAAGAAGAGGGTCTTGGGTCCAGCTGACATAACCCCTACAAAAGAGTTTCAAGAACATCAGACGAGGTCTGGAAAACAGTCTCGTTAGGATAAATGAGAGGATCTAAGGGATACGGGGCACATGGGAAGAAAATTTTCACGGGGACAGAAGAGGAATGAGACTCAAGTCATTGAGCGGAAGAAGATCGCAACAAAGAAGAAGGTCTTGGGTCCAGCTGACATAACCCCTACAAAAGAGTTTCAAGAACATCAGATGAGGTCTGGAAAACAGTCTTGTTAGGATAAATGAGAGGATCTAAGGGATACGTGGCACATGGGAAGAAAATTTTCACGACTCACGGTTAGCACCAACTAACCATTATCTTCCACCGATTGATGTGATCATTGGCCTAATACCGCACACTTTCACATAAAGCAACAAGTTCACCCTCGTAGGATCAAGCTATAATCATGCAATATATTATGTACCAGGTCGAGCCACAATTGGTCACCGATAAGGCGTATAATTTATTTACCTTAACAATGGCAACAATTATTAAAATCGAGCTTGTCTTTTATTAATAGTCATAGGATCAGAGAATTGAAATTGTCTATAGAACATGTTTCTCCTCATACACTGGGTCTTTTTCTTCTGTTTATTATGTAAATTCAATATGAATTAATAAAATTTCAGTTTATTTCACTCAAACAAAAAGTATGATCGAAATAGTACTGACATATAAACTGGTCATAAGCATTTGAAAAAATAAGGGTGAAACTAGACCCGATAGACTGTCCAGAGGAGATTTAATTACCTTGTCTGCATCGTTTATGTACAAAAACTCCACATCCAGAGCATGTCCGGATTACCTGTAAAATTCTGTATTTTTGGCCTTTTGTATTTGGACTGAATCCGAAATTTACCCGAACCTTAACGGGATCACTATTTTGAGCCCAAAATGTTCATTCAACCCATTTCGTCTCTTAACAAATTAAACACAAGGAAAAAAAACTAAAAAATACTTTTAACCATTTGGGTGAAAAATCATTAAGCTAGGATCATTTATCCATGCTTAGGCTATCCACAGTGGCGTTGAAACGACGAGGTTTTTGGGCGTCGAATCTGTAGTGGCGGTGGAAATGGGCGTCAAATCCGAATATGCGGTACGGAGTCGGGTCTACGTCGAATTTGTGAAAACGCAGATTCAACGTCAAGGGTTTTGTAGACTCAACGAGTCGTCGAATCGACGGATTCAGGGCTCAACCGAATCATGGATCAACGAATGAGGGTGTGACGCATGACACGGTTCAGGCTTAAAGGATGGCTTCAACGCTTCGTCTTCCTCACGATTCTTCTTCCTCCGTTTCTTCGACTTCCTCTACCTCTGTCGTTTTTTACCTCACCGTTTCCACCTCCGGCGTTTCTCCACCGTCGTTTATACCACCGACGATTCTCCACAGAAGTTTATCCCTCACATTTACCGACATCCGGCGTTTCCGCCACCACCGTTTTCGCCGAAGCGTTTTCTCCAAAAATGTCGTTTCTCCACTATCGGAGCGTCACAACCGTTTCTCCACCACTAGACCGTCTCAATCGTTTCTCCACCAGTATTACCTCGCCAATGTCGCTTGTCCACCCGCCGTATCTACACATTAATCTCAAAATAGACCGAAACGGTCTATTCCCACTACGACAAAAAAAAAACACTAGACCTACGAATCAGGTCTAATCACCTTTTATTTCCTCCTAATCTACCTCATTAGACTGGGATTAGATCGATTTGGGTCTAATCCCATTATGGAATGTCTTAATGGTGAAAAAAAAAAAACTAAATCTACTCTAAATAATAATCAAATGTATTATACAAGTATTAAGATAATGTTATAAAAATTTACAATCATAAATAGAGTATCAGACTATAATCATTTTCTCACAACAGTTTTATCCTTCTTCCACAAGAAGCTTTATCTTCTTCATGACATCTAATGAAGCTGTTTTACTAACAATTGCACCTTTTAGTCCTCAAATTTCTTTAAAACAAAGTAAGAAATAGAATAACAGTAAGAACTCAAATACACAGAAAAACGAAGTATGAAACTAACGGAGTATGATATTGATACTTTCTTGAACTTTTTCAAACGAGTTCACAACTTTCTCGTCATCCAACCATAAATTAATTGGGCACTTAAACCAAGTTCACATTTGTCTTTTCTTTTGGGTTTAGTTTTATTTTGGTTTGGGCCTTGTTGTCCTTAGTTAGGTTGACCCCTTGTTGGGCATGGTTGTATTAGGTCGGGCTTTGCCCTTGGTTGTAACCTGTTTGTGATGTATTTCCTATTAGGTTCTGAGACATGTTTAGGTTGGGTTTCCCTTGTTGGGAAGTCTTAGTTTTGAGGCTGTGTTTGTTGGCCAGTACTCTATTTGTTTATGAGTTTGCTTCATGGTCGAAAAATCAGGGTATAGGATTGTTAGACCCATCCTAGTTTTAGCTTAGTTTCTTACTCTGCAAAACACTTGTGTTAGGGACCCCTACAGGGGTCGCCATTGTTTGTAAGATTTTGGTTGTGAGGGTTCGCCCTTTTCCTCGCTCTTCACTTTGAAGACTTAGTATTTATATAAAAAAAATCTGCTGATCGAAAAAAAAAAGTACTGGATCCGGATCTAGCTTTAGATCATCTGAATATTTAGATTTTGGACTGGATTTTATCTAATTTAGTTTGAATCGATTATTTTTCAAATTGGATCGGTTCGGATTCATTCGAATTTCGGATTTCAGAATTTTTGGCATGGTCCTAAAACAAAAATCTGGGGCTCAAAATATAGCTGGTTGTTCATGATTAAGTACTTAATAATATTGGAGAGGGCTTGGTTGTAAAGTCAACTGGAATGTAAGGTCATAGTGGCAATTTCTTGGTGGTTTTATTTGAACCCGTTAGTTCCTTCCTCACTTGTGGTTGTTTTGTTGCTTGCGCCTAAGGTTGACTAGTGATAATGATTAGCCGACTAATTAAGTTATAGTCAGTAGGGGAGAATTTACAACCAAATGGCAACCATTGACTCTTTCAACCTACTATTTAATTACATTTTATTTCATTTGAAAATCGGATTAATTTCCGAAATTACCCTGCACCCATTTAATATGCCAAGTCCATGCCATGTACGTATTTGTAAAAATGGATAAGGATCAAAATGGGATTTATGTGTGAGAGATAAAGACTAAGAGGAACACTGCCGTAATTGAAAAGGTCCAATATCTTATCCAATTAATGTCTCAAATACAACTTGTCAGTCTTGTATTTCATCGTACCAACCATTTGCCGAGTTCATGAATATCCAGAGTTTGACTTTTACTTATTCTCAGTTCTCACACTCATGGATGCGTTGATCAAGTAAGTGCTTTTTAACCATTCAAAGTTTTCAGTTCAATAAAAAAATGGTGTTTTTGTATGATTATTCAATACAACTTGTGTGACTAAGATGGATAAGTTAAAGTTTTCTAGTAATAAAAGAGCAATCCGTATTGATAACTAACATACACGTTAGTAAATTCCATCAATTCCTTTCATGAAAATCACGTCATAAACAAATATGTTGTGCTCGGCCCTTCACCTAGGGTAGTTTGGCGGACAAGATGGTGTCTAGTGACCCCTCATCTCTCTTTGCAGTCATAAGGTTGATATAAAATAAGGGTAAGCTGGTAAGTTCTCATCATAAGATTGATATGAGTAAAGTTAAAATCGTCATTTTGCTCTCAACTAATTATCACATGCCTACCAGAATATAATATTTCGTCCATTTTCACTAACAGAATCGTGTGACCAATATTTTATGTATCGTATATATGATTTTACAAACATAAATAGTATAGTGTTCGTGACCAATAATTAGGAGTAAGTTTCAATATTTAGCCTTAAAAAAATGAACCTTATGTGCCATTAAATTTCAATTTAATTATTTATATTTGTAGCATGAATTTTCAAATATTAGTGGGCTTTGACGTCTTCAACTTTTGGGGATCAATCAACCCCAACTTCTTTGAATGGGCTTTTTAATCATGTGAAACCAAGCCCAACAAAGCCCTTCATCTTTAGAAGTGTTGGACTTGGGAGAAAAAATAAGAACCAAAAATTAGTTACATGCTCTCGTTGAGAGTCGAACTCAAGACCTCCCGCTTACTAAACGGGTGCTCTAACCAACTGAGCTACGAGAGCCTGATGCTATCATTCAGTTCATATGATACATATACTTTATGTTTCTAACTATACAGACTAAAAGTAATTTAGAGCACTGTTAACATTAATAAACAGATTATTGGCCTGATAAAATACTAGTACATATATTTTTAATTAAAAAATATTTCTGATAAGTTATCTTAAATATGTTTGTCACAATCACAAGATCTATTGTCATTTTTTAGGAGGGATCATATTTTCTTTTTGAAACGGCCTTATATTATTAAAACTCCATACCTATAAGACATAGGAGAAGACAAGGGTAAAGAACCCTCGTGTACAAACACAAGAATCGAAAATGATGTACGACCTCAAACCAACTACAATGGTTCAACAAAGGAACAAATAACATCACACCCAACTACAATGGTTCAACAAAGGAACAAATAACATCACACTATGAAGGGTTACAACAGGTATGAAACCAGATTATAGCAATCAAATAACAGTCAAACTAGTCCTAAATAAAGAGCAGCGAAAAAGGTCTAATAAGCCGGATGTAACTACCATGAAGCTCCAAATCGAAAAGTTGTAATAAAAAGTTTATGTACCAAATTTTCCAACCATGAAGCCCTTGTAGTGTCCACAACCTTCAGCTCGGAAATGTCTTACACAAGAACTCCAACCTCGACCTATTTATACCGAGAGTACTCAACCACAAAGGCAACACCCAAAAGATATCGCCAAACACTACTCGAATCCCCCAAGTAGTGACTAACTCAGATCAACACCACCGGTTAATCCAAATGGGGAGTCGAAACTGAAAAACCCTAAAATCATAGTCGGAGTGACGAGATCAGAGGAATCAGTTCCTAGTTCAACGAACCACCTAGACAATGAAAAAGTGGAAGAGAACTAAAAGTCTCTACATAATCTCTGAAACAACCCTCCAAGTACTGCTCAATTATCATTGGTAACCCACCGAAAGTCAATATTATTCGGCGAACTAAGAGGCGAGTTAGAACTCTTTGACTACGATCTCTTCTCCAAAAAAAAATTGAAGAACAAAACACTCTAAACAAAAAGGGGCGAAAAGTAAAAACATACAAAAACAAAGTTAACGGCAAACCAACCACGACTAAAATCGCCACCACCGAAACAACCCCAAGACCCGAACACAGTACTGCTTCAACAAAACCAAATTAAGGCATAACACCACCATGACGGCCAACACCAGTCGTGGTGTCTGACTACAACAAATATCGAGAAAAGAAAGTATTATATGAGGATCGAGGGGAGGACGAGATGGAAGCAAAAGACGGGGATTATAGTGAACGACATATCCGCGATGGATTAGACCAGTTCCCAACAAAACACCGGAGGAATCAGGTAGCTGAACCCCACCACCTCGACGAGCAGGTGCACGACCACCGAAACAGATCTGAAAGGTCGAAATCAGATCCACATTGTAACAGATCAGAAATGACCCAACAGAGAAAATTGTATGGGGCTTCAACGACGAACGATCACCGGAGACGAGGCCGGAGGAAGAGACAGGGAGTCTCGAGCTCCATTGCTCCAATAACACCCATCGATCTGACGCTGGAAGAACCACCGTCGTCGAGCCAAAAGTATCCCGCAACACCACCAACGGTCCTCTTCCAGACCCTAAACTGTAGATCTGAAAATACAACCGGAAAAGGAAGAGTAAGCAAGGAGTGGAGTCGGACCTGAGGATGTCATTCCCAAGAAATTGATCTCATCGGCCGAGACCACCGGGAGACGAAAACAGACGGGGCACACCAGGGCGAGAAGAGTTCATGACCCGAAGAACCACAAATTGACGATATCAAGGTCATCCATGGACGATCGAGGCTGTGACGACGACCCAAGAAGGAGGAAGAAACTGTAAGTAGAAAGAAGAAATGGAGAGGGGAAGGACGAAGGAGAGATATACGAGTGAGTTACTATCGACAACGACTATGAACGAAGGTCACAATCATTCTCAGCGATGAAGGAGAAGGGGGTGTAGCGTGGAAGAAAGACGGCTCAGATTTATTTTAAAGAGATAATGGATTTCACCTTTTTATTGTAAATTAAGTTGAATGAAATATGATCACATTCTTTTAATATGTACTTTAAACTACATCGATTCATCTAGACGAATTTTGTTTTATTCGGTTTTTTTTTAGAAGAACAAGTTGCAATTTTATTATAAAGTAAGATAAATTGACAAGCACACAAGTGTGCCCATCATACAAAGTCGAAACCAACTAACAAACAGAAAGTAAAGACAGAAGAGTAAATTGTGCTCTGGTAATAGGGGCGGACAAAGAGGGTATCTGCGGTAGCATCCTAGGACACCGATACAGCATGCTTCTTCCAAAGGGCACTGGGCGAGCCAACCGAGTGAAGGGGGAATACTGGTGGACCTACATCTACCCCGGTATGTCAGCGTGCGTCGTCCTCCCTAGACTGATAATGGTAGGACTCCTGAACGCGGGTGTGCTGACTCCGGACTGGCAGGGGAGACAGATATCGACTGAAGATGGAACCTTCGCAATCTATCCGCCGGGAAGGGGCCAAAGTCGACCCACCCCTCCCCGGGCCACCTCAGACTCATTCCTGTAGGCGGGGGTGCTTGTAGCCCCCCGCCGCTGCTGCGTGTGATTCTCCATCCGGGCCCGGCCCAGTCTGCTGCTACAGGCCCAACCCCAACTCGCTAGGGTTGTCCCGCGCCTAGGCCACCGGCTTCCCCTTGAGCCGCCTACGTTCCAGCGTCGTCGGCAGCTCTGACATCGTCTTTTCAGTGTCCGACGAGACTAGGACGACGTCCCGTCCCGCCGCCACTCCCTCATGCAGAAGCCCCGTCGGCCTCCCCCGCGTTCCCCGTGGTACCCGAGGACGCGGGCCTCTCGCCGGCAACCAGCGACCTCCAATCACCGCCACGGACCGCCAGCCACTGCCCGGATTCACCTCTCCCATACCCCATACCGCCGAGAACAGCATCCCCGGCTCTGTCACCTCCCTCGGCGTCAGCGCCTCCGGAGCCGTCAGGGAGGCACCTTCGTCCTCCTCCCCACCATCTCCATCCGACAGCCCCAGGATCACCCCATCCACCGCCTCCAAACCGAGGACGACGACCTTATCACCATGATCCCCGACTTCACACAGCCACCACTGGCTTGCCAGCGACGCATCCTCACGGTGTCGTCCCGGTATGCGAGCTCCCCCCGGCCGGTTCTCCACCGTAGTCACAGGCACCCTCGACGAGCCCCCGTGATCGAACCCTTGTTCCGAGGTCGGCGTATACCACGATCGGATCGCCGCCCCCGCGTTCTCCATTGATTCCGGCGTGGGCTTCCTGAGCAACACCACGACGAAACCATCCTCCACATCAAGGTGAATATCCACCGACAGCGGCATCCTTCTTGATTGGAAATCGCAGAACTCTGAAACCCTAGGTTTCAGAGCTGCGGCGCTGCTGAAACTTCTTTTCAACATGCTTCTCTTACACCCTTATTCAGTTTGTTTAATTTTAAGGTTTAGTGACAAAAATGTTTCTTATATATATAAAATACAAATTTATTTATTTATTAGAAGTAAATTTTATAAAAGATGAACACATAATCTTCTGAATCAAAATAATTCTATTTTTCATATAGAGAACATTTTCGTCATTAAAACAAAAACATAGATATGATTGAGATAAATTGATACAATTTAAAATAGGGATAATTATCATTCCCAACCCCAAACTTTACGTCAAATTCATATCCTAACCCTTCCTCACCTTTCGTTTCAAATCATAACCTCAACTTTCATTTTTTTTTTCAAAACCTATCATTTAATGTTCAAATTAACGTAACAGTTAATTTGCTAGTCACGTGCACACTTAAGTGACCCCATATTTCGAATTTATTCCCATTTTCCCCCTTAAAACTACTACTTAAGTGTAAGATTGTGAATGTGAATGGATTTAGGAGGGTATCAATGAGAAAGGGTCAAGGGTAAAAATAGGAATAAATTCGAAATATGGGGTCACTTAAGTGTGCACGTCACCAACAAATTAACTGTTCCGCTAATTCGAACAATAAATGATAGGTTTTGAAAAAAAAACGAAAGTTGAGGTTAGGATTTGAAACGAAAGGTGAGGAGGGGTTAGGATGTGAATTTGACGTAAAGTTTAGGGTTGGGAATGATAAATATCCCTTTAAAATACATAATAGTGAAATGCAATTTCTCCATATTTTACTTACATTCGCATTTGCCAACCTTCCATTACCAAGTTTGAAGGTATGCCTAGAAATGACTGGTAAAATGTGAGAATTACCAGTCTAGTCTTAATAAGATTTTCTTGAAAGTGAAAGACACTTAAATTCAAACCATATATTATAGACTTATTTTATCAAAAGATGCAATGTTAAATTCAACACTGCAACTTTTCCATACAAAAGTGACCAAACCAACAAAACGGGGCACATGACATCATAACAACATATCCATTTCTTCAAAGGAAAATGGCATAATATCACACACAAGAAAAATGTTTATCCCATCAAGCATTGGACTCCAGATCATCTTCCATTTCATGCACAGCCTGAAGGGGGCCGCTCCCAAATGTAAAGCCAGCCTCTGAGGTATTACTCAGAGGACCATTCCCGAATAAACAGACCTGTGGCTCAATCTGGTTCAAGAGACTCAACTCATCATCGCACAGAGACCAGTTGAAGATATCTATGTTTTTCCTGATCCTCTCAGCCTTGAGGCTACAAGGTAGGACACTGGTCCCTCGTTGCAGCCCCCATCGAAGGACAACCTACAACAAACAACATATCTATTTGTTTAGCACTGAACGGAGGAAGAAATTGCTATTTTTACATTGTACCTGTTCAGGTGTCTTTTTGAGTCTAGTAGCTATCTCAGCAACAACCGAGAGTTTCAGCATAGGCCCATGTACAGACCTTGACCTCCTGAATGTAATACGAGGTGTTCCAGGCTCGTCTTCACCTGATCCGCTATCAGATGGCCCTGAAGTTGTGGTGGGTACTCCTAAAGGTGTATGAGCTGAAACGTGTATGCCTTTCAATTGACAGAACTTCACAAGCTCATCTTGCCTCCAGAACGGGTGCAGTTCCACCTTATCAATCAACAAAATAAAGTTTAAAACATCATCTTGGACAACAAAATGTATTGCCAATGATGTTTCCTAATGAAATCAGATAACCGAAAACTCAATTAGGAGCAAACCTGATTGACTGCAGGGACATTTTTTGCGAACTTAAGCAATTCTTTGAGCTGCTGCACATTGAAATTGCTAACCCCAATAGCTCGAACTAAACCCATATCAACCAGACTTTCCATAGATTTCCAAGCTTTCTTCAGCCTGTTCAGAAACTGCCTATACTCATTCCCTGACTTGGAAGGAGGATCAGTAGCATCTCCAAATGCCGAGCTATCAGGCCAATGCATCAAATAGAGATCCAAGTAGGAAACACCGAGGTTCTTGAGAGAAACCCTAACATAATTCTCGATCTTATTGAGAGAATTCATTGTGCAGTAGAGCTTAGAAGTCAAGAAAACATCTTCTCTCTTCAATGGCCCTTTGAAAGCCGCATTCAGTGCCTCCCCAACTTCAATCTCATTCCCGTAAAGATGAGCACAATCTATGTGGCGGTAACCAATTGACAAGGCCGTCTTGACGGCCTCAACACAGAGGTCTCCATCACTCTGCCATGTCCCAAGCCCAATGGCTGGAATTTTGGCTCCTGTGTTCAACTTAAAATGGCTTCCAGATAATACCCCACCCTTCCCCTTCATTTCCCCTCAATCTAAATCACAAGATCCCGACAACCCAGCAACACAAAACCACTCTAGAGCACAGGAATCAAAGGTAAATCAACCTAACAACAAATTAGCTAATAACAAAGTGCAGTTGATGATAAATCTTGAGAATGGCAACGAGCAATGCAAATCCAGATGGTACCCACTTATAAAATAAAAATCAACAATCGAACCCGATTCATTAAAGAGACAGAGAAGACCTTCGCAGCTCCAAAGCTCCAACAGCAGCAGCGTTACCTTACTGCGTGTTTGTGTGCAGATTTGCCCCAATTCTTCAGCAACTGAGCAATCAGCGAAATCAACCAGAAAAATCCACTTCTCTAAGCGATCCAGACGAACCCAGTTCAAAAAAATCTCTCCTTTTTTTTTTCCTCTACAAACTAGTGAGTAAGGCGTGGTCAACAACCAAAGCACCGACCCAGCAAGCACTTAGCTGTAAAATGAAAATTTCCGGGTATTGTGTTTTCTAGGCGAATTGGAGGAGACGAAAGGACTAAAACGGGCACCTTTTGGAGAATCAAAAGCAAGTAGATTGTGAGAAAAGGGGGCTTTTTAGTATTTTTAAGACCATGGCACCCAACTACCAACTATTATTACGAAATTCCGATAAGCATGGAAGAACTTTTAATAATCTAAAGAGCATGACTTCATTTTCAAGGTTGTGTGCAGCGGTGCATGCGAGGTAAAATGAAAATTAGTAGAGCTTCAAGTAGAATTTAATTACAAAAATGGATTCAAAATTATTATTTTTTTGAAGGAAAATGAATTTACATTAGAAGAAGTATATACTGATTATATAAAAAAAAATGGATCTTAGACTTATAAATAAGGATATTCTCACAACCTGTGACCAGTTTCAAGATAGTTTGATGATTGACCGCCTATATATATGTAGGGATGGCAAAAAAAAACTCATATCCAAATGAGTATCCGTTTTTTTTTGCGTTCAGGTCAGTTTTGGGTCGGGGGCGCTTTTAGGTCCGGGTCGGAGAATGGGTACTATTTTCGGGTATGTTTTTGCAATTATCAAAGCAAAAACATAGAAGAATATATGTTGTCGATGGCAGGAGGAAGAAGAAGGGACTGTACCTGACGGCTAGGGTTGGAAAAGGGGAACGTAGAAGAATATACGTTGATATTGTTGTTCGATCTTGCGTGACCCAAGTACGCGTGTCATATCCAAATGTTGTCTAACACAATGTCTTCGAACATAATTGTCATACCAGATGATCCCCTGCATTACAGTGACATTTTATGCCACATACAATTTTTGTTTTTACTTTTAAGCATGTAATCAAGGTTCCTAACTTTCCAAAAATGCCAATATTACAATAAGACATTATTGGTGGCCGACACCGTCTTTGTTCGGATTTCCCAGAGAAGCCCGTACTACATTAATGCATTTTGAAAAACTTTATTACGTAATCCGAAGTCACGATTTCTCTAGTTCGAAAGTATTCGTTAATAAAACCAGATGAGGATTTATAACAAAACTAGCAGCTAGCTAATTGTTGTGCCTTTTTAGCGAGGAGAGAAGTTGGGCTTATTGAGGGCATATGGAACTTGTCGAAATTAACAGTCACGCTCCATTAAGAGCATGTACAACAGAACGGCCCTGGGTGAGGCCCTGGTCCTGAGGCCTTTGTGCTGACTGGACAAAAGTCAGGGAGTGGGAGTGCAGAAAAGTGGGTGTTCTACAACAGAAAGGACCTCTGAGGCCTTGGGAGTGCAGAACAGTGTTGACTGGAATATTATTTGATATTTTCCTGTTTTATTTAATTCGTTATCAGAAACCGTTTAAATTGTTTATAATTTAAACAATTTTGGAACAAAAATAAGTATTGACAATCAATAATGAATAAATAAATTCAACACGAATATAAATGAACTTCTAATTTTATTCAACCCCTTTTAATACAACACCAAAAAAACCAGCTCCAAGAGCACAAACGACCACTCGTCGTCATGGAAACCAGCTCCATATAGACCCCATAAGTGCTCCATAAGATCATTTTGTAGTTGATGGTGGGTCTCAGGATTTATGACACTTTGTTGACAATCAACTCGTTGCTGGTATTCCAATGGCCCTCCGTGGTGCCATCGTTCTGGTGGTGTCCAATTCGGCATTTCTGGAGGTTGCACCCACAACAACTCCTCCTCCCCATACTCGTACCAGTCGCGCTCATCCTCTACAATCATGTTGTGTAGAATTATGCAAGTGTGCATGATATCAGCCAAAAAGTCTGCGCTCCAAGACCGAGCGGGACGGGAAATGATGTGCCACCTTGCTTGAAGTACTCCAAAAGCCCTTTCAATATCTTTTCGAGCACCTTCTTGGCATTTAGCAAACAACTTCTCTTTGGACTCGAAGGGATGCCGAATAGTCTTCACGAACCGTGCCCATGATGGGTAAATACCGTCCACCAAGTAATAAGGTCGGTCGTACCGATGCCCGTTGATCTCGTACTCCACAGCTAGATCATGGCCGTAGTAAGCGTCTAGGAATAGATGGCTGTGGTTGAGGACGTTGATGTCGTTGTTCGATCCAGCCATCCCGAATTGGATGTGGGCTTCCGCACGATTTCTGTTAATCTCTCGGCGCATTGGTTCCCCACGGATGGCCCTCTGGATCCTTGGCATTACTCTCTGCATCTGCCTCTCCATCATCCACCGGAATCGTCGCTGAACTGGCCGCATTTGGGCTGCCATCTCCTCATATGTCGGCAGTTGGGCTGCCATCTCCGCATGCGTCGGCATCCGGGGAGCCAGCTCCTCGTACGTCATCTCCTCAGCGACGGACATAACCTCGTCGTCGGACATTTTCAAAAATAGCAAGTAGGAAGTGATTATGAAAGTGAAAGTAGAGAGTGGTGTGGAAAAAATGAGAGTGAAGATGGGTATTTATAGGGTTAGTTTTTGGTGATTTTTGAATTAAAAAAAAAATATAGCCGTTATTGGCCGACCGTTGCCAACGGTCGGGCCACGTGGCGCAGCCACAGGCTGCCACGGCAGCGACGACGCGCAGGGAGCGGGACCGGCCAGCGGGCAGCAGACGGGGAGCGCAGCGCGCGTATCGGGGGGCGGGGGTGCGAAAATGGGGAGCTGACGCGCGTTTTTCGGCCTCCACAGCGGGTCGGCCCGCGTGCCGCGGTCCGGGCGCGCGCGGAGTGGGGCGCGGGGTGCGACCCGTTGTACATGATCTAAACTTCTCATATGGCGAAAGAATATATCATCCATCATTCGAAATTAATGTTGGAAGTGCTCAGTGACGGGCCAACTTTTCCATTAAAGAAGGACATCAATATTTTTTTATGATAATACATAACGTTAAAATAATATAAATTAATGTGAAAATATTAACTCAATTTCTCCTAAAACTCTCTCCATATAAAACATAACTCATATAAGAAAACACCCCACAAACCCTAGTTGTCGTCGTCATTGACGATGGTTCTAACTTTATATCTACCTACCGTCTTCCTCTCCCCCTTTCATCACTTATTTCATTATGGAGTTTGTTCGTTCTACCTCCCGATCTAGAGCCGACATAGTAAAATTTTGGCATCTATCGTGGGTCACGTTACTTGGGGTTTGTTCGCCGATGCATACAGATGTCGAAGATGGATTTGGGCGTAGGGTGGGTCGAATATAATCTGGCTCGGCTAACAGTATTGATGATACATAATCTTACAGATAATGGTTTGTCTTTCTTCCCTCATCTAAACCAAATTCCATCACATGAATGGGCATCCCAGATGGCATGGGCAACTCAAGATGATTGCCCGACAATTTCAGAGCACCCCATTACTCCAGCTACGGGTTCTCGAAAAGGGACCAACGGGTTCTCTAAAAGGGACCAACGTGTTCTACAAACAGCGTTGTATCGCATGTCTTATAACTTTTTTTTTGTTCATTCTTGTTTTTTTCTAATCTGCGATACAAATCAGATCAAGTTATTGTGATCCTGAACACTGGTACACCCTAACTACTTTCTGGATCTTAGGGGTCAATGGGTCATCCCCATATTATGGACACAAGTACTTGGTACCATGATTTATTAATAATATATCAATATTATTTCAAAAATATATATTAATATTGCATAAAAATAATAGTTTGAAACCCTAAACAATATGCTCTAGCGGCCCATATCCTCTTCGGAATCTCCTTTACTCCAACGACCCTTTGTGGGATCATTGTGGCGACATCGGCCCAATAGGACACCAAAGGGTACCCTCTCCAGGCGAGGGCTATCAAGCATCCTCGCTAGGAGATATGAGACCACGAGATGGAAGTGGGACGATGGGCTGGAGAACTGCTCCACATCACCTCACACCGGGTTACCTCGGTCTCTCTTCGTAAGGCGGGACACATTTCCTGTTTAGAGGATACAGAAGACCAACGGGCTCTCGAGATGACCTACACTTCGTTTGTCAAGGGGCCTTTTTACAAGTCCAAGCTATAGTCTGAGCACACTCTATATATTGGTAAAATGTGTCATTTGTTTTGTTTTTTCCATTTGCAATGCCTACCGTCCGTCTATGATGCGAATAAATTTTTGTTATGGGTCTAAAGCATCGTCACACCGACTTTATTGTGGGCTCTCAGACTATAACCTGGAACCTAAAATGTCCCTCTAATTATGTTTTGATTATGCTGACATCATCTTTCTATCGTTAATAATATCATGAATAATACGTGTAAAAAAAAGAATAGTCGGGAAACTAAAAACAATTAGCGGGGATACAATTAGGAAGTTAAAAAATTTTGAAAGGACATTATTAACAAAATTTTAAAAATATGTAGTAAAAATTAAAAGAATTTTTTTTTTAGTAGACTCCCCCCCTAAATCTAATTTGGCAACGGATTAACCCACTAAACGTTATCCTTGGTACTATTTAGGGAAAACATAAAAATGACAGCGTTATAATTAAAAGGGGAAGAAATCCGACAAAAAGGATAACCTTGTCACATCATCACTATGCAATTGCAACGGACTCTCTCTCCCATAAATGTCCCCTTAACATCATGACTAGACTCCAAGTCATGCGGGGCCCACCGGATCTCTGAACTGCCAGGTCAACTGTACCGAAACTGATAAACTTTCAGTTCCTCGTACATACATTTCCTGGCGAGGCCTTGCTTGCAATTTCAGGCAAGGACTCCCACAACTTCACATTTCCCTCCCAACCCCTCTCCGGACTTTATATATAAATGCCCTCCCTTTCCCATCACCACACCATTCCTGCTATTTACAATCGACCATCTACATTCACCAAGCTGATAATCATGGTATTTTATTTTCTGGCTCAACTTTTTTTTTCCTTCATATATTTATATATATTTGTTGTTAATTTACTTTATATGGGTTTAAAGTGGAGGAGAAGAATGAACTGAACCAAGGGTTTGTGGTGCCTGAAGCTAACGCATTTGGCCAGACTTTCAGGTCATATAACTCTATGTTTTTATCTTCTTCTTCTTCCTAATCCTAAAAGTCATGCATATTGATGGTTGGTTCCTCAACAAATTATTAACAGGGATTATGATGCTGAGAGCCTTAGGCAGAGGGCTGTGGAGGAGTTCTACAGGATCAATCACATTAACCAGACGGTTGATTTTGTAAGTAGTTTGAATTGCAATGTTGATTAGCAAAACCCATTAGTTATGTTTTTCATGATCAAATTGCAATCTTATTCGTAGGTGAAGAGGAAGAGAGAAGAGTATGGGAAATTGAATAGGGTGGAGATGAGCATCTGGGAATGCTGTGAGCTCCTCAATGAGTTTGTGGATGAGAGTGATCCCGATTTGGACGAACCTCAGATCGAGCACTTGTTGCAGACTGCTGAGGCCATCCGCAGGGACTATCCCGACCAGGACTGGCTTCATTTAACTGGACTCATCCATGGTAATAATCCTTTTTCAGCATAAACGTGATGTTTTCAAAAACGTATTTATATGTTTCGTTTATTATTAGAAAGCGTCATTTTCCGTCAAATTCTAAAGTTTTCCGTCAAATACACTACCCCAAACCCTAAAAAACCGCTCCATAACCCTAAACCCCTATTCTTCCAATTGACTATACTTTAGGGGTTTAAGGGTACATGGAGGGCTTTTTAGGGTTGGGGTAGAGTATTTTAGGGGGATTTTCTAAATTAATAGAAATAGTCGTTTTCAGATAATAAATGAAAGATATAAGTATATTTTTGAAAAAAAATGGTGACAACGCATTAGTAGTTAATACTAAAAAAGATCGTTCGAATGCATATTATTGTGGTTTCCCCTAACCTTTATTGTAATTTTCTCTTCCTTCACTCTTGTTTTGTGTGTGCCTATTTTGGTTAACTTAGTGGATATTGTAGATCTTGGTAAGGTTCTTCTTCATCCTAGCTTTGGGGAGCTTCCTCAGTGGGCTGTTGTGGGTGACATATTTCCAGTTGGCTGTGCCTTTGATGACTCCATAGTTCATCACAAGGTCACTATACTTCTCTTGTGAATCTCAAGTTTCACATACATGATACATAGTTATAAACTAAAACAAAATTGTGGATGATTCTGTAGCATTTCAAGGAAAACCCAGACTACAACAATCCTTCCTACAACACCAAGCATGGAATCTACTCAGAAGGCTGTGGACTCAACAGCGTAATGATGTCGTTTGGGCACGATGACTACATGTACTTGGTACTATTTGTTCACTCTAGCCTCTCTTTTTTGTCTGCATTGTGAGTAAATCTCTGTTAGCTTAATTGGGTTTTTGTATTATGATTATAGGTTGCCAAGGAGAACAAGACCACTCTACCATCTGCAGGGCTTTTCGTTATCAGATACCATTCCTTTTATGGTAAGCAACAGAGTAGATTATATTGTTTTCATGTGCTTGGGTGACTGATTTTCGATATTTATTCGTTGTGTATTGCAGCTTTGCATAAGGGAGGAGCATATACGCACTTAATGAACAAAGAAGACGAGGAGAACATGAAGTGGCTTCAAATATTCAAGTAACAATTTGCAGTCTCTTTCTGAGAATCCATCTTTGTGTTCTTGTTTAGGAGAAAATGAGTTGAACTAGTTTCACATGCTTGTGCAGCAAGTATGACTTGTATAGCAAGAGCAAAGTTCGAATCGACGTGGAGAAGGTGAAGCCATACTATATATCTCTCATTGACAAGGTAAACAATGTTTTTGCCTCAATGAATTTGGTAAAAGGGATCCAAAACTCAAAAATATACTCTGATGTTTCGTTTGAATCTTGAATTGTCGATACAAGTATCGAGTACATATAATCATTAACCTTAATTAGATCATTTATCATCCTCTTTATGGTTTTGTACATTATTCTTTATTTCCTACACCTATGTTTCAGTATTTTCCTGCAAAGCTGAGGTGGTGAAACTTGGAGATCTGAAGCAATAAGAGTCAAAAAATTGTATCAGAGATATAGGGTGAAGGATAAAGATAAAAGGGTAGTGATAAAAGTAAATAAATGTAATCCAATTCCAAAAGATACCCAAAGCTTTGTTTTCCTTTCATTCTCTTCTTGCTCTCATTTTCAGTCAGTACATTGATATGAATAATTAAGTATGTTCTGCTCGTCATCTTGCAATTTTATTTTATCAGAGTTTTATAAAAGCTCCTACATAGAAGCAAGCTCAGAACCAACTGGGAACATCCCCTTTAGACTAAAACAAATCTGCAAAGCACCCAAACAATGAGAAATGAGAACGGTTACAAACCAAACAACCACATCACTACTCGAACAACTAAACCAATCAACAACAAACTTGATCTTGAAAGCAGTCAAGATGTCGTGTTCGTCTTCATCTTGCAATTGTGATTCCAAATATATCAAAGAACATAAACTAACAGTTTTCATGCTGTAAATTCAAATGGTAATTGAACAAAAATACCCTAAACCATATCCTAAATTTCAATGCAATCATAATCTAGAATTCATCACATACCCATTCTCAATCTTTCATGTCGGGGTTAGGAAATGTGAGCCAAAACCTACATTGACATGTGCATGACATTAACAGCCTATTACTATTAGGGCTAATAAAGATAGTAATTTACAAATACATATCCATTGGCTTGTGCATGATAGTTTAAGAACTGACTTAAACAACAAAAAAATGTCACAAATTTGCCGCTATATAGGGTTAATATACCATTACCAGTCAGTCTGTAACTCCATAGCCTGCCTAGTTATAGCCAAGTTTGAAGATTATAACACAAACAAACCGCCCTTTTCACTACAAACATACAGATTCAACCCAAATACATGTCCCTCGTATCATAAGCAGCAACTTCATTGAAGAGCAACCCAGATAGGAGTGGGTATCCAGGAGCTATAAACATAATCCCCCGAAAAAATCATCCAATTATCCACACCAAGCATGTTGGATAGGCACAAAGCATGTCCATGCTGCAAATTTAACTCGAGAAGAAATAAATTGGCAATGCAGCGGGATCAAGTTCCCAACAACCTCTTAGCTTGCCACCTCTCTCCTTCATCAGGCGAAAAGCAGGGATTTGATGGGAGAACCTTGGCAACTCAGTTTGAGTGATCTCCAATGTAACAGCAGATCCGCCATGTGCTTGGGCCTTGAAAACTGAGTTGAAGCCACTTACACGCTCTAAAACCAGTACTTTCACCCGCCAATCATTTTTCTCAAGGACTTCAACCATCTCATAATCACAATTATCCAAGTCAGAAGACCTTATATTTGTAGCATTCCAGTTCTTATATAATGCCCAGACCTCATGTTCCCTGGGATATATAGCGTATTCACCCATCTTACCAGTGGGCTGTCCACTCAATTGATGAGAAAACGAGTCAGTAGAAGTATAAGCCTGTGATGCATCTGACTTTTTCTCAAATATGCCACAGCTGAAGAGGATGTCTTCATCTTCCCCGTGATTCACACACTCAAGCCATGTAACATGCACCTTGAAATCTGGTGACTTATCGATTTTTGTGACTTGGCCATAGTACCTTGGCAAACCATCCTCATCACCATACAAAGCCCAGAGCTGACCAACCTCAAACTTGTCAGGAGATTTATCATCATCAAAGTTGTAGAATTCTGGATCTGGAATTTCCATGGCTTCTGGGGAGGAAGCTATGGGAGAACAACAATCTTCAACTACATTGCCAGAATTGCTGTCTTTTGAGTCTAAATGGCCCCCCTTCACATCATTCTGGGGCCTAGATACACTTCCTTCACATCCTGCCATGGGATCCGCACTACCAGCACCAGATCTTGAACATGAAACATTAAGATGCCCATTACCAGCCTTAACTTTCAAATCTACAGGAACGTCAATCTCTTCAGTAATGACAGGCAGAGAAGCTGGATCAAGCTCATAAGATCCTTTCGGAACACCTTCTCTTTCCTCACCACTCATTTCAAAGGATGGAACCCTGTGGGAGAATCTAGTCAATTCACTTGGTGGGATTTCAGACTTCCCTGTTCCTTCCTTGTCCATTCGATAGAAGAGACTGACAAAACCTTTCACCTTGCCCAAGTATGCAACGGTTAAACCGACATCTTCAACATATTCTGACAAGATTTCCACAAATTCATAATCGTACTTAACATTACTGTCCGGATCAGTGGCCCAACTAGTACTCCAGCTCTTGAAAAGGGCCCAAGTTTCTCCTTTTCTTGGATATATCTTGTAAGAATTTTTACTGCTGCCGCTTTCACAGCAAACTAAGTGAGAGAACATAAGACGATCTTCAGTGGTTTCAGTGTTTCCTTGACTAAACTTTCCACAAGAAATTGGCAAGTCCCTATTGAACCATTTTATCCCAAACTCATCATCTGAATCTGGTTCTAACCAGGTTATCCGGAGTTTGAAGCCAGGAACGAAAACTTTCTTGATATGGGCATAGAATCGGGGCATGGCATCCACAGTATCATAAATGGCCCAGGTCTGCCCACATTTAAAACACTTTTCCTTTCTGATGTTGTCAAAGTCATTGAAATCTGGATCAGGATATACATATAAGTCGATATCAGCTTCAGATCCTATTTTTGAGTCATTCTCTTTTTCTACTCCATTCCCACTTTCTTGCTTGGTTTCTTTGTTACCATTTGGTAAACGTTCTTTGACAAAAAGACCTTCCTTATCTTCATTCAGCTTAGCAGAAGAACCAGCTTGCTTATTCATTTCTGACTCCTCTTCGTTCAATGAACCTTCCGTCTTTATCCCTTCTGTGGCATAGTTGGATCCACTCCCCTTGGCTCTTTTTGAAGGAGTCACTTGGTCATCATCACTTAAATTTTCTTTATAAGAAACCTGTTGCTTTTGACGGTTCGATCTCCGAACGTACTGATCTCCAGAAAATTCAGACTTGCGCTTAGAACAGATATCATGATCCTCATCTTCTTTAGTATCAATGCTGCTGCTTCTAGTGTCTAAACTCTCACTGGACTCTTCTCTGTCCTGCTTATTTTTCTTTTCCCTCACCTTCCTTGAACCAACATCAGAAGTATATGTAGACCTTGGAAATGGTTCTCTTTTAGCATTTTGAGTACTAGAAGTTCCTTGACCTTCCCCTTCCACCTTGCTTCCTCCCTGATTTGGAACATCTCGCCGTTGGGAAAATGTTGGCATGCTACTCTTTGGTCCGAGAGGTACACCTTCTATGTTAATGTCATGAGCCACATAGGACTTGGAGCAATTCTGACAGCGAAGATATTTGCCCAGAACTTCTTTGTAATACTGGTACTTTACTCCACAAAAGGGACAGACAGTCCAGAAAGTTGGTTGGGCACTGGTGAACCCAGGTTGAGGCGGTGGCTGTGCCCGCTGGTGTTGTGGTATAAACGATGTCTTTGTCCTGAAGTTGTTCGTAGCCCCAAAATTAACATTGCTACTTCCCTGTTGTGGGGGTCGGTATGGCATAGTTGGTCTGCTGCTTACAGAACTTCTACGCATGATATCATGCAATGATCGTTTTCCTTTGTCCAAAAGCACTCTTTGAGCTTCCCCAATCAGTTTAAAGGCGGCTTCAGCACCAGAGAACTTGTTTTTATCAGGATGAAGCAGAAGAGCATACTTCCGGTATTGTTTCCTGATTGTTGTCTCATCAGCAGTTGAATCAATCTGAAGAATGCCATACCAGTCCATCTCCTTTCCTAATATCTTCTGCTCAGCTGAGCAATGAACATCACAAACCATAAGCATCTGGGAAATGTTATCCAAATCAGGGAACAATTGCTGGGCCTTGAGTGCAACTTTGCGAGCCCCGATAAAGTCCTTGACTTCCATCTTCTTCTCAGCCAAACCCTTGGCCCTGACGGCCTCTTCTTTGTTGCATTCCATCATAATCCAGTATCCAAGGAATTTTGGAAATATTCACATTCACTTCCTGTTATTTCGAAGCAAAAAAAGCACGAGTCACACACAGCTAACCACATTGACTAAAACTAATGGAGCAACACATTTACATAAACCCACCAAATTATCCTTTATTTGGTTTCAGTAGAGTGAATGTGTGACAACAAGACACGAGTAGATTCATTTGCAGGCTCAGTAAATGGCTACTACTGAAATTTATGTCAAAATATATTTACTTTTCTATATACACTAAAAGGTGACCACAGCAAACCTCTTAAATTAACAGTGGACTGCAAACAGGTAAACCAGACTGAGTGAATTGCAGGAGAAATTATTCCATCAAAACTTATTTAAGGAAACAAGAACACATCTTTTGAATGGCCAGCCAAGAGACAAATTACTTTGCAAATGATACATCATGACGTGCACATACTGACCATCATAACGTCTCTCTATGAAGTACAAAATTTAATGCTGCTACCTCAATGGCTATCCCTTTTTCTACTAAAGCCCACCTACCTTTTTAATTTGTGTACACAGCCAGCCTACACCCTAATTTGTTGCATGATAAAATTCAATCATTGCATCATTATCCACAACTAGAACCAACAAAGATGAACTGCATAACCCTCTACACATTGTATTGGTCATCTAATAATATGTAAACACACCTCCAACCACAAATCCTTCAGTACTCCTAAAATTGTCAGTAGCATCTAAAACCAAAACTCCTTTGAATCACTTCAACATAGCCTAAAAAAATCTAATATTAGGTTGAACTGAACTACTTCACCATAAACTACATTATATAACACTTAGCCAAAAGGCTAAAAACTCGCCTTAAAAAAATCCTAGAAAGAGACAACTAGCAAATTTGACATTAAAATAATCCAAGGAAAAGCAGCAAGATAAAAATTAATAAAATACATATGAGAAAGGGAAGAGGGAAGAAATATTAACCTTTTGTCGGTTACAGGGGAAGCAAGTAGCACAATCCAAGTTTACACTTTGGGCATCCTTTTCAATCCAGAATCAAAAGAGTAATAGAGCTACAAAACAAATATTTAAAGTTTTGTCAAGCTCATCGTGTGCTAATCATTGTTATTTTCAAAAAGGAAAAAATATATGTTACCATTCGATAATTTAGGAAGCAAATATTTCATTTTTCCCACAATCATATTAAGTATTTTTACAGCCTCTGACATGGCCCCTAGCCAAGGTAGAAGATTCTAAATGCTCACTCCAAAGAAATACATTGCTCAGACTATTCACTTAAACATCACCTTGAATCTCAAAATGGGGAAAATGTTCCAAAATGATACCCACAGAATTGGTTTTTTCCCATTTTGGTGATGAAACTTTTTTGTTTAAACTTGGTACCAAGAGTAATCATCTTGTTCCAATTTGGTGCCCTCAGTTAGCAATTTCATTCAGTTTTGGTCACTTCAGTCACCGAGACTTAAATAGACCCAATTCAGGTGTCATATCAGCCCAATTTAACAGCTCTGTGGCAGAAATGACCAAAATGAAATAAGATTGACATTTAGGGTACCAAATTAAAACATGCATAGTATAGGTACTAAATAGGAACAAAATGGATAATAAGGGTACTATTTCGGAACATTCTCCTGAGTTGGTCCATATATAAAAACCATACAGATATTACATCACAGAAAATCCAACATACATCATAATATTTTATCTTGCATTATAGCTATTTCTAAAACATTAGTAGATGCAGGAAAATGACAATTGGTACATCATTTATGCCAATCCAAGGAGGTTAATGGCATATACAAAAGCTAATTGCAAAATTTGAAACTTGAGGATAGGCAAAGGAAATGTATTGTGTTAAAACAAAAAGAAAGGAAAAAAAAGCCCTTTGAGGACAATAAGAAAAGAAGATGGGTCTCTACCAGTCAGTCGCAAAACCAGCAAAGCATGGAAAATAATATGAAAGGAAAATAAAAATAATAAATTACTCCAATTCAGACCATTTATCATATATCAATCTTTCCTGTAACATTTGCAGGACCCAAAATGGGGAGCATGCTTCACTGAACAATTGAACAAGAGATTATTGACTTGAAAAGGGTAAAAAGCACCAAACTGAACAAATTAGATTGAATCCTTATACCTTCAATTTGTAAAGAAGCAATCCACAGTCTATAAAAAGCTTCTTTAAGTATAAATCAGACCTTCAAATGCATTAATACCTTCTTTCTGGTGCAAATATTCAACTAGAGACAATATATTAGGATCCAATTGTTGTGGCTTCAAATGGTAATACAAGCATTAAATAAATGCAGCAACGGGTAACATCCTAGTGCATGGAAAAATGAGTTGCAAGCATGCCAAATGACAGTGCAAGTACAGAAGTAACTAAGACACATAGCATGCATGGTACGGGATCATCTTTAAGTATTAAAAAGCCATAATTTCTGAGTTCTAACTCTAGAAGAACATATCAATTAGAAAAAAAAAAAGCATAGCAGATCTAGAAGTAGAAGGTACAAATTTTCATCTCAAATTCAGTTTTTTTCTTCTTCTGTGTTTGACCTGTTGTTGAGTTTTACAAATGTGCAATCTATTCAGTAAAAAGTTGATTCCGCTGATGTAACCAGCTTAATATCTGTGGCTTCACTATGGTTATAAATTTTATTAGAATTCATCAACAAAACCCTAAAATCGACAAAACAACCCGTCAGGAAATGGAGAGCGCGATACAAGCAAGACGTACCGTGGTACACCGTTGCGGAGGTTGCGTGAGCCTACGTAGCGGTGGCTACGGTGGCCGGTGGCCGGCGGAGACCAGGCGTGAGTCGAGGGGTGAAAAATCTGATAGTCAGAAGGAGAGACCCATTATGCGATTAGGGGTTCTTTGCAGGGTCAAAAACATAAACGAAAAATATAACATAAAAATTATTATTACAATTCGAGCCGGACTAAATTATCTGCAGACAATCAACGGGCTCGAACTGGGCCTGCTCAGCAGGCCTGTAATAAAGCCCACAATACGATTATTATTATTATTATTATTATTAAATATGTGACAAAGAACTTTTATTCGTAATGTAAATAGATAATAATATAAACTGGGTTAACGATACTGGACTCCGGAATACGTATAAGACCTTATAGATTTTTTGCGTTTTTCGATTTGTAAAAAGAATCTATTTTGTATCATAGATAAAATAAAGCAATATCAACGTACTAATAACTAAAATAGAAAACATAAAAACACATAGAACAAAAAATCTTCCTAAAAAGTTGTCTGAGGAACTTTGAGAAAAGATACATAATAGGTGACTGTTCGACCGCCTTCTGGTAGATCCTATTTTCTGGAGTAGACTAGGATGCTCTGTGAAGGGGGACCGGTCGGGCAGTCGTTTTTGATTCGTCGGGGTAACCTGACCTGAGGTGTCGAGGAACGATTCAACATCTTACAGTCTCACCACCCCAGATCCCAAATCCACTAGCCGGATAGCTCCGGTGTCTTCGTCAGTCGTTGCCATCTAGAGGACGTTGGTAGAAGACGACGACAATGAAGAAAAACGAGACTTGTACTTGACGTTCACCGGAGAGACGGCGCCCAAAACCTTATCCTCAATAGATGTCGAAGTCTATCTTTATTCCCAGACGGATGTTTTGGGCACTAACCGTAAAGAGATGTATTTGACGGCGCCAGAATTTAGGAGATCATCCATGAAAAAGAGAAGTTAGAGCCGACTGTCTCTTACACTCTAGTTTCATAGACTCCCATAAAACCGCAGTACACTTCTCTTTAAAGATCAAAATATGTTACTAATAATTTGGTTTATTTTTTTTAAAAAGAAGATGAATATTGTACAGGAGACCTCTTTATTTTATTTTATTAGCAATGAAGCTGGAAATCATGACATAGTAACAAGAGTCAAGAGATGAACTCTTAATCTTCACCCCTCCCCACATGTGCTTAAAAGTATGTGATCATTGGAATTCGAACTCTGATTAGTGTAATTCAAAAGTTGATGATAAAATCTAGCGTTTTTTACTAAGTTATAAGCTTAAAGTACTTTGAACACCCCCACCCGTTTAATGAGATTCGAACTCACCATATATCTGAGAAGAAGGCGAGCCTTAGACCAAGGTGTCCTATCGGGAACAAGTCGCTGACATTAATATTAGGCATAGCCTATAAGAGAAGTCCACATGGGTAAAATAGTAGACAAGACCAAACCAGTGCAATATGTCTTTGCTTATCATTACACACTAAGTAGTCACATTAGCTTATCTTTACATTCTGTCTTAGTTGTCACTTTTCTTTCCTTTTGGCAACCATACCTTGCTAGGTTGCTTATCACCTTCTTTGGATTTGAGTTGGCTCCCACTTCCCCCTCCATTGCCACTTGCCACTTGATTTGGTTCACTTACCAAGCTCTTTATCTTGAATGGTTTGGAACCACTACCTTCAGAGTTGACATGTTCACAGTTCTTCCCACCCTGCAAATCTGGCACCGGCTCTGTTTCGGATCCAACCTGTTCAGAATTCTTTCCACTCACAACAGCATTTGATTTTGAACCACTACTTTCTTCAGACTTACACTTCTTCCCTCTCCCCTCAGCTTTTGGTTCCCAAACTTGACGTGGCTGCTGAAGCAAACTCTTCACCTTATCCTTTTTGGAGTCATTCTTCCGACTTCCTTGTGCATTTGGTTCACCAACCACACTCTTCTTCTTACATGATTTAGAGTTGTCATTTACTTTGATTTTTTCACCGTTCTTCTCGACACACTCTGCCAGACAAGACTCGTGAGGTAAACTCTTGGTCTCATGTTTTGTGGAACTAGGACTTCCTTTCGATACACTCAGTTCATGCTTCTTCATGTCTCCGCTTTCTTTGGATTTACTTTGCTCACAGTTGTTTGTACTATTACCTGTTTTTGCTTCCCACACCTGAAGCCGCTGCTGAGCTGAACTATTCGTTGCACTTTGTCTAAATTCACACTGTTGGCGATTCTTCCCATTCTCAAATAGTTTTGGTTCATCAACCAAATCTTTTGTCCCAACTTTCTTGGAATCATTCTTGGGCTGCTGGTGAAGTGAAGTCTCCCCCTTATCTTTCACGGGTTGCCATTTGCTTTTGGCTTTGACTGTCTCCATCTTTTCATCACTTTCTTCTACTTTACAGCTCTTCATCTTATTTTTCCTGGAAGCACCGTTTTCTTTGGATTTGGACTTCAATCCTTGGTTACTGAGGAAAAAAACATAAAATTGTACTGAAGCCAATAATAGCCCTTGTAAAGCAGTCATTTCATGGCCACTTGAAATCAAACATGTTCACATCCTACTAAATGTATGTTATGTTCTGTCCAAAATGCTGATTTGTCAATAGATTGCATTCAAATGTTGTTCAGACTATCAGCCAGGGGCGGAACCAGGAATTAATTTCAGGGGTATCCAACAAAAATCAATATATAATTTTTTTTTACCCGAAGTGCAACAAAAAGATTAGATCAATGTTTTTTGTTAGTACCAAAGAAAATGACTGCAACATGTAAAAAAAAATTGTAGTACTTTTTTACAATCATACCAAAAATCAATCCTGAATCTTCATAAAACAAATTTAAATTGAACATATTTATTCATTCTTCCAGGTATGTGATATAAAAGAAAGCCTAGGACCTTGTAATAAAAAATCTCTTAATGTCAACCAGCAACTAAGGATCAAAATGGGGTTGATACTGATCCACAACTTCTCCTCAGGGACAGAATTATGAAACATGAACATAACACATGTCAACCCATTACCAAACAAACACTCATAAACATCTCAAAACACCTAAACATGAACTCCATCAACCAAAAGCCCATGACTCCCCAATTTTAAATTTTTAGAAACACCACAAACAATTCACACAATACACAAGAAATTCAAGAAAAAAAAACAACCAAAACAGAGACAATCCTATTTTCCATCAAAATAACAACGTATTTGGCGCATCAACGATCTTCACATCGGTAGGGAGAAGGGAGAAAAGAGCATACCTTTCTGCTGGAGGAGCCATCCACGATTTGTGTTGTTCACCCATAAATCATCAAATGAAATCGGGAAGCAAAAAACCCTAAACTCATAAAATGAAATCCAGAAACGAAAACCTTAAATTAGTTGAAGATGTCACCATGATTTTAGGCAAGAAAACGCAACGGGTGGAAGGTTGCAAGTTCCAACGGATGTGCTCTAAGCAAAGGACATCGTAATTAATCTGAAGGTGAAGAGAAGAGAATGGGTTTGACAAATTGTGTAAGCTAAAAGGGTTGTGAAGAAAAGAGAAGGGGTTTGACGATGGTTTAAGCTAAAAGGGTTTTGATGATGGTTTAAAATAAAAGGCCAAGCCCAAAATAAAGGTTTAACCTTTCTTAGTTTTTACGAGCCCAAATGCCCACATAAAAAACCAGAAAAAATTCAGGGTGTTCCCAGTTGGATTCGACCTCTGGTTGTGAGGTGAAATGCTGATGTCTTCAACCATCGGACTACATTTTCACATGTATAGGGTGTTCCATGGAACACCCTATACCCCTTTCGTTCCGCCCCTGCTATCAGCACTTGAGTTTTTACATTAATCCTAGTTATAACTAAGTTTTGGTTTTAAAAAAGGTTGTTATGACATAATTGATCATAATGGGGCCTTTTAAGGTTGCTAGCCTGCTGATAATAATGTATGCCATATCAAAAACTTGTGCTTTAATGGTCGCTTCAAGTTCAGAATACCAACCTCATGTCAAAAGAAACCAAGGGTTTCTTCAGTTCATCTGTCATGCAATCTACTTCTGCTGAAGTATCCTCTTTCTTGTTGTTTTGTAATATGTTCTGAGAAGAATGTGTATTGCAGTTGTTAATTTTCCCCTGCTTCACCTTCCAAATGAACAAAAATGATTAGAATAAAAGGTAGTTGATTTTATTTAGCACCAAGATTGCATTTACCTTTGAAGACTTCTGAGAGTCAAATGCTTTCTTCAAATGTTTGCATTTGTTTGCTTGCTCAACATCTCTATCATTAGTTGTAATCTTCAACTGCTGAACTAATGTAGCATGAGAGCTCAAAGATGGATCATTGCCACCTTGTGCTTCACAGCTGCAAGATTTAGCTTCTGTGACATGATCTTGAGCCTCCTTCACATGTTTTGGAAACATGGCTTTCAGTACATCTTCTCTCTGCTGAATATTCCTTTTCACAACGATGGCATCCGCACACAAGGATTTACCACATTGCCCTTGTGACTCAAGACAAACTATCACTAGAGGGTTCTTGATCTTCACCAATGCTTCAGCAAGAATATGTATGAAATTGCGTTTAGACCTCTGTCTTCCTTGAAGCACTTCAAAAAATACCTCTGGAAGCTTTGAGCTAATATCAATATCACTCAACATATTAAAGAGCATGTCAAAATACTTTTTGGTGTTTGCACAAACTAAGCACATCAAAACAACCATTCTCAATACAAGTAGTTGATAGGACTCATCTGACTTCATATGAGATCGTTCAAGCCACTCCGCAAAATCAGATTTGCTGGTCAGTAGCTTGTGAACTGACCTCCCCCAAAAAGCATGCAAGTCACCTGATGATACAGCTTTATCACTTCTCAAAACAGTGCTCCATTCCTCATACGTGAACCATTCAATAAAGGATGACTTTGTGGCATAAAAACATCCTTGAGAGTAGAGTTCCAAAACTAACTGGCGTTCAAGAATGTATAAGAAGCAATCAGGCGATATATAATCAAACGTTTGCCTCCACATAGCATCATATGTGTCGCTTAGAGCATCATGTAGCTGATGAAGTAATCCTATACCGTCTCCTTTAATTTCATTGACAAGAGCCTTCCATGAAGGATTTGCAAGAAACACCTCCCCAATGTCATCATACAGCTTGACAGGTAGCCTTCGATGCCCAAACAGTACCACCAATACTCTTCCCATCTTCCTACATGTCAGCTCACTCTTGGACTCAATGATGTCACGTACAATTTCATCAAGAACATCATCAGAGAAACCGGTCTCTCTTAAAGCAATCATATTTACTGTCATGGACTTAGTCCAATCCGGAGAAAACACATTTTCAAAGAAAACATCAGTAGAGGCTTTTATCAAATCTTGCATCCCTTCACTCTGTGTAGAATGAATATAGAACTTGGAATTAGTGAAAAACGTCGCAACTTGAAAAATGTGAAGAGCAATCATACTTTGGGAGAACAAAGACGATGAGTTCTTAACAGAAAATATGCTTAGAGCACTCAAGGTTTCCATTAACTCCAAACCAACTGAGATTAATTCTGAGGCCCAATACTTGACAGCAACAGTGGCAAATAGTTGAGCATCTAGGCTAACAATCTTCCCATTGTAACTCTTAACCCAATCAGCATCGGGCTTCAGCAAGTGGTAGAGGTCATTACCATGTAAATGCTTCCGGACACCAAAGTAGTTCAAACAGAACTCCTCACAGTGTCTATATTCCTTCACATTTTGGGTTTCAAGACACTCCATTACAGTTATAACATTCTCCTTCCAACAGTTCCAAAAGTATACCAGTGTTCCAACAGAGAGCTTATCCTGGGAAAATATAGCTGTAGATTCTTGAATCAATTCATCTTCCCACACATACTGTGAGATGTCAGAATTTAAATGATAATCTAGAATTTGTCGAGCAGATAGTATTTGACCAATGAGATTGTTATGCTCTTGGGAAGTCCGGAGACACTGCTTCATTTCATGCAAGGTGCTCTCCTCACCTGAAATAATGTTAGCTTCTATACAAACATTCTCATAAACCAAGTCTTCTGAGCTGTTCTTAGCTGATGACTTGGCTTTGCATAGAAGCTCCTCCTTTTGCATGAAGGGCTTCAAGGGCCAGCCTTTGCTCCCTTCTGCCCATAAAGAGTTGGCCAATACATACATTATAGCTAAATTTGCTGCTTCTTTGTACTGACCAGCCTTCAGTAATAGATCAACCTCAAGAAGAAGATCCCCCTTTTGTCTTGCAATGGCCACAGCTTCCACATAGTTTCCAGATTCTTCTTCCAATAGCAAAAGCTCATCATAGCAATCTAAACCTTTCAAGAAAAGGCGTCTAGAGTCCATGGAAAGGAATTTTTTAACAAAAATCATCATGATTCTCTTATTTTGAAACTTATGACAGTGAAGCGCAGATCTTTCTAAGAAAACATGTTCAAATTCATCTGTTTTTGTACTGTGAACCATATTCAGGCCTCTGTTGTGGTTGCAATACTCAATGAAGTCTGACTTTAACTTGAGGACATTTTGCAATGTCTCATCAGTAGATGATTCAAGAAATTTGAACCCTTCAAGGAACTTCATAACTTCACAGAAATAAATGGAAATCAGACTTTGGCATAATAGAGAGACGGACTTCTTGATGGAGAATGCATAAAAGGCTTTCAAGGTTCCCAATACCTCCATACCCACAGATAGAATTTCTGAATGCCAATAACTACGAGCAGCAGAGATAAACTGTAAAGCATCCATAGGAGAACCTTCACCAACTTTGGAGATTCTTCCCCAGTCAATATCTGAATTGAGCACAAGATAAACCCATTTCTTATCACTTAATTGCTTCCTTACACCCAAGTAACTTAAGCAGAATCCTCCATAGCTCAAGTAGTCATCAGTATCTTGGATTTCAAGACAAGGAAGATACTCCAGCATATTAACAATATTCTCCTTCCAAAGGTTCCAGAAATAAACAAGTGATTCCACAGACAAATGATTTTGGAGAGCCATCCTTTCTGAAGTCACTGTAAGACCTGTTAGCAGCTCATCTTCCTTCAGCAAATTCATTGTAGAGTCTGATAGAAGCGGATCTTCCCACTCATAATTTGACATATTTGACTTAAGATGAACATCCAAAATTCTTCTAGCAGATAGCAAAATGCCTCTACAATTTCTCTGTTCCTGCGATGCACTGAGCATCTGTTTCAGTTCAAACAAGCTAATAGCTTGATGTGACAAGATGCTAGTCTCTGTACAGATGACCTCATAGAAGATACTGGAAACGTTCTTGGCACATGACTTTGCTTGTGCAAAAAGTTTTCCCATGTGCTTGAATGGCTTCAATGGCCATCCTCTCCTTCCAGATCTCCACAGAGAGTTGGCAATGCAGTGCATGAGAAGAAGTATTGCAGCATCTCTGAAATGGCCAGCCTTCTCTAGCAAACTGACCTCCAAGATAAGATCACCTTTCAACTTAGCAATAGAGATAGCCTCCATGAAATTCCCACAACCTACTTCCAACTGCAACAGATCATCAAGGCAATCCAAAGCTCTCAAGAAAGAATGTCTGTAATCCATAGAATGGAAAGCTCTAACAAACTTCATCATACTTTTGTTATCTTCAAGGTCGTGATAATGAAATGCGCATCTCTCAAGAAAAGCATGCTCATCAATACACATGGTTTTACTGAGATCTGGAATGTCATGTTGTCTCCAGCACAAGATGGATTGTAGCCCTATATCAAACAGGTTTTGCAAGGTTTCAAAATCAATGAATGATTTGAGGAACTTGGACTCTGTAAGAAATTGAATAACTTTAAAGGTGTGAGCTGCAGCAGTACTTTGATCAATCACAGACAAGGAGTTGTTTGCAGAGAACATATGCAGGCTTCTCAACTTTTCCAATACCTTGTTAGCAACAGAAAATACTTCTGAGTACCAGTAACTCCGAGCAGCAGAAATGAACTGTTGAGCATCCATATAATAGAGATCACTATGCCTTTGGAGAGATTCTTTGCCCACACTACGAAGTATCCAATCAGCATCATAATTAATCAAAATGTATATGATGTTCTGATTATCGATAAGCTTCCTCACCCCCAAGAAATCTAGACAAAACTCCTCATAAGTTGCATTTCTGTTGATAGGATGAGTTTCCTGAAAGCCAAGATGCTCTAGTAGGCAGAGAATTTTCTCCTTCCAAAAGTTCCAAAAGTAATTAAGTGTCTCAAGAGAGGCTTCATTTTGGGAAATTTTCTCTTTTGAATGCTTTAACGTATCAGCTACCAGTTTATCTTCCCACTTATATTGAGAAACTTTTGTATGAAGATGAGCATCAAGGACCCTTCGAGCAGAAAATATTATACCTTTCAGATTTTCAAGTTTCATTGAAGCACTCAAATCTTGTTTCATCTCAAACAAATTACTCCTTGAATTCAATATAATATCGGCCTCTGTACAAACAAACTCATAGAAGTCACCAGACTCATTTTGGGCTAGCAATTTGGCCTTTCTTAAAAGCTTTCCCGTACCCTTAAGCAGCTTCAAGGGCCAGCCTTTGTTTCCAAAAGCCCAGAGAGAGTTAGCCAATACATGCATGAGTATGAGCTTAGATGCATTTTTAAATTGGCCAACCTTCTCTAGTAAATCAGCCTCAGACAAAAGATCACCGAACTCTTCATCCAACAACAAAATCTTCAGCAAAGTGCCCTTGCAACCCATGGACTCAAAAGTTCTAACGAAATCCATCAAAGTTTTATCAACTTTAAGCTCATGATAGCGAAGAGCACCTTTCTCCAGAAAATAAATTTTGGCATCTGGAAAATCATCTTTATGAAGCTGGATGATCTGGAGTCCAATATCAAATAACTCAGCAAAGGAGCAAACACTCAAGGACTTCGAGAAATACTGTCCCCTTGCATATACTTTAGCTGCAACTTCGTAACACCCAGCTATGAAATAACAGTCACCAGCAGCTTCTAATCTTGAATCTCCAAAATTCTCCAAATAATATGTGCCTGTAACAGTAAGGAGTACTGTATGTGAAAACATTTTTTTGCACACAAATATTTTAGCTTGTTTATTATCAAAGATGAGTTCAAATTTTCAGAAAATAACTCAAAGACCTCCAATTTGTTTTGCAGCGCCAAAGGCTAATTTGTAGTTAGTATCATAAAAAGAAGCCATACCTGCTTTTTCATACTCATTCAACTCAATTAAACACCGAGCAACGAGGTTTTTCATGCCAACAGTACCATATAACTCGGCAGAATCCCTCAGGAAATTATGAGCAATATCGGCTTCTGTGCCAAGTAGCCGATTAGCAGCAATACGAAGATAGGAAGCCTTACTCCAAGATTCCCTGTACTTGTCTTCTGCTTTTTCAAAGCACATTGTTGACTTCCCAAAATAACCTTCACAATAGAGCTGCAAATAAAATAGAAGATTTATAATTAGAGTTAGAGAAGTTACAATTTGATTTATATCTTAGTTTACCACACAATAAGCCATGAATTGATCCTTATATGAAAATAAAAAGGACTTCAAGAAGGCTCTGCCTAACCTTGATACCCAGTGAGCTCCACTCCTCTTTACTGCTTGAAACTTTCATCTCCAGTGCAAATGAATCATCTAGTTGCCTGACTTGGACAAGGGACAATTTCTTCCAATACTCAAGGATGGGATTGGACAAATTGCTAGTAGTTTCGCAGATCCACAATCTTCGCGTGGAACGCGTTATTGCCAAGAATAGCTGCTTCAATTCCCAACATAAGCCATTTTGTTTTCCAGAACCCAAGGTAGTGTATGACATAGGTAAGTCAATGTCAAGCGCACCCTGCTCCTTTATATACTCATCAATCACTTCCCATTGATATTTCGAAGGTGATGAACTGAAGAAGTTGTATAACAATACATCCTAAAAAATGTAGTTAATTGGAACATCAAAACATTATAAACTAAAGAAGAAGATTGACATGATGTGTTCAAGGTATTGCAAGTGGTGAAAGATGTGTGGGTACAATATCAACACACTCATGTTTAAATAACAGGCTACAATAGCATTATTTTATTTTAAGGTTTGCTCTATCCTTTTTTATATCCTAAGGAATGAAGACAGTATGTATTCACCTGAAACTCCAAGCCCTGACATTCCCTTACAGTAAGGATAAGAGCTTGCTTCCCAACATGATCAGCAATCTCCTTCCTGGTAGCATCATTTCGAACTAATATGACTTGCTGTGCTCCAAAGCCAACATTACAATTTCGAAGAATTGTTGTGATGGCATTTTCACCCTTTACAGGCTCAACAAGAATTGGCAATTCCCCATCTAAAAGACTTGTCTCAGCAGACAAAATGTCAATAGATTGTGGAAAGAAGCGGAAAATAAGATCAATTACACTCTGAGCTAACCGCAGAACACCCGCATGAGTATGAAAATTCTGACTTAAGTGAAGGATCTGTGACATGTGTTGAACCTTTGTCGCTTCATCAGTTCCTTCAGCTCTTGCTTGTCCTAAAAATTCTTTGTAGAACAGCAATCTTAAATCTTGAAACCTGAAATCATTTCCCCTTGCAATGGTGTGAGCTCTATCACCAGAGAATACAAAACCGTCATTAACATTTCTGCATACATATTTGAGAAGAGCTATTTGTCTCATGCTAAGACTTTGCACCTCATCTACATACACAAAATCTAATTCATCTCCCTCATAATTTTGAACTCTCAATCGGAAATGAAGATCAATTACTAGATCAGCAATATCATATTCATGATTCTCCATTTTTCTCTTTTCATAATCTAGAAACATATCATAAATCCTCTCTCTTCTTTTCTTGCTTAAAGTAGACATGCAGGCCTTACATAGTTGAACATAATCATCCCTGTTGAGTTTACCACCAATGCATTCCCCGGCCTGACAGCTTCCTTTTATAGAATATAAAATCTCAGAAAAAACAGTGAAAGCATCAAGCTTCCTTGTCAACCTTTTGCTGAAATAAGGCCAATAGGATGAACAAAACCTGTCATAGTTAACCTCCCTTAACTGTATGTAACTTTGTAAGGCTGGAGATGTTGAGCTTTTGGAAGTAACATGAGAAATTTTCCATCGTTCATGAAATTTGTCGAAGTATGAATCACCCACACTCCCATCAAGCATCATCAGAAACTTTCTAAGAGTTACCACCAGTGGGTATTCAGTGGATGAAACATCAATAAAGCTATCTGGAATATCCATGGATAACGAAATATCATCAATATCATGCATATCAACCAAATCTCTCTCCGCTGCATCCTGTTGTTGACTTCTCAACCTGTATGATAACAAAAATATTTAACAGAAAAGATAAGATTTCTAAGATAATATATACTTCTATACTACATAATCCATAGCTATTGCTACTTTAAATACCTTTGGGAGTAAGATATTTGTTTCTTGATAGCAATGCATTGTCTAGGTGTGGCTGTGATGAAAATCTGGCGCAAGTCTGTTCCCTTTTTCTGTTTTGTACTTATATCAGTCTTCTTTTCTACTTTTTTGCTATTTTTCTCTTGGAGTGCTTCTGAGCACAAGTAATGTTGACGCTCTCGCTGAAACAACTTTGTGATCAAAACAGTGTTCTTTTCAGATCCTGATTGTCCAATTAGAAAGGTGCTCTTAGAAGATAGAATTATATCCAACTGTTGATCAGAAACTTGATACAGATTATCCCAATCTCTACCAGCATGGCTAGAGAGCATCAAGCTAGCAACCGGATATGAAAGTAGGCAAAACTTCATCAGTAACAAATTTTCCATTACTTTTGAGCTCTCCACATCACTTTGCTCAATAGCTATGGAACTTGATAGAGTGTCCGAGTCAAAACTGAGACTCTTATACCGGATAACATCATGAGAGGTTCCCCATGTCATTGGAACTTCAGATTCCCTACACAAATAGAAAGAAAGGTGCAGAATTAGTATCCACCTAGAATAAGATAAACAGGCTATAACCGGAACTGATTCAGAATTTTATTGAGAATCAGTTGGGTGATAAGGTTTGGTGTACCCTTGATGACATATTGCTCTAGAACAATCAAGAAGATCATCGGTGTACAGTTTGAATATGCTTTCCAATGATTGAGCCATAATAGGTATGTCTTCCCATCTCAAAATATCCCAAACCTTCAAGACTTGGACATACTTCATATCCTTTTCAATGTCAACTGTGTAAAGAATGTACATATTTTCAACCTTGAATTTTTTTAATATCTGAGACGGACTTCCAGAAATAGAATTACTATACTCCCTTGGGCGCCAGCCAGTGGACAGTTTGAGTAAAAGGAAAATAATTGACTTCCTTGTCTTGTGCTTAAGTTTCCAAAATGATTCTCTAAACTTTGAACTGAAGTAAACCTGCCAAGTATGTACACCACCAAAAGAGATAAGATTTATATCCATAGAACAATAACAGTATTTCCAAAATACACATAAAATAATGGATAATAAGAGTAGACATGAAATTGATGGTGCACATCATATACCTTCCACTTGGCAATTCTGAATATTACACTGTCCTTGTCAAGCAAATCATTGAAATCAAGGAGCTCTTCCTTGACTTCAATTATGGCATTGGCTAAACCTTTATCTTCATCAGCATTGAAGAAACAACGGCGACTCTTAGCATCAACTACCACAGATTCCCAGATAGATTTACTTTTAACCAATGTTTTCCCATTTCCCAAGATCCAGAGGCAGTGCCTGCACCCAAAATTCAGAATAAGTTTTTTCATAAGGATAGCAAAACGTTTCCAATATGAAGGCTAAATCAACGCCAGACCTTGCCCTTGTCAAAACAACATTAGCCCTCTGATGGTTGGAGAGGAACCCAATTGATCCCCCACTATTACATCTGACAGTGGATATTAGAATTATATCCTCCTCGCCACCTTGGAAACCATCTATGGACTTTACCTTGACTGTAAAGCCATCAGATTTCTCGTATCTTTTTCCCAGTTTATTCTTTATTGCCACAACTTGAGCAGTATAAGGAGAAATCACGCCAATGCTAAGCTTCAACTTTAAGTCCTTCCAAGCTGTGTATGGAAACTACTGAGAATTAACAGAAGACAGTATATGTGTGTGTACATTTGTATGTATGTATGTGGTATCTAAGAGTAACAAAGTTGTGAATTTACTTAAAGAAACATTATTCATAAGAAAATTATGTTGTTGTTACATACTTTCAATCATTCAACGTAGAAATTGACTCATTTTCAGTTTACTATTCAATCATCCATATATAACTGTAAGAAGAAATGTGAAAATTTTCCAAAAATAGGAAACCAACTGGCATCACTACTCAGCAAAAGTATTTGGACTTAAGTGAAAACAGAGGTCTATAATACGTGCTTTGATGTACGAAACAGAATTACGTTATTCTATTTTTTAAAGTTTAACATTTATCATAATACCAGAGTGTTTTTTAATCAGCCAAAGGTTTTCCTTTTTTTATCTCAATCAGTAAACCTGAACAAATGCTTCTTAAACATGTAAAATGTGGCCACCATAAATAGCTGAAAGTTCCAGAAAACTAGTGTTTTACCATTATGAAATCTTGGCAAAACATTGCAGTTTTCATCATGTGATGTCATTAGAAATTACAGTACACGTGAGAGCATATAGGAATCAACTGAGGAATATTAATGCATAAGATAATAGGAACTATAAAATCAAGCTCAACTTACCCTTGTGAAGGTTATGGATTATTTTGATCACAACAGCTACCTCAACCAGATTTTTTCGGCTATGTCCAATACTATCCAGTTCCTCTTTACCATCATTGACATTTATGAAAGAATACGGACCAAACATTGGCCCAGGAATATAATGCCTGATATAACTTGCACTCATAACATTTGGGGCATTCAGAATTTGATTCATGTAGAATCTGGAGTTTGGGAAGCAACTTACAGACGGGTGCATTCTATACTGTATGTTAAGAAGATGCTTTGAATGACCTAATGAACTCAACCTTTCAAACAGACTTCTTCCAAAGCCAGCTTCATCAGATACCTACATAACAGAAATCAAATATCATTTAGAAAAATAAAGTCTGGGGCTATTGGATAAGGTGAAATCATGATGCCTTTAATTTGTGATCTAAAAAATCAGTAAACATTTACATACCTTGCTTCTCACTGTTGCTGGTAACTGAAACTCATCACCAATGAGAACAGCGTGCCTTATACCAGTAAGTTGCAAGGGTATGGCCGATTCACATTCTTTCAGCTGTGCAGCTTCATCAATGACCAATAAATCCAATGGCTTCATTTTAACTGAATACAATTTGTATGAACTCGAAGTGGTGCACAAGATCAGTGAAGCCCTTTGAAAACAGAAGTTTTTAATGGCTGTTTTACCCATTACACTGGGAAACTTAATCTGATTAAGAGAAATTTGAAGAGTTCTGATGACAGAGAGGCATTCACTTTTCAAGTAAAGAAAAGCTGACTTGAAGACAGAAGGATTAGGGGGACCTGGTCCAGCAGTTAATTCAGGAAATGAAAATAGTTCCTCCAATTCTTCCGAGATCACATTCTCTTGGGACAACAAAGACTTGAAAGAATCAAGTAAGTCAACAAGATTTTCCATTAGTTGGAAATTATGTTCTAAAATGAAACTTTTGGGTATGTGAGTACACAGAGTCTGGATACATCTCCTGAGTGATGGTGCAGTAGATTTAAACTTCTCCCTTGCAAAATCCAGAAATGATTTTCCATCCTTTTTGCTCACATCTGTCTCCCTTATTTCATTCTCTAAGAAACCATGATACTGAAATTTACAGTTTTGGAAAAAGTCCATCATCGAAGTCAGACAATGTTTCCAACCAGTTAGTCCAAAGCACTCTTTGAGTCTATCAACACGGTAATCCAAAAACACTTCTTCAAGATCATAACCAACTTTAAGTCTCTCCTTAGTCCCAAATAAGAGCATATCTCCCAGTGAACAGAATGCAACCCCTCTTTCAGACTTAGTTTCTGCTGACTCTTTCAGCAGTTTCATGACACGAGAAGCCAGTTCTGTGATTGCAACATTGGTTGGGGCACAGGTGAGAACTCTGCAGTCAATTCCTAAGATTGTTGAAAGCAGTATACTGACAGTTTTAGTTTTTCCTGTGCCAGGAGGACCCCATATAAGTTCCACAGAGCATTTGTGATTACAATTTATCTTGCACAAAGAACTTAGTACAGCCACTCTTTGAGACTCGTTCAGAGTAGATGGTAACTGTGAGCCCAGTCTCTCTGCACAGACTGCATTAACATATAGACAGCATCGGCCGCATACTTCCTCCACCTAAGATAAAAATACTATTAAACTTCCAACATAAGACATATTTAATAAGCATGATACGGACATAAGTAAATTTATAACTTCGTCAACAGACACCAAATAAGTAAGAACAAAGTTTTGAGGACAAAGCTTTATTATGAAAACAACAGAGTGGCAAGATTTCTGATTTATCTAAAATAATTATAAATCTGATACTGCACAACTAAGGGAGAATTTGAACTTCTAGATTAGTACAATTATATGTTCATCTCATTGTAAGCTTAACCTGATAGATCTTATTTCAAGAAACAATCTACAATTTCTTACCACAGAATTACTGCACAAAACTTCCTTGATTATACTTGTGTTTCGAGACAAGTGCAGTGTCCTCCAGATTCTGTTGTGTGGGGTTATATTCACAAGATAAACAACAAAGAATGGTTTTTGAATGCTGTCTCCAACCCCAATATCTTTTGCTGCTTTGAGTTTAATACAGAGAGCATGTCCGTTATCATTATGTGAGACTTTAGTGGCCCAAGCTAAAGACCATGTCCTTCCTGGGTACTGTAGGTCAGCAACACATTCAGGCTTAGCGTCTGAGATGATAAAAATATCTCCTGGCAATGTCTTGTAGGGCTCCTGGCCAATCTTAGTGGACCTGTTTCTCCAGTAATCAACTTGAACATTCAATGTTCCACTTGGCTTTGATGCCTCAATAGAAGTGACTTGTGCAAATGGTGCCCTGGATAGAACCTCCAAACTTGAGCACAGTTCAGATCGGGTTTCTTCCACTAAAGGGGAGATATATGACCCCAGATATTGCTGCACTGATTCAAATGATTCTGGTATTTTATCCACCTAAAAGTAAGAGAACGAAGGTTATAAGCCATTTTCAGATCAAATACAAGATAATTGCTGCACTGATTCAAATGATTCGAAACCATGTAAACTTGATACATGACCAGGCAGTTAAGAGCATCTATAATGCTTGAAGAATACTTTGGGTGCTAAAACGGTGCTGGGGGGAGAGTGTGTGAGTCACCTCAATAAGGATCTTGGAGTTGCTATGTTAAGTACTCTCTCTACAATATACTAAGTTCATCTTGCTCTCATCGGAACTTTCTTGGTACTACTAAATCCAACTCAAACATTAAACATAACAAATATACTAATAAAGAAAGAAACTACATAATAATACCTTATACCTATAATAACCCAACCCACCAAATAACATGGGCACACCTAACCACCAATAATCAGTGCATTGAAATATACTAATAAATCCACATAGTAAACTAACATTTTAGCTGGGCTGAAAGTAAAGTAATGTTCTATCAATATCATAATGCAAGAGGATTAACATACATCTATGATCAAACCCCACAAAAAAAAAAGGTCCAATAGGGGTTTCAGCAGCATGATCAAGAGCTGAAATAGCTAAGGATCAAGAGAAATGAAACCTGGGTTTTGTAAAGATCTTCATTCAGTATATCCTCAAGTGACCAAGAAAACACCCAATTAATCAAGCCTTCATCTTTGGACGCAGCATTGTAGCCCTTGGAACTCTGTCCTTCCACCCCCACCATTTTCTCCTTCAATCCACACCCACTACTTCCTTCTCCTAACAGATCATCCTCTCTGCAAAACATTTCCTTTTCTGGGTCACAACTCAGAACTCAAATGCACAGAAAAAAGAAACAAAAAAATGGGAGAAAACTTTACCTAAAGCAAACATGGAGATGATCAACAGCACAACCGTTCTGAGAGAAAGTGTATTGGAAATCAAAAGGAGAAGAAACAGAAACCTATATGGCTAAGCAATGTATTGACTTGGAAAGACCCAGAGATTGTTGTAGTGGTAAGTGACAGAGGAGGCGTGTTTTGATTCTCTTTTCCGTACGAAATGATCGGGTCATTAGTCAATTTTTAAACTTTCTTTTTCTTTCCTTTTTTCCTTTTCTTTCTTGGCCATTCAAATTTCAATACCTACGTTGGAGATGATGGCGAACAGTTGAGTCCCTGAAACTGAAGTGACGAGTCCTCTATTAAATATGTATGAATCTGTATTCTCGTACAGCCTATGGATTTTATTTATCAACCCGTCCATTTCTTCTGAAAAGAAAATCACTTTTTCCTAAGCTTTTGGTACATAGAAACAATAAAAAATAATACAGAAGTTTTCAGGCTGTACTCTTGCAAACAACGCCTGAAGGAAATCCCATAATTATTGGACGGGACAAGATAATAGTTGGGAAGATTATACAATTTCACACTTCGGTTTGGTGAGAGTGAGAAAATTAATTACTTCATGGAGGCATGCTAAGCTCAAGTCCAAGAAGTGAGTCTTAGAGACTTAAACTTTCTCTAAAATTTAAAATTATCGACTCTTCCTTTAGTCACCGGTGTATCCTCCGTCACTAGTCACCAATCATTAGACTATTCACAATGGAATTAGATCGGATATGTCTAATCCTGATTTGTTTAGGCCACAATTTAAAAAAAGTAAGGTCTAATTCGACCCGTTTCGTGAATCTGTAGTTGGTGATGCTACATCGGGAATAGACCGATTCGGTCTATTCTGAAGGTATTTGCATGAAAAATAAATAAATTAATATGAAAAACATATTTTATTATTTTCGATAAAAAGTGAACGAGACTACAAAACCGAGATCGTACTCGTCACTGCTCGATGAATCCATGAACACAATACGGTATCAGAACGAATAAGGAGATAATTTTGTGGCTTTGGGAGAGAGTTGAGAGAGTTTGTGGGATTTGTTGTGTGGGGATTCATGTATTTATAGATACAATTTCATTATTATTTTGTTTTAAAAAAAAATTAAGGGTTAAACAAATCTGCTGACCCATGCAACGTGGTTGAATTGCCGCGCCTTTTCTACTTCGGTTGCCGAAACGTCACCACGTGTAGCGCTATGATTCGTGTTGTCAGCAATGCTTCAATCGATTCAGCGGGCCTGCGAGTCTTCAAATTTGTAGACCATCTAAAGCGGATTCTCCGAATCGACTAGACACGAGACTCAGATTTGACAAATAGGCTGGAAAAAGAAAAATTTTACCGAATTCGACGCACGATTAGACGGGCCCGAGACGCCACTGTGGATAGCCTCATGGACTCTTCACCCGAAGTCGATGTCGCCCTCACTCCTCAACGCACCTAGTGCATCAAGAGACTTGCATGTTTCTTGACTACAAAACCAATTAGGTTTGTAGCGGTTTCAGAAATTTAGGGTTTCAGAAATTCAGAAATTTAAGGTTGCAATTAGGTTTAAATGTTAGGTTTTCAATTGTGAAATTTAGGTTTGCATTCTTAAATTTCGGGTTTCAATTATGTTTCAGATTTTGGTTTGGATTTGTTCGATTCCTTTTGATTTCTTATTATATAAATGTATATATAGTCGATAGATGAGACGAACAGTAGTGTCGGAGAGAACAACATGAGTTTATCAGATGATGAATATGTGCCACCAAGGAGGGAGGTTGATTGGGAAAGAGAGATGTTGGCAGTCATGGGAAAATTGTCCTCCAAAATCGGTACGAGAAAGGCATCAGCAACTCGCATGATGCTGAAGCGTTTGATTTCTAATGAGGGAGCTAGACTTAGAGCTGAAAGAGATGAACAAGCTAGGGTTCCTACTGAAAGACGTGTTGTTGAAAGAGCAACACGTACACAATTTGATGGAGCGACCTCTATGCGTGGTCTTAAGCATCACACCAAAGTTTACGTGCAGTGGCTAAAAGATAACTCCGAATGTGAGTTCCAAGACTAAATGTTCATTCATTCTAGTTTTAGATGATCAAAACTTGTTTATTAGTTAGTATTTAACGGATGCTTTGAATGGTGACTAAGTTTGAATTTCTAGTTTACTTTTGATGAGTTGTGTTGTTACATCTAAGTTGACAATGTTTGTGTCAAGTAAGATGTTAGCCATGATTCATCAGACATCATGTACGTGACCAACAGCAAATATAGAAAATATGCCAACCCAAATGTCAACAGACATTTTGTGCGTATCTAGTGTTGCAAATTTGTTTCCCAAAAGTGAAGATATTCTGTGATAGTGATCTATTTGATTTAAGAAAGATTCTGGCGCAAGGAAACAAATAGATTTGGTTTGATCACGACTCCAAGGATTAAGGAAACCTAAGGAGGCATGTTTACGAGAGGTAGGGGCTATTTAAATCGTGAAGATATTCAGAGCCCCACTTGATTGCTCGTCTGACCAAATGTCATCAGAGATGTCAAACCAAATGTCAACAAACATCGTGTGCACGCACGTTTCATAAATTGAAGATAAGTATAGCACGTTTCTTAAATTGAAGATAAATATATTATGTTTCCTACTTTGAAGATATTTCAAAAATTGGTTGATATTAAAATTGCACACTGTCTCACTTTACACACGGATACAAAATACTTAGTGCTCTATGATCGTATTCGTTGGTCAAGTAATTACTTCACTGAAGGATGCATCATCCATTGGTAAAGTTCCCTTACTTTACCAACGGATACAAATACTTGGGACTCGGTTATTTTATCAGTTGGGCAAGTCATCACTTTACCCACGAATATGACATCTGTTGGTGAAGTACCCTCACTTTACTAATGAGTACAAATAGTTGGGGCTCAGTTATTATATATGTTGATCAATTCATCACTATACCCACAGTTGTGGTATCCGTTGGTGAACTACCCTCACTTTACCCACAAATACAAATATTTGGGACTCAGTTATTATATCCGTTGGCCAAGTCACCACTTTACCCACGGATGTGACATTCGTTAGTAAAGAGACCAAACTTTACCAATGAATGTATTTTATCCGTTGCCCAAATCAATTTTTGCAATAGTGTAAGCCTCGTTGGTAAGGTTCTAAAAATCGCTAAGCGCTAGTCGGTGGCTAGGGCCTTTTGGGGATTAATCGGGAACTAAACAGGGATTAATCGAATTAATCAGGTCGACCAACAAAAAAATAACGCCTAGGTGGGGTCTGGTTGGGATTTTTAGAAAATTGCTCGTTAGAGACTTGTACGCCCTTGCTGAACGAGGATCCTATAATCCGGGTCCCTACATCACATTCTCTCTCCTCGAACACTCACGGGAGACTTCGCGTTGAGAATTATCCTTCGAGGATGGGGCTCAACGACATAGGGATTGGTCATCAAAGATCTCTCCTCGGGGGTTTATGCGTTTTATTTCGCATTCAAGGTGGCGATGAAGAATGTCCGTCGGGGCGAGCCTTGGTGCTTCTACCACTACCCTCTTATTCTGACTGACATCACACTAGAATGCCTTCCTAGGGCGGGACTCGACCGGATTCAATTATGAGTTCGAGTCTGGGGCTTCCTCATACGGTCTTCATGGTCACCACCGGCATTAGGGTAGGCGATACGTTGGGAGGATACGTGACGGTACAGGGGGAAAACTTGGGATTCTATTAGGGGAGGGGTGGGGGGTAAGTTCCAGGAGCGTTTTTGGCACTCGATCGACCAACCACTTCACTGATCGATGGTCTTGGGTTGTGAGAGTTCCCTCAGCCAATTCAAGTCACCCTCAAGTATGAACGGCTCCCCATGTTTTTCTTCAAGTGCGGAAAACTAGGTCATACAGCTACTGACTGTGATCTCGCCATTTCAGAAGTCCCTAGGTATTGCATGTCCCTGTCAACGGACATTGCTCTAGAGGTTGGGAAACCGCTACCGCAGGAATGAGTGACACCACCCTTAGCCCCGTCTCCTAGGGTTCCCCTAGGCTTCTCCCCTCTTTAGACAAAGAGGCTCACCATGGGGTCCATCGTCTTGCCTACGACGCATGAATCATTGAGGACTTCTAAACCAGTCAGGCTCGCCCGCACCCTTAGGGAGATTGGCGGGGTTTTGGTGACATCCACCGTCCTACCTAACCGTAGGCCAGGATGCGTATTTGCAGGTTCTCTAGATGAGTATGGACAAGAGCACCCTGGGAGCGGCAAGCTGATGAAGACCCATCTCGGTAGAGGGAGGGAGACGAACCAATGGAGCTGGAAAAGGCGAGGGATGAGAAGCAGCCCCGCTTGGCTACATGAGGCATCTCGGCCTGGGGTTGTCCGGGAGGATTGACTCCCCCCCCCCCCCCCCCCCCCCCTTGTTCGAGACCCTCCACTATATCATGTGATCCCTACCCGTACCAAACACATTCTTCTGTACAATAGTGATTTTTGTAGGAAATTCGTTTGGCGTTCAGGCCACAATGGTCAGGTTCAAGTCGAGCTGGAGATTGTTCTGGTTTTCAATCTTGCTTTCGTTGGAGTTGTATTACTTAGTTTCATTACTGTTTTATTCCCCCTATTCCTTTCGTACCATGTCTCTTTTTTAATCAGTACAAGTGAAAGAAAACTAAAATCTTACTTTTATCAAATAAGCGAATCCAAATTCCACAATCACGTCTGTAACATAAAACACAAGATGTTCATAATCAATTACATAAGAAAGATGATTTATTAACGAGGATAAGCAGAAAGTTTGCAACATAAAATCAGCAGAAATGAGAAATTAATTGAGACAAGGCTTAGAGCAGAAGCAACGGCGGCGGACTCCCTTGCAGTGGCCGGCGGTGAACCCTTCAGTCACGCAGACATTTCCACAGTTGCTGTCCAATACACACGTTCCCTTAAACTTGTGGCTTTGTGATTCGCATGTCCTCGCCATCACTCCCATCTCTGCAATCCAATTTATTTTTCATTGATCACTAACTAATTCAATACATTTATAATCAAAATATCATGCTAATTATAATTCGATAATTAAAAGGGTTATTCTTGTTGTTTATCATAATGCTAGGTTACACATAAAACACTGAGAGATTTAAAGAGAGCGAGTTTAATTTTTTATTGGTAAAACATATTTAATTGAAACCTCTTATAAGGTGAAAGAGGAGTTACAAAATCCAGATACAGATCCACAAAAAAGAAACTTTAAGAAGATTATATGTCGACTTATAAAAGAATATAAGAGATCACAACCCACCAAGATTAAAGCCACACAACAAACAACCAAAGAACAAAAAGAAACAATCCTGAAACTACGACCAAGAAGCTAAAACAGCAAAAGATCTGAAACTCAAATTTGACCATCTTAAAACGCAGAAATTTAAAAAATAAATAAAGAGGAAGAAAAGAACCGGTAGCACCAAGAAGCATGATCACAACCAAAACAACGGACAACCAACGACAAGAAGGCTCCATATCTTAATTTATTTGGGATCTTTAGAGTTTGTGCAATGTCGAATGCAAGGAAGGGTATATATAGGTAGCGGACGAGTCATGGTTAGAGAATACAAATTAAACACTCCCTAACCTGTCCGGTTAACGTAAATGATGCACATTTTCAAAAGAGGTATGCAATCTTTTTTAAACCTCAGACTTCTACAAAAGCTATTCAACAAACACCCAAATATGTATCTCTCAAAGGGTATTAAAACCAAACATGTACAAAAGTGATTGAACAAACCTCCACTTCTAGTATTGTTTTAGTTTTACTTCTGGTTGTCATTTAGGTATGCTAACGTTGTGTTGAGATCATGTATTTGATTGAAAGAATTGGCTCCTTTAGGTATAAGTAAATATGGATGAATATACTTTAAATTCACATTTGATACCTCTTTTTTTTTTAAACGTACTATATCTGATTACATTTTTTTACTGAACACCTAAAGTGTGTTTTTTTAACCCGTATAGGGTAAACCAATGGTTAAGGATATGGTTTTCTTATTAGGCACCAGGGGCCGAGTTGCGGTGAGGATAGGAACAACGTTATTTATAGGTGTATATTTATCGTATTGTTTCTTTACATTAGTTATGTCATCTTTGTTTGGGTTTGTTCTAAGGTCTATAGTAATTTGATCTATTAAGTTTTTTTTGGCTTTTCCCCTGTTGGTTTCTTTTGTTGTAGTGATGTGTTCTTGCGTGAACGTTTCTTGGCTGTTTTGGTTGCCTTTCCTTGTTGTGGTGTAGCCTTTGGTTTCTTTGTTGGAAGTTTCAAGTGGTTTTCTCTGTTTGTAGAGAAGTGTGGTTAAGGATCCATTAGGGGATTGCTCGGGCGATGTATTTCAAAATCTGTTCTTCCTTCCAACGAACAATTTAAATTTAAATTTGTTTTGCCGATCAAATAATTTTTTTGAAGTCTGTAGTATTATGATCTATTAAGTTTGAGTGTATAATATTAGTTTTGTCTTGTATACCGAACATTTTAATATGTATATCGTTAGCTTTCAATTAATTTTTATTATATTGAATAGGAAAATGAGTCTACCCCAACTTTATGTTATTTCTATGGTATGTCATTTCAGTACAAAAGCACCCAACATTTTTCAATGTTATCTCGGGCACATTCCCGACTTGCATAAAAGAGTAATTAGTGGTAGGGTCAATTTTTTGTTAACAAGAGGGCAATGATAATTTCATTTTCTAATAATAGGAAGATATAAAATCTAAAATATAATAAATGATTATTTATTACAAATTATGAATTTGATTTTTTATATTTAAAAGTGTTACAAAATATTTTTATCATCAATACAACAACAAATATCACTTGACGCATATAACGCACACTATCATTCTTAATAGTTCTCTCATAAGATTTTTTCAATCGAGTCTTAATGATATTCATATTGAAAATAAGTGATTAAACTCGAATTCAGCTCGTTTTACTTATTTTTTTTCCCTTATAGATGTTTGATAAAAAAAAGTATTTTCATTTTGCTAAATAAATCATGTATTTAAAGTCTATGTTGATGAGAATATATTCCTCGACAAGTAGTGGTTATCAGAGGTAGTTTTAGACGATCATATATGATGGTGAGAATACATTTTAGTATAGCTAACAACTTCAATGAAACAAAGCCTATTATAAATGTGCATTGTACATAATCAGGATGTATACATAAACCACATGTGTACTGTAAATGTATATTAAGGTGAGAAAATTGAAGGAAAAGGGTTTTATTGAGAGCATAAATAAGAAGAAGTTGGCTCGCTATACATATATATATTTATTTATTTGCGGCCATCAGAAAATAAACATACATAGTGATGATTTTAGTGAAAGCCAATAACAATATTTAGAAAATAATTAACAAGGCTTGAGGCAGAAGCAGCGGAGGCGAGCGCCCCGGCAGTGACCGTCGTTGAATCCCTCCGTCCTGCAGACATTTGCGCAATTGCTGCGCTTTACGCACGTTCCCTTGAACTTGCTGCTTGGTGTCTCGCATGTCCTCGCCATCGCTCCCATCTCTGCAATTGCAATTTGCAACCCAAAACATACACAAAATTAATTATACACAACCATAACCATCTATTGTTTATATACATGAAGATACAGAAAGAGGAAGAAAAGAACCAGTGGCCACGAGAAGCATCATCACAAGGAAAAAAGCTGAGAACAAACGACCGGAGCAAGCCATGTCTTTGGGATTAATAGAGTTGGAATTGGTATAGCGTCGAATGCTAGGAAGGCTATTTATATTCGCGTAGGCTTAGTATGAATACAATTTTAGTTTGAACTCTCGCATTTGGGTTCCTATATCATCACATGTGAATTGGTACCGGTCATGGAAATATATATGTGAACGTGGTGATTGTAGTTCGAATTGCGTATTATCAACTGAGACTTCCATATATGCGACCCTCTTGAACTCTATCATTAAAGGTATCCACTTCTCACCTCAACGTGAAGCTTGATTGAATTAAATGAAAATTGTAAGTATTTTGTTCAAGTACGTAGTTGGCAAAACCAAATGTACGTGTACATACTACCCCAAGTATAATGGTATGAACAGTCTAGTCTAATATATATCCCTACTCTTGAATAAGAACTCACTAGACTTGGTAAGAGAAACCATCGAGGAGAACCATGGGACAAAATGCTGAACTCTTCAAACATGACACATCAATCCTTAAACCCTCCTAGTCAGGGCAACAGTCGGAGACTTGATCCACTCGAGGAAGGTAAAATGACGGCCAACTGCTCTCATGTTAAAAAAGGATCCCTACTGAATCCTTGTTAGAAGAATGCTTAGTTCAATGACAGCGGACCCTAAGAAGACAAGGCGATTGCGTTCTAGCCAAATATGCCAAAGACACAACAGCCCGATACCAGTCCACTCAGACCTCAGCCTCCGTAGTCCCACTGGAGAGGTACAAGATTCTAGAAAAAAAGTTGGCGATAACAGAAAAACACCCACAACTCCCCACCATCCCAAGCCAGAGACCAGACCCTCCAGGTCCACGAACAAGCAACAAACAAGTGCCTAGAGTCCTCTCTACCTAAACTGCACATCACTCACCTCCACCAGTCTAACGGAATCGACACACCCATATCCACCAAGAAGGAAATAGTGAGAACCCCATCATGAGCAAACAACTAAGCAAACAAATGGATCTTGGGAGGAACTGGGACAGACTAGATCACATAAACCCAAGGTGCGGCCCCATAATCCATCAACCGGCGACAACCTAAAAAGCTCTAGCTGTAGAGAACCCTCTCGGATCCCAAGACCAGGCCAACGAATCTAGGCGCTCGCGTACTAGTCGAATCCCAACCAAGCAGACCCTTATCTCCTCCAACGCCTCAGCATCTCGAACCCGAAGATCCCTACCAAACGGAAAAATTCATTCCCCATCTACATAAAACTCTACAACTGACCCATGTTGGCCTTCCGCCAACCTATAGAGTTGGGGAAAACGAGTCGCCAGAGTGGTATAAAAGAGACATGATTCCTCCCAGAAACGAATCGTGGCACCAAAATCGATCACCCACCTCAAGGTTTTAGGACCAAACACTCTCATAAACCCAAGGTCCCGATCTAAACGAAGCGCATGCTGAATGAAGAAAGAGGAAGCCCTTAGAGGAACCGTAAGCGATCCCAGGTCCTACTCAATCTCCTTCCACTCGAAACAAGCACAAATAACACGCATCCAGAAGGTGTACCCCTCAGTATCAAAGCGCCACCACCATTTTAGGAGAAGAATGGTGTTTAACTTCGTAAGAGATCGAACACCAAGCTCCCTTGAGTCCTTGGACATGAAAACCACCTTCCACGGGACCTCAGAGAGACACATCCTCTCTCGGCCTGAACACCAAAGGAACCTCCTCTGAAATCTCTCTAGCAGACGAACCACCTTCTTAAGGGCGCGAAACAAGGACATGAAAAAGACCAACAAGCTTTCCAGGGTCGCCCTGATGAGCGAATGTCGACCTTCCAAGGAGAGAAAACGGGTTCGCTAGTCCACCAACCTCTCTCTATACCAATCCACCACCAGGTCCCAAAAAGAAGTGAGTCGGGGATTGCCTCCTAGTGGGAACCCAAGGTAAGTGAAATGGAGAATACCTAAAGAACACTGCATGGCCTCCACAAGAGCCCTACACATCGGATCAGCCATAGAAAAAGCAACCAAAGACGACTTGGTGAAGTTGATCCAAAGACTAGACACCAACTCAAACGTGTGGAGAACAAACTTAACAACACGAAACTGATCCACACCTACGTCCTCAAGGAACAACAGAGTGTCATCCGCAAACTAAAAGTGAGAAACCCAAATGACTAGGCCAACCCTAATATCACCATACAACCCTTGCCTGATACCAAGCTCAAAGATCTGATGAAAACCCTCAACAACAATATAAAAAAGATAGGGTGACATCAAACACCCCTCCTTGACTCCCTGTAGGACCCTAAACTACTCGGATGGGAATCATTAAGCAATATTGGAGAGAAACCATGTAAACACGAGGAGACCCACATAATCCACTTTCCACCGAAACTCATACTCCGAAGAACATGAGTCAAGTAAGACCAATCAACCTTGTCGAACGCCTTCTCGAAATCCAGCTTCACCAAACGGCTGGCTGGCGGGAACAACGCACAAGCTCCAACATCTCCATAACGATGAGGACACTGCCTGATAATTGTCTCACCTAAATGCACGCAGACTGAGTGTTGGTGATAAAGTCTCCAATCATCCTCCTCAACCACCTCGACAAGATCTTAGCCAAAATCTAAAACACCATATGTCCTATGGATTGGAGGAAAGCCATGGCACCTTGAAGCATCCTGTATTTTAGCTAAACAAAAAACTCCAATACGTACAATTTAATGGAAATACTTGATTTGGTGCTGTCCATGTATGGTCCTTGTAGTTTGTGATGTTTTTGAGTTCAACTATCTTCTTCTTCTTATATCATTAGAAAATGCAAGGGAATCACCAATTCTACAAGGAATGATATAAAATTATATAATAATCTTAATCCAGTGTCGCGCTGCCACGTTAATTATCATAACTTTGGACCTTTGGTGACATTTTAAGAAATTTTCATTACAAGTAATTCAGACGAATATAAACATAACGCATAAGTTACTTTGTAATACCATCTTTCGGGTAGAAATGAATTGTGTGGGGTTTTTATTTTCTAAAGCAAATATTCCATCAACTTATGTGGAAATAAATAAATATTTTATTGACGATGAGAATATGCAGAAACATGCAAAATCATAAACAGGTACGTAGTGCATAACTTGGTATATATAGTTACAACCAAGATTTAATTAATTTGATCATAACTAGAAACTAGCAAGGCTTAGTGCATAGACAGCGCCGGCGAAAGCCCCCGCAGTGGCCGCCGGAGAATCCTTCTTGCTGGCATGTGTATTCACAATTCGCATTGATTACGCATGTTCCCTTGAACTCGTGGCTCGGTGACTCGCACGTCTTCGCCATCGCTCCCATCTCTACAACACAATCAATCAACAAAACTACTTTAACTTAATTAATGTTCTAAATTCTAATATAAGTGCAGGTGATTTAAACACAATTATCACTAATTTGCATGCTGTGTTGCAGATTATTTAGTCATTAAATTTAGAGAAGAACCAGTAGCGGGCAAGAGAAGAATGAGCACAAAGAATACAGTTGAGGAGGAAGGACCAGAACGCTCCATATCTTTTTACGCTATAAATTGAACGAAAAGACGAACAGACCAGAGAGCATGGAAGGCGACGCTGCAAGGTTCTACAATATATATAGCCTATCCTATGTATGTATATATACGTATATGCAATCATGTTCATTCGTGTGAGCATGTTTCTATCGAACTGCACATGCTTACTTTGGTCATGAAACCAAACTCCTTTCGCTTTAGCATGGATCAACAGACGTGTAATTAAGTATCAATGTTAGACCAAATCATATGGCCTTAATTAAAACTAACACATCGAAAGTTTTTATAGATCCTCATTATTAATTAGTTAAACTTAGGTGGACGGCCTAACTTAGCATATATAGTAGTCACGTGTAAAACAAGTCTTGTTTGCAGAGTTGCTCTCGGTGCCACTCCCTTCTCTCCGAAGGTGGGATGAATATCTCTGGCTTTGGGTTAACTTAGATATTGATAGGCGGTAACAGTCGCGGGTCTGCCTTCGTTTTTCTAGTCATTTAAAGCCCACATCCATTGGACTCCAATACGAACGATTGCTCGGGTTTTGTGTCCGATGTAGGAGGATCAACCACTGGGCAAGTACATGTGAAACTTGTCTCCCGAGAGTGGGACGGGAAGAGGCATGGTTCAATGACTCCCTTCGGATCCCGATGAGCATGGATAGGAGCAGCTCTTCTAAATGGCTTAGGGGCCCCACGGGAATAGCGGGTGCTACCTCTTGATGAGCTCTTGACTTCCCCCACTCTAGAAGTACATGAGGTCAGTGAGAGGGAGCGAAGGATTCATGCTCCACCCCTAAACTTCCTTGTGTTGACCCTTCCCTGGGTTGGAGAGCCTGACTCGAAGACTTGTAATTTCGCTAAGGAACATCCTTAGGGGATGACTCCAGGATTTTACTGGGTATACCCCATATTGGATTATGGAAGATGTAAGATCGCAAAAACCTGTGATCTAACAAGAATGGACCAGGAAGTAGGCACGACCGTGTGGGGTAGGGGACATCATCTTTACATCATGAGGAGCCCTACACAGTTATTGTCGCCTTCTCCGGAGCGCCCAATGGTGGACATTGAGACCTCTCTCCATGTGGGAAAGCAGAGAGAACCTCCAGAGCAGTCGAACGGTCTAGGCCCAAGAGCCCAAGGATGCAAGTCGAAGGGGCGTGGCGAGACGGGACAATTCTACATCCGTACTAACAAGCTAAAACAGACACTCCCTATAGGACAACACTGTCACGCCCCAAATCCGGTTCTTGCCCGGACTCGAGACGTGACTTGAGTAAAACGGTTTTCAACACTATTTAACCAACAACAATTTCATAAATCCTTCAAATAAGTCTCAAATCAGAATAACTCAGTTTAAAACATAAATAAAACCCTCCAGGGGTGTAATAATAATCCTCCAACATGGTTTGTTCAAAACTGAAGTAAAAACAAAAAAACGAAGTCTCTAATAAGACACCCACACCAAGAAGCTCCCGAGCCTCTACTCCCCAATCAAGCCTGTAATCACAACAATAAACTCATAGGGGTGAGCTTGCGCTCAGTAGGGAAAATACATAACAAGGTGGACTTTAAACTTAAAAACTTCAACAGCACAGTCAACAAATAACTCTTAGCAATTACGGGCAATAAGTAAACCAATCAATGCCATGGCACATGAAGTCACCACCCTCCGATCCACATATGATGTGTCCTCTCGGATTTTCCCTCAAGTCCAGATGAGACGCATATCATTGAGGCTACCGGAAACAACCCTTCAGGGGCGCTTATCATCGGGATTCTCAGAAACGTCTCCAAAGGACTATATGTCCTCGGGAACCAAGGTATTACTCCCATAGGAAGCATACACTTGGGCAATTCAATAATAATCAGGTAATAATAAGTAACACACTCAAGCGCAACACGAAATAATCCATTCCCAACGAACACCATTCCACTATCACACATAGCTCACGAATCACCGTTTCATCACAACACACAGTACACGAATCACATAACCAAAACACACGAAGCACATAACCACAACTTACCATTTACTTACCAATTTTGACCCATCGGTCCATCGATCACCTGATTGCACCGAATGGTACAACCAGTCATACTCGATTCTCCACTCAACCATTTGAGGAATCAAGCAATCAATCAAATACATTCAACAGTCAAGCACGAGTTCAATCAACCAATCATAAAAACCTTCAATCGAGCATTCAAGCATGCAATTCAACTAGTTCCATTAGACTCTTTAGCCTATCCACTAAGCAACCAAACAACCAAGCATGTGATCCTAACACACAACTAATCCGAGGGCTTTGTCAAGGCCGCTCTACCAGTAAAACAATTCCCAAGTATTGAAAGCGAGTTACACTAGTGATTGACATCCTACACATGCATTACTAGACGCTTCCGGTTATTAGTAATTGAAAGACAATTATTCTAGTTATTCGCATCCTATAGGCATTTCTAGTACCTTTCCAATTTTATTAGCCTAACATGCATACTAAGCATTTAAACGAGAAGTTAAGGCTTTCCCTACCTCAAGGTTTTCCTCTCAACACTCTGATGTCACAAACGATAGTCACCACACCGTTCTTCACACGGGTACCGGCGTGATCTTCGATCTCCTAGCTCGCGTCCATGTTCTTCCTTCTTTCCTAGCTTGGTCACACGGTCTTGGACCACAAAAGACCACAAATTAGTTCCCCCAACAAGGTGTTCTTCTCCCCAAAATACACAACAATACTCAGAAATGGACCAAGGTTTGAAGAGGTGATGTGGGAATCAAATTGAGCTAAAAGGAAGGGTTTTGGCCTCTGGGGTCTGATCCGGAATGCCATACGGACTGTGTGGCTAGCCGTGCCGGAACATGGCACGGACCATGTCACAGGCCGGCCCGGAAGCCAGCGTGGAACGCGTCACAGACCGGCCCGGAGAGCGACACGGACCGTGTCAGGTACCGTGCCGGACTCCCGTCCGTTCCGTGCCGTGTGCCGTGCCGGTACCAGGCCCGTTCCGTGCGGCATACCGTGCCGGCACCTGGCCCGGTCCGGGTCAGCTTCCGTATCAGACCTGACCAGCTCCTTCCGCTTTCTTCCCCAACTCGAATTTCAAGAAAATCTCAACACAAACCCCATTTCCAAGATCTCTTAGCTCCAGAATGTTCAACCAAAGTTACCCAACAGCAACACCCTCAATGGGTTCATCAAACTTCAACAAAAACACAAACCAAACATCCTACTTCACTACTTCTTCTCCAAGCAACACCCACAAAGCAAGTTCTTCAACTTTTAAGCCAAAACCCACAAAACCCATAGATTGGAAGTGGATGAAATGGAGAGTTAAGAGTATCTTTACCTCTAGGGAGATGAGATGAAGAAGATGGAGTGAAAATGGAGGCAAAAGGACCAAGAACAAGCTCCAAAATCCAAGCTTTCTTCTCTATCTTCTTCCTCAAGAAATGAGCTCTTCTCCTCATCTCTCCTTGTGATTTTCGGCTGCAACACGAGGAAATGAGCTGAATTGTTGCTCCCTTTCCTTTAAATGACCTATTATGTCAATTTACTCAAAAGCCCTTAAGGTCTTATCCCTTTAAAGGTAAGTTAGGAGGGTATGAGGGTCATTTGAAGCCCCATTTTCATCCTCCAAGCCAAGCATGACAAGTGTCATGTGTGGTCACTCCCACTTAATAAATTTCCAGCTTTCCAAGTTTTTATCGGAAAACAACCGATATAAAGCCCAAATTTGACCGACGGTTGACTTAAACAAAATTACAGTCAAACTGAAGGAAACGGACCAACTAAGCTAACCGTGAAGTTGGCTAAGCTTTTTGGGCCCCGGAAAGGTCCCGAATGACTTTCAGAGTCATCGGTTGACTTTTCCGGCCGAAAGTCAAACTTAGTTAGGATTCACCGGTTCTACCGGGATCGACCGGGGCGGGTCTTACAACACTACCACGACCTGCCTACTAGTGGATGAAGGTGAGGACGACTTCCATCAGGCAAGAGCAGTTAAGCAGCCCTACTAGAAGTCATGAGTTGCCCCGGGACGAGGTGATTTGGTGTTAGCCCCCCCCCCCCCCCCCCCCCCCCCCCCATGACCTAAAACCAGGTCCCACTGGCCTTTCTTGGAGGAGCGAGGGAGCACTCCCGTATTTTTTTTGGTTTAGTTGGTCTATAAATTTCTGCTTGTTATTTCTATCTTCGACTTTGTTTGTTCTGCTGGTAGGATGTTGGATTTGTTGTTTGTTGTCTAAGATGTAAATTAAACGTTTTCTACGGATCCAAGAGCCCCCAAAACCTATTGGGATATGAATATATTCTAGGACTCAAGGTCATTGACCTCAGTTATGTTATTTTTGATTGACACGATAAATAGAAAATTCTTTATCGCCACTTCAAAAAAAATGTCACGTCTACACATTTTGTTTAATATGTCAAAATTCCCCATACCAATTGATACAAAAAAGTCTTGTATGTGAGTAAGAATGAACAATAAAAACAAAAAAAGTATTAAGAGATAATCGTACCGAACTTTGAACCAAACGGTGAAAAACAAATCTATAAATCGGAGGACGTGATATCACCGAACCTGATTCCGGTTCCTGGTTTAGAAATCCAGCGGGTAACTGGATCGGTGTTGCTGGGCCTAACTTGGTAGGGCCTTGAACCGATGGACACGGGCTTTGGGTGAAGCCCAGTTGGTATGTGTGGTGCAGGCCCAGCCCACTGCCCTCTCTCCTCCCCTGAGTCACAGTTACAAACTGTTATGATTGTTATACAATTTCTTTTGAGGCCTATTGGACTTCACAGTTCGATATTGTTTCAGACCAGCCTCTCGGGTCGTCAACCAAACAGACTATTAGATAAGGCCCAAAAACTGCTTATTAAAATATAAATATATTTCAAAATAAAAATACCTTAGCAGCTTTTTGAGATTAGCTCCACATGTTTCAGATACGAAACATTTCTCTTAGAAGTTAGAAAGAGAGACTAATCTGTTAGTTAAGCAGCCTATGATGATCGTTGTTTGACTGAGTTAGACTACTAATTGTTCTTTTTTTCAAAAACAGTGAGCATAATTTTGTAACGCATACAAAAAAAATTGACCTCTTCAGTTATTTATTTTTGGTAGTGTTTTAATTCATGTAAAGTTCCTATTACGTATAATAATTGATTTAAAATTAATAAATAATGAAACAAAATGTAGAGTTTTGAATGTGCGACCCTATCAAATTTGCTCCTCCTTGCTGAAAATGATTGACAATTCCCTATGGCCCACCAATTGTTTTGGGGGAATCGTTGCCTGGGCCCTGCAGTTTTCAGCCACCCTATTCTGAAACTTATCTATTTCCTCTATTTAGACGCCTTGTATTAATCTGATCTTATGAGTCCACATGTGATCACATTTTAAAAAAAATAATAAAAGAAATGTCTTATTTACACATACTATATGTTTATTTAATGTAAATTGATGACTAGGTCAGTGAAGTTGACAAAGGAAAATACCAAAGAACTTGTGGGTTTCACAAACTAACAAGGCTGTCTGTTTCCTCTTCATAAATATTTAGTTAATTTTTAAAAAATTAAAGAAGAGACTTGAGAAGACTCTAGTCTACCACACCAGCTAGTTTTAAACCTCTTTGTTTGATAAAAGTGAATGCTAAAACCAAAAGCATTATATTAAGTGGTGAAATATTTAAATGGTCATTCTCATAGTTAGCGTTTGGACCACAATGCATACAATTGACAAGTCCTTTTAAAATATTCTAGAGTAATAATTATATGTTTTATTATTTTACGTTTAAATATGAATCACTAAAGTTAGAACTTACCACAAATTTGACATCAAGTAATTTTAGATTCCATGAGGTCATTTTTAAATAGCTTCAATTGGCTCTATGCTATCCCCATGTTTTCCCGACCCATTCCCTATACTTTTTTTCTTCAGTTTTTCAATATTCAAAATTTTCTTACATAGTTGATGTGCTATACCAAATTGTTCTGATCTCTCTATACACTTTTGTTTCAATTTATTCTCCATTATATCTAAAAGAGACACTTACACAACTTGTATATGTTTATGTGTTTCCCTTCTTTGTATATACAGTTATACTTATTAGAGAGTATATTAAGCTGTTTTGAACTATGGTAGAAGAAAAAAACGTTTCTCATGGTCCCCAAACCCTAATCACCGTTACTGTCAATGGTGATTTTCTATTTTCTCTTTTTCCAACTCTTTTTTTTTTATCAGCAATTTTTTTTCTATTAATTTATAAAAAAGTAAACATCTCTCAAGTAAAAAGAGGAATACAGCTTTTAGATCCGACTACAGACCAAGCACAAAAAAGAACACCTAACTAAAAAACAACACGAGCATGTCGCTCATAAACCTGACACGAGCATGGCGCTCATAAACCTGACACGAGCATGGTGCTCATAAACCTACCACGAGCATGTCGCTCGGAATACATACAATACACGAGCATGGTGCTCGGAATACAGACACGAGCATGGTGCTCGGAATACAGACACGAGCATGGCGCTCAGTAACCAACCACGAGCATGGCGCTCGGAATACATACAATACACGAGCATGGTGCTCGGAATACAGACACGAGCATGGTGCTCGGAATACAGACACGAGCATGACGCTCAGAAACCTACTACGAGCATGGCGCTCAGTAACCTGGAACTAGCCTGACTCTCAGAACTTAATCTGTCAGCACTGCCTCCGAGTCAAACCACCCACGAACAACCCGAACCAGCAGCAAGCCGTGGACCGAGAAATCAACCAAACCCTTACCCGTACTTGAGGAAACTACTGAATCTCATCGTCACCCAAACTCAAAGAGTTGAAGGATACCGACACGCCGGCGACCAACATCGCTGAACGGAAGAGATAATCCGATGAAATATCACCGAATCTCTAAACCAAAGATGTAAGGCTCGAAGATTTCAGGGTCAATGGACCCAGTAATACCCGTCAGATGTCAGCACCTAAAAGCTGACGGGCCCTTCCCAAAAAGGAAAGGGATACAAAAGAAATCGAACGAGCCTAAACCTAAGGATGAGCAGAGAATCAACAAGCAACAGGTAAAGATTAAGGCGATACAAGAACTTTACCATCCGCATAGGAGGAGGAGCAATCCAAATGCACAACAAATCCACATCACAGTAGATCTGAAAAGGCATCACAGGTCTGGCAAACGGCCAAGCAAACACTTCCAACACCCGGTCGCAAGCCGCAAGAGTTGAACGTCCAAATCCGCTACAATCCCCTCCCGGAAGGTTGAGAAAGTAGTCCCACAATAGAAGAAGAACGAACACCTCGGCAAGAAAGAGCTCCACGAAAAAAACAAATCAGGCCCAAAATCAGAACTTGTCCAGGCCCAGATCAGCACAAGCCTGACCCACGACCCGGACCCCAGCACCCACGACCCGTACCGAAACCCTACCCGGTTCGCGACCCGAGCAGAAGATCCGGCCCGGGCCACAAAACGTCGTCCACCGTCCGAGAAGCCGTCAACCGTCCGAGGAGTGTCTCCGGCAAAGAACCACTGAAGCCACGGTTAAGAAAGCTCCGGAGGAGAGCATAAAAGCCGTCAACCGTCCGAGAAGCTTCTCCGGTAAAGGTCCTCAGCAGCCACGGCTAAGGCAACCCACCACCGGCGAAGGAGCGAGCTGGGACCACCGGCGACACAGAGAGACCTGGTGAAAGCTCCGGAGGAGCGCAAGCCGAGGAGGAGAGCTGGCCGGAGGAGTGTCAGAAGCAGATCTGGCCGGGGTCAAGAGGGAGAACGACAAGGCCGGAGGAAACTGGCGACGAAAAGCCCAGCAAAGCCGGCGGCGACGAAGAGAGAAGAACGGGGGGGAGAAGGAGAGGAGGCAGAGGTCCTCACCGGCGACAGCTACAGCCATGGTGGCCGTGGCCATCGCCGGCGAGGAAGGAGGAGAGGCTGGCGGCTGAGCATGGGCGGCACGGATTTCAAGTCAGAGAGAAGACTAGGGTTTTTATTATCTTTTTTTCCAACTCTCTTCTTACTCTATATCATACAATTAATGTTCCATGGGAGAGTTTACTGTGCCTTATCTTCAGAGATTAAAGTTTATTATGCTTTGTCTTCTGAAACTAAGGTTCCTGCACTATAATGGTATGTTGGTCGTCGTTCTAAACCGAAACAAGGACAACAATAAAGGACCATGTTGTCGGACGTCGACCTCCCAATTGAACACTAGCGGAAGAGTTGGGAATGAGAGCTGACGAACGTTCATCTAGGGTCAGATCTGAACCTACATCTTAGGCTGGCAACGCTGGGTCAAAGAACGACACATAACGAGGCATGGTCGCCCCCACCTCAGATTCAGAAGGGTGGTGATCGAGTATGTGGGAATTTTGGTGCTCGTGGTGGTGGGGGCGTAGGGATTCAGATAGATGGAGATCGGCGAGGCCAGTCCCTACGATGGTCCAAGATGGTTGGAGCTCGATTCAACAATGGCATGGGTTGATTCTGGGCCTATAAAGATGGCGGTCGGCCGACACCATATGATGACAGAAGGGTGGATAATTACCAAGGTGAGGGCTGCTTAGCAGCCTAGTCCATGGGTATGATCCCAAGACGAGGTGTTAGGTGTGTGGGGATGGAAGCCCACCTCACCCTAGTTTGGGTCGGGTCCTCTCGACTTATTTTACGAGATGGGACAATTTGAATTATTTCTACCAGTTAAAGATAACCACTCAATGGGGTCTCTAATTCCTTTGTCTGCCTTTTTTTGTCATTAAAGGCATATTTAAATTTATCGTCTCTTTGAAGTGAAGAGCGCGGAATGAAAATAAAAACAACCTAAGAGCATTCCTTGTAGGAACCTCAAACACCAGAGCCCCACACACGGGGATGAAGATAAAATAGAACACATGAAACCACCACAACAAGACCTGGATAAACCAGGGGTACAACAACCAACAGAACAATCCCAACATAACTACAAACCAACTACACAACCACAAAACAACAGAAGAAAGACAACCCAAAGAAGCCACAACAAAACAGAAACTAAAAACGAAGTAGGGTCTTAACCTCAGATTTGACCACCTTGAAGCACTGAAAACCTTGAAAAGGGGGCCTAGCTATCTGAATTTAACCACCAAGAAGCGCGAGAGGGGAAAGCATCCAAAATCCAAGCCGAGCAACCAGAAAATCTCTAAACCCTAACCTAGAAGGGGAAGAACTACTCCCAGATCAGTAGATTGAAATTCCACAAAGAAGGGATTCTAGTATCTAATTTCTGGTAGCCAGAACCACAAAGACGAGACAAACCCTAATTACCCTACCAACCCAAGCTGCTTGCTTCTGAAATGGGCGAACAGAACCCTAAGACCTTTTCGGCGGTCAACCCCTTAACCGGAGAGCTCGACCCATACTCGTGGTCGAGAAGAAGTGAAACAAAACAGCCTAGGGAAGAAAGAACGGGAGGGAGGAGACTAACCCAACCAGAGAAGGAAGAAGAGCATACCTTAAGAGAAGACCATCCTTCATAGACCCAAAAACCAGAACACGTACCTACTACCCAGACCTCCACACGATTTCGGCCAACCACAGAAAACGCCCTACGAAGGAAGGTATTTCTACCGAGCATGATCCACGCTTGAAGGACTGTTAGAACTATCCTCCAACACACGTGAAAAATAAACACGACTATCGAGGAGAGGAGGGTCCAAAGAGCGGCGAGGCACATAAGCACCAGATCTGGTCCAAAAAGGACCAAATCCGAAGGAGAAAGACGTCGAATGAGCGACCCACCAAACGAGCAGAGAGGAGCCCTGACCCAATTCCTTTGTCTACTTTATTGCGCTTGACAATTTTTTTTTCCATGTTGTTTCATCTATTGTCTCCTATATTGCCTAAAAAATGTGTGTACGCTTGTCTTTGACGGGGTCCTAGACTAAGGGTTTCTCATCGGAGAAACTGCCAATAGATGAGGTTTCTTCAGGTAGTGATTTTGTCACTTTATTATTCTTATATATTTTTCAATATAAAAATCTATATGATATAGAATTTTTAGAATTAATTATCTGTGATAAGAGTTTTTAATTTTTTTTAAATACATTTTTTTTGTTTTGTTTTTAGGGTTAAAGTTTATTGGCATGGTTTAGGTTTAGAATCTGTAAACATTTGTGTAATTTCAATAAAAAGAACAGTCCACTAACAAATATTTACATTTCATAAATTTTCAAAAATTTAGAGGGAACTATATAATTGTTTTTTTTTTGGTAAATTTCACCTCACTACCCTAAAGTTAGTTGTGTTTCATCTCACTACCCTAACCAAACTTTGTTGTACCTCACTACCCTAACAAAACTTTTAGTTGCATTTTCATACCCGCCGTAAACTTGACATCCATTTTTGGATGGAAAATGGTAAAAAGTCCAAAATACTCCTCACTAACACTCAAATTTTCAAAAGCATGCCATTGGTTTTCAAAAATTCTTTTTATTTCTAAAAAATCAGTTTTTATTTCTAAAAAATCATTTTATTCTTAAAAAATCAGATTTTATTTTTAAAAATAATTTTTTTTCAAAAAAAATTAGCTTTCATTTTTAAAATAAGATTTTATTTTTTAAAATCAATTTTTATTTTAAAAAATCATTTAAAAAACATTTTTCAAATACGTCCCTTCTTTAGAAAAAAATTGTTTTTTTTTTCAAAAAAACTGATTTTCTGAAAATAAAATCTATTTTTTAAAATAAAAATTGGTTTTAAAAAATAAAATCTTATTTTTCAAAATAAAAACCAATTTTGTTAAAAAAGAATTGATTTTTTTCAAAATAAAATCAAAATTTTAAAATAAAATCTAATTTTTTTAATAAAAACTAAAATTTTAAAAATAGAATCTGATTTTTAAAATAAAAACTAATTTTTAAAATAAAAAATAATTTAAAATGATTTTTTTTAAGAATAAACTGATTTTTTTAAAATAAAATATTATTTTTTAATAAAAACTAAAATTAAAAAAATAAAATCTGATTTTTAAATAAAATATTAATTTTTAAAATAAAAAATAATTTTAAATGATTTTTAAATATTAAACTGATTTTTTAAAAACAAAAACTGATTTATATAGAATAAATAAATAAAAAGAATTTTTGAAAACTAATGACATGCTTTTGAAAATTTGAGTGTTGGTGAGGGGTATTTTGGACTTTTTACCATTTTCCATCTAAAAATATATGCCAAGTTGACGGCGGGTATGAAAGTGCAACTAAAGTTTCGTTAGGGTAGTGAGGTGCAACAAAGTTTGGTTAGGGTAGTGAGACGAAATGCAACTATTTTTAAGGTAGTGAGGTAAAGTTTACCCTTGTTTTTTTGAAAGTGAACTATATAATTTTGAACATTAGTGTAATTAAGCCAATCTAAAATGCTGTGATATTATTAGATATCATACGCTATCTGATTCAACCAATAGATCTTACTCTGATAGTCTATTATGAACTTTATATCTTCTGATCACTTGCTATTTTCACATGAGCCCAATAGTAATAAACAAAGGTGACAAGAGGTTTGAACAACAGTTTGGAAGTTCTTGTTTGTCAAATATGTGTCAAAATTCCACAACAAACAACTTGTCTTCTGGTTTATAACATTCCAAGCACATAAGAGTATATGAACAAGAAACATACACATGTTACAATTATTCCCTGGCTGGGTTATCTAATTATGGTTCCATTTTTGAATTTTAGCCCAAATGATTCGGGACCTTCTAATCCCCTAATCGACCTTACCTCCACTATAAATTATGTTTTACGATGCATCTGCAATTTTAATGTCGTGAAGCAGCAGCCAATACGAAAAACAAAACAAATGTTTTATTTTTTTCAGTTGACAGGGACAAAACAAAGATGGTAGTGATGATGAATATATAAATGCCAAAGATTTCTTGCTAAGTTGCCAAAATTTAACTTGGTGTCACTCTATCGAAGAACCTCGAAGCCTATCCATTCCGATATATCAATGTTTCAAACAAATTCTTAAGATCACATCACGTGTAGTTCGATGTAAACCCAATATTACATCCGTAATTTAACTATAAAATATGATATGAAAACTATTTTTTTTTTGAAGTTAACTTTCATATTGATGTTATAACTTAAATATTATTTTTTCTTTGAAATGGATACACTTTATTAATAGTAAATCAAACCGGTAAAAGATACATAAATGCCAAAGATTTCTTCCCCAACGTTTTCAAAATTTAACTTGGTGTCACGAAGCCTATCTATTTTGATATATCAATGTTCCAAACAAATTCCTAAGAACGCACCACGCGTTGTTCGATGTAAACCCAATATTACATACGTAATTTAACTATAAAATATGATGTGAAAATTAATTTTTTAAAAGTTAACTTTCCTATCGATGTTATAACTTAAATTTTATTTTTTTCTTTGAAATGGATACACTTTATTAATGGTAAATCAAACCGGTAAAAGATATAGGGGAGAGTACAACTGAAACCGAGAATATGGTCAGGGACCCTACTTAAAGCGGGTGTACTAGCATTCTAAGCCACAAAAACAATCACAGCTGTCAGACACAAAAGAAAAACACAAGAAGCTAGATACCCTTTTTTTTATCGGCAAAACAAATTTAAATTCAAAACCTCTCCCGAGGTGAAAGATGAGTACAAACAGTCCAACTACAGACCAAAAACCCCAAAGAAGGACGCAACCAACTATAAGGGTAAGAAAAGGAAAATGTAAAGAAAGATGCAACACAAAGGAAATACAACTAGGAGCCTGGCATACAAGGCGCTTAGAATACAACCATAAGCATGGAGCGAAAATTATGGTCTAAGTATCAAATTTTACAAACATGGAGAGCAAAAAGAGGTCTAAAATCCAGATACAACCAACATGACGTACTAATAATCAAAATAAAAAGATCGACTTCTCAATACTCAACATATCTCTGGCTGCAAAATACGGCCAAAAGGATGTCAAGAGAATCAGACCTAACTTCAGAACTCAGGTGAGGATAACGAGCACTGCTCAGTCTTCACAAGGAAGACCCAATCCGGACCTACACCACGGATCGACTCGGAAGGAGTCGACTCAGCCGACCCCAAAACCAACCACTACAAGTCGAAATGGGGAGGCTTAGTCGAGCTCGAGAACATTCACATCAGCACTAAAGCCAAACCCGAAACCTATTACCACTACTTAACCGAGACTTACAAGCCTCACACTGCTCAATTAACTCAGAAAACTAAGATAATCCGTCGGTGACCAACACTCGCCGACGATCCAACAGGAGAGTTAGGTGAATCCGACCCCAAATCTCTACCGAATGAGAATAGGGGTCGAATAACTCCTAAATGAGATACGAAAATCAACGACAAAGCATGGAAATTAAGAAGGTGAACTACTAATAAGATTAGAGAAAAAGCTCTATACCCAAACTCAAACCCACAACGAGAGCCAAAAGCCTGAAGCAGTAAAAAATCGTCAAGTCAAGAGCACTCAGAACCGGCAGCGGATAACACCGAGCTGGACCAACACCTACAGCGGCCACACCAGAACAAATTCTACCACATCCCTACGATCTACTAGCTACAGAGAAGCGCATCCCACAACAGGACGAGGGAGAGCTGGCGAGACGTCGGAGATCCAAGTAGGAAGAGGCTGGCCTCCAAAGACACAGGACCAATGAAGAAACAAGTCGGAGTTGGGCGGTCCTTGTGCACGAAGCATCTGACGGAGTGGGGAACCGGACAAGTCTTAGGCAAGAGAAACACATGTACAAGGCGACCAGATCTGAAGCATTAACAGGCTCCGGCGATAAAGGTTCGCCGACGTCAAACCCGACCTTCCAGATCTGAGGCAACGTCCCCGAACCGAAGTTGGTTGTCGATTCTGGAGAAACACCTCAGAGGAACCTCACCGGAGCACGATCCTCCAAAGAAAAAAAAAACAGATCTAAGAGGGGAAGAGGGGTTGAAGAACAATGGGCTGAAGGGGTTGAAGAAACGGAGCAGAAAAGGGGGGAAATGAGGGGTTGAAGACGAGGGGGGAAAGCTCAGGCGTAACAACGAGGGGGTGAACGGGAAGATGAAGGGGAGAGGCGAGGGGGGGGGGGGGGGGGGGGGGGGGAGGATCTGGCATCCTTCACCGGCGAGGGCTCGAGGGGAAGAACATGAAGAGCACGAGGGGATAAACAGGAATAGTGCGACTCGGTCGCCACAACCATGGCCGGAGCCAGCGGGGATAGGGGCGGCGAGGCTCTCTGCTTTTAGGGTTTGGGCGAGAGCTTTTTTTTCCGCTAGTCTAGAGAGAGAAATTGACCTTTCCCTTAAGTTTTCCCTACTGATGGTTATTTTGAACTGGTAAGACAAACTAAGTTCCTCTAATTCCCCACCCTATACCAATGTATATGCCTCATTCCTCCTGACAAGGCAACTTCGTAAACTTTATCAGAATGTCTAGGATGTTCGAGAGCCATCCATCCTTTCGCTGTCGTCGACCCTCATCGTCAAAAAAACTGCATCAGACTCCCAAATGCACGGGTCCTAGCCATTTCTTAGAACTCGAGATGAGTGGCATGGAGTGGACGAAAAAGCAATATGGGTATATTGAGTAAATGTGAGAAAAAACAGTGTGGGTCAATATTTTCTAGTAAAAATCCCAAAAAAATCACCTATAATTAACCGTGGATCCTCACCAATAAAATCTTGGGTTGCACACACCACCCTTGCTAGGATTTTCTCTTTTCCGCCGCTCCCTTCACCGGCCACCACCATCACCGGTCTCCACTACACCATGTCCCTCACCACAGCGCGCAACCTCCTCCCGCATCGCCATCTCCAAGCTTTGTCCTCCATTTCCGATCCATTTCTATGGAACCCATCCAACCATAACCACACCAGCCCAGCGAAAAGAAGTCGACACCTCCAGGCTTCCTTCGCGGCGTCGACTTTCCCGCATTGGACGACACCCCGCCCACCGCCTTGCCACCCAGACAACCATCCCCCATCGCCGTCGCCGGAGCAGACCCGAAGTTTATGCCGAAACCACCTCGCTGTAGCCCACAAGCTCTGCTAGATGAACATGGGATTTTGGTGGAAATTACCCAGCAGCTGAGAGCCGAGGAAGACATCCAGGGTCCACAGACGGAGGCGGTTTAGCCTCCTTCGGAAAAATGAGAAGACCTGGCGGGGGTGGGAGGGTCCGTCTACGGACGATACCCACAAACCCGGGACTACGGGTGCTGAGGAGTCTCGTGAAAGCCGCAATCAGAGCATTATTTCCCATTTTCTTTAAAGTTTCTTATTACATGTCTTTGGTTCGATTAGGTTTTTGGTCTTGTTGGTTTAGGTATGTCTTTTCCTGTATTTTTGAAATGTCGGTAAGGGTAACTCTTGAGTTTCATATCTGCGGGCAAAAGCATATTTTTTTTACGGATCCATGAGCGCCTGGTGGACTACAGTCGACTGGAACAAATATATGAAATCCTGGGTAGTTATGCCCTATCGTGTAAGGGTTATCTTTTGCAATAATACAATACCCTATATACTCGTTTTAAAAAAACAATTAGTAAGGTACATTTTCATGATTGATGTGTAATATAAGACAAAAAGTAACTCCTTAAAAAAAGTGATTTCGACAACCGTCTATGAGAATACCAAAAATCATCTTCATTTACTCAATGAAAAAACATATGATCAAACTTTTATAAATAAATGCATTGGGATCATGGTTATTATTACTATTTAAATAAATAAATATTTACAAATTTAATCAATTTTTCTAAAATTTTGTTACACGTTTTTTTTACTAATAAGGTGCGGCTGTTTATTAGATCTCAGAGGAAATAATACATTGTAGTGCGTCAGAGAGATTTCTTGACCACTGAAGAACATGCATCAAACGAGCTTCTCTAGTAAGCTAGCGGGCAGCTTTGTTCACAGTTTTTTTTTACAAATTCGAGAGATAATCTCTCATTTTGACTAAGCATTTGACGAATATCCCTAATGATGGTGCCAACCGGGAAGAGTGGAGGTTCTCCCATTTCGATCATATTCAGTAGGACCAGAGCATCTGACCGGAGAATGATCGGTCCTGCCCCTAGAGAACGTACATTCCTAAGCGTCGTACCAATCACACGTGCTTCAACCATGATTGGAAACCAGCAGCCTGGGAGGACCTCTTTTTCCTCCAGGCAGACCACTCCTCCTACTGCACGGGCGATAACACCCCAGGCGGATTGGCTCGTGTCTTGAAATACTGCACCATCCATATTAATGACCACTGTACCCAATGGAGGAGGGATCCACCAGGACGCCCAACGAAGAGACTATGGGTGGGGTACCACGAGATCAGAGTTGGCTTCCCACCACGCTGTCAGATTCCTATGGGCCGCCAAGACTCGTCTCAGATATAGGGATGGGACACTTTCTTGACCCCCTGGTCGTAGATCTGGCCCTTTAGTGGTGCCCGGGATCCGTTTGCTAAGGACCTCTTTACACTGCCTTAGCTTATGTAGTCACTTGTAGACTCTTTGCTCTTTTCTTAAGTTTAGACTCGTTTTGATTTCTTGTGTTCCCCGCCTTTTGTTGGTGGGGGGCCGTCGTTCTTTTGGTGTTTCCCTTCGACGGATAGTTTCGGCTATTGAGCCTTTATTGGAAGTCGAGATGTTTCTATTTCTTTGGTTTTTGAGTTTCGTTAGTTTTGGCCATCAATCTATCTCTGTCTTTCAGTGATGTTGACCTTAGGTGTGTCGGGGCCCTATATCTTTTAGGGTACTTGACTTCGATGAGATTGAGTGTTTCCACAAGTACTGATAAGTTCGGGAGTGTTTTGAGTAGAGATCGACAATTATTTTGGGTTTTAGACTTTGTAGTTTTGTGGACTTAATGGTGGAAAAATCAGGGTTCTAGACCTGTTTTTATTGTTGTTGTTTTGTTGTATTGCTCATTTCTGTACAGATTCGATCCTTTTAAGATCTGGTTTGAGGCTAAGTGATGTTAAGTCCTCTAGTTACAATTGTTTGGGCCGAGCATAGTTTGGTCCTCAGATTTATTCTTGGTCCGCCATTTCAATCTCTGAAAATGGTAAGATTAATAATATTGCTTGTTGATAAAAAAAAAATGAACAAATCGTTACCTTACCAACAAAACATACTGAATAAGGTTGTATTGTTGATTTTTTTTTTTAAATGGTTGTATGGTTGATTTTAATGCAAAGTAATTAATACAACCTTAGCTACAATTATTGTGCTTGTTCTTGGTAATTAATTGTGTGCACCCATTTTTCAAGAAATAGACCGAAGTGTCTTTAATAATTTAAGAGTCTTCCTAACTACAATTAATCAGTAATTAATGATTTCGGGACATAATTAAGAAAAATACAAACTAGAGTCACAAGACCAATTCAGTAATGTCCCAATTGAAGAACACTGCCTCTTACAGAGTTATTTTCCACAAAATGGATGGATGTCAAATGCCCGGCATTTATACTGAGATACTCTTTCCCGAGCAACAGAAATGCTTTCCGTTCAAATTTTCAAACTATTTGGTAAAGAAATTGACATATCTAACCTTATTATTTTATATGGAAATGTTCCCCAACTAAATTTCATTTGGGTCTAACAATATTTATTACCCAAATTTGAGCAATTCAGTCAATTTTGTATCGGAAATTTGAGAAAATATGCTTCATAATAGTATCTATTTTTTTTCTATGCTAGCATAATACAAAATTAGAAAAATATGCCTTCTAAAAGTTTTAAGACAAAAATAACCTTCTTTTAATTGATATACAAAATTCATACTTTCACATTCTCTATTTTTCATCTTCTATTCACAGCTATTTTGAAAATATATTCACTTTTAATAAAATTAATACAATATATTTTCGAAATATATATTAAACTTTTATATAATTTTTTTATTCAATTTTAATAATTATTAAAATCATATTTTAATTTATTTTTTCGAAAATCAGATTATTTTTATAACTATTTTAAAATAAAAATAAATTAATAAAATAAAAACAAACAAATATTTTATGATATCTAAAATATTTTTGAAAAAAGCATATTGTAAATTAAAATCAATGATATATATATATATATCAAAATTATTATTTTTTATTAAATTTACTTTAATTATTAAAAATATTTTTTAATTTATGTTTTTTGAAAAAATCAGATTATTTTGATAAATATTTTTAAATATAATTCGAATTTACAATGTTAATTTTTAAAAAAATATTTTACACTTCATGAAATAATATTTTAATCGAATTTTATTAATTATTAAATTCAATTTTTAATTTTAAAAACTATTTTATTAATTTTTTAAAATCAGATTATTTGGATATATGTATAAATATAATTTAAATTAAATTTTTTTATTTTTTTCAAAAAAAACTTAGATTTTATAAACAATATATTTTATTCAGTTATACAAATTATTAAATTCAAAATTTTATTTTTAAAAATTTATCAAAATGATCGTATTTTTTGAATTTTTTATAATTTAAAATATGGTTTTCATAATTAATATTTTGAATACAGTATTTTTTATGTAAAATATTAATATGTATTTTAAAAATATATTCAAATAAAATAATTAAACATCGATTTATTTTTAAAAGATTGGTAAAAAAGATGAGAAATAAGGAGGGTAAGATAAATAATTTTGTATAAATTAGAAGGTTATTTTTGTCTTAAAAAATTTGAAAGGCATAGTTTTCCAATTTTGAGTTATGCTAGCATAGAAATAAAATAGATGCTATTATGAAGCATATTTTTTCAAATTTCCCTTTTGTATTTCAGTTTCCTTCCATACGAGTCAAAATTACCAGAAATAGATTAATTTAGAGATGGAATTATGCAATGATTCGATAGGAATAAAAATTATGGTACTCGAGATTTTAATACAACTGCAATGGTTATTCTCAAAAAAAAAAATGATACTGGAGATTACTTATTACATTTTTTAAAATCAATTGTGAGATGTGTGGTTTTTTAAGGTTCAATATATTGTGAGCTTTACTCTATTGTGTGTGACCCTTTATGTTTCACAATACGTTGATAATGGGCCCGTACATTTTGTTCACATGTTATGGCTAACCACTAGAAAGTCCCGTAACTTCAAGTCACGTGAAAAATCGATGCATTTGTTTGTCGAAACTTATTACCATAGTATTCTTATCCTCTGTCGTTTGGTGGTATCATGACTGAACACAAGGAATATAAACATTATCCTTATTTTTAGTTATGTCTTTCGTTTCTTGATGCTGAGTTTGGATTGTAAGTGACTACTCTTTGTTCACTCGCAGGACCACGCTTCATTTTACAACCCTTCCCTCATCAAGGGGTCATATGACATTTTACTCATGTTATAAGTCCCTATAACAATTTCTCATACACCTCATATATATGTATACATATCCGAACACAACCTTATTTCCATCTTGTCAGGAGTGGCGTTTGATTGTGTCTAGGCATGAATCCATACTACAGGTAGTATAATGATTTCATGGTCGTAGGACTAAGATACACTTTGGTAGTTTGAGAGGTACTCATGTCTTTTTTCTATGGAGTATTCTCAATATGGGTCATCCAATATCAAACTCTTTAACATCTGTGATGTTGACTCATATCTCTATATGCATGATCAGTAAAACATGATTGTCCAATCAACCATCACACTGACTATAACTATCGGTTTATAGACTAGGGACGAATGAACAAACTCACTCCTTTGTTCCTAAGAGTTCTACTACCACGGAGCTACTCCTCGATGCCTTAAAAACAATAGTATATTCATGTACTAATAACATCAAATGATAATGAAAACACCTTGCCAACATTATTAATAACAATTGACTTTGTATACAGATGGTGGCTTGTCCTAGGGCACAAAACCCACCAACTAAATCTCAAAAAAGGAGGGAGGAAATCAAAATGCAAATTTTGACTTTTTGACATTACTGTAGCGTGGCTGACTGCTACAATAGCAATATTGACCGCTTTGTAGGGCATGTTGACAACGAATATAACACGCTCATACAACGGTAGTTGATCCATAGGACGGTGGTGGGGTGGGGGTTAGGGGGTTAAGGGGGATGGTGGTTTAAAATAAAGAGAATGAGGAACTGAGCATGATGGATATCCGAGGGAGAATGAGTAAAGTTTGGTTATTAGGGTTGGATGAAATAGTAATATAAAAAGACATTAGTGCTCTTTTTTGAATAAAATTACAAGTACATATTAAATTTAAAATCTTATAGTTTTATGTCACTCATTTCACAACCCTTAAGTCAACTTCATCCAAAAAAATTGATTAACAGTTAATAACTTGTGTAGTTCAAAACATCTATATACGGAAAAATATGTAATAATGTCCGTTAAACGTATGGAAAATTAGTTCAAGTTAAATAATGCAGCAATGCTCGAGAAGATCTACATTGTATACGGCCATAGAATATCTTGCGTTGTTATGTTGCATTCAATGAATCATCTTTGTCCCTATCTACCAACTCCATTGATGTTGGTTCTTGTGTACTTTTGACGATGGAATGAAGGATTGAAGTACACAAAGTTTATGAGCTTTTCTCAAAAAGTCAAATATGTTATTTTTAATTTTTTATCTTAATTTTATCATTCAACCTATAATATTTGTTGTAAGGCGTCATTAGCATTCTGACACGTAGACAGGAAGACAATAATTCTTTTTTGTTGAAACGGGTAATGAGGAAATGCATTATTACCAATCAAAGATTATATAATAGGGCCGAAAATTTTGGGCATCAGAATATTATCCGAGTCTCTCGTAGGCTACCAAATTCTTGTGGACCCGTAAAACTAGTCTATTTTTTATTGTAGACACAAACTGTGGAAATCACTTTACCACACTTTTCAACTAAATAAAACACAATAACCTGTAATAAATTACAGTAAATAAAGGAACTAATAAATAACAAACTAGAAAGATCAAAACAGCAAAAAAACGCCGCATGATAGATCTTGTTCTCCGGGCAAGCCTCGGATGTTTCACACAGAAAGACTCGATCGACATGTTATCTTGAAAAGTCGGGATAACCCGAAAAGGGGTGGCGTAGATCGGTACACCATCTTACCCCCGGATCTCAAACCCATCATAGCCATCTGGTAACTATCACGTAGAAGACGACGAAGAACGGGAAACATAGGGCTCGCACCTTTCGTGCACCGTCATAAGCACCTGTTGTGCCGTTGGCGTTCGATGCACTAAGAGCGAGTTGAGTCGTGGTGAACAAGATTGATATTGTAACAACGATTAAAGGAGAAGCATGGGAGGGGCTGGCGGTGGTGGGCGGCATCCCCATAACAAGCATAGGCTATGGAGAAAGGAGCAACGACTACTGCGGTTATAATGGCAAGCCCTAATATTTTTTACAGAGAAAGTCTATTAAAAAATGAAAAACAATAATTTTGTTTACAAATGCTAGACAATTATCTAATTTAAACTAAATACATGAGCTATTTTTTTTGTAATAAAAATTGTAATAACAATGCTCACGCAATTTAAATGTGTTTATTTTGAAATATTCAAATATATATTTGCGAAAAAATGACTAGTTGGAAGGATTACAGTAATCATCATATTTTATTAGTGTGAATTAGTGTAATAAACAATTGTTGTCACGTCAATTATGCCTTGATACTTCCTCAAATATCGAGCAGATTTCCCAATCAAAATACCTAGGAAACCTAGCTTAAGATTACAAGTCAAATTTCAGATTCTAATAAGTTCTTAATTTTGTACTCGAAATAAGCATGTCACATCCATGCCTGACATGGCCTAATGCAAATATGATAAGTTTAACATTTGAGGTAGCAATAAATGCATGTTATTGAGTGTTTTTGGCCTAGATTATGCATTGCCCTATACTAGACTAACCGTGTTTAAGAGGAACAAATATAAGCCTTGACCGAAGGTTAAGTATATACTTTTTTCAGACTAATGCTATAATATAAATTAGTTAAATCATGACTTATAGATAGCAATAGACGCAGGCCTTCCCGAGATATATTCTTCTATATATCCCACACTTTAGTTTGCTGAAACTCTTCTTCATTTCCATGTTATTATTATTTAATCATAAACCAAATCATTTTTGTTTTGTATAAATCAATTCAACTGAATCTCATATTTGTTTAATCGTATAGCCATGTAAATTAGATATCGTACTTATCAAGCTTTATTACTCGTGACGTATATTTCAGCACTTACATGTCGTCCACTTATTATCACTGGGGAGTGAGGAGCGACCGACAAAATATATAAACCACTGCTTTCGGTTACTAACTTTCAAATTTCGCTAAGGCTCATATATCAGATGGAAAATGTGATGACAGCTCGAAAAGGGTATGTTACGAACGAGAAAAAATGTAACCTCCAAATAAAATTGATTTCATCATGATAATATTGCATAATTAGCACCAGACAAAACCTTCGGTTGACTTTAAGGATTCCGAATTTAAACAGATCACAATGTTCACTAGTTACGGTAAACTTTAATCCACTAAGACATTAAAATTTCAAATGAATAAGTAAACAAGTAAATGAAATGTATATATCTAATCTAAGGTCAAAAACTTAGGTAGGAAGGCATAGAAAGAAGTGAAGTAGGAAGGTTGTGTCTAGATGAGTAATAATACCAAAGGTGGGAGGGTAGAAATGAAAAATAAGAATTAGTGAGGGCATGTTGGAGGGAATAATGCATAAATAAGGGGACGAGAGTAGAGAAATGAGAAAGAGAAGGTTGTCTTGTTGCTAGGAAGAAGATGCGAAATAAGAGAAGGAGAGAGATGGGGGAGAGGGTAAGGTCTGCTCCGTGGCCCCAAACCTTCCTCCACAAAACGACACTCCCTCGCTGCGTAAGCTACCCCGACCCATTTCTCACATTTCATCATTCAAATATATTTATATATTATTTTCAAAACAGCATCTACATATATGTATGTAAAATGTAAAACTGTAGATAGCAATAAATGATTGATATGTCACAATTAATAAATCGGAAAATAAAATAAAAAGGGGTGTGAGTGAAATGTGAAAGGTAGAGTGTCTCCTATATTTCTCTTCTCTTAACATGGATTGTACTCTTCTTCTCCCTTTCTCTTGAGTTCCGGATTGTAGCTGTCTCCTCAGATACTTGCTCTCTCTCTACCTCTCTGCTGCTACCACCAAAGGTGATTTCATATCACATCCATTAACATATATATATGCTTTTGTTTTCTTTTGTAAATTGAATCTCATGTAATTTGTTGTTAATAGATTTGGGGAAAGTGGATTCAAGATATGGCTGCAGCTTCCTCATCGTCTCCATTTCTTGGAAGCAGGCCGGACGAGAATCAGTCCGGCCAGATGCTTCTGCAACAACAACAACAACAACAACAGTCTGGCTCAATAGCTCCGGCTCAGGCACCACCGCCTCCAAAGAAGAAGAGAAACCAACCCGGAACACCATGCAAGTACCTCATCTAGTGTTGGATTCATTTCCTTTATTACAAGAAACATATATATAGCTAGTGTTACAAAACTTATAATTCAGTATTGGATTAGGGTTAAGAAATGAAGCTAATTATTATCATTATTATCATTATTATTTAAATGGGTTGATTTTCGGGTCGAATCTGAATATATAGGTGATGATTGTGATTGTGATTGTGATTGTGAGTACAGATCCGGATGCAGAGGTGATAGCTTTGTCTCCCAAGACTCTAATGGCGACCAACAGGTTCATATGCGAGGTGTGCAACAAAGGGTTCCAGAGGGAGCAGAACCTGCAGCTCCACCGGAGAGGGCACAACCTACCGTGGAAGCTGAAGCAGAAGTCCAACAAGGAGGTCCGGAGGAAGGTGTACCTGTGCCCGGAGCCCACCTGCGTCCACCACGACGCGTCTCGGGCCCTCGGCGACCTCACCGGAATAAAAAAGCACTACTCCCGGAAGCACGGCGAGAAGAAGTGGAAGTGCGACAAATGCTCAAAGCGCTACGCCGTGCAGTCCGACTGGAAGGCCCACTCCAAGACCTGCGGCACCAGGGAGTACCGCTGCGACTGCGGCACCCTCTTCTCCAGGTAACAGATTAATAACCCATTTTGGTTGAATTAAATCCATTGATCTATCTGATGCCAACTCATACTAAAAGCCATAGCATATACGAGAGAGAGAGAGAGCTCACGTGTAAGCAGTCATCAAGGTCTGGGTTAATTTCTAGGGAACATCGCCGATTCGGGTCCGGGTGTGAGTTTGGGGCAACCTAGTCACGTGTTGTTATCTACACACACTAGGCTGTTCAACTCACGAATAAAACTAGTACTACACTAGCACTAGCTCTATCATATTCATATCATGTGATGTGATGATCAGTGGCAGTTTCGTAATTACACCTGCATGTATGTATGTATCTTCCTAGGGTCCAGAGAGAGGGTTAAATTGATGCAGTGATCATGTGTGTGAAGTCAGCAGATTTGATTGGGTGTAGAGAGAATGTGAATCGTTTTAATGGCTACTTTCATGGTTTGGGAATAGATCAGTGTTGCAGTGCATGGTTTTTTCAAACATTAATTGAAGAACGTCCTATAAATGGAGCTTCGCTCTTTCATGGAACCTGCAAAAATTCCTCCTCTTCATTTATTGAAGACCCACTCCTACATTTGGTAGTTTCATTTTTGATTGACTGATTGATTTTCTGTCCACTACACCAACAACATCATCTCCATTATTTTTATTTATGTCTGCTCAAATTTTTAATTTTGCCACATACACAAATATATAACTTACTTGTCTTTTAATTATATGAATACGAGAAGTTGAATTTACTGTGTAAATAGTTTGGTTCAAGTTGTTGGTTTATGTTTGTCTTGATGTTCAATGTAGTCCATCTATTTGGACTGTCCGATACTTTTTATCGCTTGACCCACCCTTCCTGACACCAATTTGACCTAATATTTACCGTCAGGTTTCCTTTTCCCATGTCACTATTCAAACTAATAGTTTATGTCTCTAATCACAATTATTGCATTTGCATTTGCAGGCGCGATAGTTTCATTACTCACAGGGCGTTTTGCGACGCACTGGCTCAGGAGAGCGCCAGGCACCCGAGCACCCATCTCTACGGCGGCAGCAGCCACATGAGCTTAGGTCTCTCCGGCCAAGACCACCACCCCTCCCCCAACATGCTCCGCCTTGGCAGCGGCAAGTTCGAGCACCTCATGTCTCCCTCCAATCCTGCCTCCTACGGGCAAGCTTCTCAATCCTCGGCCTTCTACATGCCCGATCAAAACCAGGGCTTTCAGGACCATGGATCGTACCCGAACAAGCCGCTCCACGGGCTCATGCAGCTTCCTGATCTCCAGGGCAGCACCGGCCCCAACAACTCGTCGGCCGCATCGGCCAACCTGTTCAATCTTAGTTTCTTCAACAGCAACAACAACCCTAGCGTGGACAATATTAGTAATGCCTCCTCGGCCGGTGGGCATGCCAACTTGCAACCCTCCGGCTCCGGGTTCTTGAGCCCTGATCATCAGTTCGGAGGCGGCAATGGTGGGCAAGGGACAACCCTCTTCTCCGGCGAAATGGGGGATCATGTCGGCTCCGGGCTTTCGTCTATGTACAACCCCTCCATGCAGCATGATGACACCGCCTCAGCTCACATGTCCGCCACCGCGCTGCTCCAGAAAGCAGCTCAAATGGGCTCCACCACCAGCACCAACACCACTTCTTCTCTTTTGAGAAGCCTGGGGAGCTCGTCGTCGAGCGGGGCTAGGCCGGAGAGGCAGATCATGGGAGGAGGAGGAGGAGGAGGAGGAGGAGGAGGCAGCTTTGTCAGTGGTGGAGAGAACACGAGAGCGGCACAAATGGCTAATGAGAACCATCTCCAAGGTCTAATGAACTCGTTCGCCAATGCCAACACTTCCATGTTCGGACAAGATCATGGGTTCGGCGCATTCAACAGTACTAGGATGACAATGGATCAGCAGCAGCACAACAACAACAACAACAACAAGTTGAGTCAAAACCTAGGAATAAGCATGGGAGGGTCGGACAAATTGACATTGGACTTTCTAGGCGTTGGAGGGATGGTGCGGAACATGGGAGGAGGGAGAGGGATTCCTCAGAAAGAACACCAACTCAACATGAGTCACCAAGAGATGAAGTCAAGCCACACAAATTTACCCTTCGGAAGCTCGAAGCCTCAATAAAAGGTGAGGTGGTAATTTGAAAAAAAAGATGAATACACAACAAGGTGACATCTTATTTTGAGTTTTGACTCTAGATATTAGGGTTACCTTTTGTTAATGTACCTGAAAGGCTCTTACTTCAATTCACAAGACAATTTTATTCTACTTTTATTAATTGGTAGGTTGAGTCTTTTGAGAAACTGGACATGCTGACCATATAGATAGCTACGTTCCAATAGATCCGACAACTGACAATTCTACTTCTTACTACTTGTCCACTTGCTAAGTTCCATTAATCAAGTAATCATTAATAAATTATGTGAAAAGGGTCGTTTTAAATACTATATACATGTATATTGTGCTCTTTGTTTAATCATAGAATGAAAAGAATTTGTTTGGCCACCTAAACCCTATACCTACTTCACCATTACAAATTAATTAAGGACTGAAATTAAGGGAACCTTGTTGACATTCAATACCACACAAATTAATATCAACCGTTGACCTAAATCCGTATTAACCTTGAACCTGCATGCAAATGTACGTTAATTAAACAGATTCATGTGGCGTGTATTTAGTTAAAATCTCGGTGAAAAAGATGGAGAGAAAAAGAAAAGCAAAGCAATTGGTTCGTTATAGTAATAATTAGGAAACTCATGTGGCAGCTTTGTCGTGTCTCTTGTCGTTCCTTTCTGTTTATGGAATCATGAGTCCGTGACTGACTGGCAACAAAGTTGTATATCATTGCATACATATATGTATCTTGTTCCTATTTTCTTACATATCTTTTCGAGATTCGAAGTGACTTACTTGGCTTCGGACCTTTTGTGTTTCATTCTTTTAATGTACCAACGTTGGGTTCTTAAGTGAGAGTATTATTCGCTGATGAGCAGCATGTGTTAGAAAGATTCAATCTTTCTCGAAGTTGAAGATTCGTTTGAGTACGTATGGAGATAATATTGTTTTGTTTGAAAAAGATGTTGAGATGAGATTGATGCGAAGAAGACATGTACATGTATGTACATATTCATGTAATGCATGGTTGGTGTAGCTAACTCCCAAAATGGTCGAGGAAAGTTCTTTACGGATTAATGAGGCCTCACTCAAGTCAGAAAAGGTTTGTGGTGTTTGGTTCCTAGGAAAGCTAATTTCAATTTGTGTGAGCTTGACATGGACAAGAATGATGAGGACGCATCAGAGGTACCTTGCTTGGTTTTTAGCTACCTTGCTTGTGTGTTTTCTGCTGTGTTGCCTTCTTTTTCTGTGTTTTCTAGTTATTAGCTTGTACAAAAAAAAAAAAAAAAAACTTGTTTTGTGAGTACTCTTGTATAGTTGGATTTAATATAAGTCAATTCATTTACTCATTTAGTTCCAAAATGTTCACTATGTTTCATTTTTTTTAATCACGTGTCTTTCTTAGTAGGACACTCATGATAGTCAACACATCTTCTTAATTTATGTCTTTAAAAAAACGGACATAAATTTTGAAATATATAATTACATGGAATTTAACATTATCTTGAAATAGGATAGCAGCTGTAGTGCATTTGGTTCCTAGCTTTGAAATTGAAGATGTTATTGGGGTGATTAATAATAAGTAATATTCATTTTTTAGCACAATAATGATTACTATTCATGTAAACATAACTTTCACTTAGATCACTAATCATTTCAATAATTTTACTAGCATTTATAGTGTCGCATAATCTCTATAAGAGATTCCTTAAAACTCTATATTCATGGAAAATAGTGAGAAAAAACATTCAAGCTCCAAAAACTAATCGATTTAAATGAGAACTACCATCGTCTAGATTAATTATGACTTTCAATATTATTGTATAAAATTTATATTATGCAAGTTCAAATCAAATAGAACTTTAAGAATAAATGTTGTTTGGTATTTCAATTTATCATATTATAGTTAATAGAGTTACTACATCTGAAAAAAAATCTATTTGTAAAAAAATGAGATGGTTTTAAATTATTATTATATCTGAAAATCAAATTTTTATATTTAAAATAATAATAAAAAAATGACCCCTACTCATTGGGGAATCTTTTCTAGCTTTTAACTTGTAAGTCAATTTTTTTTACCAAGGTTCACCATTATAAAATATGTAAATTATGCACATCAGGAATTGCTTTTGTTTGGTTATTGTTTACAAAGTAGCTATATTATTATATTCTCATGGGATAAATAGTGTTTTTCTACCTTGGCTTGGAATTGGAGATAGAACTGGAGCTATAGTCGGTAGCGACGGAGTGAAGAGATATCGGTTGGTGAACGTCGGGATAATCAGACGAGGGCTGGTAAGCAGCTTTTCCTGGAGAAATGTTAGGTCCTCAGACTTTAGGGACAAGCTCTAGGAGGGGTCCTTGATTTGAGTCTTGCCTCTTACTACTGATGCACTCCATGCTAAAGCTTTTGAGCAGGACTTCCAGTTTCACTTTCTTACCCTCATCTTTCTTTCATGCCTATGTGGCGTATCAATACCATCTGTGACGGTTCTAGTTTTTAAGAAGAACTACAAACGATTTGTTCGATGCCTATTCGTGCTTGGTGGACAGAAATTTTCTTGTTGCACATATATGTAGTTGACTCTCTAAATTAATAATAATGTATCTTTCAGTAAAAAAAAAATTAAGATCGAGAAAGTAAACCGGTATCTCGTCAAAGGTAGGTGTATCGTCTCTCTAAATCATGGTAACAGACATTTATTAGGTAATATAGGATACATTATATAGAAACTAGACTGACGTATTAGGTTGTTGTCATGAACTGTTAAGGCTTTATGGGACCCCTGCTCGAGGAAGACAAGTCTAACAAACCGGCCACATCATGATCCAATGGGCTTCCAATCCCTTATAGACCCTATCTCTTGAGACTCATGGTCTTCGGTTAGGATGTATGACATATCTCACCTGTGTCTTCCTCCCTCTATTGATCTAGATGGCCATAATCGGCCTCGTTGTCATCTTCTTCATCACCATCGGTCAAAAACCATTCTCATCCTTGGATTGAAAGAAAGCTGGTAGGCATCAGTTCGGAAAAATGATGGTCATTTTCCCGGCTTCGAGAAGGCGGCTGCACATAGTGTCCTCATGTCAGAATCCTAGAAACCCTAATTTTAAGGAGAAGATGCATGATCCGATAGTTGACTATTTCTAAAGACGGACTATTGAAAGGAAGTGAGTCAGGGAACAGTGGCAAGACGCTTACAAAACCCTAACAGAACCATTTTTTTTGTGTAATAATAAATAATTCTAATATCACGTAAATTTGTATAATTGTGTGTGATAAATAGAGTTAAACCCATGGAGACAACACAAAGAAGACAACATGTACGAGACAACGGACAAATGTTTAATTAATATACTTTTGATGTTATTTATTATTACCAAACTCATATTAATTATTTAGTTTGACAGAGGCAGAACCATGGCCGATGCATATCTATTGTCTTTTTTCGATTTGGCATACTTGATTCATGGAATTTACTTGTACCGAATATCCTACTACATGCATGTGGAGCTTCTGTTTAACATACTTTATGCATCTTATGGGGAATTCACACAATATATAACATCTCACTCAAATAGCTGATGGACCCGTATAATTTACAAAATATTATATATATATACCCACAAATAGTGCCACTGCAATAAACACTACATGCACTTAATTAAGGGAAAACCAAGCTTATTGATGGTAGCATATTTGATTATGACAAGAAATTAAATCAATTTACTATACTAGAATGTCCATGTAGAAACAAGTTTGATTATTCTATACGTTCCTTACGGGGTTACTGTAAAGCTTGCTACCATTGATTACTACGTCAAAAATGCATGACTACGTTGGATCAAGTGGTTAGAATAGTTAACTTTTACATGTGAGATTCTATGTTTCAAACTTGATATATATAAAATTTAAGATTAATTATTGACGGTATTAAAAAAATTCCTGCATATATTCTTCAAGTTGTATATTCAGCCAAGCACTAGCAGGCTATTGAATTATCAAGAAAATTTACTTATAAATACGAAATTAAGAAGGTCTAATTTATCATCCAAATCCCACGAAAAAGGTTCTGGAGTCGGTATTGATTGTTGTAACCTTGATGATGTCTTTCATTTCACTACGGAGATCATCGCCGAGACAAGAACTTGATGCTTGTGCCTGAAAAGTTAACAAGTACCCCAAAACAATGTTAACAGTCATTAAAATAACAAAATTAACAATATTTCATACTGAGAGTGAGAGGTGCTGCCAACAATTGTGTTCTCATGAGTGTTCTCTTCATGCTAAAAATAAGTTTAAATTTCCACGATGCAAATATCAAATTGGAAAAAAACCTCAAATCTTTTTGACTTAAATGGACGTCCCTAATTATTTCATTTTAATTTAATCTCATCGTGAGTTCTCTACTATACGGTGGGTCACTCAATTATTTAACACGAGGACGTGCATGGTTAATGGAGTCAAAAGAAGAGGAGGGATCGGGAGCCTTACAAACAAACTGTGCGTAATCAATAATTGTCGGGAATTACTGCAAGATAATGTATATATGAATATGTTTCAAGCTAAGATGAACCAGGAATGGAGGATTGTTGATACTCTAAATTAAGGGCATATTAGTACGTATATGTATTAACCTTAGGGCTGAAATATCATATTACAAGGAAACTCCCAAACATATGTCTGGCAGTTGGGGATTGGTTGTATTTATATATACTTATATTTATATATAGGATTACTATTTATGATAAGCTTATATTTGAATATATTCTTTCGCTTCTGATCGAATCTGGTCTTTTTTCGTCAGTAATAACTATTCGACTTGGGTTCTTGTCTCACAAGTCAGGTCTTTTTCCGTCATGAGTACTCGATTACTATTCCCGCACAAATCAGATCTTTTTTCGTCATGAGTAATCGATTAGGATCCGCGGGTTATTTCAAGAAAGAGGCATCGGGCACATCCGTCATACCCTAGGGGTTACTCTCATTCTTTTCCACGAAGTCGTGCGGAGGAGTAGCCGGGTGTTCCCCGGGAACTAGCTACCTCCTCTCTCCCGAAAGGATGGAAGCGTCCAGTAGGAAAGGATCATGATTTGGACTCAGACGACTCTACACGCTCCGAGGGAACACATTGTAAACAGGGGGGTCAAGCACCCTCGCCTCGGGCAATAAGGAGTTCATGGTCTAGTGGGGGTCGATCGGCAACACCGCCTCACTAGACGTATGGTGGTAGTGGTCCCACAAAGTTCTCGCACGGTACTCCCCTACTATTTCGGGGGCCAACACTCTCGTGTTATTGAAGCCCTACATTATCATTCTAGGGAGGACAACGCACGCTGGTTACTCGGGGGAGTATACAGTCTCCCTCGGGGGGGGTTAAGCACCCTCGCATTGGCCAATGAGGAGTTCGTGGTCTAGTGGGGGTCGGTCGGCAACACCGCCTCACTAGACGTATGGTGGTAGTGGTTCCACCAAGTTTTGGCACGATACTCCCCTACTATTTCGGGGGCCAACACTCTCGTGTTATTGGAGCCCTACATTGTCATTCTATTAGGACAACGCACGTTGGTTCCTCGAGAGAGTATACAGTCCCCCTCAGCGTCACTCCGGAAATGGACCGGCCTATCCTAAATTCCCGTTTGGATTCGATGCACCGGTTTCTTTGGACGCTATCCCAATGTCACCTTCCGAACATCTCAGTGAAGCACTTCGGTATTTAAGTATTTATATTCAAATTTTAATTTTTATGTTGTTCTGATTCCATGATGTTAAGATCCTCGTTCCAATACTTTTTTGCTATGCCTTTGGTTTGCGCGTTTTAGGTCAAGCACCCTCGCTTTGGTCAATGAGAAGTTCGTGGTCTAGTGGGGGTCGGCCGACAAAACCGCCTCACTGGACATATGGTGGTAGTTTTTCTACCAAGTTCTGGCATGGTACTCTCTTACTATTTCGAAGGCCAACACTCTCGCGTCTTGGAACTCTACACTATCATTCTTGGGAGGAAAACACATGTTGGTTCTTCGGGGGATTATACAGTCCCCCTCGACGCCACTCTGAAAATGGGCCGTCTCTCTCCTAGCTTCCCGTTTGAATTCGATGTACCAGTTTCTTTGGATCACTAGAATTAGTGGGTTTAATACTGTTTTGTTCGTGTTCGTGTTTTTTGGACTTTTAGTCCTCCTATTTTCCGGGTTTTGGCCCTTTAACTTTGTACGAGAGCTCTCTTGTAATCATTGTCTGTTTGGCCTGGTCCTTCTTGGACCAAGTTCAGATCTCTTTCTTTTCTTAGAGCATGTCTTTTTAATAAATTATTGAGCTTATATAAAAAAAAGAATTACTATGTTCAAATCAAATCAACTCACTCTAGGAGTCAAGAGAGATTTGTTAACCCTGTGGATATTGGGAAGCAGATCTTACAACCTCAAGCTATTCTGAACAATTTTCGTTCAAGCTATTTACAAACTCAAGCTGCTCAGCTAGCCCATTCAGCTAAAGCTTTTGATGATCCGAATTTGACTTTAGAAGGTGAAGAATGGGTCACTGATGGTTGAGCTTGTGATCCATTTTGTTCTATGGTCCGATGACACTGGTCATCGACCTGTTTTTTTGTTTTTGTTTTTTGGATTGCTCTTTTTCGCGGTTTGTTCCCGCATATTCAGATGAGAGCTCTCTTGTTACGGTTGTGTTCTGGACTGATCTTGTTTGGATCTTTCTTTTCTTTTAATAAATTTTATGAGCTTATCCAAAAAAATGGTCCATGTTTGTTAGGAGAGGTATATTTATAAAAATAAATGTAAAAGTTCTACATATTTACCATTTGTGTTTTTAATGCTTCTTTTATATAAATATAGACATATGTTTTGCTTTATTAGGAATTTAATTTGTATTATATATGTACTTAGGTTTATAGTGTACAGTAATTCTAAATATACATACTTTTCATCATATTTGTATTTGTTTGGGAGTTGGATAACAGAGATTGTTTTTCTGTTTTTTTTACACATAAATGACAGGTAGAAAAAGTGAAGTAGATACAAATAAACTTGTAAAGGTTAAAACATATAAATGATCATGAACTACACACTAAATACTTGTTTCCATCTCTATTTGGGAGGTAATTATGAATAAATATAGCACAGCACATTGTATATGTAGAGAAGGTTAAATACCAAATTCATAAAAGTTCAATAACTTTAGAAGGATAGACACATAATGTTGATTGAAAAAAAAGGAAACAATGATTTGTTTGATTAAAATTAAAGGTGAAAATGACCTCCCAAAAAAGTAGAGATAAAAAGAAGTGAGAGTGAGTGTTGAGATCCTAATCGAAAGGGAAGAGAGCAGTAGAAGAACTCGTGACTCAACTGTAGCAGCCAAATAAGAAGAGTGAAACCAAAAAGAAAATAAAAACAAAAAGACAAGAGAAGAAACAAAACCATCCTGTACTCCAACTCATCCCTGTCCCATGCACCACCTTTCTCTATCCCATTCCCACCGTGTCTTTCTTTTTCTTTTTCTTTTTTATTTTGAAGAAAAATAGTGAAAATTATTTTAATATTACGTACCTGTTATAGAGTAGTACTTTTTGTCCACATGACACAAGCTCAGGTTCTTGTATAATCCTTTTCAGTGAAAATTCCTCCCTCCGTAAGAGTGGGTGCCACCGTTAAGAAAGTCTCTGGTGAGTACCATTTGATCAGGTCCCTCGGTGGCGGCGGCGAGTGAGTTCATCAGGTCTTGCAGGTTGCTGTTGTCGCCCTCGCTAAATATACCTGCGAAGCTGCTGTTGTCGCCCCCGAAGCTCCTCAGTACGGAGGCGCTAGCGTTGGCTTTGTTGTTGCTGGAGATGGAGCCTATCTGAGCGGCCTTCTGGAGTAGCGCGGTCGCCGACATTTGTGCCATGACGTTGTTGCTGTTGTTGTTGTTGTTATGGTCTTCGCCGGTGAAGAGAGATGGAACGGCGGAGGTCATGAAGGGGTTGTCGGGTCCTTGGCTGAGGTTATTAGGGTGCATGAGGTAATGTTTATTGTTGTGGTTGAGCTGTGGTGGTGGCTGGCGGAAAGGGGGAGGTGAGAGGAGGTGGTGGAATTGGTTGGCATGCAGCGGCTCCGGGTGGAGGGACGGAGAAATATGGAGGCCGGAGGTGGCGACACCGTAGAGATTGGTCATGTTATTGGTGTTGGTGTTGGTGGGAAGCTGCACTCTTGGGCTTTCTCGCGCCAGTGCATCGCAGAATGCCCTGTGTGTGATGAAACTGTCGCGCCTGTTTCCATTGCAATTTACCAAAGCAAACCATATTAGATCTTCTCCATTAATTAGTTATTCAATAATATAACATTTCTTACTCAAGTATGGAATACTAATCATATCAAGAGTTTTCTATAGTAATATGAATGTATTAATAATATAAATCTTTAAGTGAACATCCCCACAGTCAAGTTTTAAGTTTCATGTGGTAGATCTAATCAAAGTTTGTTTATGGTGTATTCTCGATCTAATTACGGGTCTGATATAAACAAAACGATTCAATTAAACCGAGTTTAAACCGATTTGGTCTAATCTCAGTATAAATATTCTAAGTGATATAATATAATACTGTATTTAGGTTATAAGTCTTTTATCCCTAATATTAGTGGTCAATCAACTGTAAATTTTCTTATATGGAGAGAGGGTTATAGAGTATATTTTACATTATTATGTTGTGGAGCCATACACATAGTATAAATATGACTAATTTAAAGTTTTTATATTTAAATAAACTCATCAATTATCATTTAAATTATCTACATAGAGTCTCTTGACTATAATATGATGAATGCTGAATTGTAATAATCAATTAGTGAAGTTGGGAACTAATAATTGGAAAGTAAGAATGACCATGACAAAGACACAATGGAGTCACGTGTATTAAAATTTCAAAGAAGAGGGAATACAATAAATCTATGGTGAGGAATTGGATGTGCCATTAACAAGAAATCATGTTAGCATTGAGAGGAATAAGAAGTCGAAATTGAAACATAGTATGAACAAACATTGAAGAAGAAATAAAAACACTACTGTTTAAAGAGCTAGATGTTCAATAAATGCAACAAGAGAATATAGATAACTTTGTGAAAGGTTACCAATCAGTCAATAGAGCAGACAATTTCAGGACTTAATAATAATATCTTGCACCACCACCATCAATGCAGCTCAGTTCTTCTACACACACAACCTTAAAACATAAATTCCCATGAACATTATTAAGTACATATATATTGATTGAGCATCATTTGTTATTCAAATTCTGAATCCCACTATATCTATTATGATTATTTATGGTTACTCAAACTCAAAAACCACTCAAAGAGAGAGAAAGGGTAAATTCTTGGGGTTGGCTAATTTGGCTTTGGTTTCAACCTAATATATACAGTATGGAGTACAATCAGGTATTACGATATGAACCTGCGAACTCGCGTGTTAAGTGTATCCGCTTTAAAAAAAACAACATTCTCGGTTTGAGATGAATATTTTCAGACAAAAAATTTTCAAATCAGAAATGCTATTTTCTTATACTATATTTGTTCAAAATAAAATGTTGTTTTCTCAAACTTTTTTTCCTCAAATTGATATGCTATTTTCTCAAACTATGTTCGTAATTTTTTCAAACCAGATTTGAAGTTCCCAAATTCACACAGTAACGAAAATTCGCACTTGATTATCTCTCTATACACTATAACAACAATATCATCCTCTCCATGGACATATATACCAACCAACACGTGAACAAGATAAAAAAGAAGCTAAATCCTCCCATTTGTTTTAGCCTTCAAAGTGTTGTAAATATAAAAGAAGCAGAACCTATTAAACATGTCCCCCTTATTTTTCTGTGTTTCAATTCTCTACAGGGACTATTCACATGGGTAAAGAGAAAGAGAAACAAAGAAATGAACCGAAGAAGCAAAACGAATCAAAAACTTTTTCGCATCCTGTCACTTAACTATGAAAGAATCTTAGCCCTAAACCAAATAAGCCAAGCACTCCCCTTTGCTCAGATTTATCTCTTTCCTCGATCGGTCGATATATAGTTTAATTATAATTTGACGAAGCAGAGATAGATAGATTAATTTACCTGGAGAAGAGGGTTCCACAGTCGCAGCGGTACTCCCTGGTGCCGCAGGTCTTGGAGTGGGCCTTCCAGTCGGAGAGGACGGCGTAGCGCTTGGAGCACTTGTCGCACTTCCACTTCTTCTCGCCGTGCTTGCGGGAGTAGTGCTTCTTGATTCCGGTGAGGTCCCCGAGGGGCCGGGAGGGGTCGTGGTGGACGCAGCTGGGCTCCGGGCACAGGTACACCTTCTTCCGGACCTCTTTGTTAGACTTCTGCTTCAGCTTCCACGGCAGGTTGTGTCCTCTTCTGTGGAGCTGCAGGTTCTGCTCCCTTTGGAACCCCTTGTTGCACACCTCACATACGAACCTGTTTGTGGCCATCAGGCTCTTGGGAGATAGTGCTATCACCTCCGCATCTGGATCTGTAACAATAACAACAACAACAAACGAGTTGATTATGAAAAATGACAAAGGAACAAATTATTAGAAAATTCGCTAGCTCACGCAATTGCTAAAGAACAAATCCGAGACACATCCAAAAAGAAATGAACTTTATGTCAATTACAGTGCTACTATACTTCTCAATTCTTTAGGCTACGAAACTCAAACTTAGGGTTTTGTTTCTTTCTTCATCTCTCTCTATATATATAACTTGAAAGAACACAACACAACACGACACAACACAACATTAGATTATGAAATATGATATATGATGATAAAATTGTAGAGATACTTGCTTGGTGTTCCTGGCTGGTTTCTCCTTCTCTTCTGAGCCGGTGGTTCCGGAGGAGGAGTTGGTGACGATGAGTGTTGTTGTTGTTGTTGTTGTTTCATGATTTGATCATAGTCCTGTCCTCGGAATCCAAAGAAAGCTCCGGATGAAGATGAAGCCGCCATAGCTGATTGGGGAAGAAGATGATGAGCTCTATAGCATCCACAATTTGACATGCAAATGAGAGAAAAATATCTGAGAGGGGAAAAGTTAAAAGGAAGGCAGAGTTGGGTGAAGCAAAAGCATAAAAGGAATCAGAAGAAATGACCATCTTCATTCCTCATACCAAAATTAACTCAGATGAGAATACATGTAACTCAGCTTCTTTTCTGATTCGGTGTACCCCCAATTATTTATTTTTATTTAATCAATTGAAATAAACATTAATGGCGTGGAGAGAGAGAAAGGGAAGAGATAGAATTAGAAATAGGTGGGGTAGCTGTTCATGCTCTGCTCTTTCAGTGTCGTTTTGCGGCTGTGGATTGGGTCCACCGACCTTACTAATTTATTTTCCCATCTTCTTTGTTTCAATTTTATAATTAAATAGTTCATTAACAGAAATCAAATTTGTGAAAACATTAGTATAAGGTTCTAGAGGTTTGGTCATGGGCGGATTTAGAGGATTATAAGGTATGACATAACATATCATGTCCCTTAAAGATATGTGTAATCGTAGTGTTTTTCAAGTACCTTTAATTTGATATCTAACAAGGTTAAATCGGAGTTCATACTTAAGATCTGTATTGTCCGTAGTTTATATGTGAGTGTAACTTTCACTTATTTTTTTTATTTTATTTACTAATAGCCGATGATATACCTTAAATTATATTTTTAAATCCGTTTTTGGGTTTGGCACATCAGGTTATGCTTTGAAATGGGTCGTGAGGTTAAGAGAGCAAAAAAGGTTTAAGTCCCTCTTATATGCTTGGTTTGTTCGGTTGCATGCAAATATCAGACTCTCTTCATGCATGTCACCATCCAGCTAGGGAGAGGGTGGGCAATTCCGTCATTTCACAATCAATGACCTAATAATTAAAATAAAGTGGAGATGATCTAAAATCAACTCCTACCATGAGATATATGTTTGAAGAAAAGTGGGAGAGAATTATGTGGTATATAATATGCATGAAGATGTAGGGTTGGATTGGATTGGATTGTACGTGGAATATTGTGAAGAAGATAATAATAATGAATTGATAGGGACAGTTTTTATCTTCCTAATAGAATGAGAGGTTTTATATTCCATGGCTAAACATCAAAGTCAGACTAGTGTGTCCTCTCTCTAAGACAGTGACACCTCAACCATAACCCTTCCCTCGCATCTTCTTCATTTACAGTCCTTGATGGAAAAAAACAATGGAGATGAAACTGCATAAACAGGACTAGGTTGGTGGTAGATTGGCATTTCAGGTAGTGAACTTGTCAAAGGCCGTGGAGAAGAAAGGCTCATTTCAAGCAAATGTGAGGGTAACAAACAACAACACCTTAATTATAAGTTATACCCTCTCTCTCTCTCTCTCTAGTGATCACAACAAGACCAAGACCACAACTAGGACCACTCTGTTTGGGACACGAACATGACACACAACATGACAAGGTTATTACATAATTTAATTTCACACCCATAGGACTCGTCCATTTTCTTTTTCACTATTGTTCAGGCGTAGATAGAGTGGACGACTTCGGCCTTTTCAGGTTGTAATTGGGCCGGGCCTATAAGCCCCTTTGGGTGCTTGTGCATTGTAGACATTTACAACTCTAACTAAGGATGATCCTTAACCGGTTTACATCTTTACCAAACCGGTCAATCCAAATTCCAAAAATGACATACGAGTCTCGTAGATCCTAAAAAATTATCGGACCAAAGTCGCTTGGTGCTCTAACTTTTTTTTATCAGCAAATTTTATTTAGGTCCAAGTCTTTGAAAAAAAAGACAGAGATAAAGACTCTACTCTCCAACTAAACCACAACCAAACCTTATAAGGTTAGCCAAGGGACTGAGACATGCCTCAAGTGCCCTAACAAGTAGTCTAGAGTATTGGATTTTACAAACATGAAGGAACTAAATATATAACAGATCTGCAATCTAGATATCCCAACCATTAAGCTCAAGAACAAAGGCCAAAGACCTAACGAACTAAACCTAGATTAACCAAAAAAAGACAAAGGGGAAAGTAGAACAAACCGGACTCAGCATTACTCACGCCTCGAAACCCAGAAAACGGCCCAGCACCCTCGACCACCAAAGCTCCTAGAGAAAACCGACAATCAAATCCAGAGCGCCCCGAAAAGGTAAACTAGTGAATCGCAGTCCTCATCCCTTGAAGCCTGGAGCCATCACAACCGGAAGAGAAAGGTAGCGAAGCCCCCAAAAACCGTTACCGGAAAACGAGCAAATGGGGGTCGAACATACCAAATACCGCGAGTCACCAGACGAAGAAAGGGGGAGGAAGCAACACCGTTGGAACTGAGAAGCTAAACCCGGCCCCCTACTGCTCACTGCTCAGCAACCGAAATATAACCCGCCGGAGACCAGCATCACTGACGATCCCAAGAGAGAGTTAGACACCACACCAACACCCAACTTCCTCCGGCCAAAAGAGATAAAGGAGTTGGGCTAAGAATAGGGATGAGGCCAAGAAAAACCCAACATAGAGAGACACATCCCGAATCCCCCCACCACCATTAGATCTGTCCCTAGAATACCTAAATCTAGCCCAAGAATCCCTCCCCGGTGTCAAAACCGGCACCAAACCATCGGTCACCGTCGGAACCAAGCTCCATCAAGGAGAGAACGGGGGAGGAATAGGCTAACCTTTGAGGCACCAGAAATCAAATCTGATGAGAGAGGGGCTCGGGAAGAAAAAAGGGCAGAGTGAAAGTCATGAACCACGAAAAGAGAAGGAGGGAAAAAAGAGAAGAGGTCGGCCACCGGTGGAAAACGACAACAAGAGTTGCATAAGGACCACCGCCGGCCACGAGAGAGAACTAGGGTTCGGGAGGTTCTTTTAGAGAAGGGAAAGGATATTTTTTAGAGAGAGAAAGCTTTTTTATATTGAGATGACCTGGTGATCTAACTTGATGTTAGGTGTTTTGATTATAACCAGAACTGATGATAAACTTTTCTTTCAATGAAAAAACGATACACTTGTTAGTGAAATCCGATAATATCAAGTAATTGAGTGATAAACTTGTCAATGAAGCTCGAAGCAAAATACGACTGGTTATTATTGAAGAAATATAATAAGACCTAAAACATAATTATATTTGGATACAAAATATAATCAAAATAAAACAGATGTGAAGGCAGAGATAGATGGAGAACCATAAAAGTGGTTTTCTTACTTGTTTGAATTCAAATTTTTTATTAACAAAACCTAAAATTTGAAAGGGATTCAATCATTCTAAGAAATCTAACAAGGCTAACTATACATGGAAAAAAATATAATAAGATACCTTATTGTTGAAAAATCTCTCGGTTCATGAAGAAACAATGATTAAGTTGAGAAATAAAAATCCGCTTCGAATTTATACACATTTCTAGAAAAGGTGTTTAGGCATGGTTCATGAAATAAGAATAATGACTTTATAGAAAGTTTTAGAAAAAGTAAATTGTAATTTATCGTGTTTCCCGACTTGAAAGACTAAAATCCAAAACATTCATTGACACATAAACCAATCTCCGTTACTGATATTTGAAATTTGAATTTAAAAATTCAAGTCATACTACACATATATTCGTGTATACGACAAAAGAGATTTCACATGTTACATATGTAACTATACGTGGTGCCAAAATTCATTTGGCCTATATGTAGTTATGCATATGACCTACACAAATAAAATTCTTTGTATAGTGTATAATTGTAAAATACCAATGTTAGATCAACATTAGGAATATAATCTTCGCTCCATAATGTATGATTAATATAATCTTCCTTCCACTTAAAAGCAGATCGGCCTCATAGATGTCCCCCCGGATGAGCACTCACCAAACCTGAATGGGAATCGGCGAAGCCTGATCTGACTCCTGAACAGAAACTCATCTGACCTGAGAGACCAAACAAGGTCAGACACGACCTGGCATCCTCCTCCCGCGCTTCTTAGGCCGAATACACCAGTTAGGACACTGTTTCCAAGTTCCCTAACTCAAGTTCCCTCTCCGGATGAGAAAGCTTTACCTCATTGCGAATCAACATAAACGTTTTATTATAATAAGTGACCTTACTATCCTTCTTCCCAATGATTTATGTGACGAATGAATGACAACACCACCCCTGCATAGAAACACCTTGAATTATAATCCACTGGAAGAAGGCACTTTGATTGATCAAAAGTCCTATCTCCCTCAACACCTCGAACCAATTAGACGACCAGGACCAATTTACTCAAGACGAGCTATGAGTTGAAGGTCTCCTAGGAATTAACCTTTCCCTATTCCATTCTCCGGCTAAGGCTTAGCTACCAATGACCTATAATCTTCAAAGAAACCCTTATTTAGAGTATGAATCACCCTTTTCACCTCATTTAATGAGAAACCTTTACCTCCTCCTCCTTCTCCTCGATCACCCATTTCCCTTTTTCTGTTTCCTTAGACTCTACCTTTGACATCCTCGCTTGATTTCCCTAGAACCAAAAAACCAGTGAAACTAAACAGGGGACCAACACATTCAAATCTTCCACCACCGTCTCATAGTACGATGGTGTGGAAGTCGAGTACCCACTCACCGTAGCTCCCGCCGATGTCCACCTCTCTGCTCCCTCATTCATCTTTTTTCACCAACCAGCAGGGTATATCCAAATCCAATGTCCAATAGATTTGCCTTCACCAAATCCAATTGGAGATTCGGTGGTTTAGGTGGACGAGGTTACTGGCGTAAAGGAGTTATTTTCGTCGTCTTCGTCTGTTTTTCATGATCCTGGCTGAGTGTGTGGGTCGTATGGCCTCAAGCCCAGGCCTGGGTATTGTGGTTGATCGAGGCTCAAATGCAGCTCTGTCGGTTTTAGCTGTAATTTCTGATATGCAAAAGCACTTGTTGATTGGACCTATTAGTCAAAAATATTTGCTTGGCCCTGATCCCGAACTCATTGAGTAGGCCTCGAAGTCTTCGATTGGGGATGGATCGGTAAAGAATTTAGAGCATAGTGGTCCTTCGGGGGATCATGGTAGTTCTTGGAAGGATGTCTTTCTCAAACCCCCGAAACGCATGAGCCGACATCCTAAACATTTATTGGATTATTATACTCTTCATTCTAAACCAAAAGCACGTTCTTTGAGTTGTGAAAGAATCGTGAAGCCTGTTGATGTATATAGAAGAAAAACGTGCAAGCTCGAAACCCTCAAAATGCTCAGCCTGCTCAAGCGAAGACTTTTGACGATCCAAACTTCGCTTCAGAAGGTGAAGAGTGAGTCACCAATGAGGGTTGATTTTGTTTTGTGTGTGGCCGTGTTTTTTTTAAGACTTTTAAGTCCTCTTGTTAGAGCTTTGGCCCATTCAGCTCTATAAGAGAGCTCGTCTGTAATCGTTGCCTTTGACCTGATTCTTTTAGATACAAGGTATTGTTTTTTTTATAAGCCATATATTCTAATTTCTTCTTTGGAATAGGTTTATTAATAAAAATTTGAGTTTATAAAAAAAACATGCATGCTCTCTGTGATGTCCATATACGTGTTTTGAAGCGCACCGTCCGATATATACATAGAACTCTTCATATTGGCCTTCACTTATATCGTTCAACCACTATTAACCTCACGTCCTATACTGACGTTGATTGGGGTGGGTGTCTTGTAAGAACCGCCCCCGGTCGAACCGGTGAGTTTCGGTGAAGTTTGACTTTCGGCCGGAAAATTCAACCGAAAACTCTGGAAGTCATTCGGGGCTTTTCCGGGACCCAAAAAGCTTATACGTCATCACGGTTGGCTTAGTTGGGCCATTTCCTTTCGTTTGAGTATAATATTGGAGAAAGTCAACTTTGGTCAAACTTGGACTTTTTATCGACAAAAGCCTAATAAATTAAAGTGCTGGAATTTCATTTGGAGGCTAATGGACCCTACTTGGACACATGTCCATAAAATATTGGAAGAGAGGAAATGTTGGTCTTGGACCATTATACCCTCCTAAGAGCAAGAACAACGGAGCGTGCCCGCGCCCCATTTCGCGCGCGCCTGGGCCGAGGAGCGAGGCCCGCTCCGTTGTGGGCTTCGTTTTTTGCGGTCCGCTCCCCAGAAATACTGGGCTCGTTCCTCGCTCCTCAGCCAGCGCTCCTCGATCGCGGGCCGGCCCGCACTCCTCGCTCCTTCGCTCCCTGGCCACGTTGGGCCTCTCTTGGGCTGACACCTGGCTTCCACCCACGCTGATTTTTTTTTTTGAACAAATTTTTTTGTTAATTGTGGGATTCGAACCTCCAACCTCACAACTTCAAGCCTTGTGTTCTACCATTGAGCTAGATAGGCTTTTGTTATTATGTTTCATTATAATCAATATGATATACTTTTAATTTTGGAATGAAATGCATATTAAAATTTAAAATCAAATCTTCTTTTTAATAGATTATATATTATATAATTTAGTGTTGGATGATATTTCAAATAAAATAACATTTTTATGTAATATATATTTGACCATATTATCGTTTTTGTGTGTATTTATATCCGGTCTGACTCAAAGATTTTTCGTTATAGCAACTACTATGAATATTATATAGTTGACCATATTATTCTATACACATATTTTATTGATTTCTTTTCCATTATTACAAAGTTCATTTTTATTCGTGTTAAATTTATTTATTATTTATTTATTGTCATTAATTATTTTTTTCACATTTGTTTATATAATTTAAACGGTTTTTGATAAATAATTAGATAAAACAGCAAAATATCAATTAATAATCCAGTCAGCATTGTTCTGCACTCCCAGGATCTCGAGGTCCTTTCTGTTGCAAAACACCCACTTTTCTACACTCCCACTCCTTGACTTGTCCAGTCAGCACAAGGTCTGTACTCCCACTCCCTGACCAAGGTCCTTTCTGTTGTACATGCTCTAAGGGCCTTTAAGTGGGAAAATATCTAAAAGGGCTTTTGGTCCTTTTCCAATTAGGTCTATTAAAGAAATTGGAGCATCAAATTTCAGCCATTTCCTTGTTGTGGCCGAAACCTAGAGGAAAAAGGAGAGAAGAGAGCTCCCATGGAGTCTTGAAGATGAAACAAGAGAAAAGAGGCAAATTGGATTCATTTTCTACCCTTTTCTTCTCCAAAACCCTCCCATCTTCATCATCTCATCTTTCTAGAGGTTTGTATATCCTTAACTCTCCATTCCAAGCACTTTCATTTCATGGGTTTTCCTTGTTTTTGCTAGAAGTTGTTGGGTTTTGATTTGATTAGTGTTAGATGATGATGTTGAGAAGTGTTGGTTGGGTTGTGTTTGAAATCCTTGAGTTTTATTGGTTTTTGGAGTTGGAATTAGTTTGGATTGTTGAGGTTTTGATGATTTCTACCATGGGTAGAGGAGCTTTGAAGTTATTTATCTGTTTTGGGAGTTTTGGTTGACTGAAAATGGAGTTTGGATGTTGATTTTCAGGAAAAAAGAGCTGGAGGTTGAAGAAGGGCGAGTCTGCCCAGATCTGCCACGGATCCGTGACGGATACCGTGACGGGAGACGTCACGGCTCCGTGATGGAGTCCGTGACGGAACACGTCATGGTTCCGCGACGTCATCCGTGACGGGTGGTGTCACGGCTCCGTGACCACATCCGTGGCAGACCAGTTTTGGGTAATTTTTGGGTGTTTTCATCAAGTTCGACCTTTTACTGTGAACCTGGGTTTTGGGGATCCTTTTAGACTTTTCTGGTAACTTGGTTGGTCTTTAATTAGAATTTATTTGTGTTCCAAGACCTTGGAACCGAGCTAGAGGGACGAAGACTACTCCGGGACCCGTGTGAAGAACGGAGGGGAAGCTAGCCAAACTCTACAGCAAAGGATTTATTAGAGGAAGACTGCAAGGTAGGGAAAACACTAAACTTCTCGTGCACTTGAATACTTAGTATGCCTATTAGATTAATAAAATCGGAAAGGTCTAGTTGCATGTAGGAATCACTAGAATAATCGTTTTTCCTTTACTAATAACCGGACGTGTCTAGTATGCATGCGTAGGATGCGAATGACTAGTTTAATTCGCTTTCAATACTTGGGAAATTGATTTACTGGTAGAAAGGCCGTGATGAGCCATAGGATTAGTTGTGGTTGCCTCACATGCTTGCTTGCTTAGTTTTAAGATAAGTTAAGAGTCTAATGAAACTAGTTAAACTGTATGCTTAAATGATTGCATGAATGCTTGAATAATTGGATGATTGGATGAATGCTTGAATGACTGAATGATTGAGCGGATGATCGAGTATGACTGATTGTGCCAAATGGTACGATCAGGTGATCGATGGACCGATGGATCGCGGTTGGTAAGTATAACGGTAAGTGTAAGGGTATATGGATATCCTTGTTGTGTTGTGATAAAAGTATGATTTGCTAAGCTTTAGTTGTTTGATGTGTTGTTATGTGATTCTCTTATTCGTGTTCTTAAGATGTTTGGTATGGTACTTACACCGGGGGGGGGGGGGGGGGGGGGGGGGGGGGGGGGTTAATCCGGTAGTATCATAGCCATGGGATATTGATTGGTGGACCTGCGGGGCATTGGTTGGTTTATCCTGCGGGATGGCATTGGCTGGTTGATCCTGCGGGACATTGATTATTGGACCCTGCGGGGCATTGGTGGTGGACCCTGCGGGGCAAGTGGATGGTTTACCCTGCGGGGAATGGTTACGCGTTGTTTCACCCCGGGTGTATGCGTCCTGCGGGAGCATACCCGGAAATTTACCCTGTTTTGCCCCGACGATCTATGCCCCGATGACATATGATCCTTTGAGGACGTTTCCGGGGGTACCGACGATATGTGTTCCATTGAGGACGCTTCCGGTCACCCGATGATATGTGTCCTCTCTGGATCGAGGGGAAATCTGACATGATACGAGACTATCGTAGATCAGAGTGTCGAGGCTTAACTCTCCCATTGTGATATTTAATTGTTCTTCCTTTAACTACTCGGTAGAAACTGTTATTTTCTTGGAATGTAAATCGTTCGTTCGTCCCTCTATTTGTTTATCTCTTGAATTACGCGAGTTTCTGAAATTCGAATTAATTATGTTACTCTTTTTCATTAAAGATATTAACCGCTGTCGTACTATTTTTCCCTACTGAGCGTAAACTCACCCCTTTGGTTTGTTTACTGTTTTTTTACAGGATTGCTTGATGATTAGTGGATCCGAGACTTGGGAGCTTCGGGATGTTTTGAGTGTTGTTCTAGAGACGTTGTGGTCTATCATGTTGAACCTTATTTATCTCATACTTCATGTTAAGCTTTGACTCTTTATTTGACTTTTTAGAACATTTTATTTGAGTAATCGATTGGAACTTACTTGAGTTTTTAAAGTGTTTATTATTGTTTTATTGTGATCTATTGTTAAATTAAGTCACGTCTCGAGTCCGGCCAAAACCGGATTTGGGGCGTGACATGTCTTGACACGAGACGTTCCACATTTTTCTTGATCTTCTAAATAGTGGGCTACACTATCACACTCCAGTACAGAGACCGAGTACCGAGGTGTTGCCGATGTCGTCTTTGAGTCATGCTGACTTCGTAATTTTCTTCTGGAACTTCATTACCCTATTACTCGAGCCACTATTGTATACTGCGATAACATCAATGACATATGTCTCTTGGGTAACCCGATCCAGAACCAACATACGAAGGACGTTGAGAGTATATTTACTTTGCCCGAGAAAAGGTTGCTCGTGGACAAGTCCGTTTTTACATGTACCCTTATGCTCCCAAATTGCCGGAAATTTCACTAAAGGTCTTCTGAAGGTTCTATTCGATGACTTTCAGTCCAGTCTAAACGTCTGGGAACTTCTCGTACCTACTTCAAGAACGTGTTCGATATACTTTGATAACGATCATTTGAATTTTGGTTTCCAAACTATGATCATTGTATTTTATAGTTCAAACTATGATCATCTGTATTTTGTAATTTAAACCATGTGTACCTATCTCTATTTATATTTGTATATAAACAAGTGATCGATATTATACATAGAAATTAAAACATCCATCATCAACAGCATGAGCTAGAGGCTTGAAGCAGGATCCTTTGTTTATTGGACTGGATTGTGATCCCACCTTCTGAAATTGAGAGTGTTCCACATCAAGGAGGCAGATATGGGGATCATGCTCCTCTAAAATGCTGATTGAATAATTAATAATGCTTTTGCTGAATTTGTTAAATGCATATTAAATTTAGGGGTGGACAAAAAAATTCGCCCCGCCGAATTCTGACCGAAACCGACCGCAATCGGGACTGAAAAAACCGGAGCCGGAGGTTTCCGGTGCAATTCCGGTGTAAAAATAGGTGAACCGGTAGTAGGGAGGTCGGTTTCCGGTTTGAGAAATTCTGAACCGTCAGTGGACCGGCCCGACCGGACCTTTGGGCTCTTAGAAGCCCATTCATTGTTTCTGTACAAGTCCATACATACATTTTGCAGATCAGCCTATTGATGGCATTAGGGTCTTTGTGCTTTTAGGCCCATTTATTGATCTTCCGCTACCATGAAATATAGACCATTGATTTTAGGTCAACAATCTCAACCATCCATCTCATACTACATACACCACACATACATCTCTGCCTCTATTGTTCTTTCCCCATAAATGCTTTCTCTTCAACATGTTGCTGCGGCATGTTCTAGCAATTGTTATCCCAAGAATGATAGCTTCTTCAACACACGACACAGAACTATCAACTCTTCTTCTATATTTTCTAATATTTCAATTTGTTTGCTCTCTTGATCTCTATCTCCCTTTTGCTTTGTTTTCCCTCACTCTCGGCGAATGAATGCTACAGAAATTGGCACCGTTCTTCTGATATTTTTCTGGAATTTGGACCATAATAGAGACACACTTTATCAGTATGCATGGTCGGTTGAAACCGTAAAACCGACCGGATTTTATTTGGTCGTTTTTTTTTGTGTTTTACCGGTGCCGATTATTGGAGACCGAGAAGTTCCGGTGTGGTGCTTGGAGTTGGGACGATGGTCGGTTAAACCGACCATGCCCACCCCTAATTAAATTAACAAAATAATAAATAAAATAGACATAAAATACATAAATTTAATTAATAAATAAACTAAAATGCAAAAGTAATTAATAAATACAATTAAATAACTAAAATAGATAATGAAACTTGAAATTTCATTAGAACTCGTCATCGTCGTTTGAGCCTCGTCGTCGGACATTTTTTATCGCAGCTAGAAAAATGATTTTCAAAATAAAAAAAACTGATTTTTAAAATTTAAAACTAATTTTTTGAATTAAAAACAGATATTTTTTTGTATATTTATATATATTTATTAAAAACTAATTATAAATATAAATATATATTTATATTTATATTTATATATATAAATCAGATAATTAACAAAATATATATCAAACTGATTGTTTTTTTGCAGGCCACGCGTCACACAGGGAGTGGGCATCAGGGAGGCAGCGAGGCCACGAGGCGCGAGGTCGAAATCAGCCTCGCGCTCGGCCTAGCGAGGCCGAAGCCTAGCAATCTGCCCCGCTCCCCACATCGCGCCGCCACTGAACCCCGCACCCCGCACCCGCGTCCTCGCGCTCCTGCCCCGCCCACCTGCCCCGTGCGATGTACGTGCTCTTAGATCGTGTTATATCTTGAATTTCTAGGTTTCTGTTATAGTTGTCTATCACAATTCACAAACAATATATTAGGTGGGCTGCACCATCTTTACTTCCTGCAGCACATAGCAATCTGCTACTTCCATCTACTTTAATGATCACACTTAGAAATCGAACAAAACTGGAAAATAATCAATATAAAATACATTTTAAATTGGATATCATAAAAAAACTGGATACCCTATTTAATGCCTCCAGAGGCCTGTCATTCCAATACAACAAGCAATGGTTTCTCGCTAATGAAGTGAATCAACAAATGTTGCCCTTCAAAAGTTCTCTTGAAAAGGCAAAATGTTTCTAATGCTTGTCAAAAAACGAATTTATCTACTTAAACAAAGCAAGTTGCTCCAGGATATTTGCAATGTTGAGGAGATCGTACACCCTATTCATTCATTTTGTGACTAGTTCAAACTTCATTCTACGCCGTCTGAAACATAATATTAATCATCACACTCAGAAACCAATTTCAAAAAAAAAATGATAGCACAGTATTAAGAAATATATTCCTTACTAAACAGGGACAGTTCCAGACAACCAAAGGCCAAATTCATGTTTAGATTTTAATTTTACTCCAGCACTTAACATTTATGATTTCCATTTTGGACCATTTCTGCCACAAGGCAGATGTGGTTCCAATCATAGGGTGGGTTGAACTAATAGGTTCGTCCATGATGTTTCAAAAGAAGGATAAATTAGAACCATGTATTGCAAATATAGACTTTACCTTTGCATATACAGCTGAATTCAAACTTGAGATTCATTTTTTGCTGGTGCATTAATCTGGCGGCGCGAATGGACGCTGGAGAGGAGAATTATAACAGATGGGGGAAGATTGTAAAGGCATTGTCAGTCTTTTGAAAACAATAATATTTTCAACCAAAATCAGATATCAAAGATAGAGAAGCATGATTATACCTGCAATTATATGGAACCCTCCAGGATAATATGGCTGCTCTTTTGAAACTCGGTGGTAATGACTGGTAGAGCTTCCAATCTTGAAGCATAATCTTAAGATCAATAAGCTTGCTATCCATGCCAAAACAACAATTTGCATGCATTGTACAAACTGCATTTAAATCTTTACTAGGTTCACAAAGCCCACCAAAGTACTTGGTATCCAGGAATTTCATCTTCAATCCAATGTCCTCTAGGATGGGATCTGATTTGATGAGATTCAGGACATCCTGATCATGTTTTCCAGGATACGTTTCCTGTGAAGAGTACCAGAATTTGTAGAACTCAATTGACCGGTTATTAGCCTTCACATAGTTAAACCCTCCATTAGGGCTGTTCTCAACATCATCAGAGCTGCCAGTGAAATGATCACATGCAATCTGGAAATCTGCATCCAAATAAAACCGCGGAAACGGGTTCCTGAACCACATGATATCAGCATCCTGGAGGAAACCAATCATAGAGGATTGAATATGAAGCAAAAAATATCCGCTAGGCAGACTGGACTTGGATAACAATATAAAATAACATCAAAATCAGTATGTAATAGCATGCTTTACGAGAACTAAGATATATGTTTGCAGCTAGCTACTATCTCCATTACCGAATTCTGATCCATCAGTGGAATTGTATCAAAAGCATTATGTATCTTATGACACTAAGCAAATTCCAAGCAAGATGAGTTGAATGATTTGGTCTTATTTTGTGGTCAGCCCACATATCACATATGAATAGTTCCCCATTGAGAGCATCACTACTTGTTCCTGTATTTTAATTTCTTCTTCAGACCCAGGTGCAAGAGAAACGACCTAGTACATGCCTACCATCTTTTTACATTTCAGCTTGAGGGATTATAAACACTAAAGATCCTTGCATAAATAGAAGGTGCATAACGCAATACAAAGAGAATCATGATATATATTTTTGCGAAAAATGGCAGAAAAGGTGCCATCACAGGGTTAATTTATTAAAAATAGTTGGGACCAAAAAGAAATTTAACCTTTATAAACAAGGACAATACTTGTAGACCTCCCAAAATGAAATATCATGATACAACTGTTCAGAAAGACTTTTTGGTCAATAAACACATAAGCCACAGTTATCATTTAAGCTGACATCAAATAAAATATGCATCCAAAGTATCAATAACAACCATAGAGATGCAATAATGATAGATGCTATTAAAAGGTTATGTTGCAATGTCAGTTCACTCTACTATATATATAAGTATTCAAATAATTTGAATATATGCTAAATAAACCAGCTCATTTTATCAACTTATCACAAACTTAAACAAGAACATCACAACTTCAAACTAGCCAATCAAAGAAAATCAGCAAGGTTGTATTAGTGTAGTTATGATGACTTTCCTTTGAAGGACAGAGGAGGGTAGGGAAATACCGTGAAAATAAAATTGTATCCCATCTCCAAAACAGCACTCAAAAATTTAATCCTTCTCCACATCATCTTCAAGTAGTCGTTTGTCATAAAGTATGCCTCATGAGAGAAATCAACTCCTTCAGTGACTAGAGCGTAGCAATGAGGATGTATAATCAAACACCGTTTATATGCGTCTTCATCCAAACAAATAATTACCAAATGGCGCAAAAGTCCTTCGGTGCCATTTCCAATTCTAAAGCTCTCGAGGAAGAGGTCAAGGACCGAATATGGAACCGCCCAAGCTTGATTTAGAGTTGTTAAGATGACAGTTTTATCTTCCATGGCGGCCTTTTCCAAAACTATGCGAAGCTTATCTTCCTCTGTAAGCTAAAAACAATCCGAAGAAGATATCATCCCATCGGAACATTACACCAATTATACAATGAACACCAACAAGGAGGAAAGACCATCATAAAAATATGCTTACATCTTTAGTTTCATTCCATTATATCTCTCTCTTTCTCTTCCCTTTCCTTTCCTACTTACATGATTTTTCATGTTCTTAGCTGAAACTACATGTTCTAGGAAATAGCAGAAATCAAGAGCCAAAATATGGATACACAAACAATATATTGAGTGATTTGATTAGAATTAGATAGTATGAGGATTATATTCATCGTAATGTAAATAAACAGATGGCAAATCTTCTCATCACTCTACCAAAATGCTAAATACAAATCGAGCCCCAAATTATTGTGAGTTCAGAAACAACATCTCCAAAATTAGCCTGAGAAATGAAATGAAACGCACCTCGGGAGGAGCTTGATGGAAAGAGGAGAAAAGGAAGGGGAAGGGGGAGGATGTGGAGAGGAAATGGAGAGAGTCGGAGGAGTGGTAGAGGAGGAAGCAGGAGAGGGAGGCGGCGAGGAAGAGGAGGGAGAGGGAGAGGGAGCGGCGGAGGAGGGAGTGGGGGGAGGGGGAGGAGGGGAGCATCTTGACGGCGGAGGGGGAGATGGAGGTGGAGGTAGGGGAGCGCCTCCGGTGAGGCAGCGGAGAGTCCGGCGGCGAAAGTGAAGTCATGACGCACCAGAGTGAACCGTCCTTAAATAGCATTGAGAAATTGGATCATGTGAGAGAAGGCTCGGCCTCTGCCTCGGCGGTTATCGACCTCAGTGATATTCGGTTGCTTTTGCCCCTTCGCATCAACAGACAGATCCCACAGAAGCAGTGTGTGATTGTGTTTGTTGGTTGTTTCTCGTCTCCATTTAAATTGAAACTGGGATCTGTGGGACCCATGCAGACTCGTTATCCTAGCTTTGAATTTTGTAGGGAAGAAATGGTCTTCTATCTAATTTAAGGTCAATTGAATTAAAATAATAACTAATGTAAAAAAAAGGAGTAAACATGATAAAAGGTGGCTGAGTTAGTAAGTAAACATGTGAAATAATGTGGTCTGTACATCTAATATATATTTTTCCCTAAAATCAAATGAAAATAATCAATGAAATATATGTATCTAAAAAAACAATGAAATAAATGTGAAACAAAATTGTCTTTTATCTTTTTGTTTGAGCATATGTTAAGTTTTATTGATCATAAATGAGAAACTATATACACAAACCGGAAGAAATAAAAGACCAGAATAAAATGCAACACGAAGAGAGATAATAGAAAATTAGAAGAAAAAATAGCTAATAAATGAAGATTCAAAAAAATTGAGGGGTGCCCATGTACCTCCACCAATGTCAGCATCTTTGTATTTTTGAAGCTCGTCATTATCAATGTAGGGAGGAAGATATATGTTGACAACTCAGGAGAGTACACAATCCGTTAAGACGTTATTTGGAAATGGGTCGACTTCATATTAGTTTTTCGTTTAGATCCGTTGTATCGGTTTCTTCGGACGCTACCGTAATATTGTTTTACGAACATTTCAGTGGAACACTTCAATTGGTTGAACATTTATATTCAGTTAGTTTCTCTTTCATGTTGGGTCCCAAGTTGTTCTGACTTTTATTTCGTTTTGTTTTAACTTAAATTTTGTTTGTGTCTATTTTGAATAGTTATGAATTTTAATATATAATATTGTCTTTCACTCAAAATATAAGATAAATAAATCCCCGATTCACATTTCTCAAGGTGACCTCTTCTATACTAGAGCATATACAACAAACGAATCACGTGTGCAATTCACGAATCGTGAGTCGTATCATTGTGGAAGCAAAAAACGTACGACTCCTGATTTACTAAACGCGATGCGAATCGCGGCCAACCAACTAAAATGCACCATATGGCTTCTTAAAAATCCGATTTTATACAAACGGTGTCTAAAATTTATAGTCATTAGGTTCGTATTGTTCTAAATAATTTATTTAATGTTTTTCAACACACAAAAAAATAAAAAAAAAATTGATTTACACTTCAAATTGAGTAAACGAACAAGAACCAACATCCCTACAGATCATGAGTCTTATACACAAGTCTCACTATGGAACACAGCTCAAATTAAAGGACTCGCATTACAATTTAGTACAAGCACCACATAATACTTCAAATCATGATCCCCATATGTTAGTCCCTCGTCGTACATGCTCTAATACCCTCAGAGTCCATCAGATCAAAAATAAAATAAAACACAACTGAATCAGTAATTAGTTTTACTAATCTCCTTCTGCATTAATTCTAGGCCAAATTCCACCTCAATACCCTAACTATCGTATTATTTCACCTCAATAACCTAACTATTTTTCGTGGCACCTCAATACCCTAGAATGACATTTTCCGTCACTTTAATACACGCCGTCAACTTTCCATCCATTTTGGATGGAAAATGGTCATGTGCAGTGCACATGACCTTATTTTTTCTCTAAATACCAATTTTACCCTCTTCTATCTTATCCTCACAACATCTAATATTTTTAACCTTATCCTTTATCTCTTTTAACATTCTTCATCCTCACAGATACACTCAGACAGATCTCAACACACTTCATCCACTCTAACCCTATCCATCGCCCTCCACCACTTCCCTCCTCCTCCCCTCAAACCCCACCTCATCTACTCCGTCGGAGCTTCCTCTAACAGCGGCGGCACGCGCGGGTTTCCTCTTCTAGAAGATGGGAGGGCGTTCCACCACTTCGTGAAATCGTGGGCGTTCCACACTGTCAAAGCCCCCCTTCTCCTTCACCATGAAGCTGTGATGGACGGCGTTGATTACGGAGGCTCGCGTTCGTGCCTCCCCATAGCCCCTGTGCCTCCACCAAACCCTCGCCGCCTTGTCCACGGTGAAGACCCAACGACGGCGGATCTGACTTCACGAGTGGCAGATTTGGACCGAGAGCTCTCTTGAGCTTTTTCTGGGTCTCGTCCTCTTCGCTTTCGATTTTCACGAGGGGAGGATTTGGACCGAGATCGAAATCGAAACACAGTTTTGGGTCTCGTCCTCTCCGTTTTTGATTTTCAAATATGCTCTCAGATCTGGGTTTTTTTCTTCATCTCAATATTTCGAATTAACAGTGCGATTCGTTCTCAATATATGCTCTCATTTTCCTTTGGTGTTATGATCCTTTGTGTAAGAGTTAAGAGAAAACAATTAGTAGTGGTATAACTGGTTTTTGGTGATTGCTGGGTTTTGTGATGATGAAGAAATTGAATGTGAAAGGATGAACATGAAGATGAATAGATTGTGAATTTTAAAAATAAAATTTGATTAAAAAATTAAAAATGATATTATTTAAATATAAAACTGAATTACAAATAAAACTGAATTACAAAAAATATAACTGAATTACAAAACAAACTGAATTATAAAAAATAAATTTTGATTTTTAAATAAAAAATAAAATTTTGATTTTTAAATAAAAAATAAATAAGTTTTTAAATAGAAACTGAATTAAAAAAAATGATTTTTATGTATTTTTTAAAAAAATGAAAATCTAATTTTTATATAAAATCTAATTTTTATAAAATAAATAAATAAAAAATTGAAAACCAACGGCATATTTTGAAATTTGACTGTTAGTGAAGGGTATTTTGGACTTTTCAAGCATTTTCCATCCAAAATGGATGGAAAGTTGACGACGGGTACTAAAGTGACGGAAAATGTCATTTTAGGGTATTGAGGTGCCACGAAAAATAGTTAGGGTATTGAGGTGAAATAAAACGATAGTTAGGGTATTAAGGTGGAATTTGCCCTTAATTCTATAAGTTGCATGGTGACGAAAACAAAGAACTTAATAGCTTGTCGAATCCATGCATTCTATTTGAAATAATTCGATTGTTTTGGAGGATCAAAAGATTTGGATTCCTTTGACTCGAATTCAAATTTGTAAGTTATATATGACAATGTGAAACACTGCATGCTTAATTTTGCACCAGTTCATTTATTATGCTTGTATTGAGCTACGTGCAGAGCTACATTCTACAAATCAACAATTATTAGCCGAGCATGATATGATGACATTCCATCAGTAGAGTTAAACGTTGTTCAAACTGGTAAAGAACACAAAACAACCATAATCCAAGTCTCTGCACAAGTCTTACATTTGACGCTCAACAAATTCCAAATAACTTTCCAACCATACCATAGAGAAAGGAACCAAAGCTTGCACTTCTCTCTGCTATTCAAACTACCTGTTCCAAATTTGAACATGAGGTATGATTCAACATGAAGACCAACTAAAAACAAAATCAACTTCTCAGTGAGTTCGCATTATCATTCAAGCATATGTCTAGAAAATTGTATGGGAGTACCAATCGCAGTAAGGGAACAAATGTCTAGAAAAATGGTATGGGAGTGTATAAATCATAGGACAAAGAAAAGCCCAATATTTTATCAGACTAAAACCCTCTGTTTAATCTGAGTCAGCTCAGAGAAAGACCCACTTTAAGGGACAAAAGTGTCAACATACATTTTCTCCATTCATAAGATTTGAACCTGAGGCCTGAAGGGAATCAAACTCTTGCAATTTGACCCAACATGTGTTGGTCGAAAAACCCAATATTACTAAAATATCAACGTCACAGCTTCTCATTAGTCATTACTGGTTCAGTCATCAAAAGAACTTCCTTCAGTAAATGGGAATTATCATACTAAAAACAGGGAAGAAATTTCAATCAACATTCAATTACTGGATATAGTCTATAAGACTCAATTGGACTGAATCAATTGAACTGAATTATCTTAAAGCATCTAGGGCAAACTTAATGCACTTCTGTGTACGGAAGTGCACCTACTTCACTATATCAGGAAGTTTCTTCAGTCACTCTCATTTCCATGTTTTTTGTTTACTAATGAGATCTTCCTCATGGGATTGTGATCCACAGAAAGCTTATCTTCACAGAAACATCACAGAATGGGAGGTTTGTCGTATCGAGTTTTATCTGTACCATCTACCTAAAATATTTCTAACCTTGCATCGTACATGCTATCAACACTGCCCTATCCCATGAACAGTCAGGTATTGAATGACAAACCTATTCCAATGGATTGTTTTGCAAAACTCCTTGACCTCCATGGCATATATTTTCTCCTCCATTTCATCTTTATCTAATGTTATCTCCTCAATTAAACAGTATATTTTCTTACTAAACCTTTCCATGTTAAATTAGGTCTACACAACCGCTTCTTATTTTCCCTAACTGAACTCTCCTACCTTTCCTCACAGAGTCACTAAACTCCCCACATTCCACATAATCAAACCACCTCAAACTATTTCCTCTCAAATGTTGTTCAATTAGACTACCCCAACTCTTGCTTGAATAATCCGGTTCTTAATCTTATCATTACAAATATTGCCACAAATTTACCTAAGCAATTGAAATTATAAAAAAAATAACATGTGTATCTTTATGCACTGGTGAATTCATTAAACAGTACAGAGGAATCAAGGGGGAACAGTAGAAGGAATTTTAGTGACTTCAATATCCTCCAACGGTGACTCTTCCATGTCACTGCACCTAAAATATGACTTAAATCCAACAACATACTAAGCAATTAATTGAAAAAAATTCAGTTCTCTATGCCGGCATAAATAAAATAGTCCTTAATCACTTGAACCCAGCATCATTAGAAACCTTCATTTCCATAAACAAAATGTTTGACCCCAAGTAAACGGTAAAACATAAAACCCCAAATCTCAATCCAGGTTACATATAATCTGATAGACTGAAAGACTGACCCCAGAGTGAAACCCTACCAACAAAACATGGACTTGCTTCAAGAGAATAACAGTCTAATTCAATTGATTAGCAGAACACTAACCCAATACATTAACTCTTCCCAATTATATATCTTGATTGAGCACAACATCATAAACCAAGAAGTCCAAAATTGTCGCCAACAAAAATAATCATCTCAAACTCAACCTATCAGATCATGAATTGATATGAACCCATCCAATAATACACCCTAAGTCCTAACATAATCACCGATAATAAGTCATCAAAAAGGAATCCCGCAACAAAAAACTCTGATTAATAATAATCAAACATGAAATTAACACAGAAAGGAAATAAATGATTGGATTGAATAGAAGACTAACCGTAACAAACTAAGCATCGGCAGTCTTGGGGATAAGAGGAATGCCCAGCTTCTTTGATTGCTTCAGCTTGGCCTCTTCCTCGCGGATCTTCTGCATCTGGAGCATCCGCTCCATTACCAGTTCGTACTCGCACTTCTCGTAGGTGTGCCGCTCGTTCTCGCACTTCCAGGGAAGATAAAACTCGGATTGTCGGCACTTGTTGAGAGGGATGAGCAGGTGGGCGCATTGGTCTCTGTAGGCCAGAGGAACCCTAGCCTCCACCATTTCTTCCTGAGTCGCTATCATCTTCTTCGATGACCCTGGCACTTCCATGGCTCTCTTTGCACCCTTTCTCTCACGATCTGTACCCTCGTTTCCCTCTTTTGAGAAATGTGGATTTGGGATTCCCTTGTTTTTCTATACACAAGGCCTCGAGCTGGGAATGGTATCTGGTAGGGGTCGGGGCGGTTTCGCCTGCCCGAGCCCGCCCGCTCCGCGTCCCGAATTTGAGAAATTAATTTATCCCAATTTTAAGGTGACGTCGATTAACTCTAAAATTCTTTCTTCTTTTTTATTTTTGAGCGAAATGTGTAGAATTTTATTAATCAGATTGTGTACAGACAAATAAGTACATTAGAGACTCTCTGACCACGAAAAACAGGGCAAGAACATTTAAGAATGTCCGCTATTCTTTTCATAATAATTACGTCCACGACGATGTTGAGTTGGCGCCTCATGATCAAGGATAGAATATGGGTGGGGGGAACGAGATACCGGAGATCCAAAGGGACCTCGACGGTAATGGTGATGGTAGGAGGCAAAGCATCGTCTGGGGACCCCTCCCAAGGCCAGTCCCCGATGCTCTGTCGATGCATCATCCCTCCCGGCGGGGCCTCTTCCCTGCTTGTGGTAAACTATCCCATGCCGCGCCAGGCGTACCTCTCCCCAGAACTTCAGCAGCCTCTCTCGGTTGATACCCGTGCGCTGGAACCTCAACATGGCGCGCCCCAGTCTGAGCGCGTCAACTACCTTCGAACCCTCCAGTCCGAAATGACGAGCGGTAGCAATCGAATCAGGAGAGAGCTGACCCATTCATAGCCCCCCGACCATCCCTTGTGCACACGGCCCCGGGAGATAGGTGGAGGACCACCAGAGCAGCCTAGCTCGGTCAACAAGCTAGTATCCCAGTTGGGAATCCGGGGACCCAGATTAGGTAATGGATCCACTATTATACCGGTTTCCCCATAACGAGATGACCTAACATTAGGTAACGGGTCTACTGACAACGACCACACTTCCACGCCCCTGATATCCGCCGCGGTCGGTGCATGCTCCATCCATAGCCACCGGGTGAGGGCGAGGACGATGTCCACCCACTGATGCATACCGCAACAGCCCCCGTCTGCACGCAGGCGGGCTCCGAACCCTAGAAGGCACCCCTCGGGGATGTGGATCAACCCTAATAGAACACATAGGCTCCCCATATGATCCCCCAAGTCGTCGAGACCCTCCCTCACTTTAACCTCACATGAAGGGAAATGTACTGTCATGCGTAGGGAAGAGGAGGAGGAGCCACCCTCGAATGTCCAAGGGATGGAGAAAGACCATGCGTCATTGGATCATCCATCCACAGTATCTGAGTGGTCGTCGCCACCGTGCCCAACGGGTGAGACTGCCCCGCCGGTCCATGCTAGGACGTTGCCGCCCATCTGGTCTCCCAGTCTGCTCCTCGTTAGTGTGTGTTGACTGTCTTGGTGGCAGAGAGATTTATAGCGTCGTCACACAACTTAACGTTCCACCTCTCTTCATTCACACCCTCTACTAGCTTTTGCTTTTATCATATATCCATTCCTAAGATTACATTAAGGTATTCTTACCAGGCTTTAGTTTTTTTTTTGTACATTAAGCTGATACTAAGAACTAAAAAGAAGCTCTCAATTGAGGTTGAGAGCTCTCAATTATAGCTGCACCAAGACGTTTCAAGCTTTCGTTCATGATGTCGTCATTGTTCAAGATATTCATCACTAAGAAATCGCTCGTGAGTCTCTTCCTTACAACCTCGTTGTTGTTTACCTCTGTGCGTCCATACCTCGACGATGTTGTTTTGGAAGAATGGTTTTTACTCTATGGCGATCCGCGACTCCCTCCTGCAGTGGTGATCGTCTTCTCCGTGTTAGCCTCCTACACCAAGAGACAACACATGGTCGTAGTATGAGGGGTTTACGTTGGCCCAAACAATCAGACGAATCAGACGAAGTCTGCTATGCAGGCTCGCCAGGTCCAATAAAGAAACTGCGATGAAGCAGGACTTTAGAGAGGAGAAGCGTCCTGCCCCGTCACGATCGGCTGTAATTGATTGATCTCCTCCTCTAGTTCCCGCTCACTCCTCGAACCAGGCAAGTCATTCCGCATGTTAGAGATCCTACTTGGAGGATCCACGACTATTTAGGCTATATTGGTCGGCCTCAAATCGAGCCGGTTTTGGTGTTACTGCTTTGTAGTTTTGTTTTTTTTTCGTTTTTTTTACTGTTTGTTGCAATAATGAATGGTCACATACATGCGTTCCCTCCCCCGTACCAGGCACGTCACTTGTGAGTTAGAGATTCTCTTATGAGGATCCACGAGTTTTCAAGCTATACTGGTCGGCCTCAGGTTGAACTGGTTTTGGTTCTAATAGTACTTTCAATTTCAGTACATTGCCAAAAACTTTCGGGTTCTTTTAAAGGATTAGTTGTAGTATTTCTCAAGAAGGACTACTCCTCCTCGATTCCTCTTTATATTATTTGTCTGTTTCGTTCAAAAAAAAAATTGGGTGACTAAATTAGTATGTCACAGTAACATGTATGAATGTGAAACATGGTTAATTAGTACATGATTAAATTAGACCGTGAATCAAAAAACACTTAATTTGGAATTAGTTTTATCAGTGATACACTGGCCTTATTACATGTCTTGAGCTAATAAGAGTTTTCCATAAGTTAAATATCCAAATAGTTTGAAAGATGGTCAGGAAAAGATGATGGTTTAGGGGAAACAATAAAACATTGTAAGGACACAAATCGAATGAGTAGGCAGCATCAAAATTGCGAGTTAGATCGGAAGTGGTTGCACATATATCCAAATCCAAGGAATGTAAAGTGTGTGAACAAGAACCCATCTCCCATCTCCATCGGAGACTTGCACATTTTAACTCCAACATCATACTCAATACATATAAATACCACTCACTATCTATTCTACGATCAACTAACACATGAAAATGGAAGGGAACAGGTTGGAAGGGAAAGTCGTGGTAATAACAGGAGCAGCGAGGGGCATAGGAGGAGCTACAGCGACGCTTTTCGCTCACAACGGAGCTCACGTCGTCATAGCCGACATCCTCGACGACCTCGGCACCGAGCTCGCCCAAACCATCGGCGGACGCTACATACACTGCGACGTCACGAACGAAGCCGACGTGGAAGCCTCCGTCAACCTCGCCGTGTCCTGGAAAGGCCGCCTGGACGTCATGTTCAACAACGCCGGCATCGGCGGCCCCGGCGGGAGCATCGCGAACCTCTCCATGGACGACGTCAAGAACCTCCTCGCCGTCAACGTGCTCGGCATGGTGCACGGCATCAAGCACGCGGCGCGTGTCATGATCAAGAACCAGACGCGCGGCAGCATCATATGCACGTCGAGCTCGGCGGCGCTGATGGGAGGGCTGGCGTCGCACCCGTACACGACGTCGAAGGAGGCGATCATAGGGCTGACGAGGAGCACCGCGTGCGAGCTGGGGATGCACGGGATACGCGTCAACTGCATATCGCCGCACGGCGTGCCGTCGGAGATGCTGGTGAGTGCTTATCGGATGTTTATGGGGAAGGGGTTCAAGGTGGAGGAGGTCACCAAGGCGGTGTCGGAGAGAGGGAGCTTAATCAAGGGAAGGGCTGCGTGCCTGGAGGATGTTGCACGCGCCGCCTTGTTCTTGGCGAGTGAGCAGGATTCGGGATTCATTACCGGACACAATCTTGTTATGGATGGGGGTTATACCTCTGGTTGCAATTATATGAGTTTTATTTACCAGTAATTACTGAGTGAGAGAGTTAATTAATGTGAGGGAGGAGAAATAAAATGGCTATACATGTATGGTTTTAAATATTATGATGTAATTTAACAGTGATGTGACTTGAATTTTATTTTATAAATTAATTATATGTTGTTATATATTATTATAACAGAAAAAATGATGACTTTCAAATCACTCATATTATGAGAATAGAGACGATTCATATTTAATTTCGTTAGATATCCTTAAAAAACACGACTGAGTTAACAAATCATGAAAATGAAACTACAATCTTGTCTACTCCTGAATTAAAGTTTGAAAATCTAAAACGATGCTCTTTTCTCTCTCGTAAAAGAGGTTTCAAGCAAAAAAAAAACGGAGGCGATTTCTCATGCAAGTTTTGACAGTTATCGTACGTCGAATAATAAGGGATTTGATGCAAAGCCGGTTGGGGTTTCTCCTCCGGCATCTCCAATTCTATTGTCTCGGAAATCAAGTCGATCTTTTTCTTTTCTGTCGTCAGTCTTCGATAGGGTATCGGTACAAGAGAGGAATGATCTGGTGTTCACCGCCATTAGGGCGGCGAAACAAGATATCTTGACGCCTGCTAGAGGGGAAGGGGGCATAAGGAATCAGGCAACTTTGGTGGACGACCCGAGGAGTTTAGTCCGTCGAACTTCGGCTATGGGTCCTAAGCCTCAGCAACAGAGGGTTGAACAACATCCGGTGATGAAAATACTAGTGATGATTGATAGTTCGGGCCCAACCTCGCCGAACCGTCTCCAGGGGCTTGATGTCTCAGGTACATTTCAATGGGGACGACTATCGCTGGAGGAGGTGAGTTCGGAGAAGAACAACACGAAGGTACTGATGGTGTATGAAGGTATTCTTTCGGAGTGGCCTCTAAGCCGGTGCCGGAAACTTCGGATGCCTTGGATAGAACTCGAGATGAACTCAGTAGAGGAAAGTCTTGGCGGCAGCGTGTTGGTGAAGGAACGTCTAGGGCTCCGTAAAAAAGGCCTCCGGGTTTGGGCCCTTAGAAACCCTCAATGAACTGAGACCCACGAGCAGCAGGCTGTACAGACCCAAAAGATTTTCTCCCGACCCGAAGTAGGTCGAGGATTCCCAGTCCACTCTGAAACGGGTGGGTGGGTTGACCCGGGACGGGCAAGGTATGGATGACACCCAAGAAGGAAACCGGGTAGGGTGGGACCCATCTGATTTTTTGAATACGGGGCGAGAAACAAAGGACAAGGGTCAACCGGGTTTGGGAGATCTGGGATCGAGGTTAGGAAGTCTGCAAATCAAGGAGATGATTGTACCCCTCTCTGAAGCTTGTGGACGAGGAACTAATTTTTCTTATGCACTTGCAACTAAGGCACTTACAACACGACCGTTCTTCTAGAAGACATTAGTGGCCTAACTGGAGGACTTGTGGGAGCTGAGAGATGTGGAGGTTATGCCACTAGGGGAAGGGGTGGTCGCGTTCTTCTTCATAACGGCCAAAGAACGGACAAGAGTACTAGTAGGAAAACCATGGGCGGTCAAAATTTCACTAGCACTATTCGCGGATTTTACGACCCTATATGAGGCCCAGAGATATGATCTTCACGCATTTCTCGATCTGGGCTAGGATTTCAAACATGTCGGTGGGTGCATGGAACAGAGGGGTGGGTTTCAAGCTGGGGTGCATTGGGAGTCTTCCTGGTAGTAGATGATGATGTCGATGGCTTGGGTTGAGGAAATTTTATGCGCATTTTAATTCGATTAGACATTTGGATCCACTTCATAATCATTTATGATTCAGGCTCAATAAATAATATGTGCGTACATTATTACATATGTCATATTCCAAATCATTGTTTTGTTTTAAGTATATGAATTAACATATAATACATAGGGAAATTCTCATTTTGATACTCTCGCAAATTTTTATTTGCAGTTTAATACCCTAGCTTGTTTTTTTTGCATTTTAATACACTGAAAAACTATTATTTTCAATTTCATACCCAACCGTTAACTTTCCATTCAAAATACCCCTTGAGACCAATCAAATTTTCAAAACTTACCACAAAAATAATATTTTTTATATATTTCAAAAAATATTTTTAAAATCAGTTTTTATATATTTAAAAAATCATTTTTTATATATTTCAAAATCATATTTTTATATAATTCAAAAAATTGGTTTTTATATATTTTAAAATTAATATTTTAATATAATTCAAAAAATATAATTAATACATTTGAAAAAAAATCAAATTTTTTTATAATTAATATTTTATATACTTCACATACTTATGAATAATAATTTTTTAGAATTAATTCTTATACATAATTATTTTACACATTTATAGATGAAGAAAAAATCAATAATTTTTTAAATTATTATTATTTTCTTTTATTTTTTATTTAATTTATTTTGGAAATTTCATAAAAATACCTTAATCTTTTTCAGAGGTCGAAGGTTGAAGGGTGTTTTTGGTATTTTTCTAAAAAAAACAAGGTCATGTGCAAAACACATGACCATTTTCCATCCATTTTGGATGGAAAGTTAACGGTTGGGTATGAAACTGAAAATAATAGTTTGTCAGGATATTAAAATGCAAAAAAACAAGTTAGGGTATTCAACTGCAAATATAAGTTTGCCAGCGTATTAAAATGAAAATTTCCCTAATAAATATAAGAAGAAGTAGTTAAACATATCATCCAAGTTCAAATGGTCATTTAATTATGAAAGTCAACTTGATATATTTCGCTCGTTTACATATTTTTTTTTTGGTTATTTTCATCTCATTATTCTGACTATATGTTTTTTATTCATCTCACTACTCTAATTATTTTTTGTGGCACCTCACTACCCTAGAATACATCTTTTTTCACTTCCATATCCGCTGTCAATTTGCCATCCATTTTAGGATGAAAACACTTAAAAAGTCCATAATACCCCTCATTAACAATCAAATTTTCAAAACAATCAAATTTTCAAAAGCATGCAATTGGTTTTAAAAAAAATCAGTTTTTATTGTCACAAAAATGCTATCTAGGGTAATGAGATGCCATAAAAAATATATTATAGGATAGTGAGATAAAAATATCCCTTTTATTCTATTGAAGATTCACTCGTTTTAAATTGAAAACTTTCCCAACAGACCCAGACAACACTACATATGCATGATCAATATGAAAGAAACTTGATCATGGAAGTGAATATATGTGCCGGTGCTTTGATATCAAGTCTGACATTTTCTCCAAGAAAAAACAAACAAACAAGGTAGGTTGTGTTGCACAGTAAAAGTAATTGGCAAAAGGATAGGTCGTGACCAAATCACTCTACTTTACTGTGAATGTTAATTTATTAAGATTGGAATATTAGAACTTTTTCACAATACTATTAAACACATCCTCTGTTAACAAAATATAGAATTAATACTCTTTTTTTATCAGAGAAATACAAAAAAATCCTCCTTTAGCCTAATTTGATCCACCCCTCACACTTTCTCATAAACAAGTGTACTTACAAATAGAATTAATACTCACTTGATACATCAATTTAAAGTCCACCTAATAAGTTAAGTTTGCGAGTGAAGAGTGAAATTTTAACACACTACATGAGGTGAAGGTATTGTTAATGATATCAGCATGAATCCCTCCAAGTCCTGGCGTCCTTTCTTTCATAACAATTGTAAAATGAGTATAGGAAGCTTGATATCTTAAATTTGTGTGGAGGATAAATAGGTGCATATTAATGTTGGGAGGATGGATCTATATAGAGGATGTACAATAGGAAACTGGTACTTACAAGTTATGAGTTCAATTTATCTGACGTGAAACTATGAATTAAATGTTTTTTTATCAACAATAACCACAAATATAAAAACTAATCCAAAACTCGAATGTCACGCCTTTAACCTAACAATCAATTCATTGGAAACTCAGAGTGAAGTGCATCAAAATAGTAGCTCACAAGAATTGGATGTCTTACCTTCTTACTCTCCCAATCCCCAACAATCAAGGGAAATTCACTTATATATAGAGCAGCCGAATCTTGAATCTTGCAACACAAAACAAAAACAAAAACAAAAACAAAAATGAATCAAAAACTTGGTGAAGTGAAAGGAAAGGTTTGTGTCACCGGAGCTTCCGGGTTTCTCGCGTCTTGGCTTGTCAAGAGACTCCTCCTCTCCGGATACCATGTCACCGGCACCGTTAGAGATCCAGGTTCGAACGATCCTTTGTAATAATAGCATTATGTTAAAACATACAAATAGAGATTAATTACTTTAGGCTTAAGCTACTACATTACATGTGATCAACTCAGGAAATGAGAAGAAAGTGGGTCACCTCTGGAGGTTGGAAGGAGCAAAGGAGAGACTGAGACTGGTGAAAGCTGATCTCATGGACCAAGGCAGCTTCGACGAGGCCATCAAGGGATGCCAAGGCGTCTTCCACACTGCCTCCCCTGTCTTGAAACCCTCCTCCGATCCAAAGGTACCCTCTTGCTCTGTTAAGTATGAACCCACATCGACTATATATAAAAATAAATAACTACATCTATATATGTTAGGCCATTTGTTACTAACATTCTATGTTTAGGCCGAAATTCTGGAACCTGCTGTTAAGGGTACTTTGAATGTGCTGCGTTCTTGCATGAAGAACAAATCTCTAAGGCGTGTTGTTCTCACCTCATCTTCTTCAACCGTAAGAGTGAGAGATGATTTTGACCCTCGCGTGCCTCTCGACGAGTCTTCTTGGGGCTCGGTCGAGCTCTGTGAAAAACTCCAGATATGGTACCCGTTATCGAAAATCTTAGCTGAGAAGGCTGCTTGGGAATTCAGCAAGGAGAATGGTATGGACTTGGTGACTGTGGTTCCCTCCTATGTCATTGGACCCAACCTTACTTCGGACTTATCCTCCACGGTGTCCGATGTTCTTGGCTTGTTCAGAGGTGATGCTTCGAGTCCTTTCTTGTCGTAACTGGTTCCTACATTAATTAAACAACATGGTTTGGTTTGGTTTTGGGTTTTGGCAGGGGAGACAGAGGCGTTCAAGTGGCATGGAAGGATGGGATATGTTCACATAGATGATGTTGCAAGTTGTCACCTTCTTGTTTATGAGAACCATAGTGCTAATGGCAGATACATATGCAGCTCTGTCGTGGTGGACAATGACGAGCTGGTATCGCTCTTGTCCAAGGCTTATCCGTCCTTCCCCATACCAAAAAGGTTTGGATCGGATAGTCTTCAACATTGCTACTCTTTCTTCTTTTTTCCTGTTCAAGTTCATAACACAAGTAGTTTGGTGATTTATCTTCAGGTTTGAGCAACTAGAGAGGCCATACTACGATCTCAACACAGAGAAATTGAAGAGCTTGGGGTTTGAGTTCAAGTTCAAAGGAATACCTGAGATGTTTGAAGATTGTGTTGCATCTCTAGTGGAGAAAGGCTATTTGAAGACCTCTCCATCTTAGTTACTTGCTTGTCTTAGCTGTTAAACTTGGTTTTCTTATAATAAACAGTGCACAATGGAAGCGTGATTTAAACTTGATTAACTTTACAAAAGGCACATTTAAACCAAATTGTTTTGACAAACTATGATACAAAATAAAAAGGAACTTGACCCCTATAGCACAAGTGCAATTAAACCATGGGAAGATGTTAAGAAGCCTTCTTGGACTTGTACTTCTGCGAACAAACCATGTACACCAACATGTTGAAGAAGCTGAGTCCGGCCAAGAGCCAGAAAAAGTAATCGAGATGGCCTTCGTTCAAATTATCCGTTATCCAGCCAGAACTCCCATTCTTGGTGGTGAAGTAAGTCACAACAGTCAGTATAAAAGAGCTCAAGTAGTTTCCCAATGAAGTGGTCAGAAGGGACAATGCACTGCACAAACTCCTCATGGCATCAGGAGATTGGTCATAGAAAAACTCGAGCTGTCCAATGAATGTGCAAACCTCAGCAGCACCCAACAAGAAATACTGAGGTATTTGCCACAAAATGTTGAGAGGTACAGCAACGCCTTTATCAGTCAAGCCAAGCTCCCTTGCAATCTGCAATCTTCGGATCTCTACCAAAGCAGCAGCAGACATGCACAGGACAGAGATGAAGAGGCCGATTCCTATGCGCTGCAGCTCTGAGAAACCCCTCTCTTTGCCTGTAAACTTCCTCGCAATAGGGACAATGACCCTATCATAAACCGGGACCCAGAAAATGACACTGATGACGTCAAAAGTTGAGAGAGAAGCAGGAGGGATGGTAAATGATCCTATAGTTGTATCCATCATTGTCCCTTGTTCAACAAACAAGGTGGACATTTGGGCATACACAGCAGAGAAGACAATCCCGGTAGCCCAGATAGGGAACATTCGAATCAAGATCTTAAGTTCTTCTACCTGTGTTACTGTACAAAGTTTCCATGGGTTCGAAAAGTCCCCGGTTTTTAGTTCAGCTTCTGAAATTATGGAAGCTTTATCGAGGCACCTGGAACAAAAATAAATATAGTGAATTTTATAATGGAATTGGAGATCCAACTATTATATTCAACGAAATGCGCTTCAATTTTTTTAATGTAAATACTGCATATATATTGTATATCAACCATTGAGCATACAAGACAGCAACATTACAGACTCAGACTCCTTGTGGACAGTACATTCTAGAGCAGAGCCCACGTACTGCTTAACAGCTAAACCGGATACTAACAGACTCCAACAAGACAAACTCAAACGCTAACTAGACAACCATGAGATAACCCAAGACGTGAACCCCAATCTCATGGACCAAAGTTCAAGTGCTTGACCAGTTGGACAAGCAAGTGTTGGACTGTGAATCCAATTTAGGATAGTATCACTCGTAGGAAAAAATAAATTTACTTCATGAAATGTACAGAGAAATCCCTATACAGCTAATGTTACAGCAAGTTCAACGCTCTACAATGGTCTAATTGGAACATGATGTAGCACAAATAAGAGATTGATAATGAACCAAAGTTCAAGTGCTTGACCAGTTGGACAAGCAAGTGTTGGACTGTGAATCCAATTTAGGATAGTATCATTCGTAGGAAAGAATAAATTTACTTCATGAAATGTACAGAGAAATCCCTATACAGCTAATGTTACAGCAAGTTCAACGCTCTACAATGGTCTAATTGGAACATGATGTAGCACAAATAAAAGATTGATAGTGAAGCATTTAAATTCGTGAGAATGGAAGAAACTAACTTACGTCAGTTCATCACTGTGTTGCAGTTTCCGACTACCTGCAATGGCAGAGGTTTTATCCTGTGTTTCATACAGGAGACTGCTATCATGAGGGACCACCAAATTCCACTTCCTAAATGTTGCAACCAAAACCTGGCACATTCTTGTAAGTGGGCTTCCTCCTGGTTTCTGAAATCTATAGAGGGCTGTGCCTGAAAAGAAACTTCCAATGGCAAGGCCCATAAAGAGTGCAGGGATGCCAAATCCTAGTCCCCACCCAGCATTGTCTTGAATCCATACCAGAAGACTACTTGATACTAGAGCGCCAATGTTGATAGAGAAGTAGAACCAGTTGAAGAATGATCCCTTCCTTACCCTTTCCTTAGGGTCGGTATCATCAAACTGATCTGCCCCAAAGGATGAAACACATGGTTTGATCCCACCAGTTCCTAGCGCAATCAGATAAAGCCCAAGAAAGAAGACCATATATTGAGGTGGAGTAGCTGAAGGGCACGTGGATCCCACACACTCAGCGGGTTTCAATGCTGGAATTGTTGCGGATAGAGTCAACGTACACATGCCCTGTGAAGCATAACAGATTCACGTTATCTATGATTTATAGAGATGAAGAAGAGGGCATCTCTACTGAATCAATTGGTGCATCCAAAAAGATCAAAACATTCATCACACTGACATCACCATCCTCGCTTGACTTTGTAAACATGCATAATAGCATGTCACAAGTTAGCAAAACCTCCCTAGGGCTTCCCAACTATCTCATGCAACAGACCTGATGCAAAAACCATGCAAATGTTTATGATGTCCATGACATCACGGGAAACATGGAACAATCCTTGAAACAGTAGATACAGCTTTGTGGAATATCTCTTCCCACGTGATCCTTTCCTCATTCTCTCTAGTACACCGACATTCTAAAATCACACATTAGACCTATGTTGGCAAAGCATAAGCCAAAGTTTTTTTTTCAATTTTGAACGTCTCTCTAAAATGTGATTCTTAGATTGATTACCAAATAAATCATTACTGGTCAATCAGTTATGGATTCTGCACTACCTAGAACCTAAAGCATAATAAACCAACCAGGATGGAGATGCAGGTATTATTTAACAAATATTGGTTTTACACAGCTATTAGAACCCTCAAGGAATCAGAAATAGTTTTTTTCTTAAAAGGTAAAAGAACTGAAATACTGACCCTTAAACTTTGTGATATTGAGGCAATGATAATAGCATTCACACTTCAATCAATTATAGAGATAGAAGATATCTCCAGTTGATACTTACAATGAAATAGATTGTAGAGAAAGCAGCAATAGTCCAATATCTTCCCCAATAGGCATCCGCTAAGACGGCTCCAATGAGGGGAGTGAGATAGCAAGTCCCTTGCCATGTGGTAACATTTGTTGCAGCAGAGACATTTCCTTGATGCAGTTTGTTGGTGAGATAAGTAACCAGATTAGTGGCAATTCCATAGTAGGCCAGTCTTTCACAACATTCATTACCTGTATTAATCATAACACTATAAGAAAAATCAATGCATGATTAACAAACCAAAGAAACACCAAAAAACAACGAGCAATCACCCAGTATGAAAGGGCATGCTCTCCAGTTCCCAGTTCCCTTCTTTAGAACCGGGTTCCCCTTAAAGTCAACCGAGCCATCTCCTGTGTAAAGTTCATTGCTTTCTTCCTGAATAAACCAATATAAAACAGTAGTGTCAACTATAATAGATCCTCTACTCACTCCAACTTAAAACAAGGGTAATACCAAATGACTGTTATCAATAAATAAATCAAGTCAACGATGAGAGTGTGGTTCAACATTTACAGTAACTGCCCTGCATACACTGATATGGGTATGCCAGGATTGATTCAGACCACAGCTAACATCTCAAAATTAATAAAACCCAGAATAGTCAAATTACTACTACAGTTCCTGAGCTAAAATACAGTTAGACCCAAAACCCTGGGATCAAATTGACAAAAGCTACGAGATTTATAACCCCTTACTTAATGTTCCAGATATGCCAGTACCCACAAAATTATATCCATTAGAAAAAGATGGTCATATATGTGATTGCAATTTCAGAGTTCAGCTGCATACAAATTAAACGAGTTCTTATACATGTTCTTGCTTCTCCAGAGCAAATCTGAACCGAAACACACTCAAATTTTGCACAGATTTGGTGGCGGCATGCAGAAATCAACATGCATGATCGATTAGGGAAAAAACGGTCGATGCAATGAATTAAAAGTAGATTTTGACTAACCGGTAGAAGTCCCTCCTCGAGGGGCGAGCGCTCTTCCTCTAGAGAACCCATATCGGAAATCGGACGATGAGATATGGTATGGGGTTCAGTTCAGTTCAGGTTATGTTCAATGATCAACAATCAGTGAGCAAGAAGGATACAAGATGAAGAGAGAAGAATATTTATAAACAATACAACTCAAGGAATCTTAGGAAGTGACGTGGAGCTTCAACCCTATCTCCCTTGTACTTCTCGTGTGGTGATTTGTTGTGTTTAACTGGGTTTTTAAGTAATTAAGGTTCATATATGGTAAACAACACTAAAACAATACCTTTGTGCTCTAAGAGCATCTTTAGTCGTAGGAGTTCTTTGATAGATCGGTGTTGATGAAGGTGGAGCGGCGACGGATTATTTGCGGATAGAAAGGTAGAAAAGTGATGGCGGATGGATGCGTCGGTTACGTTACCAACGTTGCCATCCTCCAGCATCACAACTAGTTATCCTTTGACCATTGGAAAATATATTTTGATCTATGGTTAACCCTTGAAAAAATATATTTTAAAAATATGATTTTATTTATAAAAATGTATTTTCATTTATAAAATCAGTTGTGGTTTAAAAAAAATATGTTTTAAATTATTTTTAAATTTTTAGTAACTTGATTTATTATTTATTTAATTTCAATTTAGTATACATTTAATTTTTTTTATTATTTTAGTAATTAAATATTTTTTTGTTTTTATTAAAATTGAAATAAAAATAAACCTGAAATTCTTTTATAATATTTTTTTATTCTATCAGCAACAACTATCAACTAGCAGAAAAAACATGAATGGACTTGCTTGTTGATAATGTTGACTAATAGAGGAAAGAAAAGCATATTTAATATTTTTTTTATCATATCAGTCAACAACTTTGTTAAGGATTGGAAATGCTCTAACTTAGTATATGCGCCCCTACCAGACGTCTGGCCATAATATATTGGTTATGGGTCCTCATAAAAAAGGATGGAGTCGAGGGGATCCTTGTGGAACCTAGGGCGGGGAGCAAGCTTTCGAACACAGGGAGATCGAGACGTTTACGTCGTTCCTTGGTCGTGAGAGAAGATCGCAATGGCTTGGCCTTGAAGAGTTGGGACAAAGAGATCATACGATAAGGAAATGGTACGGCCGACGGTATGGATTGTCCTGTGGGGAGCGTGCTGTTAGTGGCCTCGTCACGTGGTGTCAAGACGTTCTCGCGAGCTTTCAGGCACCTGGCCGAAAATCGGGGTAAACGAATTGCATAAAGTCTGGTTGTGAGTGTGGTGTTAACGACATGACGTATTGGGCCAAAGGAGAAGAAGAAGAAGAAGAAGAAGAAGAAGAAGAAGACCATCATCTCATTAATCTCTCATCACTAAGTGTCTTGCATGTTGAGATACGTGATGACCATCATCTCATTAATCTCTCATCACTTTCCATGTAATCTAGTTAATTAGGATAGTAAACTAATATTCAATTAGTTAATTAGTTGGTTAGCAGAATTTAAGTCCCACCTAGTTACTAACTAACTAACTTAGTTGGAGTCGTCTAGTTACGACTCAACTTGATAGTTCATTGGGCCTTTGGACACTTGGGCCATCCATTGGGCCTCGTGGGTGGGGCCCACGACCATTCCCATCGAGGTCCAGTGACGTTCATATCGTCTGCACTTCGTATATGTGCAACTATATTCGACGAGATCGTTCCCAAGACTCCAAGTCTTGTCTCGATCCGTAATATCCTAATCACTCACGACCTATGACCCAAAACCCAGTTTTGGTCATGTCCCGTGTCAACTTCCCGCCTAAACATTCTACATCAATATGTAAGGTGACTTAATATACGATAGCCAATATCATGTGCATGGCCATGCTATTCTTTCAGTCACTTTCGATCGAGCAGCCGGAACGAACATCATTCATATACGTAGTATGAGGGATAAATCCCTTATCTGTCTTTCGTGTCACTTATGTAGTCCGTCCTCAAGTCAATCTTGGACGTTATGGAAGCCATGTCACGGTGCAACGTTAGGCTCAGGTCAAACTCAGTTGTTTACTACATAGCAATCACAAAGACTCTTTGGTATAAGAATACAAGACAAGCTACGACACTGAATATGTTCATGACTTGATCTAAGACACATATTCAGGTCAGGTTGTCCAATATCATGTTCCGCGTGATATCTATGATCGGACTCCGGAATCCTATTCCAATACTAAATAGAACGTAAGCCATAAAGAGTCATCTTTCATACTAGTCGCTTCTAGTGAAGCTTTGTTGACTAGGGTCCCATTGAGTGTGATCTATCTCGATCTATGGTTCTACTTCACATGATTGAAATAGATCAAAACACATATCGATATATTACTCCAACACATAAGTAATGCATAAAGTCGATTTACTTTTATTGATTACGATGAAATATACATTTGGGTGTTTATGATTGAACTACGGGAACTAAGACTAACAAACTTTACCGATTTATTTAATCGAACATCTATAGTTCACTTCATTGTGGTCTTTACTCTACTGTATATGACTCTTTAGGATTCATATGTCGTTGGTAGTGAGACGGAAATTAACATTTTCTATACAAGTTATGGGTAACCCTTAGCACGACCCATAACTACTCAAGTCATACAAACTATTGACTTCTTTCCCAAATCCTGTTACCAAAGATCACTTATCCTTTGTCGTTTTGCACACGTCTTTACTGAGAAAAAGGGCATAGAAGCACCACCTCTTTCAATATTCAATACATTGTTCTCTTGATCTTGAGTTTGGATTGTATGTGACAAATCACTCATCAAGAGGGGCCCATGTGACATCTAACTTACACGAATACAAGTGACAAATCCCTATAATCATCACACATACATCTCATATGTGTGTATCCATATATGAGCATAACTTTTATATCTATCTTGTCAGGAGTACAACTTAATTATATTTAGGCATGAATCCATATCACATAGATGGTATGGCGATGTCATGGTCGAAGACCTAAGATCTACTTTGTTAGTTGAGAAATGTTCGTGTCTCATGTTCTATGAAACATTCTCAAGGTGGGTCATCCAATGTCAAATTATTCGACATCCAACATTAATTTTGAATATTAGGTCTTGTAATTAAAAAAATATTAGGCTCTTTGATCTTGGGAAGTAATACAACAACCTACCAACCGGAATAGGTCTGATGTCTATGGAACTTTGCATGATGTAATGATTCTTCCCATTAAATAATAGGTCAACAAATTACATAACGAAAAGTTCCTTAGAAAACAAGTTACAAAAAATAATTTGACTTGATAAATCTATAAGTTACTTATTTTGATTCAAATATCATAATTTATTATTGGAATAGCTTTGTTTCCTAACCTTTACAAACGTTTCATTATCAGATCCTAACTTAGGCCAACGTTTGGTCTCAATTCCTAACATAATAGGTTTGGAATTTCTCAGAAACTATAAAAAGCCGTCTAAACTCACGATTCCGCCAACTCATCCAAGCGTTGTCGTTGTTGGCGTACATTACCCATGGTGCCTTCCTCGACGTTGAACTTATCCTCATTCTCAAGCAACCGAACCCAATGCTCGACGAGTTGACGGAATCGTGAGTTTAGACGGTTTTTTATAGTTTCTGAGAAATTCCAAACCTATTATGTTAGGAATTGAGACCAAACGTTGGCCTGGGTTAAGATTTGATAATGAAACGTTTGTAAAAGGTTAGGAAACAGAGTTTTCCCTTTATTATTTTGAGATTCATTCTCATACGAACACAAACGAAATAAATTGGTCATTCAAATTATTGTCTTTCTCACAATAATTTCTTTATATTATGTTATCCGAATACAAACCAGACAAGGGGGGCTTATAAATAGAATTGATAATAAAATGTATGAATAATTTCACGTGATGATACAATTATTGATGTCAATAGAACCGGCTAACAAGATTAAAGAAGGTTTAAATTGATATGAAAGGTTTCAATCAAAATGAATACTCATTAAAATTCATTTTCTGACCTTCAAGTCACAAGGTCAAATAACTATATATATGAATAAATAAATTGTATTTTTGATAAAACCACTCGAAACGAAATGGGAAGAAACGTGATTGGTATTAATGGGCTAAGCCCATACATACAGTAGCATTCCTCAAAGTCCAATTAAAAGAGTAAGTCCATGTCATGTCAACTTCTTCATCATTGGGTTTCTTAGGCCCATTTGAACGTTCTCGTGAAACAACACCATCTCTCCTGGATTGCATAAATTGTTGTCTTATTTTCTTCATAAATTCATAATCATTGCTTTCTTTTTCACTATTATGCTTACAACGGGACTGCAGATTAAGCCATACTTCTTCACCCGAAACAGCATAGTAAGGGCTCCACTTATAATACCGTACCACCTGCCCCTTGCTCATTTTTCAAATTATTTACTAACCCACCATCATTTGATAGCATTATATCACCTACACAAATTTCAATTCAAATTCGTAGTTATTGATTCATACTTAATCACCTAAACATGAATTAATGTAATTCCAGCTGTCCACGTGCCTAGCAAGCCACCAAATCTTTATAAAATAAAAGATATATTTGATCGAACTTAGTGTTGTAGACACCAAAAAAACAATGTTCCCCACAGCGAAGATGGTCCACTCTCATACTGGCCGTCGATCAGAGAAACATATCCGCACAAAGAGACACACATCAGCCATCAGGCAGAGCTTTTGTGCCGTCCGATTTTCACACAAAAGTCAGAACCCACACAAAATGAGATGCCGGCGACACATGTGACACAAACTTTGGCCCATTCAAAATCGGACAGGCCCACCAACTCGGAAGCATGATCATGTTCTCTTCTGTCCTTAAAAAACGGTGGCCCACCAGCATGCCATGTGGGCCCACAAACGATATTGAAGAATGAGGAAGCAAGACCGAGAGATGGAAAAAGGTAAAGTGAAAAGAAGTGCAATAAGCAAAAAGAGAGATGCTGGTTGGTAACCAAATACTCCTATAACCAAACACAAGCAGGTAAAGAAGAAGGAGGAGAAAAAAAAGGTGAGATTTGAATTTCTTTGACTTCCCAACCATGACTTGGCTATTTCCATCTTTTGCCATACATGTAATGCAACACCATCATGCTATGGTCATTGCAATTATTTAGTCCCCCACATGCCCACATCCCATATGGACTTTATACTTACTACCGACTCAAATTTACCCCTTTTCTATCGCATATATTGAATAACATTATATGGACATGAATTCTCATACAAACTCTTCTTGTGATGTAAGCCAATAGTCATCAAAAGTTTTTTTTTTTTTAAAAGGAAGGAATTGATATATTAAACGAGAGTAAAAATAACGATAACCAATTCAAAGTGGGTACCGTAATAAAATAGCAAGTAAGGTAAATGACCAAATAAAACTCTAACATTATAAGGCTGAAGTAGAAAACAAATAAAAGCTTAAGAAACCGACACACTCTATAAAGACGTTCAACACTTAACGATGCGGTAGCGTCCGACGACACCGATACAGTAGAGTCAAAATGAGACCTAAGGCAGAGTTGACCCATTGCCGAAGATGTGCGATGATGGACTATGAACTCTCCCGAGGTACCAGTGTGTGTTGTCCTCACTGTATTGATTAAATAGGCCCCCAAAACGCTAGAGTACTGCCCTCCGAGATGGTAGGAGAGTACCATGCCAGAACTTGGTGGAATCATTGTACCTTACGTCCACTAGGGCAGTATTGTTTGCTGACCCCTAGTGGACCCTAAACTCCTCATTGATGGAGGCGAGGGTGCTTGGCACCCCCCTACTGTCTACTGAGCTCCTATTGTTTGTGAGGAACCTTCGACTATTGATCCTGGTTGTCATCCACCGAGCATTTTCTCCCTGTTGGTAGGGAAATAGTTCCCCTCTTTATGGGTTCCGTCCGGCGATCTTCATTCCTGCTCTTTAGGAAAGAGTTGGAAGGAATCCAGCTTTATCCCTTGAAACCCTACTGCTCCTATCCCTGGGAGGAAGGTTCCCCACGCTAGCATACTCTCCAGGATCTTGAACTAGAGTGTTCTATCGGGCGGGAAAAAAGGTAGCACGTGGAGGAGAGAGATCAACCTCCTCCCTGGCCTTACCCTTTCCTTTCCGATCCCTATTAAGGTTTCTAGGTCGACTAAAGGACGGATCCAGGTGCCCCAACACACCTTCTAAAGAAGACCAGTTGGTCCCCGGAGTTGGTCTAATCTGGCGGCCTCGAGATCCAGCTGATCTTGGGTCTGCAAGGGATTGGAGGGAGGGCCTCCTTTCCCGTGTTCCCGCTAGGCAGGTCGAAACTAGGTGTCCCACACAACTGCACCCAAAGTAGTGGTCCGGTAAATGCTCATAGGAAATGTGCAGTAAAGTTCGTACCTCTGATTCTGCTAGTCTGAACCACAGTTTATTCTAAAGCGGTACTCTAATGTCCACCCTAATCCGAATCCTCATGTAGTCACCCCAGCACATCCCATCTGCATCATTTTCCACTTCTTGCATACCCCTAGAGAGTTCCCCAACTAGAATCTGACACCTCTGTTCCAAGCCCTTATTAGAAGATTCGAAACACGACCCCACACCGAGAAGTGTGAAAACAAGATGTCCGGTGGTCGCATTTGAGGACGCAACTCTATTAGTATAACCAGTGATCTTCTGAAGGCCCATGGCTCCACTAACAATACGTGTGCTCTGTCCCTCGTCGACCGGAAGAAAAATTCCACCACTTCATCCTCAAGTGGTCAGGAAACAATGTTCGGAATATGCCAAAGGTCCGTCATCCAGTGCACCAACGGCTACTAAAAGAAAGTCCAGGGCGAGAGTACCCGGGCAGCCATGACGGGTAGGTAAAATTGAGTCCCCGTCCATATAATTCTGTCGGTGGGATGACAATCTCCTGAATCCCCCAAACCCCCAAGCTCTGGACAAGGTCATTGACCTCTTGTTGAGTCGGTTGTCGCTGTCCAACTCAATATGAACCGTCTCTTGTCCGATCCGACCCACGGTCGTGCCCGTTTGAATCTTCCTGGACCCGATGACCAAATCGAAGCCCCGATTGGACCCGCTCCTGTTGGCCTTGCAAAATACTGGCCCAGGCCCGAGGGGAAGTGAGCCAGGCCAATACTCGCGCCCTGGGGACTTGGGGTGTCTCCCTCGTTCCTCTTCCAGCCTCACGTCTCCACCGCCCCATTTCTGGCAGCACCGATCGTGTCTCCGGTAAGGGACTCATTTCCTCCCTTTTCGTCGTATCAGAACCATCCCTTATGGCCTTATATTCTTCGATGGGCTCTCGGTTTTGTCCCCGGAATGCATGAAATAAACTGCCTACCACAAGACGAATCGGCTCTGGTAAGCTAGATCTGATCCCCGCTGCCGTTGGGAGAACCAAAGCCAGGAAGGGCTCTTCCTCCACCGTGGTCCCCCTTTGACGTCGAGGGCAAGGACCTCACACTTGTACGCCTCGAACCATCCCACGGGTCAGTCCTGATGTGCCACCACGTCTAACTCTCGGCCCCGATAACACCACCGGAGTCGTTGTTTCTTGGGCCGAGAAAACCATCTCTTCCCATATAACTAGTGATTCTCCAAATGGTCTGATGATCAGAACCGAGAGAGGAGAGTCACCGATCGATGTGGACAGAAGCATATCTAAAATACTACTCGCCGTCAAAGTCCTTAAGGATGACTGGAGGGAGCTGTTGTCGCCGTCCATAGAAGAAGCACAATCAGACTCTACAAACCCTAACCGTATGAGATACTGAGAGCGAGAACTTAGCACTGTCAAAAATGTTAGATTGTATTCAAATATATCCGCATTTTTATGTATTATGATTTTCAACATGTTTAACACACTAAATTATAGGTCTCAATATATTCCAACACAATATATTATGTATTTTAACAAGTCTCACTATGGGTTGTTTGCACCACACAAGGGGTGTTTGCTTGTATTGATCTTAGGTTGTTCATAGGCAGATGTCCAATTGTTGAGAGGAGAGTATTATTCGTTCACATGAATGTAGATTTAAATTTTTATGATCCATAATCCGTTCATGACAAATAAACATTTAGCGGACCGGATCTGATGCACTCGACCTACAAAATTATACCAAAACCTAATTATTTTAGATTTAAAAACGAAGTCCATTCTTTTGTCGAAACAGTTTAGAACACTTTGGTTATTTAAGACAGTAATACACTTTAGTTCTTTTCTTGATTTCATTACAAAAAAAAAAAGGTTGTTGGTGGTTGATCAATTATATATAAAAATGACGGTATAAGTGGATCATCCTTGGGATAATTGAGATACCTACCCGCAGTCCACCAGCAAAAATATAATCCACAATCCATTCACTCAAATGTGTATGAAGTGGATCTTGTGGATAAGTGAGCTTAACGGATCACCAGATGTTTTTTAACAACCTAATTGATCCCAATTGATTTTTAGCGTGGTATTTTTATTATAATTCAATCCTAAATCTGAAAGAGAAAAAACATATTCCAACTAAGTTCTCATGGTTTGAATGGAAAATTTATAAAATATCAAATTCCAAGATACATGAAGCTATAATATATTTATATAGTTTTCTGTAAATAGAAAATGGAAGTCCATAAAGAAAGAAAATACAAGTACATAATCCTAGGGCTAGGACATAGTTGGAAGAGAAATTAAGAGTAGGATTAAATTTTGTTTCCATAGGCAATTTCAAAAATCAATTTGAATTTTCATCCAATGAGTAAGCTTCTTTAAAGATTTATTCGGAATATGATTTTATTGTTAAAAGAAAAAGTAAATTAGAATAAGGAAAAAAGAAAGCAAAGACATTTTGCATATCCCAAGAAAATGAATTAGTCCTACACTACACTTTGATCTTTTCACACACCGAATTGGCGTCAATTCTCTTTCTGCCAGCTTCTTCCATAATCATCCATCCACTGGACCCACCCATTGCAAATAAATACTACCCATTTTCTCATAATTTTCTAAGAACCTATCAAGCTACCACCTATACCATATCTCTCCCCTTCCCACGACATCGATCATGGCTGACCTTCACTACTTGTCCACTCCTCGTACCTCTCCTCATTCCCTAGCTTGGGATCGTCCTCTAAACCTTGGAGTTTTCAGCGCAGACATGTCTCTTGGTACTAAGATACAATGTCTTGTTCTAATTTCACCTTTTTTTGTCTCTGCCTTCTTAAAACTTAACACTATATGTGTTGTTGGTACATGCAGTTATGGACGATGACCATGATGGCTATGGCTATTCTGCTCCCTTCTTCTCCTCCTCTTCTTCCCCGCTCGAGTCTTCTGAACTCTCGACGGGCTATTTGGAAGATGTTCTTGCTGAATTTGGCTCCAAACGAAGACGCTTGATGTTGTGCAACGATGATGATCGTTATGAATGGACCAATGATCACATGATGGAGGTAATTCTAATTTGCATGATGATTATTATTTGGGTTTGAATATTTGGACACGTCTTGATGATATTCATGAAAACAGAGCTACTGGAATTCGAACTACACATGGGGACTTTCTGATAACTTTACCAGTTTCAATGGAGTCTCATCAGGTAATTAATTGATTACTAATCCCTATTTGGCCTTAATTATTTGATTCCCCGACACATTCTAGTTCAAACGTAATCTTGTTTATATAATGTATACTTTGCTATTGTTAGCTGATAGTTGAAAATTCAATTATATTAAATATATTTTGTCTTGTGTAACATTACAGAAGAGTTTGGGAGCACGTCATCGAGAAGCGAGGAAGCAAATGTTTTGGCAGAGGTAAAGACGCCGGAAGAGGCAATATCATGCTTTGACGACGAGGATGTTCTCGGTTCATCTTCATACAAAGATTCGGACAAGTCCCAGAACATCCTAGGAGGAGCAGAGGAGGATGTGGATGAGATTGGTAAGAGAAAGACAAGAGTGGTGTACCCTTTCGCACTGGTGAAGCCCGGAGGCGTAGAAGGCGACGTGACGATAAACGACATAAACCGGAGGATCCTGATGAGGCCGACGAGGCCGGTGAGGCACCCGGTGGGGGACTTCGCCTGTCGGCCACGCCTCTTCTCGGAGGGTCCTGGCATCTCCGGCAAGGCTGTCGTGGCCCTTACTAGAATCCAAACCCATGGGAAAGGCACTATCACTATCATTAGAACTAAAGGTTGATCTACTCTTATTTATAGGCTATATATATATATATATGTAGACCACATTTGTATACCCACCTAAATATTTGTTTAAATTAATTTAGGCAAATATTTACTGGGGTGTATAATATATGTTTCAAATTATGTATATGAAGACATGTTGTTTCCGACAGAATATGGTTTCATTATTATTGTCAAAGCTACATGCACAGGAAAGTATGCTCTCCAACATGAACAATTATTTGCATAGGAAGACATAAGCAAGCTCTGAACTCTGAACCCACGACTCAGACTGTTGTGTTGTTGTGTTGTGTGTTGTGTAAGAAGAAAAGAATAAAGTTGTGGAAATAAAAATGAAAATGAAAAAGAAAGAAAAGGGTGTGGAAGAAGACAAGCTGGGGAAAAGATAAAGAAGAGAAAAGCCACCGTGTATTATGGGTAAAATACTTAAGTACATCTATGCCATAGCACGGAAAAGAGTTCCAAATTAATCCTCTCTTTTTTTGTCCTAATCATAATATTTATGAACCTTTGGTTAAGGATGATATGGGTTTGTGGTGGGTGAAATTGGAAGCTAGTTTATAGGACATTAATGACTTCAAAAGATGTTTATTGGAACTAGGTACACACATACCTCACATAATCCAAACATATCACATAAATTACTTCTATTGAATTATGTGTGTAAAGAAAATATACTAAACTTCAAAATATGTTTTGGCATTGATTTTCTTTTTTCCGGCGAGTCGATTCATCGACCGTTGTTTCTCTCTTTTAATTTACTCTTTTCTCTGTCTCTCTTCTCCTTCTCGATTCTCTCTTCTTTAACGAATCTTCTCCTTATACGTACGATTTTGATCAAATTCAATCCTCTGAATCCGACCTGGTTTAAACCCACAAATTCGACTTCAACAATCGAAGCCATTGTAGTTAGGGTTAGAGCCACTAAGTTTCTAATAAAATATGGAAGAGCATCAGTCATTGATCAATGTACCATCAGCAAAAATGATTCATTTTCTATGTTCTTTCACTTTCACGGGAACAAGTTCTTATACTATATGATGTGCAATTATATCATAAATGTTATTTGTCTAAATATGGTATACAACGTTATTTAGCAAAAAAAAAAAACAATTTTTTCAACATCTTTGTAGAAGAAAAAAATTTAATACCAAATAATCACATTTCATTTTATTTTCTGATATAATTAAGAAGCAGAAAGAGATGAAGGTTACGAATAAACAAATTGTGAAAGATATACATCAAAGTGCTCCAATCATTAGAGTAGAGTTCAAATTCATATATATCATGCTGTGGTAGTTAACATTAATAGGCCAAAATTCTACAATCATATGGTCAACACCCACCGTACCAATGGAGAATTTTCGTGTCATCCGACAGTATCTGACATATGGGACCTACCAGAATTCTCCCAAACCCACATTCTTAAGAACCCTTTGATTTTATATCTACTCTCATCAACATCAACGGTCACGATTTACTGCGGTATGGCATAGTGCTTGTGTGTGCAGCTACGTGGATTCAAAAGTTGGGTGGCAATGACAAGGAGAGGTTTTGTCTCTTTTAATACTGATAATGTCAATTGTCAACTATGATAAATAATCTAAAATGATTACACTGTTCTGCATCTGCTGGTGAAGAAGCTTTTTGATCTTTTTAGGGTCACTAATTACAGTAATATTTTTGTTTATGGACACAGAATTTGAAATATCATTATATTAATACAAGAAATCTGTTAGGGTGGACCTTTGGTGGGATATTATTGTTCTTTTTGCCTGCACTAATTCAAAATCTTCTCCTTCTTATATTAATTATTTAATTTCTGTTTTCCTCTCCATGGGCAGGTCCGTGAAGAATTATTGGATACTGATTTTTTATAATCACTCCAACTGTAATAATATAAGGTTATATCTATCATGGCATCGTTGGTCTACTTAGAATCACACATGTTTTGATTTTTGGCATGTCAAATTCAATTAATGTTCGATCAAATCATTTCCGAGATATCAGTTTTAGACTTGATCATAACATGCTATAAGCCTGTGAAAATCATGCCCACGAAAAAAATTCGATCACGACTTCTTTTGTGCCAGATAGTCAGCCTCATCAACCTAATGATAGCATCCACATGCTATTGGACCATCTTCAACTATCACGTTATGCAAATTAATACAAGCAACATGATGTGGGATGCGGACATATTTAGAGGTGTGTAAATATCTGATCGTCATCAAAAATCGATCGATATCGGCCGTCTTATCACCGGAATCACTCAAATCGGTGTTACCGACGATGGTTACGGTTAAAAAAATATCAGCCCAACGATATTTTGGGTGGTACGGTTTTGTATCTTTTGAACCGGTAAAAAACTGGTCGACCGATTTTTATTTCATAAACCTATTACTTTTCTATTTTTATTGGGATGCCCAAACTTGAACCCAAATGATTTAATTTACATTGAGCAGTATTAGGTCATGCCTCGGCTCAACATCTTTTACCGATATTATATAAGTTTATGGGATAAGTCTATTTTACTTTTAGTTCATTTAATTTTCAATCACCAGCTAACTCATTTGCATTCGAGTCCATTAATTTTTCAGCCATGAATTAACCTTAACCCTAATAATGAGGTGGGTAAAAAAATTGATCGTCATCGAAAACCTTATTAACTAAACTGACGAATATTCAAAAATAATGTCAACCCATACTTTATATTACCTTTTTCTCTGATTCAAACACTTTTTTGATTCGCCTGAATACTTGTTTACTTTTCAATTATTGTTTTTTTGCATGATATTCAAAGCCAAAACCATATTTTTAACGAAACAACGTAATAATGACTTCAAATAGAATTTGTTTGTCTTGTGCTCCTTTGAGTTCGATAATCTGAAATTAAGTATCTCGAATACTACTTGACGCGCAATTGGTACGCTTGTCGTGCACCGCAGGGAATCACAAAGGGTTGGGATTTCTCCAAATCGATGTGATCAAATCAAAAAATTTCAATGAGCTTAGAGAACTTTGAACACATTGTCTATATATGTTTATGTAAAATTCTGTAAACGAACGGCTCAACCGTCTCATCCCCTCCATTTTTCAGTTAGGGTTCTGGAGAGACATCGAGTATAGGTCGGGGAGGGGCCCTGGTCGTCGTTGGTTGGAACTTCCGCTCTTCCGAACGCGGAACGCATCCTCTATATCTCATCCATCCTACTGCTCGGTTCCTTCTGAATCGAAAAGAACCCTTACCTCCGCCGCCGCCAGTGCAGGACGGGCTTTTGTCCCCTCCTCTACCTCTCCAGTCACCACCATGCATGATTGTAGTGACAGACCATGATGCTCCGCTCCGAGACCTCCAGAATAACTTTTCGGGCTGCTTTTTGGGGTTCAAGGAGCCCTTGGAGATCACCGTCACTGATGTCGTGACCGATCCAGTCGCTCTCTCCCGCCAACAATTTGGGATGATTGGTCGCCTCCTCACTGATCGCCAACCTCGCAAGGATACTTAGTTCCGGATTATTACGGATGCATGAAGCACCTCGATAGTAGGCTTGGTGATCAAAGACATCTCATCGGGTGTCTTTGGTTTCCACTTTGCTAGGAAAGAGGATTGTTAGTGGGTTCGTCTGCATGAACCATGGTGCTTTGATAGTCACCCGCTAATGCTGGCGGAAATAGATCTGTTTGTGCAGGATTTCCCGGCTCTGGACCGCCTTCAGCTTTGGGTTCACGCGCATGGTATTCCGTATTGCGTCAGTACCAAGACCAAGGGAGAAAATATTGGGGTGGCCTTGGGTACTACGGTGGACGTCCCTTGTGATGAGTATGACCAATGTTGGGGCGGGACGGTTAGGGTGTGTTACTGGCACTCCCTAGACCGCCCTCTCTATCAGCATTTGCGTCTCTAGTTTCTGGAATTTAAGGATCCGATCACCTTCTCTCTCACCTACACAAAACTCCTGCATTTCTATGGGAATTTTGGGTGTATAGGTCACAAACCGACCGCCTGTGATCGCGAGATGCCAGGTATTCACACTTTTGATAAGTCGTTGCTGCACTGCCAGAAGGAGAGGAAGGATAGGGGCTACGCCACAAATTGGAAGAAGTCGGAGCGTGTTCCCCAGGGATTCACCCCACTGATCCATGACACTGCACCTAAGGCCACCGCACCTCGTGGACGAGACTCCGCCATGACTCATAACACTGCACCTAATGAGTGTGCTTCTAGGTCAGAATCAGGGGGTCTCCCCAGACTGCACCATCTTGGTCTAGTTAGCTCGGGGCGTCCAAGGAGATGCTAGGAATGAAGAGGGACTCGGCTGGCGAGCCTCGACAAGATCAGACAAGGGCTGGGAAACAGCCATGCCAGGCCCCATGAGTCTTCTGACAGGTCTCAAGGACAAGTGAAAGGAACCCTTGAGGATAACCTGTCTGTTGTTCACCCCTGGTGATCATAGGTTCGGTTTTACATCAGAAGAAGAGCGTCGCCCTCGGGTGACCCAGCGGTATTCAGGCCCTACCTTGAGCAGTGTTTGTCAGTATTTCTTATGTTTTGTTTGGTTTGTACTTATTGCTTTTTAGTTTATTTTAAAGGGTAAACTTCATCCCACTACCTTAAAAAAACTTAAATTCCAACCCACTACCCTAACGAAACTTAGTTATATCTCACTACCCTAACGAAACTTTTAGTGTCAATTTAATACCTACCGTTAACTTGACATCCATTTTGGATGGAAAATGGTCATGTGCATCGCACATGACCCTCATTTTTTCTGAAATGCCAACATTACCCTTAACCCTATATTCTTATCTTCTCTTGTGTTTCATTTTTATACTCCAACCAATTTTTTTTTCTCTGCCAAGCAAACGCAGCCGGGACTCAAATCCCTCTCCCCCGCTCCTCTCACCGAGTACCCACCTCCACCAGAGCTCAACCTCCTCCTACCTTCATCCACCTCCACCGGAGCTCAACCCCCCTCCCTCGCAGATCTGGGTTCGCTCGTCGTCCATTCCCGTGCCGGCAATACATGGGCGGCGGCTTCGAACGGCGACCCAAGCTTCTCCTCCATGGCCGGCGACCCAAGCTTCTCCAAACCTCCATGGCCGGCCACCCAAGCTTCTCCAAACCTCCATGTGTTCTCAGATCTACTTCTGTTTTTTTTTTTCATTTATCTTCTTGACCCCATTCATATTGGGGTTTGAACATGGTGGTTATGAAGGTGTGGGTGATGGAGTCTGTAAATCAATTAGGGATCTTGTTGAATTTTGGGGGATTTATCTCTCTGTTCTGGTTTTGCATGTGCTATGGAGGTTGGGTATGAAATGTTAAGGGACATGTTATGAGATAGAGATGGTATTGAACAAGAGATTCAACTTCTAGCAACATCTAATTTCTCAGATCTGGGATGAGATGTTGATGAACTGGGTTTGCTCATGTTGAATCTGAGATGGCGTGGTGATTGGGTAGAAAATTGAAATACACAAATATTAATAAAAAAGAATAAGTAAATTAAATCAATAAAAGGTTAAAAAAGAATAATTAAAAAAATAGAAAACAAATCAAAATCTGATATTTTTTATAAAAAAAAACTGATTTTTTGAAATAAAAATGATTTTTAAAAATAAAAACTGATTTTTTGAAAATAAAAATAATTTTTTAAAAATAAAACTGATTTTTGAAAATAAAACTGATTTAAAAAAATTCTGATTTTTTGAAATAAAAATGATTTTTAAAAATAAAAACTGATTTTTTGAAAATAAAACTGATTTTTCCAAAAAAAAAAAATTAAAACTGATTTTTGATAATAAAACTGAATTTTTAAAAACAAAAAATGATTTTTGATAATAAAATTGAATTTTAAAAAATAAAAACTAATTTTATAAAATAAAATATGATTTTTAAAAATAAAATCTGTTTTTTAAAACTTAAAAACTAATTTTTTTTAAATAAATAGTGATTTTTTAAATAAAAGATTTATTTTTTAAAACCAATGGCATGCTGTTGAAAATTTGAGTGATAGTGAGGGGTATTTTGGACTTTTTACCATTTTCCATCCAAAAATGGATGTCAAGTTAACGGTAGGTATTAAATTGACACTAAAAGTTTCGTTAGGGTAGTGAGCTGAAACTAAGTTTCGTTAGGGTAGTGAGTTGGAATTTAAGTTTTTTTAGGATAGTGGGATGAAGTTTACCCTATTTTAAAGTTTGACTTCAAAACGTAATTAACGTCTATTGGTTCTCAGAATTAGTATATTTGTTCCGTCAGAGCTCTCAAGTATGTATTAACTCTTCTTAAAAGTAATGAAAGTTTCGTTTACCAAAAAAAACATGTGACTCCAATTTTGTATAATAAAATTAATCAAACTTATAAAATAAAATAGATAAAAAAACATGGAGAAACGTGAAAAATGTGAACTTTAACTTTTACAAATCCCAAATGATAAAACTTCGATTCTTAATATCGGTATTGGGATTTCACCCCTCGAGGCTCGAACACTGTACTTTATTTTACTTTTATAATCCCTCAGGCCACACCAAATGTACGGTGCTCCATATTCAAGTTTTAATGTGGGTATACTTCTGGGCTCTATCCCCCGGACTCGAATATGTGCAACTGGGTCTAGCCCATACGACCAGTAAGCGAAATTAGGCCTACTCAAGACCCCCAAGTGAAGCCTAGGAAGCTCTTTATTCTAAAGGTTTTATGAATGCCTTTATCTTTACAAGTTATAATTATTCAGTAAAAACCTACCCGGCCAAAAGTATTAACAGAGTGACGGAAATGTGTGGTTCTTTCTTCAAATGATTTATTAAACGACTTGTCGTCCGACAAAGTGGACTGATCAAGAGAGACCCCATAACATGAGACCCCTTTGTCAAACTTGAACTTGTAGTCAAAACTCAAAAGGTAGCTATAAGTCAACTTTCCCACTCCAAACTTAAATTTTGACTAATATGCAACACATTTCTGCGCTTACCGGAACATAGCACACCATCAGAAAAGGTGGAAATGGAAAAGATTAAACATACATGTAATAAACTCCTTAAAAGTTGTATCCAAACAAAACCAATCCCCATAAACATAACAAAATATGGGTACAGAACAACATTTGACAAGAGATTAGTACAAAATTACAACAAATGTTATGCATCAAAAATAAGTAGTAAAAACGGAATGCTATCGAAGAAAACAGCAAAAAAAATGAATAAGGAACAGAGTCATTAGAATCAAAATCGTAAACCCAAAGTAGAGTCTAAAAAGGATTGCTCTTGGGGGAGGGGAAGACAAGAGAGGAGGCGGCGGTGGTAGTGATAGTGATAGTAGAACGGTGACATGGGAAGCAAGAGCGGATGAGTTTGAAAACGGTCCTGAGAACTTGGCCGCGCTTTGGGATACACCGACGAGTTGTGCCCTCAGAAGCCATTTGTTAGTCAGTGCCGACTCTGGAGAGAGCCGACGATGATACAAATACAAGTAGCGTTGGAACCGCGTAACGGTAAGGGGGGCCAAAGCGTGTTCACTGTGTACCCAAATCAAACACAAGACTTGTTCTTTTCTCTGTTCCCGCGTATCCATATAGAGACGCATCTACCACTTCCTTTCATCAGTCTCCTACAACCAATTCTTCCTAACTTATTGTTCTCTGTATTTTCTAATTAATACACACTCATACCTAAAGTTAATATCTAACTCATCTCTTTCTAGTTGTCACTTGTCATGGTTCTTCTTTTTAATATTGAAAATATTAATCTATTTTTTTAATGGAGCACAAATTAGAAACTAAAGTCTATCTCCTTCAAGAAAAATTTGACACATAGGTCAAGATTTTGGGTACAGAATTGAGTGTGAAGAATTTAAACATCAACAACTTTTGGAACGATAAAGTTACTAAGTAACCGACAACAAAAAGTTTTTCTCTCCCCTTCGACCCCAAACTCAAACTTGAATTTTATTGTCGCCGCCCTCCCTCCTTCTCCCATCGACGATGGCTTAGACTCTGGCCAAGCTTGGCGTCGGTGGTGGCCCCTCCTCCTTTCTCCTTTCTACCTTCCCCCTTCTTTCGGTTCCTCTTCCCTCTACTTCTTCCTTCTTCCGGCCTCGTTGCCACGGCTTGTTGCACAGTCTTCTCTCAGGGTCATCGGACCTCGGCGTGGCTCTACCGGTTCGTGTCTCACCCAAGCTCGTGGCCTCACCGATCTGTTCCCTCCGAGATCTGCAACTCCCGTTCTTTGCTCTACTGCCCCCGTCTCCAACGTGTATCTACTACTTCAGCCACACCTTCCAGTCCCAAGGTGGTGGAGCTTGAAGTTTTTCTGAGGCTTGGTGGTGGCTCCGTCTAGTTCTCGGTGAAGCTTGGAGCGTGGCTAACGGATCATCGCCCTAATCCAGCTATACTGGTCGGGTCGAAGGGGTCGAGTCATGTCTGGATCCGGATCTGGCCTAGGTCATTGCTCGGGTATGGTCTCAGGTATGGGCCTGGGCTGTTTCAAGTTCTATGTTGGTATAGATGGATTCGGGTCGGATTTAGGTGCAAACTTCTCCAGACCCAATCGGCCTCCAGCAACCCAGTATTTGTCCTTGCCTAAGCCGTCACAATGTTCTCTACAGTTTCGGCCACACTTTCATGTTCCATAGTGGCGGAGCTGGGTTTTCGTCTTCAATTTGGTAACAGCTTCGTTTGGAGTTCTCGGTGGTATGTTGATGTTTTAGTTTTCAGGGAGTCCGTTCACCGGATTTTTGGTGTTGGCCAACGGTGTCAATTCCTCCGGTCGGAGTTGATGGCCTTTCGTCCCGGAGTGTGATGGGGCTCTTCGTTCTGGATTCTTGGTTGGAATGTTGGTAAGGTCCATCCCTTGTCCATTCTTTATTTCGTTCGTGTTTAAAGCTTTTCGCTTTCCCTCATTCTAGATTCAGATCAGTTTTTGTGTTTCCCTGTCTTATGTTAGTGGGGACTCGTCGGTTTTGGTGTTGGCCACTAACGGGTGGTTTTGGTCTCACGGCCTTATTTGAAATCAGCTGGGTTTAGTCTTTAGGGTTTAAGTGTTCCGTTGTCTTTGGACATACGAATTATCTCTGTCATTTTGTAGTGTTGGCTGCCGGCGTGTCGACATCCTTTATACTCGTTGAGTTAATGGTCTCGGCGAGATAGATTTCTTTTAACTCGTTCGATTAAGGTTTGAATTTTTTGTCTGGAAGTTTTTCGTGCTTCATGTGGGTCAAATTAGGGTTTTTCAGACCTTCGTTTACTTTGGGGCTTCATGTTTGGTAAATTTGGTTTTTAGACCTCTAATGTTTTGAGCTTAAAGTTTGTTAAATCTAGGTTTTTAGACCTCTTGTAATTTAGTTGCTCCCTTGTTAGGTTGTCGAGGTTCCTTATTTAGGAATGCTCTTTATTGTATCAAGTTGTTCCCCTAGTTGGGACCGTCTAGAGGCTAGGTTATCATGCCAGTGCTTGTCTTTCAGGTCTGTAGCTAGACCATCATCATCTTGTAATACTGTTTTACCTCATGAGAGGCTTAAATTTATATCTTGTCCAAGGTCCTAGCCAACCGTCCGAAGCCTTTATTGGAACCGATCATTTATACCAATCAAGGGGCTTTTGTACCAGGCCAAGCCATTCCAAACGACATTTTCATCTCGTACGAGATAATCCACGCGTTGCGTCGCCAGACTCAAGGTTCCAATGGGTTTATGGCCATACAACTCTATATGAGTAAAGAATACGACCGAGTGGAGTGGTCGTTTATATTAGCCATGATGGGGGGGTTTGGCTTCGGGCCGGCCTGGAGGGCGTTGGTACTAGCTTGCATGCAGTCCATCCTATACACGATCAACTCGGGGGGGGGGGGGGGAAGCATACATCATCATTCACGGAAGGCAGAGGTATTCGTCATTGTGATCCTCTTTCTCCATATCTGTTTTTTATTCTGTATGGAGGGATTATCCCATATGTTAGCACAGCCAGAACGTGCAGGTAACATCCATGGGATGTCAGTTTCCAGACGTGCCCCTGTGGTCTCTCAATCTTTTTTTGCAGACGATTGTTATATCTTCTGCATAACTAATCGTCACGAGGCAGAGAAACTATAGAATATCCTTACATCTTTTGGTGACATGTCAGGGCAAGTGATCAATAAGGTGAAGTCCTCAATATTTTTTAGCACGATTACTACTTAGAGCGATCGGTTAGTTTGATGTGCTACATTGGGAACACAAGAAATATCTCAGGCCTATATGTATTTGAGAGTGCCGAATATGTTGGGAAGGAAGAGAGGACAAAGCCTCTAATTTATCTGTGATAGACTTGCTACAAAGATTGGCTCTTGGGATGGGCAAATGCTGTCAGCCGGAGGTAAAGTAGTAATGGTTAGATCCGTCTTGTATGCATTACCTATTTATGCTATAAGTGTCTTCCTTTTCCGCCAAGGATTGGTAAATCGGATACACGTTGCTTTAGCCTGTTATTGGTGGGCCGGGACCCCTCGTGCTACAAAACTGATAATTTGGCAAGACTGGGCAAAATTATACAAGCCAAATGAAGAAGGGGGCATGGCCTTTCGAGATATGCGGGATATGAACATCGCTCTCCTTGCCAAGATGGGATGGAAGTTTATCTTGGACCCGACATGCTTAGTTGTGCGGATTTTCAAGGCCAGATATTTTCCTAAGGGTGATTTTCTTACGGTAGATGGAGGTCGTAATCCGAGTGCTCTTTGGACGGGTTTACGGGCTACTCAACAGGTCCTCTGCCAAAGAGTACGTCGTACTATTGGGGATGGCCAAACCACAAGAATAAAAGGAATATCGTGGTTCATAGGAAACATCCCAATCATACCAGTGCATACTTCGGGGGTGGCGGATTTGAAGGTCTCGGACCTAGTTACACAGCGGGGTAATAGTTGGGACGTTCCCAAAATTTAGTCTTATTTCCCACCAGGAGTAGTACAAGATATCCTTCAGGTACCTGCACCAGCTCCAAATCTTCGTGATAGGTGGTATTGGGTTCATAACTCAAGAGGCATATATACTTGTAAAGAAGGGTACCGAGTTCTATATCGGGCCAGTGAAAGATGGGTCCCCACGGGAGGGGCCACGGTTTGGAAAGGGTTGTGGGACTTGGACATCCAGCCCCGTATTCAGATTTTCATTTGGAAAGCTCTCTCCGGTACTCTTTAGTTGGCAGCAAATCTCCGAACAAAAAATTGTCCCAATTCTGAAAATTTGTCCTGTTTGCCAGGAGGATTGTGAGACTACATCACATCTCCTTCTACATCGCAAGTTTGCCACGACGGTACGGGAAAAATCACATCTACAAGTTCCTATCATCCCACATCATACTTTAGAATCATGGCTAACCCTGGTTATGGTAATCCCGAACATGGACTTGAAGAGTCGAATATCAATGACCTTGTGGGAAATTTGGAAATCCCGGAATGGGGTCGTTTGGGAACATACCCTACAACCGAACGAGGAAGTGGTTGCAACCGTACAAAGCCACCTGCATAGCTGGTCGAAAGCACACAGAGAGATCATTTGTCCACCTAATCCCGCCCCACCACCAGAACGATGGGTCACTATAAATGTAGACGTGGCAGTCTTTGCTGATACGAGTCAATTGGGTTGGAGTTGGATATGCAGGTCGGACACAGGCTATGTGATGGACGCCCGGAATGGGGTATTGCAGGGACAGTTAGGAGCCGAGTATGCTGAAGCCACGATTATCCTTGAAGCTCTATAGTGCACTCGTGCGCAGGGTAGGACGATGGTGGTGATCCGAAGTAATGCCCAGTATGTGGTCGATCTGATTCTGAACTCAATTCCCCTATTCTCACCTCTAGGCCGGGTTGTTGATCAATGTGGATACATTTTGATATCTCTCGAGGATATCAAACTCGAGTACATTTCTAGGACAGCAAATGTAACAGTCCATTGACTAACTCGAAAGATCCGTTCTACGTCTGTCCACTCGTGATCCGGATTTACTATACCATATACACTCTTATATGTTTTGCGACTCTTTAATTAATGAGTATACATATCTACGTTTCAAAAAAATAAAATAATGTCTGGCAAACCATATCATAATTGTGAAACGAAATTAACATGGAACACATGAACATCCTTCCTTTCCATGCTACGAATCTGAGACGACCCCAAGAGACATGCGTTCCTGTTGTGTGTGTCAATCCCTTTCCCCGGACGCAGTGAACTCGGACTCGGCATTGTTCCAATAAGTGTCTGCAGAAACTGAAGTGTATGTACCATCACGATTCGGCTATAGGGGCCACTATAGCTGGACGTGAATGAGGGGATATCAAGTGGTTACAACGTAGTTCTGGGACGCCGGAACCAGGTTGTAACGACGCGATGTCAACATGAATGTTATGTTAGAAAATGGACGTGCTAAGAAATGTAAACCTAAGTTGTTGTTGTCTCCTGTGTGTTTGTGGTGCAATGTGTGCATCGTAGAGTGGTTGACTGAGTGCAGTCTTGCTGTCTGAACTTTATGAATATGCTGCTGAGTGTGAATTCGTGTGTTTCCGTTGCTTGTATATATGATATGTGTGACACAATAGTATGCGAACTTCTCTGCTGTGTGCTATTGGATGATTATATTATGGTGAGGATATTATGACTATAAGTACTAGAGTGGTAGTGTAAAGACCGAGAAAAACTTAATATTTAAACTATTAAATATTAACGTCGGGGGTTGGGAATGAGTTGTTTTTTTTAACCGAAATAAAAAAAAGGAATAAAAAAGAGAAGAGAAGACAAAAAAAAAGGGAGCAGTTCAGTTTTTGGGTCAACCAGACTCGAATTGGGCCGAGCCGAACACGGCCCACACGTGCCCAACTCGGCCCAGAGCCCAGACGTCTCAAACCCTAGCCTCAAAACCGGACCACGCCGCCTCGTCTCCCATTTCGCGCATAGAAACCGAGGCCGCTCGTCTTCTCTCCCCAAAGCTCCCTTCTCCACGCTCGTCTTCTCCACCCTGCGAACCAGATCGCCAGAACCCTAGCGCCTCACCGGCCTGAGCAGAGTCGGGCTCGAGCCTGGGACGACCCCGAGCTTGGGCTGGGCCTTAGCGTTGGTCCGGGCCTTGGGCCGGACTGGGTTTGGGCTTCGGGCCTGATCCTGGTTCGGGCCTCGGGCTCGGGATGGACCTAAGGCTCGGGTCCTGAGCCGGGTCTGGGTCCGGGCTTGGGTCAGGCTTGGGTCAGACCAGGGGTCTGGGTTCTGAAGCGGGTCTGGACCGGGTTCGGACCTGGATTCGGGTCGAACTCGGGCGGGGCCGGGTCAGAGCAGCTTTTTTTAATTAAGTAAATTAATATTTGATTTGACTAAAAGTCAACTAATTACCTGGACTTTCGGATAAGTATCAGACTTTAAATGACGTTTGGACATTTAAATGATAAAACTTGATTATTAAAATCTGAGGACCGTTACGGGTTGAGTCAGGACTGATACGTCCCTTTTGTTGTTAAACCAGGCCGTTACCCCGAGAGCAGAGAAGACCGGTGGGGCCAGGACTTCAGCAGCTAGGAGACGCCGCTGCTAGTTCTTCAAGAGGTAGGGATTTCCTCAATCCGCTTTATTTCGATCGAACTAGAATGCATATAGGAAAACGCAATAATCGGTAACCAACTAGTATGCATATAGGATGAGAACAATTAGTGTAGACAATTGAACTGCGAACATTTACGTTTCTGTCGTGGGAATTGCCGTGCTGGTAGAATCGGGCCAGGTAGTGCCTGTAGGGTTGACTGCTGATTGCTGGATTGTGTTGTGCTGTTTGAACCGATTAATAAACCATAAGCATGTAAACGAGTAGAATTGACTAGAGAACGCGTGATCCGTGAGTTGAGTGCTTTACTCTGTTTTATTTTAATATATTGGATTTGGGAATGCTTGGGGATACCGGTAAAGCCGGTGGGGTAACCACGTGGAGAGTGGTAACGGTAAGTGATGGTGTGTGCCTGTTGACTGTGTGATTGTGAAATGTGGTTGTGATTGTGAGCGTGTACCTATTGGTTGTAGTGGTTGTTGAAATCTGTTGCGAACCTGTTTGTGAGTGTGATTGCGATTGTTTGATGCGCGGCCGGTAAAGTGTGAGAGAAGTACTTCCGTCAGGTGTATCGTACCTTCCGGCGCGTAATCGATAGGGTATTGTTGTTGGGGTACTTGGGTTACATGAGAAAGGTGGTTTCCCTACCTTCCGACTGAGAGTCGGTAAAACGCTGTGTCCCGCAAAGAGGTGATTTCCCTACCTTCCGAGCAGCACTCGGTAAAACGCTGTGTTGAGCACCGCGAGAGACGAGGCCGCGAAGAGGCGATTTCCCTGCCTTCCGTCGATCGGTAAAACGCTGCGTCCGCGATGAGGTCGACCGCCCGTCCCGACTTTGTGTTGGGGAAGTTGCGTGCGGTTACGCCGGGTCGAGAGGGTTGCTCCCTAGACCGTGCGAGGGCTACGGGCCACGTAACTAAGATTGCTTGAATTGGATGAATATTGCGGTGTTGTGACCTTGGATTCCTTAGTTATGAGTGTGTGGTTGAGAATACCTTATTTAGAATGTCTATGAGGGTACTTGGGGTTGCCGTTGAATGAGTATTGGAAAGTTGTGTTTGGGCTGTCCTGTGATATGTCCTCAGGGTAGGCGTTGTGTGGAATATGTGTTGGTATATTTGTACATTGAGCATCCGAGCTTAAGAGGGGTTTTGGCCTTCTTTTGGTTTAAATGTCGTATAGCGTTAAGACCTTCGTCATATTTTGATTAATGGAAGAGCGTTTTGATAAATTCGAGATAAGGAGGTTTTGATGGTTTTCCCTACTGAGCGTCAAGCTCACCCCCTATTTTATTGTGTTTTCTACAGGTAGGGATCATGACTTGGAGTAGAGGACATCGCAGAGCATGGGGCTAGCGAGGGTCCGATTTTGTTTATTATTATTTTCGTAGTGACGAGACGGTTGTTTTGAACTATGTATTTTACTGAGCGTAGGACTCAGGGTTTCTAACTCCGTTGTTTTATACTATTATCTTTGTTGGTTATTATTTAATCTTAAACTGCCTTTATTCGATGTTTTACTAAGTCGCGCCTCGGATCCGGTTAACATTGGATTTGGGGCGTGACAGGTAGACTGTGTATGACGTTAGTTATGTTAAGCACATCGTTCTCTAAGAGTAAGAAACTCAGCGTGGGCGTTACCCGTGAGGAGGATACTTGCATCGTGGCACCTCGAAGTAAGAGAGGTAAGCCGTTGGGGGGCACAAGTGCCCGGGTTTGTAAGAACCGCTCCCAGTCGAACCGGTGACTTTTAAGACAAGTTTGACTTTCTGCCAGAAAAGTCAACCGAGGACTCAGGAGATCACTCGGGGCTTTTCCGGGGCCCAAAAAGCTTAGCCGTCATCACGGTTGGCTTAATTGGGCCGTTTCCATTCATTTAAGTATAATATTGAAGGAAGTCAAATTTGGTCAAAATCAGACTTGTTATCGACTAAAACAATATTGATTATTGTGCTGGAAAATAATTTGGGAAGCTAGAGGACCTACTTGTACACTTGTCATTATTTGGTTAGAAGAGAGAAAAGGGAGTGGTCTTGGACCACTTTACCCTCCTAAATGCCCATACAAGGAAAAACATCTAAAGGGCTTTTAGTCATTAACCATCTCTAGGTCTTATATGGAATTGGAAGACCAAAAACCATTTCTTTTTGTGTTGTAGCCGAAAATTGGAGGAGAAGAGAGAGAGAGAGTAGCTCCCATGGAGGCTTGAAGAAGAAGCAAAGGAAAAAGGAGCAACTTGAGGCCATTCTCTACTCATTCCTTCTCCAAATCATCATCATCATCTCCATCTCACTCTCCTAAAGGTAATGGAACTAGCTTCATCTCTTTTCCACTCATCTCATCTCTTGGGTTTTGGTTTGGGTTTTGCTAGAAGTTGTTAGATTTGATTGATATGAGGTTAGATGATATTGCTAAGAAGCTTTGATGGGGTTTTGATGGAAGACTTTGAGTTTAATGGAGTTTTTGATTTGACTTTGATTTGGAGAATCCCTGGAAACTTGTTTATTTGTTGATTCCTACCATGGGTAGAGGATTTTTGGAGGTTTTTGACTGTTTTGAGAGTTGGAGAGGGTTAAAAATGGAGTTTGGTTTTGGATTTTCGGAGAAAAGGAGCTGGAGGCTGAAGAAGGGCGAATCTGCCCTGGAGCGTCACGGATACGTGACGGATTCTGTGACGGGCGACGTCACGGCTCCGTGAGGGAGATCGTGACGGCACACATCACGGCTCCGTGACGACTCCCATGAGGGTCGGTGTCACGGTTCCGTGACAGTGTCCGTGACCGACTAGTCTGGGGGGTTTTGAAGGGTTTTTCCACCGTTTCGATCTTGTTTTGGAGCTGAACTTTTGGAAGGGATTTGGGGGACTTTGTTACTGTTAAGTTGGACCTAATTCGGGTTGTTTTGTGTTCAATGACCACAAGACCTTGAAGAACGAAGAGCTTGAAGGAAGAAGACCTTGCCGGTACCCGTGTGAAGAACGGTGTGGTGACTCTCGTTTGTGACATCAGATTGTTGAGAGGAAGACCTTGAGGTAGGGAAAGTCTAACTTCTCGAGTTTTTCAATACTAATATGCCTATTAGGATAATAAAATCGGAAAGGTCCTAGAATTGCCTATAGGATGCGAATAACTAGAATAATCGTATTTCAATTACTAATAAATGGATGAGTCTAGTATGCATGCTTAGGATGATGACAATTAGTGAAGTGTGCTTTCAATACTTGGGAAATTGATTTACTGGTAGAGAGGCTGTGAAGAGCTCTCGGATTAGTTGTGTGCTAGGTTCACATGCTTGGTTGCTAATTGCTAGGTTAACTTAAGAGTCTAATGAAACTAGATTAGCTCGTATGATTGAATGCTATATGGTTCGTTCACATGATGATTGATTGGTTGAATGTATACTTGGTTGATTTAGTGTTTATGTTGATATAATTGTTGATTGAACGGATGATCGAGTATGACTGGTTGTGCCACGGGGCACAATCAGGTGATCGATGTACCGCTGGTTCGTGACAGGTAAGTATGGAGTGTATTGGATGTCTTTGTTGTGTTGAAAGTGTGATCTGATGAGTGTTGATTGGTGACCCAGTTATGGTATTCCTTTATGTTTATTCTTGTTTGAATTGCTTGTTTGGTTCGGTACTACACCGGGGGGGGGGGGGGGGGGGGGTAATCCGGTGCCGTGGTAAGGGTGGAGTTTAATAGATACAATGAGTTACTGGTTGAGACTTGGAGCCTGAGGGCATTGATTACTGGATACTACAAACATGGGTTGTTGGCAGATCCTGCGGGATATTTATTGATTATTGGCAGATCCTGCGGGATATAGAATGATTATGAGCAGATCCTGCGGGATATTATTTGGGTTACTTCTTAAGAGATGGTTATTAAGGTTCCACCCAAGGACGTGCGTCCCTGTGGAGCACTACCCTTGGTTCCCTATGACTTATGGTCCTTTGGAGGCATTTCTGGGAATCCCGATGATAAGCGCCCATATGGGATTGTTTCCGGTGCCCTAACGCATGTGCGTCCTCTGGACCGAGGGAAAATCTGATATGACATGGTTACTCTGGTAGATCGGAACTATGGGAACCGAGGTGATCCCAGAATCTATCCATGGATCGGAGGCTTGAGAAAGCGAGTGGTTGGCATGATATTAAATACTCCCATTTTACTCTTATCTTTTCGTTATGGAACTTTTATGAATTCCTTCAAATTATATTCATCTTCAAGAGTGTGATATTGCTTGATTATATAAATTATTCATTCATACTACTTGTTTATCTTATTACTATGCTTTTGTCGATCCGTTGAACAGTTTAAGTTTTGATCTAAAGATGGAGTTATTGAGATTTTTCCTACTGAGCGTAAGCTCATCCCCTTTGTTTCTCTTACTGTTTTACAGGAGCACCAGATGTCTAGAGGGGGCGAGGCTTGGGAGCTTCAGTTCCTTTGGGATTCATTTTGGATTTATGTTACTCTTTACTGTTAAACATTTTATATCTTACTTTGTTCTACGAGCTGTGACTCATGGAGGATTTCGAACATTTACTTAGATTATTTTGATGAGTTTATATGAGATTCGAGCACTTTTATCGATTGTTTATTTTTTAATTTATTTCAACTTGAGTCGCGTCTCGAATCCGGTCAAAACTGGATTTGGGGCGTAACAGGGTTACTCCCATTGGGGAGGTTAAGAGGAGCAACACCAGCAGGTCCCGGGCGGCAACGGGACGAAGTATCAGAGATGAGGTACGAGGCCAGAGTTACGGCGTGGACCGGTTGTACCAGTTGGTTGGCCGTGGAGGCGAATGGATGCAAGAAGTTCAAGATAAAGCCCCGAGCCCGGAGTTTGGATCAAGTTCTCAACCTGACGAATCAAGTGTAGTTTTAAGATGGTGGATACAACGACAACAGTGGGACGAGGTCGCAGAAAGACCACGAGGGCCCGTAAGACTTGGTAGCGACTGAGCAGTGTTGCGGGACCGTACGAGACTCGAGACCTGAATGGGGCAGAGAGCCGTAGGGTTCCCTCGGCCACAGGCTCTGTCGGACGGTTTGAGACAGACATGCGTCAGCCCGGTCAAGAGAGGTGACCGAGTGACGATGAGATCAGAGTGGCGCAGCGGAAGCGTGGTGGGCCCATGACCCACATGCATTACATTCTTCGGTTTTCTTTATACGTGAGGAGACGTGGGAGTCTAAGAGTAGAACCTTGATGTGGTTCGGGCATCTTGACACCCCGACTGAGTATGTTGTGGTTTGACGAGTGTGTGCAGTGCATGGTAGAAGTGGGAGTACCTCACGAGGTATCCAGAGACAAATCGCCGAGTACGACTACCACAACGCTTTCAGGCCAGTAACACTATGGCACCGCACGAAACGTTGGATGGTAGGTCGGGCATTTGCCCAAGCAGGGCGCACTTGAGGTCTAAGAGTGACCAGTGTGATCCCGAGTTGCTCGAGAAGCGACTGAAGGGTCGCATGATCGTGGACGATTGAGGACCGCACAGAGTTGACGCGAAAGCGCGAGGATAAGGTCGTCATAGTAATGGCAGCTGTGTTGGGTGAGTCGAGGTGTGCACGCTTTCCGACAAGATGTTGATAAGATGTACCGTCGCTCCGGACCATGCAGTAAGTGTGAGATCCCGCGTCAAGTCGACCGAGTTCGTGTTGGTTCCTTGTTTCTTCGTGAGTGGTCGGACGTGGACTTATTTCGTTTCGTTGTGGAGCGCGTTCGTTTTAAATTTCGAGGACGAAATTCTTTTAAGGGGGGTAGATTGTGAAGACCGCTTCGGTAAAAAGGTTTAAATTATTTAAACCTTTTTACCGAAGCGGTCTTCACACGTACAAAGCCACCTGCATAGCTGGTCGGAAGCACACAGAGAGATCATCTGTCCACCTAATCTCGCCCCCTCACGGGTGAAAGGATGGGCCCCACCACCGGACCGGAACGGTGGGTCACTATAAATGTAGACGGGGCAGTCTTTGCTGATACGAGTCAATTGGGTTGGATTTGGATATGCAGGTCGGACATAGGCTATGTGATGGACGCCCGAAATGGGGTATTGCAGGGACAGTTATGAGCCGAGTATGCTGAAGCTACGATTATCCTTGAAGGTCTATAGTGGACCCGTGCACAGGGTAGGACGATAGTGGTGATCCGAAGTGATGCCCAGTATGTGGTCAATCTGATTATGAACTCAATTCCCCTATTCTCACCTTTAGGGCGGGCTGTTGATCAATGTAGATCCATTTTGATATCTCTCGAGGATGTCAAACTCGAGTACATTTCTAGGACAACAAACGGAGCAGCCCATCGACTAACTCAAAAGATCTGTTCTATGTCTATCCACTCGTGATCCGGTTTTACTATACGAGATACACTCTTATGTGTTTTACGACTCTTTAATTAACGAGAATACATATCTACGTTTCAAAAAAATGAAATAATGTCTGGCAAACCATATGATAATTGTGAAACGAAATTAACAGGGAAACATGAACATCCTCCATTTCCTTGCTACGAATCTGAGACGACCCCAAGAGACATGCGTTCCTGTTGTGTGTGTCAATCCCTTTCCCCGGACGCAGTGAACTCGGACTCGGCATTGTTCCAATAAATGTCTGTGGATCGCCAACTTGGTCCAGCTGGCTCATCGGCGCTTCTGTCTGAGGTCGTCGTCGACTCCCCTCCCGCCTCCTCTTCCCTCTCCACTGCATCCCATCAGGTCTCCTTTCCACCTCCGACCCTATTTTTGCCCTTTAATTTCTTCTTCTTTATATTTAGATTTCTGTAATTTGATTATCTATTCTTGTCATATTGATGGATAGGTTAAATTTATCACCCATCTTCATACATACACATGCTTAATTATCTTATTAATTTGGAAATCAGACACTTATTGGCACTCTCCTGTTTGAATCCTTTTTTGTAATTTTGGGTTTCATTTAGTTCTAAGTCTAAATTGATTGAATGACAGGAGAATAGTAGATGGGATATTGTTTTGCTTGCATACAAGACTGTAGGGGTTGTGTTTGGAGGGTTGGTCACCTCACCACTATATGTGTATCCATCAATGCCATTGAAAGCCCCAAATGAAGATGACTACTTGGGTATCTACAGCATCATGTTCTGGACTCTCACTCTCATTGGAGTTGTTAAGTACTCCTTCATCGCCCTCAATGCCGATGATCAGGGTGAAGGTATATCTTCAACCCCTAAGTTATTCACGTTGTATTTATGATCACGATTTCATAATTCTCTTGTCAACATAATCCTTTTCTGCTTGTAGAACTTGTTTCATGGTTTTTTGGTACATAATATACCTTGAAAGAAAAATTGATTTCATTACATTCCTAGTACGGACATTAACCTTTTGGGTTATTGTTGATATTTTGAATCCAACATAGGGGTTTTAGATACATGCTTAATTACTAAATGGAGGCGTTTCTATAACAGTTGCTTGAAGTTTTAGATACATGCTTATTTTAATACAATCAGTATCTGGATTTTTGAGTCATGAAGAGAAACAATATATTGCAGGTGGGACATTTGCCCTCTATTCAAAATTATGTAGGAATTTGGATATTGGAGTCCTTCCATCCAGACAGTTAGATCCAAGCATCGCACGTTATATTACGCGTGATAGCAATGAAAACCCGGGCAGGCTTGCTAAATTTTTCGAAAGGAGTATGGCTGCCCGGAGGATATTGCTGTTCACTGCCATGTTGAGCATGTGTATGCTAATTGGGGATGGCATACTTGCACCTGCCATTTCAGGTCACCAACATCTTTTCTACGATTTAATTTGTTGTTATTTTATTTTTTATCTGAGTCATTTTTTATTTGTTATCAGTAATCTCTGCAATTGATGGAATAAGAGCACCTTTTACAGATATCAGTAAATGTAAGAACTTTATTGCTCTCTTGAATTATATTCTTGTATGCTATGGATGTTTGACTGAATCCAACTCATCTTTCAAAAAAGAAATCGTGATATCATGATTTTGGTGTTTGAACTGCCGCAGCCTCAGTGGAAGCTCTCTCTGCAATAGTTTTAATATTTCTGTTCCTGTTGCAAAAGTATGGCACTAGTCGAGTGAGTTTTCTTTTTTCCCCCATTATGGTTTTGTGGACCTTGAGTACTCCTGCTGTAGGAATTTATAGCATTGTACAACATTACCCAACTATATTCAAGGCTTTGTCACCATACTACATCTTTCATTTCTTCTCGAGAAATGGAAAGGAAGGCTGGCTGTTGCTTGGTGGCACTGTCCTTTGTATCACAGGTAAGCTCCATATGCATGTTTAAATTTCCTTGTCACTTACATGTCAAATAAGATGGTCTCCATGTCTCAGGTTCCGAAGCCTTATTTGCAGATCTTGGTCGTTTTAGTCGTAGTTCTATCCAGGTAATCTACATTATTGCTTATCTTCCCATTTTTTAATGATCTGACTTCCTTACACCTCTTGTTAACAGGTAGCGTTCTTGTGTACTATATATCCTTCTCTGGTTCTCACATACGCGGGACAGACAGCATACTTGATAAAGAACCCAAATGATCATGAGGATGGGTTCTACAAGTTTGTACCAAAGCCAGTCTACTGGCCCATCTTTATCCTAGCCACACTGGCTGCAATCATTGCAAGCCAGACACTCATATCCGCCACCTTCTCTGTCATCAAACAAGCCGTTGTACTGGATTATTTCCCTCGAGTTAAGGTTGTGCACACGTCGCGCACCAAGGAAGGCGAGGTCTACTCCCCAGAAATCAATTACATCCTCATGATTCTTTGCGTCGCTGTCATACTCATCTTCGGAGATGGACAAGACATTGGAAATGCTTTTGGTGTTGTTGTGAGCCTAGTCATGCTCATGACCACAGTCTTGCTCACGCTAGTGATGATCATGATATGGAGAACTCCGCTATGGTTGGTGGCACTCTACTTCTTTGTCTTCTTCACAATGGAAGGTGTTTATGTAGGCGCAGCGCTCTTTAAAATTCCAGAGGGAGGATGGATCCCGTTCGCCATTTCCTTCTTGTTAGCGTTTATCATGTTCGGTTGGTTCTATGGGAGGCAGAGGAAGATGGAGTACGAGCTCGCCAACAAGATAGACTTGGACAGACTCGGAGTCCTATTGGCTGACCCAGGCATTCACACAGTTGCTGGTATGTGCTTCTTTTACACTAATTTCCAAGACGGCTTGACTCCCATCCTTGGCCATTACATAAAGAACATGAAGTCTCTCCACGGAGTCACTGTTTTCACAACGCTTCAATACTTGTTGGTCCCCAAGGTTGCTCCAAATGATCGAATAGTCGTTAGCAGATTTGGTATGAAAGGGGTTTACGGATGTGTCCTTCATTATGGCTATGCCGATTCTCTGAACCTTGAAGGGGATGACTTTGTAAACGGGGTCATCAACAGCTTGCTTGCATACATACGGAATTGCTCAGACGGGTTGGCACGCGATCCTCTGGAGATCCAGGAAGAGATGTCTAATTTACAAGAGGCTAAGGACGCTGGAGTGGTTCATATCCGAGGGAAGACGAGGTTTTACGTAGGCGAAAACTGTAGGTGGATTGATAAGATCATGCTTGCTTTCTATGAAGTCATGCACAGCAATTGCAGGTCTGCTCTTCCTGCCATGGGGGTTCCCTCAGCACAGCGCATTGAGGTTGGGATGGTTTACGAGGCTTGATCCAGGTATACATATATATATATACATTAGCGTAGAAACTGGAATTCTGATGCCCACTATGAATGTTGTAGTTGTGAAACAAAGAAATTTAAAATAAGATTCATGTTTCATTTTGGTCTCTTTATTTTGGGGATTGTTCATAGGAAATGAAACCATTAATCGAACCTAATAGATGAGTAAATGTGGAGGACAAAGATGAGAGAAGCAAGGAAGCCCACGGTCCCAAGCATGAGGAAGAAGCTGAAGGAGATGGCGGCCATGGATCCGAAGAAGGAGAAGGTGTACAAGAAACCAGATATATCCGATGCAGTGTAGTAATAATAGAAGCCATAGCCGTAAATGTAAAGTCCGGTGGAGCCAGCACAGATAAAAGACCTGTTGCAACATCAAGAACTCAAGATCAAACTAGTAAGGAATAGGCCTGAACATATGTAAGGTAACTTACCTCCACCACCATTGATGATCTCCGGCAGAGAGTTGAGAATATGTGAAAGCTACTGTGACCAAGGCGGTGACAAGCACGAGGATGATGAAGACAGCTAGGAGGACACCGTAGGTGGGATGATACCTTTGATCCCAGTGGTTGTTGTGGAACATGTACTCAAGGTTGGTGAAGATGACTGAGAAAGGGAAGATCCCTGCCATTGCCATCTGAGGAAGAGTTGCCCTGTACCATGGCAGCCTCGGGATCTCTCTCGGACACTTACTGGTGCGGCAAGGTGCTTGGAACTCGGATTTCAAAAGATTTCCCCATACTCCGCCTACTGCTACAAGTGGTAATGAAGCTAGCAGCCAATAAAAAACCATAACCATAACTGCGTCCAAGGACAGTGGTGAAATTGGTCTGTAGGAGATTGCTATAGTACTAAGGAAGCACAACAACGTTAACATGGAGCCACCGAAAAGGCTTCCTGTCAGCAGCAGGTTCTTCACCTGTTAATCCCAGAATTGAAGTTACAATCACTTCATATACAAGTCCAATTTGGAGAAATGATTCAGCAGCACATACACAGATTGTTCCTCCAAGCATGCAGTAGAAAGCAGTTGCAACATATCCTGCAATGAAAGATGTGACACAACACATCACCACTAGTGCAGTCAACATGTCGCTCCTGTTGTACGGGTAAAAAGCTCCGGCTAGGCCAAGTATTAGAACGAGTATAGCACTGTGAACGCACGAAAGGACAGGACGAACTTGGATTAGCACAACTGAGTACAATCTTGAGTAACCGAGTACAATTTGAAACAATTTAAGACAAGAAAATACTTTACATGGTGAGCAACTGAGTGCCAGAGCCAAGGGCCGCAGAGAAAAGAGACTTGTGATTCGGGAACCGGAACACATCATTGTGGAGGTACTTCCATCCCTTCTCTTCTTCGCACGACTCCTCATCCCTTTCGAGAAACATAAACGAAAGAACACTTAGAATGTTTGTTGTGCAAATTGTTGTGGAGTGGAAGAGTTCTTACTTGATAAAATCGTTCTGTAGGTGTAGGACCTTCTTGTGCAGTGACACTAGGACACAAATCAGCACAACTAGTGTCACACATGAGCTCATGATACAAAACCATTCGGACGAAACATGATGCTCAGAGTACTTCTCCATCCTTTTCTCAAAGGGAGCATCCGTTTTTTTCCACTCTACCGAGTACACGAAATCAACATATGGTTCGTTACCCTCAATCAGCTCGACAGCTTGATTTTCTGTTCGAGTATTGATCTCTACCACACGCTCCTTGTTGTAATAAACATCGAAGTAGATATGATTGTAAATGAAATACTTCGGATCAACACTGCTGTTGTCGATGAATCCTATGAGTTCTTGGAGCGGCAAGTCATCACAGTACATTTGGAAGTAAAAGCCCCTTGAGATTGCAGTTCTGAACTGAGAAACTTGTTCCTTTTTCAGCCTCTTTCTGCAAGCAATATCAGCCAGTGTTGCCAACCGGAATTTAAGTCTATAAGCAGAAGCGACCAAGTGATCTCCATTCAAAATCTGGCTCAAAGTTTGCTCCTTCACCCTCACATCACCTGATCACGGGACCAATCGAAATAGTTCAGAACACAAACAAAAGTCAAACAAATATGAGACAGAGCTGGTGATGGAACCTGAACAGAAGGGAAGATCAAAGTAACTGTATGTTTCTCTGCATCAGTTCCAAGACAAATAAAGGATTTAACATGATTTCATTGAGCTAGCAAAGGTTAAATAAGCAGATGGAGGAAAGTACCTGGTATTGTTAAGTGGACCAACCTTGTTTGCATAACAAGGAAGGGCATCGCCGGCTCTGTAGCGATGATCATATTTATCCGATGTCACTTGACTTCCACACGTTGCCAAGACGGCTAGAACCACCAAGATTTTCTTCATCCCTTATAGTAATTGTTCAACATTTGTTAAAGGTAGAAGATGCACTAAATCAAGTTTTGATTTCACCTAATAAGCATAAATCGTTCTGACCTTAATCTAGAATTGTCCTTGCTGAAGCAGAAGAAAATCATCCAGATGTGTGATTGGCTAGATAATATACCCAACAAGGTTGGTTTTTACAAAGATGCTTCCCTTGTCTGCTTCTCCGCGCCTGTTTGTTTTCTTCTTTGTTGATCAATGAAAAATACGATTTTATAAAAGCCCAAAAAAGAAATATCAAAAGAGATGGAACAAAGACAGCAAAACAAACAAGAACGACAAAGAAAAGGCGAGCAGCCTTAAACATCAGAGAGAGCTCTGAAAAATCTTAAGGACGCCTACCTCACGAGCATTAGTAGAGAAGCCTAAGGATTTACAAAGCTCCCAAGAACGCTTAGCTTTCGATTCTTTTTGCGCAAGGAACGAGAGGGACAATTTTTAAGAGATTTCGCGAACGGAGGATGTTTGATAGGCTTGCGACGACCAAGTTTTTTGCGTTTCTTTTTCCTAGTAAGGCTGATAAGAGGCTGACAACTAGAAGCCCATAATATACACGTTGGCCACTACACTTGACCCAAAAGACTAGCCTATCAGGTCATGAGTCCAATGTGTATATTAAGTCTTACTTTATTCCTTAAGTATCCGATGTGGGACTCCTGACTCACATGTAGACATACCTAACAATCTCCCCCTCCACATTGAGTCTCATCACATCGGCTTGCTCGTACTCCTAAGCCCAAATTTTTACCTGTTCTACTCAATCCCATACGGGCCCACTTCATCCTATCTGGGCCCACCACCATGAGAGCAACGATCATGGTATCTTGGTGTTTCTGGCCCTAGGAGATGTACCCCGACCCGCTTCCTGGGAAAGTCCTCAGAACCAGGCTCTGATACCACTGGTTGGGGAGAACTAGGCCTACTAAGGAGGAGCACACAACTATAAGCCCATAATATACACGTTGGCCACCACACTTGACCCAAAAGACTAGCCTATCAGGTCATGGGTCCAAGGTGTATATTAAGTCTTACTTTATTCCTTAAGTATCCGATGTGGGACTCCTGATTCACATGTGGACACACCTAAAAATCTCCCCCTCCACATTGAGTCTCATCACATCGGCTTGCTCGTACTCCTAAGCCCAACTTTTTACCTGTTCTACTCAATCCCATACATGCCCACTTCATCCTATCTGGGCCTACCACCATGAGAGCAACGATCATGGTATCTTGGTGTTTCTGGCCCTAGGAGATATACCCCGACCCGCTTCCTGGGAGACTACTCAGAACCAGGCTCTAATACCACTTGTTGGGGAGAACTAGGCCTACTAAGGACGACCACACAACTTGAAGCCCATAATATACATGTTGGCCACCACACTTGACCCAAAAGACTAGCCTATCAGGTCATGGGTCCAAGGTGTATATTAAGTCTTACTTTATTCCTTGGTATCAAAGCCTGGTTCTGAGGACTCTCCCAGGAAGCGGGTCGAGGTATATCTCCTAGGGCCAGAAACACCAGGATACCATGATCGTTGCTCTCATAGTGGTGGGCCCAGATGGGATGACGTAGGCCTGTATGGGATTGAGTAGAAAAGGTAAAAAGTTGGGCTTAGGAGTACGAGCAAGCCGATGTGATGAGACTCAATGTAGAGGGGGAGATTGTTAGGTGTCTCCACATGTGAGTCATGAGTCCCACATCAGATACTTAAGAAATAAAGTAAGACTTAATATACACCTTGGACCCATGACCTGATAGGCTAGTCATTTGGGTCAAGTGTGGTGGCCAACGTGTATAGGCCTAGTTCTCCCCAACAGTTGGGGCAGAAGAAACAGAACCAAGCACGAAGCCAAGACCAATCCGAGCTTGCAACAAAGTTGTAAGCCTCCAAATCAGCGAAGGAAATGAGGAAACAACGATTACCCAAGTCAGAGAGACGAACATGAAGGTTGTGAGAAGGAGAGAACTCCGACCAGATTGAAGCACGATTCTGGTTAGAGGCTGCGACCCCGATTATACAAAGACCAAAGGAATCGGTCTAGCAACCATCAGAGGAGCCTGAGCAAGCCAGCTGCGAAGAGGAGGAAGAAGGCGCCGGAGGTGGAGCGGGGGTGGAAGTCGGAGCCTTGAGAGAGCCAACCACGGCATATCGGAAGAATTGGCCACCCAGAGATGGGGTGCTAATCAATATCGGAGGAGCAACTTCAAAACCTGAAGAGTATGAGAGTGAGAAGTCAACGATGAGATGGTCGACTTCCAACCTAGAGCTATGCAAAGCTGCAACTGCATCGGCGACATCGATAACACTGATGAAGTCAACGAAACCAAACATTTTTTTCGATCTGTTGAGCTTAGCCGGAAGGAAGGCCATACGGATCGAACCAAAAGGAGAGAAGAGGTTGAGCAACTGAACACGGGTGAAGACTTGGGGGAGGCTGCAAACGAAGAGTTTGGGACAAGGAGGGCCGGAAGGGTGAGAAACAGAGGGAGGAGCAAGGAGAGACGAAGGGTCAGGAGGTTTGGGAGGCGAGGCCATTGACGAGGATGCTTCGCCTATTTGTTTTCTTAATGTTTAAAGTAATACAAATTGTTATTTTTAATTTATTTATGGGTTAAATATCATATGGTACTTGACAATTTGAGAATTAATTTATAAAATAGGCGTGGTATGCGTATCGATCGTCAAATAGCATTTTCGGTTTAAATTCAAGTTATTGTACAAAAAGGCGTGATCAAACAAGCACTCAATTTCTAATTCGTTACTTATACTATTTATAAAATGATGTAAGTTTGGTTTTGGAAATACTCCTTAAATTCAAATGCATTGTAAAGTAAAGTCTAATGAAAATCATTGATATAATTTCAAGATGGTTTGGTAATCAGAACGAGAAAGTGATCTAAGCAATGACAGGCCGTAGTATGACAAATGCATTATCGGGGATTTGATTTACAATTACTCACAAGTCTAGTCTCGGGGCAACAAGAAATCTCTGAGCTAATCCTAAACATCTCAAGATCGAATCTAGATCGTATTAATATCTAACCACCAAGTTATCTCTAATCTCGGTGTAGAGAGAGCTAAATCAGTACGTTTCATGAATTTCTCTAGCTTTTGGGGTTGTAATCTTATGGCTATTGCACTCGTGTTAACCTAGATATCTCTAGTCTATATTTAAATTCAAGTTATGTGATTCTTATTTCCTTCTCGAATTCTCATTTCTCAAATTTTGAATCCTAAAATTTAATCATATATCAAGTGGCCAACAAGATAAAGCATTAAGATTAAAACCGTACAAACCCTAACTTAAATACTAGTATGCAAAGATAAGGCGAATCTCGTTAATTTATTTGTTCATATGATTTTCCCTATGGCCCAAATCATTAGAATTCTAGTTCATAATGATTTGGTGAACACAGAAGATGAAGATAAACTTAGAAATCAGCACAATAAACAAGTAGAGATGATACAAATATCAATATATGGTTGAAATCCTTGCAAACCTTCCATTGTTGCCAAATAAATACACTTTTCTCTCCCGATCTCTAAGCCCTAGCTCTCAAAAGTAGGGGTGGGTAAAAAAAATCGAAACCGGTGAAACCGATCAATTCCGACCAGCATTGACACCGTAATAAAAAATTTCCGGTGAGACTCCGCTGCAAAAAGTGCAATCTGGGGAAAGTTTAGGCGATGCGCAGATTAGAAAATAAAAAACCGATAGTATTGAAAACCGATCGAAAGTGGGCCTTTTATTAATCCACTGACCATTGCCTAAGAGGCCCAACCCAACACATTTCCCATTTGTTTATTTACCCAACAAATAAGGAGCCCAACTATATGGCTATGAAGTGAATTCATACTTTGAATTGAAAATCCTAGTCCACATTTTTACTTATTTCTCATCCTAATGAGAGATTTCTAGTGACAATATGAGGTGCAAATAAAAAAATCACTTCCCATTTCCTAGAAATTACAAAAAAAGGTTTGGATTAATGTGATTTGCCTTAAATCCGTAAGATATCTTTCTTTATGGTCTAATTTCTACTTCCTCGCTTTAATATGATTTTCCTTCCAAATCTCTAACCTATTTCATCATTTACGCGGAAGCAGATCCAATCACCACAATCCAAAACTATCTATTTTTTCTCCTAATCTTCATCTCATGTTCGGTCATGATAAAAAAATATTGTGGTCGATCAAATTAAAAAAATAGATCGGAATTTTTTTGGACGGAATTGGATGAACTGATTGCACCCTCTACTCAACAATATGTTTTTCTCTCTGAAAACCGCAGATCCCTTTTTTACCTAATTTTTCTATATATAGGCTTTAAAAACACTGAAAAATAAATCTGGATGCGTGTCATGGATCGAGGCACGACCCGTGATTAAGAGGGGAGCGGTTTTGGGCACAGACCATGCCGGACTTTGGAACAGATCGTTCATAGGTCTGTTCTGGTCTGAGGCGCATTCCATTATAAGTCAGACCCATATCAGAATAAAGACCTCTAAATTCCCTTCAATTTGACATCTCATATGAGAAAATCACAGTTCGTGTAAGGAAGTTATGCCCTTTGGGAGATCAGCTAGACTCCCAAACTTCTTAAACCGATATTTGCTTTATTTTAACCCTTTTTCGATCAGAGAACCTACAAAAAAATTGAGAGAAAAAGTACGAGTAACAAGAGAAAAGTGGGTCAAACTTTACTGAATCGGGAGTGTAAAACTTAGAAATGTATGCTAAAAATACAAAATAACACAGATCTGGAAAGAATCGTTCTCTCTCTACAAATCCCCAACTCCTGTTCTCCCTCTCTCTACAACCATAATTCTCGTCCAAAATCGACGTACGACCTCCTTACTGAAGATCTCGTCTTCTCAGCGTATTTTCTCCACCGAATTTGGTCTTCTTGTGCCTTCGGGCTCTCTTGTCTCGCGTTGGCGTGTGACTTATGTGGTCAAGTGTAGATGTGGTGGAGTCGTGCCCGTGTGTGAATTCACTCTGGGCTCACAACTCTTAGTCTCTAATGCTTTGCGGACACCCTACCAGTCTGTCTATCGGCCCTCTCATCTGGACATAGGGATTGGTGGCCACCCTCCGACCCGGTACGGAGGACCCTAGAATGTTTCCATCGGAGAGAAGATGAACCTTATGGGATAGAAGCGAGGTCTACCAAAAAGCCTCGCTGGTGTACATGAGACAAATAAGGTATTACAGGGTATGCTAGAGGAGCCACACCCCGCCACATAGGGATCGAATTATACCTGACCCCAACCTCCTCTTTTCCCTGGAAAACTCCTTGACAGCTTGTCGAGACACCACGAATCTGACTGAGTTGAGACGGAGAAAGTTATTTGGATCTCCCGTGCCAATCACCGTAAAAATAGGAAACCTCCTAAATTATCACCTGTAATAGCCGCATATTTTAATATAGGGTCGACATTTCGATTGTCACCGAAACAATGACTTTTTTTAAAGTTTTTCCACTTTTTGTATGTTTAGTTTTTAGTTTTCAAAAGTCTAATTTATTTTTGAAATTGACCTGCTGTCTGTCATTATTTAAAGATCATCTTTCAACAAAATACAAGCGAGTAAATAAAAAATCTATTAATAAAATCCCTTGTTTATAAATAATTTATTAATAATTATACAAATCTATTCTTCAAGTATTGTAATATCTTTTTGTTAGTAAGTTATACTTTTGGTTATAGTATTCTCTTATCAAACCATGAAACGCTCTATTAGCGTTTCGCACCTGTCGCATCGCTCTCAACCCCGGCCCAACCTTGCTTCCTCCTCTCGGCTCAATTCCGGCCACGAATCTCCGCCGTCATGGCGTTCTCCTCCCGGCTCTGCCCCCTCTCATCCTTCTCAAAGGAACGCCCACGCTCGGCCTGCTTTTCCGACGTTCCCGACGATCATTTCTATCCCCGTGCGAACCCTAGTGGCGGACCCCCACCGGCCTACTCTCTCGCCGCCGCCCTCCGGGGATACCCGAATGCACCGAGCCCTCCCACCAATCCCCTTGATCAAGACTCCTCCAAATCCTACGATTCAGGACGGGCCGCACATGTGGGATCCAGGGCCAGGTCTCCTTCCGCCACCACATTGACCACTACAAACACCGTCGCCACCGCCGTCTAAGCGTCGCGCGGCAGTCTCCCTGGTGACTTGTGTATCAAGGAAACTCCATCTAGCGTTTGATGTTGGGCCTCTACAGCCCAAGAATGATGGGCATCTACAACCCACTATTGGTGGGCCCACCCGACCCACTAATGGGGGTCTCGTCAACCCACTACTAGTGGGCCCTCACTGATGACGCTTCTGCAACCGCCGCCGCCGTCTTTGAAGCCGCTGTTGGCGCGTCTAGGATTGTCTCCTCCTTCCGGCCAACTTGGAGATGGAGGACGCGAGGGCCCGGGAGTGAAGGTTGTTGTAACATCCCGCCGTGCCAGACCCGGGCCCCACGCGCGGCGATGTTAGGTCTGCAGCCCAATACACCCCAACCCCTCTGGTTTACTGTCCACGGACAAATACCAACCTATGTTGTTGGTGAGACTTGAACCCAAGACCTCACCCTTTATAGCATTTCCTTGAGTGATGCTTTCACCAATTGAGCTGCAGCTCAATTGGTGATAGCATCACTCAAGGAAATGCTATAAAAGGTGAGGTCTTGGGTTCAAGTCTCACCAACAACCTAGGTTGGTATTTGTATGTGGACAGTACACCAGAGGGGTTGGGGTGTATTGGGCTGCAGACCTAACATCGCCGCGCGTGGGGCCCTGTGTGGCACGACGGGATGTTACAGTTGTTAAAGTTCTAGTGACCACTGGAGGGTCTGGAGCTGGTACTAGAGCACTCCAGAGGTCGGAAGCTGGAGAACCTCGGGAGGATCAAGTCAGGGCGGGGACGCAATCCCGCCAGGAGGAATGAGAGGCCGGGTGCGCATCGGGGACTGGCCCTGGGATGGGTCCCATGCAGATGATTTGCCTCCCACCATCATTGCTGTTGAGATCTCTGATTTCCGGCACTTCCTTCCGCCTTTTCGTATTCTGTTCTTGCCTAATGACTTTCAAATACCGTCTATGACAGTTCTAGTGGAAAAAGATTCAATGAGCTATTGCTCATTCTGTCTGACCTTAGTGGGCTGGGAGCATGTTCCCTGACACACATCGATGTTTAGATATAAATTTTATATAATTACAATTTTCGCTCAAAAAAATTCTATATTTTCGAGAGAGGTTAAATTTTAATGTACTTTGTTGATCCAAACACTCCGCCAAATGCTCAAGGACCTTTGCTGTGGGACCGACGCCTAATATATTTTCAGCAACATTACGTATACGGTATATCCAATTTTGTAATTTAGTACGTTGTTATGGATGTAAACTGCAAAAACAATAAAATGTGTGTACCAAATAAAATTCAGCATACGTGTGGTGGTTTAATGAAGAAATATAGAAACCATCTAAACGACCACCGAATCAGACAAGTACACATGACCACGTGTCTACATTTCATCGGGCAGGAGAAGATGAAGAAATACTTACGTGTCTCTGTTGTCAACCAATTATTGAATATGTACTTGAGCTATTAGTACAACACAAACACAGGACCATTTTATTGATAGCCAAAAAATGGAAAGCAGTCAAGCACCACCTCCTTTTCCGCTCATAGGTTTTGGCACGGCCCTGTTCCCCTTTGGTGGTTCGCCGGAGACTGTCAGAGACTCCGTCGTGAACGCTATCAAAATAGGGTATCGACACTTTGATACCGCCTCCAACTACCGGTCGGAGGAGCCTCTTGGCGACGCTATAGCCGACGCCATCTGCCTCGGCTTTATCAAGTCCCGCGATGAGCTCTTCATCACTTCCAAGCTTTGGTGCAGCGATGCTCACAGCGATTGCGTCCTCCCCGCTCTTCAAAAATCACTTAAGTACGTTTACTTGCTTTGCTTCATAATGCTTTGTTACATACGTACAATGTCCTAAATACGATAGATGTTATTTGAATGATAAAAATCTTAGATGTTAGGCGGGATCCATGATTAATAAAGGGATAGTCAGATGTTTTAAAATTTATTATTATTATTATTTTTAGCCAAAGGAAATGAGATTTTACTAATTCATAGAGAAGAAACATATATAAGGAATAACCAAGGGATGAGTGGAGATATTAAGGAACAACCAAGGGATGAGTGGAGATATTTTCTGTGGACAATTCCAATTCTATGATCCTATGATTATAACAGCTCAATTTTTGATAATTGTGGTTATCGTCAAGATAAAAAAGTTCTAAGTCTTTGGGTAACCAATTGTAGTTCGAGCTGGTATATAATAGATTGTCGGACTGTCGTTTGATAGCAAGAGGAGAAACTTGTTGCATTCTACGAGGGGTGAGATAGTAGACAAGAGATCTCAACAGTTGGTGGAGAAGATTGCTTAGCTGTTGCTAACCGTGAGGTCATGACGTGTTTCCTCCCCAACGCCTCGTATCCCTTAGAGCCTCTAATTTACCATAGATAGACTGTTTGCCAGACATCGCCTGATTTTCTTGAAACTCTTCTACAACAGTGTCGGCCAATGCTCTCTTCCGTACCACGATCTTCTTTGACTCAATGGTTCCAACCCCTATTCTCTTCCGCTCTTTCTTGTCACCCTTTGTTGACAACTTTACTACTGGTTGTGCGATAGTGGATGGAGTGATTTCCAGACAAGGCAAGACGCTCCAGTCGATCCCCAACTGATGCATATCCCTCCTAAATGTGTGTAAACACTTGCCTGACGGGTGTGATCCGACTGCCAAGATTTCCCACCTTGCCGACGGGTATGACCCGTCAGGCAAGCCATAACACCCTGCCGACGGGTGTCATCCGTCAAGCAAGAAGTTACGCCTTGCCGACGTGTCCTATATGTCGGCCAGGTGGGAAATCTTGGCAGTCGTATGATACCCGTCGGCAGGGTCACCGAAGCAGAGTGACGGATCCTATCCGTGACTCAGGTGCTCATTTTTGGCAGACGGATAGGATCCGTCGGGCCATTGTCCATGTTGCATCCGTCGGCCAAATACTTGGCCGACGAGACCTGGCCGACGGATTAGCTAACCTGGCAGACGGATCTGATCCGTCACCCAGGTCAAGATCAGCAGTAGTGGTAGGACCCTACTGACGCATGTTCCTCCCAACTATGGATGAGGAAGGATGTTATGCATCATGCTCGACGGTCTTCCCCAAGACCAAGCCTCCTCTATCTTTATTCTTGAGTGAGGTTGCCAGGTGGGATTTTGTATCCAAGATTACGTTTGGGTCTTAGGCAAGACGTTTAATGTCAGGGATGGTGCAGGAACTTGTTGCCTCACCGTTACAAAGGCAAGGGGAAAGTTAAGTTGAGGTAGTGCCTTGATGCGGCATGTTTTGGAACTGTCCAGTCTGTGCTATAGTGATGACCTAGGCCCGTACTCTAGTCGGCCATAAGAGAGTGGTCGTATCAGGGTATCCTTAAAGTGACAATCGAGCACTCATGAACCGTATAGCCCAAGCGCCCAGAGTTGTAATAGAAAAGGATATGTGGTTCACACTAGAGACTGATACAGATTGGTTGAGAGAGTTCTTGGAACTTAAATTAACATGGTCCGGAGGGGCAATCTAGGTTTATTTAGAACCTAACCTAGATTCCCCCCTCTAGTAGAGGTCCCATCAATCACTAACGACCTTTACGCAACCCTCGAGGATGTTCCCTATGAGAGTTTCCGTATCCTCCGCTATCAACTTCTTACAAATGGATACAGTCAAACCGATGTGTCGTCACAACCCCTTGCATCGGAAAATGGAGAGGATGAGGGGAACCTAGTTGAAGCACCACAGTTCATCGCGTCATACCATTTCCTTGGCTTCCTAAAAGGTGAAGAAGAACATCGAGAAGGTAGACCCTAGGTCTTTGACAACAAGTCATTCAGAGGATGGACCCTAAGCCTTTATGATCATATGGATCTTCATCATCTGATTGTACGGTCAAACGGTGAGGAGGCGAACCGCCATATCGTAGAGCTGGCAATTCAGGGAAGCCTTGTCCCTTGGGTCATGCAGGAATTCAATCAATCCATCCTCGTCCAGACCAATCTAGCATGTAGAGAGTCCCTCCTAGAGATTATGGAGGGACGATACCGATGCCAGTAAGACAGAGGCAACAATCATCGACGGAAACACCATCGGGGAGGAAACATCGGGGAGAAGAGAAGTAGTCGGTGGGGCAGTGGCAACGATCATCAGGGGGTCCATCGGGGAGGAAAAGCAGTGAAGATGAGGAACATGTCTTCTCCTCTTTGTAGGCTTGTGAATCTTCTTAGATCTGGTGACCTTGCTAGAGAGCCGATAGGGCATCACCAATGGTTTAGTGACAAACAAAAATTGTGGTTGACTGGTCGCAGATAATAGAGAATGAGGAGTGGTTTACTGTAAAGATGGTGACAGATTAAATAAGGAGGAAGACACAATTAGAACACAAGAGAATGTAGAGTTCTCTAAGATTTCTTCTCGCCAACCTTTCTTTTGTCTGTTAATTATGCTAAAAAGAATGATTTTTTTTTTATTATTAATCAATATATGTTACACATAAAATAGAAATATAATTATAACAATAATCATGAAAATATAAATTGTACTAATTGTTGAAAAAACTTTTTCTGATTAAAAATACCATAACAACATATGTTATTAAAATATACGGTTAATTGCAAAAAAACTACAATATATATATTTTGTCCATTTACTAAAAACTAAACGAAATTTAAAAGTGATCAGTAAACTAGTTAAGTCCGTTTATAGTTTCGAATGTGAAATATTTAGAAGAGGAGTAAAGCCTATTGAGAAGAGATATAAGAGCTAGCCCATTATGGACAATATTTATTAATTAAGAAGAAATTATTATTTTTTTACAGAATGAAGATTGAACCTCACATTCTATATTAGAGAGCCAACTAAACTAAAAACTTAAAAGGATAGTTGAAGACCTAATTATAATTATGTTCTTACAATTTGAAGAGAATAAGAAAATAATTTAATCCAAGGTTGGGTTCCACGTATGATTCATCTTATAATAAGCATTGTTCGCTATATCATCTTTGTTTGCTGATTATAGCATTGGTCTTTTTGTCAGAAACGAAGTCGATTTGATCGACGTTTTTCGAACGCACCCACCTCTGTTATGTTTCCAACTCATGATTAAGACCTATTTTCTCGATAGTTACTATCATATTACACGATCATCAGCAATGTAAATGCAAGTGAGGCTAAAGAAAAGATGATGTCAATAAATATGTGTTCTAATTTCATATAATCAACTACCCATTTTTAAGAATATCCGCGTACACTCCTCAATTATCGTGTATTTCACATATATATCACCTCTTATTTTACATCTTAATTATTTTATTTGAAATCACGACCTATATATACTCCTGAATTATCATGTATTTCACATATATATCACCTCTTATTTTACATCTTAATTATTCGATTTGAAATCACATCCCACATATAACACCATAAATACATTCTCTTATATTTAAAGACTTTGAAGTTCGAAATGATGTAATTTTGAGCGTTGTCTTGATGTCTAATATTGTATACCTTGGAACAATATTTTAAATGTTGACTGCATGGAATTATTTCAACTAGAACACTTGAAACAATATTCTAAATATGGATAATGTGGATTTATCTAGTCTATATTTTGCTGATGAAACATGTATCACCAGGAGTCTGAAGTTAGAGTACCTAGATCTGTATTTGATTCATTTACCAGTTAGCTTGAGGAAAGGAGTGTACGAAGTGCCATTCGACAAAAAGGATCTCCTTCCCATGGATTTCAAGTCTGTATGGGAAGCCATGGAAAAGTGTCAAGAGCTTGGTCTTTCCAAACACATTGGTGTTAGTAACTTTTCTTGCAAGAAACTCGACACCTTGCTGGCCACGGCCAAGATCTCTCCACTCGTCAATCAAGTGAGTCTAACATATCGAATCCACCCAAAAACTAGTGATTACGTATTATCTTACATCTATACTAACTGAAATGTTAACATGTATAATATAAACTTTGGTAGGTGGAGATGAATCCACTTTGGCAGCAAAAGAAGCTAAGAGAGTTCTGCCAAAAGAAAGGCATTTACATCACTGCCTATTCTCCTTTGGGAGCTAAAGGGACATTTTGGGGTTCAGACCAAGTCATGGAATGTGAGGTACTTAAGGAAATTGCTCTTGCAAAAGGAAAATCTGTTGCTCAGGTATTCCAACTCTATCTATTCTAGTTCATCTAGGCAACCAAAACTATAGAGTTAAATAAAAAAAAAACATATCCTAAAGTACTAATCACGAAAAATAAACTATCCTAAAATCTTGATCACTATTGAAATTATGTAAATGATTTGTGACCAATTCATAAGACATAAGAAAAATATGTGATCAATTCATAAATGTATGTACATGGTCTATGACCATTTCATAAGACATGAAAATGATATGCGATCAATTTATAAAGACAAATGAATGACATGTGACCAAAGCATAAGGTCATTTAACACTTTTAAACTTTAATTAACTTAATGTTCGTGACCTGTATAGAAGAGTAGGTTTCTACATTTAACACAAAACTAGAAACAAATACAAAAAGACTATAAATCAATCTCTTTTTGATACTATGCCCTCTTAAAACAATGGTGCAATCTACTCTGTACCCAATTATATATTTTATTTGTGTTTATTTTCATTCCTTACCCTAAGCTATATGTGGTATGTGAAGATTTGTTTAAGATGGGTGTATGAACAAGGTGTGAGTTTGGTGGTGAAAAGCGTCAACAAAGAGAGAATGCAACAAAATCTTGACATATTTGATTGGAACCTTACGACCGAAGAATCCGAAAAAATAGCTCAAATTCCTCAGCGTAAGGGGTTTCTTGCAGTACAACTCTTGTCCGACCAAGGACCTTACAAATCTCTTAAGGATCTTTGGGATGAGGACGTCCAATAATGTTTTATTATGCTTTATGTATCCACTAGTGTTAGCATATTTGATGGAATACATTAATTTCTAAACGAATTGTTTGGTCTTTGTCTTACACATATTATATATGTAAAATAGTGAAAACTTGTATCTCGACTTGATTATATTTAACTAAGATTGATACAGATTTATACAAGAAGTATGGTTCAAGAAAGGAAACAAAAGGATATTCGTAATAATTACAATATGTGCGAAAAAAGGAAACAAATCAAATTGGGATAAGTGATTGATCATAATTTTGTATTGTAATCAATATTGATAACAATACAAGATTAACCATCAATACTCCCTCCATTTTAAAAGATCTATCAGATCCTCTCTCGGGTTGTTAAAACTATTTGCATTACATCCTCCCATGTAATGTCTGTAATTATCTTGTATTTGGTATGGTATTATAGTTTGTATGGTCTTTGTAGCTATAACTTTTGCTGATAAAAAAAAGTTAGAGCATGGAGGTTCGTAATGCCCAACTTGCGAAGAAACTCATAGAAGTGGTCATGTCCCAAGCCTTTGATGAAGATGTCTGAAAATTGGTCGCAATTGTCGATGGGTTGAGGTCGAAGCACTTCAGCTTGGAGTTGTTGGTGAACGAAATGGAAATTTATCCCTATGTTCTTCGTTCGTTCATGGAATAATGGGTTTGAGGCAATATGGATAGTTGCACGATTGTCACGGAAGACCGGAATCATCTTTCTTTGGTTCACATGTAAATCAGTGATGAGTTGGTGTAACCATACTATTTCTCGACTAGCGGCATTATATCTCTATATTCAGCCACTGGTGAAGAACAAGATACCACTTTCTGCTTCTTAGATCGCCAAACAACTGGAGAGGATCCAAGAAACATGATGTAGTCGATTGTAGAATTCTGAGTGTTAGGACATCCTGACCAATCAGTATCATAGTATGCTCGAAGAGTGAGGGTACTATTTGATGAAAAAAAATAACCCTTGCTCCGAGCTGCTCTTGAGGTAACAAAGAACATGGAAGACTGTATCCAAATATGGTTGGCGAGGGGCATGTAGATGTTGACTCAATATGTACATCGCATAGCTAATGTCTGATCGAGTGATGGTTAAATATAATAGGCTAGATGACGATATTGACCACTATCCCGGCAAAAAAGTCTATCATCTGCCGAGATTCGGTAGGGTTGAGCAAATGGGAAGGATGCAGGCTTACAACCAGTGAATCCACTATTTACTAATATGTCAAGGGTATATTTCCTATAGGAAAGGACAATCCTTGAAGGATAACGTGCCACCTCGAGCCCAAGGAATTATTTCAAAGTTCCTTAATCTTTGATCTTGAACTGTGATCCAAATAATCCTTTAGTTGTCGGATACGGGGGTCATCTGTTTCGGTTAGAACCAGATCATCCACATAAATGAGAACAACGAAAAATGAACTAGGAGCAACATAGGTGAAGAAAGAGTAATCAACAATCGAAGGTTCGTAACTAAGGGAGATGATAGATTTTCTAAATTTTTGGTACCAATTGGGGGAATCTTGCTTTAGGCCATATAGTGATTTGTGTAGGCGACATACTTGCAGAACTTTCATGTAGGCTTCCTCTTGTAGGTCCCTATGAAGGAAGGCATTGTTGACGTCGAGTTGGTATACCGTCCAATCACGACCATCTTGCAGACATCTTCACTAAAGGCTTGGGACATGACCACTTCCATGAGATTCTCGCAAGTTGGGCACTAAGAACCTCCATGCTCCAACTTGAGGGGCAATATTGATAGTCAATCGAATTTGTTTAGCCTTACAAAATGCATCGCAAACACCTTGTTTATGCTTACCAAAATTCATAGATAAATTTGAAATGAAATACAATCTAGAGGCCGGTAGAGGACAAATAGCGTAGAAAGCCCTCTTATCCTAAAAACTTGAGAATCCTTCTAGCCACACAAACCTAAGATCTAACATTCATCATGATATCACATCATCACTCATAATTCACCAAAACACACACACAATTCTTCTATCTCTTACACAAGTAAGGCATCATTGTAATAGCATAGTGCCATGTGGACAAGTGTAAAAAAATTTCTTGACAAATTTACTAATTTAATCTTTCTCGCTTGGTTAGAACTCCGATTAACTTCAAACTTGTCCAAATATATTTATTTTTCCAAGGGCTATCTATCAAGTAACATATTGAATATATTTTGAAGCATGATTTTTTTATATCGAGTGATAAAACTAGTGTTGAGTATTAATAAATCTTCACTAATAAATGTTTCATATCGGGGTGATAAAACTAGTGTTCGGTTTTGATAAAAAAATTATGTCCGGGGTGATAAAACACATGTGCTGAGGTGATAAAAAATAAGTGATGAGGTGATAAAACATATGTAATATGGTGTCAAATCTAGTGTTTAGTGTTGATAAAAAAACATGTAATGAGGTGGTAAAACACATGTACCGATGTGATAAAAACAAGTGATGTGGTGATAAAATCATATTTAATTTTGGTAAAATGAAGCGATAAAAGTAGTGTTCAGTGTTGATAAAAATCACCCAGATATATATTTATTAAATCAGCCTAAAGTATTTTTTTTTCGTGCTTCAAAATATATTCTTCACTGGTCTTGATAGAAATCCTTTAAAAAAATAAAAATATTGACACAAGTTTGAAGCTAATCGGAGTTCAAACGAACCGGGAATAATTAAAATAGTGAACTGGTAAAAAAAAGTAATATGATAGTCTTATTAAAAAGCCTCCACCACTCACCAAAAAATAATGTTTTGTTTTACAGTCAACAACTCAAATACATCTCATCCATCCATTTATAAAATGGATAGCTTGAATAAGTTCTAATAATTTTTAGGTTAATTGTGTGTTTTTAGTGAATTTCTCCTCGAGGCTAGTATGTTCCCTAAACGTCGGTTCCATATTACGGTATCATTATTTCCATGATTTAACAATGTCCATCCTACCACCGTCGGCTAAAAATGATAGAGTTCGTTCAGCCCCCTACTCGCTCCAATCAACTTCCTCGAGAGTAAGTCCTGTATCGCACAACATTCCAAATAAAAGGTCAGCACACAGTTCAAGTCACGAGTAAGCTTACTAATAGAGAGCAAGTTAAAGTGAAACTGGGGTACTACAAGGACACGATCAAGTGTCAAATATGGATCAAGGGTCACTTGTCCCACATCATGTATAAAAGCGCTTTCCCTATTGGCATTTCCATGGGCAAAACTCGGGGTTTGTGCAAAACTTTAGAAACAAAATGGTGTCGCAAGTAATATTTTTGGTTGCCCAAAAATCAATAATCCATGTGGAAGAAATATTGCAAGAATTTCATGAGTAGTTGAAGAACCGGAAAAGGTATAATGAGGCATATGGAAGAAATCCATTAGATGAGCCTTTTGTGCTTCATCGAGTTGGACCAAATATGAACCCAAGGAGGACTAATCCGGAAAAGAACCCGCGGATCCTCTTGACCCGGAAGCAGACAATAGAGATCCTTTTAACCCGGCGTCAGGACATGGGTTGGCTTGACCAGCTAGAGCTCCCCGCGTGTTGTTGGACTTGTCCAGCTGCGCGATACATTTGATGTCCAACAGCTTGACCTAGGGAACAAAGACTAGTAGGGCTGTTATGTGCATCGTCTTCATTGGCTCCTTCAGACGCACAAAATGCTAGTGCTACGCAAAATCTAGAATGTTTGTTGCTGCCTCTCGAGCTTCCATAGTCTCTGCATGTCCTCGAACCTGCACTATTTGATTGGTTGACAAAGTCGGCTCACTTCCTACCCATGAGGATGACCGACACCGTGGATGCGTTGAGTCGCCTGTACGTTCGCGAGACCGTTCGCCTCCACGGAGTTCCAGTGTCGGTGGTATCCGACAGAGATCCCCGTTATTACTTCCAGGTTTTGGGATAGCCTGCAGACAGCATTGGGGACCGAGGTCCTACTCAGTACAACATGCCACCCGCAGATAGACGGTCAGTCAGAGCACACAATTCAGATTCTGGAGGACATGCTCCGAGCCTGTGTGTTGGACTTCGGAGGGTCTTGGGAGAATCACTTATCGTTAGCCAAGTTCGCCTACAACAACAGCTTCCAGGCCAGTATTGGAATGACACCTTTTGAAGCGTTGTATGAGAGACCGTGTCGATCACCCGTATGTTGGGCGGAAGTGGGGGATAAGAGCTTACTTGGTCCGGATCTTGTCCGAGAAGACGACCGAGAAGGTCGCTCTGATTCGTGAGAGACTGAGGACCGCGCAGAGTCGACAGAAGAGTCATGCTGATAGACGACGCCGACCTCTCGAGTTCACAGTTGGTGATCATGTGTTTCTGAAGGCGAGCCCGAAGAAGGGGCTGGTGTGGTTCAACCGCGGCGGAGGCAAGTTGGCCACGCGGTATATCGGACTTTTTGAGATTTTGGGCAGAGTGGGAGCCGTTGCTTACCGTCTTGCACTAACACCGCAGCTCGGGAATGTCCACAACGTCTTCCATGTTTCCCAGTTGCGGAAGTATAATGCGGACCCCTCTCACGTCATTGAGTGGACAGATGTCGAGGTGGCTGATGATGTCTCGTATGAGGAGGGGCCGGTTCGGATAATGGATACACGGGAGCAGGTCCTACGTGGCAAGACCATCTGGCTAGTACGGGTACAGTGGCGGCACCACGGAGCCGAGTCGACTTGGGAGCGCGAGGACGAAGTTCGCGCAAAGTACCCCAACCTGTTCGACTCTTGAGGTACGTTTGTTTCCAATTTCACGGACGAAATTCTTTTAAGGGGGTAGATTGTAATATTTGGCTCAAAAAAAAATTAAAATAAAAAAAATAATATTAAAAATGGGCCTAATATTTTGGCCTATGAGCTAGGCCCATTTTACCTAACTTAAGCCCATTCTGTTTTGTCTTATATTGGTACAAAAGGTGAACAGTAGGCCTTTGGAATGAGAGAGGTCTTATATTTCTGGTTTGGTAACAAAGAGAGGTGCGACAGCTTCAATGTTGTTTTGTGACAGTCTTAGAACGGAAGCAAATTAGAGAACTTGATCCTTGGGTTTGATTGTTCACAAAAAGGGATCATTTATTGCTTTGTCTCTTGATGATATGGTTGGCGGCTGAACAGTGAAAAAGAAGGAGTTGTTTCCTTTTTTTTTCTTTTTACTTTGGGGTGTGCGGCTCGTCTGGGACAGAGAACAAGCAAAAGAATTGCTTGTTTTGTTGTGGCTGCCATTGTGGTCTGCGTGCAAACCAGGTGGGTTCTCTTTTTTCACTTGGTTGATGTGATAGAACAAAACACATATCATATTAAATACTTGTTTTGTTAATTGTTGCATTAAGAACATTTAATGCTCCATCTTTTCATTTGGTGTAAGAGCAACAAAATAACAAGTAATTTCGATAGCTATTTAATGTAGTGTGGAAGTGTAGAGAGGGAGAAAGCAACCAAAAACTTATTTGGTTGTTGTTGATGTTTTTGGAGAGATCGGTAACAAAAGATTTGATTTGTTCTCTTATGGATTACTGTTTGTATTGAGAAATAGGGAATTAGGGTTTGTAATTCGTAAGAATTCGGAAAATGTGGTTAGAAACTTTTATTGCGGAATTAGAATGCTCGGGCATCGAAAGTTGATTCCGCCAATTGCGTTGGAACGCGTGAATATAATTAGGAATCGTAGAAACGAAATGGACATTTTTGGAGCCCTGAGGGAAGTTTTTTCCGATCCCGGGCAGATTCGCCAAGCCGGGCGAAATGGGCCATTCCGGGCCTATTTTGACAATGTCGAGTAATTGGGAAGTTTGAGAGTGATCGGTACTTGTCGGGGTTGCATTTGGGCGTTATTTTCATAAAAATCGAAATTGGCTTGCGTATTAAAATGTGTGTTGTTTCGTCACTTTAAATTTTACCACCGATCGCGGAAGAGTGGAGCTTTAGGCGGGTTGTCGCGAGCGCTTCTGAAGCTACGTTTGGAGTGGATTGCGTTGAGGTAGGGAAAAGTAGCGAATACCGGTTTAATAATGGAAAGTTACTAGAATGCATATAGGATATGAACAACCGAAATAATTGTAGAATCATATGTAGGATGTGAATAACTAGGGTAGTCTTTTGAATATGGAACCACTTGCGGGCCATGTCGTGCCCGTAAGTGTGGAACTTGCTGTGCTGTAGAATCACATGTGGGCCAGATCGTGCCCGTAGGGTTGTGTGTTGGTTGCGCTTGTTTGTGATTAGTAGTTTGTAATGTTTGATATGTGGTATGTTCCGTTGTAAATTAAGGATCAGGATATGCTATGAGAACGTGGTGAATGTTAGTGTGAGTTATTGTCTTGTGATATGATCGGGTGAATGATAGACCGATATGGTGTGTTCGGTAAGATTTGTTCGGTATGGTATGTTGGTATGATATGTTCGATGTGTTTTGGTATCATATGTTTGAGGATGGTGTATCGGTCCGATATCTATACCGTGGAGGAATCCGGTATAGGATATCTAGGCTGAGGATGGTGTTCCGGTACGATATCTATACCGTAGAAGATTCTGGTATAGGATATCTTGGCCGAGGATGTGTTCTGGTGCGATATTTGTGCGGTAGAGGATTCTGGTACAGGATATCTAGAGCCGAGGATGGTGTTCCAGAGTAATGTCTATACCGTAGAGGATTCCAGTATAGGATACCTATGCCGATGCTGAGTGTTCCGGCATGGTATGTGTGATGTGATTTGTACCCCGTGCTACGGGAAGATACCCGACCGACGGAGGATTCTGGTCCGGTATGTTATGAGTTGCACCCCGATGATGTGTGTTCCGGGAAGATATCTAGGCCGATGTCGAGTTCGGTACGTTATGGTGAGCCGGGCTATGGAATCCGGCGCATTGCTCGGGGATACTATGAGTGGAAGTGGTTGCTATTGATATTACTCTGTGTGTTGATCTGTTTTGGTTTGGTGTGGTTACTTATGCCTGTTATGTGATCCTCTGTGATTTGAATACATTTATACCTGAGTTCAGTGTATTGTCGTGCTAGTTCGCACGCGTGGTCAGTTGTGAGATAACCGTGGTCGTAATCCAGTGAAAATTGATTGGGTGACAGATGTTAAGGGCATAGTTGAGGAGAAGTGTCTGAGTGTCGGTTCAGTATCAAGTCAGATTGCGGATTGTTCCCGAGTGGAGTCAATTGTCGTCTTTGGGTTATTTGTTCAAATGGTCTTTATTATTGTCTTACTAGTATGTCATAATCGGACGGGTATCCGTGGTGGTGATCAATCGCTCACTCCCTGTACTACTTTTTCCTACTGAGCGAAAGCTCACCCCCTTTTCTACTGTTCTACAGGTTTTGATCGCGATTTGATTTAGAGGATGTCTCGGAGCTTGGAACCTTAGCGAGAGTCCTAGTTTGGATGGTCTAGAGACGTACTTTCCTTTTTGTACCAAACTTCTTATTACTTGGTTTTTGAGCATTTGACTCTTATTATCAGGATTTATCAGTTTGAACTATTGTTGGAGTTTATTTCATTTAAATATCTGCTTACTTTATTATTACTTTTAGCTCACGCCTCAAGTCCGGTCAAAACCGGATTTGGGACGTGACATTGCTTCCCTTAGTCCGAAGGGTATCTACCAATTTTGTAGCAGTGGACGATGGTATGGTCGGGCTTCCCATATTGCGTGCAATGAACATGAGGCCAAGCACCGTTGTTACGAGGGGTGTCTCCGTGGGACTGTGTTTTCGGTTGTGGAGTGGTGAACGGAAAGGGCAACGGGCTCCGTGGTCGGGACCCGTAATGCAAAGGCATGCTATTGTGATTCTTCTCGAGAAATGATGGAATAAAAATTGTCGATGTCGGGAAATGGATTAACGTTAAGAATAAGAGAACGGACAGTGGTGAATTCGTCATCCAAACCCATCAAAAAATCACATACTTCTTCTTCGTCCTTTCTGGCTTGGATACGGCCGTTGATGCCGCAGGTGCAGTTCTTACAAGTGCATTTGGGAAGGGGACGGAGGTCTTGTATCTCGTCCCAAAACCTTTCGGTTTTTCGAAGAATGACGAGACTGATTGTTGGCTTTGTTGTAGGAGGGTAATGGCACGCTGAAGAGTGTAAACACTTGGTGTTGTACCCTGAGTGAACCTTTGTTTGAATTCCTACTCAACCTGACATGTTGTTGTTGTGTGGGCGACACCAAATTATTGCTCCTTCGATAAGGTGTTTATCATCCAAAATTTGACTAGGACATTATTTTGTCATCATGGTTGCAGGTACGAGGAAGCTGTAGACGGTTGGGGAAGAGTTCTATCAATGAACCCTAACTTGTTTTTAAACAACTAGCATCATACATCTTTAGTTTCCATGTGTTATAGTTACCACCCGAATCACTTAGTGGTTGGATGACGAATACCAAGCCGGAGTTATTGGCCGAACCCAAATAGTAAATTGAGACCGGATCATTGGTGGGTCAAACAATATACTCATACTCGACATCATACTTTTTCCTATGCTATTTACAGGTTCTGATACTATGTAAAATAGTGAGAATTTGTATCTCCTCTTGATTATATTGAACTAAAATTGATACATATTTATACAAAAAATATAGTTCAAGAAAAGAAATAAAAAGATCTTTCTTCTAATTGTAATGTGTACGAGAAAAAGAAATAAATCAAACAGTATGTGATTGTTTTTATTTTATATCATAATCAATACTGAGAGGAGAAATCTATTGAGAACCACTCTTAACATAGGAACTATGAGAACCAATCCTAGCCACACATATTTAAGATCCAACATTCACCATGATGCCACATCATCATCTCAATTCTACCATAGTTCACGCCACTTTCATCTATTCTCACACAAGCAAGGGCATAATTGTAATAGCATGGTGCCATGTGGACAATTGTCCATTTTTTTTTCACCAATTCACTAATTTAATATTTCCCGATTCGTTTGAACTCCGATTGACTTCAAACTTGCGCCAATATTTTTGTTTTTTCAAGGGCTTTAAATCAAGATCAGTCATGAATATATTTTGAAGCACGAAAATAAAAATTTATATCAAGGTGATAAAAATAATGTTGAGCGTTGATAAATCTTCACTAATAAATGTTTTATATCGGAGTACCAAACTAGTGCTAAATGTTGATAAAAAAAACATGTAATGAAGTGATAAAAACAAATAATGAGGTGATAAAAACCATTTTCAATTTTGATAATAAGTGTGATACACTAGAGTTTAACGTTGATAAAAAAACTTGTGATGAGGTGATAAAAAACACGTAATTCAATGATAAATCTAGTGTTTAGTGTTGATAAAACTGATGTTCATAAAAAGCACGTGATGAGATGATAAAATTGATGATCAGTTTTGGAGAATGGGGTGATAAAACCAGTGTAAAGTGTTGATAAAAACAGGGTAAAGTGTTGATAAACCCACAGCAAAGTGTCGATAAAAATTACCCATATATAATTCCTTTAAAAACTAGCCCCGAAATAAAAAAAAATTCGTGCTTCAAAAAAACATGTGATGGGGGTGATAAAACACACGTAATTTGAATGATAAACCTAGTGTTTAGTGTTGATAAAACTAGTATTCATAAAAAGCACGCGATGAGGTGATAAAATCATGATCAATTTAGGAAATGAGGTGATAAAAACAGTGTAAAGTATTGATAAAACCAGTGTAAAAGTGTTGATAAATCCAGAGCAAAGTGTTGATAAAAATTACCCAGATTTAAAAAAAAATAAAATCTACCCCGAAATAATTTTTTTTCGTGCTTCAAAATATATTCATGACTGATCTTGATTGAAAGCCCTTAAAAAAAAACTTATGACGCAAGTTTGAAGCCAATCGGAGTTCAAACGAAGCGGGAAAAATTAAATTAGTGAATTGGTTAAAAATAATAATATGATAGTTTTACTAAAAAGCCCTTACCACTTACTAAAAAGTGCTGTTTTTTTGCAGTCAACAAGTCAACTACTCAATTGCATCTCATCCATCCATTCCTAAAATGGATGACTTAGATTGGTTCAAAAAAAACTAGCCCCGAAATAAAAAAAAATTCGTGCTTCAAAAAAACATGTGATGGGGGTGATAAAACACACGTAATTTGAATGATAAACCTAGTGTTTAGTGTTGATAAAACTAGTATTCATAAAAAGCACGCGATGAGGTGATAAAATCATGATCAATTTAGGAAATGAGGTGATAAAAACAGTGTAAAGTATTGATAAAACCAGTGTAAAAGTGTTGATAAATCCAGAGCAAAGTGTTGATAAAAATTACCCAGATTTAAAAAAAAATAAAATCTACCCCGAAATAATTTTTTTTCGTGCTTCAAAATATATTCATGACTGATCTTGATTGAAAGCCCTTAAAAAAAAAACTTATGACGCAAGTTTGAAGCCAATCGGAGTTCAAACGAAGCAGGAAAAATTAAATTAGTGAATTGGTTAAAAATAATAATATGATAGTTTTACTAAAAAGCCCTTACCACTTACTAAAAAGTGCTGTTTTTTTGCAGTCAACAAGTCAACTACTCAATTGCATCTCATCCATCCATTCCTAAAATGGATGACTTAGATTGGTTCTCGCGGTTCCTACGTTAAAACATGGTTCTCACCAGATTTCTCCTCTCAATACTGATGACAATACAACATTGCCTATCAATAATATACCAGAAGATCACTAAAATACTAACATTGGAAAATAATGGTGTTTGAATGAGCATTAAGCATTCCTTTTTTATAAAATAAAGAATTTTTAAGATTGACTCAACTAGTTCTTGACTATGAAATAAAGTAGCATAATAAGAATTCACTGAAGGATTAATTAGTAGCAAAGGAGAAAAGTAAAACTAGTGCGTGGTCGGAATACTGTTTTGACGGACAAGGCGAAGAACTTTTACGATAAGAGTGGTCCCAACATGTATGCCGTATCGTAATGGAACACGGCGGCGGCTTCAACAACCCTATTGAATTTCCTACAACTTGGAGATGTAACAAGATATGGATAATAGCATGCCATCTATATGGGCTCCACATAATTAGTTTTTGTCATCTACCCGAGTGCTAGTCTCAACATAACAGTTCCGTGTATAAATATATATTTTTTAATCAGCCGAATACAAATTTAAATTTAACCTCTTAAAGTAGAATATGAGTACATAGAAAAGCCTAACTACATATTTGTGAGTGTATCGAGCGTTGGCCTGTCAACTCAGTCTCATAAGAGTCCCAACAAAGAAGTGACTTGATACATGAAAGAGCGTTCTTATATAAGGAATCTCGGCATTCCAACATGGGAGCAAACCATACAAAAAAGGTCTAAAAAAACAGATATTACAAACATGAAGCACAAAAAGAGAAAAAAAAGAGGGTCTAACACCCGAATTGTGCTATCATGAAGCGCAGAAAAAAGGGTCTAAAACCCGATTTTTCCAACCATTAACCACACGAGGAACTAAACGTGCAACCAGAAGCAGGTAGAGCAGCTCTGCAACGATCCACACCCATTAGGATGAAGAACTGCGTCCCACGACCAAAGCTGAAACTAGACACCTCCGAAGACCCGAGAGACGGACTTAGGTCGCAAGACAACTTTACGTGGACATTGGAGCTCGAACTCAGTCCTCCGAAAGCCAATTCCAACCAACACCAAGAAAAGACCCAAAACGAGAGCTCCTGTATTTCTACCGAGTACAAGCTCAAACCTCCAAACAAGCAGCAACAAGTTAACATGATCTGGGAATCCGAGACATGAACTCGAGCTGAGCGATCTAAAACCAAAACCGGTAACCCCTCGCCGGCCAACACCAAGCGAGGACCCAAAGGGGAAGGCCTGTAGTTATACCGAGCATGAGCCAATCCCAAACCAAACCATCCTGACACCAAAGCCTGCGTAGAAGCGCAATGCCACACGAAAAGCCTCACCTCCACAAGAGCAGCACATCACCCATCAACACGACGTAGGACCAGATGCACGACGATCAACACCCAAGAGAATGAAGAAACGCGTCCCACGATCAGATCTAAAGTAAGCGACGACCAATCAGAAGTAACGAGAAGCGACTGCCCAGACACCACACCGAGCCAACCAACGAAACCAAACCAGATCTACAACGATCAACACCCAAGACAATGAAGATGTGAAGACCGACTCGGTTTAAAAAAAAGAATTTATTTTTTTAAAAAAGTGTTCGTCGGAACGTCGAGGTCGTAATTTGGGACGGTTTTCGGTAACGACGTGGTTGAAATTCGTAAAAAAAAAAAGAAAAAAAAAGAGGGTTTGGGCTGGACCGGTCGGGCCAGGCCCTATCCAGACCCGGCCCACATCTTCGACCCAGCCCAAAAGATCAACTACTTAAACCCAATTTTTAGGGTTTCAGCTCATTTGAGCTTCTTCTTCGTCACGCCCAGAACCCGCCTCCCTCTCCCTTCTCGAATCCGAGAGCCGCCTCCGCTCAACCGTAGCCCGGCTTCCCTCTCCCTTCACCGTTCCATCTCTGGTGTTCTCTTCTTCTCTCCGTCCAGCCGCCCCGTTTCTCTCTCCCCTCTCTTCGTCGTGCGCAGCTCGGACTCGCCGGCGACGGAGAAGACCCTCACACTCTCAGCCGTCTCAACTTCCGGCACCGCAACCCTTCCTCCCTTCTCCTTCATCGTCCGAGCACCTCGCCGGCGAGCTCGACGGATCTGGGACGGAACCGCCACATCCGTTCGGATCTGAAGCGAGCCTTCCACCGCGCTCCACCACGCCCATCCCCGTAGCTGTCTACTTTCCCCACGGTGAGTTCATGACCCGTGGAGCCTCGGCCGGTAACAGCGCCGCCGGTGGCCGGCCGGAGTTCGTCCGAGCCCTCTTCTCCCTTCTCGTTTTTTCTTCTTCCGTTTGTTTTCGTTTCCGAGCATTTTCGTTTCTGGACTTCTGGATCTAGTTGGGTTGGATCAAGCTGAGGTTGAGTAAAGTACTTGAATTTGAAAAAGAAGGGTTTTGAGAAACGAAAATCAGTTTTAATTGATAAAAGGGAATTAAATTAAAAAGGGGTAAAACTATCGGATTTGTTTAATTTGGGGACTTTTGGACTGTTTGATCGAACTGGAAACCGAACAGCTGAACTTGTTCGTTAATCGGACCTAGGACGGGTTTAAAAGCGGAACGTTGTTTTGGGACACCTCGAAAATCGTGCCTTGAACTTGTGCCTCTGGATCCGTGCCACAGAACTCGTACCTTGGAAACCGTGTCTCGGAAATCGTGCATCGGGTTTCATGCTTGGGGTTCGGGTGTTCGAACCCGATTCGTCGGATCCCGCTTTTAGCCCGCTCGAGTCTAAAAGACAACTTTTGAATTTAAATCGAAACCGTCGTAACCTTTTAAATTAATTTGTGAAACCGGTTTTAATTGTGGCTTTCGTTTGCAACTAGAGTCCGGCTTCGATCGAAGAGAAGACCGGAGCTAAACCCAGACGCGGACTTCGCCCTAGAAGACGGTGTTGGCCCGATCGTCAGCAGCATGGAGACGCTGTTGTGGTATCGTCTTGAGGTAGGGAAAGTAGCGAATACCGGTTTAATTACGGAAAGTTACTAGTGTGCATGCTAGGTAATAATAATAAAATCGGAAAGATCGTAGTTTGGCATGTAGGATGCGAACAACTAGCGTAGACGTATGAACTGTGAACATTTACGTTTTCTGTCTTGGGAATTGCTGTGCTGGTAGTTTCGGGCCATGAGGTGCCCGTAGGATTGTTTGCTGAGTGCTTCTGCTAGTGTGCTTGCGTTGTTTGAACGGATATTAAATAACAAACATGAAAACGGATATGATTGAACTAGTGATGCATGTTGATGACACGTGTGGTTATTTCCTGTTATTTGATATGTTGAACTGTGGGCCGGTCGGGGTTTTGATGTCGGTTACGCCGGTGGGGTTACTACGCTGAACGTGGGGTCGGTAAGTGATGGTAAGTAGGTGACGATTTGAGTGTGCTTAAGAGTTCAATAAGATTATTGCTCGGTGTTTCATGTTGTTGTTATGTGTGGGCGAGTGTGCCGTGCTTGTGTTGATGTGAACTCTTGGTTGTGTGATGGTCGGGTGAGTGATAGACCGACGTGACTGGTTGTGGTAAGTTTGTTGGGCCTGTGAGCCGTGTTCGATCTGTTGCATTTCGATGCGTGATTTTAGTTTGTTGTGTGATCCTTGAGGATGGTATTCCGGCTGTGTTTGGGGCCTACTGGTCGTTGTTTGGGGCCTACGGGTCGTTGTTTGGGGCCGACGGGTCGGGCCGACGGGACATAATAGGGTAGAGGCCTACGGGTCTTGTTGGGCCTACGGGTCGTATTGCATAGGGCCGACGGGTCGGAGCCGACGGGCCGCATCATATCATCTTTCATAGGGCCGACGGGCCACATCATATCATATTGCATAGGGCCGACGGGCCAAATCATAGCATAATGGGCCTACGGGTCGTGGTTGGGCCTGAGGGTCGTGTTGGGTCTACGGGTCGTGATGGGCACTGGGTGCCGTGTTTCAACCTCGATGATCTATGGTCCTTTGGAGACGTTTCCTAGAGTCCCGACGAATGCGTCCTTATAAGGACGTCTCCGGCATTCTTGACGTTATACGTCTTTGTGACGTTATGCGTCTCCTCTGGATCGAGAGGTAGTCCGATGGATACTTGACCTACTATTTGATATGATGATGTCGGGCTGTGTACAGTCGGCGGAGTTCAAGGATTGTAGTACGGGATGTGTATGTTGATGGCTTCTGTGTTTTGATACGCTTGTTGTTTGGTTAATGGTTATTGTACGAGAGCTGTCGGTTTGAGTGTTTTGGTAAATTGGCTATGAACCCCGATCGGTAGTTAGTCGTGCTGTACTAGTATGCCCTAATTGGACGGTTACTCGTGGTGGTGAGCCTATGTTCGTTACCTTAACTACTTTCTCTACTGGGCGAAAGCTCACCCCTTACATTGTTGATTTGCAGGTTGAGCGGGTTTTGTACTAGCAGTACATAGCTGAGCTTGGGAGCTTGCGCGGGTCTTGTCTAGTCGGTCTAGTGACATGCGTTTATTTTGAACCGAATTTTGTATACTGGGTTTTGTGAGCTGTTAACTTTGTCAATTGATTTATTATCACTTTTAAAATTTTATCTTTCGAAATTTTACCGTATTATTTATTATTTTAAGTTCACGTCTCGAGTCCGGTCAAAACCGGATTTGGGGCGTGACAGTTTGGTATCAGAGCCTGGTTGCAATTTGAAATGATTTTTCAAACCTCGGACCGTACGTCAAATAGGTGGGTAGAGTTAGGTTGTTCAAGTCGTAGTGCTCAGTGACGCGAGTCAGAAATATCTTATGCGTAGAGTCGAAACGACAAGAACCTCGTTTGTTAAGTGTGTTGTTTAAGTTTTACCGTATCTGATTCGAACCTTAAGGGTTGTGTGCAGTACACCTCAGTGGATCCGTGATGCCGATAGGTGGAGATCGAGGTTGGTTAACGAGCGATGCTCGAACTGGTTATTGCGTGTGTGTATTTACAAATTGATTGTTAGTAGGGTGTCGCCTCGGTTGGCCGTTGTTTGATTGGCAAGTGTCGTGGACTTTGGGTGAACTTGTGTGAATTGTGATTATTGTGGAGTTGAATTTTTTTACAAGTATGGACTTGACCAAGTGGTAGGTATGAAATTATTGAGACCGCGGTGTAAAAGTTGAGATAAATTGTTGTGTGCTATACTGGTGATTGAGTGTTGTGTGCAGGTAATGTTTGGTTGTCCCGCAAATGCGGATGGTTAACTTAATTTGCGAACGGGTCATGCCCGATTTTCTGCAGAAACTGAAGTGTATGTACCATCACGATTCAGCTATAGGGGCCACTGTAGCTGGACGTGAATGGGGGGATATCAAGTGGTTACAACGTAGTTTTGGGACGCCGGAACCATGTTGTAATGAGGAGAGATCAACACCAATGTTATGTTAAAAAGAGGACATGTTAAGAAAGTGAAACTAAGTGTTGGGTGAAAATCTTGAGGTTGCTTGAAATATAAGTGGTAGTCTGCGTGACTTGATTGTAATTTTGCTGTGAAAGTGAAACTGTGTAATTCCGCTGTTTGTTTACATGATTTGTGTGATGCACTTGTGTGCAAATTCTGTGATGTGTGATATTGTGTGATTATACTACTAAGTATACTATTATTACTATAAGTACTAGTGTGGTGGTTTGTGTGTGACGTTAGTTATGTTAAGCGCGTCGTTCTTTAAGAGTAAGAAACTCTTCGTGGGCGGTACCGTGTGGAGGTTGCTTGAGTCGTGGCACCTCGGGGTAGGAGAGGTAAGCTGTTGGGGACACAAGTGCCCGGGTTACTCCCATTGGAGAGGTTAAGAGGAACAACACCAGCAGGTCCCGGGCTGCAACGGGACGGAGTATCAGAGATGAAGTACAAGGCCAGAGTTACGGCGTGGACCGGTTGTACCAGTTGGTTAGCCGTGGAGGCGAATGGGTGCAAGAATTTCAAGATAAGGCCCCGAGCCTGGAGTTCGGGTCAGGTTCTTAATCTGATGAATCAGGTGTAGTTTTGAGACGGTGGATACAACGACAACAGTAGAACGAGGTCGCTTGGGCCAGTGTGTTCACACGGTCGGCAGCCGAGACATCGGAGACGAGTGCACGAGCGGCGGAAGGCCGCAACAACACTAGTAAGCCGTCAGCCCGGTCATGAGAGGTGGCCGAATGACGATGAGATCAGAGTGGCGCAGCGGAAGCGTAGTGGGCCCATAACCCACAAGCACCGCATTCTTCGGTTTTCTTTATACGTGAGGAGAAGTGGGAGTCTAAGAGTAGAACCTTGATGTGGTTCTGGCGTCTTGACATCCCGACTGAGTACGTTGTGGTTTGACGAGTGTGTGTAGTGTGCCGTGCTTGTGTTGATGTGAACTCTTGGTGGTGTGATGGTCGGGTGAGTGATAGACCGACGTGACTGGTTGTGGTAAGTTTGTTGGGCCTGTGAGCCGTGTTCGATCTGTTGCATTTCGATGCGTGATTTTAGTTTGTTGTGTGATCCTTGAGGATGGTATTCCGGCTGTGTTTGGGGCCTACTGGTCGCTGTTTGGGGCCTACGGGTCGGGCCGACGGGCCATAATAGGGTAGAGGCCTACGGGTCGTGTTGGGCCTACGGGTCGTATTGCATAGGGCCGACGGGTCGGAGCCGACAGGCCGCATCATATCATCTTTCATAGGGCCGACGGGTCGGAGCCGACGGGCCACATCATATCATATTGCATAGGGCCGACGGGCCAAATCATTGCATAGTGGGCCTACGGGTCGTGGTTGGGCCTGAGGGTCGTGTTGGGTCTACGGGTCGTGATGGGCACTGGGTGCCGTGTTTCAACCTCGATGATCTATGGTCCTTTGGAGACGTTTCCTAGAGTCCCGACGAATGCGTCCTTGTAAGGATGTCTCCGGATTTCTTGACGTTATACGTCTTTGTGACGTTATGCGTCTCCTCTGGATCGAGAGGTAGTCCGATGGATACTTGACCTACTGTTTGATATGATGATGTCGGGCTGTGTACAGTCGGCGGAGTTCAAGGATTGTAGTACGTGATGTGTGTGTTGATGGCTTCTGTGTTTTGATACGCTTGTTGTTTGGTTAATAGTTATTGTACGAGAGCTGTCGATTTGTGTGTTTTGGTAAATTGGCTATGAACCCCGATCGGTAGTTAGTCGTGCTATACTAGTATGCCCTAATTGGACGGTTACTCGTGGTGGTGAGCCTATGTTCGTTACCTTAACTACTTTCTCTACTGGGCGAAAGCTCACCCCTTACATTGTTGATTTGCAGGTGTTGAACGGGTTTTGTACTAGCAGGACATAGCTGAGCTTGGGAGCTTGCGCGGGTCTTGTCTAGTCGGTCTAGTGACGTGCGTTTATTTTGAACCGAATTTTGTATACTGAGTTTTGTGAGCTGTTAACTTTGTCACTTGATTTATTATCACTTTTAAAATTTTATCTTTCGAAAATTTACCGTATTATTTATTATTTTAAGTTCACGTCTCGAGTCCGGTCAAAACCGGATTTGGGGCGTGACAGAAGAAATGCGTCCCACGATAGATCTGTAACCAGGCCCCGCAAGAGACACGAGAGAGCAGCTACCCCGATGGCCAACACTATAAACGGAGATCATAACCAACTCCGTGTCAAAATACAATCACTCCACCTAGCCGCTCAACAAGTATCAAGCTTCTCAAAGAGGACCATGAACACCGTCAGAAAAATCAATGAGCCGGATATGGATCAATCTTACTCGGGATGAACCCTTCCAAGGCGGATCAACCCAACTCGGGCGGATGAACCCGACCCGGGTGGATGAACCTGACCCGGGCGGATCAACCCAGGCCCAACCCGGCATAGAACCAGCCTAAACCTGAACACATGTCGATCGGCCCCGACACATGTCAAGCGGCGTCGTCAAGTAGACAGGTATGAGCGGGTCCTATCCCTATTAAGAATACAATGTCCCAACCTTATTACTTCCGCCATAGTCCTCGGAAGCTCCTCCATCGGAGCCTTCCCTTTAGCCGGATCACGAATCAGGTGCGGTGGTGATGCAGCAGTAGAAGGCGGGACCGCAACCCTAGGAAATAGATCCCCTCCGAAAAGATGGGATGTAGTAGGAGGAGACGGAGTGGCTGCCGTAAGAGGCAGACCACCACCAGCAGATGGTGGTCCAGTAGGATCCGGGACAATCGGAACCCTAGGAGTTAGGGCCCCAATTGGTTCCTGAGGAGGAGTAGGTGAGGGAAGAGCCAAGGGCGGCGCTAGCGGCGGTGGATGTTGATTGCTTGGAGAGGAAGCAATGCGCCTAGAAGGTCTTCCCCCTCACGGTTTTGGAGTCGTCGACATGGGAGACTGAGGGCCCACGGAGAACAGGTCCAAAGCCATCGAGATTACGGTAGAGGGGATCGGTTGCACAGGGACAACAGTTGAGGAAGCAGACTGGTGTAGGGGCATCAATCTCCTCCTCCTTCGGGTCTTATCCCCCTCACCTAGCGCGGTCTGTGAGGGAGGTGACCGGAAGGGACCTGTGAACACGGGGGCGACGAGACTGATTGTACCAGCGACAGGAGCACCAAGTGGCGGCACGACACACCTAAGAGCGACGATAGGTGCATGAAGGAGCTCCATAACGATAGACGCTGAAGCTAGAAAGAGAAGCTCGATATACGAGAAGTAGTCTGCGGTGTTTTTTGATTGTTACATCACACTTTTATTTGAGTTGATTAACTTATTGGGAAAATTTCATTTTACCACCCTGCCAAACATTTAACTTCACTTTACTACCCTGGTATAAATTTTTTTCACTTTCATACCCTAACCAAACTTTTATTTTCACTTTCATACCCTGCCGGGTAAAATGTCCAAAATACCCCTAACTATTACTCAAATTTTCAAACTTATGCCACTGGTTCAGAATTTGAAAAACGTGAAATGACAATAATACCCTTCTTTGTTAGGGTGTTAAACTGAAAATTTCACTACTTTTAAAATAAAATCAGTTTTTTTTATAAAATCAATTTTTATTTTCAAAAATTTATATTTTAATTTTAAAAATACACAAAAAATCAGTTTTTATTTTAAAAAATATTTTTTATTAATTTTAAATTTCTATAAAAAAATTAAAATAAAAAATTTTCTATTAATTTTGTTTTTTTAACTTTTTATTATTTTAAATTAATATCTATTAATTTTGTTTTTTTACATTGTTCTTCATCACACCCCCATCATCCATCTCCATCACGCCTCCATCTTTCATCTTCATCACACCTTCATCTTCCCAGCCATCATCCCCAAAACCAAATCAAACACTTCACACCTCCATCTTTTTTCTATTTAATTCATATTCTTTTTTCTTCGATCTGCAACATTAGAACCAATTTTTTTTTCGTTTTTCTGCTCCAAACCATAACCCTAACCCCCAAATCTCAGTTCCAATTTTCACCCATTGATTTCTATCCACCCAAACCCCAATATTCGAGCAAACCCAGCCGAACAATCTGTTCGAATTCAAAACCCCCAATATTCGAGCAAACCCAGTCGAACAATCTGTTCGAATTCAACACCCAGGGACGCGAACAATATGTTTCAATTTCTGTGTTCGTTCCCCTCCGACTCACTCTCCGACCCTCGACGCGAACCAGATTCGCCGAGACTTGCCCAGGTGCCGACAAAACCCCCCTCTCCGGTACGCCGCCGCCCAGGTTCAACAGATCCATCGAAGATCTCGTTCTCAACGGCGGCGGGGCCAGGTGGTGGCGCGGCGAGGTGCTGCGAGGTGGTGGCGGGGCGACGTGCTGCGAGGTGGTGGCGGGGCGAGAGATGAAGTTGAAGAGAGAGAGACGAATGTGGGGAGGAGAGAGAGATGAAGTTGAAGAGAGAGAGACGAAGGTGGGGAGGAGAGATGTGAGTTGAAGAGAGAGAAAATGAATACTTGGGTAGAAAAATAGAAAAAAGAAAATCAAAAAGCAAATAAATTAAAATATTAAATAAATTTAAAAAATAATTTTTTTTTATGTATTTTTAAAATTAAAAACTGAATTTATAAAGAAAAAACTTATTTTTATGTATTTTAAAATTAAAATATGAATTTTTGGAAATAAAACTGTTAATTAAAAAAAATGATTTTTATAAAAAAAAATGATTTTATGTATTTTTAAAATTAAAATCTGATTTTTTGAAATTTAAAAAATGAATTTATAAAAAAAACTGATTTTGTTTTAAAATTATTGAAATTTTCAGTTTAACCCCCTAAACAATGAAGGGTATTATTGTCATTTCACCTCTTTTCAAATTCTGAGGCAATGGCAAGAGATGAAAATTTGAGTAATAGTTAGGGGTATTTTGGACATTTTACCCGGCTGGGTAGTAAAGTGAAGTTAAATGTTTGCTTAGGGTATGAAAATGAAAAAAAATTATGCCAGGATAGTAAAGTGAAGTTAAATGTTTGACAGGGTGGTAAAATGAAATTTTCCCTAACTTATTTGATATTAAAAAAGTATTATTTACATTGTTTTAGAGTATAATATTTAATGGACTTGATGACGTGTACCCGCCCCGAACAACATGTCAGTTCCCTGAATAAATACATCCTTGCTAGCTAGCCACATACCACTTCTAAACAAAATAAGAGATGGGAGGCATCAGCCAATGTAATGAAGATGATAACACGGCAGCACCACCATTCCCACTCATTGGCTTTGGCACAGCCGACTATCCTTTTGGTGGCTCCGCCGATACAGCAAGAGACGCTATTGTCCATGCCATCCAAACAGGCTACCGTCACTTCGATACCGCAGCCCTTTACCAGTCGGAGGAGCCTCTCGGCGACGCCGTCGCTGAAGCCCTCCGCCTCGGCCTCATTCAATCCAGGGCTGAACTCTTCATCACCACCAAGCTCTGGCCCACCGATGCCCACACCGATTCCGTCCTCCCCGCATTGCACAAGTCACTCAAGTAACTTTACAACCTACCTTCCACCTTAATATTATTCCTCTCTCTACTTCTTTGATCCAATATTAATGTCATACTATAGAAATTGTTGGAAAATACTTTTCAACTTTTTGAGGAGCCTTATCTTCCAAATTGACATGTGATGCAAATCAGCTGTAGACTTATCCATGATCTTATCACCTTTATCCACCTCAAATCAGGTTGTCCCCATCTTTGATATTTTAGAGATTTTATTTAATTTGGAGGACCAAAATTTAATCCTGTATGGATCTTGTTAGATTGTGTGATAGTAACGGGTTAGAATATCAGAAATCCTATTTTCTTACGAAAAAAATAGAGTGAAAAACGTACAAAGTTTTGATTTTTTTTATCAGCAAAACAAATTTAAATTACTGGGCTCATTGAAGTAAAAAGCTCGGATGGAATAAAAGAAACAACCTAAGAGCATTCCCGAATGAACCTCCAACACCAACGCCCCACAACCGGAGAAGAAACTGTAAACAGAAAGAAAAGGAACACCACAACCTAAACAACACCAACCACACCCACGCAGGGGGGAGGGGGGATAAAACCAGAGCAACCTTACAGAAGCGATACCGAACACAGAACAACAACAACCAAAAAATAGATCTACAATCTGGGTTTCTCCATCGATAAGCACAGAAGAAAAGGTCTAAAATACCTAGATTTAATTACCTTTAAACCCACAAAAATGTAGTAGTCTCCAACTTCCTGTCACCTCAACCCTAATTAAAGCTGAAAAATTCCACTCACAGCTCAATGTCGTCGGCCAACACCGTTAATCGGCAGAGACTTTCCGGTGGAAACCACCGGAACCCACTAGTCCAATCTACAAAGATCAAAAGGCTTTCGAAGGCATAAAAGCCCGATTCTCACCGTCGGCCAACACCGAAGGCCGGTGAGCTCGATCCACACCGTTGGCGGGAATTCGAGCAGACCAATCAACCAGTAGAAGGACAGGGATGAGAGGGAAAAATCAAACTCGATCAAAGCAGGGATGAAGACCATACCTCAAACCAAGAGAGGACGAAACAGAAGTCGTAGATCTGACGAACTCCAGAACTACGAACGCCACCACTGAGAAGAAACTCCCTCACCAGCAACGACCTTCAACTGGAACCGCGACGATACTCGAGAAGGAAGCGCGTCCCACACCCGTCTTGGGAAGACGTCGCTGAGACTTGAAAAGGGCTCTTCCGTCGCGCCACCGCAGGGACCACTGCCACGCCGAAGAGGAGGAGAAGTAAATCTGACCTTGGAGGGCCAGATCTACGAATGGAACACCAGACACAAGCTGACGACCTCCACAGCGGCTAGATCTTCCCAAAACGCAACGATCCTTGTCGGAAACGCGTCCCACGACCGCTTGAGGAAAGAGAAGCCAAAGGCTCAGTCAACCAGCCACATCAGTGAAGCCGACAAGACGAAATCAACCCCACAACCTCGTCATCTAACCCAGATCTGCAACGATCCTTTCCAGGAGAGGTAGTCCCACGACCAGATCTGAGTCGGGACGGCGAGGATGGGAGAAGAAAATCGTCGTAAGGGGGTTGAGGACGGGAAAAAGAGACAAGAGAGAAAGGGAAGGATGAAGGAGAGAAAGAAGAGGAAGGCACGACAGTACCCACGTGGCCGGAGCCACGAGACCACCGTTACGAGCGACGACAAGAGCTTCGAAGGAGACGGTTTTATAGAGAAGGGAGAGAAAATGGTTTAGGGAGAGAGTTTCTCAATCCATACAAAATTCTGATTTTAAAAAGAGAGTTTATAGGTCAAAAATATATTTATAGACCCCATCTAAATGTGGGCTTAAAGCCCTTCCTATACTGATCCTATAAAAATGGTAGATATTATCTTATATGTCGTCCGATGTAATAAGGACAGATTTAGGGGTTTAAAACGAAGGATGTAATAAGGACTTCAAATATTTTTTTGAAACGAGTAACTAGCGAAGTGCATCAAAGTAAAAAAGGAAACCATACATAGTAGGACTAAAAAATCCTTGGCTCCAGAATATCGTCCGGGCTAACCGTAGCTAACCCGACTCTCTTGGACTCGTAGAAGAAGTCTACTTTGTTTCGTAGACACAACCTGAGGACATCCCCTTACCAGCATTTCAAACAAAGAAAACATAAAACTAAAGGTCCAACCACCCAAAATGAAAACAACATCCAAACTAATGCAAGAATAATAAAACAGGAAAAAAAACATGTACTGTTCACACAGCTTTCTTCAGACATCCCAACACTGGCCGTCCCGGGTTAGTGAGGATAGGCCCTTGTTGAGCCTTCCCACCACCGACAGGTCTCTTCATTGGTCCTCGCGAGGCTGTGGATCCTCCGCCTGTTGATCATAAATATCCCCCTCATCCATTAGCTGGTGGCCCGGTGGAATTAGACTCGAAAGCTCCAATGCCTTCTTCATCCTAGTAGCCTTGGTATACTATTGTACCCCCTTCTCTTTGCCCTTGGATTTCATTGCCTTGGACCTTATTGGCCCCACTCCCCTAGTTTGATCCTAAGGCTTCTTCAACTTCCCTGGTCCTGGGGCCACCCCACCTGCAAATAAATCAGGAAATACAATATCCCCATCCTCCCCGACATTAGCCAAGTCGCCGGGCTTCGAAATACCCGATTTCCCCTATAACCCTCCTGGGTGTGCCTTCTACATTTTTGGAACTGCCCACTCTAGGGCATTCTTAGCCAAGTCGCCCGACTCCGATCGAAATCCATCAATCCCTCCTAAGGTCGGGAACCCCAGTAGAGGTGTCAAGGAGATATTCTTGATCCCTGATCTATGTCCCCCCCACAAAATCCCTAACCGGGTCAAGGGATAGATATGTGAGGAGGTCATCCACCGATGATTCATGTATCATCTTTGGGACCCTCCATACCGTATTAAGGAGCCAGTCCACATCCAAATGTTTCGGTACACGAATTGAATCGTCGTACTGAATTTCCTCCCGACCAATGCCTAAGAGATTTTCCGTACAATCAGAGATACGATGATTCAACCTGCCACACCGAGTGTAGAAACCCAATAGTCGTTCATACTATAGGCCAATCAGGAAGGATTGCACATGTCCCGGGAAACAAATATATTTAAACTAATAACAATTAATATATAACATACTTAACTAGCTAGCTGTTTGAACCAGCCTTTCATGTCGATGATATCCACCTTAACAAACATTTTTAATATACGGCTTCACTTGGTTGTGTACGACCATATCCATATGAGAGATTTATGAGAAAATATGTATAAGAAAACGTAAAAAGAAGGATAGTTGTTTTATTTATTTCTTAGAGTAAGAAATATCTTCATTAAAAGTAAAACAGATTCATTACACCAATCATTAACCATAGAGGAATAATGATCCAATAACTCTTAGCAGCAAACTAAATCAAAAGAAAACGGTTATAGAAATCAGAACTAAAACAGGAACTGAATCCAAAGATAGAATAGAAATAAAATCTAAAAGGTGGCAATTGGCGAGAACCGTTCAAAATAGGGCCTAAACGTTGCTTGTCCCTGCTCTCCAAGGATTAGTTTTGTCAAATGAGCTACCGAAATTGAACTTGACCAGTTGATTGGGAGTGATGGCTCGTCTCAGAGACCCCTCCCTAGGTAAGTCACTAGAGCCATGGATTCCTATCATTCCTCCTAGCATGGCAACTTCCCAGCCCTCGCCTGATCCTCTCACGGCTCCCCCGATGTGCTCCTCTTCTGGCCCATCAAGCCCTACAACTTCCCAGATGGGAAAAACCCAAGGGGCTTATCTCTGAACACCCAGGGAGGCCTATCGTTGAAGATTGGCCAGGGCCCCAAGGGTAAGGCTCCATCCCTAGTCGGACCTGGGACCCGAGAACCGGGTTAGGTATAGAGTCCGAGGTTACGAGGGGCTCCTTCCCTAGAGACGAACCGCCCTTAGGTATCGAGTCTAAGGTCAACGATGGGAACCCCAACGGTGGTGGATGTGCTTCCGGTCCCCAATACGTAGCATACGGTATGTCAACCTTTGCAGTCTTGAACTTCAGGATCGAGTAATCAAAGCGGGGTACCCGCGGCACCTCACATTCGTAGTCCTGGACCATATGGCCAATCCTGCTGCAATTGAAACAAAAAGCGGGGAGTTCGGCATACGTCAGGGTGACTCGTACCAGATCCTGGTACTCCCGGAATTGCATGATCATGGTTCTCCGGAAAGGCCGGTGAACGTCCATCTAGAATCAGAACCTTAATGTACCACCCTGGTAAAGGCCTCGTTGGCCTCACAGGGTTTCCACGCGCGCACCTAGAGTTGCCCCTATGATCTCCCCTGTTGCCCTCATTTGGACGAAGGACGGTATCTCCCGAGCGTGCACCCATAAATGAAGACGATCCAGATAAGGAAGGTCTCGGGACAAAGGTCGACTATCTCCCCAAACAATTGAAGATGCCCGTGAAAACACCACGGTTCATTATGTCGCACCCATACTCGATCAGTAGAGGATAGTTGTTTTATCATTACGAACGTACCGTCATGATTTTATTAATATATTAATGATAATTTGCTTAAACTATTGGAGGAATATATATATATATATATATATATATATGTTGCTTCGTCCTTGTACAGTAAGAAAATAGATTCTGAGTTGGTATTGAAAAATATGTTAAAGGAAATTGAAGATGGAGTATGTTGATCTGTACTTGATTCATTGGCCGGTGAGCTTAAAGCCAGGAGAGGCTGAGCTTCCGTTCAACAAGAAGGATATGCTTCCCATGGATTTCAAGTCCGTGTGGGAAGCCATGGAGATATGTCAACGTCTTGGCCTCACCAAATTTATTGGTGTCAGCAACTTTTCTTGTAAGAAGCTCGACACCTTGCTCGCCACTGCAAACATCCCTCCACTCGTCAACCAAGTCAGTCACTCGTGCTATTTCTAAATAAAATAAACATGGTTTCAATGTAATATACATGAATATATATCAACCCTAGCTTTTATATATACGTTTTACTTGAACACAGGTGGAGATGAATCCGATATGGCAGCAAAAGAAACTAAGAGAATATTGCGAGCAAAGAGGCATACACATCGTGGCCTATTCTCCTTTGGGAGCCAAGGGAGCACCATGGGGTTCGAACCAGGTTATGGAAGCCAAAATACTCCAAGACATTGCTGCTACCAAAGGAAAATCCATTGCCCAGGTACATTAAACTCATCTTATAAACTCATGGGATAACGTCGATTTTTAACCCAGTCAGAGAAGTCATTTGTACATCCAACTGTGCTTCACCTTTTGTGACAAATCCTAACACAAAGGTGATATACGTTTACAAAAAATATCAACCACGTGTAAAATAAATATGAATAATGGGGCTAGGATTTGTAACAAAATACCACCTTTATGCTACTTTTTTGTAACAAAATACCACCTTTATGTTATTTTTTGTAACAAAATACCACATTTGTGTTAGTATCTGTCACAAAAGATGAAACAGGGTTAGGATGTGCAAATGATCTTCCTAACTAGGCTAGGAAATGACGTTTTTTCCTAAACACTCATTCCACTACCTCAGTTGATGTGTTGATTTATTCTCAATTGTTTGGAACATGATGTGAAGATTTGCATAAGATGGGTGTATGAGCAAGGGGTGGGAGTGTTAGTGAAGAGCTTCAACAAGGAGAGGATACAACAAAATCTGGATATATTTGACTGGAGCCTTACTGAGGAAGAATCGAACAAGATTGCTCAAATTCCACAACGCAGAGGATATCGTGGACAAGACTTTGTGTCCGACCATGGACCCTTTAAGTCTATGGAGGAGTTTTGGGACGGAGAGATCTAACTAATATATGCTTTATTTATCTTTTTATTGTTCAGTTTCCTCTGTGTTTTTCCATTCAATAAGACAATATTTCGCTGACCAGTAAGCTTTGTCTTCCACTTCGGTGTTATATGAACGTTTTTATTCCTTATTTAAACTAATGAATAAATTCACATCCCAAAACAATTTGTATGTGTCACGTGACAACACTACCTAAGTTGATAACCAGTTATGGTCAAGTATTCACAAAGCATTTGTTAGAATACATCAAAATGGTATGTTTTTTTATCAGCAAATTATTATTGATGAATCGATTCTACAAATTGTAGAATAGATCAAGAGACAAGTACAAGTACAATCTCTCAAGAGAACCAAACCCAAAACCATTTCAAACCTATTTTAAACCCTTCCTACAAAGGTAGCTTGTGTTCCAAGTCAACCCTTAAGGTGAAACTAACTAATTTTCTTGCAATGAAATCAAACTAACATAGATGCCCAATACCCATCTTCTAATCCATAACATAACTTCCCATAGCATTTTGTGCTCCAAACCCTCAAAATTTCCATCCTAAATGGAGCTCAGTGTCAAGAATAAGACACTAAATCAGTTGCAGCCACAGTGTTATAATAAAGCCCCCTTACAACATCAGATCAGCTGCAATTAGTATTTCCCCCAACAAAAGTACTCTAGCAAACACTTCCAATTCTTCACATCTATAGGCAGCCTGAACAGAATAGGATAATAAGTTAGCCATCTCACTTTTGAGTGACTGTCTTAGGACTTCAGATTAGAAAGTCTCTTGCAGCAAAAGTAGCCTATCAACTTCAGTGTTGAAACCTCAGCAACTTCAAACAAAGCACTCCAAAATAAAAGAAAAAGACCCTCAAATGACCACCTAATATCTACCCACACACAAGGAGATTGAGCAAGAGAAGATTGAAAGTAAGAGCCCCCACACACAAATAACTGTGAACCAAACCCAGTACACACTCACCTACCTCACAAGAAACAAATCTAATACCTCACACCTAAACCACCCTTAAAACCACCCAAAAAAACCCCTGAGAATAAGCTGCAACAGTGATCAAAACAATATCAACAATTCTCCGGCCAATAGATCAGTATAAGACTGGGGCAGACTTTCTTCTAATGCAAGAAGTAGGAGCATTTCTCCAAAGGGAAAAGGAGAACATATTGAATCTCTTAAATAAACTCCACTCCAAATTGAAGCTGTAGCTTTGAACTTTATTGAAAATCTCGGTAGGGTTGGATAGCTTGTTGTTGAAAATTACCTCATTCCTAGCAATCCAGATGTGCCACAAGGTGATAAAACAAATATTCCTCCATTGTGATAAAGAGGCAGATGGACATAAAGATTCCCAAGTATAAATGAACTGAATTATATCATTGCAGAATACTCCACTGAGTCCCCACCAACTTGAAACTTCAGTCCAAACTAGCCAAGCTTTTGTGCAGGTAAGGAGGAGGTGATTAATCTCCTCAAAATCATAGTTGCACATAGGACAAAGAGTGTCATCCAGTTGAAGATTTAGACCTCTACCATCCAAGAACATTCTTCTAGGAATAGCTTTGTGACAAGCCAACCAGGCAAAGGCTGATATCTTTGGAGGGAGAGAGTGAGACCACAAAAGCTTTGCCCAATTTTGATCTTGCAGAGTAGATTCTTCCATAAAATTGTACATTTTCTTGACTTTAAAGCCAACATTGTGAATTTTCCAGACCACTTTATCTTGACCAGAGTCTTGAAAGGTGAAGACATTGAGAAGCTCAGATAATTCTCTAAAAAGGCCCAACTCCTAACCTCTCAGTTCTCTCCTAAAATGCAGTAACCATTCTCCATTGTTCCAAAAATAAACCACCTTGTTGTTTTTGTGTATAGAAAGATGGAAGAGTCTCTGAAACCTACACTTGATAGATACATCCAAAAGCCAAATATCCCCCCATAAATTTACCCTCACTCCATTGACCACAAACCATTCCAAACCAGAGAACCCCACAACACTACATAATTTATTATCACTCAGAAGTGTCTGAACATGGCCTAAAAAGTTTTGGCTAGAGGTTAACTTGATAGTAGAAAGGTTCCAATCTTCAGCAATCCACCCAAACTTAGCACAAAGAATTTTTTCCAAAGAGAATCTGTATCAATATTAAATCTCCACCACCACTTGGTTAGTAGTGCAGAATTCATAATGTAGAGGCTTTTTATCCCTAATCCCTCTCCCTCCTTTGGCTGGCACACTAAATTCCACTTGAATTTGTGTAAAACCTTCTTAGTTATTGAACCATTCCACAAAAACTTCCTCTGCCACATTTCCATCTCCTTGAGGACTTTCTTGGGAGCTTTGAAAAGGGACATGTAATAAAGGGGTAAAGCTGAAAGTGTTGATTTAATGAGTATCACCCTACCCCCAAAATTTAGTAGTTTGGTCTGCCAGAGACTAAGTTTTCTCTTGAACCTATCAATAATTGGTAGCCAAGTAGTATATCTCCTAGGATTAGCCCCTAGCTTGAATCCCAAGTAATCAAGAGGAAGATCAGCAATTTCACAACCAAGTATATCAGAGACTTCAGCTTCAGTATAAGTTGATGGATTGAGGAGAACAACCTTAGATTTATGATAATTTATCTTAAGGCCAGAAGCTAATTGAAAGGCTTTGAGAGAGGACTTGAGATTGTGCAGGTGGTTCTTCTTAGCCTTGATGATTATTAGAGTGTCATCTGCAAATTGTAGATGAGAAATGACAGGCCCTTGTAATCCACAGGAAATGCCTTCAAAATTCCCAACTATGATTCCTTATTCAAGTATTTGATGTAGACCCTCAGCTGCCAATGCAAAAAGTAAAGGAGAAAGTGAGCAACCTTGTCTCAAACCTCTTGTGAGGTCAAAGTCTGAGGAAGGGGAGCCATTGACCAGCACTGAAGACCAAGCCTGAAAAAAAGATTTCATCCAACTCCTCCAAGAAGTATCAAAGCCCATGATGCTTAAAACCTGATCCAAGTACCCCCCAATCCAGGAAATCATAAGCTTTCTCAAAATCTACCTTAAGAATTATTACTTCCTCTTTTGTGGATTTTATGGAATGAATCACTTCAGTAACAATGAGCACCCCATCTAAAATTTGCCTCCCTGCTATAAAACGAGTTTGTACATCATTCACTAGCTCATCCTGACAGTCTTCAGCCTAGCAGCTAGCAATTTTGACACTATTTTATACAAAGAACCTACTAAGCTGATAGGCCTGTAATATTCAAAAGATTGAGGGTTTATTCCTTTTAGGATTAATGTAAAAAAGGATGAATTAATCCCCATCCCCAAGAGACCAGTCTCAAAAAAGTGATGACAGAATTGTGATACATCAGACTGGTGAAAATCCCAACATCTTTGGAAAATTTTTAATGTATAACCATCAGGCCCAGTTGCTTTCTCTCCATTGCAGTCCATCACTGCACTATAAATCTCAGCTTCACTAAATGCTCTCTCAATAAAAGTAGCCTTTTCTGGTGATAATGATTTGAAAGGTAAAGATGAGAGATCAAGGACTACAGATGAAGATCTTTTGAATCTAGCTGCAAAATGATCCTTAGCTGCAAGTTTTATCTCAGAAGGAGTGGATAAAAGGTTACCCCAACCCTAATTTGATCAATTTTCTTCTTTTGACCTGCCAGATTAGCCACCAGGTGATAGAATTTGGAGCACCTATCCCCATCTTTTAGCCATTTGTGCCTTGATTTCTGTCTCCAGACCTTAGAGAGGGCTTTATGTTTTTGTATAAGAATTGCCCCCAAATAAGCCCTTGTAGCTCTTTCAGTATCAGTCAAGCTTCTAATATCCAATACCCCATCTAGCTCATTTATTTCCTTCTTGAGTTGCTCTATTTCTTTCTCCAGGAAACCAAAGACATTAATATTCCAGTCTTTCAAGAACACCTTTAGCAATTTCAATTTATGCCACATAATGTAATGAGGTGCCCCAGATATGTCAATCTCCAACCAAAATTTCTTAACTGATGTGTAAAACAAAGGGTGATCCAACCAAGCGTTTAGGAATTTAAATGGTCTGGGACCCCAATCAACCAAAGGATCTGATAGAAGAATTGGTCTATGATCAGATATGCCTCTACAAAGGCCAGATTGTGACAAAATTTTGAAATCAGCAATTACTTGGGGCCCAAGCAAAAATCTATCTAGCCTTGATGCTCTGGAGTATGGCCCAAACCAAGTATACTTTTCCCCACTAAGAGGAAGATCAATGAGAGGGGCCTCATTAAGTAGTAAAGTGAAGTTTCTGATAGAAGAGGATTGATGATTATCACCACTCTTTTCAGAGGGGGAGAGAATTGTATTGAAATCCCCAGCACATATATAGTAGCTCCCCAAAGTCTGAATTTCCTGAATAATTTTCAACCATAGCACCTTCCTTGCTCTCTCTCCACAAGGAGCATAAATATTTATGATAGATATGAAGCTGTTCCACTCAGAACTATAACCAGTCCAGATAATGCCATGCTCAAACAATTTGGTGTCTTGAACCTGAAAGAAATGTTTGTTCCACAAAGTGCATAAACCTCCATCTGATCCCACAGCATCCAAGTGAACCTCTTCCCATCCAAAATTCAAACCCACAGATCTCAAGAAAAAAGAAGGAAAATTTTGAAGCTTTGTTTCTTGTAGCAAAATAAAACCAGGAGAACTTTATGATAATGTCTTTTAATTCTCTCTACTTCTGCTCAGAGGAGGCTCCTCTCATGTTCCATGAGAGGATCTTCATAAAGGCTTTAGAGTAACAAATTTCTGGACTGAGATTCAATCTCATCCAGACACACTTCCTCTTCTTCTAGGTCCAAGAACTCATCACTGGAATCAGCTTCTAGGTCTACTCTCTGGTTGATCTCAGCCTCTAGATTATCAAACTGATCAATTACCAAATGATCAGCCACCAGTGCCTTAATCCCTATTGACTTACAATAATCCCAAGGACTCTTTGGTTCTTCAACTATAGCAGGTTCTCTGAGCTTTCCCTTTCTTCTGCTGTCTGGTAAAGCAATTAGTGAGACTTGTCTTCCTTTCTTTGATCTTGTATAATACACATAGGACACCAAAGGTTTTTTGTCTTCCTATTGGAGTAGGGTTTAGGAGAGGGAGCTGGTGTTTTATTTTTTGAGGAACTGGTCTGTGAAAAAGTCAAAGTGTTTCCCTCCAAATGTTTTCCCCCTCAAATTGAAACTCCCCAAGTGGACCCTTTGAACCAGCCAGGGTTTCATCCCTTACCATCTCATTAATACTACCTGCCACACCAACTTTCAATGGGGTTGAGTTCTCAACACCTGACAGTACATTGTTTAAGCCTTTATCCAAAGGTCCATACCCAGAGAGAGGAAGTATTTTTGGACTTCCAAATCTGTCTGTGGCAAGTATGAAGAATTGTCAATGTTAGAATGAAGAACAATCAAGGAAGTAGAATGCTCAACCACTGGTGTCAAAGAATCAGAATTGTCAAAAGTATCATTAATCACAGCATCTTCATCAAAAACTGTTGGAGGAATTGAATTCTCAGAAGGAGAATGTTGGTGTTCTTGACAGTCCAAATGCAAGGCTTGGGACATTCCTTTTGTCTCTTTCTCAGATATTAATACATCTTCCCCCAGCATTAATGATGCAATCTCTTCAGATGCATTCTTCTCAAAATAAGTGGAAAATCTAACACCCTCTCCTTCATCTTCAAAAATAACTGAGAGGGGATCCTTTCTGAAAGGACTTGTAACTGGTGTGCCCTCAGCTTGAGTACTAAGATCAACACATTGAGTCTTCTGTAAATGAGAGTTAGTATCTATACATTGAGTCTTCTCTGGTTGAGTATTAGGAGCTGATGAATGAGTAGGAGAAGAACCCAGCATTGAACTCTCAGAACTTCCTTGAGACAACAATTCCTGATCTACTTCCCATTGGAGGAGAGAATTATGATTGGTTGAGACCACCAGAGCTTCAAAAATCTCTTCTCCCAATATGAACTTTGTGATCTTGTTGACTGGTGTAAGAGTTTGTGTATGTATGAGAACATAGGCCAATTCTCTATTATTTCCAGAGATAGAGGAAGGATGAGTGTATATCAACTCTCCTAGATCTTCAACAGCTGCAGCCATACTTTTTGTCACACCAGCCATGGTATGGTATGCCTTTGATGGAAACTCATTGCAAAGAGCCTTTTTTCTTACAAATTGTCTGCTTGTTTGGTATGATTCTGAACCAGTTTTCAAGCCATTTCTTATTCTCCAATAACATTAAATTATCAATCTCTTCATCAAGGCAAGTGAGAATGACACATCTATTTCCCACATCTTTGACCTGGATCAAGTTTACACCTTCTGAGGCCATTTCTCTCAAGATGGCATTTGCACTGAGATTTCTAAATGAGACAGCCAAGTGTGATCTTCTTATATCTTGATCCAATTTTGTTGCTACTGAACCTCTGGGATATTTGGTGTGTTTGTTGTCACTGAAATGCTCATAAGATTGCTTTTTCTCCCTCCATTCCATACCTCTTGGAACTGAATAAATTCCCACTCTTTTCTTTCTCCACGCTTTTGCAACCAACACTTTGTTGCCACATAAAGTCCATCCATTAAATTTGTGTATTGCAGTTGTGAGGCCTTCTTCCTTTTGAAATCTGATAAAAGCGAACCACCTTCCTCTGAGGTTTGGTTTGGTAGGCGCCTCCACAGCAATTATCGAGCCAGCCTCCCTAAATTGATAATCTACCCAATGACAAGAAGAATTTGGTGGTATATTGCTAATGAAAGCCCATAATTCCGTCTCACCACTGTTAACCTCAGACCATCCTCTATCTCCATCTGAATGAACTCGTGGACCTAGTCTCCTTCTCCATTTTCTATCAAAACCATATGTGTTTACTTCTTCATTTCTCTGGTGCTTCCTTGTCAGAACTCTGTTTTCAAATCCCGGAGGAGGTCCCAATGTTAACGATGAAGCTCCTGCTCCTTGTGCTCCCGAAATGGTAGTAGTTCTCTCAGGTCGTGTATGTGAATTTAGTAACCTCATTGACCCATCCGGCCTAGCTTGAAAGAACATTTTTTCACTATTGAGCATGTTTGTGCATTTGAAATTTTTCTTGATATACTCTCTGTCTTCTTCCGATGTTGGAGATTGGTAAGGTGTGTTCGCAACTTCAGTTCCCTTTCCTTTTTTTATACTATCATCCTTTTCCAAATCGACCTGAGATGGAGAATACCTCAATGTGCTTTGTGGTGAATCAAAGATAGAAGGATGGATGGGAGTTTGAGGTTTGGAGGAAATGATTTCTCCACTTAGTTCTTCGAAGGTCAACATGTTTTTGAGACAAAATAAAAACTTGTAGAAAATAACCCAAGAGCGGATGAAGTATGGTGGTCCGATGGCTTATAACCACCCTGAACACTACACCATATATACGAGATGAACACTCGAGCTGTTGGAGAATGAATGAAGGCTTGAAGAATCCTTGGTATGATGAAGATGCAGATGAACTTGATGAACTGAGGCTTGAAGATACTGTAGCTCTAGAGAGCGTGAACTAGCTGTTGTTGATGACAAACTTCAATAATTCCATTATGTTTTTCACTTTTTTGTTGCATTCTTTCAGATTGTCAGTTTGTAATTGTCACGCCCCAAATCCGGTTTTGGCCGGACTCGAGACGCGACCTAAAACAAACGAGGTAAAAGTAGTAAAAATGTAATAAATTCTTTTACAACTGAAAACGAGTCCAAAATATTTCTCAATAATCCAAAACAGAGGTCAAACTCGATAAGTAACATAAGGTAAATAAAGTTCAACAATGTGGACCAACACATCTCTAATACAATCCTCAAGACATCCGGAAGCTCCCGAGTCTCGAATTCCCCCAAATCTCAAGCATACCTGTACACACAATAAATAAAACAAATAGGGGTGAGCTTACGCTCAGTAGGGAAAATCGTAAATGTCCTTAGTCTCCAAGTTTAATATTAAAACTGTTTTAATTCGATGTCACAAAAGTATTTAAAACCCTTAGCCCAGAGGATATAATAAACAAATAAGAAGTATTGGTAACCCTAGTGCATTCTCAAGGATAACGATAACTTTCCAGAGAATAAATGGAGAACATTATAATAAAATAGAAACTCATCACATTGGGAACAAGTAAACACTATTAAGCAAAGAAATGTTATGGAATCCGTTATGATGAAATAACAGCGCTTCTTCAAGCTGACAGTAACTTAAAAGAAGTTCATAACAAATACTTTAACGCATCAATAATTGTAAAAAAGGGAATAATCAATATCTTGCCAACCACTCGCTTTCTCAAGCCTCCGATCCATGGATGAATTCTGGGATCACCTCGGTTCCCACATTCCGATCCACCAGAGTATCCATATCATATCAGATTTTCCCTCGGTCCAGAGGAAGCACATGCGTCGGGGCACCGGAAACAATCCCAAATGGGCGCTTATCATCGGGATTCCCAGAAATGCCTCCAAAGGACCATATATCATAGGGAACCAAGTAGTGCACCCACTGGGATGCAGTTCCTTGGGGGTGAAACCATAAGTAATCTTTTCCCCGCAGGGTAACTGTTCAATTGCCCGCAGGCCCAATAACCAATGCCCCGCAGGGTCCAATAACCAAATGCCCGCAGGCTCAATAATCAATGCCCCGCAGGGTCCAATAACCAAATGAATATCCCGCAGGATCTGCCAATACTCAACTCTCATAATATCCAGTAACCAATGAATATCCCGCAGGATCTGCCAATACTCAATTCTGATAATATCCAGTAACCAAAGAATATCCCGCAGGATCTGCCAATACTCAACTCTCATAATATCCAGTAACCAATACACTCAGGCTCTAAACTCAGTCCATATCTCACTGTATCCGTTCAACTCCAACCACCACGATGGCACCGAATTACCCCCCCCCCCCCCCCCCGGTGTAGTACCGAACCAAGCAAACAAACAGACAAACCAATAAACGAGCATACATTCAAGAATAAGAATAAAGGAACAAGCATTTCATTCATCCATCAAGCAGCACACGTCGGAACACACTTTCATCACAACCCAGACAACCAACACCATTTCATACTTACCGTACACTTACCTGTCACCAACCATCGGTACATCGATCACCTGATTGTACCCCTTTGGCACAACCAGTCATACTCGATCATCCGTTCAACCAACAATTTTATCAACATAAACACTCAATCAACCAAGTATGCATTCAACCAATCAATCATCATGTGAACGAACAAAATAGCATTCAATCATACGAGATAATCTAATTTCATTAGACTCTTAAGTTAACCGAGCAATTAGCAACCAGGCATGTGAACCTAGCACACAACTAAACCGAGAGCTCTTCACAGCCTCTCTACCAGTAAATCAATTTCCCAAGTATTGAAAGCACACTTCACTAATTGTCATTGTCCTAAGCATGCATACTAGACTCATCCATTTATTAGTAATTGAAATACGATTATTCTAGTTATTCGCATCCTATAGGCAATTCTAGGACCTTTCCGATTGTATTATCCTAATCATGCATACTAAGCGGTAATTAAGAATTTAATACTTTCCCTACCTTGTGGTCTTCCTCTAATAATACTCTGATGACAAGCTCGAGTGGCCTTTCCTCCGTTCTTCACACAGGTCCCGGAGTGGTCTTTGTCCTTCTAGCTCGGTTCCAAGCCCTTGATCTCGGGCGAAGTCCCGTCTAGATTCGACAAATAAAAGGTCCAAAATCAAAACCGGTAAAAGTCCAAAGGTCCACTGCTTTATCCAAAATTATCTCTTAAAAAACTCACCTTGAATTACTTAAATCCGTTACTTAAATCTGTTTTTAAAACATTTTTAATTGAAAACCGGGTTGACCCGGATCCAACTCGGTCCGACCCGGATCCGGACCCGAGCCCGATCCAGACCCGGTTCAGGCCCGAACCCAAGTCCAGTGCATCTGGGCCCAAGACCCATCTGTTTTCCCTTCCGGCCCGAGGCCTGTGTCTGTGGCCTGCGTCACCCGGCCCAACGCCTCTTCCAGGCCCAAGGCCTGCTCGGACACATGTCTGGTTCGGTCTAGCTCCGGCGACACCTCCGGCGAGCCATGGTGCTCCGGTCACCATATACGACGTCGGAATAGCTCGGAAGAGGGGGAAAAAGGACGGCGACGGGTGTAGAGACTCTGGCGACACCGTGGCTGTGTCAAGGGTGCCTGGAGACGCGACCTAGGGCCTCTCGTCTCAGATCTGACGGGGGTGAAGGTCTCCGGCGGCGGCTCAGGTCGCTAACGCTCGTCTCGAGCTCGATTGGGTACCTTTCCAGCCACGGCGAGGTCGGTGAAGGAGTTGGCGACGGGAAAACAGTTCGACCTTGCGTCGTTCCCGGTCGCCGGCGATGTTCGAGTTCGAGAAAAGACGGCGAGGGGTTCTGACACGAGAAGGAGGAGTAAGAAGATGAAGGCGGTGGGGTTTTGCGATGATGTCGCTGGTGGGTTTGAATGCCCGGCGATGTGCGAGAGAAACCGGAGAAGGGAGGAGAGCCGGCGACGTCGGTAGAGGGAGAGACGTGGTTTCGGGAGGAAAGGGAAAGGGGATCTGAATCCCTCGGGAACCGTGCGGCTGCATTGAAGTAGACAAGGGCTAGGGTTTCAAGTGGATTGGGCTTGCTCCTTGATGGCCCAAACGTGATCCAAAACTGCCTAGCCCAACTTCTTCTCCCAATCTTTTTTTTTTTGAATTTTCTTTTCAAATAAGACTTGTTGCAAATTTACACCCCCACGTTTCTGATTTCACAAAACAAATTACTCCTTCGCAAAGGAGTGGGGTTTTATAGTAATAGATCGTTCAGGCTATTTGAATTTCTAAATCTTTAGTGAACTTAACAGTGGAAAGTTCAGCGAGACAATTAAAATTCCAAAATCATCAAAACATATTAACATAAATGCAACCCCTTCCTAACCCTAAAGCTCCCTACCCGCCGCCACCCTTCATCCTCGCCGGTGATGGCCACGACAATTGTTGTTGTCGACGAAGGTTTCCCTCCAACTCACACCCCTCTCTCTCCCCCTCCCCGACCTTTTTCTCCTTCCTCCTTCTCATTCTGCTCGAGTTCCCTGTGACTCTCTGTCACACCCCAAATCCGGTTTTGACCGGACTCGAGACGTGAACTTAAAGTAATAAATAATAAAGCAATTCAAAGGAAATAAGTTTTAAAATAATACTCCATTATTCATAAATCCGATAAAATGAGTCAACAGCTCATAAAAACCAGTAATAAAGTGTTTAGTTCAAAATAAACAGTACGTCGCTAGACAACTAGACAAGACCCTCGTTGGCTCCCAAGCGTCGAGAATCCCGCTAGCACAGATCCCGCTCAAGACCTGAAAAAACAACAAGGTAAGGGGGGGTGAGCTTTCGCTCAGTAGGAAAAGTAGTTAAGGTTATGAACATCCGTTCATCGCCACGAGTAACCGTCCAATTAGGGCATACTAGCAAGGTATAACTACTAACAACGTCCACGGGAAATTACCAACCACTAAACACTCTCACAAGACCATAATCACACTTAAAACATCGCACACAACCAATCAGCAAGCATAGAACACACAATAGAACAAACACATGTCCCGTACAGCAATTTCCAACATCACCGAATGCACACAGCCCACTTATATCGTACCGGACCACACAGCATCGGTCCCGACATCTTCCCGTCACGTAGACTCGGGGCTTTATGCATACCAGACCGGCACATACCTCGGGCGTACGCCTTCTCGGACCACATAGCATCGGGGTAACGATCACATCATCCTCGTCCTCGATACCCTACATCGACATACTCTCTCAGTGTAGGTATCATACCGGACACACCTCCTCTTGGAACACACATCAAGAAAATAACACGCATCACCATGCCATAGTTCGACCGCGGTATACCAACCGAGCTAACTCACCATAACACAGCACATCGGTCTATCACTCACCCGATCATATCACAACCAATGATTCACATAACATCACACATGGCAAACTTGCCTAAACATAGCAACAACATGCTACACCGAATATACCCCATCATGATTCTCAATTAAACACGACTAAGTCACACATCATGTATCTCAATCAAATATCATGGCATTTCAATCAACACGCAACCTAAGGGCTCGACATGGCCCGCATGCATTTCTACAGCACGACAATCCCAAACTTACGGCTCGACATGGCACGTAAGCTATCCCTCATTTAACTCATTCCTCACATCATAATCATGCAATTCTAATCATTAAAACAATAATTATGACCTATATGCATACTAGTAACTTTCCTCAATTAAACCGGTATTCGCTACTTTCCCTACCTCAAAAGCACTTCAATCCTAGCTGCGGACGACCTGGCTAGCTTCCTCCTCCACTTCACGAGATCCAAGGGCCTCCTCCTCCGTCAAGCTCGGGTCCAAAGTCTTGGATCACAAAACAAATCGCGAATCAAGAGTAATTCACAAAGGTTTAAAAGAGGAAAACATTCCCAATTGACCCCAAAAGGATACGGTTATAGATAACCGTCCCAATTACTCGAAATTCAACAAAATGGGCCCAAAGGGCCCAATTCAGGTCTGTCACGGTTCGGGTCACGGAGCCTTGATGGGCTCCGCCACGGATCTGGTCACGGATCTGTGGTCCACGCCGTCACGGTTCTCCTCACGGAGCCGTGACTAACGCCGTCACGGTTCTCCTCACGGAGCCGTGACTAACGCCGTCACAGTCTCCCTCACGGAGCCGTGACGTCTCCCGTCACGGATCCGTGACGGGTCTGGCACTGTTTGTAAGACCCGCTTCCGGTCGAACCGGTGACTCCGGAAGTCACTCGGTACTTTTCCGGAACCTAAACGGATTAGCCACTATCACGGTTGGCTTCAGGGGAGAAAACCCTTTCGTTTGAGTATAATATCGGATAAAGTCAATTTTGGTCAAAACGAGACTTTATATCGACTAAAGCTTCAATTTTAAAAGTGCTGGAAAGTATATTGGAAAATTAAATGAGCTAGAGGGACACTTGTCTTCTTTTGGTTGAATGAGAGAAAAAGGGGTAGTCATTGTCCTTTTTGCCCTCCCAAAAGCTACTACAAAGGAATCTAGCTCAAGGGCCTTTAGGTCTTTACTTCATCTAGGTATTATATTGGATTGGAGAAGCAAAATCAAGTCATTTTCTTCTTGTTGTAGCCGAAACTTAGAGGGGAAGCAAGGAAGGAGAGCTCCCATGGAGGTTTGAAGGAAGATCAAAGAAGAAGGAGCCATTTGGGGTCTTCCTCTAGCCATCCACCCTCAAAATCACTAGCATCATCTTCATCTCATCACTCTAGAGGTAATGGAACTCTCTAATCCTCATTTCTCTTCATCTATTTTCTTGGGTTTTGGGTGAAAAGTGCTAGATGATGTTGGGTTTGAGTAGAGATGGTGGGAGATGATGTTGATGATGAACCTTGTTGGATTTTGGTTGAGAAATCATTAGTTGTTGGAGATTTTGAAGTGGGTTTGATTTGATGAATCATTGGAAACTTGTTTGTGTGTTGATTCCTACCATGGGTAGAGGAGTATTGAAGGTTTTGGACTGTTTTGGGAGTTGGAAGGGGTAAATTTCTGGGTTTAAGGGTGGTTTTTCGGAGTTTTGGAGCTGGAGGTTGAAGAAGGGCGAAACTGCCCTGGTGCGCCACGGATCCGTGACGGATCCCGTGACGGGCGACGTCACGGCTCCGTGAGGGAGTCCGTGATGGCACTCGTCACGGCTCCGTGACGGTAACCGTGAGGGTTAACGTCACGGATCCGTGACCAGATCCGTGACCCACCAGGGTGAGGGTTTCTTGAGGGTTCTTGAGGGTTTTGGCATCTTGGTTTTGGGCTGAACTTTGGAAGGGTTTTGGGGGTCCTTCTTACTGTTTAAGTGGAGCCTAATTAGCGTTTCTTAGTGTCCAAGACTTTGTGGATCAAGCTAGAGGAGCAAGGATCACGCCGGGAACCGAGGAGGGAGCGAAGTGGTGATCACCGGACTTCATCAAAGCGTTGAAGAGGAGGACCTTGAGGTAGGGAAAGCCTTAACCTCTCGTTTACCATGCTTAGTATGCATGCTAGGTTAATAAAATGGAAAAGGTCCTAGATATGCCTATAGGATGCGAATAACTAGCATAATCGTCTTTCAATTTCTAATAACCGGAAGCGTCTAGTGGTGACCGATTAGGATGCCAATCACTAGTGTAATTCGCTTTTAATACTTGGGATATGATTGTCTGGTAGAGGAGCCTTGGAAAAGCCCTCGGATTAGTTGCTTGTTAGGATCACATGCTTGTTTGTTAATTGCTTAGTGGATAGGCTAAAGAGTCTAACGAAACTAGTAGAATTGCATGTATGCATGCTCTCTTGAAAGTTCTTATAATTGGTTGATTGTACTCGTACTTGCTCGTTGATTGCATTCGATTGATTACTTGATTTACTTGAATGCTTGTTTGGGGCATCGAGTATGACTGGTTGTACCGAGCGGTGCAATCAGGTGATCGATGCCCCGGTGGTTCGAAACTGGTAAGTGAACGGTAAGTTGGATTGGTGTGCTATGTTTGCGTGATTTCGTGTACTGCTTGTTGTGGTGAATTGGTGATGTGTGGATCATATGTGTGGAACTGAATTGGTCTATTGTGGAGTTGTATCATATCGTGTTTGGTTAAGTGTGTATTCAATTATTAATTGCTTCTTATTAAATTTTCCAAGTGTATGCTCTCCATGGGAGTAATACCTTGGTTCCCAAGGACATAAAATCCCTTGGAGACGTTTATGAGAATCCCGACGATAAGCGCCCCGAAGGGTTGTTTCCGGTCGCCTCAATGTTATGCGTCTCCTCTGGATTTGAGGGAAAATCCGATAGGACACATCATGTGGATCGGAGGGTGGACACTTCATGTGCCACGACATTGGTTGACTTACCTGTTACCCGTGTGTGATAAATTGGCTTTGGTTGACTTGTTGATTGCTCTTATTGAACTGAAGGTCCGTCTTGTTATGCGTTTTCCCTACTGAGCGTAAGCTCACCCCTGTTAGTTCATTGTTGTGTTTACAGGCTTGATTGAGGAGTAGAGGCTTGGGAGCTTCTCGGTGTGGGTTCCGTAGAGACTTCATGTTTATTTCCTTTTGTTTAAGAACAGTTTTTGTAAGACTTATTATTACACCCCCGGAGGATTACTTATACTTTATGCTGGATTTTATGGATTGAGGTACTTATTGGAGGTTTTCAAGATTTAAATATTGTTTTATTGCTTATTTGTCTTCTATTACCCGTCATGCCTCGAGTCCGGGCGATAACCGGATTTGGGGCGTGACACTGTTCATCTTCTTCTTCCTCCAGCTTCGGTTTTCCATGTAATTAACCCTCAAAACCTCCATTGATGACCTCTTAAAGCTCCAAAACAGACCCTAAAACATCTCTACTTCAACACCCAACATGGGTCTTCATCAAACCACAACAAACCAAATTAAATCCATCATCCAACCTCCTTTTCTCTCCAAAAATCAGTATCCAATACCCAAAACTCAAAAACCCAACCAAGTTCATCATTTCTCCTCAAAACCCATGAACCAAAATCACCCAAAACAAAAAAAAGATTAGATGATTACCTTGGAAATGGGGAGTAGAAGAAGAAAATGGAAGAATCAAGGCATTTGATGAAGAAATGACCCAAAAAGCTCCCTCCTTTCTCCTTCTTCAAGCTTCAAGCTTCACTCTCTCTCTCCACCCTCTCTCTAATTTCGGCCAACACTAAGATTTTGGGCTGAATTGCTCACCTAAGGTCCCCTTTAACCTAGTAGTGTAGTGACCCAAATGTCCTTAATGACCAAAAGCCTTTCAAGACCAAAATCAAGGGTATAGGGGTCTTTTTGCCCTAGTTTCTTCTCACCAAAGCTACTATGGACATGTGTCCATAGTGTGGACCACCTCTTCAAAAATATCTCAGCAAAGCAATTAAATAATCTTGTAAGTCTTAGGTTTGACCGAAAATGACCGACATTTGACTTTTTCCCAATTACAGTCATTTGAAAGGAAACGGCCCAATTAATATAACCGTAACGACGGCTAAGATTTTTGGGCCCCGGAAAGGTCACGAATGACTCCCGGAGTCATCGGTTGACTTTTCCGGCAAAAAGTCAACTTGCGCCGAAAACCTCCGGTTCGACCGGGGGCGGTTCTTACACTCCCCGTCCGTGTCTCTGGCTGAGGAGCCTTGAAGGCCGGAGGTTTTGTCCCCGGCGTGGTCTACAAGCAGTGCCGGCGTGACTCCCTCCTTCTCGGCGTAGTCTTGGCTCGAGTTTTGGTAGCCCTGCTGGTTCCCTCTCCGCGCAGATCTAGCCTGTTTGGTCCGGGTTGCTTCTGTGCTACCGTGGCCTCAGATTTTGGCAGTCCGGTGTGACGTCCGACATCTATTATTCCCCTGTCGGTCTCGGTTAGATCCTTCTAATGTCGTGACTAAGATTTTTCATCCTTTTCACTTGATGGTTTGCAGTTGTTGTTGGTGGCTGAGTTCCACACGTTTTAGTTGGTTTTAGTGGTGGGTAACACATGTGATTTTGGGTGTTAATTTCGTTTTTTTGGGGTCAAGGAACCGTGGATTTGGTATTCTCTAGTGGATTCAAGTGTTTGGTTCTACTGGGTGTGGCATATCATTTCTCTGCTAGTGTTGGCGTTGTTTTTGTTCGGGTTCAGGTTGGATCGTGCTCGGTATAATTACATACCTTCCCCCATGGGTCCTTGCTTGGTGTTGGCCGGTGAGGGGTTACTGGTCTCGGTTTCGGAACGCATAGCTTGAATTCCCGCCTAGAATTCTCGGATGTGATTATTTTTCGTTGCTTGCTTGGAATTCCGAAATCGTTCTAGGTAGAAATACTAGTCCTCCCCCTTTGGGCCTTTTTTCGTTCTTGGCCGGAATTGGGTTTCGGAGGATTGAGGGAAAGCTTCAGAGGCTGACAGTTAGGGACGCAGTTTGGTTGTGTCACGCCCCAAATCCGGTTCTTGCCCGGACTCGAGGCATGACTAGTAAAATGTAAATATAGGAGATAACCATTTAAATCAAGTTCCAGAAAACTCCAATAAATAACCCGAATCCACAAAATATAGTTCAAAACATAAATAACCCTCTAGGGGTGTAATAATAATCCTCCACAGTTTGGTTCAAAACATAAGAATGTAAAGTACGAAGTCTCTATCATGTACCCACACCGAGAAGCGCCCAAGCTTCTACTCCTCAATTAAGCCTGTAGACACAACAGTAAATCATAGGGATGAGCTTACGCTCAGTAGGGAAAACGCATAACATAGTGAACTTTAAACTCAAAGAACCAACGACAATGCCCACAAAATTCATAATTCACCAACACAATTCACAAGGTAGTTCATAACATTACAAGTAAGTTCATTGGTAAAGTTAACATATAGCTCTTAACAATCATGGACAATAGATAAATCAATCAATGCCGTGGCACATGAAGTCACCACCCTCCGATCCACATCTTATGTGTCCTCTCGGATTTTCCCTCCAATCCAGAGGAGACGCATATCATTGAGACTATCGGAAACACCCTTCAGGGCACATATCATCGGAAGTCTCAGAAACGTCTCCAAGGGATTTTAGATCCTCGGGAACCCAGGGCCATACTCCCATAGGAAGCGCACACGTGGGCAATTTAATGATAAGAAGTTAATAATTGAATAACGCACTCAACCGAAATATGAAGTAATACAAGCTCAACAACCACCAATCCAAGTCCACACACGGCTCAACCATCACCAATCCAAATCCACACACAGCTCAACCATCACCAATTCACCACAACACATAGTGCACGAATCACGCAACCATAGCACACCAAAAACACAATCCCAACTTACCGTTCACTTACCAGCTTCGAACCACCGGGGCATCGATCACCTGATTGCACCGCTCGGTACAACCAGTCATACTCGATGCTCCAAACAACCAATCATGTAAATCAAGTAATCATTCGAATACCAAGAAACGAGCAAGTACGAGTGTAATCAATTAATCATAAAGCCTTCACAAGAGCATTCAAGCATGCAATTCCACTAGTTTCATTAGACTCATTAGCCTATCCACTAAGCAATCAACAACCAAGCATGTGATCCTAACACGCAAACTAATCCGAGGGCTTTGCCAAGGCTCCTCTACTAGACAATCATATCCCAAGTATTGAAAGCGAATTACACTAGTGAATGGCATCCTAATCGGTCACCACTAGACACTTCCGGTTATTAGTAATTGAAAGACGATTACGCTAGTTATTCGCATCCTATATGCATGTCCAGGACCTTTTCTAATTATATTGAGTTAGCATGCATACTAGGCACCATAAACGAGAGGTTAAGGCTTTCCCTACCTCAAGGTCCTCCTCTTCAACGCTTTGGGGAAGTCCGGTGATCACCACCTCGCTCTTCCCTCGGGCCTCGGTGTGATCCTTGCTTCTCTAGCTCGATCCCCAAGGTCTTGGACACAAAGAAACACTAATTAGGCTCCATTTAAACAGCAAGAAAGACCCCCAAAACCCTTCCAAAGTTCAGCTCAAAACCAAGGTGTAGACACTTCGAAAAAACCCCCAAGAAACCCTCACACTGGTGGGTCACGGATCTGGTCACGGATCCGTGATGGCAACCCTCACGGTCACCGTCACGGAGCCGTGACGAGTGCCGTCACGGTCTCCCTCACGGAGCCGTGACGTCGCCCGTCACGGGATCCGTCACGGATCCGTGACGCACCAGGACAGATTCGCCCTTCTTCAACCTCCAGCTCCACAACTCCGAAAACCTACCTTCAAACCCAGAAATTTCCCCAAGCCAACCCCCAAAACAGTCCAAATCCATCATTACTCCTCTACCCATGGTAGGAATCAATACACAAACAAGTTTTCCAATGATTCATCAAATCAAACCCACTTCAAAAACTCCAAACCACCATTGATTTCTCCACAAAAACTTCACCAAGCTCTTCATCAACACCAACTCCCATCATTTCTACTTAACCCAACATCATCTAGCCATTTTTCACCCAAAACCCAAGGAAAATAGATGAAGAGAAAAGATGAGTAGAGAGTTCCATTACCTCTAGAATGTGAGGATGAAGAGGATGCTAGTGTTTTTGAGGGTGGAAGGATAGAGGATGACTCCAAATGGTTCCTTCTTCTTAGATTCTCCTTCAAGCTTCCATGGGAGCTCTTCTCCTTTTCTTCCTCTCCAATTTTCAGCTACAACAATGCAAATAGGAAATGATTTTGCTTCTCCAACACATATAATACCTAAATGTTGCAATGACTTAAAGGCCCTTGAGCTAGAAACCCATGTAAGAGCTTTTGGGAGGGTGAAAGGGACAATAACTATCCCTTTTTCTATCACTCAACCAAAATAGGACAAGTGTCCCTCTAGCTCAATTAATTCCCCCACTTAAATTCCAGCACTTTTAAAATTGAAGCTTTAGTCGATATGAAGTCTCGTTTTGACCAAAATTGACTTTATGCAATATTATATTCAAATGAAAGGGTTTTCTTCCCTGAAGCCAACCGTGATAATGGCTACTTCGTTTGAGTTCCGTAGAAGTCCCGAGTGACTTCCGGAGTTACCGGTTCGACCGGAAGCGGGTCTTACAGGTTGGGTTGATGATTCGGCTTTCGGTGTAGCATTTCTCTTCTCTACTGGTTGTGGTGTCAATTCTGTCCGGATTCGAGTTGGCTCATGTTCGGTATAATTAAAGGCCTTCCCCCTTGGGTCCTCGCTTGATGCTGGTCAGCGAGGGGTTACCGGTTTCGAAACGCTCAGCTCGAGTTCCAATCTTGGATACTTGTAGGTGTTGATTTTTTGTTACTTGCTAGGAGGTTTGAGTTCGTTCTCGGTAGAAATATCGGTCCTCCTCCTTTTGGATTTTGGAGGGCTGAGTTCGAGCTCCAACATCTGCTGGAATTCTTTTCTCACTGCTTCATGCTGGTTAAATCTGGATGTTTTTAGATCCTGTTTTTTTTTTCTCATTTAGAGCTTCATGATTGTTAAATTTGGGTAATAGACCCTATTTATTTGTTTAATTTTTCGTCTTCTTGGTGGCTTCCTGCTTGAAGTAGTGTGTTTGTTGGTCTTGGTTGCCTTTGGCTGTTCCTGTTGGTCCTTCTGGTGTTGTAATCTTTCTGGTGGTCTGTTTTTGTTAGGGTGTTTGTAGTTTGACTACTTTGGTTTGTACTCTTCTTTCTTCTTGAGAGGGGTTTAATTTAATTTTACTTTGCTAATAAAAAAGTATTAACATAAATGCATACGATTTTGAATAAAGCAATTGTGAAGACCGCTTCAGTAAAAAGAGTTAATTGGTTTAATTTTATTCGATCGGAACGTCGAGTTTGAAATTCGATTTATTTTTTTAATTCGTAAAAAAAGGTAAAATTTCAAAAAAAAAAGAAAAAAAAGAAGTTGGACTGGGTTGGGCCAGACCCGACCAGGAGACCCGGCCAGGCCAGGCCACCCTGCCTCTCCTCTCGCTTGGGCCATGCGGCCCAACGCTGCCGAAGCCCGTTTACTTCTCCAGCCCAAGCTTTTCATACCCATTTTAGGGTTTCTGAAACTCATTCTCGTTCCCTCTCTTCACCCTCGCCTACGCCCTCTCGCCTCCCTCTCTGCAGCCGAACCCGATCTCCCCTCCTCTTCTTCTTCGTTAGCTCCGCAGCCGCTCTCGCCCCTCTCCGTCCACCTCTCACCGCCACCGGGCCCCCCTCGATCCCGATCTCCCCCTCTTTTCTCCGGTCAGACGCGTTCCGACCACCTTAACCCTTACCCCCTTCGTCTTCTCCTTCACTTCGTCTTCCCTGAGCGAGGCCGAACTCCCGTCCTTCTCGCGTGTTCGTTTCCGGCCTCCACTCTCGCCGTCCGCGCGCTGCTCTGGAAGCAAGCGCGCCGGCGACGCCCCGTCGTCGGAGAGTTCTACAGAGCCAGGACGTCGTGATTCCGGTGAGACCCTCTCCGTTCGGGACAGATCTGAGGCGAGACCGCCCAGCCGTCCCTTTTCTTCTCTGGTGAGTTCTCGGTGTACCCGTGAGGCTGGTCGCCGGCGTCTTCGCCGGTGGTCGGCCGGACACAATCCGACCTTTTCTTCCCTCTTTTGTTCTTCCTTCTACCGAGCGTTTCAGATCTGGTTTTTGTTAGGACTTTTTCTGTCCTGGATCTGTTTGGGATGCAATCGAACTTCTGAAATTGAAAAGAAAAGAACCCTAAAACGAAAAATCAGTTTTGTTTAAAAAGGATCGTTTGGAAAAGGATTTAATTTGAAAAGAAATTGAAATCAGTTGGGTTATTAAGACGATTTTGGACTTTTGAACGAGGAACGTGATTCGACTAAGTTGGACGTTTAAAAACGGACTTGGAACGGGACAAAAACGGAACACAGAATCGGACCTTGAGAATCGTGCACTGAAAACCGTGCATGGTATCAGTGCCTCGGAAAACGTGCACCGGGTGTTGAGTTCGGTGCGCTGGTGCCCGAACCTGATTCGTCGTAATCCCGCTTTTAGCCCGGTCGAGTATAAAAGACAACTTTTGAACTTAAAACGAAACTGTCGTAACCTTCTAAATTAATTTATGCAACCGGTTTTAATTGTAGCTTTCTGTGTAAAGTAGAGTCGAACTTCGTTCGAAGAGAAGACCGTAGGTAGCGAGCCAGGACGTCAGCAGCTAGGAGACGTAGCTGTCGGTTCGCCTTGAGGTAGGGAAAGTAGCGAATAGCGGTTTAATTACGGAAAGTTACTAGTATGCATGCTAGGTAACAATAATAAAATCGGAAAGATCGTAGTTTGGCATGTAGGATGCGAACAACTAGCGTAGACGTATGAACTGTGAACATTTACGCCTTTTGTCTTGGGAATTGCTGTGCTGGTAGTTTCGGGCCATGACGTGCCCGTAGGATTGTTTGCTGAGTGCTTCTGCTAGTGTGCTTGTGTTGTTTGAACGGTTATTAAATAACGAACATGAAAACGGATAGGATCAAACTAGTGATGCATGCTGATGACATGTGTGGTTATTTCCTGTTAATTGATATGTTGAACTATGGGACGGTTGGGGATTTGATACCGGTTAAGTCGGTGGGGTTACCACGTTGAACGTGGGGTCGGTAAGTGATGGTAAGTACGTGACAGTTTGAGTGTGCTTGAGAGTTCAATAAGATTATTGCTCGGTGTTTCATGATTGTGATTGTGTGTGGGCGTGTGAGCCGTGTTTGATCTGTGGCATTTCGATGCGTGATTGTTATTTTGTGGTGTGTTCCTTGAGAATGGTATTCCGGTTGAGATTGGGCCTACGGGTCGTGTTTGGGGACTACGGGTCGTGTTTGGGGCCGACGAGTCGGGCCGACAGGCAATAATATGGTTGGGGCCTACGGGTCGTGTTGGGCCTACGGGTCGTATTGCATAGGGCCGACGGGTCGGAGCCGACGGGCCGCATCATATCATCTTGCATAGGGCCGACGGGTCGGAGCCGACGGGCCACATCATATCATATTGCATAGGGCCGACAGGCCAAATCATAGCATAGTGGGCCTACGGGTCGTGGTTGGGTCTGAGGGTCGTGTTGGGCCTACGGGTCGTGATGGGCACTGGGTGCCGTGTTTCAACCTCGATGATCTATGGTCCTTTGGAGACGTTTCTTAGAGTCCTGACGAATGCGTCCTTATAAGGACGTCTCCGGCATTCTTGACGTTATACGTCTTTGTGACGTTATGCGCCTCCTCTGGATCGAGAGGTAGTCCGATGGATACTTGACCTACTGTTTGATATGATGATGTCGGGCTGTGTACAGTCGGCGGAGTTCAAGGATTGTAGTACGGGATGGGTGTGCTGATGGCTTCTGTGTTTTGATACGTTTGTTGTTTGGTTAGTGGTTATTGTACGAGAGTTGTCGGTTTGTGTGTTTTGGTAAATTGGCTATGAACCCCGATCGGTAGTTAGTCGTGTTGTACTAGTATGCCCTAATTGGACGGTTACTCGTGGTGGTGAGCCTATGTTCGTTACCTTAACTGCTTTCTCTACTGGGCGAAAGCTCACCCCTTACATTGTTGATTTGCAGGTGTTAAGCGGGATTTGTACTAGCAGGACATAGCTGAGCTTGGGAGCTTGCGCGGGTCTTGTCTAGTCGGTCTAGTGACGTGCGTCTATTTTGAACCGAATTTTTTGTATATTGGGTTTTGTGAGCTGTTAACTTTGTCAATTGATTTATTATCACTTTTGAAATTTTATCCTTCGTAATTTTTTTACCGTGTTTATTTATTATTTTAAGTGCACGTCTCGAATCCGGTCAAAACCGGATTTGGGGCGTGACAGTTTTGTATCAGAGCCTGGTTGCATTTTGAAATGATTTTTCAAACCTCGGACCGTACGTCAAATAGGTGGGTAGAGTTAGGTGGTTCAAGTCGTAGTGCTCAGTGACGCGAGTCGGAAATATCTTATGCGTAGAGTCGAAACGACAAGAACCTCGTTTGTTAAGTGTGTTGTTTAAGTTTTACCGTATCTGATTCGAACCTTAAGGGTTGTGTACGGTACACCTCAGTGGATCCGTGATGCCGATAGGTGGAGATCGAGGTTGGTTAACGAGCGATGCTCGAACTGGTTATTGCGTGTGTGTATTGACGAATTGATTGTTAGTAGGGTGTCGCCTCTGTTGGCCGTTGTTTGATGGGTGAAAAGTCCAGCTTAAGTGTCGTGGACTTTGAGTGAATTAGTGTGAATTGTGATTATTGTGGAGTTGAACTGTTTTACAAGTATGGACTTGACCAGGTGGTAAGTGTGAAGTTATTGAGCCGCGGTGTAAAAGTTGAGATAAATTGTTGTGTGCTATACTGGTGATTGAGTGTTGTGTGCAGGTAATGGTTGGTTGTCCCGCATAAGCGGATGGTTAACTTAATTTACAAATGGGTCATGCCCGATTTTCTGCAAAAACTGAAGTGTATGTACCATCACGATTCGACTATAGGGGCCACTATAGCCGGACGTGAATGGGGGGATATCAAGTGGTTGCAACGTAGTTCTGGGACGCCGGAACCAGGTTGTAACGACGCGATGTCAACATGAATGTTATATTAGAAAGGGGGTGTGCTAAGAAATGTAAACCTAAGTTGTTGTCTCCTGTGCATTTGTGGCGCAATGTGTGCATCGTGAGTGATTGATTGAGTGTAGTCTCGCTGTCTGAACTTTGTGAATTTGCTGCTGAGTGGAAATTTATGTGTATCCGCTGCTTGTGTATATGATATGTGTGACGCAATAGCATGCGAACTTCTCTGTTGTGTGCTATTGGGTGATTATATTATAGTAAGGATATTATACTATAAGTACTAGTGTGGTGGACTGTGTGTGACGTTAGTTTTATTAAGCGCGTCGTTCTTTAAGGGTAAGAAACTAAACGTGGGTGTTACCCATGTGGAGGGTACTCGCGTCGTGGCACCTCGAGGTAGGAGAGGTAAACCGTTAGGGGCCCAGTTGCCCGGGTTACTACCACTGGGGAGGTTAAGAGGAGCAACACCAGCAGGTCCCGGGCTGCAAAGGGACGGAGTATCAGAGATGAGGTGCTAGGCCAGAGTCACGGCGTGAACCGTTTGCACCAGTTTGGGTGGCCGTCGAGGCGACTGGATGCAAGAAGTTCGAGAGAGGACCCCGAGCCCGGAGTTTGGGTCAAGTTCTCAACATGATGAATCAGGTGTAGTTTTGAGACGGTGGATACAACGACAACAGTGGAACGAGGTCGCAGAAAGACCGCGAGGGTCCGTAAGACTTGGTAGCGACAGAGCAGTGTTGCGGGACCATACGAGACTCGAGACCTAAAGGGGGCAGAGAGCCGCAGGGTTCCCTCGGCCACATGCTCTGTCTGACGGCTGAGACAGACAAGCATCAGCCCGGTCAAAACCGGATTTGGGGCGTGACAGCAAACGTTTTCAAAATTACATAAAAGTACTTATCTTAATTGTATAAAACCAAAATGCATTAAAACAAGTTTAATATATAAACATTATCAAAATTAGTATACATAAATTATCTTCTTTATCAAATGAATTATAAGACTTTTTTGAAAGGAGTATTCCTGGATTTTATATATCATTCGGTGAAAACATACAAACGATCATTCACAACTTACAACCGTTGATCACACAATATAAATATATTTATCAAGTCTTGAAAATCTTATATGAGAAAAAAATAATAATAACAAGGTATTAAATCATATAATAATCGTAATTACAAAAATTAGAATGTATCAAATAAATAGATATATTTATGAACAACAGTTAGGTTACTTAAGAGCATGTGGTTAAGTCAAGCGCTTACAATAGTACCAAATCTACTTGATTCAAAAACTTAATTCAAGCAGAATTTATAATTACAAATAATTCAATTTTACACGTTTAATAAAGAAAATGCATTTTTATTATTGAAATGGAAAATACACAACTATATCGAAGTACTACTCATGCAAATTGTTCCAAATATGATCGATGAGATCTTCTTTGATCATGTTATGCGTTAATTGATCCGTAAATCTCTCTTCATTCTCCGTGATGACGTTAACATTGGGGGACATGCCTCATTCAGTTTCTACCTTGTGTTATGCGTTAATTGATCTGTAAATCTCTCTTCATTCTCCGTGATGACGTTAAGTTTCTACCTCGCGAGCTCAACTCTATAAAATGTAGAGATTTGGGCTCTCCCATCCATACCGTTTGCCATTATTGTTTGATTTTCATCCAAAAAAAGAACATCTTCCACAAATTGTATCTAATGTTTGGTATTCTTCAGTTATTGGACACATATATCGCTCACTCAACCAACGATTTGATTGGATTCACTGCTCATGTTGTCCATAAACAGTCTCACGTTGTGGAAATTCTTAAAACGTGAAGTTTTATTTATGAGCATAAACAAGTTCATTTGTTTGGGGAATCTAAACATTGCATCTGAGTAAACTATTGCACAAAACGTCATATATATTGGCATGTTGATATAGTCGCAAAGTTTTCGTGACTGGGTCCACATATGTCATGTTATATACTCAAAACATTAATCGTAACGTATCGATAGCATTCGACATAGGAGAGCATAGTGCGTAGTATGGTTGTCTCTGTATCATCCTTGACTTATTCATTCCCATCCGGCTTCTAATACTCTCTCCATTGCACATTAGGTTCTAATTACATATATGTCGGTCCAAAATTTGCCAATCTGTACCTAAACAACAAAGGGGGAGACCAAGGCACAACTCTTGTTATTACAATTCCCTGTCCCTATAAATCAATAGGACATCCTTTGTATTAAACACACAAATATCTGGTTTGCAATCCCAACTCCCATATATTTTCAGCCATGGAGTCAAAGACAATGGTGGTATCAAGTCTTGTGTTGAGGCTGCTAGTCCTCGGAGTGCTCATAGCCTCTATTGTTGTTTTTGCTACCACTAAACTCGATTACGGTGATGGTCCAAAGCTCATTTTCACTTTTGTTATTTCCTACAGGTAAATTAAGTAACCATACGTATATTTCGATTTTGTTTTTGTTTATCAGTCTCGAAATATATGACTTATTTGACTATGGATAAAAATTAAAGAGTTGACAACTTAAATGCTCGAACGATGAGTGGCTACTTTTTTTTTTTGAGAATAAGTGATAAATATTTATTAATATTTTAATTGTAAAATACAATTAAGTGCGTCAGGGAGAGCCCCTTGACTACTGAAAAACAGGCACAGGCCGAACTTCTTTGACCAGTCAAAAAGAGACCGTGTTCTTTGTACTTTTAACAAATATGAGAGTTAGTCTCTCATTTTGAAGAAATATGAATATCCCTAATAATAGTACCCACCTAGAGATATTGGGATAGGGCTTGCGAGGATCATATTGACCGGGACCTGAGCATCCGACCGAATCACAATAAGACTGGATTTCAGAGTTGTAGTATTCTGAAGAGTTGTAGCAATCGCACAGACCTCGATCATAATAGGTGACCAAACACCACCATTGACCACTAATCGGTCTGTTCGAGCAATTAAGTCCCACCCAAATTATTTTACTAAGATTAAACTAATTATATTTAGAAACCTTGGAGTGAGTTTACTAAACCAGAAACATACAAAGAGAAATGGGCAGTACTAATTCACCAATCAAACTTTTTGACGGAGAGAAAATTTCTACATACTGAGAAGGAAGTTTGTTTAAATGTCTCATTACTACAAACTAAGAACCAAATTAACCAAATCTAATTAAATCTTGCTTCTAATTGTATTTTCAGGTATGTTTTTGCATCGGCCTGCATCGGATGTATTTACACACTACTTCAAATTCCATTTGCAATTTACCATAGTTGCACGGAAAAGAGGATGATCCGCAACGGATGCTTGCCGGAATTTGATTTTTACGGTGACAAGGTAAACAATCGACCGAGCAGCCACATTTATTTTCCTATTTATTACGAGCTCTTAATTTTTCATTTTGACCATGCCCGTCACATTAATACACTGACGATTTTTTTTACCGGCAAAGCAAATATATAAATGAAACCTCTGATGATTATGGTCAGATTATTGCGTTCGTTCTAGCGTCGGGCTCCGGAGCGGGCTTTGCACTAACCTATGAGTTTAAGAAGTCAGCGGAAGGATTTGATGACATTGAGAAGGGACTGAACAAGATTTATATTGCGGTTGGCCTCTTGTTTGCTGGATTCCTATGCGCCGCCATACTTTCTGTTATCTCATCCATCACCAAAGCTTCGAGCTCTTCAAAACGGGGTTTCTTCTGATGATCATGATTTAATGGACATGGATTGTATTCTAATAAATTGTTTTAAATCTTATTATAATAAGTTGCCGCCGGTCGGTTTCCAGTTGTCACTGTTTTTTATTAGTAACATGAATAATGAATATTAGATTTTGATTCTTTCCATCTTGCTGCAATTGTGTTGTGTTTTCTTGTGATGACAGAAGACAAGACTATTATGTTCCAGTTTTTCTTTTGAGCAAACGGTACAGTTTAATAATAGAAATAGAGAGGAGTCATTATATCGTGGGAAAATTTCATTTTACCATCCTGTCAAACATTTAACTTCAGTTTCATACCCTGACATAAATTTTTATCAGTTTCATACCCTGGCAAACTTTTAATTTCACTTTCATACCCAGTCGGGTAAAATGTCCAAAATACCCCTAACTATTACTTAATTTTTCATCCCATGTCATTGCCTCAGAATTTGAAAAGAGGTGAAATGACAATAATACCCTTCATTGTTTAGGGTGTTAAACTGAAAATTTCAATAGTTTTAAAACAAAATCAGTTTTTTTTATAAATTCAATTTTTAATTTCAAAAAATCAGATTTTAATTTTAAAAATACATAAAAAAAGTTTTTTTATATAAAAATATTTTTTTTATTAAAAACAGTTTTTTATATAAAAAATCATTTTTATTAAAAAAAAAGACACGACTTCGTCTTCTCCGGCCACCTCTTCGGCCACCCAGCTCCGCCGGCGTCGTCCCCGACCCCACCCAGCTCTGCCGGCGTCGTCCCCGAGCCCTCCCACTTCGCCGGCGTCGTTCCCGTCGTCCCCGGCGTGGTTCAGATCTGAACCACACCGGGGACGACGGGGACGACGTCGGCGAAGTGAGAGGGGTCGAGGACGACGCCGGCGAAGTGGGAGGGCTCGGGGACGACGCCGGCGGAGCTGGGTGGCCGGAGACCACGCCGGAGAAGACGACTGCGAGCTCCAGTTTTTTTTTTTAAAATAAATAAAATTAATTTTTTAAAAAATAAAACTGTTTTTAATAAAAAAATATTTTTATATAATCTTTTTTTATGTATTTTTAAAATTAAAATCTGATTTTTTGAAATTAAAAATTGAATTTATAAAAAAAACTGATTTTGTTTTAAAATTATTGAAATTTTCAGTTTAACACCCTAAACAATGAAGGGTATTATTGTCATTTCACCTCTTTTCAAATTCTGAGGCAATGGCATGGGATGAAAATTTGAGTAATAGTTAGGGGTATTTTGGACATTTTACCCGGCTGGGTATGAAAGTGAAATTAAAAGTTTGCCAGGGTATGAAACTGATAAAAATTTATGACAGGGTATGAAACTGAAGTTAAATGTTTGACAGGGTGGTAAAATGAAATTTTCCCTTATATCGTTTGGGGCCTCATAAGGTCCTCTGATAAAAGACTCCGCCCAGAGTCGACTCTTGCCCTCTACCGTACTTCAAGAACAACCCTCATCTTCTACCTCCGCTGCAACGAGACCCTATCCGTGGGAAAGCATCGATCGACGACAATCCGAGGTCGGCTTTGCATATGGGGCTATCACTCCCCAATCCAGCTAGGATTCCAGTAATCCCTTCCCTCCTCACCGTCCCTATCGGAATGGTTAACGAACGAAAGGCGGTGCTATCCCAAGAGGAAACCTTGACGCCCACGATTTCGGATTCGTCGGGCCTAATGGCGTCCATGGCGTGTTTCCAAGATAGTCTCCCCTCTTGCTCCCTCGAGGAGGAGGAGGAGGTGGTGGTGGTGGTGGTCTTGGTTCCATACTCTCCGGTCAACCCACTTGTTCTCGCGCGCTATCAATTCAGTATGGTGGGAAAGATCTAGGCTTCGATGCCTCCCCAGAAGGACGTCCTCCTTCGCATCATCACCAAGGCTTGGGGCCGGTCCGTTGAGGGGCTGGTCATCAAGGATATTGGCCCGGGGATTTTTGGCTTTTACTTCGAGTCGGAGGAGGCTCGGTCTTGGGTACGGGGTAATGAACCCTAGTGTTGTAATAGTCGTCCTCTCTTTCTCGGAGACATTGACCCACGGGTTCGAGATCTTCCCGCCTTGGACCGTATGCAGCTTTGGGTCCGTGCCCATGGTCTCCCGCCATTGGTACAATTACGGGAAATAGGGGAGACAATTGGCGCGACATTGGGAGCATGTGTGGAGGTCACCTGCGATCAGTGGGGCTTGTGTTGGGGAGGAGCAGTGAGGGTGAGGTTCTAGCACCCTGTGGAACACCCTCTACGCCGTGTTTTGCTGCTACGTTTAAAGGATTTCTTGGATCCCGTGAGGGTTGAACTCACGTACACAAAGCTCCCTACCTTCTGCTTTAATTGTGGAAGGATCGGCCATGGATTCGGGAATGTGAGCTGGAGCTACGTGGTATCCCGCGATTTAACACTTCCATGTTGGAGTATCAGAAGGATCGGCAGGTGAAGCACTATGCGACGGATTGGGAGGAGAAGACGTCTCTGGACATCCCACCAGGCTCCAAGTCCTTATCCCTGAAAACTGTATCTATGGGTGCCTCATCTCGCGGAAGGGGCCCAATTGTATCCCTAAACATTGTAGCTAACTTGGTATGTGGCCAATTCTCCATTGGCTAGGAAACTGAAGTTTTAGACCCTGCGGATGGTACGAGTGGCTTGAAGAGGGGGTTAGTTGGAGTACCCCGGGATGAGCAGGTGAGGGTCGGTAAGCAGCCTCGCTAGGGAGAAATGATGCGCTCCTATGGCTTCAGGCATACCCCTTGCTCGGGTATCCTTTCACAAAGAGGGGTTTAGCACTTAACACAATTCAATTCCATAATCACCCTTAACCTTTCCTTCCCTCCCACAGATTCCCACTTCTTAACTTCTACCCAAACCTTTTCATGTCGATCTCATGTTGTTACAACCCGATTCAGGCGTCCCCGAACCTCATTGTAACAACTTGACATCGAACCATCACGCTCGACTACAGTGGCGCCCTTGAGTCAACCAGTAATGGTGCAGACATTTTAGTTCTGCCGAAAATTCGGCATGACCCAATCGTATTTTCCTTTAACCCTCCGCTTAAGCGGGACAGGTACCAACACAAATTTGCAAGATAAAAGCACGCAGAGTTCTCATGCTCGACCAAAGACACCACACAGTCAATAAACGGAGTTCTCGTGCTCCTAAAGTACACAACGCAATCAATAAACGGAGTTCTCGTGCTCCCAAATACTACAGGGTGCTCGTGCCCCAAACTCGCCACACACGGGCACACGGGGTTCTCGTGCCCCAATCTCGCCACACACGGGCATACGGGGTTCTCGTGCCCCAATCTCACCACACACGGGCATACGGGGTTCTCGTGCCCCAATCTCACCACACACGGGCATACGGGGTTCTCGTGCCCCACTCAAGTTCTCATACAACGGGATACGGGGTTCTCGTGCCCCATCCAAAACACTCAATACAAGCATAAATGGAGTACTCATGCTCCAGAAAAGCAGTCAATCACAAGTCAGCACTTGAACAGGTTCAAACTACAACTTGAAAATTTTCGAAGTAATCCACCAAAATGGCAACACCACCAACCGTTGGCTGACTCTACAATGAATGCTTAACGGGTCGATCATCGCTCGTTAATCCAATTCCGATCTCAACCATTCGGCTTCACCGATCACTAGGGAGAGGATACCAATCAAGTAATGCAAACATTGTAGTGTAAAGATTTCATTTAGGGCAAACATTAAAGCGACTCATGACTCAGGTCGTTCCAACTCTCTGCATCAATGTTTCCAAATTGCATCATTAAGTATCACGACTCAGAATCCCTAACTCTATCCACCTAATTGACTTCGGTCCGAGGTTTGAAAACCAGTTCACAAGACACCTGTTTCAAATGAAACCAGTCTCTGATACCAAATTGTCACGCCCCAAATCCGGCTCTTGCCCGGACTCGAGGCATGACTAGTATAAAACGAGTAAAAAGGCAATAACTCAACGATAAGTTCCTGTAAATCTCTAATATGAAACTCAAATCCACAAAACTCTATTTAAAACATACATAACCCTCCAGGGGTGCAATAATAATCCTCCAACATAGTTTGTTCAAAACTGAAATGAAATAAAAACGAAGTCTCTACAAGACACCCACACCAAGAAGCTCCCGAGCCTCTACTCCTCAATCAAGCCTGTAATCACAACAATAAACTCATAGGGGTGAGCTTGCGCTCAGTAGGGAAAATACATAACAAGGTGAACGTCAAACTCAATAATTTCATCAACAAAGTCAACAAGATAATTCTTAACAATCACGGCAATAGGTAATCCAATCAATGTCGTGGCACATGAAGTCACCACCCTCCGATCCACATATGATGTGTCCTCTCGGATTTTCCCTCAAATCCATAGGAGACGCATATCATTGAGGCGACCGGAAACAACCCTTCATGGCGCTTATCTAGGACCTTTCCGATTATTCGCATCCTATAGGCATTTCTAGGACCTTTCCGATTCTATTAGCCTAGCATGCATACTAAGCATTTAAACGAGAGGTTAAGACTTTCCCTACCTCAAGGTCTTCCTCTAATACTCTGTTGTCAAGCTCGGTAGCAACAAGTCCGTTCTTCCCACGTGTCCCGGCGTGCTCTTCGATCTTCTAGCTCGGGTCCAAGCCCTTGATCTCGGGCGAAGTCCCGTCTAGATTTGACAAAGCAAAGTCCAATCAATAATGATAAAAGTCCAAAGGTCCTCTGATTTAACCAAGAATTTCCCGTTCAAAGTCTCACCTTGAGTTCGTTAAACCGGTTAATTAAATTTGATTTTAAAATAATTTCCTTTACAGTCTGGTTGACCCGGATCCGAACCCGAACCTGAACCCGGTCCAGACCCGGTCCTGAAGTCCAACTGGGCCCAAGGCCCGAGTCCACAATGGGCCAAGGCCCGTCTTCTGTTCTGTCTGACCCGAGGCCCAACGTCCGAGTGGAGGCCCAAACTTCACAGATCTGGTCTGAGTGAAGGGTGGCTTGGGTCGGCTCCGGCGAGGGTTCCGACGGCGGACGATGGACGGCGGTGGGAAGGGCTCGAGTGGTTTCTCGCCTCTGGCGACGGCGTCAGGGAGCTCCGGCGAGTAGGGGATGTCGTCAGGGCACCTGGACGGACTCATCTGTATAGATCCGTTCACCGGGAACGCTCGCCGGAGTTAGAACTCCAGATCCGGAGATCGAAAGTTCCGGCGACGTCTTCCAGTGACGGCCGACCCTCCAAACGCGCTCGGAGGTCTCGATTCTCCGGTAGATGACGATGAGGGAGGTGAGACGGGTGAGAGAGGAGCTTCCCGGTGCAGGGAGGAGGTGCGGCGAGGTTCGATTTCACGGCGTCGGTCCGAATCGAAGAGAAGAGGGCGGCGAGGGTTTTCTTTGGGTTCTCTGTGATTTGGGCTTTGCCGAGACGAAAGCAGAAGGAGAAGAGGAAGGTGGTGAAGGGTTTGACGGAGGTGAACGGCCGGAGGAGGGGGGAGCTCGACGGCGAGGCTCGAGAGGTGTCTGGCGAGAGGAAGACGAAGGGGCGAAGGAGCAGATGTGAACAGTAGCCGTTTTAGGGTTTCGGCCCCTATTTATAGTGGAGCTGCGCGAGCCTGGGTTGGGCTTGCAGGCTGGGCTGCGCATTTGATGCGAATGGGCCAGAGCTGGCCCAAACTCGAGCTCGGCCCAAAACTGCTGCTTCTCCTTTTTTTTTTCTCTTTCAAAACAAACAGCTTGTTGCAAACTTCTACCCTCACGTTTCAGCTTGCACTTTACTACTCTTTTAAACGAAGTGGGTTTTACATTGATCATGACTTTCAGTTTCGTTTTCCAGCCCACCGCTTTTCCTTTCCATCTATATGGCTAGTTCAATACCGTCTATGACAGTTACTTTATCTTAGAGTTATGTGTGTTGAGCCTTCCGAGTACTCTTTATTTGTTCTAACTCTTTTAATTTAATAAAATTATGCATCTTTTAGTCAAAAAAATGAAAAAAGCTTTAGTACTTGCTAATAAGTGTTATGTTTTACCGTCAACAACTCAATTATATCTTATCCATTCATTTATAAAACAAATAGCTTAAATAGATTCTCGCAGTTTTTAAGTTCAACATGAATTTCTATTTCTCTTTTATTTATTTATAAAAAACCGTAAATTAGTATCTCTCTTTAAATAAAAATCATCAAAAACACTCTTAAGAGGAATTGGTCGTGGAGTACCATCACCATCAGTGAGCAGTCAACGAGTCATTCAAACCTCTTCTCTTATGTTTAGAACAAATTTGTAATCGAAACTAGTGGTTATCAGACCCATTCATACCCTCTCTGATACATTCACATATATGTGGATACAAAGTTTAGAGACCCGCCATCCATTCAAAGATATCTTTTTTAGAGTAAGTTTGTATGATTAAACCATGACCCAATCGGATCTTTACCTTCACAAACAAATAAGCCTTACGTGAATCGCAGACCGGATAGATTAACGAGTAAATTGGATTAGACAGATTTTTCTGAACGCTCTTCATCGAAGCTCAAATGAACACATGACCTGCTGGTGGAAGACTTGGACTAAGGTTTTATTTCTTAGTCTTTCTTTGACTTTAATATCAGCAGCGTACTGCATTGGTTTTGAATAAATTAAATAGTCAAGTATTCCACAACCACAGAATAAATGTTATTGCTTTCTTTTAGGAAATAAATGATAATATTGATGAACATGACAATTATGTTAGAGCACCAGCCCTCAATTACTTATCTGAAGGGATTGAAGTGTGGAAATGTAGCAATTAATCTGTTATTACACAGAAAAATTCGGACGTCCTCTCTATATGCCCCAAAAGAAGACTCCGAAGAGTCAACTATAAGTGACACAATGCCGTGTAGTGACCAATGGCAATACTGATCCAATATAAATAGGATGTATCGATGAACATGGCCATATAGTAACAACAATTTGATACACAAAAATGGGAAATGTATTGAAGTTGATCATCGTGTCGCTTATGTTGGCTGCCATATTACCAAGTTCAAGTGCCGTCTCCGACTGCTACGGCGTGTGTCAATCCAACAGGGACTGTCAGGGTCGGCTAGTTTGCATCGACGGCCGGTGCCATGATGACCCAAAAGCTGTTCCTCGCCGCCGTGCTTGCCTCCGGCCTCCCGAATGCAACCTCTACCAGTTTCTTCTCTAGGCAGGGGAGGGTTTAAAGCTTCTTTTACTTGGCTTCATTTTTTTTAATATACTTGGCTTCACATTTTACTATTACAATTTTAATTGTATGATGTACTATAATAATGTGTTATCAAATATCAATAGCTTTGCCTGACGGTTATTAATTGGATTGTTCATTTTATTGGTAGAAATGTTTGTGTATGAACCTTATACTTTTTTTTATCTCAATCAGTAAAATAAAGTGTTTCTACAAACAAAAAAAATAGCTCTGCCTTAAATATTTGGCATATTTACCGGAGTTTAATTTGGAACTTTTTATCGGTAGACACTTGACATATATACAATAGTGTAGTATGAGAAACACTTCCGTACAAAGTCCAAAATGGTTGAAAGTTTTGGAGGTAGATGTCTAAGAGCATGTACAACGGATCGGTCCTGAGGCTCGGTTCGCATTTTTACGGGCCGCGGGACGCGGGCTGTCCTGTTGTGGGACGGTTTTTACGCGTCCCACGTCCCGCAAAAGTGCGGGCCGGGCCGAGGCCCGCGTCCCACAACCGAGGGACGGGCCGAAGCCCGCGTCCCGCCGCCAGCCACTCTCGTGCTGCCACGGGACCCTTAGGGGCGACGCCTTTGGGAATAGGCGAACGGTCAACCTCCCCCAATCTGTCGCATAGGCTTTGACCTTTCTAGAATCATTCTAATATTTTTGATGAAATAATTTTTAGGAAAATTACACATAACCTCCCCTAAGATTAGCTTATTTTCAGATACCCCTAACTATTTTTTTTTACATTTAACCCCCTTAAATAATTTTATTTTTCACTTTAGACTATTTCCGTCCAAAAATTGACAGAACCGTTAACATGTGCAAAGCACATGACACGCTACTTTTGAAAATGACAAAATAACCCTTCTGAAATAAACTATAACCCTAACACTCAAGCCCACTCACCTCACTCACTTCCTCATCACTCACCACGCCGCCCTCCATACCCTCTCAACCTCCACGCCTCTTCATAGTTCTTCTCTCAACCACAACCATCTCCCTCTCCCCGTGCCACCATCCCATCTCCTTAGCCACGCCCCATCGGATTTGCATCGAATTTGCACCGAATTTGCCGGCCACTTCTCCGTCCACCGAACTAGGTTTTTCGAGCAACAAGGGTACAGAGCCGAAATTGGGTTTCTCGAAATTGGGACTGGGTTTTTTGAAATTGGGACTGGTTTTAGGTTTTGTTTCTTCTCCCATTTATGGTTTGGGTTGTGGGTTTGGATCTCAGATCTATTTTTTTTGTTTGCATTACCTTCTTAAATTGATGGTTGTGGGTTCCTTTGATGTTCGTTGATTTTGGATTTTTTAAAGCAAAAGAGCTTGGTTGCTTTTGGTTGAGTAATTATGCAGGAGCAAATTCCTCATTGATGTGCTATGTTGATGAACAAAGTGTTGCTGTAAAAATACAAAAGTGCCATTGATACTGCAAAAGGGTCGTTGATGAACAAAAGTGCTCATTCCCAATTAAAAAATAGTAATGATGTTTAATTAAAACATTTTAGTATAAAAAGAAACTATTAATGAAAAATTAAATTTCTGATATTTAAAGAAAAAAACATTTTATAATATAAAAGTAGTGATATATAATCAAATATAATAATAAAATCTGATTTGTTATATATATTTTTTTATATATTTTTTTAAATTAAAATATTATATATATATATATTGGGAAATTAAAAATTCTGAAAATTAAAAAAAAAGTATTAACAAAAAAAAGATAAAAAAATAATTATATAAGTAAACAAAAATAACTTATTAGAAGATTGAATGACATAGTTTTGAAATTTTGATGGTTAATGGAGGGTATTTTGGACTTGTTACATATTTTGGATGAAAAGGTAACGAAGTTGGACTAAACTGAAATAAAAAAAAGTTAAGGGGATTAAATGAAAAAATAAATAGTTATGGGGGTGATGTGAAAATAAGCAAATTCCAAGAAAGATTATGTATAATTTTCCCATAATTTTTTTTACAGTTATTCGTTTTTTAGTCAAAATTATGGTTTAAAATAACAATGTATTTTTTAACTACATCTAGTAGATGTCATGTCATCTACCATGTATATGAATGCTTTTTCAAATGGATAAAAACTACATATTAGAGTTTGTAAACCATAAAGCTTTAACAGTATAATTGTATAACAGAGGTTGATTGACGTGTGCATATATGTATGTATAACCATTAGTTTGGAAGGATCAAAACAGAGGACTGAATTGGAAACCGTAAAAGGATGATGAATTATCAAAGCATAAAACTGGAAACCACTTGAAATGATAAAAATAAGAAATGGAATTGAATAGCGGCTAGAGGGACAAGAAATATAAAAGCACTGGGAAAGTCGCTAGAAGGAGGGGTCGAACCTCCGACCTTGTGGTTAACAGCCACACGCTCTAACCAACTGAGCTATTCCAGCATTTATCTACTGATGCAAGTGTAAATTATATAAAATATAGTTTCTTATTGTGGACTGGCAGACTTTGTTGCTATATTAGATAGATTTCTTTTCTGGGTTATAAGAAATGAGTTTCTGGTATTTGTTCTTACTTAACTGAATTGTTGCACAAGCACATGGCCTGCAAAAGGATAAGAAAATTTCAGCATATTGTTTGATCTTAAAAATCTAAATTTACCAGAATTTGATACCTTAACTGTTGGATAAGGATAAAAAAAAACAGATATGGAAGCATATGACAGATGCAAGCATGCACTGACCATCACTAGAAAAGCCAGAGATTAAACTATGAAAGTTATGCTAAGGATGACTTACCAATAAGTTTCATCAAACGAACATTGTCTTTTAATCTCTTTTTTTGCTCTGACTTGGGTACAGCGCCAAACCCTATCTCGATCTTCTCCCGCCCTTCTCCTTTGTCGGTGACAGCCACGACCGCCATGGCTGTGGTTGTTGCCGGTGAGTTCCTCCTTCTCCCTCCCAGATCCAAAAGCCCCTACTTTTCCTTCCTTTTTACCCCCTCCTAAATTGGTTTTGAACGCTCCCTTTCCTAACCCCTAGCCCTTCCCTTCTCAGCCACCGCCTCCCCCGTCGGTGAAGACCTCGGCTCCGGCCTCGACGGCTGCGGCGGCCTCTTCGTGTCGCCTCTGCTCTCTCGGTCTCGCCGCGTTTCAGCCCCTTGCCGGAGGTTTGGACGTTTTTCCTTTTCCAGATCTGGAGTGAGAGTTGTTCGATTCTCTCATTGGGTTCGTTCATCCCAAATTTGGTGCCGCTTGCTGGGCCTTCGCCTCTCCTTGCTGTTCTCGGGTGGTCGGCGTCGTCTTCGGCAGGGAAGCCCACTCCTTCTTAGGTGAGTTTCATGATTTTGACGAAGTCTTCTCCGGCGTCTGCCTTCTTTTCCGATGTGAGACACCTTTCAGTGGCCTCTCCGGGCTCTGATCGTCGCGGATCGGGGGAGTCGTTGCTTCGTTGAAGTCCAATCCGGTGGACGACGCTTGTTGCTCGTCGTCCGCGCTAGGTCAGGATGGGGTTCGTTGGTTGCGGATTGGATCGGGCCAGCCTTGTTCAGTCTTCTGCTTGGGCCTAGTGGGCTCGTTCTGGTTGTGGGCCGGAATGGATCTTGCTTGGGTTCGGGTCCTGGCGTGGTTCGGGTCGGGTACGGTTACGGGTGCGGGTTCAGATGTTGGATACGGGCTCGGGGCGGGTCTGTGGCGACCTGTTTTTCTTCTTCTTGGTGCAGCTCTGGTCGGCCTCGTTCGGGGAGTGTCCGAGACCATCCGTCTCTTCTCCACAGCTTCATCACCACCTAGGCTCCTACAAGGACCTCTCTTGTTCACAATCACTTCAGGTTTGTCTACTCTTGTCTTCTTGCAGTGTTCGATCTCTCATCCACCTTGACTTTCGGCTTGCAACATGGACGCAAATTCACAACACCCTCAAGCTCTTTCTCTATCACAACCATTATCAACTACTTCGGGGAAAGGAAAATCCTTTCCTTGCTTGACATTGTGCAGCAATTTCATACTCTGGGTGCCACAAACTTTAAATCACAGGAAATTACTGATTTGGAGCTCCAAATCACTATTGAAATCTACAATCTTTTATGCTGCTGCTACATTCACTGACAACTTCTTGACAAAGAACTTCATCTTCAAGCTTGGGGTTTGAGTTTTTGCTTTCATTAGCTTTTGTTCTGTTGGGTAGATTGAACTGCTTTGGTCTCTTGCAATCGTTAGTGTGGTTGCTTTTGTGTAATCTTTTCTTTCTCGGAAGAGATTAATTTAAATATGTTTTCGCCGATAAAAAAAAATAAGTTTCATCAATGCTCCCAACACCATTTTGACTAAGGTCTTGTCTCTAAGGCTCAAAGTTGTTATTGATTCCCTAGTTCATGATACACAATCAGGTTTTGTGGGGAAAGACAATTGATAGATGTAGTCCTCATTACTTCTGAGAATAAAAGGTTATCTGCAAAGTAAGTTGGAAAACTATTTGCAAGCCAAAAAATTGTGGTGGTTTGGGGATTAAGAGCTTGACTTTAATGAACATGAGTTTGCTATTGTTTTTTTTTTTGTTTTTTGAACAACAAATTTTATTGAGGTCCAAATTTTAAAACTGAAAAAATGGCCATGGGATGAACCCACAAGATAGAAATACCAAGTATGTTTGAAAGACACCCTAACCAGAACCACAAACTCAATAATTGGGTACAACCAAAGGTCTAAAACCCACTTTTTTCAATCATAAAGAGAACTGAAAAATACACAACCTTACAACGAGAGGCTTTGCTATTGTTGTCTTCATTTCATCTGTTGTAATTGTTGTTTTGTTTGGGTGTTGAGGGACTGAATCTATTGTAGATTCATGTTGCCTTTTTGGAGGTGTTTTTTTGGCCCTTCTTTTCCTTATCCCTAAACTTGGGGTATTGAAATGAAATTACATTTGCTGATAAAAAAAATAGTCACCAACTTATCATCTCAAATGATTTGTATATTAAGCGCTCAGCACATAGGCTTCACATCTTGTGTTTTTTATTTGCTCAACCTTATAAAATTCCGTGTTGGCTCTATCATCAGCTCACAATAGTTTTATTTTAGGGAAACCATACGTCCTAACCCAATTTAACATTTGTTTTGGTGATCTTAATTGTGCTAACTTTTTTTACATTTTCTACTTGTAACCTTTACACAATTTACATGAAGTATCAATTACTGTTAAAATTAACTGAATTGTTAGTTTTTTTTGTGTGTAAATAATCTAAAATACCGTCTTCTTCCCCAATCTCTTTATTTTTATTTTATTTACCATTTCAAAAATAATTCAGTTTTTTTTTATAGAAAAACATTTCTTATTTTTCAATAATTATTATTCTTTTTTTTAACATTTTTCATTTCCCTAATTATTAAAAAATCAACTTTATTCAGTTTTATTATTTAAAAAATCAGTTATTGTTTTAAAAAATAATTTTAGTAATATGTTTGCTCATTTTCTTATTTTTCATTCTTTTTCTTATTTTTTTAGTGATCATTTTCGACATACTCCCCATAGGAATTGAGAAAGACTGTTTTAGAACAACTAAAATTCACAAATATGATACATATTTCTGGAACAACCCAATCCATGATTGTGATTTGCAGAGAACTCAACTCAGAAACTCAAATTTGAAGTATATCACACAAACAATCCACAAACCCATCAATTTTTTCAAGATAAATCAGAACTCCAATTTCTATTCTCTCCTTTAACATATTATACCAAATCAAAACAAAAGTTACAACAAAAATAAATTTACAACAAACAGTTACGAGAAAATTTAAAGTTACACAACAAAAGTTTGACAGTATTAGTCTTGCTGACCTGGTATCGTTCCATTCCCAAAATGCATACAGAAAATGAAGATTTTGTTCTGCAAGTAAGAATCATGATAGAAGATACGAAATGGATGAATCAAAATCCTTAAACGTGTGAAATGGATTAATCACGTGCTCTCTTTTTTTCTCTCTCAAAAAAAGCGTCCCTATCTTCGAACCCTAGCCGACATCATCTTCACCACCGACGATGTCAGGGTAGCCGGCCTTGGCCGTCGCCAGTGGTGTCCTTTCCCCTATCCTTTCTCTTCTTCTTCTACCCCTACTTCTACCAGTTGATTTCGTCTGCAACAGCGAGCTTCGCTTCAGATCTGGTTCTTCATTTTCGTCGTCACCTGACCACTTCTACTCAGAACCTTGCCGTTGTTGGTCTTCGCGAAGGCTCGCCGGAGTTCGGGTGTTTCCGTTGAGGACGGATCTGCTCCTCTTTGGTCGATTTCCGTCGCTCTCCGGCCCGTCCGCTTCTCGATTCCGGTCGGTCACTTTCTCCAGATCTGTGGTCTCGCTAGAGTTGTTTGGTTTGGGTTGCCGGAGCTGTTATGCCGGGCTGTCACAGGCGGAAGAAGGGTCCTGCTAACCGGGCTCGTCGTCCTAGGCTCCAATCTGTTGGAGCTCTCGCCTCTTTCACCGTTCCGGTTTTATTGGGTCACTCGTGATTTACCAGATCAGAGGGGTACCGAGGCCATGGTGGATGGGATTCGGTGGACTTCGGGCGTATGAGACGGGGGAGGTGGGTTTACTGGGTTTCTTGGTGTTGGCCACCGGTGAACACCTCTCGCGTGGTGGACTCGTGGTCTCGTAGCTGCTCATGCTCTCTCACGTAGTGGACTCGTGGTCTCGTGGCTGCTCGGGCTCTTCGGTGACAGTTTCGGTTTCGATCTCCTCCAACTCGCCTTTTGGGTAAGGCGTCTCGTATTTTCCCCATTTTCTGATTATCTATTGTGATTGTATTGCTTTAGAATCGGTTTCCATTTTGTCTTATGTTTTCCCAATCTGTTGTGATTTGGGGCTCGTTGGGAATGGTGTTGGCCTCCGACGAGTGGTTATAGGTCTTAGTGCCTCTGTTAGAAGACTGTGGACTTCGGTTTCTAGGGTTATGAAGTATCAGTGGTCATTCGATCTCCGACCTTTCTTTTTCTTCTTTTCGGTGTTGGTCGTCGACGTGTCGGGGCTTCTACAATTCTTTGAATTGAGGGTCCCGATGAGAGGGGTTGTTTATTATGATTTCTGATTTGGTTGGTCGAGTCGGTTTGAGCTTCTTGGTGGTTTATTTAGGTTTTCAGACCTGTTTTATTGTTGGTTGTTGATCTAGGCTTTAGACCGCTTTTGTTTATTCTGTCATTGTTGACAGTAGTCTACTTCAGGGTTGTTAAATCTTGTTTGGTAAGAGTCATGTTACAACCCCTGCGTGGGTTTGTTCGTTGGATTTCGGTTTTCTTCATGGGAGTTAAATCTAGGTATTTAGACCTCTGTTATACCCATTGTTTGGGTTTTGTGTTCTAGTTTGAGGTGCCTATATGGCATGCTCTTTGGTGTAAGTGAGGGTTCGCCCTTGACCATGTTTCCATTTTGGAAACTTGGTTTTTCTATAAAAATAATTTGCTTATAAAAAAACTCAAATCCCCCCAAAAGCCCCAAATCAGAAACTATAGTCCAAAAAAAAACCAAGACCATCGATAGAAGAAGAACAATAGTTCCAAACAAGTTAAAAACAAAATAAGAACTCATGAAAGATGAACTTATAACTAGAATGGCATATCTGCTTCTCATATTTAAACCCCAAAATTCTCAAACCCAAACCCCAAAATCGTGGATCTACTTTCAGCTTACCTTCTTCTCACCTTAGCTTCTAATCCACGCCGACACCATATGAAATGGGGGTCTTACACACCCTTTAAACCGAAATAAATAAGGGAAAATGTGTCATTTATAGAAATATTGCAGACCATGTGAGCCACACGTGGTCAAAAAAGATAACGGCAACGTTATTTTTGACGAAAAATGATAGTCCGTACAAAATAAGGAAAGGTCTTAGTTGGGAAATTGAAAAAAGGTCAAGCCCTATTAGCATCGCCAAAACAAAGCTCAAGCCCGATTAGGACGCATGGTTTCCCCTTTTATTTTTTTGGCCTTGTAAAACCGAGTCACCTTAAACCTAGCCACCCCGAATCTTAACAATAAACATGATAAATATTCAGTATCGAAATATGTTTCAGCATAACTATTGGCTTTAAAAGAACCACCAATTTTGAAAGCATCAATAATTCCTACCATAATGACAGTTCACAATGAACCTGATAAGTTTTATTCTCAAAGGTTGATTTTAGAAAAATACCAGTTCCAACTAAAACGTCGGTTCTAGAAGAACCAAGAAATAAGCAAATGCATAATTCTCATATATTGATAATCATGGAAACAAAAATAAATTCCATTGATAAAAGCATTATATTTGGTGTGAAAATGAAATGATAGAAGATACTAATATTGAACCATGTGGTATCGAAAAATGTCATTTAAATACACGTTTGTCTAATACGAGAAAAAGTAAATCCTGCAAAAAAACGCCCGACTGGTGGGAAACTTGAGGCTTTGACTTTAGAAGAAAAAATGAAAGTACGAGAGAGACAAAATATACAGTGGTCTTGAATCTCTTGATAAAAAAATATGGCACGTGTTTCTATTTGGCGATTTGTTTTACCACTTCTTTTTTATTAATTGATATTTGTTTAGTTAAAATGATTACGAAATAAAAATATTATTTTACATTTATAAAACTTTTTATAATTACAAAAAAATATGATGAATATATTTTTCTATTATAATTTATATATATAAAGAAATTATCATTATAATTTGATTTTAATTTAATTTAAACAAAGAGTAAAATCAAAATAAGAGCATTATTTAGTTTAGAAGGATACTTTGTTTTGTATTTTTCATACTTTTTATTTTTTTTATAGTACAAATATAGTTTATATTTTGAAAATCTGATTATATTTATTAATATATATTTATTAATAATTAAAAATAATAATAAAATAAAATTAGCCTAGGCCCCAACTAATCTCCGCATTACGCCTATAAGTAAAATTCGATAAACTTATTTATTAATGATATGCGATCATTCTTAATATGTTATATATATATGATTGGCTTATTCACTCTTGTCGTACTTGAAGTACCTACATTTTATAAAATTACCTGAAGAATTTGAATTTCTCAAAGCAATGTAATTCCCCCAAAAAATTTAAATTGCATGAAGCAATGTTATTCGCTGAAGAATTTAAATTGTCTAAAAAAATGACTCCCGAAGGATTTTTTTTGAAATTGACATGTTGTCATTACTCAGAGATTGTCTTTCGCCGAGATACAAGTGAGTGCATCAGGAATAATAAATCCTGACCTCGAAGGCACAGAAAAAGAAGTAGCAGCTTTGGCTATCCAATGGGCTGAAGCATTCGCTGACATCTTAACAAAAACGAGTTGAGTATTCTCGATAGAGTTTGAAAACAACTTACAATCTTAAAATACTTCCTAACGGGAAAGTTAAAACAATACTATCAGAGATTAGGTTCACCACAACCTATGCATCCGAGTGAACGGTGACCCTAAAAACATTAACCTCCTTTTCCCATTGCACGATTATCGGATAGTTATAGCCTCAATCATTGAAGGAGATAAAGTACCTGTGATCATGCCATTTTGTCCTTCCACAACAAAACCAGCCTCATTCTTGCAAGTGAAGGCCCAGCCCGACTAGTTTGTATGTTTGAAAATAGCCTCATCCGTGTGCACAGAGAGTCAGGTCTGACGGAGGTGTCCAGCTAGGAGAGGGTGAGGTTGTAGTGGTTCCCGCCTTTTTAGGTTCTGCATTTGGTTCCTTCCAAGACTGGAAATGTATCTTTGTAGCAATACACATATACGTCAGTTTTAACTGTTCTTCATTCCATACAAAGCCATTCCTTTTCTTCCATAGATACCAAAGCCATAGGAGCATCTCAGACTTCAAATTATGACTAGGAAGTTGAAGGACTTTTTCCCACCACACCCAGATATCCATTCCGGGGGAGTAGATGATGGGTAAGTCTGAGAGAGCCCGATAATCCCTAGAAAACGGACAATGAAACAGTAGGTGCGATGTAGATTCGGGTTCCAACAGAAAGACGTGACATAAAGGTGATATTGGGACACACCTTGTGCTGAGGTTCACATCCACCTATAAAGAGTTTGTAAGGCACCGCCATAAGAAAATATTAACACGTGGAAGGGCTTTGACATTCCAAGTATTATTCCAAAAAGACTCTGATCATGTGGGGAACCAGTCCCCGTTCATATGTTGTAGGGTTCGAAAGCCACTCTTCGTAGTAGAGGCCCTAATTATCCTCCACACAATATCATCCATCCTCCACGCGAGATGTGGAGAGGGGTATTGCAAGTATAAGTTCCTAGTCCCTACTGTTAAGTTTATTTCTGATCTCCTCCTCATTCCACACTCTTCTTCCCGGGATAAAGAGGGAGTTGACATAATGCCCACCAAGTCACTTGAGTCCTTTTGGACCCAAGGATTATTCCTCGATAGCCATGGATCCCTAAGAATTCTGATAGAGGTGCCCGGTCCAATGGCCCTCCGAGTACCATGAATAAGTAGAGTTTGGGTAGTCTGAACACTAGTCCACAAGAAGCTCAGATTAGTCCCCTTCCTAGCCGATAGATAGTTACCATCCAGGAAATAACGAGCTCTTAATATACGAGAAACCAGAGTGTCCGAATCCGTCATAAATTTCCAGCCCATACCTCCACTTTTCTTTGGGATGCACAAATTCTGCTAATGCTTCCATATGATCGGGTATTGCGATCGGCTTGATCCCGCCCACCAACTGTCCAAGGCCACCCGACTTGTCGATATAAGAGAGTGGGGTAAAAAAGACTCTCATCGAATACACCGAGAGAGCTATTAGGACCGGATTAAAGAGGACCTCGTTTCCTCCTTGTGATAGTAGCTGGTTGTCTCAAGTATTACTTCGAGACATGACCCGATCAGCAACAAATTGGAGGGCTTGAGTCATGTTTGTTTTCTCAGACCATTATGTTTTGGTCTGCTCTTGTAGTTTTCGAGTCCTACTTTAGGTAGGTTGTCTCAAACTATTTTGTGGTTTTAAGGAATATATAAAACATCACTGATTTAATTATAAAAAAAATATCAATTACATATTTTTAATCATGACTAATATTTAAAATAATTTATTATTCGTGATCAATACTTATACATAAAGTTTTGTTTGTAAGACAACAAATAATATGTTAGTATAGTATAGTAAAAACTCTCTTTAAACCCTAGGAGAAGCTCTCTGCCGTAGCACCCAAAAGCCATGGTTATGGCCATGATTTTTACCATGACCTATGCTATGATTATGTTTCTCTCCTCTACACATCCTCTCTCTTACACCCTCCCTAGGGATCATGCAAATGTTTTCTCTGCTAGGGTTTCTTTCGCATCGTCTCTAGCCACCGTGGCGTTGACCTTCTTTCGCCACCAACGCAGTGTCTCCCGACCAGTTTCGGTCCCTTCTCTGCAACTCCGGAGGTATCCGCATTTAAGACCGTCGTCCCTGATGTTGCCGTCACCGTCTCTGACGATGTCACCGCCTCTGATGTCGCCGCTATCCGCAGCCGCAACCGACACGTCCTTCTCCCTGGCCTCCATCGCTTCGACCCCTTTCACGATTATGAATCTGGCTAATTGAGCGGGTCCTTTTTACTTTATTTGAGCTTTTCCTTGCAGGTTCAATGCCTAGTAAACAGAGAATCATGAATTTTTTCAGGGAGGCAACCCCGATCCTTGACCAATTTTCGGAGCAGGAATTCCAGTATCACCTTTTCAACCCCCGTCTTCCTTCCTCGCCTATACGGCATCACAACTCAGTGTTAGCTAGCCCACCTAATACCGTCAGGGACGGTTATAGTATGAAAAAAAAACTACGACACCATTGTGTTTTTTGTCTGTTCTTCGTGGTCAGGGATTTATTTCTGATGCACTCAGATGTGTTTGATTTTTAAATTAATGAATTGCACTTTTCACTCAAAAAAATAATAATATGTTAGTCAGATAGTTTTTTTTAAACGAGTATATAGGGTATTGTATTACTGTAAAATTTAAACCTTATAGGTTAGGGCATAACCGCACAGGATTCCAGATATTTATCCCAGGCGATCGTAGTCCACCAGGCGCTCATGGATCCGTAGAAATAGTCTGCTTTTGATTGCAGATCCGAACTTAAGAGTTCCCCTTACCGACATTTCAAAAGTACCAAACAGAAAATAACTAGTCCAACAATCAAAAGGACCTAACCAAAGCAAACTAAAATTGTAAAAGACATAAAACAAGCTTGAAATGAGTGCTCTGATTGCGGCTTTCCCGAGACTTCCCAGCACCAACAGTCCCGGGTCTGTGGGTATAGTTCGTAATCGGACCATCCCACCCCGTCGGGTCTTCTCATTCTTCCATAGGAGGTTGTAACACCTCCGTCTGTGAATCCTGGGTCACCTTCTCGTCCCTCAGCGCCGAATAGATCTGACGGGGCTCTGACGTGTCGCGGGGCCGCGACGTTGCTTTCCCCAACTCAGCATGGGGCAGCCGCATGTTCGGCCAGGCCGAAGACTGTGCATGCTCACGTCGGCGAGGTTGCATCACTGGATGCCGATTGTCAGGCGAGACAAATCCCGGGGTGGGTTGCTCGCGAGGGGAGTCGGCCGATGGGTGCCTCCGAAAGAGATCTGTGCCCTGTGATGAGGTCACGTGGTGGCCGTTGGTGGCTCGGCGATAGATCGAAACCTATCGGGGTGGTTGAGGAGGCCTGATATCGCCGGAGGAGTCGGACTACAGGCACACTACCCCGACTGTCGTCCTTGTTGATGCACATGTAAAACTTGACAAAGAGATAGACGTGACTGCTCGATACAAGGCGACACGTCGCGAGAAAGAGGTGAAAGGCGGGCGGGAGGGTTGCGGAGCCTGAAGTAGGCACACGGTGGCACACGTCGATCGTAGGCGTAATCGACGACGGTGAGAATTCAACCTCTGAGAGGTTCGATACAAATTCCTAATAGGGTTCGACCATTTTTTTGTTAGTCAGATACAGTAGTTCATTTGCATAAAGATCACTATATTTTTTTAATGGTAAAATATAGCATATACGACCCTAAAGATGAATGGGAGACGAAGAAAAAACAAATAAAGAGAGAAAGTTGTGACCAAAATAAAAATCCAGAAACGAGAGATTGTCACATGGTATGGTTTATACATAAATCAATTAGATGCTCTTTTCTTAGATTTAGATTTTGTGCTTATTTATGGATGTCATTTTTATTTAGCCTTTTCTTTTCTCTCTCTCTGTTTTTGTTTCTTTCTCTCTCATCTCTCTCTTTCATCAATCTCGTCTCTCTCCTTCATCCATCTCCTTCTCTCTCCTCTCTCCTGAAGGGCTAAACCCTAAAGTGCCGTTTACACACCCAAGTAAGTTTTCTCTCTCCTATCCTCTTCTATCTGTCTCTTTCTCACTCTTAAAATCTGACTATTTGGGGCTTTCTCTGTTTCCACCGAGAATCTCAGTAGCATTTTCGTTCTATTTGTTTTGAATTTTTTCCATCCTCGATTGTGTTATATGACATTATGGATTTGTTCGTTGTTTCTAAATTTGCATAGATCTGGGTTTGATGGTCTCGGATCTTGTTGCTGTAAAAGTTTCATTTTTTAGATCGAGGGCCTGTTTATTGATTTGGGTTTTGTTTAATTCCTGAGTAAAATGCTGGAAAAGGATATGAAATTCAATTCTCGATCTTAAAATTTCCATAAACAACATGATGGGATTTTCGAAATCCCTTGTTTAGATGCCTGCAGATATGAAAATTTAATTCAGTAGTTAGTCTGGTTCAAAGAAATAACATACAATGCATATTTGCTGCTCTTCTTAATCTATGCTTTGAATATCTGTTGTGCATTGTAATTTTGTTTCCAGAGTACCTAATTTCCAATTGCCTAGACTGTCATTTACCCTGCAATCTGCATACATGCTATATGATTGGAATCATCCTAATTATTCAGTGGAAAACAAAGAAAAGTTTGAAGATTTTGGAAAAAAATTATGTTTTTTTTTCTTCTTTTGTAGTTTCAATGGACGAAGATGCACTAAACATGCGCAATTGGGGTTATTATGAACCTTCTTTCAAAGGGCATCTCAGTTTGCAACTCATGTCCTCCATGATGGATCATGACACTAAAGGCTTTCTACCGGGCCGTAGTCCTCCTCCTGCTGTCATGGTAAGTGCCAATGGATCTTACCACCCAAGAGAAGGAATGATGTCTGAACCCCAAGCCCCTGTTCATGTGCCCATAGACTATGCGAGGAGCAATTGGATAAACCAGAGAGATAAGTATATGGGCGTGTTACCTGCAAATCCTAGTTACCCAATCCTTCCAGAATCTTCTTCAGCTCACCCATTGCCAATGTCCCAACCACCTAATTCATCGAGGGAAGAGAAGGTGGGTAGTGTTGAACTTGAAGATCAAGTTGTGGAAAAGGAGGGCAGGCAGTCAAAGAAAAGACAGAGTGGGAGTGGCATGAAAACTAGTAAGAGTAGGAAGGTCAAGGATAATAGTAATGCGTCAGCTCCACGCTCAAAACCAGCTAAGAAGAGTATGGATGTCGTCATTAATGGGATCGATATGGACATATCTGGTATTCCCATTCCTGTTTGTTCATGCACGGGAGTTCCCCAACAGTGCTATCGTTGGGGCTGTGGTGGTTGGCAGTCATCTTGTTGCACTACTAATGTATCGATGCATCCTTTGCCAATGAGCACCAAACGGCGTGGTGCAAGGATAGCTGGTAGGAAAATGAGTCAAGGTGCCTTTAAGAAGGTATTGGAGAAGCTTGCAGCTGAGGGTTACAATTTTGTTAACCCGATTGATCTGAAAACTTACTGGGCAAGACATGGTACCAACAAGTTTGTCACCATCAGGTAGATTCATCTTGCTGGCGACGCTTGTCATTAAGATCCTCCAAGTGTCACTTGTATATATCCGTCTGGGAAGATATGTTGGATACCTTGTATTCCATGAATTTTCTTTGATGACGGGTGTTATTGAACTGTAGGCCTCCCGGTTTGTTGTTAAGCTTTGATTTATTATTGTTTTATGAGGTGAAAATGGCCACCGGGATTTAGGATGCTGAGTGTTTGTTCACTGATTAGATCATGGGATAATGTCCTATTATTTTTCGGTCTCATGCTATCAAAGATGGGAAATTAACTTTTCCTTTTTCTATTATCGAGTTTCATACACGCATAAGGATGATGATTATATTTCTTTTACTGTTAAAATGGTATAAGTTAATTGTGTTGTGATATAGTTCATAGGTTAATGTAGGAGTGATTCATACATGTTACTGAATTCTTGTTAGGCTCACTTTCAGAGTCCTTTCTTCCCTATTCTACTGTTATGAAGTGAGTTGGTAGTACCTTGAGATGCATTTGTAGTGGTTTATAGTCTACTTCTTCCCTTTAATCAGTGACCTGGTGTGATTCCATTCATGGATCATATTCTCGTCTTTCAGGTGTGAAATGAAATTGTAGGGTATATGGAAATAACTTATGATTATGACCAATCAAATCACAATACTAACACCTAAAACAGTAACTTATAGACGATTTTGTAAATGAACTCACTCAATTGTTTTTTTTGAAGAAGCAAAGGAATTTTATTTATGCTCTCTGGAAACTGAGAAGGATTCAAGAGAGAGTAGGAGAGTACTTCCCAAGTAAAACCAAACATAACTACAAGCGCTGGCAATATGGCACAGCCTCAAAACAGTCCCAACTAAGGGAAGAAACCGAACAAATGGTCTCAGTACCAGAAATATCCAACATGAAGTAATGATAAGGCAACAAGGCCCAAGAAAACCGACCAACCAGTAATTACTAAGTAAAACTACCAAGAAGTTCACTAGAACCAATGAGGTCTACAATCCCTAATATGACTAATGAAGCTCCAGATAACATGGGTCTGAGATATCCGTAATGACTAACTTTCAGCCCAAAGAACCTCCAGAACAGCAACATCTAGCCTTGAAACGACAAATGTAAAAAGCGTTCTATCTCATCGGTACTATATACTCAGAGAGTAAAAAAGTAACCGACACGCTGGCAGTCAACACTACTAAATCAGCAGAGATAATTCAGTGATCAAAACCACCGAAACAATTAAACCCTAAAAACTAAATCAGTCGAATCCAAAACGGGTCATAGACCCAAACCTCCCGTCGGGGGCCAACACCACAACCGACGAGCCCCGCGCTAACTGACAGGGAAACTATGAAATCGAACTAAATCTAGTAAATGGGTAAATGGAACGCTTAGAACAAATACGTTATGAGGCCACGACGAGCCTTACCCAAGACTTCGATGTACTGTATGACCGCTGCAACACCTTAACTGGCCGAATTCCAGCACCTCCAGACAAGCCGATCCGTACCCCCACCAGAACTGCACCGAAGGGCAAGTCTTGATACGAATAGCGGAAACAGGAGCAGTGTACAACAATGGGTGCCGGTGGCAGCGCTCCCACAACTCCACAGCGACATTAAAAACAGTTCAAAGCTCCCAACACCACACCAGCCCCACGCCACCTGAAGCTTCCGATGACATATGGAGGCCTAGCCGCGGCTACACTAGAGTTGCCGGATCTGGAATAAACTTCCATTTCCGGCGGAGACCCGAGTAGATTTGAGGATGTGACACACAACAGCACGACGGTCGGCATGGAGAGGCGTGTCAGGCGTTCGAAACCGACGAGGCGAGCGGGTAGGCGACGAAGATGTCAAGTAACCGTAGGAGATGCATCGGCGAAGCCGAGGAACGAACCCGGTGATTTCCGGCCAAGGAGTTCCCAACCCAACCAGGACGCCGGAGACGACCTTGAGGACCAAAAACCCCGAGGAAAACCACCAGTTCAAAAAGGGGGGGGGGGGGGAGACCGCGTAACAGAGAGCCCAAATCGAACGGGATTGAAGGGGGAAAAGACAAGTGAGGGTAGGAGGAAGCGTGGGGGACTCGAAGGGATGGAGTTCAAGAGGTCCTCGCCGGCGACGATCCAAGCCGAAGCCTGAGATCGAAGCCAGTGAGAGAGAGAAGAGGGGCGGCGGACGACTGGTGAGCTAAGGTTTGGGCACGTTTTTCAAGTAAGAAAGAAAAGGCTCTATTCTACGTTTAAAGCTATGCTTAGCCAATACTTGAACTCACTCAATCGTTGAAACCTTTAGACTAATTAATGATTGACCGTGGCATGTGTCGGACGGTTTCACTAGATTGAACTGTGGACAGTATGAGAAGATCAAATCATCTCCCTTTCAGTCGCCAGTGATTGTATCTTTGATGAGGACCATGATATAGTTCGGTAAGCGGCTGGTTTAAAGTGATATTAATTACTGTCTGAAGTTAATTATATACTCTCAAGTTGTTTCTTATCAAATCTTGTAGCCGCGGAGAGGTTGACTTTTCCACAGTCGTTGGATGGTTTGGTGATTGCTCAATGCTTGTTCTATGTGGTTTGTCATTGGGTTGGTTCCTATTTCTGGGGTTTTTGCGGGTATAGTTCGGCTCGATCTCGGACGGATGGATATGGGCTGTAGTAGTGAGACGGGCGGTCCAAATGTGTGTCCCAAGGCCGCGGATGGCATTGCTGGGAGGTGGTACGGGGCACGATTGGCTCCCGGAGGCGACACACGAGCTGAGTGAGGAAGGACGAGGTTCGGAGGCTGAGGCGAAGACAACCCGGTTGGGTTGTCCTGGGTTTGAGTACATGTGGTGTTTTGTTGGGCGAGAGGCCGTTGATACCGGCTGCTAGCCTGGGTGGTTTGTGGGAACGGTGGAAAGGACCAACCATGCACGAGGTCAGTACCGTGGGTGGGGCTTGTTCGGTCGGGTCCGTGAGTGTCATGCTGGGACGTCTGTGGGGCGGGAAGACTTTGTCATCAGGGGTATGGAGTTTTGTCACTACGATCTGTCACGCCCCAAATCCGGTTCTTGCCCGGACCCGAGGCATGACTAGTAATGAAAGATTAAAAAGATGGTAATTCAACATTTAGTTCCTGAAAATCTCCAATAAGAAAAACGAATCCGCAAAACTCAGTTCAAAACACAAATAACCCTCCAGGGGTGTAATAATAATCCTCCACAAGGTTTGTTCAAAACAGTAAAGTGATAAGAACGAAGTCTCTACAATGCACCCATACCGAGAAGCTCCCGAGCTTCTACTCCTCATTCAAGCCTGTAAACACAACAGTAAATTCATAGGGGTGAGCTTACGCTCAGTAGGGAAAGCACATAACAAAGTGGACCTTAAACTCAATAAAGTCAACAGCAAGTCAACAAGATAGATTTCAACAAGCGCAGGTAATAGATAAACAAGTCAATGCCGTGGCACATGAAGTCTCCACCCTCCGATCCACATATGATGTGTCCTCTCGGATTTTCCCTCAAATCCAGAGGAGACGCATAACATTGAGGCGACCGGAAACAACCCTTCGGGGCGCTTATTATCGGGATTCTCAGAAATGTCTCCAAAGGATTTTATGTCCTCGGGAGCCAAGGCACTACTCCCATAGGAAGTGTACACTTGGGCAATTCGATAATAAACAGTTAATAATTGAATAATGCACTCAAACCGAAACACGAAACAATCCAATTCCAACAACCACCAATTCATTGTCACACATAGCTCACACATCAACAATTCACCATAACACACAGTACACGAATCACGTAACCACAGCACACCAATCACACAATCACAACTTACCGTTCACTTACCAGTCTCGAACCAACGGGGCATCGATCACCTGATTGCACCGCTCGGTACAACCAGTCATACTCGATGCTCCAAGCAACCATTTAAGTAAATCAAGTAATCATACGAATACAATCAACGATCAAGTACGAGTTTAATCAACCAATCATAAAACCTTCAAACGAGCATTCACACATGCAATTCCACTAGTTCCGTTAGACTCTTTAGCCTATCCACTAAACAACCAACAACCAAGCATGTGATCCTAACACGCAGCTAATCCGAGGGCTTTGCCAAGGCTCCTCTACCAGACAAACAATTCCCAAGTATTGAAAGCGAATTACACTAGTGATTGACATCATAATCGTTCACAACTAGACACTTCCGGTTATTAGTAATTGAAAGACAATTATGCTAGTTATTCGCATCCTATAGGCATTTCTAGGACCTTTCCGATTTTATTAGCCTAACATGCATACTAAGCATTTAAACGAGAGGTTAAGACTTTCCCTACCTCGAGGTCTTCCTCTCAACACTCTGATGATAAGCCCGGTGGTCACCACTCCGTTCTTCACTCGGGTCCCGGCGTGATAAAAGCTCCTCTAACTCGTGTCACCGTTCTTCCTTCTTTCCTAGCTTGGTTCCAAGGTTTTGAACCACCTAAAGACCACAAATTAGTTTCCTCAACCAAGTGTTCTTCTCCTCAAAACACACAACAATGTTCAGAAATGGATCAAGGTTTGAAGAGGAAATGTGGGAAACAAATTGAGCTAAAAGGAAGGGTTTTGGGCTCTGGGGATCTGATCCGGAATGCCATACGGTCCGTGTGGCATGCCGTGTCGGAACATGGCACGGACCGTGTCACAGGCCGGCCCGGAATCCAGCGCGGAACGCGTCACAGACCGGCCCGGAGAGCGACACGGACCGTATCAAGTTCCGTGCCGGACTCCCGCCCGTCCCGTGCCGTGTGTCGTGCCGGTACCAGGCCCGTTCCGTGCCGCATGCCGTGCCGGTACCTGGCCCGGTCCGAGTCAGATTCCGTATCAGACCTGACCAGCTCCTTCCCCTTTCTTCCCCAACTCGAATTTCACGAAAATCTCAACACAAACTCCATTTCTAAACTCTCCTAGCTCCAAAATAATCAACCAAAGATACCCAACAGCTACACCCTCAACGGGTTCATCAAACTTCAACCAAAACTCAATCCAACAACCTACTTCACTACTTCTTCTCCAAGCAATCAATCAAATAAGCAAGTTATTCAACTTTTAAGCCAAAACCCACAAAACCCAAAGATTGGAAGTGGAAGAATTGGAGAGTTGAGAGCATCTTTACCTCTAGATAGTTGAGATGGAGAAGATGAAGTGAAAATGAAGGCAAAAGGACCAAGAACAAGCTCCAAAATCCAAGCTTTCTTCTCTATCTTCTTCCTCAAGAAAGTGAGCTCCTCCTCTCCTCTCTACTAGTGAATTTCGGCTGCAACTAGAGTAAATAGGCTGAATTGTTGCTCCCTTTCCTTTAAATGACCTAAAATGTCAATTTACTCAAAAGCCCTTAAGGTCTTATCCCTTTAAAGGTAACTTAGGAGGGTATGAGGGTCATTTGAATTCCCTACTCTCATCCTCCAAGCCAAGCATGACAAGTGTCATGTGAGGTCACTCCTACTTAATAATTTTCCAGCTTTCCAAAATTTATCGACAAATAACCGATAGTAAGCCCGAGTTTGACCGATAGTTGACTTTAACAATATTACAGTCAAACTGAAGGAAACGACCCAACTAAGCTAACCGTGCTAATGGCTAAGCTTTTTGGGCCCCAGAAAGGTCCCGACTGACTTTCCGAGTAATCGGTTGACTTTTCCGGCCGAAAGTCAAACTTAGCTAGGATTCACCGGTTCTACCGGGATCGACCGGGGGCGGGTCTTACACGATCGGCCATGACAGGTATAGATATGGGGCGAATCGTTGACATCAGTTGTCGAACAATTGTTCAAGAGGCTTAGAAGCCGACAACTAGGGCGGCAACAATGTGGTTCCCTTGAGGTGGCGGTCTCGTCGAGAAGGCCCGAGTACTTGCCGCGTGCGACTATGGTCGTACCTTACCTTAATCCCGTGGGTTAGGGTTGTGCGTGGTGCTGACATCATCACGGGATCAAAGGGATTTATAGAATCCGATGGGGCAGTTGGGACACCAGAGAGGGACGACATGAACCATCGCCTTTCCCAATTAGTTATCGGGGGGTCGATGAGGGGTCCACGGATACTCCCCCCTCATCGACCATAAAGTGGTGTTGGTTTCACCAAGTACCGACTTGACATTCTCCTACCAGATTGATAACCAACAATTTTCGTTTTAAAGGCCCTCATTATCATCAGATGAGGGATGACATCAGTTGGCTCCTCAGGAGACTGCATAGTCAAATTGAGCCATTCCAGTCCCTAGTTAAGGGATTGACAAAGCCTTCACTCTCAAGCTTCAACAATTGTTTCGTTGGCTCGATTGCTAAGGTAGTATCCCCTTGAAGCATTTTATAGCCGTTTGACATCTAATTTGAATCATCGTCTAGGACATGGGCAGTTTTTAATGAGACGGTCGAGGACGAGGCCTTGGATCAGTCTCCGGTCCAATAGCAAATGAGTCCGGGGAAGGACGTTCTCCTGAAACCCTCGTTTCATAAAGGTCGTCCTCTGAAGAAGAAGCAGTCACACTCTCAATTACATTTATTTTACCAGGTCAAAGACTCAGTCTTCGAATCGAGCTAGTGGAATTGCAACATCGTCTCCTGGGCCTGATTAGTGGAACAAGGTTCGCGAATCGCATTCCAAGAAGAAGTTTTTTGTTGATCGTATTAGCGATCCTTAGCACTATTTCGACGTTTTGTCTTTAACCTGGGGTGGTGCGGTTTGTTGGGGTGTTTTTTCCCACTTTTCTAAGGAAAAGGCTCGACCTTTTAGCTCCTCTTTTATTGGAGCTCCTTTGTAATCATTGCTTTGGTCTTTTACCTTTAGACCCTTTCTTTCTTGGAAATGGTCTCTCTCTTTAATAAAATTTTCGAGCTTATGTAAAAAAACCATAAAGCTCAACGAATCAGTCAAAATGGAAACAATGACCGCGCTAGTTACCGACCTCCACTTAAAACACCCCAAAACTTATAAGTACTTGTAGTAAACACCCCCATCTCATCGGAACCACCAACTCAGAAGGTATGATGGACACCGATACGATGGCGGCCAACACCGCAAAGTAGTAAAGATAGTCCGGTGGCCAAAACTACCGACGCTCAAATACCGTTAGAAATAGAAAAATCTAGAATTCAGACAAGGCCTAAAGACCTATAACAACTTCTCGGAGGCCAACACATAAACAAACCGACGAGCCCCCAACCAACAAATTCAAAGAGAAACAACGAAGTGCAAAGCGAATCTAGTTCAAGAGTACGAGTAGTGTAGCCACAAGAGAGTAAGAATGAAAGTGCATGGAGGACCTTACCCATCAGGACCAGAGAGAAGTCTCGGGGACAGCTCCCATTCCACCAAGACAAGAATCAGACCATCACAACACCGGAATAACAACCCGTGGAACAAACTTCACCCAGACCACCACAACATGACCGGAACAAAAACTGTCACAAGAGTAACCGGACAATCACCGAAGCACCCCACGATCAGTGAAACCCGAGATCCAGGCGACGATGGACCTATGAAAACCTAGAAGGCAGCCACCGAGAACCAATAGTGCCAATTGGAAGGAAGGACTTGTCCCTGACAGTGGTGAGAGGAAGCACAACTCCGTGAACTGTTGGGAGCAAGGTGTTGATGCCGATCAGTAGCTTGACACTGACACACGATCCACGACTATAGGCCGGAGACGAGGCCAAAACACGTGCCACATCCATTGGTCGGAGATGAGTCTGATGACTAGATCTAGAAGCGGTTCTCCAGATTTAGCTCAAAAGATGCCGGAAGCCGAGGACAGGGAGAACTGCCGGCGTAAAAGGTGGTCGGCTAGACAAGTACACCGGTGACAATCACTACTAAGCCACAACCAAGTGCGCCCGCAACTAAAAGTTGTTGTGGCTAGGGTTTTCAGAACCTTGGAAGCCTTAGTTCAAACCATATAATACTTGCCGTCACATGAGATGCTGAAACGTTTGGAACGAAGAAACAAGATAGGGTCTAATGGTTCATAGAAATAGAATAGGAACCTAGTCCAACTGATGGCCACAAACCTTAGCCAACCCACAAAGTACATCAAACATTTGATTTGACCGAGTCAAGGTTTTTAAACAAGTCTATCGTTCATTTGGCAAATTAAACCAAATCCACACGTACATTGCGAGGCTATTGTTTTAATTGGCGGTGACAAAAATGGATTATAAAAGAGGGCAAAACCAAAACTATAGTTAGAAAAAAGACAAGCAATAGTGAAAGAAGAGTCAACCAAAGGTTGAGAGGGAGGAGGAGAGGAGAGATGAAGGTGTGGAAGAGAGCATCCGGAGCCCTCAAAGACCGCACCAGCCTCTGGCTCGCCTCCCTCTCCGCCGCCCCTCGCGGCCGCAACCCTCCCATCGAAACCTTCATCATCAAGGCCACCAGCCACGACGAGGACTCCACCAACTTCAGGAACACCCAGCGCGTCCTGGACTCCATCCGCGCGTCACCCTCCAACCTCAATTCTCTCCACCTCGCCCTCTCCTCCCGCGTGGCCACCACCCGCTCCTGGCCCGTCGCCCTCAAAGCCCTAATCCTCATGCACCGCGTCCTCTCCTCCAACACCCACTGCTCCGCCGCCCTCCCCTTCGACCTCTCCGCCTTCCGCTCCGCCAAGAACTCGCCCTACGACTCCTTCATCCGCTCCTACTTCGACTTCCTCTACCACCGCTCCTCCCTAAACAACCCCATAGCCAAGGACGACGACAACTACCTCGACCGCGAACTCAAGAAGCTCGTCAAGCTACAGAGCCTAATGGACAGGCTTCTCAAGGTGAAGCCGCGAGAGGAACGCATGCGGGTGCGCCTCATCCTTGAAGCCATGGATCTCATAGCCAACGAAATATTCGATATCTATGGCAGGATCTGCGGCGGTATAGCCAATGTCCTCCTCCGCATCTACGCCGCGAAGAAAGAGGAAGCCGCCCTGGCCGTCAAGGTCATCCGCAAGGCCATAGAGCAGGACGCCGACCTCGCGCACTACTTGGAGTATTGCCGCCGGATAGGCGTTCTCGGCGTGGTCGAGTATCCGTGTATCGAGAAGATTCCCGACGATGAAGACATCAGAGAAATCAAGCGTATGATCAACGGCGAGGTGTACAGGAAGGCGGTGAGCAGGCCACTACTGGAGTACGAGGAAGACAGGGACAAGGCGTTGAGGACGATCATAACGGACAAGTGGGAGGTGTTCGAAGATACTGCGATTGTACCTTTCGAACATGATGATATGGATAAGGAATTGAAGGCTCGCTACCCTCCGAAGTATGAGATGCCTGATTTAATAACCTTCTAGTTCTAGTTGGTTTGGGTGTATAAACTATGTTAATTAGGAGAGTGAGTGCATAATTATAATGTCCCTAGTTGGTGGGTTTTTGACTGTCGGGAGTCTTGTGGCATCGTCATTTATTGATGGATGAAGAAGTTTTGTATTGTTTCCTTCTTTCACTAAGCATATTTTATTTAATTATTATAGGTTCCGAGAATTTTTTGATCAATGAAGTTGTAAAAAAAACACCCCAAAAAATAGAAAAGGAGAAATATGCAAGGGGATTGACAGGACGAACCGCGTCGGATACGAGATATACATCCTAGCTACTATGGACGCATTTGCACAATTGACACATCTGAAGGAATCAATGTTGGCCTTATTGGATCCTTAGCAATTCATGCGAGAATCAGTCATTTTTTATCTCTAGAAAGCCCATTTTATGAAATCTCCGGGCCCATTTCTTTCTCAGCCTCAGCCTGGGAAAAATATCATTCATCCCTAAATCTCGCACTCAATCGAAGGTTTCCATACAGGGGTTTCCTACGAGGGTTCTGAGAGTAGGGAGAAGAAAAGGTTGAGAAGGAGGCGGATTCTTGAGTAAGCCATATTAGAAACAATCTACCCTAAGCAATAGAGGGTGCCGCTCACTTTCTTCGGGTTGTTCATGATAGTAGTCCTGTAAAGAAGGCAAGACAGGAAGATAGAGCTTCTTCTGAGCAAGCCCTGAGGCCCTTGTGCTGACTGGACAAAAATGAGAAAGTGGGAGTGCAGAAAAGTGGGTGTTCTACAACAGAAAGGACCTCTGAGGTCCTGGGAGTGCAGAACAGTGCTGACTGGATTATTATTTGATATTTTCCTATTTTATTTAATTCGTTATCAGAAACCGTTTAAAATATTTATAATTTAAACAATTTTGGAAATAAATAATTAATGACAATAAATAATTCATAAATAAATTTAACACGAATAAAAATTAACTTTTTAATAATGACAAAGAAATAAATAAAATATGTGTATGGAATAATATGGTCAACTATATGTAATATTCATAGTAGTTGTTATAACGAAAAATCTTTGAATCGAACCGGATATAAATACACACAAAAATGATAATATGGTCAAATATATATTACATAAATATGTTATTTTATTTGAAATATCATCCAACACTAAATTATATAATATATAATCTATTAAAAAGAATATTTGATTTTAAATTTTAATATGCATTTTACTCCAAAATTAAAAGTATATCATATAAATTATAATAACACATATTAACAAAACTCATCTAGCTCAATGGTAGAACCACATGGCTTTTAACCTTGAGGTTCGGGGTTCAAATCCCACAATTAACAAAAAAATTTGTTTTAAAAAAAAAAAAGTCGCGCGCATGCCAGGTGTCGGCCCGAAATTGGGCCAGCGTGGGCCAAGGGGCGAGGAGCGCGTCTGCGAGCCCGGCCCGCAATTGAGGAGCGAGGGGCGAGGCCCGAGGAACGAGCCCGCTGTTTCAGGGCCGCGGACCGCGTGAAAACCAACCCACAACAGAACGGGCCGCGGTCCGCGGACCGAGCGCAGGCGGGCCGGGGTGCGAGGGCCGGCCCGTTGTACATGCTCTTAGACACGAACCAGAAATGCATCAAACCGAACATGACGCAAAATTCAAATCCGACTAAAACTCCTAAATATATCTTAGGGAACTTCGACAACACACCACAGGTATTGTAGACCATCCCAAGAATGAAAACTCAAAAAAATTCGGCCAAACAACCTTACAAACCCCCAACCCGCGACATGTACCTTTGCCACCACCTGATCCATTGTTGTGACCTCTTGACTAAACACGAGCCTGTTCCGAGCCATAAAACCCTACTTTTTAACCGTCAAAAGTTAACTCAACTAAGCTATGGACAACTTCATTACTATCTAGATGTGCGAAATGAACCACTGCATCTCCTAGAAAATCTAAAGGGGGGCATATCTATCCTCAATAATAGGACATTCCAAAGTATTAAACGACCGATCAAGTACGGACGAGACCATATTTGAGACATTTGATTCCACCTCCAAGACCTACCAACCTTTTGTCACACACTACTCCAAACCCTCTCTCGAAGCCAAGGACTTCGCGAGATGAATAGAGAAAACTCCCGCTTGGAAGTATACCTCGCACCAATGACTTCCCCAACATACTTTCTACCAACCATGCACAAGGCAATCCCTCATTTTCGAACCCAAATATCAAAATTTAGTTTGAACCTCCAAACAAGCGAGAACACCATATTGGAGCCGAAACTTGACCTTGTTTACCGATATAATACCACCGATCACATGGGAAATGAAGGAGCGGAAATCCTAAATCCAGCCATTGCAAGTGGCTGATACCAGATTCGAGTTCCTCCCAAGATCTCCATGAAGAACCCATTTTTCTCTCACTCCAAATCGCATATGAAGTAATAACCCGGGCCACAAAGTCCTCGCCCGAGAGCCTCCCTACCAAAAATAGTAAAACATCACAACCAGATAAAGTGCTCAAAGAATCAACACAAACACCAAAAGGCATAGCGGACCAAACCGCTTTAGCTATCCAACACCAAAAAAAGCATGAACGATGGTGTCATTCCCCAAGCACACCTCGAACACCCATGGATCCTTCTTTTAGACAAACCCGCCCACATGGGCAAAATATCATGAAAAAGGCCATAAAAAAACTTGGACCTTAGAGGGGATTTCGAGCCCCTAATTTTTTCTCCACCAACTAATGAGTCATCCTAGTCACTGAACTCTACCCTATACCCAGACTTCAAAATAGATTCCCTTCTGCTCCTAACCCCAAGACTAAGCGGGGTTCATATAGGATCTTCCCTTCAGAATTTAAAGGATCGCCTCTTAATCTATTGGCCAAAGGAAAACATGAATTTTAGCTTATCCCAACATCCATCAACCCCTAGAAGTTCAGAAACCCGAGCATCGTGTGAGCTTCAATCGAAAGAGTAATTGGAAGAAATATCGGATTAGAGGGAATCCACGGGTCACGGAAGAGAAAGATATCAAGCACATGCCCTATTCACTTGATTACTCCACTTTTAACCAACGATCAAGTCCATAGGTGACCATTCCAAATAGTAGACTGACCAAGGCAAGCACAAGTTTCCCAAAGAGAAGTTTTCGGGAAATAATTGTCTCGAAGAACCCTAGCAATCAAACAACCATTCACCTTTAGGATCCACCAAACTTGCTTTTCCAACATTGCCTTGTTAAAATCCTCGACATTCTGAAACCCCAAACCACCAAAACACTTTCAAGAGTGTTAGAATATACTATAATTAGGCCTTAAACTATCAACTTGATCGAGTTTTAGTAGACTTGGTCCTCTAATATGGTATCACAACCTAACAACTCACAAACATGGCTTCAAACCCCACCTACATAAAAATACAATTTTCTTCTCAATTCGACAAATTTACACCAAATGGCCAGCCCTTATCTCTCTTCTCAATGTGTTCATCTCATATTCTAAATAATTAACCTCCAAACCCGTAAACGGGCTTGTCCGTGAGGGTGGGTGTTAGAATGTAACTATAATTATGTCTTCAATTATCAACTTGAGATTTTAATTGAGTTGGTCCTCTAATATGTTAGAATATAACTATAATAAGACCTTTAACTATCAACTTAAGCTTTTAGTTGAGTTGGTTCTTAAATATGCTCTTACCTCACGGACAAAGGTTCAAACCCCACCATCTACAAAAATATTAATTTCTTCTTTATTTATCTAATTTTCCCCTAATGGATAACCCTTATCTCTCTTCTCAATGAGCTATCTCTCTCTCCTTCTAAATAATCTACCTCTAAACCCGTAAACAGGCTTCTCCGTGAGAGCGCATGTTGGAATATAACTATAATTGGTCATTTAACTATTAGCTTCAGTTTTTTTTATAAGCTCAAAAATTTTATTTAAGAAAAACTCCTTCCAAGGAGGAAGAGGACCAGAAAACAACGATAACTATGGAACTCTTGAACAGAGCTAAGGGCCCTAAGCCCAAAAAAAGCGGGAACAAACCCGAAAAACTGAGCCCAAAACAAAGTGAATAACAATGAACCGATCAACCCTCTTCAAAACCCTCTCGGATTTTGATTTAGCGATAATAATCCTTTAGAAACTTAGGAGGTCGGCTCTGACGTTTCGGAGCTTTGAGAAGGGTATCCTTCCACGGACTTCCCAACTCCTTCGAGACCGCATGCACGATCTCACAGCTTGCATCTTGACAGATCCAATGTCGGGCAATTGCTACAACCAACACCTTCCCATTTACTGTAAAATCGTTCAAACCCTCAACAGTTGATGAAGCTTCAGTTTTTGATTTGAAACGCCCAAAACCAAAGTAATGGCCAAGTTGATTTGGTTGCCTCGAAACAGAGACATGAACAATCTCGCCATAGGCTTGAAAGAAATTTTTTACTTAAACCTCCGTTGACTCGGGCGGGAGATTACAAATATAAATTTCATCTTCACCCAGATCAACCATCGAAGCTGAAGAAAAAGATGGGTCGTTAACAGCAGCGACGTCCCCATTTTCTAGCCTCCAAGTAAGGTCAGACGCAGGCCCACCATCAGACCCAGACTTCTTTGACTGAACTTGGTCCAATCCTAGACCCTATAGAATTGGTATCGTAATTGCACCGTCACAAGCCTCCACTTCAGGCACTTGGGCTTGATTATCACCACACGACCCAATAACCACAGCCTCACCACTTGAAATTTCCACACCTCTGGTTTGAACGTCCGAAATCGTGATCCCCAAATCTCTGGCTTGATCTGATTCTGAAACCAACGAGCCATCAGATCCCAAAACTTGAGGAGCAACCACATCGAGATCCCGAAGTTTCGATCCTTCCGAGCTTCCAATCTCCACCACGGACGTGGTCGCCGACAAGCTCCCTAGAGGAGTCAAAGATCTCACCCGAGACACCACCCCCATGTCGAAGCTCTGTTTTGCCTCCGGGCGAACTTTCCGGCGCCTAGCTAAGCTGATGAACAAAGGGATTCCATTGAACTTCAAGCCATTCAGGCTGGTAATGACCTGTCTCGTCGCTTCCGAAGAACTGAACTTTACGAAACCGAAAATTTTCTTTTTCCGATTTGGCTGGACGGAATAGAGACTGAGAGTACTTCCCCAAAAACTCCAAATACATTTTGTACCCAATCAATTTTGGTTTTGGCCGGAAGATTGCATAAGTTGATTTCGGTTTGAGTTTCCGGCGTCAAACTTGTGGCTACAGATCCTGCTCTGCGAACTCTACCTTTGTTTGGCCTCACCTCTGCACGATCTCCTCCAACGTTTCTGTCTCTATCCATATCTGGGTTCGCCATTTCCTTCGTAAGATCGACTTCCTTTCCCTTCACCGGAGCCGTGGAATATCCATGCTTGCCGGAGCTTTTGCGTCCCTTCTTAACCGAAGAGGAACCCGATCTCTTCAACCTCCTCTTACCAGATACTATTTTGCAGTATTTTCATAGAGGGAGAGAAGCTCGGAACAAAAAATGGGAAAGGAGAGCATGGCTCATTCTGCGTTCAGCTTCAACTTTTAGTTGATTTGGTTCTCTAATAGAGAATAAAGCTTTCTCCAAGATCTCCAATGAATATGGCGCGAGTCTACATCCCCACCCAACCAAAAGCGAGTCGCCCATCTTAGAAGATCTTGAAAATCACCTTTCGGGACCCTTGAAATTATAAAGGAGAAAGTAGGGATTGACTGGATTAGTGCCTTGATAATCACTCTCTAGCCTACTGGAGAGGAAAACTTAGTCTTCCACCCTTACATCTTCTTTCGAACCCGATCCCCTAGAAATCTAAAGACCTTTTTCCTTTTCCGACCCACAAGGTTACCCAAAATACCTCATATGGCCTCCCTCCTTCCGAATCCGAAGGAAAGCTTGCAAGGAGACATGATAAGGGACCTTCACATTGGGGTTGAAACTGACACATCATTTCTCAAAGTTTGCAATCTAACCACTAACCTATTCATTACAAGATAAAAGTCTTAGAATGCTCTAAACCTCTTCTGCTTTATCCTCAACAAATAGAAGACTATCATCAGAAGAAAAAAAATGGGCAGGAGACACGAGGCCCACCCCAAGAAAAAGAAAAGCCCGAAATTTGTCCATCATCTATTTCCTCCTGATACAACACTAAGAGAACCTCAAAACACAAAATGAAAAAATATGAGGAAAGTGGGCACCCCTGCCTCAAACTACGGACATGAAAAACCATGCCACTAATCTCTCCATTAAATTGAAAACTGAAACTAGAGGAGGATATACAATCCATAATTACCTAAATCTACGAACTTGGGAAACCCATATGACCAAGAATAACCTCCACACACCTCTTCTCCTCTCTATCATAGGCCTTACTCATATTAAGCTTCAAACCGAACCAACCTGTGTTGCCCGACGTATTTTGGCGGATAAAGTGCATAAGCTCAAATGTTGTGATGAGATTGTCTGAAATCGAACACTTTAGAACAAAAGCATTATGAGACTCGTGTTTAACTATTGGAAACACATTTTTTATCCTGTTTGCAAGCACTCTAGTGACTAACTTATACAAAACATTATATGAGCTAATCGCCCCGTACTTTCCCCCTTCTTTGGGGGTGCAATCTTGGAGATTAACACCACATGCATGTGGTTAGCATCCCGAATTAATATCTCTCCCAATAGCACATGCTGACAAGCCTATTCACATTGGGCCCCACAATATCCCAGTAAGGCTGAAAAAATTGTGTGTGGGAAGCATCAGGACCAGGGGCCTTATTCGGACCCATATCAAATAAAGCTTTTTTGGGCTCTGAATCCGTGAAAGAACTACCCAAAAGAGTCTAATCCTCCTCTCGTATCCTAGCTGAAATAGGCCTCGTAACCTCCTGTAACCAAGAAGGGCCGGGGCTCGAGGACGAGAAAATAGCAAAAAAGTAACAAACATAATCTTAGTCATATTCATGTTGTCTACACAATAAGCCCTCTCAGAGTCTACCTTGCCAACAACCGCGTTCTTTGTCTTCCTCCTATTAGCACGAGCATGAAAAAAGATATATTTCGATCCCCTACTAATAACTAACCGGCTCATAATTGCTATTTTCGTAACTATTCCTTTATAGCCAGGAGTCTCGCATTTTTCTCCTCCAAATCATAAATGGCATCCCAATTTTCTAAGCTTCGGTCACTCAAATACACTCGACTCATCTTCTCGAAAATTCGACCAATCTTGTTAACTAGTTTGTCAAACTTGGATATTATTCCTTTATATTCTGTATATATGGATAGTAGAGGGGGCCAAATGCAAATTTGCATGATCGATTTGTGGGCATCGCCATACAACACCAGCCCGTGAATAGCTCTATATGGCATACCCTTTTTGTATTATACAGCCCGTGCGCAAGGGTGGAACGGGAACCTACTTTAGTAGACAGAGACGGATCTTCAAAATTTACTATGTATTGGCGTAGATCTGCATTTCAATTTCCTTTTTATTTTCATTGTTGCATACGTATATGTGCAACATTGCTTTCACTTTGCAAAAACAAGTATGGTACAAAAGACTCTCTCCAAAAACATCTCCTCTGCTCTGACTTGGGAATAGCGCTAACCCTACCCCCTTCTTCTGCCGCCCCTCTCCCTCGCCGGTGACAGCCACGGCCGCCATGGCTGGGGTTGTTGCCGGCGGGTTTCCTCCCTCTCCCTCCCAGATCCAAAAGCCCCTTTCTTTCCTTCTCTCTACCCCTTCCTGCCTCGTTTCTGTTAGCTACTTTTCCCAACCCTAGCCCCTCCCCTCTCTGCCGCCGCCTCCCCCGCCTGTGAAAAGCTCGATTCCGGCCTCGTTTGCAGCGGCGACCTCTTAGTGTCACCTCTTATCTCTCGATCTGGTCGCATTTCAGCCCTTACTGAAGTTGTGGCTGTTTTTCCTTCTCCTTCCCCAGATCTGGAGTGAGAGTTGTTCGATCTTTTCCTTGGGTTCGTTCTTCTCAGATCTGGTACCGCTTGTTGGGTCTTCGCCTCTCCTTACTGTTCTCGGGTGATTTTCGTCGCTGCCGGCAGTGAAGCTCACTCTTTCTCAGGTGAGTCTCCTGATTTTGTCGAAGTCTTCTCCGGCGACTGCCCTTTTTCCGATGTGGGACGACTTTCAGTGGCCTTTCCGGGCTCTGATCGTCGCGGATCGGGGCAGTCGCTGCTTTAATGAAGTCCAGTCCGGTGGTCGGCGCTGGTGGCTCGTCGTTCGTGTTAGGTCAGTGTTGGTTCCTTGCTCGCGGTTTGGTTAGGGCCAGCCTGTTCTGTCTTCTGCTTGGGCCTCGTGGGCTCGTTCGGGTTGTGGGCTGGATTGAAGTTTGCATGGGTTCAGGCTCTGGCATGGTACGGGTCGGGTCGGGTGTGTGGCACCGTGTTCTGCTTCTTCTTGATACTGCTTTGGTCGGCCTCTTCCAGGGAGTGTCCGAGACCTTCATTCTCTCCTCCACTGCTTCTTCAACATCTAGGCTCCTACAAGGACCTCTCTTCTTCACAAGCTCTCCTGGTTACTCTTCTCTTGTCTTCTAGCAGTCTTCGATCTCTCATCCATCTTCAACACTAGCAACTTGGATGCAAACTCTCAACCCCTCAAGCTCACCCTCTTTCACAGCCTACTTCAACTTCTCTGGGGAATGACCAATCCTCTCCTTGCTTTACATTGTGCAGCAATTTCAGTCTCTGGGTGTCACAAACCTTAAGTCTCAGGTTTTTCTGATTTGGAGCTCCAAATCATCTCTGCGGAATTCTACATTCTGCTTTGCTGCAATCAAAGAACTTCATCTTCAAGCTTGGGTTTCGAGTGTTTGCTTTACTTAGCTTTTGTTCTGTTGGTTAGATTGAACTGCTTTGATCACTTGCAATCGTTAGTGTGGTTGCTTTTGTGTACTCTTTTCTTCCTCGGAAGAGTTTAATTTAAATATGTTTTCGCCGATCAAAAAATAAAGTATGGTACAAGACACAAACATCAATGTTGTGTCTCTATGTGCTGCCTTTTCCCGCTCCTCTCATGTCTCACAGTAAACATATCTGCTACTCTATTTGTGTACATATACGATATATGTAACGTAATATCTCCAATGTTAATTTGCTTTCTTTGCTATTTCCACAATCTGCAACAAGCCCCAAGAACAAAATAAAGCATAAAACAAAAGTGTGGAGCTGTTGGAATAGTTTTGAATCATGTAACTATTGCACCCTTCACATAAAGCAGCAAAGTGAAACAATAAGAAAGGAAAAGCTTCCTATCCCTTGCCATGCATACGCAGAAACATAATGAAGGACAGAGGAGTGTTTGTGTGGATAGGGACTGAGAGTAAAGAAAAGAAACAAAAACAAAGATTGGGGAGATCTATGAAAAGAAAAGAGAAAATTTTGCGGAATCTACTGTTCAAACGATCTCACACTGCCCATTTCATGCTCATACCCTTCTCTCTAATCATCTACCTTTTCCTTCCCTCTGTCTCTCTCTATGAATGTTACACTGTAAGAGAGTTCTCAAGCCATATTAGCTCATCCATCACTCATCAGCGTCCCTCTCATTATCTTCACTACTAAATGGGTATCTCAAGTGAGGATGATTTGGTAACTCCTCCCAACCTCTTTGTTCGAGATTTTCACAGTTTAGGAAATGGGTTTTTGAAGTTTAAAGTTATTCAGTATAGACGAGGATTACCCTGATCTGATTCTAGAAAAAACTTTAATCCCTATTTCGGCCTCTATCCGGTTTATGTGCTTGAACTCGGAAGTAGACAAGGAGGGCGACACTCTTTTCGTTTGCTTTCCTGCTTGGTTTTTTGTTATCTGTTTTTGGTTGAGGAAAATGGTCTTTTATCTTAGGATCGTTGTCTTGCATTGTTTTACCGTTTTGTAGAACGTTTGCTTCATAAATTTTCGCTTATAAAAAAAAAAATTAATCCTCAAATGGGTCATTGCATTTCCATCAAAGCTAGTAGAAATGATAAAAAAAAGTTTGATAATTTCAGTGCCATTTCAGGATGCAGAACCTATCCAGTTTCAGCAGATAGAAGAGAACAGAGAGAAAGCAGAGAACATGAACAAAGATGGTATGAATTATCATCAACGAGAACATCATAAGGAGGAAGTTGAGTTCTGGCCACTGGAGCATCCAATGGAGCCATTAGAAGAAGATCGTCCAGTCAAATGCCCCATGGAGGATTCTTCAGTCATCAATGTAAGTAACACTACCTACCTTTCCTCTCCATCCGCTATACTCAGATCTTCTCCATTTTCTTAAGTATGAACATAACTTAGGATCACAACCAGCAGTACGGAGATGGCAGCTGGAGGAAAAGAACAGACTCTTGGCCTTTCGGAATGGTAGTGGAAGTGGCGGAGCCGCGAGCAGTGCGCAAGAGGCAACACACGCTGGCCGGGCGCGGCGGAGACCATATATTGAGCCCTCTGATGGCAGCGCCAAGTGTTCCTCCTCTCGAAACCAACAATCTTACCATCTTTCAGATGCTGCAGCAGCTGGACGATTTCAAGTCTTGACATGGTGTCTGAATCTACTTTTTCAACCATGTAATAATGCATGCTCGCGTAGATTGACATGATGTTGCTGCAGCCATAGAATCAAAAGATTCATACAAGTAATGGAAAAATTCTCTATTCAACTGTGTTCATAGCAATGACGGAAATTGGCAAATGTTATCACTAGTGCATTAGGAGAGTGATGCAGTCCTAATTGAGAACATAAAATGTATCGTTGTCCGAATTCGACAGAGTCTTAGCCTATTTTGGGTCGAAACGGGCTTCCAAGAAAAACTCATGGCTTTGTCATGAGCCTCGATGGTTTTCAGCCTTTCGAGGTCATCTAGAGGGTTAAATTCGTATTTTTAGAAGTCCTGATTTTGTTTCCTGTTTTTGATTTCCTTTATTCGAATTAGGGTTTTGGGGTTTAGTTTCCTTATTGTATTAGGACTTTTGGGTATTATTTTTCTATTTAATCCCTTGTTATTCTTCGTTGTGAGGTGAAATCGGCTACAAACTCCTCTTAACCTAAAAACTAGAGAACTAATCCTAGCCACACACACCTAACATCCAACATTCCACATGATGCCACATCACCACCCCAATTTCACCCAAACTCAAGCCAATGTCATCATTTCTCACACAAGCAAGGGCATAATTGTAAAAGCATGGTGCCATGTGGACAAGTGTCCATTTTTTTTCCACCAATTCACTAATTTAATATTTCCCGATTCGTTTGAACTCCGATTAGCTTCAAACTTGCGCCAATATTTTTATTTTTTCAAGGGCTTTAAATCAAGATCAATCATGAATATATTTTGAAACACGAAAATAAAAAGGTATATTGGAGTGATAAAAAAATGTTGAGTGTTGATAAATCTTCACTAATAAATGTTTTATATCGGAGGTATCAAACTAGTGCTAAATGTTGATAAAAACATATACTGAGGTGATAAAAACCATGTTCAATTTTGATAATAAGTGTGATAAACTAATCATGATCAGTTTTGGAGAATGGGGTGATAAAACCAGTGTAGAGTGTTGATAAAACCAGTGTAAAGTGTTGATAAAAACAGAGCAAAGTGTTGATAAAAATTAGACAGATATAATTTCTTTAAAAACCAGCCCCGAAAAAAAAATCGTGTTTCAAAAAAATCATGTGATGGGGATGATAAAACACACGTAATTGAATGATAAACCTAGTGTTTAGTGTTGATAAAACTAGTGTTCATAAAAAGCACGCGATGAGGTGATAAAAACATGATCAGTTTTGGAAAATGAGGTGATAAAACCAGTGTAAAAGTGTTGATAAATCCAGAGCAAAGTGTTGATAAAAATTACCCAGATTTTTTTATAAAAAAAATATCAACACCGAAATAATTTTTTTTTTCGTGCTTCAAAATATATTCATGACTGATCTTGATTTAAAGCCCTTAAAAAAACAAAACTAATGGCGCAAGTTTGAAGCCAATCGGAGTTCAAACGAAGCGGGAAAAATTAAATTAGTGAATTGATTAAAAAAAATAACATGATAGTTTTACTAAAAAGCTCTTACCACTTATTAAAAAGTGCTGTTTTTTTTTGCAGTCAACAAGTCAACTACTCAATTGCATCTCATCCATCCATTCTTAAAATAGATGACTTAGATTGGTTCTCTAGTTTTTAGGTTAAGACATGGTTTGTATTTGATTTCTCCTATCTTCGTTGTAATTAAGACTTCTATGAAGTAAAAACAAAAAAAACGAGTTTCTACTCAAACTGTATATTTCGGTATTCTGTTGAATCAACGAATTAGATATCTATCTTGCTCGGTATTCTTCATGAATCAACGAGTTCAATAAAGAACTCCCCTTTCCGCTACGCACTCTGCATCAGAGAGGATATGTCTATTATGTTTTGTGAACAAAGATACCAAACTCTGGTACCATATTAGAGAGGTAATTTAATTAATCCCAAAGCATTGATCATTGATCGCTCCTACTGACTTAAGCCGATCCCAAAGCATTGATCGCTCGTCCTTCGCCAATTCGCGGTAGATACCTTTGAATCTAAACCCCTCCCACTATTGATGTGATATAGCTATCAATGTGACTGACTGAATCCGACCTAAACTTAAAGTGCAACTCGGCACTCCATAGCAGTATTAAACCCCCCTGCCCTCTCGTCGCCTCCACCACACGACCTCCCGTAAACTTTCAACTCCGTTTTCAAATCTTCATCCGATCTTCCTCACACAATGTCTCAGTGAGAAAAAAAAACGTCCGGTTTGTGTTGAGCGAGGACATCTAAGAAGTGTGATTGCCAATATTGAAGGTAATCGAATCAAATAAGAATAAATCAATTTGTTTATTCTGATTTGATTATACCTTTAATACTCCTCCTCAAGCTAGAGTATAAAGATTCGTAATGTCCAACTTGAAAAGAAGATATTAAAACGTTCACGTTTAAAGCCCCTTTGGATTGTGCAAACAACCACTCGTTCAAAGCCTTTTATTTGTTCATATTTAATTTGATTACTTTCAATAGCCAAGACCCCCACAATTCTACACAATGCACTTCATTGTTGCTGATCACACTCCACATGGACGGCAACGCTAACAACCCTAAACCACTAGGTCAGAGCACAATTGATCCACTTTTCTCATAAATGATAACTCCACCCCTATATGTATATCATATAACGTACATATGGAAACGAAATAAATTTTAGTAAAAAGAGCTTCTTTTTAGTAAATATGAATCACAGGCTAAATATGGCTAATGAATCATCAAAACTAAATGAAAGATTGGTGGGTCTGCAGGGCTCGATCTCATCTCACCGAATCATCCATTGTATGAATCGTGTGTTACCTGCTGCCGCACCTTTTCGTCTTCCCGATGGAATTTTCATTTTGGTTTTCGATCTTCATCTGAGAAAGAAGAAGCAGCAGCAATGGCGACTCTGTGTATACCTCCCAAGCCAATTAATCCTTACGACGATGCCAACAATATTCACCATGCTTTAGAAGGTACTTTTCATGCCTATTTGATTCAATTCCATGTCAATATCTCCCTTTCCTCCATCTGGGTCTAATTTATTTACAGAATAATTTAGGTAGGTTAGTCGAAAAGATGATTTCACTAATGATAACAATATTCCCATTCAATTGGGGGAAAATATAAGTAGAAGGTGTAGGCTAAAGTTACATGCCAAGAAATGATATACTCTGTAAACTCCTACTTCAATCCCAAAACTCGAACGAATAGGTGGAGGCATCAATAGTTTATTTTGTCCACATTCTTCCTAGGTGGGACTTATACATACTTAAATGCACCCCTCACGTGTAGGGCTGGACATCTACACGTGGGCTATAGTAGGGCTGGACATCTGCATATGGGCCGGAGACCATAAGGTGGAGACAATAAATGGGCTGTGGGCCGAACAAGATCTGATACCATGTTAATACCCAATCCAACCCAAAAACTCGAACTGATGGGTGGAGGCATCAATATGCTTATAAGTGTTCAATTTGTCCACATTCTCTCTATGTGCAACATATACTTCAACATAGACCCATCTTTTTTGTTAAATTGGAGGAGATGCAAAGTCTTTGTGATCCTATGTCATTCTAACTCTCCCACAAAACCTTATGTAACATAGGCTTTTACGAACAGTTTGACTTTATGCAGTTAGTTGATTAGGAATGTTTCGTTATGGTTAAACTGTCGAATATCAAGTATAATGCCAAATTCGTAGGTATCATTGTTACTATATCATCTAGAATGTAAATTCTTAACTAGTTTAGAGTTGGCGTCTTCTTTATAAAGAAAAGAAACAAAAAGTTGCAGTAACTTATGTGTTTCAAATAGTTTTGATTGTTCACTGAAGAAACTAAACCCTTACTCTTCTGTGTATATGTTTCCAGGAAGTGGCTCGGGCACTGCAGTAATTATCGATATCCTCTCCCACAGAGATGCAATGCAACGAGCTCTTATTCAGAAAGAATATATAAACTTGTATCAAGAAGAACTTAAAAAAGTCTTGTCCTCGGAGCTTAGTGGCCATTTGAAGGTATACAATACATGGTAGTTCTTATCCCCTCTCCTTGAGCGGTAACGTTTCCTATAAGCCAATACGAATTGCTATTTCTTTTTTCTTGCTTTGTATTCGATGTTTTCAGAAAGCTGTCTTGCTTTGGATGCCTGATCTAGTATCACGAGATGTTGCCATACTGAGGCATGCTTTAAGTGGAGCTATCAATGATGTGAGAGTGGCTACTGAGGTCATATGTTCTCGTACACCATCCCAATTACGACAAATTAAACAGGTTTATTATTCGACATATAGTCATAATCTTGACCATGATATTCGACGCCACACATCGGGTGATCATAAAAAGGTATTCTCTATCTCCAAATATACGTTCACCGAAAATGTTGTGAGCAAGGTCACTAGGAACATATTTTGAGAAAAGATAATCTAGTCATGTGGTGATTTGAGCTATTAATAATGTGCAGTTGTTGCTTGCATATGTAAATACATTACGGTATGAAGGGCCAGGATATGATGGCACGATGGTAGAGGGCGATGCTCGATCTCTTTACCAGGCCGGGGAGAAGAAATTGTTAACTGATATGAAAACATTCATTGCCATTTTCAGTGACAGAAGCAGGGCACATTTGGCTGCTGTTTGCTCTGCTTATCATAGGTTTGGAAAGCCACTAGAAAAGGTTCATATTAACAATACTTATCTATGTCCTCAGCTATATTAAGTCCATTAGGGAGTGAATCAGGTGCGAATGTGCAAACTGTGAGTATAGTGCATGCGGTTTGAGGAAATAGCATTCCAGTTTTGAGGTGAATATTCTCAAACCAAAATTTCCTCAAACTGTGAATGCTAATTTTACAATCTGGAATGCTATTTTTGTCTCAAACTAAAATGTTGTATATTTTCTCAAACTGGTATGCTGTTTTTCTCAAACCATAATGAAGCTCAAAAACAATTTTACAGGCAGTAAAAAACCAGACGTCGGGACATATGAGGTTTGCCCTATTGACAATTTTACGCTGCGCTGAAAACCCCGGATGCTATTTTGCAAAGGTATATTTTTCTTTGAATTCGGTGCTCTGTTTTGCATTATGATCATGGAAGATATATTCTTCCAAGTAATATTCGTAATGTACAAATTCTGATGTTGATTACGTTAACAGTTATTGCGCAGGGCGATAAAGGGTATAAAAACCGATGACAGGACTCTAATTAGAATAGTGGTGACAAGGTGTGAACTAGATTTGCAGTTTATCAAGTTCGAGTACCGGAAAAGATATAAGAAGTTGCTGCATGAATCTGTTCATTCTGAGACTTCAGGCCACTACAGAGCCTTTCTTCATGCTCTTTTAGGCCCTACTCATTAATTGATGTATATATTCTATTTAATCTGTGTTTTTATTTTTGTGTAACATAGATAGTTAATATGTTTGGTTTTGATCCGTTTTCTTACGTATATATGTGACGTGGTTTGAGACCCAATATTGAGCACAAGCTAAAATGTTTGTGAGAGTGTATGTTTTCGACATCTTGTCGAAATACTCTTTTGTAATGCCTTGTTCGAGATTTGAATCTTGTGTCTCCCCTTCTCTTTGATTTTACCTTACGTATATAATACTATTGAGTTGATGATTGTGTTTGAAAAAGACTTATTTCATCATGACTACATCCAAGGTTCTTAAAGTCGCTAGGCGCTAGTCGGGCGGCTAGGTCCTTCAGGGATTAATCGGGGACTTGATGAGGATTAATCGGGGATTAATCGGATTTGTATTTTTTGTATTTTTAATAGATATATTATTATATATAGAAATAAAATATGAATTTCATTATATTAAAAATGGTAACTAATATCTAAAATACCTAAAAAATAACATTAAACAACTCAGAAGCCCAACCTCTAATATCACCAACACCATAATCATCTAATTATTTTAATTGAGTCAGTATGCTACGCAAAATTGTTGTAATCACCTAGGCGGCTAGGCGGGTCGGCTAGGCGTAGGCGGGTGCCTAGGCGGCACCAAGTCGAGATTTTTAGAACACTGACTACACCACACTATACATATATATATCAGGTACATGGCACACTATATTAGTATCGTAATTATACTAAGAATGTATTACAATCTCATGATTATAATTGAATTGTATCGCTTCTCTGTATTTATGCACTCTCATGAATAATACACGACATACAATTCTATTCATTTTCGTGGTATCAGAGCTAAAATCTAACATATTTTTTTCTTTGTTTGCAGGCCACTGTCCGTGCATCCCTTTCCCTAGACTTGCTCATTGTCACACCTTCACCAAAATCATCCTTGTTTACGGAATAATAACCTTCACCAATCATGTCTACGGAAGAAAACCCCTCAAATATGCCACCTCATACTATACTTGCTATTTCTCTATCTACTACTCAATCTACAACCCCTTTTCACCATGCATACAGTGTTACAAATACTAGAAATTTCATCCTGATAAAACTTTCAACAAATGATCCTCGTTATAAGCAATGTTAGGAGATGTTCTGAAAGTTGTGTGCTAGTCATCAGACATTGTCACACATAACTGAATCATTTCTAGCTTCACCTGATTCTTTGTGGCTGCGTCTTGATGCCCTTGTTGTCACATGACTCTACGTAATAGTACATTCGGATTTGATCTTGGACGTCTTCAAGCCTGAGGTGACGGCATTTGAAATGTGGAACTCGATCGAAGCCCTCTTTTACGACAACAAAATGGCTCGAATACAACAATAGCTTCGATCATTTTGAAAAGGTACACTCACCCTCTCGGAGTACTGCCAGAACTCAAAGTTTTTTTGGACTCCCTCGTTGATGTCGATCAACCAATCTCTGATCAAGACCTCATTCTGCAAACTCTCTATGGCCTACCCGACTCTTTCAACAGTACCATGAAGGTAATCCAACACCGGAATCCCTTTCCCGATTTTCTTAAGGTTCGTTCAATGCTTTTACTTGTAGAGAATCGCAATCACAAGTTTCGGATTCTGCCTCTGTTTTTTATCACTCTCACAACCCTAATCACACCACCAATGTCTGCCCACCTACATCCCAACACCAATAAAACCAACACTTCCCCGATGGCAGGTTCAAGTCCCAAGGAAGAGGACGTACCTATGATGGTCGCAGCTCCGACAACTTACCCTAGCGGTCAGGTAATTTCAGCTCTCACTCATCAGGGGTCCTTAGACCAGCTCCTTCTGCAGGTTCTTGCCTCCACCAACAACGTTTTCTATCTCCATCATTGACTTACTTATATGGTCTCTGCTTCGTCTCAACACACTTAGCAGCAGTAGATTCAACACCAGTCCACCTTCTCTAGCAGCAACTCGCCGTCCTTTAACAACACCTCCTCGGCTCGCTTGGCTCGTTTGACGCGTCAGGGCAACCACACCACACCCTTTTGTCTGCATAGTTGACGCTCTTGGGCCCGCAACAACCATCCACGCAGCAGTCGGCCCACGCCAAAACTATTTTTCAGCTCGTGTCCTATGCAGCAACCCACTCGACCATGAACTTTCCAGTGGCCCTCTCTTCCCAAATGGCTCATCTTCTCCCAATGGCCCAGTCCTCATCATTAGCTCATTTATGCCTCTCTCATCAGGTCCAGTTTCAGCAACAACAACACCTACTGATCTTAGTCAACTCTTCTCCACCATGACTCTCCAACAACCAAATGATGATTGGTACATAGACACGGGTGCCACGTCTCATACTGCTTCTCATTCAGGTATGCTTTCTAACGTCACAGCATGTATGAATTCTAACTCGATAATTGTTGGTAACGGTGATGTTATACATGTGGATTCTACTCGTCATTATTCATTTCCTACATCCCATAAACATTTAAAATTATGTGATATTCTTGTTAGTCCCGGCATTGTTAAAAATCTTGTCTTTGTTCGTAAATTTACTCGCGATAATCATTATGTCGTTTAATTTTATCCATACGATTTTGTGTGAAGGATCTTCGGACCGAATTTCCCTTCTTCGATGTGATAGCAATGAAGATCTGTACCCGAATTCTACCTCCACTTCACCATCACCGGCTTCCTTGCTCCTCTCTACTTCGTTCTCCCCCTCTATTTGGCATCGACGACTTGGACACTTAAGGTCATCACACTTTTAAAATTCTTTGTTCTAGAAACTTTATTTCATGTAATAAGGATATTTTAGACCATATTTGTGATGCATGTCAATTAGGCAAACTCTTTGCCTCCCATTTTCTCCTTTTCTTTCTCGTACTACTTATTTATTTGAACGTATTCATTCTGATCTTTGGACTTCCCTTATTATGAGTCCTAGTGGTTTTAAATACTAGGGTTTTTCCACTACGAGCTAAATCGTAATTTTTTCCATTGTTTATTCTCTTTCACACCTACGTTCGCACACAATTTGTTTTTTCAATTAAATCTTTCCAAGGCGATAATGGTCGTGAAATTGACAGCATACCACTTCAAAATTTCTTCCCCTCTAATGGCATTTTTTTATTCTCCTGCCCTCACACCTCGCAACAAAACGGTAAAGCTGAACGCATGATTCGAACTACAAATAACATAGTTCGATCTCTTCTCTTCCAAGCTCACTTGCCACCATCCTTTTGGGTCGAAAGTCTACACATGGCTACCTACATTCTAAATCTCCTTCCAACCAAGGCTCTATCATTCCGTACCCCGTTTTAAATGTTTTATCACAAATTTCCCTCTTCAGATGCTTACGTTATCCCAATCTCTCGTCCACAAGCCTCCATAAGCTTGCTCCCCGCTCTCGTGCATGAATCTTTCTTGGATACCCACCGAATCATCGTGGTTATCAATGTCTTGACCCTTTCAGTGGACGAATCATCATCTCTCGCCATGTCATTTTCGATGAATCAGCGTTTCCGTACTCCTCCCATCCTTCACCCACGTCATCTGTCTCCTATGACTTCCTCAATGCACCCTCTGACAATCTTTCTCCTCGATTTCACTCTCATCTCGCCCCTGCTTCCATTACTCCAATCCCCAGTTCCCCTCCTTCGTGTACTTGTCCAACCCATTCCCCTTCGCGTGTCTCTCCAACCCCTTCCCCTTTACGTGTTTCACTAACCCCGCCTGTTGACGTCACTGCTCATTCATTCCCCGTTTAGACCTTATTGCATGTTCCACCGCAGCGTCACTTGCATCCCATGACCACTGGAACTATAGTCAAGATCGTAAAACCTTGACGTATTTTTTTATCTTCATTTCTCCACGAGTACCCCCTCTCCCATTCCCCGCTCCTACAATCAGACTCTTTGTGATCCTATTAGAAACATGCCATGGAGGTTGAGCGTTACACTCTTTATGAAAATGACACTTGGGATTTGGTACCATGTCCACCTAATGTCAACATGGTTGGATCTAAATGGATATTTCGTCATAAATTTTGTTCCAACGGTTCTCTTGAGCGTTATAAAGCTCGCCTCGTAGCCCAATGTTACACTCAGTAACCCGAGATTGACTATGATGACACCTTCAATCCAGTCGTTAAACCCGCTACTATTCGCACCATCCTTAGTCTCTCTCTCTCTCTCTCTCTCTCTCTCTCTCTCTCTCTCTCTCTTGGCATGTTCACCAACTTAATGTTAAAAACGCATTCCTCCATGGTGACCTCTCCAAAATGGTATATATGAAACAACCCCCTAGCTTCCACGATCCCATTGTTCCCAATCATGTATGATGCCTCAAGAAATCTCTATATGGTGTTAAGCAAGCTCCTCGCGCTTGGTATCAACGTTTTGCCTCCTATCTTTTGTCCATCAACTTTGGCGACAGTAAGGCTGACACTTTCCTCTTCATCTACTACAACGGCTCTCACATCGCCTTCCTTCTTCTCTATTTTGATGACATCATTCTCACTGCATCCTCTGATTCTCTTACCTCGATGATCACGTCCCGCCTCAACTCCAAATTTTCTATGACCAAACTTGGTCCCATCAACTACTTTCTCGGTATATCTGTCACTCGCAACTCTTCTGGTCTTTTCCTCTCGCGAGAAAAGTTTTCTCGTGAAATCTTTTCTCGAGCTAACATGTCCTCTTGCAATTCGCTCCTCACTCATGTTGACACTAAATCTAAACTATTTTCTTCATCTGGTTCCCCGGTCTCTGATCCTTTGCTCTATCGCAGCTTGGCAGGTGCGCTTCAGTACCTCACATTCACGCGCCCAAACATATCATATGTTGTACAACAAATTTTCTTGTTTATGCACGATCCTCGTGATCCTCATCTATCTTCTCTTAAGTGTATCCTTCGTTACATCCATGGAACTATATTCTATGGTCTTCACATTCGTCCTTCCTCTACTCTACCTCTAGTTGCTTATTCCGATGTTGAGTGGCTAGTTGTCTTGACACTCGCCGCTCTACTTCCAGATATTGTGTGTTCTTCGGCTCTAACCTCATTTCTTGGTCCTCCAAACAACAACATGTCGTTTCTGGCTCTAGTATTGAGGCCGAATATCCTAGTGTTGCCAATGCCGTCACCGAGTCATATTGGTTGCAGGACCTCCTTGAGTTACATTGTCCTCTTTCCACTGCCACTCTTGTCTTTTGTGATAATATCAATTTTGTTTACATGACCAGTAACCTGGTACAACACCAACGTTCTAAACATGTTGAACTAGACTTACATTTTGTACATGAGAAAGTTGTTGCAGGTCAGGTTCGTGTGCTCCATGTACCGTCATCATACCAGTTTTCCGATATTTTTATGAAGGGTCTCCCGTCCTCGCTTTTTCAGGAGTTTTGATCCAGTCTCAGCATCCTTCCTAGTCCCGCTTCGACTACGAGGACCTGTTAGAAGACTTATTTCATCATGACTACATTATTGTACAAATATGTATCAAGTCTATGGCACACTACATTAGTATTATAATTGTGCTAGGAATGTATTACAATCTCAGAATTATAGTAGGACTATTTTATCTCTCTGAATTTATACACTTTCATGAATAATACACAACATACAATTCGATTCACTTTCATTTGGGATGATTCTAAAATATTGTTGCCCAAATTCATGTATAAATAGTCATAAATTATTACGTATCATCTTGGTTAATTTCAAATCACATATATATAGATGGACAAGAACGCGAGGATGATAGGTAACCCTATATGTGTTAGGTGATATTCTACGCATGATCTATTAAACTAGTTTGTACTGAAGTTAAGTGTCCTACTTTTCAATACGCTTTATTTTTATTGAAATTAAGTATAAAAAAGTTTCCACTCCATAACAACAAAACAGATAATACATGAACTACGGGATGGAAAGAATGTATATTCATGTACATAGTAATTGTTGTCTTCGACATTCTATAAATATCAGTTTGTTATGTACTTGGAGACATATTCACAATGTTGTCAACACCAGGTTGTTAGGTCAAAAGAAATACATGAAAGGAAATATAGAAAATGGTTAAATTAAGCATGTTGAAGTTTCATGATGGAATGAGGAACAAACATTTGTGTGACGACTATTGCCCCATTTGATGCCTAAACATAGACTGGAATCCCTTGAATGAAGCACTGGCCATGAAAGAAACTGGTTTGTGTTCTCTACCCTATAAATTAGAACTTTGGATTGAAGAACAAAATCATCAACTCTCTTCTTTGTATTTTATTAATTCAGGTAACAAAAACATTGTCCAAATGGTCAACCATGGCTTGTGTTCATCTCCAAGGAACAAGTTGGGATGCCTCCATTTGATGGTGGCAGTGTTGTGCATGTTGGGGGTCTCAGGTTATGCAGAGCTTCAGAGATTCGAGCATCCGACCAAAAGCGATGGCACGCTTAGCTTCTTGGTGGTCGGAGATTGGGGAAGGAAGGGGACTTACAACCAATCAGAAGTCGCGGAGTCGGTCAGTGCAAAATTGAATATGTCACATGTACTCTGTTTTGCGTAGTTTTATGATAGCTCAACAAATCAAAATCAGATGGGAAAGATCGGAGAGAAATTGGACATAGACTTCGTCATCGGCACCGGCGATAACTTCTACGACGAGGGATTATCGGGCATTAACGATGCAGCATTCAACGAGTCATTCACTGCCATTTACACTGCTAAGAGCCTCCAAAAGCAGTGGTACAATGGTCAGTCCTTTCTCTTTCAAGAGGATTCAGTTTTTATTTATTTATTTTATTCTGGGTTGAAACATGTGTTTTTTTATTCAGTTCTCGGAAACCACGACTACAGAGGTAACTCGGAAGCGCAATTGAGCCCTGTCCTTAGAAAGATCGACCCAAGATGGCTTTGTCTCAGATCGTTTATGGTCCATACAGGTACAACATTGACATATATAGATATATAAGAACCTTAAAGTAGCATGTGTTTATTAATGTTGGTGTGATAAAAACACTAGAAATCGCGGACTTCTTCATGGTGGACACAACCCCTTTTGTGAATAACTACTGGAATGAGACTGAGCATCATTACAACTGGGTCGATATTGGCCCACAAAAACCCTACGTTGATGGTGTTCTTAAGGTACATACACACCGTAGTTGTTATTTTCGATAATAATCATGTAAATTAACATAGTTATGTGTTCCTCATGAATGCAGGATGTGGAGCAAGCACTGAAAAAATCAACTGCAAAATGGAAATTTGTTATTGGTCACCACCCAATCAGAAGCATTGGGCACCATGGAGACACCCAGGAGCTCCTTTCGCAACTCCTACCCGTTCTCAAGGTAGGAATAGTCGTTTGGTTGTTCTTATTATATCTGGCCTCCTCATTAAAAATCCTTAAATATTTTACCAGGAAAACGACGTGAAGTTCTACATGAACGGGCATGATCATTGCCTACAACACATTACTGCAGACGACGGGTAATCAAAACGATCCCCAATCAATATCACATCGTATTTGATTCGATTATCGTCCATAAATTATGATATAATAATATCGAAATGAATGCAGAGCGATGCATTATCTGACCAGCGGCGCTGGATCCAAGGCATGGAGGGGAGATGTGGAAATAGAACACCCACATAACGTCAAGTTCTTCCACAATGGACAAGGCTTTTTGTCCATGCAGATCAACACCAACGAGTGTCGTTTTGCCTTTTATGATGTTTACGGAGAGCTTATGCACAATTGGACTTACTCTCTTGATGAGAAGTTCCTTGCCGACATTTAAGCTCTCTCTATCACAGATACGATATATCTTATGTGTATGTAACAATAAACTCAACAATAATATTGGGGACCTCCACTAAAGACGGTCCAAACATGAAAATATGTAAATAATTCTATTGTACAGGATTTAGTTTACTCAATAAACCAAATTTATTTTTCATTCATTTTGAGATAAATAAATCACGTGTCTGGTGGATTCGAAATTCACTTGTTTCGTTTATTAGCCATTGATTTGAATATTGTGGATCATAAGATATGAACATTGGAAAGCCCGATTGCAAAGGGTTGGGGACGAATTGGATGTCATTAAGGAGGGTATCACTTAATTGAAGATGGATACCAATTTTGCCACTAGTGTTGTTAGAATTTGGTAATACAAATTGGTGCAGCCTTATGCTCTTGCACTGATATTGTTTTTTTATCAGAACAAAAAATTTAGGGATAACTCTGAATCCAAACGGTGTGGGAAAGGTGTATTTCACGTCCTAACTGTGACTCACCTTTTGTTACATGTCCTATACCAAAGGTCACTTTTTGTCACATGTCCTATAAAAAAGGTGGTTTTTTTTGGACAAAACATGAAAAATGACACAAAAAAAAGTGTGTATTTTGGTAAATTTATACCACCTACCTCTTGTAGTGCACTAATAAACGCAAAGTATACAAAATTAAGAGGAAAAACCATCGAATGCGAACGTTATACCACTTTTTTGGTGTCATTTGTCATGTTTTGTAAAATGACACCACCTTTGGTATAGGACGTGTGACAAAAGGTGAGTCACAGTTAGGACGTGAAATACACCTTTCCCACACCGTTTGGATTCGGAGTTATCCCAAAAATTTATTAAAAAATATCCTCTCCAAGAAGGATAACACCTCAGTTGGAAACCAGAAACAACGATTATAAAGGAGCTCCCGACAATAGAGTTTAAAGGCGAAAACTTTTAAAACCAAAAGGACAGAGTAGTCCCTAAAAAGAAAAAAACGAACAAAAAGAAAACACAAAGTTAATTGTCCTCCTTGAAATGATATAGTATGGCCCCTAGAATGGAGAGTATTATCCTCCAAGATAGTAGGAGAGTACCGTACCAGAACTTGGTGGAACCATTGCTACCTTACGTCAACTGAGTCATATTGCTGACCGACCCCCGGTGGACTACGAACTACTCATTGAGCGAGGCGAGGGTGCTTTACGCCCCTTGATGTTGTATGGTTGGCTCTCGCGTATCGTGTAGGAAACCCTACTGCTCCAAGCCTTTGGCCCAATGGGCCTCCAAAAATAATCGGCCAACACATCGGTGGCCCTACCCGACCCGACCCATTTCAAAAGAGTCCTCCGACCCACTAACAGCATCCCCCCCGGGGCCCGACCCGCCTAGGTGAAACCCTAGGACCCAGACTCGGTGTGTGACACAGCCAGCCCCTTGCTCTCAGGCCCTCCGTCCAGTCTTCCCAGATCTGGTAGACAACTCCTGAACATTGCAGGATCTGCTACCCGCTCCACCCTCACATGAACCTACGTCATCCTCCTCTCCCACGGATCCCCAATGCCTCCCACATATCGTCGGCGTAGGGTCCTCCAAAAGCTCCTACGCCACAAACTTCAACGCCCATTTCCGGTCAAGGAGGGGAGAGTGGTCGGCTTCCCCCAACCCGTGTCGTTGTCCCACGCGTCAGACGCGCTCATGGGCCTCTCGTCGGGGTCCCACGGACCAGGCCCCGTGGTTGACCTGACCGCTCTCTGAGTCGTGGTCCCATCCTCTTTTCGTTGGCAGGATCGGAGAAGACTCCATCACCGCCTGTGTCACGCCCCAATTTCAGTAAACCGAACTCGGGACTCGAACATTTAAAATAATAAAACCTTTGAAACCTGTTTTGAAACAACACTTTAAAATCGCCACTTAATTAATCAAAATAATATTTACAACTCAAAAACGTCCCAACAAATGGACAAAGTACAAGGTATCCGTCACTAGACTCAAAAGATAAAACTCGACTCCGCTCCTAGCTCCACAAGCTTCGAGAGCTCACCTAGTCCGTCCTGTGATCAGTACCTGTAGGAAAAGCAGCTAGGGGTGAGCGTTCGCTCACCACCACGGATAACAGACTGACTACGGCATAATTAGCAGACAATGTCGGTAACACCAAAACCAAACCCAACACCGGGAATACAATCCCCAAACTCAAGTACTCAACTGACACACAACCCGTTACTTTCCTCAACAGACTCAACACTCGGACTCGTACTGTAAACCCGACACAACTATCGACGACCTCCTCCAAGGACACGACAGAAAGCTACACAATACCAAACAAGATCACAAAGGATCGCACACCAAACAAGATCACAAAGGATCGCAAACCAGCTACTCAAACATCCCTCACGCCCTTTACCGATCTCATCAGGTCAAGCGGTCGACCTGTCGCATTTCCTCAATGTCACGCCCTAAATCCGGTTTTGGCCGGACTCGAGACGTGACCTAAAACAAACGAGGTAAAAGTAATAAAAATGTGATAAGTTCCTTTACAACTGAAAACTAGTCCAAAGTATTTCTCAATAATCCAAAAAAGATGTCAAAACTTGATAAGTAACATAAGGTAAATAAAGTTCAACAAAGTGGACCAACACATCTCTAATACAATCCTCAAGACATCCGGAAGCTCCCGAGCCTCGAATTTCCCCAAAACTCAAGCATACCTGTACACAGAATAAATAAACAAATAGGGGTGAGCTTACGCTCAGTAGGGACAATCGTAAATGACCTTAGTCTCCAAGTTTAATATTAAAACTATTTTAATTCGATGTCACAAAAGTATTTAAAACCCTTAAACCAAAGGATGTAATAAACAAATAAGAAGTAACAATATCAATAGTGCATTCTCAAGGATAACGATAACTTCCCAGAGAATAGATGGAGAACATTATAATAAAATAGAAACCCATCACACTGGGAACAAGTAAATACTATTAATCAAGAAACGTTATGGAATCCGTTGTGATGAAATAACATCGCTTCTTCAAAGATGACAGTAACTTAAAAGAAGTTCGTAATAAATGCTTTAACGGATCAATAATATTAAAAATGGGAATAATCAATATATTGCCAACCACTCGCTTTCTCAAGCCTCCGATCCATGGATAGATTCTGGGATCACATCAGTTCCCACATTCTGATCCACCCGAGTATCCATATCATATCAGATTTTCCCTCGGTCCAGAGGAAGCACATGCGTCGGGGCACCGGAAACAATCCCAAATGGGCGCTTATCATCGGGATTCCCAGAAATGCCTCCAAATGACTTTATGTCATAGGGAACCAAGGTAGTGCTCCACTGGGATGCACATCCTTGGGTGAAACCTTAGTAACCATCTCTCAAGAATTAACCCAAATAATATCCCGCAGGATCTGCTCATAATCAATCTATACATCCCGCAGGATCTGCCAATAGTCAATAATATCCCGCAGGATCTGCCAATAATCAATAAATATCCCGCAGGATCTGCTCATAATCAATCTATCTATCCCGCAGGATCTGCCAATAATCAATAAATATCCCGCAGGATCTGCCAATAATCAACTCTCGTAATATCCAATAACCAATGCCCTCAGGCTCCAATACTCAATCCATATCTCACTGTATCTGTCCAACTCCAACCACCACAACGGCACCGGATTACACCCCCCCCCCCCCCGGTGTAGTACCAAACCAAGAAAACAAACAGACAAACCAATAAACGAGCATACACTAAAGAATAAGAATAAAGGAACAAGCATTTCATTCATCCATCAAGCACACACGTCGGAACACACTTTCATCACAACCCAGACAACCAACACCATTTCATACTTACCGTACACTTACCTGTCACCAACCATCGGTACATCGATCACCCGATTGTACCCCTTTGGCACAACCAGTCATACTCGATCATCCGTTCAACCAACAATTATATCAACATAAACACTCAATCAACCAAGTATGCATTCAACCAATCAATCATCATGCGAACGAACAAAATAGCATTCAATCATACGAGATAATCTAATTTCATTAGACTCTTAAGTTAACCGAGCAATTAGCAACCAAGCATGTGAACCTAGCACACAACTAATCCGAGAGCTCTTCACAGCCTCTCTACCAGTAAATCAATTTCCCAAGTATTGAAAGCACACTTCACTAATTGTCATTGTCCTAAGCATGCATACTAGACTCATCCATTTATTAGTAATTGAAATACGATTATTCTAGTTATTCGCATCCTATAGGCAATTCTAGGACCTTTCCGATTTTATTATCCTAATCATGCATTCTAAGCGTTAATTACGTAATTAAGACTTTCCCTACCTTGTGGTCTTCCTCTAATACTCTGTTGAAAAGTCGATTTTCCCCTACTCTGTTCTTCACACGGGCTCCGGATTGGTCTTCGTCTTCTCGGGCGGAGTCCCGTTTCTCGGGCAAAGTCCAAGCCTGGGTTTTTAACAGTTTAAACTTACGATCAGATCCGGTAAGGCCCAAAGTAAAATCAAAACGTTGCCTTTTAAACTTAAACGGGATAGGAGCGGGATTAAACGACAGATCGGGTTCGAGTACCCGAGCCCCGATCCCAGAACCTGGTGCACGGATCCCGAGGCACGGGTCTCGGGCACGATTCTCGAGGTCCGATTCATTGTTCCGCTTTTTCCCGTTCCAGGTCCGATTAATAGTCGTTCGAGGTTCCAAATTCTTTCAACCGTTCACGGTTCTAACGTTCCACAATTTCAAAATCTCATTTTTAATTAAAAACATTTTGAATCCATATTGATTTGGGTCTTTAACTGAGTTTCATTCCTCTTCTTTCAAAAATCGCAGATTTCGTTTTAACTCGTCCAGATCTCAAATTGATATCTGATTCACACAGTCCAGATCTGGAATCGTTTGGGAAAAAGAAAACAAAGGGAAAAGAGATGCAGGGTTCGAGTCCGGTCGGCCAAGGCCTCACGGTGGCAGGAACTCACCGTAGGGGGGAAAGGGGTGACGGAGGCGGCTGTGGTCGTGAGAGCGGTGGAGGGACACGGCGGACACGGTGGAGCACGACGGGAAGCTCGTCTCAGATCCGGGCGGATGTGGCTTAAGCCCAAATCCTTCGAACTCGACGGCGAAGAGCTCGGACGAGGACTTCGACGGTGGCTGGCTGAACGGGGAAGAGAGGGAGAGCGAGAGACGGCGCGGATGGTCTCGAGTGGCGCTGCAGAGGAGGTGGTGGCGAGTTGTGGCTGGACGGGGAGAAGGTTGGGGTGCGGACGGACGGCGAAATCGAGCTGGAGGGTGAGAGGGAGTCGGAGCTGGAGGGAGGGACGGTGTCCGGCGAGGTCTGAGGAGAGAAGGGAGTCGGCGGCGAGCTCAGATGAGAGAGGGAGGGGCTCGGTGCGGAAGGGAGAAGTGGGAGACGAAGAGAGAGAGGGGCGGCTTCGACTGAGAGAGAAGGTAGATTAGGGTTCAAACCCTAATTGGTGTGTTTATATACCATGGTTCAACGGGCCTCAGGAGGCCTGGGCTGCGCGGCCCAATGAGAAGACTGGCCCAAAACGAAGACTGAGCTGGGTCAGGTTGGCCTGGCTCAGCGTCTCTTTTTTTTTCTTTTTTTTTCTTTTTCTTATGAAGTCGAACCAATTTTCCCACTCAGTTTCCACCCATGACATCGCAATACGATAAAATTAATATTTTACTACTTTTTAATTTAGCCGGTCTTTACACTCGACACAAAGTCGGATCAGGCTGTCGACCTATCACACTCACAACCCCGAACCACACACGCGCGGCCAGGACCCCTTTACTGACGGGCGGGCCCCCTACCCCGTCTGAACATGCAGACGCGTGTGATCGAAGACCCCCGTTTCATGAAACGGGCCCACAACCTCAGGTAACAACAATCACAATCACATATAAAGTTCAACAAACAGCAACAACACAAGTTCAGCACTCCACATGCACTCATGGCCACCCAAGACACCAACCGTAAAACACGGACTCAACAACCCCACAGGCACTCACGGCCTCCCAAGATACACCAACAGTAACTCACGGGCTCAACAACCCCACGGGCACTCACAGCCACTCAAAACCACCAACAGTAACTCACGGGCTCAACAACCCCACGGGCACTCACGGCCTCTCAAAACCACCAACAACTCACGGGCTCAACAACCCCACGGGCACTCACGGCCTCCCAAGACACACCAACAGTAACTCACGGTCTCAACAACCCCACAGGCACTCACGGCCTCCCAAGACACACCGACAGTAACTCACGGGCTCAACAACCCCACAGGCACTCACGGCCTCCCAAGACACACCAACAGTAAAGACACGGGTTCAACAACCCCACGGGCACTCATGGCCACCCAAGACACACCAAAAGTTAAGACACGGGTTCAACAACCCCACGGGCACTCATGGCCACCCAAGACACACCAACAGTAAAAACACGGGATCAACAACCCCACGGGCACTCATGGCCACCCAAGACACCAACAGTAAACCACGGGCTCTCGTGGCCACCCAAGACACAACAGTAAAACACGGGCTCTCATGGCCACCCAAGACACAAAAATACACAAACAACCTCCGGCATAACCAATGTCTCCAACAGTCCTAATATCAACAGTTTCACAATCAACCTCCGGGCATGGTCATATGCCTCCAGTACTCCTAATATCGATAAGTTCACAATCAACCTCCAGGCATGGTCATATGCCTCCAGTAATTCTAACATCGATAAGTTCTCTGCTCTCACGACACTACTAAGTGTCACATGCTTTTCTAATATTCGCTACGTCCCCGTATCATGCCTTTCTAATATTCAAATAAGCCTACTTAACCCACGACACCCCAGTGTCACATGCATTTCTACTGTTAACTTTCCCCAGTCAGGGCCGAGATCCGGCTACTTTTCCCTACCTCGTGCGTGTTCTCCAAAAGCCAACCAACAAGCTCCGGCGTGATCTCAGTCACTCGCCTAGCTTTCCTTTCCCTCGGTCTGCAGCACGATCTAAAAGAACACAATTTCAAACGCTTTTAAGCTTGCAAGCATAATGCTGAATTTTAATAAACCTGACGCCCAAAAGTAACCCCGACAATGTCGATCACTCCCAAACTACCCAATTACTCGACATTGGACCCGGAAAGGCCCGATTCGCCCGACATGGCGAATCTGCCCGGGTTTTGAAAACGCCCTTCCGGGGCTCCGAAAATTCCCTTTTTCGTTTCCACGGTCTTAGAATAATTCAAGGGTTCCTAGGCACTCGACGGAATCGAATTCCGACTTCCGAGTCATTTAATTTGCGTTTCAAGTTTCCAAAACCCGTTAATTACAACTTTTCCAATTTAATTCCAAATTTTAATTCGGTTGTGGATAAATGATCCAGGGAACGTTCTAAACCACCCGAACACAAAACCCGATCACCCGAGCACGTGGGCCCCACCCGGCCAAGCTTGGCAAAATTCCCTTTTTGCCCCAAAACGTTCCTAACGAACCCCAAACCCCAACCATTCATCTTTAAACCAATTCTAACCAAAACCCAACCATATTTGAATCGTTTAAACTCAAACCCTAAAAATCGAACTTAACAAAACGAAAATTGGTTAGGTGCTCACCGTAGAGAATGACGGTGTGAGCTTGAATCTTCTATCGTTGAGACGATCCAACGGTTTGATCGACGGGAATCACCAAAACCTTCAACTTCTCCTTCTCTTTTCTCTCCTTCTTCTAACTCACCTTTCTGTCTCCAAAACTCCATTTTTTTCAATAATGAACGTGTACACTCTTCCTCTTTCCTTTTGTTTTAGTTTAAAAACAACTAACCATCATATTCATAACATGTGTCATGTGGGTCCACCTTTATTTTGGTTTAAAAACAACTAACCACCATTTTCTTGACATGTGTCAAGTGAGTCCCGCCCCTTTTGGAAAATATCTTCTAGATATTTTTTAGTCAGATTCGCGAAATTCGGCCGTCTCGGGCCCTGAACGGGCACTTTTTCCAAGAAATTACGAAACTTCACGGGCTACAAGGAAACGGCTCAACTAAGACCGCTGCAACGACGACTAAGCTTTTTGGATCCAAAAAGGTCCTCGAATGGACCAAAACGTCGCTCAGTTGACTTTTCCAGCGAAAAGTCAACATTTCCCAAATTGGTCAGAAAGTTGCCCTGAGTCCCCCGGAACTCACTTTGGTCGATAACGGGGTAAACTTAAGTCCGGTATGACCCTCGGGGTCAATCTTAGGTTTAATTAAGTGTCTGCTTAAAAATTTTAAATTTTCCTGTTTTTCGCAGATTTGACTGGCGTTGACCGGGAGTGGTTATTACAATCTACCCCCCTTAAAGGAATTTCGTCCGCGAAATTTAGAACAACGCACCTCCGGAGTCGAACAGATCGGGGTACTTCGCGCGAAACTCGTCATCGCGTTCCCAAGTCGACTCGGCCTCGTGGTGCCGTCACTGCACCCATTCTAAGCGGATAGCCTTTCCGCGCAGGACTTGCTCCCGTGGATCCATTTCCCAAACCGGTTTCTTCTTAAACAGGACATCACCCGTTACCTCGACATCTGCCCACTCAAATACGTACTCAAGACCTCGAAGGGCCCGATACACCGCGGGGCTAACCCGCCTCCGCCGCGGTTGAAACGCATTAGTCCACCTTTCGGACTCACATCCAGGGACACATGACCACTGATTTCTGACTCGAGGGGCCGGCGCCGTCTGTCAGCATAGCTCCTGCTGACTCTGCACGGTCTTCAACCACTCACGCCTCGGCACGACCGACTCAACTGTCTCTCGGTCCAGTTCTAGACCCAGAGAACCCTCATTCCTCACTTCTGCCCAGCTCACGGGCGATCGACCCGACCTACCATACAACGCTTCGAACAGTGCCATCATGATACTGGCCTGAAAGCTATTGTTGTAGGAGAACTCGGCTAACCGCTCACAACACCCATCGTGACATGCCCCCATTTCCACTGTGCAACCGGTAGTGGCTGCAATAATCCAGCGGGATGCTGTTGTTCGGCCCTCGCCTTTTGACAAGTGAGGCACCGCGATACTAACTCCGCAACCGCTCTCCACATCCCGCTCCACCACAAACCTCCACGATACCGTAACTCCCAATTAGCACGACGATCCCAGCCCTCGGCTTCAACACCGCCGGCAACTCTCTCCTGGATCTCCGTCGTCTCAACATCCACCGACTGCTGCCTCTATCCCACGGCCAACCCGGGTGGGCTGAGTCACCAAGAAGTACATGGCCACGCCGCCAGTAACCTCTTCTAGCTCCAACCCGAGCGTGCCCAGTTCCCATATCATGTCCCACTTCTCGGACTGATATGCTAGTAAGACTCGTGACCGACTTCCTACTCAGGGCGTCGGCAACCACGTTCGCCTTACCCGGATGGTAGTGTAGCTCAAAGTCGTACTCCTCGAGTAGTCCCATCCATCGCCGCTGGCGCGTATTCAGGTTTCGTTGGGAAGAGATGTACTTAAAGCTCTTATGATCCGAGAACACCTGAAATCGTTCGTCGCCAGTAACAGCCGGTATTGGCCCAGCACTTCGCCAGCCAATCCATTCCCAAGATTACGTTCAAAGGTTGTCATTTCGTAAGCATCCTTCCCACGGATACACGCACAAGTTCAGTCGCTGCCGATCCTCACGGATCCTCGCAGTCTCTCTAAGACCTCGCTCCACTACCGTCGTCGTGCCTACCAACTCCGAACATACCCGATCCTCGGGGTGAGGACTCGATCCAGCATCAGGGCTCTTGAGCCCTCTCTCGAACCTCCTGTAGCAGCTCGCTTCTCTAACTTCGCAGGCACGACGAACCTTAGTCAACACCACACCACCACCAACCGGCGTGTCCCGACGCAGGGGTGGACTCAACGGCTCTAAACTCAGCACAACTCGACGAATCAAACGAGTGTGACGCCCCGTTACCCATTAAAATTGACGCCCAAATCGGAGACCGAACACCCACTCCATTAGTCACCCCGGTAAGGTCTAGTGCAACCCTCACACGGTCCTCTATGCATTTACTTATAACTTTCCGCAACCAAACCAGTGTTCGCTACTCGTCCCTTGCGGGAAAAGTAATAAAGGGGATGAGCGTTATGCTCACCTCCACGGACACTGTTCGATTATGGCATACTAGTAACGCACTAAAGACTTACCGATCTAACCAGGGCAACCACTACCTCAAAACCTGATGTCAAACGTCACACTGCTCACGCTATCAACACCTCAAGTACTCGCTCATGTAAGATAAACCTCGACACGGGAAACACGTCCTCAATTCAGTAAATCACTATTGCTCACAACCTCAATACTTTAATTATAATAATACGTAAAGAGACCTCAAATAGACCGCACAAACTGCACCAAGTCACGCAACCACAACGCAACAACTGCATAAACAAGACGGTGAAAAAGACAGGGGTCACGGACCCGTGACAGACCCCGTCACGGTTGGGGTCACGGTGCCGTGACAAAGGCCCTAAAATGGCCAAAACCCTCTGATCCGTCACGGATCCGTGACAGGATCCGTGACTCTCGCGCAGGCCAGTTTTCCGAAAACGTCTTAAACTCGACCCTTACTCCTCTTTAACCTCAAAGAGAAACCTTGGACGACACACACACTTGACCAACAACTTAACAACACACGTACAACAAATCAAGACCAAACCCAAGTCTCCCAACCTTAATCATAAGCCAACCCGGCCAAACAACAACAACAACGACGACGACGACACCCGCCCATCGGGCCAACCAAAGTCGAACCTTGCCCACCGGGCCAACCAAAACCACACACGCCCACAGGGCCAATCAAAATCAAACACGCCCATCGGGCCAATCAAAATCAAACACGCCCACCGGGCCATTTAATTTTAAAACTTTCTCCTTTTCATTTTAAAACCTCATACTTGACATCACATAGTTACAACCCGGTCCAGGCGTCCCCGAACTACGTTGTACCGACTTGATATCAGCACCGTCACGTTCGACTACAGGAGCTCCTGCATCGAGTCGTGACAGCTTAAAAACGTTTCACGCAGCAACAAACAATCAGTACACCAGCAATCAAACACTGCACAAACGCACAATCACAAACATGACTCAACCACTACGGGTCTACAGACGGGTTCCGACTTACGCACCCAACGAACGACGGGACTTAACTGACTCGACTCTCCCCACCTAATTGACGTACAGTCCGAGGGGTGAAACCTCGAGCTCTGATACCAAGCTATCACGCCCCAATTTCAGTAAACCAAACTCGGGACGCGAACATTTAAAATAATAAAACCTTTGAAACCTGTTTTGAAACAACACTTTAAAATCGCCACTTAATTAATCAAAATAATATTTACAACTCAAAAACGTCCCAACAAATGGACAAAGTACAAGGTATTCGTCACTAGACTCAAAAGATAAAACCCAGACTCCGCTCCTAGCTCCACAAGCTTCGAGAGCTCACCTAGTCCGTCCTGTGATCAGTACCTGTAGGAAAAGCAGCTAGGGGTGAGCGTTCGCTCACCACCACGGATAAAAGACTGACTACGGCATAATTAGCAGACAATGTCGGTAACACCAAAACCAAACCCAACACCGGGAATACAATCCCCAAACTCAAGTACTCAACTGACACACAACCCGTTACTTTCCTCAACAGACTCAACACTTGGACTCGTACTGTAAACCCGACACAAATATCGACGACCTCCTCCAAGGACACGACAGAATGCTACGCAACACCAAACAAGATCACAAAGGATCGCACACCAAACAAGATCACAAAGGATCGCAAACCAGCTGCTCAGTAACCTCCCCCACGCCCTTTACCGATCTCATCAGGTCAGGCGGTCGACCTGTCGCATTTCCTCGACACAAAGTCGGATCAGGCTGTCGACCTATCACACTCACAACCCCGAACCACACACGCGCGGCCAGGACCCCTTTACTGACGGGCGGGCCCCCTACCCCGTCTGAACATGCAGACGCGTGTGATCGAAGACCCCCGTTTCATGAAGCGGGCCCACAACCTCAGGTAACCACAATCACAATCACATACAAAGTTCAACAAACAGCAACAACACAAGTTCAGCACTCCACATGCACTCATGGCCACCCAAGACACCAACCGTAAAACACGGACTCAACAACCCCACAGGCACTCACGGCCTCCCAAGATACACCAACAGTAACTCACGGGCTCAACAACCCCACGGGCACTCACAGCCACTCAAAACCACCAACAGTAACTCACGGGCTCAACAACCCCACGGGCACTCACGGCCTCTCAAAACCACCAACAACTCACGGGCTCAACAACCCCACGGGCACTCACGGCCTCCCAAGACACACCAACAGTAACTCACGGTCTCAACAACCCCACAGGCACTCACGGCCTCCCAAGACACACCGACAGTAACTCACGGGCTCAACAACCCCACAGGCACTCACGGCCTCCCAAGACACACCAACAGTAAAGACACGGGTTCAACAACCCCACGGGCACTCATGGCCACCCAAGACACACCAAAAGTTAAGACACGGGTTCAACAACCCCACGGGCACTCATGGCCACCCAAGACACACCAACAGTAAAAACACGGGATCAACAACCCCACGGGCACTCATGGCCACCCAAGACACCAACAGTAAACCACGGGCTCTCGTGGCCACCCAAGACACAACAGTAAAACACGGGCTCTCATGGCCACCCAAGACACAAAAATACACAAACAACCTCCGGCATAACCAATGTCTCCAACAGTCCTAATATCAACAGTTTCACAATCAACCTCCGGGCATGGTCATATGCCTCCAGTACTCCTAATATCGATAAGTTCACAATCAACCTCCAGGCATGGTCATATGCCTCCAGTAATTCTAACATCGATAAGTTCTCTGCTCTCACGACACTACTAAGTGTCACATGCTTTTCTAATATTCGCTACGTCCCCGTATCATGCCTTTCTAATATTCAAATAAGCCTACTTAACCCACGACACCCTAGTGTCACATGCATTTCTACTGTTAACTTTCCCCAGTCAGGGCCGAGATCCGGCTACTTTTCCCTACCTCGTGCGTGTTCTCCAAAAGCCAACCAACAAGCTCCGGCGTGATCTCAGTCACTCGCCTAGCTTTCCTTTCCCTCGGTCTACAGCACGATCTAAAAGAACACAATTTCAAACGCTTTTAAGCTTGCAAGCATAATGCTGAATTTTAATAAACCTGACGCCCAAAAGTAACCCCGAAAATGTCGATCACTCCCAAACTCCCCAATTACTCGACATTGTCGATATTGGACCCGGAAAGGACCGATTCGCCCGACATGGCGAATCTGCCCGGGTTTTGAAAACGCCCTTCTGGGGCTCCGAAAATTCCCGTTTTCGTTTCCACGGTCTTAGAATAATTCAAGGGTTCCTAGGCACTCGACGGAATCGAATTCTGACTTCCGAGTCATTTAATTTGCGTTTCAAGTTTCTAAAACCCGTTAATTACAACTTTTCCAATTTAATTCCAAATTTCAATTCGGTTGTGGATAAATGATCCAGGGAACGTTCTAAACCACCCGAACACAAAACCCGATCACCCAAGCACGTGGGCCCCACCCGGCCAAGCTTGGCAAAATTCCCTTTTTGCCCCAAAACGTTCCTAACGAACCCCAAACCCCAACCATTCATCTTTAAACCAATTCTAACCAAAACCCAACCATATTTGAATCGTTTAAACTCAAACCCTAAAAATCGAACTTAACAAAACGAAAATTGGTTAGGTGCTCACCGTAGAGAATGACGGTGTGAGCTTGAATCTTCTATCGTTGAGACGATCCAACGGTTTGATCGACGGGAATCACCAAAACCTTCAACTTCTCCTTCTCTTTTCTCTCCTTCTTCTAACTCACCTTTCTGTCTCCAAAACTCCATTTTTTTCAATAATGAACGTGTACACTCTTCCTCTTTCCTTTTGTTTTAGTTTAAAAACAACTAACCATCATATTCATAACATGTGTCATGTGGGTCCACCTTTATTTTGGTTTAAAAACAACTAACCACCATTTTCTTGACATGTGTCAAGTGAGTCCCGCCCCTTTTGGAAAATATCTTCTAGATATTTTTTAGTCAGATTCGCGAAATTCGGCCGTCTCGGGCCCTGAACGGGCACTTTTTCCAAGAAATTACGAAACTTCACGGGCTACAAGGAAACGGCTCAACTAAGACCGCTGCGACGACGACTAAGCTTTTTGGATCCAAAAAGGTCCTCGAATGGACCAAAACGTCGCTCAGTTGACTTTTCCAGCGAAAAGTCAACATTTCCCAAATTGGTCAGAAAGTTGCCCTGAGTCCCCCGGAACTCACTTTGGTCGATAACGGGGTCAACTTAAGTCTGGTATGACCCTCGGGGTCAATCTTAGGTTTAATTAAGTGTCTGCTTAAAAATTTTAAATTTTCCTGTTTTTCGCAGATTTGACTGGCGTTGATCGGGAGTGGTTATTACAGCCTGCGCAGAGAACCCTAATCCAATCTCCGTCGCCGAGGGAATCCCAAAAGGACGCACAATCGGCCGAGAGAGGTTGGATTCACCAAATGAGCCAAAGAGTTGGGTTCCAATCTCAGTACTGACGGAGATCGGTAGTTCGTCGTGAGATACATCGTCGTCCATATCTTCTACTCGTTTGCTAGGGTTGCAGAGCAAACAAGAGAACTACCTTTTGTACCAACATGAATTCAAACTTCTCTATTAATTAAGACCTAATGACTATGAGTTGAGCGGCAGAGAGAACCCTAGTTCTCTCTGTGCGCAGCCTCTCCCCACCTTCCTCCATGGCAGCTGCATACCTTCACCATCGAAGCCCCGGCTTCAATGCTCTCCACTACCTCCAGGTGAGGTTCCTTCTACCCTACTTAGGGTTCGTCGCCGCCGTCATCGTCGTCCATTTCCGCCCACCAGCAGCCGTGGCCATCATCGCCGTCCATCGCCGCCCATCACTGTCGCCGTCATCGTCGTCCATCGCCGCCCATCGCCGCCGCCGTCATTTCCGTCATCGCCGCCTCTCAACCACCGTGGCCCCCCTGTTGTTTTTCGGAATACGGGCTCCATGTGCCGTCTTCCAGCTGCAGCGGCCTCCTGCCTCAGGGTCACCCCTCGCCGGCATGGGTCCACCTCCTCGGTGGATCTGGGATCCGGGAGGAGGGACGGTCGGCTGGGGCCTATTTCAACGGCATCCGAATTCGGGACTCTCAACCCCGACCAAGCTTTTGCAACAGGGGGGTCTCGGGGAATCTGCACTCAAGGCTAATTCTCTAGTAGGTTTCACTGTTTTAGATCGAATAATCGCTTGGCTCAATAAGTTTAGGACTTCGGATTATTATTTTTTGTAACGTTGGATCGAGGAACTCTTGAGTTCGGATCTGCGAATCAAAGCAGACTAATGTATGGAACCATGTGCGTCCGACGGGCTACGGTCGGTTGGGACAAAAAGCTGATATCCGGGCCTGTTAGGTCCCTCCTTGAATCGTAATACAACTACCTCTTTTCCGTTTCAAAAAAAAAGACTTAAATGACTATTATTATCATTATTCATTCATCTTTTCTAGTTTACATGTAACATGTTAGTTCCATTTTTTGATAAGGTCTAGTGTCATCTACATCATATTTTACGTGTATATAAATGTAATGTTTACGACATCTAATTTAAAGTATTAAAACAACATAACATTTTTTGCTTGTATATAATTAACTACAAAAAATGCTTTTTTACAAAAGTATTGTTTAACAAGAACGAACCCCAAAAATTAGATAAATAAAAGCATATATTTAGATTTCTTGAAACACACTCTATCCCTTTGTAATTAAAATTTTGCAACAAATTAATGGTTATGCAGTGTAGACATGCACTACGGAAAATGTGCCACCAAGCCTGATCTTCTTTTAACTAAATATAAATAGCATGTACTTTACAACACATGATAAGTTTGCTCTATAAAAGGGTCTCTTTTGCTTTGGTTCCTCCATATCCTCTAGTTTCTGCCAGCCATGGCTCTTACGGCTAATCTTCTCCACACCAAAACCATACCTCATAGTTTCTGGATATCTTGCTTGTTAATGTTGCTGCTCTCTCCTCTTCCTCCTCTTTGCGCGGCTGAGCTTCGCCGGATCAACCACCCCTCGCTCCAACCCCATGCATCTCTCCGCTTTTTGATTGTCGGAGATTGGGGAAGAAAGGGATTCTACAACCAATCTCGAGTCGCCCAACAGGTCCTTAATCTTTTCATAATTACCATCTAAACTTGAATTAGACTCAATCTCTCTTTCGTCTCATATTTTTCTTTCTTCATCTTGTTTTTACATTCTTTTGCACAATCATATTTCAAGTGTATGTATATACATTCGTACTCGGATATGATTAAATCATGCCATGCATGTACTTTCGTGATTATGTTTTTTTAAAGTTGTCCAAATTTTCTCTAGTTTTTATGTTCAGCTACAATCGAACATTTTTTGTATAAACCGAGTCCTAATAAGTTTGTTAGAACTAGCGATCATATATCACGTAACTCACCTAATTTCGCTTCGTTATCGTGTAGAAACACATTTGATAATATTATATATCAGTTTTTAACCGTGAAATAAAAATATGTGTAATAAGTAGGAACATAAAATGAGGGGTTGAGAGTGGATGATCAAACCTCCACCAGCTATTGTTTCAATTGGTATAATCCATTAGGATATTCCATCATCAATCAAGTTTGAAACCATAAGAATCAATTCCTTAAGAAAAAGTTGTAAGATAGCAACTATTAGATAGATTGGGCAAGTGTAGCAATCATTTTGGCCTGTTAATGTTTTATTATCCAATCAAATTTCGACACGTGACTCACATGTATTTGTTGCAAACGTAAGCATATACACCAATAAGAAGAGTAAGACTAGGTAGATCACGTCTCTTTGTCGAGTCAGCTCTGTCTCTATCAATGACTTGTCATTCATTATTATTGGACATAAACTTCGAATTTGTTGCTCTGTTTGTCTTTCTTGTATTGGGTGAGTCTACTGGAAATATATCTTAATTACGTAAACATGAAAATTTATCTTTGACTTTTATTTATCAAAAAGAAAAGGGTCATATTAGTAATTTTTATTTATATCTTTGAGTAACTTGAAACATGAAGTATTGATTTTGGAGTAATTATCGTGATTACTAAGTAGATGGGAGTAGTTGGAGAGGAACTGGACATAGATTTTGTAATATCCACCGGAGACAACTTCTATGACGATGGTTTGACTGGAGTGAATGATCGTGCTTTTATTGACTCTTTTACCAACATCTACACTGCCCCAAGTTTGCACAAGCAATGGTACAATGGTAATTCTCTAATTTTTATTTAATTTCCTCCTTTTTATGAGTCTCCAAAACATTAATTAAAACCATTTCTTCTTTATTAATTTGTATGGTGCAATGGTGTGAAGTTCTGGGGAATCATGACTACAGGGGAAATGTTAAGGCACAATTGAGTCATGTGCTCCGCCGTAAGGACAATAGATGGTTTTGCTTGCGATCCTATATTCTTCGAACAGGTACTACTTATTTCAAAGACGTTTTTAATTCGATGTGTATTATTTTATAATCCGTACATGTTTATGTTTTTCGTGTAGAATTCGTGGATTTTTTCTTTGTGGATACGACTCCCTTCGTAGACAAATATTTCAACGATTCGGGAAAACATACTTATGATTGGAGAGGTGTACTTCCTCGAAAACGCTATCTTTCGCGACTCGTGCGCAATCTGGACCGGGCGTTAAAGGAATCGACCGCGAAATGGAAAATAGTAGTTGGGCACCACACAATCAAAAGTGCAGGACATCATGGTGTTACTCACGAGCTCGTACACCGCCTCCTTCCAATTCTCGAGGTGATTATCTTCATCTTCATCTTCATCGATCGGGATTGTCCACGTATATGATTCTATTTTATGAGTTTTGCAGGATAACAACGTGGATTTCTATGTGAACGGGCATGATCACTGCTTGGAGCACATTTCTGGCAGTGGAATCGAGTTTATAACGAGTGGAGGTGGATCCAAGGCGTGGAGAGGTGATGTCAAGACTTGGAACCCGGACGAACTGAAGCTGTATTACGATGGACAAGGTTTTGTGTCCATGGACATGACTGAGTGCAGCGCCAACCTCAAGTTCTATGATGTGTTCGGCAACATTCTGCACCAATCCACTTTTTCTAAACAACTTGACTCATCAATATAGTATATGTACAAGAATATCTAAGTTATAAATAATGTTGAGATCCTATCCATATCATCACATTACTTGCATTTGAAGCAAACTCCTGAACCAGAGCCAAAATTTAATATAAAGATAAACTTTTCCACCTACAGTAATTGTTCATATGATATCATAACAAAAAAGGTAAGAGAGAACATAGGAGTTGTGTAAAATTCAAATATGGGACAGGTTTAACATCTCTTTGCCCTCCTTGATAGTGTGAAATCTTTACAATTGCTTCAAACTCACTGTCTTTGCCTCCACTCTCCCTCTCAACTGCTTAAGCTCGCTCCTTTGGAACATTGTTGTCGGTAGGTTCTTTCTTTACCCCTCTCTTACTACCATCTACAGCTCCATTGGGCTCTTGCCTCAGACCTTTACCCTCAAATATCACTTTTGGAGAACAGCTGATGTTGTGATTTGACCCCGCGTATCCATTATCTTTTCCTGGAAAAGAAACCATCTCCACATGAACACTTGCATCTGATCCATTAGGTGCCAAGTGACGAGGAGATGATGAATTAGCAGAACCTGGTGGAGGAAAGAAGACTCCCGTGCCAGAGACATACAGGTAAGGAGGAGGAGGTGCTGCTGACTGTCCACCAGAGCTAGTTGCAATTGGAAATGGTGGAGGAAAAGGTGGAGCTGGAGGAGCTGCAAATAGATTGGCACCAGCTGCATAATGGTGAGGAATATGACTGGGTGATCTACTAGGTTGTGGGGCCCAATGGCGCATACGCTCACTAGGCAATAATTTCCTTGGTTGAGACTTTGTGAAGGTGATGAGTATGCGCCGTTTGCAGGTTGTGGGAAGAGCATGCTTAGCCAAGTCTGTGGATTTTCCTTGCATCACAAGAAAGGAGCTGCATATTGACATCAAAAATAAATATATCATGCTACAGCGTCAATCACAGAGGTAGGTTAGTGTTATAAAAGATTACCCAGGAGCAAGTGAAAGCTTCAGGGGGCCTCTGTAGTCTCCAGGATAGTCCGATACAATAAACTTGCCAAAAGTCATGTCACATTCAGTCAAGAAAAGCATACTGACTGGCCTTCCAAACCAAGATGGCCACATGTTTGGCTGTGAGTGATCACCCTACAATGCACAAGGCTTGTTTAGCAGATATAACATTTGTGCTAAATCAGAAAATATGATAACTAGTTAGCAACCTCATTATAGAAATCAATAATGCATGAATCTGGTTTTACAGTCATAATTTGCTTGCTGAGTAAGCACTCAACCACATCTTGCAGCAAGGAAGGGATTGGCTCCATTTTACAATCTGCAAAACTCATAAAAATGAAATTAAAGGCAAACTAATATCCCTTTTGAATCGACCACAGATAAGGTACAGACCTTCTGAGGTCCCATCACCTTGTTCATCTTCAGGAGGTGAATCTGCAATTTGAAGGCCCAATTGAATCATTTCCCTTCCATGTCCTCTGATAGGCCTCCTCGAGACAACATATGCCTGACCTGCATCTTCTTAAGCAAGATTTTAGATACTACTAACTATTACAAGGAAAAGCAGTTCTTTTTACAAAGTCCATGACAAAATTCGCAATAAAAGAATAGCAAAGTTTATGTTCCAACATTGTCTCATTCAGTCCAAAACACAATTAGCAGTAAATAAAATGGACTCATACACACAACTAAACATAAAAATGGATGAAATGGGAGGTCAAAAGAAATTTATAATGTTGAAGAAGGTAGTTCAGATGGTGAATGTAGTGGAGATGACAAATACAAATATCCAAAGTACAGAAGATGCAAAGGCCATATAGCTCATAGCTATAGAAAACCAACCAATCTGGTAATGCAGCTTTATCTGCAGTCTAGAGTCAATAAACCATCTCTTACAGTTACAGTCCTTGAATAATCAGACAGGAAGAATTTCAACCAAACCTTTTGGGGGCAGAACGGTAAAAGGGCAGTAATCTACAAATTAGCTTTAGGTCTTATATGAAAAGGTTTTTGGATTCATAAATACAGAACATCAAAAAGGACTCCTATAAAGATCCCTACACAACACATCAAACCAATGAGCATACAATATTACAATTGAACTGACTCTTTATAGGCCCTAAAGTATAAAGCAAACTACACCGTACAATGGTTCAGCTGATTAGTGCTCCTCTGAATGGTTTTCTACCTAGTTATAAATGGAGTGTGACTAACTGATAACATATTCAGTATGTCATCCAACTTAACCATGGACCGAAGGCAAGACAAAAGAAGTCAGAACTTGGGAAAAGATTGAAATTCAACCCCTGAACAAAGGTCAAGAAAATGGCAGTGCTTCATGGTATCTGCATTTGTAGGTGCATATGTGCAGCTAGCCAGACAGACAAAATGAAATAGGGCTCAGGATGATTTTTTTTTAACAAAAAAGATATACAATACCACAAGTTTAAAATTACCCAATGACTCTGCAATACAAGAGACATGACAAAATGGTGAAAAAAAGTCACCACATTCAGTATGAACAAGAGTGCAAATGAACAAATACAGTGGCTCACTGATAACCACATTTTAAGAGGTTTGACCATGCTTGAAATACGCCTGGTAAACATTTGACTGTTACTACTATAGTATTTTGTCTTGGACTTTCTAAAGACTACTAACGTGTGTGCTTTTTGGCGGGAGGGGGCAGTTAGAGTTTGAGAAGAGTAAGTGGACTTGCCTGGAAATTGTCCCTTTCTCCCTGCATCCCTCAAATCATTGGCCAAGGAAACAAGTTTTGAAACTTCTTTTTCTTCCAAGAGTTCATCATACAATTTCAACCCCTCAACCACATTAACCTAACATCAAAATCAGTACATTTCAGAAATAGAAAAATATTTACAAAGAGAATACATCAGAAATCACTTTTAATACGCAATGCCAATCAAAGTTTTAAAGAATACTACCATCTTTCCTTCAAAGATCTCATTCCTCACAAAAGTTTTTGGAGTTATGGCAACATCCTTCTTTTTATCATCAGAACTCCCACAGGTGGCGGCTACCCCTGAACATCCTAAACTCTTCAAGCCACCATCTACAGGAGACTTTGCGACAGCTTCTGTTCGAGTGACAAAAACAACAATCACCAACATTAGAACATGGATGTCAACGCATAAATTCGGAAATAAGAAACATGCTGCTATCTTTATCCAACTATTTTCTATATCTCATCTGCCAAATTATTAGGAATGACACTGTCTTGCCTTACTTGCCTTCCTTTACTGAAGCTTCTTTTCTCGATAAAAGAGAACTCTTTTTAAGTCTGGTGAATGAAATGAGTGTCCCCTCCATTACACATTAGAGAAAAATTTATTTGAAAGTAATCATCTAATTGCTATACACATTCAGCAAGCCATTAAGCAACTGTTGTGACACAGATGCACATAAGCATGCATCTTCCATATAGGGAAGATATTATAGGGGAAATAATTAAGGAAAACATAAAACATCACATCAAAAGGTTGCTACAATACATATACCCCAGTAAGTATCAAAACTTCCTAGACCCATTTTATCAAGAACTATGTCACTTCAGATTGATCAGATACACAAAATTATAACCTTTTTCATGCTAAACGAAATTAGTTTCCAGAATCACCATCCCTTTTTAAATCTGAAAGAGTCGTCGACCACTAAACTTATGAGCCAGCAAAGCAATTTGCATGATAGTTTGAAATCTTAAATAATGTTGCTCACAGAACCAAGCCAAACATTAAATGTAAACCAAAGAACTACCTCTCTTCTCCTCTGCCACTGTCTCAACCTTGCCATCTGACCTTCTGGAGCCTCCTCCAGTTTTAATACCATCCCGTTTATCATTCCATTGATATCCAGCTACACCAGAAGAAATGCCATTATTGCCATAGTACTCTGGCACAGAATTGTGAGCTTCCTTTACATGAGTTTCACCTCTCTGCACATGCTTAAACCCATACCCAAATCTTCTGTTCCTCTGGTGCCGCCTCCCGGCCACCTGATGGAGTGCATACTTCACCTCCTCCACAGGAAAATAGTGCTGCATATGCAGCACCAAATTCCAATTGCTTCTCCTCTGCTGAACAGCCCCGATCACCTCATCGTACTCTCGTGGCTCCCCAACTACCCTCAAATGTTGGCAGAGCAAGTCGATGATGGAATTAGCAGCCGCGAATTCGCTTTTGAGCCACAAGATATAGCTATCGCGCTCATCCGGGAACCACTGTAGTTGGTGCTGCTGGATCTCCCCGCTAGTGCCACCGCCTATACCACCACCTCCGCCGCCGCTGCTTGGAAACTGCATTTTGTCTGAAACTGCCATATTTCCCGATAGCATTGCCATGAGAACTCACTACCCAGAATTCACCACTACAGCTCACAGAGCATGATCAACTAAAGATCTATCCAAATAAACACCACCTCGCCCTCAAACTCAACAAATCAAACTAAAAAAAGCTCAAGTGATGAAATTTTCCAAATTTTACAGCTGGGTAAGCGAAAACGAGGATAAAACTAAAATGGGTCTGAGTACTTTAACCGATCCCCGTAAACATGAAGTGCACAAAGTCGGCACAGATAAGATTGAGGAACAGGAGGTGAAATCGGGTCAGTATAGTGCGGTTGATTCGTCCAGATCTGAGAATGAGGTGCGATGAACGAAGGAGCTAGTCCATGAGTGTAGGGAGTAATAGGGTGACGTGAAAAAATGGATTGTGGATTCGGAGTAAAAATATTTAGGGTTTTGAGAGAGAGAGAGAGACGGTGACTCTTAAAGAGGAAGAGGAGTGAAGGTCAAGGGAATGGCTTATTGAGCACGCATATGTATTTAGAGACTGTGGATGGAGCTTGAGGGCAATTCTGTAGTTTCAGTGTGGTTCAGATTAGCTTAGTTGTTAACCATCGGAGTTTCAGGGTTTTAGTTTGCATTGTGTGATATATGGTTACCAACAGAACAGCATTAACTTGTAATTAGTAGTTACATTTTTTAGTGATTTTAATTTATATGAAAATTCAGCTATAGAATGTAGTAGATGAAGACTGCGCAATTAATAGTCTGGACCGTAAGTTGGGCCGGCTGCTAAAAAGAGTTGGGCTACAGATTGTGGGCCCCCAACCTAACAGCACGTGGACTAGTAAAGAATTAGCAGAAGATTACGTTTTCTCCAGACTACGGGTTGTTCACAACCTTTTCCTTTATTTTAAGCATATAACCGAATTTTATCAAATGAAAAAGCATCGTATACAATGGGTACAAACAATGGCGGACCCACCTTTTTCAGTGAAGGGGCACTAAAAAAAAAATTGACGATAATATATACCTTTCAAATTATATAAATTAACACTAAAAATGTTAATATCGCGTAAAATTAATAAATTACTACTTATTACCTATTACAATATTTTTTTTGTTACAATTTTTTCATGATAATATAACCTCTTCGCCTGAACGTATATTTGTAATCTAAATATCAAATTATGCCTCAAGAGTTGTTAAATTCTTGTCAAAAGGTAAAATACATCATCTGACACAAACATATTATGCATAAAAACAAATATGCATTAACCTCGTTGAACAAACAGTTTAATTTTTTTAGAAACTAAACTCAATATTCAAATTAACGATAGTTTCAAACCCTGAAAAAGATATAAAGATGAATATATTTGTGTAAACTAATTAGAATTAAAAAAACAATAATAAACATAAGACAATTAGTAAATTTAAATAATACGAAATGTAAACAATTTAAATAATAAATATATTATTTTATTTTAAATATCATCCAACACTAAATTATATAATATATAATCTATTAAAAAGAAGATTTGATTTTAAATTTTAATATGCATTTCACTCCAAAATTAAAAGTATATCATATTAATTATAAGGGAAAATTTCATTTTACCACCCTGACAAACATTTAATTTCAATTTGATACCCTGGCATAAATTTTTATCACTTTCATACCCTAACCAAACTTTTAATTTCACTTTCATACCCAGCCGGGTAAAATGTCCAAAATACCCCTAACTATTACTCAAAATTTCAAACTCATGCCATTGGTTCAAAATTTGAAAAAATAAGTGAAATGACAATAATACCCTTCATTGTTAGGGTGTTAAAATGAAAATTTCACTACTTTTAAAATAAAATCAGTTTTTTTTATATAAATTCAATTTTAATTTAAGAAAACTATTTTTATTTTCAAAAAATACATAAAAATCATTTTTTTAAAATAAAATAAGTTTTTTAAATTTAATTAATATATTTTTTTTCTACCCTCTCTCTACTGTGCATCTTCTTCTTCTCTCTCTCTCTACAGGGTTCATTTTTCTTTTCTCTTTCATCCTCACCATTTCAGATTGATTTCATTAGCAAGTCCCAAATCTCCACACAAAAACATCACTGGGGAATCAGTTCTTTACAACAGTATATCAAAAATTGATATCTTTACAACAATCCAATCTCAAAATTAAAATCAACAAAGCATAAACTACAAAATTCTACATCTAAAATCAACAAACTCAGATCCCCTTTAGTGATTTCGTTGAGTTTCCGCAGCCTTCATCTCCTCTAGAACCATAACCCTAACCCCAAATCTCAGTTTCAATTTTCACTCATTGAAGCCCAGCCGAACAACACCCAGGGAGAATCGAATCTAGGGCTTGGGTTTCCAGATCTATGGCTTCCTTGAGGCGGCGGCGGCTTCTTCTTCCGTGAAGCCTCCCTCCGTCCGTGAAGCCTCCCTCCCAGCAGCGATGTGTGAGCAGGTTGGAGAGTACTGGAGATGGGGTTGGGGAAGACGAAGTGAAGACGAAGAACAATCTACATTTGGATCTGATTTAAAAAAGAAATCAGATTTTTTTTAGGTAAAACAATGAAAAAATAAAATTAAAAAAAATGATTTTTTTTAATTTATATATTTTTTAAACTAAAATATGAATTTTTGAAAAATAAAAATAATTTTCATAAATAAAAGCTGAATATAAGTAGTGAAATTTTCATTTTAACACCCTAACAATGAAGGGTATTATTGTCATTTCACTTATTTTCAAATTCTGAACCAATGGCATGAGTTTGAAAACTTGAGTAATAGTTAGGGGTATTTTGGACATTTTACTCGGTTGGGTATGAAAGTGAAATTAAAAGTTTGGTTAGGGTATGAAAGTGATAAAAATTTATGCCAGGGTATTAAACTGAAATTAAATGTTTGCCAGGGTGGTAAAATGAAATTTTCCCTAATTATAATGAAACATAGTAACAGAAGCCCATCTAGCTCAATGGTAGAACACAAGGCTTTAAACCTTGAGGTTGGGGGTTCAAATCCCATAATTGACAAAAACTTTTGTTAAAAAAAGGTCAGCGTTGGATGTCAGGTGTCGGCCCGAGAGAGGGCCAGCGTGTCCGAGGAGAGAGGGGTGCGAGCCCGGCCCGCGATTGAGGAGCGAGAGGCGAGGCCCGAACCCAGGGCCGCGTTTTTCAGGGCTACGGACCGCGTGAAAACCAGCCCACAGTGGGTCGGCCCGAGGGCTGCGGACCGTGAGCGCGCGGGCCGGGGGCGAGGGCCAGCCCGCTGTACATGCTCTAAACAATGTAGATAAGGGGCTTCTGGATGAAGACATTGATTTAGATGATATATAGTTTCTATTTTGCTATGTAACTTTTGTGCATGTATAAACGAATACAAATGTATCCGTTTCAGGGGAGGAGAAGGTGAACAATACCAATTGCCAATAAAACAATCAAAAATGGATGAAGAAGAATTTGATGATAGTGATGAGAACGAAGACGATGAGCTTTGAGATGAACACGTGTTTTCATATTTGTCATTTTTTATATTATAAATTATGTTATGTTTATAAAAAAGTTGTTATATATGAATAAGGGTTCTTATTGTAATTGTGAACTATATGACAGATATAAATGACAAAGAAGTTGGAGAGGAGGAAGAGGAGGCAATTGTAGGTCACCAGCAACATATTGAAGAATAAGAAGAAGAATTAAAAGAAGGATCAGATGAATGAGTGAGTGATGAGGATGAAAGTGATCAGAAAGAATATGTTGGTCATGAACAAAGAACTATTGGAACTCAATAGTATATGGAGGCAAATGAGGAGGCTCGCTTGTTTTGGAAAGAATATGACTCTTATGAGGAGTGTGAGCTTAGACCTGAAGGTCCTGCCTTTGATGGATCCAATGGGTATAAAAAATCAAATTAAGCCTAGGTCAAAAGTTCAATGACACTGACGTCTTCCGGTTGGCACTAATAGCCTACGTTGTTGAGAAGAAGTTCGGGTATATTTTGCTGAAAACCCGAAAGAGGGAGGTTTATGTGGTATGTTTAGCGAAAAACTGTGGTTTCAAACTCTACGCATCGAGGAAAAAACATATGAGAAACCTGGAGATCCGGTATTGTTTGAATGTAATTGTAATTAGGTCTTCAATTATCAGCTTGAGCTTTTAGTTGAGTTGATCTTCAAATATGGTATCAGAGCTTAGTATCTCACGGACATGGGTTCAAACCCCACTCTCTACAAAAAAAGTAGGGTTAGATGTTGAAACTTACCATTATGTATTGATCACGAACACTATGCTACCCTCCTTTTCAAAATCACATTTGCGGTACCTTATCTATTGGTCACACGATTCCGTTAGAAAAAATGGACGGTAAAATGTCGTTTTTTCCATTCCGTTAGTCATATGACCTCAAGTGTCGTATAATGGATGGTAAAATGTTATTTTTCCTTAATTATTTTACTTTTATACATTTTATAAGGAACATTACCATTGCACCCATCGTTGTTGTTCCTTATAAAATATATAGAGGTCAAATACTTAAAGGGGAAAAACGTCATTTTACCATCCATTATATGACACTTGAGGTCATATGACTAACGGAATGGAAAAAACGACATTTTACCGTCCATTTTTCCTAACGGAATCGCGTGGCCAATAGATAAGGTACCGCAAATGTGATTTTGAAAAGGAGTGTAGCATAGTGTTCGTGACCAATATATAAGGGTAAGTTTCAACATTTAACCCAAAAAAGTATTAATTTCTTCTCAATTTCTCAAATATGCCCAAAATGGGTCAACCCTTATATCTCTTCTCAATGGGTTTATCCTCTCTTCTAAATAATTCACCTCCAAACTCATAAACGAGTTTGACCGTGAGGACGCGTGTTATAATATAACTATAATTGGGCCTTCAACTATCAACTTGAGCTTTTAGTTGAGTTGGTTCTCTAGTAGTAAGAAGCAAAAATGTAGCGCACCCGCATCACAAGAACATGGTTATGTTGAAGAGGTAAAGCTTCACCTGAATTTGTTTTAGAGGATTTTGAACTTGTGTTTGACGTTAATTCTTTGTAACGTAGGATGATACAGGTAGAAATGGTTTAGGTATAGCTCAAGATGAGCTAAATGTATCTCGTCGCACTAATGGTTCTGTTGAAGAGGTAAACCCTTGACGCTAATTTTTTGGAGGTTTTTATCATGTTTTTGACGTCGAATCATTGTAATACAGAATGCTACAATTGGGAATGGTGAGATTGGTGTAGGTGTAGCACAAGAGGAGCTAAATACATTCCGTGAAGCTAATCCGATAACCCCTTTACTTGTTTTAGCTATACTGAAAATGTAGTTATCTTACAAGCACTTCACTGAACATGTTGAACATATTATGCATGTGTAGCCACAAATGGAAAGGTATCAAGCAGCAATGTTTCGGGACCGTGCTTATGTCTATTGTCGCACACGCGCTCGAGATGGAGAGCGCGAACCGTTGTGCTTAACTTCGTGGCACAATGTGTTGTGTCTAATCTTTTGGTGGGATTTTGTAATGGTGTAGTGTACTTGAAGGATAACTTTCTGAACTTGCAACCTAACTACTCTCTTTTGTTTGATGCTTTTTGGAGATTGCATACCATGAAATGCAATTTCAGTAATTGATAATCTATTTGGTCAAATAGATGATCAAATACTATGTGAATAATGAATGTACCGATGAAATGAACTTGTGGATTTTAATGATGAAAGTGAACAGGGTTATTATTGACGATGTTTTGAACTTGTGGAAATTCAATGATTCATGTTTACGCTTTTTTTCTTCAAATGATTATGATTACTATGTATAAGGGTGGTTTTAAGTTTATTTGATAATGCCTTCTTTGTATGCTCTTTGTTACCAATTTATACTCCAATTACAATTGTTGTTACCAATTATTAACTACTTCACAAGTGTATGTTACCAAATTTATACTCCAAGTACATGTATTGTTACCAATTATTGACTGCTTCACAAGTGTATGTTTCAATCGTGAGATGTTGTGTTGCGAGAGAGAGCGAGAGAGATCATGGAGAGAGAGATGTCGTGACTGAGAGGGATGGTGATGTATAAAGCTCATCAGATAATCTTCACATGTGAGGTCAAGAATTACACAAGGGTATTTATGGGTTTTCATCTGCTTATTATGGGTAGTTCAGATTAAACGAAGGCAAGATAGGAAAGAAATTTCTCATTTACAGTCACGTGAAGTCATGTGACGGGCAGAATAGAATATTTCGTCCTTTTGTCCTAACAGGTGCAAGTTACCCAAACGTGGAGACTGTTTTTGCACGTTACAAAATGCAGGGGTACAAAAGGTATGTTACCAGTAGATGATGGGTACAAAAAGGTAATTAACCCTTAAATCTCTCGTCACATCGGTTCGCTCACACATCATCTTACATATTAATTCGTTAGTTCTTCTAACATCCTAACTTTATCCCACCATGATCTCTTTGATTAAATGGCTTGCTTGTCTCATCTGCTCGATGCACTATGAGTTTCAAAGATACGTTAATCTGTATTATTGATTCACTAGAAAGTATCATTTGCTTATACGAATTTTTGAGGGAGAACATACAATAAATACTAATAATATATATTGAATATCACTTTGTCCTAAGGGATCATAATAAGCCACGTGTTAATATGTATATTCTTAGTTCTCAACCTAATTACCAAACATAAGATTCTAAGTCACATGTAAACTCATAACATTTCACTCAATGAGTGGTGAAATATCAAAGACAAGGTAGTCTCTTATCAAGTTAGGATCCAACACATCTTTAGAGGCCCCATATAGATATCATGTAAAGGAATAAAGTTGGGTTTGTGGGTGACTTTATAGTCCAGATGAGCATATCAACGTTGGTTCTACAAGATTGATCAAGCCTTAATTTTATTTTTCTTGCGGTTATCTCTAGGGATGGCAATGGATAGGGTATGAGTCGGGTTTTGTGATACACGTACCCTACTCAATTTTCATACCCAATACCCGTACCCTACCCATACTCGGTCAATACCCTACCCGATCTCTACTCGTTCGAGTCGGGTATTATCCTACCCGACTTGTTCATATGATATGTGGATTATAAGACAAAAAAATGTGAACTAAGTAACCGTTCCATTTAAATTTAAGTAGCCAAAAATATGAAACTTAAGAAATTTTTCCACATCTCAAGTCTCAACATATACAACAATCTTAAAATCAAGTAGCAACCAAGCAAAAATAATCTTTTTCAAGTTTTTCTTTTCGATGATCAATAAACCCAAATGAATTGTATGATATTATGGACTTATGAATTATGATCGTACAACTTTTTTTATTGTAATTGACTTATTATTAGGTTTATAATTGTGAACTTATTTATTTATTTATATATACATATAAGATCGGGTAGGGTTCGGGCGGGTAAGGCCAAACCCGAACCTTACCCGGTAAAAAAATACCCGTTCAATACCCTACCCGATCGGATAGGATATGTCGGATACCTATCGAGTTCGGGTTATTTTGCCATCCCTAGTTATCTCGGAGAATACAATCGCTATAGCAACCAAACACTGGAAAAAAAAATCACATTAGAATGAATTGATATTTATTATTATGTTGCTACTTTTATATTTGTATCGGGACTTTCCACTTTGTCCGAGGTTGTTTGAGCTTTTATTTAATTATGACACATCGATTTCATGTGAGTTGTGTTTATTGTCCAAAGAATCAGATTTTGACTGATTCATTTAGATTATTTTACTTTTTAATATATTACTCGTTTATGTCACACAAAAAAGACTAGAGTAAAAAAACTTTTTTATTTTATCTTGATCACTCCATTCATCAAGTTGGGGGTAAATTTGAGTTACACTTTTATAAATATTTTTTCACGAGTCACTAAACTATGTGCATTCCCCATTCTGATATTTTTAATTTTTCAAATTTCCAACTCCAATAACAAACTTTAATGTTAATTCCCAACCTCAATAATACATATTATATTTGATTGCATTGTTCTTGAGATAATTAGTCATATAAAATTAAATGCTATCAGTTTAAAAATAACGTTTAAAATGATTTTTTATGAACTCTTTAACGTTTGACTTTGTCCCAATGTGCTTGGTCCTAAAATATTATAGGTAATTTAAAACATGTTCAAGTTGGTAATGATGATGACTAATTAAAAGTTGATTCTCAAGATGGTTTTGTTGGAAAAAAATTGTATTTATTTTGGTATTAAAAATTTAAAATGCTATGATAGTGATAAGATAAAATTTGTGGGGAAAAGAATCCCGAAAACTAGGAAAAATTGTCTGTATAAAAAAGCCATCACTATCAGAAACTTATGAAGGTGAAAAATTAACATTCAACTCTCTCCCTCTCTAGTACACCCTGAGAAGCAATGGCTGCTACTGCAATTTTCTCCACCACCTTCATCAATCCAAAATCTACCTTCTCTTCCAAAAACCCATCAAGCTCTTGTCTCCGTTCTACGCTCTCTTCTTCCCCACCTTCACGTAAACCCTCTTCGCTAACGCTAACCTCCTATTCCCTCATGTCTTTATTTGTTTTGAGTGTTCGAAGTTTGATACAGAAATGGCTGTTTCTGTACAGGATTGCAAATTGGGGTCAAAAGCAGGGGTGGGTTCTCTGCAAAAGCGTCTATTTCGGTCACTGATTCGAACTCTAGGCCCGCGGTTCAGATTCGGAAGAAGATCGACCAGCCCATCATCGTCATTGACAATTATGACAGCTTCACCTATAATCTCTGCCAGGTTTGGCTTTAATTTCCATTTATGCTACTGTTCGTGGTTTCGAGCTTGCATGCCTTTTTGGTTTGGCTGGGAAATCCCAGTAAAATTGGACGAATCTGAGCAATTTTCATTAATTTTTCTCACTAGTTTTCTTCATTTCTTCTTGTTCATTTCATATTTCAATGAACTGATATGACCCAGATGTGAAATTGTGACATGCCACTTGATTTTTGTTTATTTATTTTGCCATGGTGACTGTGTTTTTGTCTCATTTTCCACTTTGTAACCCTGAACAGAATGTTGTGATGTGGTGAGAGGAAAGTTGAACTGAAATGGAATGCTGTCTCTATGTGGAAGAATCATGATTTCTGTTGATCTGTTGGCTGAAATGAAACAATTTGAAAAGGCTTAGATTAGGATAACAAAGGGCAATACAAAAAATGATTACTTTCCTATGCTAGATGAATAGATTTGGTATAGCTTTTCTACTGATATAGTAAGAGATCATGCAAATCAGGGAACATGCAAGAAATGAAACCAGCATCTACTCTTATTTTAGAACTATTGATCTCCATTTGGAATCTCCTTGGCCTTACAAGTGTAATCCTCTGGAGTCATCTCATGCATGGCTGACAGAAAGTAATTACATAAGCAAAATGGAAAAGAATGATATCAAAACCCTCTTATTTTGACATATTATGGAAACAACCCCATTGATACCGATATTTGATGTTATCTTCGTATTTGGTCTGCTGTCTGCAAACTTGGCCAGTTTATCTATTTAGAATGTATACCCGTATCATGTTTTGTTTATTTCCTTCTAGAGTTCAGGAAAAAGGTTCTGCTGTTTTCCCCTTTCTATCATAAAGAGGTTCAATTTTTTACGGAAGATAAAGAGATTGAGAGAATCAATGAATTGAAAAAAAAATCGGATTCACCTGATGTAGAGGCCGTTGATGTGATAAAGTTGTGGTTGCAGAAAAGGCTGAACTCTAGTTGGATTAATTGCATGGTTATTCATAATATTTTCGTTTCAAATTAACTTGTAACTCTATCTCTCAAGAACACTCACATTATGATCGCATTTATGCGTAAAATACTATATGTCCTAATCCCTTTATCATGACTGAAGTATATGGGCGAGCTTGGATGTAATTTTAAAGTTTTTCGGAATGACGAGTTGACTGTGGAGGAACTGAAGATGTAAGATCTTCTATTTATCTGATTTATGCTATGACTGGAAGTTAGAGGTTTGTTGCTGTGAACTAATTACATTCTTAACTTATCATGTCTCATTGATTATACTATATAGGAAAAACCCAAGAGGAGTGCTTATATCTCCAGGACCTGGTAAGAACCTCTGTTTCTTTTTTCTTTCCTTTCCTTCTCTTGAAAATTATAGAGTTGTGCGTTTTGGTATTAGAAGAAGAAAAACCATCATTCAGTACTTCCTCTCCACAGGCACTCCTCAAGATTCGGGAATATCTCTGCAGACTGTTCTGGAACTTGGACCTTTAGTACCTTTATTTGGTGTGTGCATGGGGTTGCAGTGCATTGGAGAGGCTTTTGGGGGTAACTCTTCTACAACTGCAAATTTCTGGCCTGCCTTTATATTGGGTTGTTCATGAAATATGTGAACAAAACTTCTTACCTGTCTTATTGACTTGATAGTTCATAGTTTTGAGGCAGACAAGGGTTGGTCTCATGCAAATCACACACACACACATAATCAATATTGTCATCAGTTAAATAAGATACAAGGACAAAGACTGCATAACGGCTTCTATGGATATGCACCGTTGTGTTTTTCTTCTGCATTTTCCCAAACCAATGGGATTGTCACTCTCAAGCTGCAACCATGAATAGTATATCTATATGTCTCCTACTTGCATTTGATGCATAGTCTAATGCAAATGGGAATAAAAGCTCAGTTGGACTGTTATTTGTCATATCCCTTCTTGCTGCTGTGTTTTTAATTCAGTCCATATGGATTTTATTTATAGGGAAGATTGTGCGATCGCCATATGGAGTGATGCATGGAAAAAGTTCTCTTGTGTATTATGATGAGAAAGATGAAGATGGGTTGTTTGCCGGGCTATTAAAGTATGTCCTTCACTTTCGACGAAATCTTGTTATTTATTTGTATGCGTGAATGTGTGTGTATAATTGATTTAGAAGATCGGACGGCCACCAAAATTTAGGGGGTGATTGATTACGAAATTAATTACAAAAATATGCATTAATGATTTTTGTTTAAATCTAGGCCTTTGATTCCACGATCCAAGGGTCCGGATTGATAGTTTGTATTTCATGCGAAAGATACAAGTTTGTACCTGAATCTTATCCTATATATATATCACTTCACTTACTTGTGTAGCTAAAGATTTGAATTTTAGTGTTTTGACTTTTCACTTTTACCCTCCTATGGTCTTATGTCCTTGACTACTCAAATTGTTATAACTTACTTGTGTGAGGCCACCATTGTTAATTCCAAACTAATTTAAATGTAATTAGAACACTATTTTTAGGACATCCGTTTTTAGAAAAGTGATGCACATTAAAGACTTCGAACTTTTTCTTCAACCTCTCCAGAGGTTTGCTATATTTGTAGCAAACTATAGGGTTTCAATTTCTTGCCCAATAAATAGGTTACCAGCTATACACTACATATCATGATAGGTTTCAGTCCTATAGCCTATACTACAATGAAGTTATGACTTATGAGTACTGCATTACTTCTATATCTATAAACTCCCTAACCATTTCTCAATAGCATTGACCAATACTTTAAGTTTCATTGATCAGATGTACTATATTTTAGGTGTATCTGAAATCATGTCATATATGATGTTTATACCTCCTTGTCTTTTTTTTCAGTCCCTTCACTGCCGGTAGATATCACAGTCTTGTGATTGAAAAAGAAAGTTTTCCTAGTACAGAACTTGAAGTTACAGCTTGGACAGAAGATGGGTTGATAATGGCAGCTCGGCACAAGAAGTATAAGTTCCTACAGGTAACATAATCTGCTCGCCTCAACTATTCAATTTGCCCAAAGCTAAGATTATAAGTTCGTAAAACTATAACAATTTGTATGGAAAAAAAACTACAGGGTGTTCAGTTTCATCCTGAAAGCATCATAACCAGCGAGGGAAAGACAATTGTGGGCAATTTCATCAAAATGATAGAGAGAAAGGAGGCCGAATCACAGAACAAGGAACTTTGATTGTTCAACACAGCAATGCAAATGCCTAATGTCCTGTGAGGTCATAGTGTGAATGTAGCTTAATAATATGCCTGTTTTTCTTCTTTGTATTTCCATTTATGTAAACAAAACCTAGGGTTTGAATGGTCCTTGTCTACAAGAGCTGCTCTACTTAATAAAAGAGTTGGGCATTTGTTCCAAAATATTCATCTATTTGTCTAGTTTCTCCTAAATTGCTCGGAAATATAACTTAAACGTATTTGTTTTATTTGAATTTCATCGAGATTAGATACCTCAATATTCATTATCCTAACATTGGATTCTCCCAAATACAACTAGTATGGACTCAGTAACTTATTGTCCAAGCATTAATTTTTCACCACTTGTGTTTGAAATTAGATATCAAAGAACCACTTGTTCAACCCTAAAGTTCTTTCCTTTTTTGTTTCATAACTTTCTTTGCCTCCTTCAAAGTCTTTGGCGCCATTAAACCAGCCTCACTAATCTCTCACCAACCAATCAAGCCATCGACTGAAACTTTTTCTTCAAGATGTAAGGTTGCTACCCCACCACTTGTCACACATCCAACCCTTGATTTCTAACTAATCTTTTGACAAAACCTCTCAGAAAGGGACAAGAGAACATTAACAGACAGCTCCAAAAGAGGTTTGAGACCTGGACTTTTAATACACCAAGTTGGGGTGTGTTTGTGCTCTTACCAGTACCAAACAAATAGTTACCATCCAAAACACACCAGACCATGAATAATGCTATTGATTTGATATAAAAGTGAAACAAAACAGTGCAAGTCCATGCCAAACACATTTATACTAAAACCCCATTATGCTAATAAATCATTGAAACCATGTTGAAGACCACCAAATTCAATCTGCATACCAGTAACACCCTCCATGAAAGCTCTCCTCAATGAATCTATGTCCTTGCCATATTCACAGCAACCAGAAATGAACTTGCCTTTATATGGAACTTGCCTCAGCTTGGCTTGATGGGCTGCGGTGGTGCCGCTTCCCATGCCTGTGATGGCCTCCCCCGAACGTGACTGGGTCAAAGGCTTTGAGTCTATGGGCTTCTAGGGGATTGATCATGCACTCATATGGTGGAACTCTGTATCTGGTCCGGTCATAGCAATAGGAGTATGTCAAGTGCTTCCTCCTGAAACTATCCATTTTAAGTCTTTGCATGGGGGTGATGACACCAGTAGGGATCCCCTTGGCATTTTCAGGGCTGTCACAGGTGGACAAGTGCTCAATTGGATCAACTGCACAACCATGAAGAACGAGGTTGGAGAATTGGGCGATGTAAGGTGCATACTTGTAATTCACCTTGTATTTGCCTCCATTGGTGGCCCAATCTGAACCATCCCATATTGTGGCATACAGAGACATTGGTTTAGAAGGGAAGTCTCCACCCATTGATGCTTTTCTCTTATACTCCCTAATAGGAATATGATCTACATAGAATCTGCAAGAAATATACAAACTTTAAATCCATATTGCATTAGACTGAGGAAACTGAAGAAAGGGTTCAAATAAAAAATGAAACTTTGAATCCAATCCAAGGGTGCAAGAATGTGGTGTAATTAGGCTTAACCAAATCAAGCACTGTGCATTGGACAACATGAACATTTCACACCTTGAAACAACTACAGTTGTACAGCATCCATATAGAGAACTAGCTAGCAAGAGATGTGTTAATATAGAAAAAAGATGAGCAATTTCTGCACAAATTTCCCAAACAAGGGAGTCCTTATTTGGGAAAAAGTGAGAACATTAATGGAAAAATTAGTTAAGTGGGCTCAGAGAAAGGCTGTTACTGAAAGATGGGAAGATTAGGAGAAACTTGTTCAGAATAAGAAAAATGAACAAAACCAGGAAAAAAAAAGGTTGGGTTTGATGGTTACATGATGTGAGAATCAGTCCAGAGAATGCTGTACTGATGGTAATCTTCCGAGGGATCAAACCAGAGACCATATCTCTCTTCCCTGCCCACAGTGGTGCTTCCATTGCCATAAATGTTGGTCTGGATCCTCCAATCTTTGCCCCTAATGTTGCCCAGAAACTCAAAATCAATTTCGTCATGATTCTTCTCGAACATGTCACCATTTGACATCTGCAATGGAAAAATAGTCTCTCCTAAGATTCATATACCATGTGGGTATGTAGTTTTGATTAGACAACAGACCACAAATATTCACAAATGCATTACATCAAACAATCTACAGACATGTATGGTAACCATAAAAAACAAAAAACATCCCAAATGACCAGTGTTTAATCCCAATAGCCACATTAGAGTTCAGACCAAGATACAGGCTTGAAAATGAGAACTCAAACCGAACATCCAACTCATATTCACTGATCTAACTACAGTTGCAAAATGAAAATAAGCCCAAAACACAACTAAATGTTGAAGAGAAACCAAAATGCCCAACAAAAATAAAATCCAGATGGGTATTGATTGACAGATTGAATCGGTTGAGTGAACCAAGTTACTCACATAGAAGGCGACCACAACACCAGCTGTGTAATCAGCTGGGAGCTTAATAGAAGCGCTGAAAAACCCATGCAAGTAGAGGTCATGAGACACGAATCCAGACCCTGTACACAACCCCACAAATCAATCTCTGCAAAACAAAAACCCAAACCCACAAAAACACCATAAAGAAGAGCAGAGCAGACAAGACCTGTCCTCTCATCTAGAGACAGATGAACAGATTTTCCATCTCTGAGGACCATGAGATTGTCATCTCCGAAGAGATGAGAGTAGCCTTCGTCGAAGGAGACGACTGGGAGGTTTCTGGAAATTCCAGAAGCAAGACCCAGAAGAGATGAGAGCAACAGAGCCAAGCCCAGTTGAGAACCCACCATTTGCAAGTGTTTCCGACTCCGAGTCGAGAAAAGAGGTGCAAATTTTCAATCTTTTCTTCAAAACATTCTGGTCACCCACCGGTTGTTTATGTTTTGTGGGTAATGCTCGAATGAGAAGAAGAAGAAGAAGAAGAAGAAGAAGAAGAAGAAGAAGAAGAAGAAGAAGAAGAAGAAGAAGAAGAAGAAGAAGAGATGGGTGTAGTGTAGAATCTACAGCTATGGGCGATAGAGAGAGCAGAAAAGGTCATTTTATTGAGCTGTTCAAATGTAGACAGTTTGGTTAACTAAAAAACAAAAGCTACAAATCAGTCCATTAATTAATCCGTCATCTGTTTGTGAGCAATATTAACTGGGTCTGTGACTGGGAGGAAAAGGTTGAGTATATAGCATGTACAGTGACAGTGAGGGTACATGATTTGAGGATCATGTGACGATTAAATTGAGTTGTAATGCGAGTTTTTTAAATAGGATAATTATCATTCTCAATCCTAAACTTTACGTCAAATTCATATCCTAATCCCTACCCATCTTTCGTTTCAAATCCTAACCTCAATTTTCATTTTTTTTCAAAACCTATCATTTAACGTTCGAATTAACGGAACAGTTAATTTGCTAGTCACGTGCACACTTAAGTGACCCCATATTTCGAATTTATTCCCATTTTGTTTCCTTAAAACTACTACTTAAGTGTAAGATTGTAAATGTGAATGAATTTAGGAGGGTATCAATAAGAAAGGGTCAAGGGTAAAAATGAAAATAAATTCGAAATATGGGGTCACTTAAGTGTGCACGTGACCAACAAATTAACAGTTCCCTTAATTCGAACAGTTGATGATAGGTTTTGAAAAAAAACGAAAGTTGAGGTTAGGATTTGAAACGAAAGGGGAGGAAGGGTTAAGATATGAATTTGACGTAAAGTTTAGGGTTGGGAATGATAATTATCCCTTTTTAAATTGACATGATCATGTATGAGAATTAATAAAATAAAAGCAGGGTGGTAGAGAAGATGGTGAAAGGTTGTGGTTGTAATGTATATGGATTAGACGGTGGTTAGAATTTCACAACATAAACAATAATAAAAAAATTATTTAATAAAATGCATTTAACAATATAAATAATTAAAAAAATGAATTAATGAAATGAAGGCAGCAGGTGGGATGGAACAAACAAAAAGAATATAAGGTGTCGTATCAGCAAAATCTCGTGAGACAACGTTTAGGATTTTGGTTTCCTCCATTAATTTGTCAATTTCTGTTTCTGTAGGACCTAAAACATACACTGCCTAAATTTATAAACTCCATACTTTGGAAAATAATTTCGTAACACAAGAACAATAGAGAAAATTATGACAGATTTTTATTTATTTGATGTCTGAATCTTCACCGTCATTTCTATAATAATAATAATAATTTTGCCTCGCCGCCCTCACCCTCAAGACCTAATCGAATTTTATGAATAAACAAATGTGTATCAGGTAGTTCTTTGTTCTTATCTTTTTAACTCGAATTTGGAATCATGCCTCGGGTTCAAACATATATGTTGATTTCTGTTAATCAGATGAGATTTAAACCAGACGTGGTTGAGGAGGTTTGGAGAAGAAGAGACATATTCCTTTTCGCATTTTTTTTTCAATTAAAATTTTGGTTTCCATAAATAAACATAAATTTTGAAAAAAAAAAAAAAAATAAAAAAATAAAAAATAAGAAATTTTGAATTATTAAATTAATTTAAAAAGAAACCAGTATAATTAAAAAAATTTATTATAATAAAAAATTTATAAAAAAATATAATATATATATATTAGAAAGATAATTAATTATTATGAAAATAAAAAAATTCAAAAATTATATTTAAATCAATAAAAATTATCAAAATAAAAAAACAATTATGAAAATAATATTTTAATTATAAATTTTAATGTGAAATATTATGAAAAAATATAAATTATTAATTATAAATTATTCAAAAAAATTAATGATATTATTATGAATTAATTAAATATTTATAAATTATTAAATAATTAATGATGAAGAGGGGTAAAATGGTCTTTCAACTTATAAAATAACTTAATTTGAAATGGAAATGGTAAAATAGTCATTTAACATTACTATGTTAGTTTTATAACCGCAAATACACAAAAGGTTCGTGGACCGAACATAACTTTATCAAAATGTATTAAACAAACATAAGTGTATCAAAAGGTCTGTGAATCAAACATAAGGGTACCGAAAGATATTTAACCATAAAATAAAAGAACTAAATGAAACAAATTAAATCAAAGAATTGAATGAAAATAAACTTCAACTTTTATTCATCCCCGAAATAATATAGCCCAAAAAGCTACAAGTAGAAGCATGCAATCCAAACCATACATTAGTTGTCCTTGAGCATACGAATATGAGCTTTGACCTCAGCACATGAATCCCATAACTCACACAACATTAATTTGTGTCGTTTCATCTACGGTTCGATGAAATTTAAAATGTCCCGGAGATGCATTTCGTTGTATTGGCTGAAGAGTTCGTGCCATTTTGTGGTCAACATGAGCACTTTGTCCGCCTTCTCGAACTTTGCTCCGCTGGACTCTAACTTTTCCCGCTCAAACTCTATCTTTGCTCGATCCATGGTCGTCACTGCTTCGGCTTGATCTTTGATACCCTTCCCCTTCCTCTTCGTTGACTTCTTGCCCAACGGTCGCTCTTCACGTGGAGGAACACTTCGGTTACTTGATATTTCGGTCGGATCGTTGGGTACCCAATCTGGTTGGGACTCACCACCGAGTGTTGTAGTCTCTTCATCATCGGTGGGAGGACAAGTGGGTGGGTTGAGCTATAATCCCCAACTTCATCCTACCGTTGTCTCCGTGGACCGGTCGTGCCTTCCTCCGTCGTAAACTTCTCCTCGAACTTTAGAATATCGTACCATTGGTTGAGGTCAAACACTCTCGGTTAGTGCTCATTCGGTGTGTCATAGTAGATCTTCTTGGCCTTCTTGGTGTACTCTGCATCGTTGTAACCGCTTGGACAACTATCCTTTAGGGACTTCAAGATATTTTTGTACCTCTACACCCAAGGGAACAACCTGTTCCAGTGGCTCTTGATTTTCTTCCAATCAAAAGGATGGTGACGAACCCCCTCGTTGTAAAGTCCGGTAATTTCCTCTCAAAAGCTACTACCATCTTGTTCGTTTCTACTTGATGTATCTCTCGTCGTGCATAGCCAAATATGGATGAAGTGCTTGTTGGCTTCATGGGTCCATTTTTTCTATACCCATGGTATAGAAAAGAAGAATATGACAATTAGTTTACAATTAATGAAGTCCAAGGGATTTGAAAATGAGAATGAATATTTCTCAAAGCTTGATCTGGTTGATATGATAAAACATGGGTACAAGGTAGACAAATTCTACATGTTAAATGGAAGGAGAATAATTCAGGAGATTGCAAGTGACAGTAAGAAGACCATGGAGTCAGATCATGGAGAAACAACTGGATTGAAAATACCTGGATTGAAACAAGGTTGCATGTAAGCACCTGGGTTGAAACAAGGTTGTATGTAAGGGCTCGGAAAGAAAAATGTCTAATTATATGAAGGGGTTGTTGTTCTGGTTGATGTTCAACATCTGTTGAAAGCCGTCAGGCTGATCTGCGTTGAAATCAGGTTGCTCCAGGGCATGCTCGTGTTGACCTTGATCTGATGGATACGACGTCTGAGGCTCGTCGTCGGACATTTTCTTGATCGAAAAACAAGTTTTGGGGGAGGTGAAATTTGAGAGAGAAAGTTAAGAAATGAGGAAAAATGTGTGTGAGTTGGTGAAATGGATGAGGTTATTTATAGATGGGGAAAATTAAAATTCTAATGTTCAATTCGGATTTTCTTTTAAAAAAATCTCTGTGTTCTTGACCTTGGAGCCAACAGTCGAATTTTGCCACGCCAACACTACGTGTCACAATGTCATTGGTTAGCTGACGATTTGTAAGTCACAATTTACGAGTTCATGTTTATGAACCACGAGTCGCGACTCACAGTTAAGTTATAACTGAACAATGGTTGTTAAAAAAGCTCTCAACTTCTCCCCTCTTCTTCAAAAACCCTACCATACTGTTACACGCAACCGCCCCTCTCTTTGAGCCCCACCGTCGATGGTTGTGGCCTCCGGCCATGGCTGAAGCCGGTGGTGGCTCTCTACCCTCCCTCCTTCCCCTTTTCTTCCCTCCTCTGTCCTTTCTCTAGCCTCTCCCGTTTGTTTTGTTTTCTCTTGTCTGCCCCGGCGTCTCGGAAGCTTGTCCAGTGTCCTTGTCTGTCTCAGTGTCGGGTTCTTTTCTCCCTTCACCTGCGAGAGTCGAACCTCGTCTTGGCCGGCGAGTCTCGTTTTGGACGGTGGTCTCGTTGGTGTTCCTCCCTCTCTCTTCTACTCGGCCCTTCTTCTTTGGCTTGAAGTTTGCTTGTCTGCTGCCCAGATCTCCGGTTGAAGTTGACGGCGTCCCGATCTAGGGTTTGGGGGTGTGTTCCGCTCCTCTTTTCTGGGCCAGGGCTTTTGGGCCTTCAGGCCGGGCCGGGTAGCTTTGGGCATGTGGGGCCATGCCTGGTTGTTTTGGCGGGGCGGGTCGTGATACAGGTTGGGGCCCATTCGGATCCGGGTCTGGACCGAGTGCGAGTCGGTATCAGGTCCGGATCTGGACTAGGTCCGGTTCTGTTCGCCGGAATCCAGCGTTTTCTTGGAGGAGCTGTTTCGGGGAGCTGCTCGGTGTCTGGTCGCGTGTCTTGCTGCAGGAATCAACTTTTCGGGGTCGTTTCAGAGCTCGGGATTCTTCCTCTTCCCTCCCGGAGTTACACTGGCTTCAAGACCTACCTTCAGTTTCTCAGAGTATCACTTGAGCTCGGTCGTGGAGTTCCTCCGGAGCTCGGCCAGTGTGTCCCTTTGGAGGTCGGGACAACGGCCTTACCCTCTTCCTTGTCGGAGCTTCAGCGGAGCTTGGGGATTGCCGGATGGTATTTGTTATTTTCCCTGTCAGGTTTTATCTGTGTCATTGCCAGATCCAGCTTCTGTGGCTGTAGGTCGAGTCAGTGGTGGTAGATATCTCAAGGAGTTCGGTCCAGATTGGGCGTTGGCCCCTGGAGTTCCCGACTGTGTTGTAGATTTGCTCCCCGCAGTGACATGGGTGAAGCCTCTTTCGGGTCATTGGAAGTGGCTAGTATCAGTTCTGGCAGTGGGACGCGTTTCTTCACCCTCCCGGGTGTTGATCGTTGTGGATTTGTACTAGTCGCATCTGGTGGCACGGAAGTTGGCATTTTTGTGCTAGGTTGGAAGCTTTGTGCTTCTGGGTGCGGAGAAGTCGTTGTGGCGTGCTTTTTCCACGACGGAGCTTTGGGAGTGCAGTTCAGATCCAGTGTGGGGCTACTTTCCCATCTTCGATTGTTGATTGTAGCGGCTCTGTTCTCTTTGCTCTAGGAGTTCTTCTCCGTCGATTCCTGGCTCCCTTTGATGTCTGCAGTGTTTAGCTGGTGGCTCGTTCTTGGCCCTGCCTGGGAAGCGTTTCTTCTGTAGGATATCGTTGGGGTCCTGTGTGAGTTGAACCTATCGTTGGCTGTTGTGGTGTTGGCCCCAGCTCGTCGGAGGTTCTATTCGGTGCTACAACGTTTCTGGATAGGAAAGTGTTCTGCTCATTTGTTGGGTGGCCGGGCGTACCGTTGTTCTCTGGTCGTGGGACGCGTTTCTCCATCACCTGAGTGTTGATCGTCGTGGATTCAGCGGTGCGTCGGGGTTTTGGTATTGTTGGTCTTCTCAACTGCTCTAGTTTGTGTCCCCGCTTACCCTTTTATCGATATTTGTTTAAGTATTCATTTGCTTCCTTCCACTTCGGTGGTTAGGACTTGCCGGTTTAAGGTGTTGGCCGCCGGTGAGAAGTCTGGCATTTGTGCCTCTTAGTTGTCTACTTGCAGTCTCGTTTTTAGGGTTTAGTGTGTCTGGTTGGGTTTTACTCCCCGGACATGCCTTTTTCGTTAGGTGTTGGTTGTCGATGTATTAGTTTTCATCTTCCAGTCTTTGTGATTGGTTGATGATCCTAATGAGACAGTGTGTTTTCATTCTTAGGTAGTCGGTCGGTTTTTTACAGTATCGCTTGCGCTTAATGGTTGCAAAATACGGGTGATGGACCCTTCCTTTTTATGCGCTTCAGGGTAGGAATATCTGGGTTTTAGACTTGTTTTTTAGTTGGGTTCTTCTTGGTTCATTCATTGTTTCAGGGTCTGCGTACCCATTCTTAGCTTCAGGGTCTGCGTACCCATTCATAGCATTAGGGTTTGCGTACCATTTCATAGCTTCAGGGTCTGCGTACCCATTCATTGTGATTGGTGGTCTTCCCCGGTGTGGGGTTTCAGGGTCTGCGTACCCATCCTTAGCCTTCATGAGGCTGAGCGGCATGTCAGCGCTCGCTTCACTTGTTCCCTTAAAAGACGACTTTGAGCGTCTTGGGGTTTCTTTTTTGTTGGTTTGTAGCTAAACCTTATTTTCCTCTCTTTTTTTCAAAAGAGGGTTTATAAAACTTTCAATATGCATTGTCGATCAAAAAAAAATGTTATAACTCACAATTTAGTGAGTCACAATGGTACAAATCATACACCACAACCAGCTACCCGCAATTCACTAAACTACGAGTCACATATCGTAAGTCACGTAATAAATCCCAACGATGTGATTTTGCTCTTACTACATGAAACATCCCACTGATTCACCACAACAAATAATGATAAATTGTACATACACCACCTACTCTCTCATCACATGCAATCTGTTATAAAACGATAGGCAATAAAACGAAATAGAGATCAAAACCAAAAACGGAGAACACAACGATATAACGTGGAAAACCCCTCCAAACAACGGAGAGGAAAAAACCACGGGCGCCAACCAGCAAAACTTCACTATTGGGAGAATGTTTACACAACGCCGGGGATTTACACTGATTCAACTTATCCCTCATGGCAGCTTACAGGTGGTATTTATAGGAGTGGTGTAGAGATAGTTCATACAAAATAGGGAAATAAAAATCTCTACACAATTAAGACCCAGTTTGGGAAACAGGGCATAAATTCCCTAAATTGATTACTTGCTAATCAAACCAAGACAATTCCCTAAATTAGTTGCTTGGCAACCAAGCCACAAAATAGCTTGAATTTGGATCAACTTTCAACAAACTCCACCTTGAGACAAATTCCTCCTTGTAGCATAAAGCGGTAGACATCTCCCTGAACAAACAAAGAAAAAAAATACTTTCGGCGCCAAACAGCCACTAGGGCTAAACAATTATACCAACTAAGCTTGAGCAAAGCTCAAACTTAGCAACATGAACTGGCTTCATCATATCACCAGGACTATCATAATCATGCTCCACCTGTTCAACACAACTCAAAGCATAATGAGCAACGTTACATTGTTCAATTAAACGAGGGCGAGGACCTTTGTTTCTCCTCGGTCTATCAGCAGCAATGGAATTATTTGTTTGCTGCAAAACAGGTGGTGTAAGCTGAACATCGATGTCATCATTTTCATTATTTTCATCAACCTCATTTACTTTGTCGTCCAGGTGCTCCACCTGCACGCTTATCCTCTGTTGCTCATCATCAGAAAATTTAGTAACATCAAGAACATCAGAGGCATCCACAGAGGCACTATCATTGAACATGACAGCCTCATTAAAAACAACATTCCAGCTCAACAAAATTCTCTTAGTTTCAGGATTCCATAACTTATACGCCTTTACTCCTGAACCATAACCAAGAAACACACACTTGACAGCTCTAGGCTCTAACTTTCCATTATCAATGTGTGCATAAGCAGTGCAACCAAAAACTCTCAATAATGAATAATCAGCAGGTGAACCAGACCATACCTCAATAGGAGTTTTCTTATCAAGTGGAATGCTTGGAGACCTGTTTATTAAGTAGTAGGCGGTGGAGGCTGCTTCAGCCCAAAAACGTCTGCTCATACGAGCATTAGAAAGCATGCACCAAGCCTTAGAGATGATGGTTCGGTTCATGCGCTCAGCCACACCATTCTGTTGAGGCGTGGACGGGATGGTGTGGTGCCTTACAATGCCTTCATTGCTACAATAGTTGTCAAAATCATTTAAACAAAACTCCATGCCATTGTCAGTACGAAACACTTTTACCTTCTTCTCGGTTTGCTTCTCCACCATAACTCTCCACTTCTTAAAAGCATCAAACACATCAGATTTATGTTTTAGAAAATAAGGCCACACTTTTCTAGAGTAATCATCAATAATAGTAAGCATGTAATTTGCACCACCAAGAGAAGTTTTACGGGAAGGACCCCACACATCAGCATGCACATAATCTAATATCCCTTTAGTGGTATGAACGGAAGCATTGAATTTAACTCTCTTGTGCTTACCAAAAATGCAGTGCTCACAAAACTCCAACTTACTCATATTAATCTCTCTTGATCAACTCTGCCATGCCTTGTTCACTCATATGTCCAAGGCGTTTGTGCCACAAATTAGTTTTACTAGGTTCGTCAGAAAGAACAGCAACAGTAGCAGAACCATTTAAAGTGCTACCTCTAAAAACATATAATCTTGCAGAATTCATATCACCTATCATGTGAACGAGAGAGCCTTTTGATACCTTTAGAATTTTCTGTGAGCCGGAGTACTTGTACCCTTCATCGTCAAGAGTGCTGAGAGAGATGAGGTTTCTCGCCATGGTTGGTACGTGTCTCACATCTGTCAATGTGCGTATCATGCCGTCATGCATCTTGAACTTAACAGGGCCTATGCCCACAATCTCACGTGGGTTGTCATCTCCCATACGCACCACATCTCCACTCTGCAAAGACTTATAAGAACTGAACCAGTCTTTGTTACAACAGATATGAAATGAACATGCAGTATCAAGAATCCATTCATCATAAGCAGAAACACAACCAGCAAACACAACTAGGCAATCACTATCAGAATTATCGTTGGAAACAACGGAGGCCTTACCATCACCATCAGAATTGTTTTTCGGTTTGCACGTACCGTTCCTTTTCTCCTTATTCTGAAGCTTATAACAATCTTCAATGGTGTGATTTGTTTTCTTACAATACTTGCAGAACTTGTCGCCTCCTTTGGACTTAGAACGGCCTCTCCCGTTCTTACTCTTATAGTTGTTGTTCCTCTGCTCGTTCCTCTCACGTACCTGCAGAGCTTCTCCCTTGGAGGATGATGATCCTTCTCCTTGTACCATAAGTTTCATCTTTTCCCTCTGTTGAAGGGCCTCATATACTTCCGCAAGAGTTAGTTCATCGCGGCTCAATAATATGGTATCTCGAAAATTTGCAAAAGAACTAGGCAATGAACATAAGAGTAGTAGACCTAGATCTTCATCATCATACTTTACCTTTATGGACTGCAAATCAGAAACGATCTCCTTAAAGACCGCTAGGTGATCGAGTAGAGAACCACCATCTTGCAGCTTGTGCGTGAACAACTTCATCTTCACGTGTAACTTACTGGTCAGATCCTTGGACATGCAGATCGATTCCAGTTTGAGCCAAAGCGCTGCTGCAGTTTTCTCCAGCAGTACTTCCTGCAAAATATTATTTGATAGATGAAGATGAATCAGAGATAGAGCTTTACGATCCTTACGCTTCTCCTCATCGGTCCACGTCTTCGGATCCTTCTTGTTGAATCCATCTAGCGCATCATCAAGGTCAGGATGCGCGAGAACGGCCCGCATCTTTACTTGCCACAGAGAAAATCGTGTGGTGTAGTCCAACAACGGTAGATCGAATTTCAATGATGCCATATCGTCAGGAAAAAAAACCTAGATTGAGTAACCAGGCTCTGATACCACTTGTTATAAAACGATAGGCAATAAAAGGAAATAGAGATCAAAACCAAAAACGGAGAACACAACGATATAACGTGGAAAACCCCTCCAAACAACGGAGAGGAAAAAACCACGGGCGCCAACCAGCAAAACTTCACTATTGGGAGAATGTTTACACAACGCCGGGGATTTACACTGATTCAACTTATCCCTCATGGCAGCTTACAGGTGGTATTTATAGGAGTGGTGTAGAGATAGTTCATACAAAATAGTGAAATAAAAATCTCTACACAATTAAGACCCAGTTTGGGAAACAGGGCATAAATTCCCTAAATTGATTACTTGCTAATCAAGCCAAGACAATTCCCTAAATTAGTTGTTTGACAACCAAGCCACAAAATAGCTTGAATTTGGACCAACTTTCAACACAATCTCACAATAAAATATCTATATAGTCAACCCACTAACATGATGTATTGATTTGTGTTAAAAAATTGTCAGTGGCGGTTAACAATAATATTAATTACTGTTTTATATAAAGTACTCTCTTGAGTCTTCTGTGATCCGCACGATTCAATTATTTTAAGGGATCTAATTTAATATATAAATATTGTCTTTGGAGAAAACAAAGCATATATGCGAGTAATTAATTACTCGGTAGCAGGAACTTTATGACCTGTGAGAGCAAAAGTGTCTTTCGGTGTCACAGTGATGCTTAATTACTTAAAAATAAATAAAATTGTGAATACCAGGTGTTTATCAGTTTATTAGTCTAAAATGGTGTAGTTCAATAAGAACAAAAAATTGTCATTTATGGATGGGAGTTCCCTGTAGGTAGGTAAGAGCACCTCCAACGGGTCGTGTCTACCCGTCGTGTCTGGCGTAGGCACGGCCCAGACACGACGCGTAGACACGACTGGTCGTGTCTAGCCGTCGTGTCTACGGTGTCGTGTCTACTGGTCGTTGCTGAATCTGGCAACGACGCCAAGTCGTGTCTACTGCCCATTTTGTTCCAAAAATGCTTCCTATCATGGCTAGACACTGCTCCTAGACACTGCACCATTGGAGGAGTAGTGTCTGCAAGTAGTGTCTAGAAGCACAAAACAATGGTTAGACACTGCTCCTAGACACTGTGCAGTGTCTAACCATTGGAGATGCTCTAAAGGCTCGGGTCCGCAACAGTTCCCACATGAGAGTCAAGAGAGGGCGATGGTACTGCTTCCTAATCTGATTGAAAGTATTCATCGATCCGCATGTTTGGTGGGGCTTAAGAGAGAGACCATACCATATCGCATGTTGATCAATCCTCGGGAGCACCGCTATGCAATCTCGATTAATATGACCAAATCGATCACACCAAAAACAAAAATCCAGTAGTTTCTCATATTGAAGTCGGACCGTAAAAGATTTTGCAAGCCCCTCAAAACGAAACTTGATATGTCATCGTAGAGGAAGGGAAGCATCTAGCTCCACACATGCCATAGGAAAATGTCTCACCCCCAATGTTGCGCCAGATTGCCCGTTTCCACTTCTTTTCCAAAATTGAAGACGATCAATTCCGTCATCTGAGACGCCCTAGGCTCAACCGATATATCATAAGATCTTACCGACATACAAAGATGACAAAAGATCAAGGATTCTGGTTGAGTGTGTGTTGAGAGAGACGTAAGGAGCAGCACGGTCCCGTGGAAAGACCATGGTTCCCTGGCCCTAATACCCTCCAGCGAGGCTTAGGACAATAAAAGAAAAATAAAACGATTCTTTCGGTGAGGGGTTGAACCGTAAGACCCCGAATATTCCAGGTGTTTTCTATTAAACCAAAAAGGGTTCGTGGCATTACCCTCTTATAGATGAGAAGACAGCCCGCAAGCGCGAAACGGTAGTGAGCATCACCAAAGCAGGAACTGTGTTGGCAGGGACATCGATGACCACATCTTTATCGTCAAAATATTCATCTTGCTTTTCCCGATACTCAAGCCAATGAGTTTTTCATGAAGGTCCTCCATCGGGTTCGGTGGGAGTTTCTCTAAGTTAGGAGGAGGAGCCGAGGAGATAGAGGCTTAGAACCGGATGTACAGGCTTGCTCCCAAAAGAGACCTTGTTGCATGTTGCATTGGAGTCCCAGTAACACTAGATTTGGTTGTTTTTTTAGGCTGGGGAGAATGAAAAAGTTGGGGTAGCTGAAGCAGAGGTGGGGTTGCCTTTAGCATGGTCGCCGGAACACTGAACGGTGGAGTTAGGGTTTGTGGTGGCGAGATTGAGGAAGATAAAGGTGGGGATAGTGATGGTGAGAACAAAAACGGGGGAGAAAGGAGCTCCATAGAGCTCCGGAGAGAAGACGAAGGAAAAGACATAATGTGGAGGCCTCGAAATGGAGGTCCATTGACTCCCAACCTTCAGTTTTTACCAAACATCAAAGTGGTAGACGTGCCCTACTATTGGAGTTGGATGGTCGGGTGGATGTTAGAAAGGGATCGGTAGTGCCTACCCGAATCCCGATAATCACCCAACCTACAGTTTTTCTGAACTTAGTCCAGTTGGGGACTTCATATATCCTGGGAGCCGAGCCTATTTCTTTGGGTGGGGTCGGTCAATTGTACGAGATACCCCAGGGTCTATAGATTGTTATCCCTCCGCACCTAGTACAACGAGATAATGTTTAGAAGGAGGATACTCCGGTACAAGTGTTGAAGAAGAAGAAGAAGAAGAAGAAAGAAGAGCTGTAAGAACCGCCTTCGGTCAACGTCGGTCAAACCGGCAGAAATCGGGGAGAGTTGACTTTTCGTCGAAAAAGTCAACCGACAACGCCAGGGGTCGTTCGGCACTTATCCGGGACCCAAAAAGCTTAGTCGTCGTTACGGGGAGCTTAATTGGGCCGTTTCCTTGCAAATGAGGGTTTTCGTAAAAATGTCAAAATCGGGCCGAACGGGTTCGATATTTGAAATATCAGATTATTAAAATATCTTTTGAGATATTTTGGAGAGAGAGTGGTCCCCACTTGGACACATGTCACTAGCCTTGTGGAAGAGAGAAAAGGGGAGGAGAGAAGACCTATTTACCCTTGCTTTAAAGGCTAGAAGACAAATTGGAAGGACACGTTTGTCTTTTAACAAAAGTAGGTCTTTATTGAGCATTTAGACATGTGTAACCAGCATTTGCAAGAGAGAGAGAAAGAGAGCTATTGAAGAAGAAGAAGAAGAAGAAGAAGAAGAAGAAGAAGAAGAAGAAGAAGAAGAAGAAGAAGAAGAAGAAGAAGAAGAAGAAGAAGAAGAAAGGTTTCCCCCCATCATCCAAGCCGTATTTCTTCGATATTTTTACATATTCTTCATCTCCTCGTCGTTTCCTACGGTAAGAACCTCTTATTTTCCTATTTTGTTGAGTTTTAAGTTATGAGTTTTATTGGGGATGGATGAACTAGGATGAATGTTAGTGGATTTGAGTAGAAATGATGGAAAGTTGGAGATTTGTGGTGGAAAATTAGTGGGTCTTGGTAATTTGGTGAAACCCTAATTTTTTTCTTGGAGAAATTGATGAGATTGAGATTAGATTTTGCTGAAATTGGTTGAAAGTTGGGGAAATTGGAACCTAGAACTTGCTAGGAGTGTGTTGAAGAAAGGAAAGAAAAAAAAGGGGAAACCCGATGGTCCATAGCGGATCCGTGGTGTCTCCCATAGTGGAGCCTACCACGGCTCCGTGACTCACCCGTAACGAAGCACGTCATGGCTCCGTGACCCACTCCGTGATAGAGCAGAAATGGGCCATTCCGAGCCCATGTTGATGATATCGGGTATTAAGGAAGTTAATTAATGACCGTACTTGTTGGGGTACATTGGGGTGTTAATTTCTCTAATATCGACTTTGGGTTGTTTTTGAGACTTGCGTGATTTCGTCATCTTAGATCTTATCCTCGATCGCGGTGAAGGAAGGCCCTAGACGGTTCGTCGCATATTGGAGTGGATTGCGTTTGAGGTAGGGAAGAGTAGCAAATACTGGTATGATTTAGGAAAGTTACTAGTAAATGCATGTGGGCACCTAGTGGTGTCCGTAGGTTATGAATTCTCGATATAATATAGATTTGCATGTGAGTCCCTGGTTGGGCTCATAGCTTTGTGGACTTGTCGTGCTGTAGAATTGCATGTGGGTGCTTGGTTGTACCCGTAGGTTGTGTGTGCTATGTGATCGTCGTGACTTGTCTATTGACTCATGTTTTGTTTGTGTGATTGACCTGTTGCACGTTTGAAGTGATGAAACCGCGTTTTTAGCGAATAAGTTGTGAATTGAATGATGTGTGCGACGTAATATTTTCCATGTGATATTTGGTTGTGATTGTGATTGTTCTGGTGATACCTGGATGAGTTGTGCCCGAGAGGTGTGTCGTACCTTCCGATGCGCGACCGGTAAAGTGCCGAGGGTTGTGTTTCCCGCGAGGTGTGTCGTACCTTCCGGCGCGCGATCGGTAAAGTGTTGAGGCTTGAGATTCCGCGAAGAGGTGTTTTCCCCGCCTACCAACTAGCACTCGGGAAGTGTGCGCTTATTCCGCGAGGAGGTCAACCGCCTGGCCCGACTGTGTGTCGGAGAAAGTGTGTGGGGCAGTGTCAGGCCCAGCCGGATTGTCACGCCCCAAATCCGGTTTTGACCGGATTCGAGACGTAACCTGAGTTAATAATGGAAAATAACAAACATCTGATAAATATTTTAACAAATCAAATAAACTCTATCAAATCCTCATAAATAAATAGTTCGAAAACCTCCAATGTGAGTCAAAGCTTAACATAAAGTGCAAGATAAATAGTGTTTAGTACAAAAGACCAACACAGCTCTAGAATAATCCCCAAGACGTCCAGAAGCTCCCGAGCCTCGAACTCACTAGACATCAGGTACGCCTGTAAAAACAGTAAGAAAACTATAGGGGTGAGCTTACGCTCAGTAGGAAAAATCATAAACAATTTAATCTTTAGTTCACTCATAAAACATGCCTTAACATGACAATGCAGTAACTGCTCATAAACGAATAAACAATGGAAAGCTAATAATCAGAATAAATAAGAATAGTACTGCATTCTCAAGGACAACAGTAACTCAAAAGATTCCATGAAAAGTACTATAAACGAATCATAACTACTAAAAATGGGAACAAATAATATCACACCAACCACTTGCTTTCTCAAGCCTCCAATCCACGGATGGATTCTGGTGTCACATCGGTTCCCATATTTCGATCCACTAGAGTACCCATATCATATCAGATTTTCCCTCGGTCCAGAGGAGGCACATACATCGGGACACCGGAAACAATCCCAAAGGGGCGCTTATCGTCGGGATTCTCGGAAATGCCTCCAAAGGACCATATGTCATAGGGAACCAAGGTAGTGCTCCCGCAGGACGCATACACTTGGGTGAAACTACAAGTAACCATTTCCCCACATTGTAAACCATCCAATTGCCCGCAGGCTCTGTTAACCAATGCCCCGCAGGGTCCAATAATCAATGCCCGCAGGCTCCAATAATCAACGCCCCGCAAGGTTCAATAATCAATGCCCTGCAGGGTCCAATATCCAATGCCCGAAGGCTCCAATAATCAATGCCCCGCAGGGTCCAGTAACCAAATCACTATCCCGCAGGATCTGCCAACACCAACGACTATAACACCACCGATTTACCACCCCCCCCCCCAGCGTGAGTACCATACCGAACAACCAATCATCATAGGAATAAGAATAAGGGAAACACACAATAGCACATCGACCAACCAACGCTTAAAGAATCACACTTTCACCACAACAAACCAAGGACATCCATTTAATCCTTACACTTACCGTTATACTTACCTGTCATGATCCATCGGTCCATCGATCACCTAATCGTACCGTTTGACACAATCAATCATACTCGATCATCCGTTCAAGCATTCAATCATTCAACATTCAATCAATCAACCAAACATGTAAACATTCAATCAATCAATCAAACATACGATTTAGCTAGTTTTGTTAGACTCTTAACTTATCCAAACTAGGCAACCGAGCATGTGAACCTAACACAACAACTAATCCGAGGGCTCATCACGGCCTCTCTACCAGTAAAGAAATTCTCAAGTATTGAAAGCGAGTTACACTAGTTATTCTTATCCTATGCATGCATACTAGACACATCCGGTTATTATTAATTGAAAGACGATTATTCTAGTTATTCGCATCCTATATGCAATTCTAGGACCTTTCCGATTTTATTAACCTAATAGGCATACTAGCAATGAAATAATCGAGTAGTTAGGACTTTCCCTACCTTGTGGTCTTCCTCTAAAACTCTGCTGTAAAGCCGGTTAGTCTCTCCTCCGTTCTTCACACGGGTTCCGGAGTGATCTTCGTCTCTCTAGCTCGGGTCCAAGGCCTTTCCTTCTCTTGAGCTCGGGCTCACGGTCTTGGACCATAACAATACCAAAATTAGTAACCCAACGGAGTGTTCCTCAACCAAAAATTACAGAACAATCCTCAAGCAATGGAAACAAGGTCAAAGAAGTGATCTAGAAATCAAAATGGGCTAAAAGGAATGGTTTTTGGATCTGAAGGTCTGATCCGGAAGGTGGCCCTGACCGTAGCACAGGCCGTGCCGGAATCTAGCACGGACCGTGTCATAGACCGGCCCGGTAACCAGCACGGACCGTGCGGCGCACCGGCCCGGAGTCTGACACGGACCGTGCGAGGTTCCATGCTGGACTCACGCCCGTTCCGCGCAGCATGCCGTGCCGGTACCTGGCCCGTTCTGTGCGGCCTGCCGTGCCGGCACAGGGCCCGGTCCGGGTCACGCTCCGTAGCGAACCAGTCCAGGTTCTCCCCCTTTCTTCCCCAGCTTGAGTTTCATGAAAATCAAATCAAAAACCCCATTTCCAAGTCCTTCTAACTCCAAAATGTTCATCAAAAGTCTCCAAACAACAACACCCTCAATGGGTTCATCAAAACTTCAACCAAAAACACAATCCAAGCAACCGACTTCACTACTTCTTCTCCAAGCAACAACCCAAAAACTAGTTCTTCAACTTCTACCCCAAAACCCACAAAAACCCAAATTGGAGAGTAGATGAAATGGAAAGTTGAGAGCATCCATACCTCTAGGAAGGTGAGATGATGAAGATGGAAGGAAAAATGGAGGCAAAAGGACTAAGAACAAGCTCCAAAATGCTAGCTTTCCTCCCTTTCTTCTTCCTCAAGAAATGAGCTCTTCTCCTATTCTCCCCTTGTGATTTTCGGCTGCAACAATAAGGAATGAGCTGAGTTGTGAGCTCATGTTGCTTTAAATGACCTATTTTGTCCAATTACCAAAAAGCCCTTAAGGTCCTATCCCTTTAAAGGTAAGTTGGGAGGGTATAAGAGTCAATTGAAGCTCCTTTTTCATCCTCCAAGCCAAACATGACAAGTGTCATGTGGGGTCACTTTCACTTAATTAATTTCCAGCTTTCCAAGAATTTATCGGAAAAAGACCAACTAAGCTGAGGACTGTGCGAATGGTAGATAAAGTCCAAGTTTGACCGAAATTTGACCTAACCAATATTACAGTCAAACTGAAGGAAACGGCCCAACTAAGCTAACCGTGATAACGGCTAAGCTTTTTGGGCCCCGAAAAGGTCCTGAATGGCTTCCTGAGTCATCGGTTGACTTTTTCGACCGAAAGTCAAATTTGTCTAGAATTCACCGGTTCGACCGAGATCGACCGGGAGCGGTTCTTACACGGATTGCTACTGGAAACTGAGCTAAAGGTGTGTTGATCATTTGTGATCTTGGGTGTTTATGTGTGTTGCTCAAGGCAGTATTGTGTGTGTTTGCATTTGGTTGTTGTAGATATGATCGGTGTCATGTGACTTCCTGTGTGAAATGGAGAGTAAAGGTATGGATGTTGAGAATTGACCTTGTGACGGTTGGGTGTCAGGTGTTAGATATGCATTCCCCTAAGTTTGGACTAGGCGTTGATATTTTTTTACCGGTTTTAAACTGTTGGTTTGTTGATGTTTTACTAGTATGCCTTGGTCAGACGGGTATTCGTGGCGGTGAGCGAAAATGCTTATCCTCTTTACTACTTTTCCTACAGGTTGGTCGTGAGTTGGTTAGAAGGACATCTCGAAGCTAGGGAGCTCGTAGCGAGAGTCCGGGTTTTGGGCAGTATTTAGAGATGTATTCCTTTTGTTCCAAACTTATTTATTTTGGACCTGAGCGTAGGACTCATTTTATGTCAATTTCTGTTGTTAAAGAGCATTTGGGATGATATTTTTGGTTTTAAAACTGTTTCCATTATAAATTTTCGGTTCACGTCTCGAGTCCGGTCAAAACCGGATTTGGGGCGTGACGGGAGCAAGATCAGAAACCAGCCAAAAGGGGCCCTCGAAGGACCAAGAATGTAGAAGAGTTTGTTTGGGAAAATGCTCAACGAGCAATTACATTCGTATGTTGTTATTCATTGTGAATACACTATATAGGTATATACAGATTACATCAAATCAATTCAAACTATACAAATCATATCATATCTAGAGTTTGTTTATTATTCAAACTCTATATATCTTATTCTAACACGCCCCCGCAGTCTGAACGGGAGGTTCCCGGACGTTCAGGCTGGACCGAAACTCAAGAAAGAGAATGCGCGGTAAGCCCTTGGTGAAAACATCTGCAATCTGAGAGCGTGAAGGAACATGGAGAACCCGAACGTGACCCTTGGCCACTTTTTCTCGAACAAAATGAATGTCCAACTCGATATGCTTCGTTGGCTGGTGCTGAACCGGGTTGCCCGAGAGATAAATCGTACTGATGTTGTCACAATAAACAAGAGTCGCTCGAGAGACAGGACAATGAAGTTCCAGAAGAAGGTTGTGGAGCCAACACGCCTCGGAGACAACATTGGCTACCCCACGGTACTCTGCCTCTGTACTGGAACGAGAAAGAGTCGACTGACGCTTGGATGACCAGGACACCAAATTGTCGCCCAAGAAGACACAGAACCCAGAAGTAGATCGGCGAGTGTCCGGACAACCAGCCCAGTCAGCATCGGTATAGGCAAAAAGACCTGAAGCAGAGGATGAAGAAATGTGGAGTCCAAGATGGCGGGTCCCCTGTAGATACCGGATGATGCGCTTGAGAGCGCCCATGTGACTGACTCGCGGATCATGCATATGAAGACATATCTGCTGTACTGCATAAGAGATATCTGGTCTGGTAAACGTGAGGTACTGGAGCGCCCCTGCAAGACTACGGTATAAAGTCGGATTCTCGAATGGAGAGCTGTCAGAAGCACTCAGCTTGCCCTGAGTATCAACTGGGGTGGCAGAAGAAGAGCACGAAGTCATGCCGGCGCGATCAATGATGTCCGCGGCATACTTCTGCTGGCATAAAAACATGCCCCCAGGATGACGTGTAACCGCAATGCCTAAAAAATAGGATAACGGACCAAGATCCTTCATGGCAAACTCGGAGCTAAGACTGGACATGATGGATAGGCGAAGAGCATCACTAGAGGTGGCAAGGATGATATCTTCTACATATAGGAGAATGTAGGCGGTGTCTGCTCCATGTCGATAAATGAACAGCGAATGATCAGATCTGCTATGAGTGAAGCCGATGGAGGACACGAAGTCAGTGAACCGTTGATACCACGCACGGGGAGCTTGCTTGAGGCCATAGAGGGAGCGATGAAGCAAACAAACATGGTCTGGATGAGTAGAGCTCCGGAATCCAAGAGGCTGATGCATGTAGACCGTTTCATTCAGGTTGCCGTGCAAGAAGGCATTCTTGACGTCAAGCTGATGAATAGACCAAGAACGAGATACAGCTATGCTGAGGACTGTGCGAATGGTTGAGGGTTTGACCATTGGGCTGAAAGTCTCCTCGCAGTCAACTCCAACCTGTTGAGACCAGCCATCACCAACAAGACGAGCCTTATAGCGCTCAAAAGTACCGTCAGAACGAGTCTTGTGGCGGAAAATCCACATAGACCTAATGATGTTAACACCAACAGGACGAGGAACCAGAACCCAAGTTTTATTATTAAGCAAAGCGTTAAACTCATCTGTCATTGCTAGTTTCCAGTTTGGCTCAAGAAGAGCATCCTTAGGGCTACGAGGTATGGGTGAAGTGGTGGTGGTGTATAAATTAAAAGGTATTTTAGGCTTAGTTATACCTGCACGGCCACGTGTGACCATGGGATGAAGTGGAGCCGGTGAAGGAGTAGGGTCAGCAGGGAGAACTGAGGCTGATGGAACCGGGCTAAGCGGGGAGGGACGTTGGGCCGGTGGTGTGGGCTGAGAGGTAGGCTCGGCCGGCTCAGAAGTAGGTGAAGGGGAAGTCTGGGAAGAGCCTTCCGTCGGAGGTGATGACCCTGAGGGAGAACCTGAAAGTGGAAAAAATACTTGGGCCTTGGCTGTAGGTGAGATGGGGTCAAGCAAGAAATCATAAGCAGGTGAGGGTGGGTGAGGGGTAGAGGCAAAAGGGAACACAGATTCATCAAATATAACATGCCTCGATATAATAAATTTATTAGACGTTAAGTCATAACATATATACCCTCTATGGTTCGGAGGAAATCCGAAAAAGACACACGGCGTGGAGCGAGCCTGCAATTTGTTAATGGATGTGGAAGGATACAAAGGAAAGCATAAACATCCAAAAACTCGGAGATGAGAATATGTGGGAAGACGTTTGTAAAGAAACCATGTTGGAGAAGAAAAATTAAGAAGTTTATAAGGAAGAACATTTGACAAATAAGTGGACATAGATAAGGCATGGTGCCAAAATGAGGGGGGACGGATGCGTGAAGCAACAAGGTACGAACCATATTGTTGAGACTGCGAAGCTTGCGTTCAGCACGACCGTTTTGAGACGAAGTATGAGGACACGAGAACCGGAACACCATCCCTGACGAGGCATTGAAATTGAGAAACGGAGTGTTGTCGAATTCCTTCCCATTATCACACTGAAAACTTTTGATATTGCATCCAAATTGAGTTATGACAAATACGTTAAAAGATGTGAATATTTGATAAACTTGAGATTTCTTTCACAAAGGAAAAGTCCAAACAAAGTTAGTATAATCATCAAGCAAAACGAGATAATACTTATGTCCCGAGGAACTCAAAAAGGGGGATGTCCATAAATCAGCATGTATGATATCAAAAGGAGCAGATGTAACAGATAAAGAAGATTGAAAAGGCAAACGCACATGTTTCCCAAGCACACATGAATGACACAAATTATTAAAAGTGTTCGAAGTACAATTAATAAGTTTGGAACGACAAAGCAAATCAAATATCGGATGACCTAAACGAGAGTGCCAGACTCCTGGAGATAAAGTAATAAAAGCAGACGAACTAGATGACGAACTGGAAGGAACAGTAGGAGTGACAGGGTATAAATCTCCTGTGCTATTGCATCTCAAAACCGGATGTCCCGTCCGAAAATCCTTCACACAAAAACCAAAAGGGTCAAATTCAATCGAGGCATTATTATCTTTGAAGAACCTACGTACAGATACTAGATTCTTAACAATGTGCGGGGCATGCAATACATCATGTAAAACATAGTCAGGATGGGTAGGAAAAATAGATGCTCGACCAGAACCAGAAACAGGTATATGATGTCCATTACCAACAATGATAGAGCGATTAACGTTCGATTTATAATAAGAACTGAGAGTACCTGAATTCGAAGTCATGTGGGTGGAAGCACCGCTGTCCATATACCAATTTCCATCAGGAGGCTGTTGCATGGACAGATTGGCCATTGCAGACGAAATGTCAGTAGGAACAGCAGTATGAGCCTGAGGAGAGCTGGTGGAGCTGTTGGGCCGGGGACCCAAGACGCCTTGCTGTTGCTGAGCATGTGCGCGAACCCAATATCCTGGGGCGGTAGGATACGGACATGGGGGCTGGACTTGTGGCTGCTGTGTCTGAGTCTGCCAGGGCCGATGCGGTCCGGCCCAAGATGAGGGAGGCGGACCCGGCCAGAAGTGCTTCCCATTCCAGACTATGGGTTGGGCCTGCACATGTTGCTGAGAAGAAGACCCGTGAGGAAAGGAGGCCCGGGCCGGATATCGTCCACCACGAGACGACCTGTTAGAGGTATTGCGTCCTCTGGTCGAGCCGCGACCACGAGCTGCACTGCGTGTAGCTGATTTGTCCCCTGTGTCTTTCGACAAAGACGAAGCATACAGGGCATTGGAGGATACCAGAGCACCGGAGGATGCCTGTTTCGACTTTCTAGTCTCCTCCAAAACCAGTTTAGACCGAGCTTCATAAAATGGGGAAGGGGATCACTTTGCTGGATCAAAGTGGCCACATTGTCATAGGCTTCAGACAGACCCGCAACCATCTGGAGAACTAGACGGTTGTTGGAGACGGGAGCTCCCATATGAAAGAGCTGATTAGCTATGGTCTTTAACTCTTGACAGAAGCTCGAGACATTAGCAAAGTCGTCAAGCTTTGTAGAGCTAAATTGATGTTCAAGATATACAGCACGAGTGTGCTTATTATCTTGAAATAAAAGTCGAAGAGACTCTCAAGCATGGGCAGCAGTACAATCAGGGACAATAATAGTCTGCAGTAAATCACTAGAAATCGTACCGTAGATCCACTGGAGAACTGTGGCATCAATCCGGTCCCAAACATCAGCCGGGATATCCGTGGAGACTACGGCGTGAGCTGTGGGCGTGGATTGAGCAACAACCGGGACGGGATCAGCATCAGTAGCTTCCGTGTCCGAGATAGGAGCAGAGCCTCGGCGTCTACAGGTGCAGGCGGAGGAGAGGTTGCAGAACCGGCCGGAGCTGATTCCGGGAGGATATGGAACAGCACTTTGTGGACACGGCAGTGTACCTTGAATAGTTCTGCCCAAGACGAGTAAAGACCCTTGTCCATCTCAAGAGTGATCAAGATCGAAGCCCGAATATTACATACAGCCAGGGCCGGATACATGCGAAGTTCAGCCATGAAATAGAAGGATGGCGTGACGAAGGGCAGGTGACAGAATCACTGGTCGCGTGGCACAGATCAACAGCAAATAAGGAGCGTGAAAACGCAGAGAGAGACGAAGTCGGTTGCTGTTGTACTGGTGCGGCAGAAACGAAGGCAATATCAGGGATTGGGAACGCACTGCTGCAGAGAAAAGGGAAGAAGAATAATTGCGGCGGAAACGCAAAGAAAAGGAAATTGGATCGATTGGGTTAATCTGATACCATGATAGAATTGTAATTCGTATGTTGTTATTCATTGTGAATACACTATATAGGTATATACAGATTACATCAAATCAATTCAAACTATACAAATCATATCATATCTAGAGTTTGTTTATTATTCAAACTCTATATATCTTATCCTAACAACTTTGAAGGACATAATCAAGAAAGTAGTTTTTGAGCTAATGGATGTTGACCCGTGAAATTTTGATCAGGTGCGAGAGCAAGATGTCAATCTAGATGTTATGACTTGTGTTATGACATCTTGCTATATAAGAAACATGAAAGCAACAATAAACATACAAGAATCAAACACACATGAAGAAAAAAGATTGGTTACCCAATTCAGTACATCACATCTACGCCTGGGGGCACTTTGCTAGTGGAAAGGTTTTCACTATAATGTGATCAATCAACATACAATTGAGCACATCATGCAGATCAACCCTATGCTATTAATACAAGCGACAAACCTAAAATAGGGATTCCCCCTAAATATGAGATCTCATCTCAGTTTCACTCTTTGGGCTCCTATAATCTCGAATTGTTCTTGGTATTCTAGAATGTTTGTGATACTTCGATCACAAGAATATAGCTCTAATGCTTGATCAGTTACGATAAACAACATGAGCATAGTAGCATTCCATTTGATTCATTTTATACAACTTCTCAACTTACTAATCCAACATGCTTGAGAACTCTGTAAGCATGTAATCAAGATCTATGCATACGATATTCCTTCTGGATAAAAAAAAATGAACGGTGTCAACTTCTCAGAATATGCTTGAAGTGTAATTGTCGAACCGATCCAAGCTATGAAGAATATCTGTGTATTTATAGCTCTAATTCCCTAGTATCGTGGCTCCTAGGGTTTCTCCACCTCCAGAGTCACGATCGGGGTAAATTTATTAGTTTCCTTGTCTTAGAGACTTTCTGTAATATAGGAGATAATTTATTAAGGAAGCATCTTACTAGGAAACAAATCTCTAACCGGATAGACATAGATATGCTCTAGATACGCTTTGATAAACTCCACGCACTTGATAAATTCCACGCGGTTGATTTCTAGTTCACTGTCATGTCATTGACATTCTATGTTGACATCTTCGTTTGCTTCCCCACGGTTACACACAAACGATGTCATGACATCATAGTTGACATCTTGCTTGACACAAATAATGCCAACCCTAGATGTAGCAACAACCCGGATACCAAAGACAAACATTCTCATCTAGAAAATCGACAAATGCTACAAAATAACCTCGTCTGGAGCCATGATAGGCGGTTTTAGGGGTGGGAGGTTGTTGAAGCAACCCTCCCATCTTCAATGTGACCCTTTCTGGAGGGGCCATGTTCCTTGGGGTGACTCCGATCACCATTTCGCAAGTCAAAACACCCACCCGATGAGATATATAAAACTTTAGTCTTGTGTAATCGAGCTAATCTCCGGTTATTGTATAGCTTCTATCTGTTGCAATAAAAATCTGTTGTGTAGGCTCGAAGCTAGACACATGCGATATGTGGGGTTCTGGACTATTATCTCCACGGTAAAAAAAAAGTATATCATTTTGTTTTGCGTCATGTTTGGAAATCATGAATGTGACATGACATTTTCAAAAAAAAAATGTAATTTATCACCATTAAATTCACGGTGAGATTAGCAAAATTTATTGCTTTTGTGCAATAATAATGGAAACACAGTGCAACTACGTTGCTAAGCTATTATTATAAAAAACAGTCACATGGTCCAATGCTATAAATTGTAATCAAGTCTTAACATGTATAGACAATTTACTCGGAGATTGGTTCCATACTCTTATAGCTATTTCTGTTTACAAGCCAATGCATGTAAAGCCCATGACTGATGACAATAATACATGATTGCTTGAATAACAAGTTAATGTAGCAATCTAAACCTTGATTAACCAAACTATTTTGCAGAAAAATAATACTCATAGTATCTGTACATAGTTGAAGATTTCAAGTAAAAGTTGGGGGGAAATGTCTACATCAAATATAGCAATGCCATAATGCCTATCTGGTAGTTGCTTATCTGACAAACATAAACTAGAGCTTGATTATTCCCGGAATTATCACTAATAATTTAAAATGTATATATATATATATATATATAGTAATGATGATATGTTAAATTCAAATCTCAATCTTATGAAACTGAAAACGTGTCTTGAACATATGACCCAACACTGATTTTTTTTTTTCTTTTGGAGAAAAGTGGAAACACAAGAAAATGTGAAATGATGGGGCTATGAGATATGGAAGAACAAAGTGGTCCTGGTTAAGTTGGGTACATGCATGTCAAAGAGAATAGTGGAAGGTGCTTTGGTTGAGTGCTCGTAGCCTTCCCTTTGAATATGCTCTTTTGGTCGGTTTAATGTTTTTTTAGGTGATTGTAAATTAGCTCTTCTTCTCTGTCATGTGTCGTCTGGGCTTTAGGCCCAAAATAAAGGCCCAGGTGGCCGGAAATGGTGCCAATAATCTTACAAGTTGGGCTCGAATGGATAACCACTTTGGGTTTACGTAACTTAGGCTTGATAAACCTATATGGCTGATGGTTGAGATGAGTTTTTTTTACCCGAAAGATTCATTAATAAATTAGTAAATCTTATCTACGGGATAACACACATTGAAATAGACAAGCTTTGCATCCATAGGATGTTATCTAAAATCTGAGAGATGTTCAACACGATGACTGGCTCTCGAAAAGGGCGACATATCACCTAAATAAACACAACCTATCAGGTTGGTCATTCTAATGTATTCTCCGGACATATCTGTCGATTGAGATGCCCGACCGGACACACCACTAAAGATAGCAACCACCCCTATCGAAGATTCGAGATCTGGTAGAGGGAACAGACAAAATACAAGAAAAGTAAAACAAAAACGAGCATGAACTACTCACATTTGGCCTATGATAACTAGGGTTGGAATCAGAACGAGCGGGCAAGGTGGGCGGCGTCGACGGGTGTATATCTAATCCTCTTGAGGCGGGTGCACGGATCTGGCCGAAAAAGCTTGATATGCTGAAGCATGTTGGATATTTTGTAGGGAAAATTCTAGGATTTTTTTAAATGAATAGTTATTATTTTTCACAATATGTCATTTTTTACTTGGCTTATCATGTGGCTTGTCGCCATTGGTTGGCGGATGCTCGACATCGACAATGAAGTGTGGTGAAGCCGAACTCAACATCGTCACACGTTTTCCTTCTACAGCGGAACTTGACATCAACAATGGATATCGATCTCGTCATCAACTAAAAATCAGCCAGTGTGGGAGCCCTCAATTCAGCTTCTGTTTTTTATTAGAGAAAAATTATATAAAAATCCTATTCTAATATAATCTAACGCGCCACCTGCATATGCTTCCAACCAAATAACTTCAATAAGAGATGAAACCATTAAGAGCATCCACAACCATCTCGTCGGCAGTTGGCGAGATGGTGCTGGCGGGAACAATAAAAAATCATTTTTTTGGCTTACAGGTAGCACTCCCAGCCAGCACCCTACAATGGTAGCCCTTTTGGTTTTCTTTATGATAACCCTTTCCTTCACATTTTTGCTCCCCGCCAGCGATAAGTGCCGGCCTTAAGCTCCCAGTCAGCACTCCCCGCCAGCGAGCTCCCCGCCAGCTCCCAGCCAGCTCCTCGTCGGCATTTTCTCTCCGTCAGTGTCTTACCGCCCATGGTTGTGGATGCTCTAAGAGATATTCATCATTCATCATTAGGTTAACTCAAGTAGGCGCCCTCAATTCAGTTGAGAATGTTTGGTATGCCTTTTTTTTTAATCTTAGCAATTTATACATTGGAACTTGTAATTTGTACGGTTAAATTCATCAAACACCAATATTATTGATATTCACCTATTACAAAGAAGATCGACCTTGAAAATTTTAAGATATAATTGAGATTTGAGAGGTATATACTCTATTCTTGTGGGCTCAGCCGATACTCTTGTACAAATAGAGCTGAAAAAGAGTTATTTTGATGGTATTCATTCCAAGTTCTTTGATCTTTATGGCCTATCTAATCTAATTTGTTTAATCATATTAGGAATTGGAGTAGTGGGTTGTAGTAAGTAGGGCCATGACCAATAATAAATGGACAAACATGGCATTAAGAAGGATAATAATGTTTGGACAAAGATCATTAATATGTGGAGCATTATCTGTCTTTTCCACCTTTATTCTGAAAAATAGTCTAATTACCACTTGTCTTAATGCTAGCAATTAATTATTGTATTAGTCACTTGATTCTGATTCTTCCATGGCCATGAGTTGGGGGTTACAGAGTCAAAAGCCAAGCTACCCATATATGCAGACATGCCCACCTTTTATATCCAATCCATGAAATGAAATATTGACTTTTTACCCAAAATTTGACCTACCAACTTCAACTTGTGTCCCCTAATAGATCAAATTGGCAAAGACAAACATACCTGCTCAAAATTGATATTTGATACTATTTGGCTAATCCCATCGCATATAACTCAAAACAACCCTTCATTTTGGCAATTTTAAGAAATATTTAAATTCAGGACACAAAAAAGAATTACACATTAGCATTTATCAGACCTTAAAGAAACTAAATTCAAATATGTTGTTTATACCCATTGCTGCTTTGTTGCTTCCATTCTCTCCAATAAGCCAGCAATCTCTGCTTCCATCCTGAGCTTCATGTTATAGTAATCACAATGTGAGTTTTCGAGCTTCTTCAGCTCCTCAAGCTTCTTTCTTCGTCTCTCCTCAGTCTCTTGCAAGCACAGCTTGGAGAGCTTGTCTGTATATTCTTCTTCCAATTTGGAATTCTTTGTCTGGATCATCCTCCTGAACCCCTCAGCTTCTCTGCGTGCTTCATCTGCCTTGTTCTGGTACATTCTGGCTTCGGCTTCCTTGATGCGCACGACACTTTCCAAGCTGTCAAACTCGTCCCTTTTCAATAATTTCCCAAACTCAAAAGCATCCTCAGCTTTCAATTCCTTCTTGTTGGAAGCTTTGGGGTCATTTTGATGAAACCCATTTGACAGTGAATCACGCTGTGTACTAGAAGAGCTCAGGTTGTACATGGAATATTTTGGAGGGGGAGGAGTGGACTGTGGTGGAACTGCATCTTTTCTAAGGTTGGTACCTTGAGTTGCCACCATTTCTTTTGAAGATACTGCAGGAGTAGGAAACTCTGGCAATGTATCTGTGTCTGCAAATAAGAAAAAAAATACCATAAAAGCAGAGTCAAATGCGGATCATAAACACTTACTCCATCTACCTCATTCTAAATGGACAGAAATAAGCAACAACACCATGCTGAGCGACTAAAAGATACTAAATGTTATGCTTGAGAATTAGCCTTGAAACCTATTCTCGAAATGATAATCATACGACCATAATAATAGTATCTGAAAAAACGAGAACATGCAAGATTTAGGACTTACAGTTGAAGAACCGAGTTAGGACATTGCAGGCATCTGAAGGAGAAATGACTTTACTTTCTAGCTTGGAGAGCATCCCCTCAGCCTTAACAAGCAACTCCTTGCCCTTGTAATCTTCACTTCTTCTGAAAATCTTCTTGACACAATCAAGCTCTTTTATGAGAGTTTCAAGACCCCAGTCCTTAGCACAACACATGAAAACATCCTTAACAAATCCAAACATTTCAGAAGCATGACCACAACCTATGCAGTTGAATTGCATCTCAGTAGTCCCCGATGGCCCCTTCAAGCTAGGACCTGGTTTGATCAGATTCTTCTGAATGCCACAAGCAGCATGGCACCAGTGAGAGCACACATCACACCCAACCCAGCTGCAAGTATTGCTAGCACAGTCAAACTTCAAACACAAGGGGCACATACAAGAGCTGCAAAACCCCTTATTGGAGGAGCAAATTTTGCAGTCACAGTCATCAACAGGCAATACACTCTTGCACATTACATTCCTGCATCTCAAGTTGAGGAAAATCTCCACCAGCTCGGCCGCCGGAGGGCGGTTCTTGCTGTGCAAGAAGCTCTTAAGCCCTGTCTTGACGGCAACCAAAATACCCAATTGCTCTTTGTGGCACTTGGAGAGGGTCTCCTTGGTAAGGTCAGATCTTTGGCCAAGCTGCCTCTGAAGCCTCACCAACTCCTCTTTCTTCTCCGGAGCTGAAATTATATTTCCCAACAACTCCTTGGTCGATTCAAGTGCTTCCTCAGGCAGCTCCTGAACCATCTGAGCCACAGCCGGGACAGACTCCGACACGATCTCCCGGAGAATTCTCTCCATCCCCATAAGGATCCTGGGTCTCACACTTCCACCCTCTAAACCCCTCAAATTTTCAGAACCTCTGCCTCTGGAATCGCCGGACTGCGTGTCGGCCATCATCATCATCGCCGGAAGCTCCGACGGAAAAAATGAGATATTATCGGAACTTGCACCTCTATGAACACTATTGTTACCTGGATCCTTGATCGCGCCGCCACGGTTGGCTTGCATCATGGAGAAAAGTCCTCCGCCGTGATTGGACCCATCTCCGACCGGCTTGAAGCGGCTGTGCACAGACCCGTTTGTTCCCTCCCCACAGTTCCAAATTTGATCGTCTCTCCCGACCGAGTACTCGAAATTCTCGGTTGAATTTCGGGTCAGCGAGCAACTGGGGTTGTGCGAGAACTGGTGGGAATACGAGTACGACATCGACGCCGCCGTGAAATCGTTTGAGCAGGTAGTCTGCGTGTTGTTGTTCGATGGCTGCAGAGACTGGGTGCTCTGGACCGGCCTCGGCCTCGCCGGAGGATCTGCATCCTGCGACCCGTTCGACGCCGTCAAAGCTAGGGAGAGGTTCAAAGTCTCGAGCTTCGGCTTCTTCTCTCTGTTCTCTCTCTCGAGCTCCGACCCATCCTCCATTTCTCGCTTGGAAGATTTGGGGCGAGACTCGTTCAGATTCAGAAAATCCCTCTCGACCCACTTCTCCTCCTGATTCGAATTCTCAGAAACCGCGATTTCCTTTCCCTTGTAGCTCGTCTTGTCCATCGAATTCACCGGAGCCTTACCAGGAAAACCCAGCTTGGAATTGTCGCAGAGGTAGCTCAGAGTCAACTCCTGCGACCCGGAGTTCCCGATTCTAGAGGACTTGGAGGGAGACCCATCACCACGGATCTCCGATCTTCGCAGGAAATCGATGCCCTTACCGGGAGCTTCCGTGTTCTCCTCCGGGTTGTCAGCGACGCGCCGGGACGGCTTGGTCACCGAGTTCTCGCCGTCGCGGAGGAGGCCGTTCGCGAAAGCTTTCTCTCCGAACATGTCGTTGCAGAAGAGAGAGAGAGAAAGAGAGAGTGAATCAATACTTTTTTTTATCGTAAAGTCCTCGGGGCAGTTTTGTGAAAATAAGAGAGAATCAAAGGGTATTGCTGTACGGTATAATTTGCTTTGCATTGATTCTCGAGCTGACACTGCAACAACGGCTGCTTTTTCAACCGTTCACAATTACAGAGACGACAAAAACGGCTCTGACTTAAAACGGGATTACGGAATTAACCCCTTAATTTGGTGGGAATTACTGCAGCTTTTGGTTTCATAATCATTATTTGATGAACGTTAACATTCAAAACGCAGGACCTAACTTATTTTAGAAGATGAAACACATAATAATAATTTTATAATATTTAAACATAAAATAAGTAGAAAAGGTCAAAGGGAGAAAACGCGTTTGAAGGAGGTTCCTGACATATTCCAGTTTTGTCTTGTAACACAAAAAGTGGTACATTACATTACATTGTAACTTAAAGCATGATGTTCAATTTCAGTTTCGTTTTAAAAGAAAATATGTAGGAGACTCGACTTGAAACTTGAAAGGGATTTGTATTGTATACTAAAGGTAATGTTTACAATTGCTTGGTCAAGAGGCAAGTTTGTCTCCATACTGTTCTCTGCTAAATTTAAGTCATTGCCTCATTGGTTGAATTCGTCAACCAAATATATTTGTTATTCAGCTATAATGTACAACCAAATCCAAATCCCCACAACTTGATAAATTTTTACTAAAGTAGTGCCGGAATATGAAGTATGGGCTTCTCCTTGGGCCTTATGTTTAAATGTCCACTTACATGAGGCCCATCTTACAGTGGGCTTCATTAATATGTGCAAGAACTGTGGGTGGTATAGTTATACTTCTCACCATGGGTTTTTGAGCATTTCTAAAAGCAGCTCCAACGGTCGCTACAGCGTTGTAGTTTGCGTGTCGTCGTAGGCCTTGTCACGGCTTGCTGTCACGGCGTGCCGTCGTTGGAGCCGTAGTTTGGCGTGCCATCGCCTCAAGATCCTACCACGGCGTTGCGAGGCATCGTTGGCCCAACGGCTAGTCGGCAAGCCTGTCTCACGCCGACACGTGGCGTCGACTGAATTAAAAATAACCCTAAAATTTTCATTTATATACAGAACAACCCATATCCCAATTTCACACCTCTCTTCTACACTACAATTCGTCTTTCATTTTCTTCTCTCTCAAACTTCGTTCGCGAATTTTTTTCCTTTGAACAATGGATCGTTTTCCAACATTGACAAAGTTGGAGAAAATGACCCCTGAAGAAATCAATGAGACGATGACAAGGGTGGCCACAACAACAACGCTACGAATTCAGAATCGGCTTTTGGGAAGTATACATCCAAGGGCAGAAGATGAGGCCGAGTGTTCAACTTCGACGGCGCCACCAAAGAGGAGAGTGATAGAGCACAATCGAACCGAAGGAAACGACCGCTTGATTGATGACTACTTTGCGCCTAATCCAGTGTACAACGACCAACAATTTCGTAAACGCTTTCGGATGTCGAGGGGACTGTTCGTACGGATCATGAATGCATTGAGTGACTGTTATGCGTACTTCCGTACACAACAGGATGCTACAGGGAAGCACGGATTCTCTCCACACCAGAAATGCACGGTAGCACTTCTTCAGCTCTGTTATGGAGGTCTCGCCGATGCCGTTGACGAGTACTTGCGAATGGCGGAGAGCACTGCTTTGGAATGCGTCAAGAAGTTTTGCATCAGTGTCATCATGATTTTTGGGCGAACATATCTACGACTCCCGGCCGAGAAGGATACACGTCCTTTACTGGAAATCAACGAACTGTGCGGCTTCCGGGGGATGATAGGGAGTCTCGACTGTATGCACTGGGATAGGAAGAACTATCCTATGGCATGGGATGTACAATTCTCGAGCAGGGACCACGGGAACGTCCCCACGATCATGCTAGAAGTCGTTGCATCCCAAGACCTGTGGATATGACACGCTTTTTTTGGAACACCGGGCTCCAACAACGACATCAACGTACTCAATAGTTCTGCATTTTTCACCATTCATGTCGAGGCTTTGCTCCAGATGTGAAGTTCACGGTCAACGGTAAGGAATACACAACCCCTTACTACTTGACCGATGAAATTTATCCTCCTTGGGCTACATTTGTGAAGACAATACCGACAACACAAATGGCGAAGCAAAAGTGCTTTGCTAGAGTCCAAGAAGCGTGCAGAAAGTAAATCGAACGAGCATTTGGAGTTCTACAGGCTCGCTTCCACATCGTCACTCGTCTGAGCCGAATGTGGGATATGCACTCTCTTGTAATCATAATGACTTGTTGTATTGTCTGCACAACATGATTGTTGAGGATCAACGGAGGTCGTATCCCACTGATCTGTTTGCAGATATTGGTGTCCCGGACCCAACGACCCGTAGAGGACCACCACCAGCGGTGGACTATACAAGTATATTGGGGCATAAAGCAAGGATTAAGGGATCAAAATGTCCATAACAACCTCCACGCCGACCTCATCGAACACATTTGGGTTAAATTTGGAAATGGTGCCGATAACTAAAGTAATATTAATAATATAATGTATTCCATATTTGGAAATAATAAAATTACTAGTTTTATTTGGGGTGTTTTTAAAAAAAATACAAATAAACATAAACATCATAAATCATAAATAAGAGTATCAGAGTTGAAGAAGAAGCGTTTGGGAGAAGATGATGAAGAAATTAATAGACTAAAGTTAAAGGATACGTCATCGTGCCTAGGGTTGCACTAAAGTTCCACATTGATACTAGTCCAAATTAGGTTAAAACAAAAACTCTAAAAAGTTAAAAGTTGAAACGAATTTACATTAAATTAAAATAGTGAAACAAATCCACATTAATTTTTTTTGAAACAAAACTACATTAAATTAAAAAAGACTCAAATCAAAATTACATGAAATTAAAAACTTAATCGAAGTTACAAAGTGTCTAGTCGTCATTTCGCCCCGTCTTTGATTAACCTCCACTAGTATTTTTCTAACGATGCTTCACATTTCAAGATGTATATTGGACGTAGGTCGTATCTAAAATCTAATCATCGGTTTACTCGGTGTTTGATTTTGATCGCATTATTGACATATTGTATATAATTCATTTATTGTGTCTGTAGTCTTCAACCAGTGATCTTCCACTGGATTGTGGGTTCGAGCAAGGGAATACGGGTATGGCACATCTTGTAAAAAAAGCAAGTTGACGATAGTCCAATATTTCGATTCAATCTCCGCATGAAATAGTCATGCTACTATGATTCAGACTTCTTCTTCTTCTTCGTACCATAATATATATTGTGTCGTGTAGTGATCATTTGGTGGACAAAAAGAGGTGAAGATTTCAAAAAAAAAAGAGGAGTAGATAAAGGGAAACTAGGTTGAGAAATGGGGGATGAATGACCGTTTTTATCCGGAGGAGAAGTAAGTGTTTTTCCGGTACAAGATGATTCACGGAGGAGAGAAAGGAGAAAAAACAGAGAATATCATTACACATGGAAATTATATTAATTGAATTATATAGTAATTTTTTAATCATATTACTTTAAATGTGTTCGATGAGGTCTTCTTTGAGGTGTTGCGGGTCTCCTGACCGTGGATCCTTGCATTCTTCTCCAATATTATGTTGAAATTTAGGGGCGCCCTAGTGAATTATTGGTGTCAATGTCAACACATCATCAAACAGTACGATATTCCCTTGATATGCATGGTGTTTATTCTCAAAAATAATGTTTTGCATGATGATGTGCACACACGTGATACTCGTCAGTGATTTCCTATCCCATAATCGACTTGAGAGAGTAAGGATGTGAAAACGAGCTTGTAAAATCACAAATACTCGTTCAATATCATTCTTTTTTGCTTTTTGATGTGCAACATATACTTGTGCTTAGGAAGGTGGGGTAGTGTTATTATTTTCACAAATGACGCCAAAGGTAGGTAAATAATATCAGTTAAGTAAGGAGTCGTTATCATTCACTATGTAGTGCACCTGTGGTTGATAGCCTTTAATGTATTATGTGAACATCGTTGATTGATTGACTATGTGGATGTCGTTATTCAATCTCGTGACACCAAAAAACGTGTTTCATATCCAAGTGTCTTGTGATGCAATGACTACGAGTATGTTAGTCGGGATAGAATGATCCTGCATTATGATTGCTTTTTCCATGAAACTGGACAATTCTTTCACTACCAATTCATACAAATGGCAATTGGTTGCATTGAAAGGAAGCATTGGGCTGCATTCACACGCAATCATCGGCGAAAATTCACCTCATTTGGCTTTCATAGGTATGTGGAACCAAATAGATCGATGATGCCCTAACAATACCTCCTTACGCACTTCAGAGTAGTGCTCTCTCCATTTGTAAGTATCCATCAATAGATTCAACTGCGGATCCATAATGAAGTTTTTTTTATCAAAGAGAAATTATAAGGAAATCATCTTCTAACCTAGTATAACTTACTACTTATAGATGCTTCTAAACAAGTGTACCCACCGAGATTCGAAATCTGACCTCAACGAGAGGTGAGATTGTGAAGAGATCTTTACCATCACGCTAACCCACATGCATCCATAATGAAGTTGATGAATACCTTTTGAGCATTTTTGGTATAGAGATAAGCCAGGCTTAATGGGCACATTGGGGGCTAGACGAATGTAACTGTTGGGCTCCACCAAACTCGACATAATGCGAAAAATAGTTACTTCGTCATTCAACACCTTTCTTGTGACCTTTCCTTAATAAACTTTCTCCTTGAACAACTTTCTCAATCAACTCATCATCTCCCGTTGACAGATTCATGAGACTTCTCCATCACTCAAGACATATTCGTGTGCATTGCATACTGCTTCCGTGCTTAAAGAAATTATTAGACAGTCAAAATTTGGAGGAAAATATTTGTGGAGTAGTGTGAACTAAAGAAGTAAATTATATACTTTTTGGTTGATTGTGAGAGGCAATTATACTAAAAATAAGGTCAAATATTGAATTTAAACAATATATATAATCTTTTAAATAGATACATGGTCTTTAAGGATTCATAGAACAAAAGTAATCGTTGAATTTTTTATCTAATGTCGAACTAATCATCTAACTATAAATTTTTTGTTTAAGTTAATTCTTGTCCACGCATCAACAATTTGTACAAAAACAAAATCTTACATTTTCTTGACTGGATCGCTCAAATCACACGTAGTTAGAAATGCTCTCATGTCATTGATATGTGATTTGGACCCATTCCATCTTCATTGTGTTCCCTCTTTAATCACAAGATCGATACTAAAACTTTATCTATGGTAATCATAATACAACTAAGAAAAGGTGGCAAAGGTATAAACATTATCTAACTAAACAAATATATAACTTTTTTTATTGCCCCACATGCTGTACTATATATTTTGTTAGTACCTGCCTTGTGATTCCATGTTCATGTAGTCAACTTAAATGCTCACCAATACACATAAGGATATGTTTCTTTATACCATCATTTTTTGAGTTATTTTAATCCAACATTAATAAACTAATTCATATTACGTGTATTGACTATTAAGTATGTGTTGAACCATTTTAAATTTATAATTGGTATCTATTAAATAAGAGAAACATCGACTCTCTCTTTTTGAAACGGTAGGGTAATGTATCTTATTTAAACTGAGTCAAGATACAAACCAGTGTATCTGGTACAGTGAAACCAGACCACGAAAGAACAGGAATAGAAGGGCTATCCTAGCTAGCCAATGGGTCGCCACGTTCGTTGTCCTAGGAATATACTCGAGTTTAGCATCCTCGAGAGTAAATAAAATAGACCGACATTCCATAATGGACCGACCTATGGGAGAATATAAAGGACTAGACTCCTGAATCAGGTGCACAATATACCAAGCATCGCATCGGATTATAATCTGTTGTTGGCCTTGTTCCTTTTATCCAACAGAGTGCCTGGAGAACCGCTTCCACTTCTGCCAGTTCAGCTCCCGTTGTAGTTGTCATGTGACCATTTCGGGCCTCAATCACTAACCCCTTATCTGATCTGCATATCCATCCCCAACCAACCTGGTGTGATTTTGGAAAAACTGCTCCATCGACATTGATGGTACACCAATTAGGCAGTGGCGGAGCCCAACCTCTCTGTTTTGGGACCACAAGTCCTACTACCCTTGTGGGGTCTCGGTTTGCTTCAACCCAACTATGTTGGTTGCTCAGGACCGTGGCTCGGATTAGTCGGGGGTTCGGCTGGACCTGATCCCATACCATATCGTTCCCCGCCTTCCATATTTCCCATAGTGTCATCGCAATCCTGCTTTTGGTCTCCATATCTAGTAAGGCCATAACAAGCGCCAACCATGTCTTCATAGTATATTGTGGTTGTATGGGTACATGCAGATCAGTAAGAGCCCACACCCCCGCCGTAAAATAATAGTGTAAAAGCAGATGGGATGTGGTTTCCTGTTTCGTCAAACACAACGGGCAAGTATCTGCAATTGGAACAAACCTGGTGCGCAGGTTCACAACAACCTGTAAATTACCTGAAAGGGCCCTCCACAAAAAGACCTCCTTGGTTGGATGTCGAGGTCCCAGATGCATGTCCATACAGTTGCTCCTGCCGAAATGTGCCATATATTATGGAGCCGCGAGAGAACCCGATAGCCCTCTTTGATCGAATATATACCTTGCACATTATGGACCCAATACCACATATCAGTGGTTTCCGGCTTTGGTGGAGGTACCTGCAGGATCTCAGCCACAATATCTGGTTGGAAAACTGAGTTCAGCTTCGGTATATCCCAGCCTCTTGTCCATAGTCCCAAATCAACCACCTTCATATCAGGTACCGGGTAAGTGTGTAGGGGAACAATTGGTACGTCACCCATCAACCAAGGGGTACCCTCCACCATATAATGTAGTCCGTCCCTTATCGTCCGCGCGGATTCCCTGGCATAATAAGCTTTGGGTAGCCCTCAACCCCGTCCAAATCTGACTCGGGTTTCGCCCCTCTCCTGCCGACAGAAAGTCTCCCTTCGGGAAGTAGCGCGCCTTGAAAATTCTCGATACCAGACAACCTGGATCCGAGAGAAATTTCCAACCCATCTTTGCCAATAACGCCACATTCATATCTCGCATGTCCCGGAACCCCATACCTCCTACCTCCTTTGGCCTACAGAGCTTCGCCTAATCCTGCCAAATGATCGGCTTCTTGGCCCTTGATGTCCCTGACCACCAATATCGAGCTAGATCCACATGAATTTGGTTCACTGAAGTCAGAGGGAGTAGAAAAACGCTCATAGCGTATATCGGCAGTGCTTGGAGAACCGACCTGACCATAACCTATTTGCCTCCTGCATATATCATTTGCCCATCCCATGTACTAATCTTTGAAGCCAGTTTGTCACAGATAAATCGAAGACTCTGACCCTTCCTTCGACCCAGTATATTTGGTACACCCAGATAAGTTGATGCCTGAGATATTTCTCGAATGCCCATAATCCCTGTATAGGTAGTCCTATCATATGCAATATGAACTATTATCATGTAACTCTATTAACTTCAATATACAATAGAGAAATACAACTCAATATACAATATGCACTATTATCATGTCACTATATTAACTTCAAAATATACTGCAGCAAAAGAATGTTCTCAATGTGTCTTGTCGTCACTATCATCGTTGTCGCGCGTCGTTTAAGGTTGTTAGTGACCACTTTCTCCGTAGTTGAGTTCTCTACGAAATCTCTAGAGGTTGCAACGATTTTACCTTGCACGACTTCTCCTTAGCTCTCTCTCACCACGACCAAGTTTTGGATATCGGTTTGATTGGACATTCTCCCTCCGTCAAGTTAGTACTACTAATTTTGTAACTGTTTATATCCCTTGTTGGTCCATGTGTTTTTTATACTGCACGCACCATTGTCGCCTTCTAGTAGTCGGACACTGGACGATCTTTGGTCCGATCTGATGTCGACTTGCTCTCAATCTAAGGCATAAAAAGTGTGGTTTTATTTGAAGGTCATGAAGAAGATGATGACGGTAACGATCATGTTCAGTCTATTCAACAGAGGGAGGAAGACTCGTGGTTATTGGCGAAGTCTTCTATGCAGCCTCACCGAAGGCCATAAGTCTTAGGGGATGGGGTCAGATGGGGGATGGAAGCCCATTAAACCTCGCTATGGGCCGATTATTTCGACTCGTCTTCCTCGGGTAGGGGCTGTTCAAGAAGCCCTAGCAGCTCAAGACAAGCCGATAGGGTATTTAGCTATTTGTGTTTGCTTTATTGCTCCTGACACTTCGTTCTCTAAAATATATCCTAGGTCGCTTACTAGGACTCTATTACCATGACTTAGAATGTCGGCACACCTGCCTCTAGTGCTGTCTCGAACTACTCCCTCGATCTTAGGGGTTTATCACATATGATTTGTATTTGGCTCACTCGTTAAATGAAGAAGTGCAACTGATTCAAAAAAGAAACTTCAAAAATATCATCTTACTGCAATGATTTTTTTTAACGTGTAAATGGATCATTATATTGTAAAATATAAAAAATATCATCAAGAACAAAAATATGCAACATAAGGATCGAAAATATGTAGAATCGAATTTTGGGTTTGAAAATTGGATTCATATTTCTTACATAATTTTGTAATTGATACTACAAAATACTTAAAATAAATTATGTTACATTTTCTCGATCCTTGTGTTACAATTTTTTGTTTATGCTGTTATTTTGATTTACATTTTCTAACATAGATTTATTTACAACGGATAGTGCCCTTCAATACGAACACATTAAATGTTCATAATTTCTATGAAAATACAAATAATATTTTTAAATAGACATTTTTTATTTAATAAATACATGCAAAAAATGATAGTAAATGGTAAAAAACGTCCTACAGAGTTCTGTTTTGCTCTCCACCTATCGCCGCCTACTTCGCACGACGTTTCCACCACTACCCACCACCGGCCTTGCTGCTTTCACCTCCGCTTCATGGATTCCAAACCATCACAAACACCTAATACCTTGGTGATGAACGCCGATCATGTACGTCCTCTCAAGTCCAACTCTCATGTTCCCCAAGTACCGATTATGATAGGTGAATCTGGCTACATGCCATCGATACCAAGCTCCGATCACATCAAACCCCTTCGATACCAAAAGAAAGACAAACGAATAGTTCCAATACCCCTCCGACCATTACTCATCTTGGTATCGACCTCATTTGGTGATCACAGATCAGGGACGACTATCGTTGTTGTACTAACGGTAATCGCTGCTCGAGCACCACGACCATCGCCAATGACTTCTTCGGTCCTCATGTCCACTACCCGATTGGGACTTATGTCGCATGCCATACTACCCAGACCCTCAATAGACCACATGGCTTGATGATTTCCCCGGAAGAATCCATTCTTCCGGCCTCGATGGACCTCCTGCTGAGGGTACCATTGGAACTAACCAGGGCCAGCCCTCAACCGCACTCGATCGTGGTAGGTACTCGGGACAGGGTAAGTACCCCAGTCGACCGACATAACGGTGCATGCTCACTCGAACTGCACACACCAGAAACCACATTAAACCACCATGATTTGAGCCGGTCCCCTATGGAGACAATTATGGCACTTCAAGACAGCTTTAACAGCCTCCAGAATGGAGGAGGAGGAGGAGGATGCAAATATCATCATCTTAGAGATTCCTGAGACCGTACGCACCTGGGAAAACACAAAGTTCGAGATGGTCGAACGACTTTTTACCACACATGAATTTGACCAGAAGGTTGTGGAAGAGTTAATGAACAGAGTCTAGAACCACGCTGGCTTGGTCATCAGAGACCTGGGATGGGGAATCTCAGGATTTACTTCACATCCCAAGTGGAGAATAACTGTATTCGAAAAACAGAACTCCGGTACTTCAAGAATATACCAATCATTCTTGAGGATCTCGTGCCAAGGGTATACCCAACGACCCTCCCGTTTTCAAAGATTCAGCTCACGGATGTGATCTCTAACCTTCCATATGACAACCTAACGAAGGAAACATGATGGAGGATTAATGACTCATTGGGGGGGGGGGGGGGGGGGGGTTCTCTAGATGTCCGCACAGACACATCATGAATGAGAGGTGGAGGTGTTCTACGGGACCGCTTCTAGAAGGAAATGGGAACACCTCTTAGGCGAAGGACTAGAGTCACCATATACGATCAGGGGACCTCGATCTTGGCCCATATCCAATACGTCCGGCTCCCAGTCTTCTGCTTCCATTGTGGATGTATTGGTCACCAGGAAAGAGAATGTACACAGAGGGACCCATTTCAACCGACGGGTCCACTCATGTATGATCTTTCCTTTATGCCCTCAGAAATCCCTCGCGTTAAAGCAGGTATTCGGAGGAACTAGTCGGAACGCATCCCGACCAAACATGAACCTCTAGAGGGATAGGGTATACAAAGTATCCATACTCCGAAGAACTTCAATGCACCACGACCTACTATACTCTTGGGCTTCGCCCCTAGCTCTACCAGCCCCAAAACTGATGCAGGTGCTCCCGCCTAAACCATTGGCACATACATGGAGTAGGATGGTCGGACCATGCTCCCCTAACCCATCCCTGACTATCCCTCTGATCATGGAATGGGTTATGGTGGGAAGGGAAACTCTGCTCGTCCTAAAGTAGGAAAAGGCCCATGTAGACATGGGGGAGGCGGCCAACCCTCTCAACCCATACAAGGCCCTGATTACCCGTCAAACACGAAAAATGACCACAAAGTTTAGCCTTAAGGATAAAAGAGTCCTAGCCGTACTACAGGCCCCGAAGAAGAGAAGCCTGGATGACCCCACCCATCCAAGGTGTATTCTCAGTGCATTGTAGTGTGTATGGGGATGCATACTCCGCCATGCTCTGCTCGGTGCAAGTCTGAGGCCCTGATTTTCCCTTTTCTTAGTGTTCTCCCTGACATCTTGTGCAATTTACAACTTCTCCTAAACCAAACCCTCATATGTCAGGTCGAGTCAGAAAATATGATGAATTACGTCATACCACCCCTTTTCTAGGAGGCTGCCTCCTATTTTTACCCCATGGTATAACCGGGTATATTGTTATAGGGCCGAGCGTTCCACGCCTAAGTGTTAGAACACTATCTCTCTCATCTGTTTTTATATTTTTAGTTTGATCTTGTCTATGTACTGCTCTACTTGTAACGGGTTATTCGTATCAATGAAAATTTTCACGATACATTAAAAAAATTAAGAAATACAAGCTGTGTGAGAAACCCATAACCTCAAACAATGATATTCTCCCCAATTTTAACTGATAATATTTATTTTATAATGGACATTTTGAAACATTATGTTAAGTGTTAGTAAACAAACATCATCCGGTTGTAATTATAAGGATAAGTTATGGGATGAGGAGAAAGAAAAGTGAGAAGACATAATTAGGTTCTCCAAATATAAAAAGAGACAATCATATCTTTGCTATGAAAGGTGACAGTGATGGACAACGAAACCGAAGAGGAACATTTGCCACTCCACTCTTCAAAGTTGAAACTGTATTTTGTTATTTTAAATATTTTTTTAATTGATGGATGTTTATTTATCCCAATGCTTAAAAATATTTTATATCACTCCATGATTTACAAACAATTTATTGGTAACAAATTAATGCAGAAAGTAAAATCAAAGTATTTTATGAATATATACATTATACCAAAAAAAAATGTCAAAACCAAACTTAAGCTTTCATATCATTTTTATTCATCAGCAAAACACCAACTTGCATATGCCTAGATGTATGGGGAAACATTGGAATACGTATCATGGAAGAGATTAATTATTTATTATTTCATTAAGATTTGGCTAAGATTATCTTTGAAAGAGAAATTAGGAGCCGTCACATGGGGCTCCCAATCATCATATTTATTAAATTATTTTCAGTAAATTTAGTATTTTTTTCTCAACCTAGAAGAACCTTGACTTGTTTTATTTATACATGGTTTATGCTCTTTGCTCAAAATGGAAATAAATATTGAGTCAAATAATCTTGAAGTGCTAAATAAACTCCTCATTGTATAGAAAGATTAAGATATATATTACTTGAAGGGTTGGGCAACAATCCATGTAGGGGACCAGATATATAGAAGCAATTGAAAGGGCACCTGTACTGTATATGTGATAAGGGTCGTGCATGCATGTAAATTGTTGGAAGAAGAAGAAAGATGGTTATTTATTCAACCCATAGACTTCTCCTTTGGATGTTGGCCATCCATATTTGGTCAATTAGCCACCCACTCCTACAGCTTCACTTCTATCACATGGGAGACATTAGGGTGTTCAAAAACATTCGGTATGTGCTCATCCTGTTATTTATCTGCTATGAGTGAATGGAGTGAGTCGGATTTTATGGATCCACAACAAAGTGGGAGAATTATGGATCATGATAGATAGTACGGTAAATGATCTGTCCGTCCATAGGCACTACACTAGAAAGTTTCATTCTCAACTCAATTAAATAAGTGAATCGGGAATGAAACTTTCATTCCCTACTAACTTTAGTTAGGTCGTAATGAAACTTTATTACCAAGCCCAATTTAATACATGTCCAACCAACCATACTACAAATCCCATCATCAGCCACCCCAACTAAAGCTCTCCTTAGTCCTCATTCAACCATTGATTTTATATTTGACGATTGTTGAGATCGAACCACATGTTCTCTCACTCACGAAATGGTGTTTGTTTCTTTCTAAAATAATTTTTATATGTAGTTTTGATATACACTTTGTGGATTACACGGATCGGACTTGATCCACCCGTATATTTGTACAGATGAAATGTGTCAAATAAATGAGTAATGGATCATAGAATTCCACATCCACTCACTACTGCAGAAATGGACTTGGCACACGGATAGAAAATATCCGTAGCTAAAGTTTTGGAACCTTAACCACGGATAGGCACATCCGTCAGCCAGGTTATCACTTGCTTGACGGATATGACATCCGTAGTTGAGGTGGTCGAACCTGGCTGACGGATAAAATATCCGTGGAAATGGTCACCCGTATCCGTCAGGCAGGTGGAGACTTCACTGACGAATACGGTATCCGTAGGAAAGGTGATCTCACCTGGCTGACGGATATATTGTCCGTGGAAAAGGTAGTTTGTATCCGTCAGCCAGGTCAGATCACCTTTCCTACGGATACCGTATCCGTCAGTGAAGTCTATACAGTGCGAATCCTTACCCATGGATATGCTATCCGTCAGTGAAGCTTCTTGTATCCGTTGGTAAAGTGAGGTATATAAGCAGTGTACAAACTAATTCCGAAATCATTTATAGTCATCCAGATAAAAAAATCGACATAATATATGAACTTGTATTATACAAGCGGTATATAAGCACAACAACATTTAATAGATAATGTATTTTGTAGAAGTACATTTTTTAATAACCGATTAATCAGTCGAATACTTAAACAACAAAATTCATAAACGAGTATCAGTTATTTTCAAAAAAAAATACATAAACGCATAATGATAGAGTTACGAAGCAAGAAGATTTGAGATAACACGCTCTTGCATTGCCTTCAAATCTTCCATCCATTCAACAAATCGTCTAAACCAAACAGGCTCCTCTATAGCTTCAAGGTCATTCTCCTGAACCTCGTCCAAGAACGGAGGCCTCGGCAGCGGGCCTACACCATAAGGTAGTGGAGGAAGGTCATCACCTTTCTGACGGATCAGGCGACGAATATAGGCGAAGCGTTCATGTCCTTCCATCACTTGTCGGTGATAATGTTGCAGCCATGCTGGGCCAGCTGCAGCGTTGGCTCTTTGTGGATCAGGTAGTACAACTGTTCCTGCATTTTCACGACGACGCCACCTGCGTTCGAGTCGCGAATTAAAGTTTGGTTCCATCCTGACTCAAACAACAAATTACAATTATAACTAATCCCAAATAATTATTTCAAAGCATACGGAAGTAATATTCATAAAAATTAACACTTAATTAATAAAGTAAAGAAAAAGTAAAGCATTCGTTAAAACATTAAAACACAGTAGGGATGGCAAAACGCCCCGACCCCGACGGGGACCCGACGTCCCCGCCCCGTGCGGGGCGGGTTCGGGTCGGGGATTTTTTATACGGGGCGGGGTACGGGGCGGTAAACGGGGATTTTGGCGGGGACGGGGCGGGGATGGGGCAAGCACTCCCCGCCCCGCGGGGCGCCCCGCCCCGTGCCCCGCGGGGATCCCCGCTCTATTAATTTAAAAAATATATATTAATAACTAATATTTTTTTTGAATAACACATAATATATTGTTTTTACATATGATATTTACTTATTTAAATTTTATATCTACAAAATAGAAAACTTAGTTCAAAAATGTCAAACGGTAATTTTTGCTTATTTATATTTTATATCTAAAAGATAGAAGACTTAGTTCGAATATGCACATTATGAGACACGGAAGTCGTGTGATGTTTGTTTTATATGCGTGTTGTCTAAAATTATGGATTAAGAATTGTGTGATATAAAAATTTGTATTTTTTTCGGGGAGAAAATGGGGCGGGGAATCCCCGTTCCCCGCGGGGAATCCCCGTTTCCCCGCGAGGCGGGGTCAACGCGGGGTCAATGCGGGGTGCGGGGCGGGGCGGAGCGGGGCGGGGACGGGGCGCGGGGTCCCCGCCCCGAACCCGCCCCGTTGCCATCCCTAAAACACAGTCATATATATATAATGATAGTTTAAACACAAGTTATCCTTACTTAACAGAAAACATAATAGTACTTATAAAACATTAATATTATAGCAAGGGCGTCTAGTCTTCGAACTCGCGCTTCATATTGTCTTTCAGCCACTGCACGTACACCCTTGCGTCATGCTTCGGGCCGCGCATGGAGGTGGCTCCATCAGCTGTACTCATCTCAGCAACACGTGCATAAACACGCCTAGATCTTTCCTCCAACCTAGCTATTGCAGCAGCTCTTTCAGCGACTCTTTCAGCAGCAAGCCGTTCTCTGTCAGCGGCTCTTTCAGCAGCAAGCCGTTCTCTTTCAGCAGCTCTTTCAGCCGCAATCCTTCGTCCCTCTCGGTTAATGAGGCCCCGTAACCTCATCCGAGCTGCTGCTACCGCTCTCGTGCGTGGCAACGACTCTGTTGGAATGTTGTTGTACAATCGCATCATCTCAGCATAGAGATCAACCTCTCGTGGTCCATCATATTCGTCCGCTGGGAGTTCATTTTCCCCTACGCTACTTCGGTCATCCATGACTAAATGAAACCAAACCTTAGTACAATATTAAAACGAATATACCATAAACAAATTTAAATCAACACCGACCACTCAAAACATAATAACCATACAAATATTACCATTCATAAAAGGTTTTAGCATGACACATTAATTACCGAGTCATAACAGTCATACTTACATATAACCTAATTTAAACATCGTTCATATACTAAGTAGCAGTAAACTACAGACGCTTGGAAGTCGATCCCACAGACGAAGTCCGTCTGGCACTTTCAGCAGACTTTCTCTCAGCGGCGAGCCTATCTCGTTCTGCCCTTTTCTTTCTAAGTCTAGCTCCTTCTGCTGCAATCAGACGCCTTATATACATGCGAGTCTCTGCCTCGCGAACCGAAGAAAGTCCCCTAGGCAATTTGCTCATGACTAAATTCATTGACTTCTCCCAGTCTACATCCCTCACTACTGGCACTTCTTCTTCAATGAGATCTACCTCAGTTAGGCTATTCTCCCCAACACTACTGCTATTGGTTTCATCCATCGAAATGAAAACCTAATATACATGCAGTCATGAACATGTATTTCATAATGTTATTTACTGTACTAATTGTAGTTATGGAGAATAGAAAACTAATAATTGCAGAATTCCTAATGGATGCTAAGTTTACGATTCATGTGCAAACTAAATGGATTATTGCATACATTTCCAAAGTTCAAACCCTAAAGATTCAAATTTATATTCCAACATAAACATAGCGTCTTATAAATTTCAGGTTCTATTTCTAAACGTTGATTAATTTATGAAAATATTTCTAAATTTATGAAACTATTATACATTCCTGAAACTATTCCATTTCTCAATTTCTGAAACTATTCTACATTTCTGAAACTATTATATTTCTACCAAGGGTATAAAAATCGCTAGGCGTTAGTCAGGCAGTAGTTAAGGCCTTTTGAGGATTAATCGGGGACTAAATGGGGATTTCTAAACTATTCTACATTTATGAAACTATTGCACATTTTATGAAACTATTTACTTTGGTTAGGAACTTGTTAGTTTCTGTTATGTTCCTTAGTTGTGCTTCATGGTAGTGATCTAGGTTGATAGACTTTGTTGTAACTGGTTTGAGATACCCATGGGTAATCTCTTGTTTGTTCTACTTGGGTGGACATTGTCCATGGCCATGTTTTCATTTTGAAAACATGGTTTTTATAAAACAAAAAATTGCTGATAAAAAAAAAACATACATTTCAACAACAATACACAAACAGAAAACTCATATATACATTTAAACAACAATACACAAACTCATTTGAAGAACAATAAACCAAAAATGAATAACAAACCCACAACTTACCTGATGTAACGAACTGAAAGGGAGGACGCCGGAGAACGAGGGAGGACGCCGGAGGCCGACTGAGGACGCCGGAGGCCGAGGGAGTACGCCGGAGGCGAGGGACGAGGCCGGAGGACGCGGAGGGAGGCGCTGGAAGAGTCTGAACCGAGGGAGGCGCTGGAATGAGGGGAAATTAGGTTTCGGTCATGCGGTCATCATCCCAACAGTGAGGGATAGGCACGACGGTCACTGCTCCAGTGCGCGGTCTACAAGCTCATCTGAGGAGCTCGAAGAGTTGCGGACCCGCATGGAGCAGCAAGAGGCCGCGTTCGCACAACGGTTGGAGGAGCAGCGCCAAGCCATGATTGCTGAGCAGCGCAAACTGATGGAAGAGCAGCGCAAGGATATGGATGCCAGGTTTCAGGAAATGATGGCAATGGTTCTCTCCCAGCAAGCTGCCGTCCCTTCCACAGCGACCCCGTCTTCAGCGCCCCCGGCTTCAGCGACCCCATCTTCACCAGCAAACCCCGAGTAGTAACATTTCCCCCCGAACTTTTATTCAGTTTTAAAACTTTTATATATGTTTGTATAAATAGATTGACATGACTTTTAACGATGTTGTGGTTTGGAACAATTTTATTTTATGCACGATTGGATGCAGTTTGTAGAATAATTTATACCGGTTTACAGGTTTGCACAGGTACCAGACCCAATTTAGGGTATATGCACGATTGGGTGCAGCAATTTCAAATGTTTTTTTTTGTTCTGGTAATAACACTTCACCTACGGATACTAACCGTAGTTAAAGACATATACCTAACCTACGGATACTATCCGTAGGTAGAGTACACAACCTTGGCTACGGATAGTATCCGTAGGTAGAGTGCAAAACCTTGGCTACGGATACTATCCGTAGGTAGAGTACAAATCCTTGGCTACGGATACTATCCATAGGTAGAGTATAAAACCTTTCCTACGGAACCTATCCGTAGGAATAGTACAAACCCTTGGCCACGGATACAATCCGTAGCCAGGGTATCCGTAGGAAGAGTACAAAAGCCTAGCTACGGATCGTATCCGTAGCTATGGTATCCGTAGGCAAAGAATAAAAACAAAGCCTACGGATACTATCCGTAGGAATAGTGAAAACATGGCCTACGGATACTATCCGTAGGAAAGGTGGTAAACCTTCCCTACGGATATTATCCGTAGGTGAGGATATCTCCTCACAGACGGACACAACTGTCCGTCTTCCAAAAAGTTCCCCGACGAGACCAGGCCGACGGATCCTGGCCGACGGATGCATCCGTAGGCGAAATTCCATTCCGACGGATATGAAGACATACCCTACGGATCCTATGCGTCTGTCAAGCCCCTTTCAGCAGTAGTGACTTCCATGTGGAAGCATTGAAGATAATCAAATCAAAACAAATCAATTTTATTTATTTGTTTGAAGGGATTTTACGAACAGATTTCCACTCATAAAAACCCCAAACCGGCTCAAACCATATCAGTGCATAGCACAACGTTAGTCCATTATCTGTGCCACCACTTATCACTTGTTCACCATCCTTTACAAACATTTTAGAAATTAAAAAGAGAAATAACTCTATGAATAGGTACTTAAAAGTTGTTCACATTTTGTCAAGAACTTGTTCAGTACTTAATCCAAATAATTTATTTTGTCTATCTAACATAACACATAAGTTTATATTTAAGTCTTAATTTGCAAATTGCATGTGAAATAGTCTACGATCATTAAGATAGAAAAGAGTAGTTCCACAGTTGCTTGGAGGGAGTGGAAGTCTTAATGCATGTTATGGTATTCTCTGCCATAATGTCAAAGTTTGAAAAGAAAAGAAAATGGTCCCCATGCAATCTGTTGCTTATTCCATGAAAAGATCTCCCAAATTTGCCAAAGAAAGCCAACCAGCAAGCATCAGCTGCTCCCACATTACAGATTAGACAGAGATTGATGCATTTATTATTTATTGGGAAATTGGGGTACACACTTTTGTTTTCTTCTTTCAGAGTTTCATTGGTGTACACTCAGTCTCAACACTTTAATTATGTTTGTGGGAAACACATTTTGGGTATAAACAGTGATACTGCCACTCATTCCATAGTATTATCACTGTTATTGGTTGTATCAACTTGTATCTTTAGTGGAATTTTGTTCACCACCTCTCCATCTCTATGCCTTTGGGAAACTAAATCAAGGGAGTTAAACAAAATTGCATCAGTTCACAGTACACTACAAGAAAAAGTAACTTTCACGACGTTGTAGAGGCTCGTTATATCGTCACAAGAGTATAATTTTAAATTATGCAACGACATGATACCGTGTCGTGTCGATTTTCACAAAACCACACTTCTATGACGCCATTCAACTATGTCGTAGTAGATAATTACTTCTACGACGCTATGTATGACGTCGTAGAGGGTGGTCCACGTCTACGACGCCATTCTTAGCGTCGTAAAGAGTGGTCCACTTCTACGATGACACTAATGGCGTTGTAGAGATGGTGGAATGTACACCTTTACGACACCATGCATGGCGTCGCAAAGGAGTACATTACACCACCTCTACGACGTCCTGTTGTTTGTGGTAGAGGTGAGTCTGTCAATCGCAGAAGAACAACGTAGAATTAAAAAATATATTGGTAAAACGTGCACCCGAACGTGCAAAAAAATATATAGGACTGGTATCAAATACAAATAGGGGCTTATTGTGCAAACTACAAACAAATCTAGGCCATAGAATCCTCCTAAAGTGACATCATCAGAGCACACTAGATGCTGACACGTGGGAAATTAAATAAAAAAAACCGCACCTTGTTGTGCAAACTACGGACGATTCTCAGCCACATGATGTGCGCGCGCTGACGCCATTAGAGCGCGCAAGATGCTGACACGTTGGTGCTCCGCTGCTGGTGCGCGCGCCCAATACTGGTACCTTACATAGCACGGTGTTGATAGTTTACATAACACAGTGTTAATACCTTATATGCAAAATAGTGTTGATACCTTACATGCAATTGTACTGATAGTTTACATACACGGGTGCTTTATAGGTTATATATACAAGTGCTTGTACCTTAAAATCACATGATGCTAGTTTACATAGCACGGTGCTAATACCTTATATGCAAAACAGTGTTGATACCTTACATGCAATTGTACTAATAGTTTACATACACGGGTGTTGATATGTTATATATACGAGTGATGGTACCTTAAAATCACAGGATGCTAGTGCCTTGCGCTAGGGTTGGGCAAATATCCGGCCGTCACCGAAAACTGACCGTCCCCATCACCGGAATCACCAGAACCGGTGTCACCAGCGACAGTTACGGTTAAAAAATACCAACCCGACAACATTTTGGGTGGGTACGGTTTTTTATCTTCCAAACTGGTAAAAAACGTCCGACCGACTTTAGGTGTGTATATAAAAATGTTTATGTTTTACTAATTTGATGGTTATAGTATTACAAGAAGTTTAAATTAAATGTTGACACTAGTATTAGATTAACGGTGTAACAGAGGTAAAACGTAGGAGATTAGTTTACTTTAAATCATAAATTTGCCTATAAACAATCATGTATTAAGTTGGTTGTTCAAGTTAAAATAAATTAAATGTTGACACTAGTATTAATGAATTTATTTGATTTGAATGTTCAAAGTTTATTTGATCGTAATGAACTTGAATTTAAGTGTTTGTACTTGAATAAACATACGTTTTAATATTTTATTTATTGTTTGTGGCATGTATTTAACTTGAAGATTCTTTTAAAATGTTTTTTTTTCTGGATGTAATAGATTAATAGCAAATTACTAGTAATAATTGATTGTGTTTTGTGTAAATTGATTTTATTGTTCTAGTTGTTTCAGAAATTGATGTTTTTTTCTTTCTATCTTGGGCTTTAATTGAAGGCCCAAAAGAAAGCCCAATGGATCGGTTAAAAACCGTAACCGGCCGATTCCGTGATGGTCGGTTTTTAGGTTTCCCGTTGGAACCTGGTGCGGTGACGGTTATGGATTTCAAGTAACCGGTCCTCCCGATTTGGGTTACGGATAATGAAAATATTACCGGGCGCCGGCCGATGTCCACCCCTACCTTGCGCGTTGCGCGCGTAGTCAACACGCACTACAGTGCGGGCAGAGGCGCGTGCGAAGTGGCCACGTGTTCGCATCTGGTGCGCTCTGCTGACGTCACTTTGACCGCATCTTATGGTCCATATTTGTTTGTAGTTTGCACAATAAGGCCCGTTTGTACTGGATACCAACCCTATATATATAGGCTAAGATAAGATTTAGGTACAAACTTATATCTTTCATACGAAATATAAACTATCAATCTGAGTTCTTGAATCGTAGAATTAAAGGACCGGATTTAAATAAAAATCATTAATGACATAATCATTAATACATACCTTTGTAATTAGCTTCGTAATCAATCGCCCTTCTAAATTTTATTGTATATCTGATCCCTTAAATCAATGACCAAGATTGGATTGTATTTCGCACCATAAGATCAATTTGTACCCAAAAAATCCCATATATATATATATATATATATATATATATATATATATATATGTATATATATACACAGGAGTCCACAATAAAATATCCAAAATATTAAACAGAAACTCATATTACAAGTCAAAAAATCCAAAAGTTACAAAGTATTACTCGACACTCCTTGAGAATATTGTTGTTGTAAGTGAAGGATACCTGCTTGGAAGGGGCCTATAAAGTCGTTTATCCTCTTTAGTGACTGTTCCATCTCTGCTTTGGCTATGTCCAACTGTTCCTTCTCTTCCTTCAATCGTTTCACCACCACTCCTTCACTAACTCATCAATTCGCGCATGCACTTTGTCTTTCATTTCCCGAGAGACTTCGATGGAAACGTCGGTCGAGGAAGACTCCATTTGCTTCGGTGTTGGGAGGATGACTCTCTGACCACATACTAGCATCACGTTTCCCTTTCTCTGTATGTTTACCTTGGCAGTTAGTGCCTCAGCCTAAACCAAGTCTGGGACGTGGGGAAGAGACGTCGGACGACTCTTGGAATTTACGGATTACAACCACGATCTTTCGTTGAGCAGAAACAAAACATAATTTAGATAAATGATGGAAATGAAAAATAAACGTCTTGACGTTATTGGAATAAAATGCACTTATCCCTTTTCTACGGTTGACCTTGTTCTTGTCGTTTTGAGGGAACACTTCCTTACAGGATTCCAAGAGCGGCTTCTTATTGGAGGTGTCCTTTTTCGTGATCACATCGGCGTGATCGCGTATCGAGCAAGACCCGACTCGGTGCTTAGTGTTCACCTTTTTTTGGCTCATGTTGCTTGCTCGGCCTTGGTCTACCATTTTTTTCAATAAAAATATAATAATTAATTAGAAAAATGTAATTAAAAATTGATTTACAAAGATTATTTACCTTGAACATTGGGGAATCAAAGTGCTTGCAAAGCCACGTCCACTCAACCTCGCGACACTAGAACTCATGCAAATGGGAGATCATCGAGGTCCCTTTTTCCACATTTCTGGCTATGCGGGCTTTGTTGATCTTGAGCTTCCACTCCTTGAACCGACTTCGACAATCGAACTGGATCCACCCAGGGACATCATCGTCGTCTTCTGTACAGAGGTACATATACTACAAACAAAACAATGAGAAATTGATAAAGCCATAATTTAAAACCAAAATAAATAATGCTTACACGGAAATTCAGAGGGTCACGATAGGCGGTGGGGGACGTACCTTGCCGGTGGGCGACAGAGAGGGGAGGTGCGAATAAGAGCTCTAACGGAGCGGATTGAAACACGACCGGCGATCGTCGGATCTAGTCCAAAACCGTTCCAACAGGAGGAGCTCGGGCGACATAAAGGCAAACAACTGTTGTGACAGCAAGAGAGGGAGGAGGAGGGGTGGAGGCTGCCGGTGGCGAGGGGTGTGCACGACTTTGTGGCGGCTGAATAGTTTCTTATACTCAAGGGGATAAACCCTAAGCATTCTCTACTCTTTTCTTCCTATTCTAAAAGACGAGAAATTTCTATTTAATTTCTTATCTAAATTTAGTTTCATCATGAATGAAAAAAAATAAGGGGTAAGGTAGAGTTGAAATAGAGTGGAAGAAGGAAGGGGTACGAGGTCATTTGAAGTGGAATGAGATCTGAGCCTCTCTCTGGATGTCCTTGTCGCCCAGATTTGTGATGCCCATTTATTCACCCTCTCACTCTCACCACCACCATAGTATTATTTATTTTATTCCTCAGTTTATTTTACTTTCTCTTTTCCTCGCATCACTCTCTGTTTTAATTATGGGCTCATACAAATTTCTACAAAAGCATTTCCCTGCAGCAGCATTTGCAGTCAGCATTGACCATTACTCCGAACCCCATCTCGCGTCACCTTGTTTCAGACCAGAGATTTGTCTGGTAATCAAATCGCCACACTTTGGCTTACCCAATTAATTTTCAAAATTCAACCTTTCCATTCAGATGATGCAGAGGAGAAAGTAACAGAGAGCTACAGAGAGAGAGAGAGAGGATGTAAATGTGTTTCTTTTTTATTCTCCTATTGAATAGTTTAATGGAATAGAGGGGACAATAGCGTATCCACATAAATCTTAAAAATTCGATTTGGGTTTCAATATTTTACTTTAAAGAAGCAATGAGAAAAACAATATTTTCACCTCTCACATCCATTAAACTAAGTTTAAGCTTAAGCCCAGATCGGTACCAGGAGGAAGGAACCAGCAGCCTCTGTTTTTTTAAAATATTTCTGGTTGCTGTTGAATGTAGCTGGAGAGGAGAGCCATTCGTCTTCTTCTGCAGTTAAGCTTAAGCATTGTTTCTAAAAATAACCTCCTCTGCTTTTTTCTTTCCTTCTTCCTCTGTTCTGTCTCTCTAGAAAGTAGAAATATATGTTGTTGTTGTTATGTCTTGCTTCGCTGTCTGTGTATGTTGGTGAGTCAATCTGGAGCTTTCATTATTATAAGGGTTTCAAAACATTGAACGTGCTCGTCTTTGTCTCCACCTTTCTACCAATCTCCACGCCTTGAGACGAGAGAGCATGATTAGTAGGTAGTAGAGTCCTCTCTGTTTCTGTGTTGTTATTTCAATTTATTCTATTCCTTTTCTTTGGAATCCAGAGCTGGACAACCAATTTGGGAGAGAAAGGGTCTTCGGAGTTTGAGTTTTTAGAGTTTTTATCCCTTTAAATTTAAAAAAATTGTTTTTTTTCATCTTTTGAGAGCCATGCCTGCCTCTGAGAGCTGAGAGCAGGCCTTTTCGAGTTCTGGGTCTCTCTCTTTTCCTTGCATTTCTTTGATAAATTATTGGGTTTCTTCAAGAGGGAGTGACAGTGGCATCTCGTTTGTTCATGTTTCCCCAATTGCGTTCTGTTTCTACTTTCTGGGTTTGTTTTGGAGGTTTTTAAATCAATCAGTAAAAATAATGCCACAATAATGCTCTAGCTCTGCATCACAAACCCTTTTCTTCTTTCTCCATCACAAGGAAAGTTGGTGTCTGCAAAAAGCTGTCAGTGGAGTGGAGAAAGTTTGAGCTCATATATGCGTATGGTTGAATGATTCCTTGGTGGGTTTTTATTTTTCTGGCAAAGTTATGGTTTGGGTGAAAGGGGAAGAGCATAAACAAGTAGAGCAAGGAATAGGATTGTGGTAATGGGTCTTAAGTTGCAGGCTGAGGCTCAGGTAAAGCACCACTTGAGAGTGGTGAATGAGCACAAGATGGTCCCTAAAAGAGGGTACAGATTCATGCCCTCCAATAAGGCATGGCTTTTCAGAATTCTGGTGATTTGGATTGTGGGAGTTGCTGTTGGGAGCAGCATCCTCTACAATCGAATGGATGCTGGTAACAAGGTCAGGAGGAAGGAGGTCCTCAGCATCATGTGCGATCAGCGAGCCCGGATGTTGCAAGATCAGTTCATTGTTAGTGTTAACCATGTCCACGCCCTCGCCATTCTGGTCTCCACTTTCCATTACTACAAGAACCCATCTGCAATTGATCAGGTTTGTGCAAGCTCCTTCCTTTTCTGTTTGGTTGCCAAGAAATTTGTATATACAACGCTTTTGATATGTGCTTCCAAGAAATGCAGGAGACTTTTGCTGAGTACACAGCAAGAACAGCTTTCGAGCGTCCATTATTGAATAGTGTGGCCTATGCTCAAAGAGTGGCTGATTCAGATAGGCTCGAATTCGAGAGGCGACATGGTTGGAAAATCAAGACCATGGATAGGGAGCCATCTCCTATTAGAGACGAGTATGCACCTGTAATTTTCTGTCAAGAAACTGTATCCTACCTTGAATCCATCGATATGATGTCGGGAGAGGTAGCTAGCCAATCACAACTCTTAATTCATTTATAATGTTGCTACTTCTCTGTTGTACTTGCTTTGAGCTCAATGTTTATAGTTCTCATTTCCGCCCTTTCTTGCAGGAGGATAGGGAAAATATAATGAGGGCTACGGCTACTGGCAAAGCAGTCTTAACAAGTCCCTTTAGGCTTCTAGGTTCTCATCATCTTGGTGTTGTGCTAACATTCCCTGTCTACAAGTCCAAGTTGCCTTTGTATCCCACAGCACAACAACGCATTGAAGCAACTGCTGGGTGAGTCTGGTCGTTCTTTCTAATGGGCATTTGTGTATACCAAGATTATCTTTGAATTTCATGCTCTGTAATCTGATTCTTTCCTTGAAATAGTCTAAGCAAACCCACTTGAGAAATGGAATATTACTTATTAATCATGCTTTAGATGACCCTAAATATGATTTTGGGACTTTAAGGATGAGTAACCATGCTTTCTATTCTGTGGAATTTTAGGTGCATTCATTTGAAATATGATGATTCTTATTGAAAACAGATACCTCGGAGGAGCCTTTGATGTTGAGTCTCTTGTGGAAAACTTACTCAGTCAACTTGCTGGTAATCAAGAAATTTTGGTGAATGTATATGATATCACTAACTCTTCCGACCCTTTAATCATGTACGGTCACCAAAATCAAGATGGTGACATATCCCTTGTGCATGAAAGTCATCTTGACTTTGGAGATCCGTTCAGGAAGCATAAAATGATATGCAGGCAAGTAAATCCAGGAACTTGCTATAGTGCTCGTGCAAGAAAGTTATCATCTAGGTCATGCTGATACTTATTTTGTATTCTGAACAGATACCATCAGAAGGCACCAATAGCCTGGTTGGCTGTCACCACGCCTTTCTTCGTCTTTGTGATTTGTGTATTGATAGGTTTTATATTATATGGAGCCGGAATCCACATTGTTAAAGTTGAGAAGGATTATCGCGAAAGTCAGATACTAAAAGCCCGAGCAGAAGCTGCTGATGTTGCCAAGTCACAGGTGTTGTTTCCATTATGCGTGTCTGTCAAAACTCTTTGTTAAATAACTCCAAGCTTCAACTATCTTAACTGAGTTACATTCTTGTTGACAGTTTCTAGCTACTGTTTCTCATGAAATTAGAACACCCATGAATGGCATCCTAGGTATGCTCAACGTCATATAAATTGTGGTCTTCTGCTGCTACAATTTAGATTCTAAGTGATGCAAGCGTTGTGATTTCAGGGATGCTTGCTCTGCTTCTAGATACAGATTTAAGTTCAACACAAAGAGATTATGCTCAGACTGCTCAAGTCTGTGGAAAGGCACTCATAGCATTGATAAATGAAGTACTGGACCGAGCGAAAATAGAAGCTGGCAAGTTAGAGCTGGAGGCAGTCCCTTTTAACCTTCGCTCCATACTAGATGATGTCCTCTCTCTGTTTTCTGAGAAATCTAGACACAAGGGCATTGAGGTATGTACAATATCACCTTAGAAATACAAATGGGTGTGTTTTCTTGTAGTGTTTGATCTGACTATTCTCACCTGTTGCCTTTCTTGTATTATGATATCTGCTGCCGGTGTTGTTCTGCCACCTAATGTTCTATAACTAATTGGGGAATGAAGTTGGCCGTTTTTGTTTCTGGTAGAGTTCCAGAAATTGTAATGGGGGATCCTGGGAGATTTCGCCAGATAATCACAAATCTTGTTGGCAACTCTGTTAAAGTAAGTGAAATCAACCCTTCATCTTAGTCTCTTCAAGTGATCCACTCTTTGATGTGACTGATTCATTAGATTTAGCATTTGACAGTTTACTGAGAGGGGACATATATTTGTCAAAGTCCACCTAACTGAGAATACGAAGATCTTGAAAGATGCAAAAGGTGAAACTTACTTGAACGGAAAATCAGATGGAAGTGTCCTGGGACAGTACAAAACCTTGAGTGGTTGTGAAGCAGCTGATGAGCAAAACAGTTGGGATAACTTCCAACATGTAATTGCAGATGAAGAACACAGACCCAATGGCTCAAACGGAAGAATGACCAATGAAGATTCTGATACATTTGCTTTGATGGTGTGTGTGGAAGACACAGGAATCGGAATTCCCTTAGCTGCACAGGATCGAGTCTTCATGCCCTTCATGCAAGCTGACAGCTCAACCTCTAGAAACTACGGAGGCACAGGTATTGGCTTGAGCATCAGCAAGTGCCTGGTTGAGTTGATGGGTGGACATATAGGCTTTGTGAGCCGGCCCAAGGTGGGGAGCACGTTTTCCTTCACTGCTGCTTTCAGGAGATGTAGAAAAGATGAATTCACAGATGTGAAGAAACCCCATTATGAATCCCTTCCTATCGGGTTCAGAGGACTCAAGGCGATAGTTGTTGATGAGAAACCAGTCAGAGCTGCTGTAACAAGGTACCACTTGAACAGACTCGGTATCCATGTTGAGGTTACAAGTAACATTAAAACCGTAGTTCCTAGAAACGCAATGCTGCCTGATATAGTTCTTGTGGAGAAGGATCTGTGTGTATCAGGCGAGGAAGGTTGGTTAAGTGTAGAGCAATTGGATTGGAAACAGAACGGGCATACCTACAAGCTTCCCAAGATGATTCTTCTAGCAACCAATATAAGTGGGGGCGAGTTCGAGAAGGCCAAAGCTGCAGGTTTTGCAGACACAGTGATCATGAAGCCTCTGAGAGCTAGTATGGTTGCAGCTTGCCTTCAGCAGGTGATGGGGACCGGAAAAAAGAGGCAGCAGCAAGGGAAAGAGTCCAATGGAACAACGATCCTTCGAAGCCTTCTCTGTGGGAAGCAAATTTTGGTGGTTGATGACAATAGGGTGAACCGGAGAGTTGCAGCGGGTGCGTTGAAGAAGTTCGGTGCTCAAGTAGAGTGTGCTGAGAGTGGTAAAGCAGCAGTGGCGTTGCTCCAAGTGCCGCACAGTTTTGATGCTTGCTTCATGGATATTCAGATGCCTGAAATGGACGGGTATGCATGTCTTCAACTTCTCTTTTTCTTCATTGTTAACAACTGTATGGGATAATTACGGCTGACTATCCTAACGTATACACGTCTTTCAGTTTACTACCTAAATATAAAAATATTACTTATAACTACCCTAGCGTTGATACACATTTACTCTTAAAAAAACTTAACGACCATAATTTGCACATGTTCGTTAAAGTAGTCAGGCGTAATTACCCCTCACTTCATTGCTGATTGAGAACAAGTGTGCAGGTTCGAGGCTACGAGACAGGTCAGGTTGATGGAGAGCAGAGCCAACGAGGAGTTATCTGCAGGGGATAAGTGGCACGTGCCTATATTGGCAATGACGGCTGATGTGATTCATGCGACGTACGAGGAGTGCCTCAAGGGTGGAATGGACGGCTACGTGTCGAAGCCATTTGACGAAGAGAGTCTGACCCAGGCAGTTTCCAAGTTCTTCAAGGTCAAACCAAGCTCGAACTCGTAGTGTGGGCAATTTTGATACTATTACAACAATTTACTAGAGCTGTCCATCTCCACTTGTATCATGTGTATATAGATGACCAAATTAAGGTGTAAATGTCAGATTCTTGTATCTCTCTTGTTGCAGCATTGGGGCCAATTGTATGATACTATATTCACATCCTTGTTGATCATGAAAAGGTTGATTCGTATAAGTTTTATATTTTGAGAAAGGTTAGGGTTTAGGGTTTAGGGTTGTCGTCAGGGTTGGCTGAGGCGATGCGTTTGTTGGTGTGGAATCGTCGAGGACTAAGAGGTCCGACGATAGTGAAGTAACTGATTCACAAGGTTCCTAATCCAACAAGTCGGTACTGCAATACATTACCACTTATTCTATGAGTGGTACATCTCTCTCAGGGTCTCATTGATCGGATCAATGTGGACCTGGCCAAGTTTCGGTAGCAGTCCCTAAAGAGAGTGATAAACCAATCATTTGGTAGCCGTGGGCAGGGATGACCCTAAACTCAAAGATTTTAGCATCACCTTACTGGGAAAACAAGTGTGGAAGTTCATCACTGATAAGGGTATGTAAGTCACCGGGGTTTTCATCATCGACTATGGACGCTCTGAGGGGCACCAATCCTACCTACTTAACCATCATTTTTCACGATGTATATGAGGCGCAGGGTGGGAGCAAGAGCTACACCATCTCTATGACCTTAACTATCGATTTTGGTCAAACCTTGCGCCATCACAGATACATTAGAATGGCTGGAGAACAATCCTTGACATCAGAATTGGGTTCGGTGCCTAAGTCGAGGTTGACCTAATAAATAATAGGGAGATTTTTTTCCTCCCCTTTGGGACTAGTCAATATTAGAGATTGTATAACCGTATTCTCATAAATCAAGAACATGCAACTCGAATTTGTTAAGCGAACAAAACAACTTATTGACTTGTCATGACGACTAGTTCACCCTTTATTTGGGAGTGACATGTACCTAATATCTCGGGCCCACTTCAGTATACTTTTTATTGCCAATATTTAATTCCAATGTGAGTTTAAGTTAAAATAAATCAAAATGTTCCATATTTAAAACAACGTCTTATCATAACAATGTGACTTGAGGTTATGAAAATTCCTCTGTTCGATGTATGGTATGGACAAATTTCCATTGACTTTTTCTTTTGAAATAGAGAGATATAAGACTTTTATTCATAATGTCAATCATAAGAAACAAATGTTGGGTCAATGATTCTACACTCCATAATATGTCTAGGACCCCGCGTAGATTTTCTGACACTCTTAAACTCGTGGAGAGTATATATTTTACATCATAGACAAGAAGTATCAATACCAACATCATACAAAAGTAAATGCCAAATACCAAAATAAGAACATAGTCAAATAGAACAAACAACCTGAAGAGAAGTTTCGTCAACTGAGATTGGTCAAGGGGAGTCGGTCTCGGATCATGGGGGTATGCCATCACCTACCTACCCCTCGTTCCTTACCCAATTCATAGTTTTTATTAAAGCTGCTTGACAACCCTAGTCTGAAAGATACATCCTTTTCCATCTACATGTAGCTGGTGGGCCGAAACGATAGCGCCTGATAAGTCGAGAGCCCAGTTCAATCAGTCATTTGAGTTAATAAGATTGTATTACGATTGAATTACATTTTTAAATTTCAAGAATACAGAAACATAATTATCTCCATTGCAAACTCTTCCTTTGTATAAATTAGTCATTCTAATTTAGTGAGCCTAACTTAACCACAAATACCCTCCATTAACACAAGAATCAACCCTAACCCCTCAATTGACTCCAAAACAAGATTGTACCAAAAACTCGCATGTCCCATGCACGTATGCCAACATATATCCTTATTCAAACGCCCCGACAACCCAAGTCGTCAGAACCCATATAATCTTGCCGGAAAGATGAGCCAGCAACAGCCGGGAAGGCCACAAGAACCGATCAATTGCGAGGATCCGTTCTACATAAAGGGGGAGTTAGCGGACAAGACAGCGACTCCAAAAGACGCGTCGGTGATGGAGATGGCGGAGAGCTTGATGCTCGCCCAGACCCAAAAAGGCGGCACCGTCGGCGCCGGTGCTGTTTCTGATGATCAGGGTGTCACCATCAATGTTCCCGGTGAAGGAAGCAGCAAAATAACGGAGGCTCTTGGAGGACAGGTTTCCCCCTTTTTTGCATACTAGCTACCTACCTACAAATTATAAAATTTCGTAACCTTGATGTCTTATACATTATTAATGTCCTAGCTTTTGGACTCAACTCAACAGTCTCACAAATAAATATTATTTTAATTATTCTTTATATGATTTGTGCAAACTCCTTGATTGCTAAAAAAAAGAGTTTATCTGGAATTTTGGAAATTACCTATATCATCGGTAACGTATTAAATAAATTGATAATGTCGATTCCTAATCTAGTCGGAAAGGTCATTTACACATTTTAATCGTGCTTCACCTTTTGTGACAGATCTTAACACAAAGGTGGTACACGTTTACAAACAGTAACAATCATGTATATAATAATTATGAAAAAAAAGGTTAGGATTTGTAACAAAATATCACATTTATGTTACCTTTTGTAACAAAATATCACCTTCATATTAGGATTTGTAACAAAATATCACATTTGTGTTAGGATCTGGCTCTAAAGGTGGAGTACAGTCAAGATGTGAAAATGAACATTTTAATTGAGTTAGGAAATGATGTTTTCCCTTGAATAAAATAGTCAAAACCACCTAACAAGATACTAACACGAGTCATGAAGGAAAATGATAGTATGATTAACCCTTACTATGATTTTATATATTTGATGTTATATATACTTTTTTTTGAAGATTTTGTAGGCTACATTTTAACATATATATTACATTTTTTGTAATAAAAAATACATTGTTTGTATAAATGTACTACAATATCAGTGGCTGTGGCTCACCCGAAAACGTACGCTTTACAGCATACTGAGTAATGTACACATGACAAATATAATTATAATAATAGTGGGTAATTAATAAATACATATATATATAGGTAATAGGGCAATATAGTAAGCAACGATCTCCTTCACATCGGAGGGAGGAGCAAACGAGCAATTCGGAACAGGGAAAAGGAGGTGGTGGAGGCATCACCATCGGTGAAGCCCTTGAAGCCTCCGGCATAACCGCCGGAGACAAGCCCGTGGAGTGGAGCGACGCTGCCGCCATACAAGCTGCTGAAGTAAGAGCCACCGGCCGCACCAACATCGTCCCTGGAGGCGTGGCGGCCGCCGCCCAAGCTGCCGCAACCCACAACTCTCGTGTAACCCGCGATGAAGACAAGAAAAGGCTAGCTGACATTGTCTCGGTATTATTCTATTATTATTAATCACTTGGATTATTTTCAACGTCAACATGTAACCTTTGAATTAACGAAGTGGTTTTTTGACTTAATTAAGGATGCAACGTCAAGGTTGCCGGCGGACAAGCCGGCGACGAGGAGAGATGCGGAAGGAGTGACCGGAGCGGAGATGAGGAATGATCCGTATCTCACCACGCACCCGGCAGGAGTCGCGGCTTCTGTGGCTGCTGCAGCTAGGCTCAACCAGTTGAAGTAATTTTCATTGATTGTTTAATTAAGTTGTATATATGTTGTATTTTTATTGTGCAATTCGATTTAAATTAATTAGAAAAATTGATCTATTACTAATACGGGGATGCATATCTGTGCCACTGCCACTGACTTTCATCAAAGATTAGTTTTGACATTGTTCCTTTTGTCTTGAAAGTCAACTTTCATATTAATTAAACGACCAAGTTGCACCAATTAGTGTGACAATTTAAATGACTTGTATTTTGACTTAATAATGATCCTTTCATCATTAAGATACTAATTTTGTTAAGGTTGTGTTTTATGATGTGTTCTCATATATGCGCATTTTCTTTTATTGATTTTATTTTTGAATTAAATTTTTACTTGTTTTTAAAATTGGGATTAAAACGTGACATAATATAAAAGAAAAGATAAGGAGTTTGTATGGATGAATAGGTTTAAACAAAATACTACATATGTTTAGAGGCTCTGACAGATCCCTTGAAACCTAATTGTCGTCGCTTCTGACGACGGCTCTTTCCTCTTCCTATCTATTGATTCCTATGGCTTCTTCAAGATATTTTCAATCAGCATACATGGTGTGTGCATTCCTTTTGGGTTTTCGTCGATAAATTCTCCGTTTTCGGGTCGATTTGGTCGTTTTTCCCCTTCTTTTTTAGCTTTTTTGCAGGGTCTAGAGTCGGGGTTACTATGGACCTGTTGTCCGGTGGGTTGTGGAGGTCTGGGGTGTTACTGGGTGACCATATGGAAGCTTGCTTATGTCGTGGCTTGGGAAGCAGTATCATCGGAAAAGAGCCTGGAAGCGCTGAACACGGGATTTGATGATTGTGGGACGCTGATGAAAAGCAGCGGCCCGCTCTTTCATCCTACCCTCCATCTCCCAAAATACTCTTCAGATCTATTTGATTTGAGGTAGAAGACGCACCAAATACGTACCATATATTAAAGAGGGATGCTTCCCCTACATATTCACGTAGTATGGTCATATTTTGCATATCGGTTTTATGTGTTTCATTAGAGGGATGTTTCATTTATAAACACTAATGGATTTAAATTGGATCAAACATAATAATTTGCTGATCCACAAAATTCAAACTATTACCGAAAACTGATCCATGCACACCTTAAATCGAGAGCATCACGCACACATAAAGACGTTATTATATATATGTATATAACACTTGATGATCATGAGTATACATGCAACTGTCGTTCAACAAAAAGTTAACCCCACATATATATATATAAACTAGAGATATCAAAAGCAGGAGTCGGGGGGACGAGGCAGTGCGTCCCACGAAGAGAGCTTCATTTATTCAATTCATAGAGTTTATGACCTCACTCACAGTCTGCATGTCAAAGAAAAAAAATTAACAAATGATTAATTAAAATTTAGTTCGTTTAAGTGAATAATATGAATATACGTACCGTTGGATGTGAACGTTGATTTTGCCGGCATCGGGATTAGCAATGGAAGCAAAGGCCTGCTGAGAGAGGTCAATGGTGCCTTGGCAGCCGGAAGGACAGTAGTCAACGATCTTGACCACGACGGAGGGTGTGGAGGAGCATGGGCGTGGCTCACCGTGCTCGGTGGCGCTGAGGCAGGTCACCTTGTACCTCCTCCCACAAGCGTCACTGTGGTCCCACAGTGCGTCACTCGCCGCCGCTATCATCACTCCCTCGTTCGTGTACCCATCGCAAGCCGAGGCTGCATGCAATTAATTTTTCACAATATTGTAATTGTACATCTCATATTCACCCTCCAAAAATCATCCTAATGTATTAGTCAATCAAAGATTATGTTATGAGAATTGAAAACCAGAAGAATAATGTTGAAAATTCCAACTAAATTTTGTCTGATAAATAACCATAACTTATAATGTTTCTTTCCGTAATCAATACATAATAGTAAATTTTGACGATAAATCCTAAGATATGTGTATATATATCTATGTCATAGGTTGATAAATATGTAAGACGATAACTATCTATATTATTTCACATTAAAAAGTATATAAAATAGAAATATATATCTACGTGATGTTTGGTATGGAGTCATGGTAAGAGCCTATTTTTTTGCTTTCTTTCTTCTTCATACCACTACCTTATACCATGTCCTCTTTAATAGGCAATAATACATTATGATAGTGGTAGGGAGTCATTGTTTGCACTTGAAATTAAATTATTTATATTTTTTAAAATTTGTTGTCGTAACGTGTCAACGTAGGATTGGCCCACCGACCAGCCTTGGGACTGCCACGACTGGACGAGTCGTTGCAGGATCCTACAACGACGGCGTGCAACGGCACCCCTTACCACGACGCCTACCACGGCTGGTCGTGACAGCAAGTCGTGACCCAGCCGTCGCAGGCCCTGCAGCGACAAGCATGCAACGACCGTTACAGGTGCTTTATGGAAGAGAGGAAGACTCACGAACGTAAGGAGAAGTATAGAAGGTAGCAGTATCAGCAAGAGCATGCATTGTGACGAAGACGTAGCCTAAGACTATGGCTGCCACCAGCTTCTGCAACACTGTTGCCATTGTGATGATATCAAACTCTTGCTGTCTATTTGATCAGAGAGAGAAATAGAAATGTTTTGTTTGCAAGTGTTTGGTGAGTGAGTGATGTTGAAAACGATCGAGGGGTCTATTTATAGTTTTATTCTACTGTGTCTATGCAAATGCTCCAAAAAAAAGGTTTGATCTGTGGTTGATGTTTTGGAGTCAACAAAGCAATCGGCAAGACAGATGGCGAAAACAAACGTCAGAAAAAACAAAAGGAAAGACAGAAACTTCAATCACTGCTTGTTTGTTGTCAACTTTGTTGCCTGAAATGTAATTCGTCCCATGCTTTTCTCCGCCGTCACTGTACCAAAATCCAACTCTTAAACTCAGTTTGGTTAAAAACAATGTATCACTCTATCACTTAAATTTTTTCTACTATACAGCTCATATAGCTTCTACCGAATTAAACTACTTTAAGTTAACATGTACCCATTTGTTGTAATTTTAAGACAATATCAATAAATGGATGAAGCAACCAATACTTCATCATGCTTCCGTCATCTATGTTATTGCCTTATTATACGGAAACAAACACATTCCAAAGAACATACTTAATTAGAGCTGTCGTAAATTACCTGAGTAGGAAAGAACGTCCACATACTCAAAATCCATTTTATTCACATTTGTTTACGAGTTCTCTACACTATCATCTATGTACATAAAACGATAGCGCTGGCCCTAAAACTCTCTCCCTCTAAGAGAGCTCCATCTTCGCCATGCAGCCACGATCGTTAGTGTTGTTGATAGCCTCGATCTCCTCCTCTTCTTCCTCCTCTTTTGTTGTCAAGCCCATGACATAACAGTGCCACCACCGAAAAATCCATCGTCGTTGTAAGAAGCAGCCCTCGTCGCTAGAGTTCTGTCAGTGAGCCAAGTCGTGCATCTCCAACTGTGGTCGGTCCTGAGCCATGTTACCTCCGCCTCCGGGAAGCTACTATCTTTCCCTAGATCTATTTCGGCCGGCCACAGATCTGTTGGCCTTCTTCTCATTGGGGTAGTTTAAGGCCGGATCCAGCTGCTCTTGCTCTTTGGCGAGACATGGTGAAAATAGAAATGATACTAAAAATTAGGAGGAACTGAAATTGAGAGAGTTGAAAGAATGTAGATAGAAATGATGTGAATTTCATAAATGGGGATGCGGTATTTATAGGGGTTCTGTTTGTTTTTAATTATTATTATCACGCCCCAAATCCGGTTCTTGCCCGGACTCGAGGCATGACTAGAAAAAATACGAACAAAGGAGATAACCAATTAAATCAAAATCCATAAAACTCCAATACTATAACTCGAATCCATCAAAACGTAGTTCAAAACATGAAATAACCCTCAGGGGGTGTAATAATAATAATCCTCCACAGTTTGGTTCAAAACATAAAAAGTAAAGTACGAAGTCTCTATAAAGTACCCCGCCGAGAAGCGCCCAAGCTTCTACTCCTCAATCAAGCCTGTAGACACAACAGTGAAACATAGGGGTGAGCTCACGCTCAGTAGGGAAAACACATAACATAGTGAACCTTAAAACCCAAAGAATCAACGGCAATGCCCACAAGATCCATAATTCACCGACACAGTCCACAAGGTAGTTCATAACATTACAAGTAAATTGATTGATAAAGGTAACATAAAGCTCTTAACAATCAGAGACAATAGATAAACCAAACAATGCCGTGGCACATGAAGTCACCACCCTCCGATCCACATCTTACGTGTCCTCTCGGATTTTCCCTCCAATCCAGAGGAGACGCATATCATTGAGACTATCGGAAACACCCTTCAGGGCACATATCGTCGGAAGTCTCAGAAACGTCTCCAAGGGATTTTAGATCATCGGGACCCAGGGCCATACTCCCATAGGAAGCGCACACGTGGGCAATTTAATGATAAGCAGTTAATAATTGAATCACGCACTCAACCGAAATATGAAGTAATACAAGCTCAACAACCACCAATCCAAGTCCACACACGGCTCAACCATCACCAATTCACCACAACACATAGTACACGAATCACGCAACCATAGCACACCAAATACACAATTCCAACTTACCGTTTACTTACCAGTTTCGAACCACCGGGGCATCGATCACCTGATTGCACCGCTCGGTACAACCAGTCATACTCGATACCCCAACAACCAATCAAGTAAATCAAGTAATCAATCGAATACAATCAACGAGCAAATACGAGTATGATCAACTAAATCATAAAGCCTTCAAAATAGCATTCAAGCATGCAATTTCGCTAGTTTCATTAGACTCTTTAGCCTATCCACTAAGCAATCAACAACCAAGCATGTGATCCTATCACGCAACTAATCCGAGGGCTTTGCCAAGGCTCCTCTACCAGACAATCATATCCCAAGTATTGAAAGCGAATTACCCTAGTGATTGGCATCCTAATCGGTCACCACTAGACTCTTCCGGTTATTAGCAATTGAAAGACGATTGAGCTAGTTATTCGCATCCTATATGCATATCTAGGACCTTTTCCAATTTTATTAACCTCACATGCATACTAAGCATCATAAACGAGAGGTTAAGGCTTTCCCTACCTCAAGGTCCTCCTCTTCAACGATTTGATGAAGCCCGGTGATCACCACTTCGCTCTTCCCTCGGGTATCGGCGTGATCCTTGCTCCTCTAGCTCGATCCCCAAAGTCTTGGACACAAGGAAACAATAATTAGACTCTACTTAAACAGCAAGAAAGACCCCCAAAACCCTTCCAAAGTTCAGCTCAAAACCAAGATGTAAAACCTTCGAAAAAAACCCCCAAGAAACCCTCACCCTGGTGGGTCACGGACCTGGTCACGGATCCGTGATGGCAACCCTCACGGTCACCGTCACGGAGCCGTGACGAGTGCCGTCACGGACTCCCTCACGGAGCCGTGACGTCGCCCGTCACGGGATCCGTCACGGATCCGTGGCGCACCAGGGCAGTTTCGCCCTTCTTCAACCTCCAGCTCCAAAACTCCGAAAAATCACCAACAAACCCAGAAATTCACCCTTTACAACCCCCAAAACAGTCCAAATCCTTCAGTACTCCTCTACCCATGGTAGGAATCAATACACAAACAAGTTTTCCAATGATTCATCAAATCAAATCCACTTCAAAATCTCCAACAACTATTGATTTCTCAACAAAAACTTCACCAAGCTCTTCATCAACACCATCTCCCATCATTTCTACTCAAACCCAACATCATCTAGCAACTTTCACCCAAAACCCAAGAAAATAGATGAAGAGGAATGAGGATTAGAGAGTTCCATTACCTCTAGGATGTGGAGATGAAGAAGATGCTAGTGTTTTTTGAGGGTGGAAGGCTAGAGGAAGACTCCAAATGGCTCCTTCTTCTTTGATTTTCCTTCAAGCTTCCAAGAGAGCTCTCCTTCCTTGCTTCCCCTCTAAGTTTCGGCTACCACAAGCAAAAATGAAATGATTTTGCTTCTCCAAACCAATATAATACCTAGATGTAGTAAATGACCAAAATCCCTTGAGCTAGAAACCCATGTAGAAGCTTTTGGGAGGGTAAAAGGGACAATGACTATCCTTTTTCTCTCCTTCAACCACAAAGAGACATGTGTCCACCTAGGTCATTTAAATTTCCAAAATAATTTCCAGCACTTTTAAAATTGAAGCTTTAGTCGATATAAAGTCTCGTTTTGACCAAAAATGACTTTATCCAATATTATACTCAAACGAAAGGGTTTTCTCCCCTGAAGCCAACCGTGATAATGGCTACTTCGTTTGGTTTCCGGAAAAGTCCCGAGTGACTTCCGGAGTCACTGGTTCGACCGGAAGCGGGTCTTACAATTATTATAAAAAAAATAGTCGTTACATGACCGTTGCTGCAACGGCCGAAATTTTTACCCCCCATCGCCACGCTTCAGCACCACAGCAGAGGAAGGGCGAGGCGCGAGGCAGAATTCCGCCCCTGCGCTCCGGACCCTCCCATGCGAGGCTACGCCCCAACCCCTGCGCTCCGTGTCCACAGCTCCCCACATTAAGGGGAGCGCGAATCCCGAACCCCGATGCAGATACCTCTTCCTCCCGCCCCCTATCTGCCTATCTCCGATGTACATTCTCTAAGAGATCTGAGAGAGTTGTTAAAAGTTTTTTAGGTTGAAAACCTTAGCCGTCGCCGAGGGGTTTTTCGCCATCGTCGCCGGTCAAATCGAGCATAAGAGATTACAAATTGAGTCTAAGAGACTTTCATCTACAACCCTAAGGTTTCCAATCTCCGATCACCAATGACCATCGTCATCTCTCCTCCTCCTCCGACAAGCGTCTTCACTAATCTTTCTCCTCTACTCCCCTAGCTCTCATCATCTTAGCACCTAATCTCTTCTCGATTTACTAAGAGACTACATCGAGTCTAAGAGACTGTGGTTTGAGCCTCTAGGGCTGTTTCAAGTCGTTATCAAGGTACGCGTTAGTGTCGCTATATTTTTTTCCTCTATTACTGTTTTGAGCAATGGATTTTGGAAGTTTTGTGGAGTGGTCGATGACCATGTTCGTGGTGTGGTATTACCGAAGGGTGAGTTTGCAAAAACCCGACAAGAGCTAAAGGTTTCTCAACCGAAAACCCGCACGAGTCGATTGAAGAATGTCTTGGAGCCAAACACTCAGTGGATCTGGGATCCGGGGGGGAGGAAAGGGTGGGAAGGGTCGGCGGTGGTGGCCTATCCTCCGAGACCCAGGACGGACGATGTTGGGACGTCTCGGGACAGCAGGAGGAGCAGCGCAACATATTTCCCTGTTTTATTGCGATTCTGTTTTTAGATAGGATTACTTTTTGTTTAGTTTGAAGAACTTTTGAAATGTTGGTAAGAGTATGTCCTCATGTTTTGTCTACGATGCAAAATATACTAGTTTTATGGGTCCATGAACGCTGGGTCCGTTTCGATGCACCCGGACTATATTCTGGAGTCCGAGTAACTCCCACTATGTAATCTTTGATCGACAAGAATGCACTTCCTCAATTACCGTCTCAAAAAATAAATTAAAAAAGTGGCATAAAGAAGAGTTTTGGAACGAGTCTATTCAAATCAACAACCAAACAGATCAGAACTCACGATCGTGATCCTGGATTGAAATTTGATCAACACAAAGTTATACGATCCCATAAAATTCAAACTGCTAAAGAAAACTGGTCCATGCACATAATAAAGACGTTAACACTTGATGACGTCACAGGAGTGTAGACAGATATTACAACTGTGGTTCAACTAAAAGTTCAACCCAACATGTAAACTATAGAGATACATAAAGACAAGTAGAGACTGATTGCATCTCAATCAAACAAGCACGATCGAGTCGGAGAGCCACGAAACGCAGTGCGTCCACGGTATTCAATCCCACGAAAACCTCGATTTATTCAATCCATACAGATCATCACTTCACAGTCTGCATGTCCAACAACCCAAAGAAGAAAAAAAATTAACAAATGATTAATCAGGAAGACAAAAAAAATAACAAACTTAATTTCAATGATTGGAAAATAATAAACGCACTCTTGGATGTCAACGTTGATTTTGCCGGCGTCGGGGTCAGCGATGGAAGCAAAGGCTTCCTGGGACAAGTCAATGGTGCCGTGGCAGCCGGAAGGACAGTAGTCAACGATCGTGACCACGACGGAGGGTGTGGAGGAGCACGGGTGTGGGACCCCGTCGTTGGTGGCGCTCAGGCAGGTCACCCTGTACGTCCTCCCACACGCGCCTCTGTCGTCCCACAGCGCGTCACTCGCCGCCGCTATCATCACTCCATCGTTCGTGAACCCATCGCACGACGACGCTGCATGTATTTTCATTTTCATAAATATATTCATTTCCCATGCATAATAAATAGGGAAAATTTCAGTATAATACCCTGCCAAACATTTAATTTCAGTATAATACTCTGGCATAAATTTTTTGCACTTTCATACCTAAACCAAACATTTATTTTCACTTTAGTACCCAACCGTTAACTTTCTGTTAGTTTGGATGGAAAAAGTCAAAAAGACCATAATACCCCTAACTATTACTCAAATTTTCAAACTCATGCCATTGGTTCAGAATTTGAAAATAAGTGAAATGACAATAATACCCTTTATTGTTAGGGTGTTAAAATGAAAATTTCACTATTTTAAAAATAAAATCAGTTTTTTTTAAAAAACAGAATTTTATGTATTTTTTAAATTAAAAATATTTTTTTTACAAAATAAAAACTGACGTTATAAAAAAAACTGATTTTTATTTTTAAAATAGTAAAAATTTCATTTTAACACCCTAACTATAAAGGGTATAATTGTCATTTCACTTATTTTCAAATTCTGAACCAATGGCATGAGTTTGAAAATTTGAGTAATAGTTAGGGGTATTATGGTCTTTTTGACTTTTTCCATCCAAACTAATAGAAAGTTAACGGTTGGGTACTAAAGTGAAAATAAATGTTTGGTTTAGGTATGAAAGTGCAAAAAATTTATACCAGGGTATTATACTGAAATTAAATGTTTGGCAGGGTATTATACTGAAATTTTCCCTAATAAATACGTCATAATTCACATATGCATCACACGTGCCAATGATCCATCTATATATAAAACGTATAAAAAATAATTATATTGATAAATTTAGGGTTAATTATCTTTGGCACCCATTTTTATTAGTAACACTCTTTTAGTATTTTGATGTATTGATAACGTTCTAGATAAAATTTTAGTCAAGTTTACGTCATTTTGATGATCTGTGACCAATTCATAAAGGGTATTAAATGTTCAGTTATCAGTACATAAGAGGTATCAAGTGATCTGTAACTAATTCATAAAAAGTACTAAATGATAGTTAACAAAACGGAAGAACTGTTATTGAACATTACAAAACATAAATTTATACACAAGAAGTAGAAGAAGAGTACTCACGAACATAAGGAGGAGTATAGAAGGTGGCAGTATCAGCAAGAGCCTGCATTGCGACGAAGACGAAGGCCAAGGCTATGGCTGCCACCAGCTTCTGCAATACTGTTGCCATTGTGATGATATGAAGCTCTTGCAGTCTATTTCAGAGAGAGAAATAGAGATGTTTTGTTTGCAAGTGCTTGGTGAGTGAGTGATGTTGAGGAAGAGAGCTCTATTTATAGTTTTATTGTAGTGTGTCTATGCAAATGGTCCAAAATAAATTTGATCTCTGGTTGTGGTTTGGGGTCAACAAAGCAATCGGCAGACAAATGGAGAAAACAAACCTCGCAAAAACCAAAAAGATAGACAGAAACTTCAATTACTGCTTGTTTATTGTCAACTTTGTTACCTGAATTGCAATTCACCACATGCTTTTCTCCGCCGTCACTGTACCAAATCCAACTCTCAAGCTCAGTTTGGTTAAAAACTATGTATTCACTTAGATTTATTCTACTAATTAAATACACAACCTATATAGCTTTTAACGAATGAATGCAGTGGAAGTTAACATATACTTACTTAAATTACTTTATTTTTTTTAGCATATCAATATCAGTTTTATTGATAACGTTAGAGACAAAATACCGAATAATACATATTTTGGGAAATATCCCTTAAGATCCAAATTATAATTTGGGACGTTTGTATACAAGTGTACCAACGCTCGAAGTTGTAATAACACTGATTGTTTTTCTTCGCAACTAAAAATTTATGTAATACACATAAAAAAAGTCATACTAACGATATCTATTCTCGGTGTATATTTAAGGAATCTGACTCTGCTTTTTAGTAAGTATGTATATCTATTATTTCTCCTGGCTTAACTCGAGTAGACACGTGGTGCTTAAAATACTTGCTAACCCGCAAAAAAAGCTATGAGAAATGGAGTACGCTGGAGGTGCCAAAGAGGTCCCAAAAGAAAATGAGAAATGAGATCAGAGAGCGGGATGTTTCCTCCTCTAATCATCTTTTAAACAATACCTCAAGTTCATCTCTCGGGTATCTTTGATGAATATGTTGGGAAAGCTTATCCCAAACTCAACTATTATTAATAACCCAAAATTAAAGATTTTTTCAAACATGAACGAGATATGTTAAAAAAGATAATACGGTATTTTTTATATATTAATAATATAGTATTTTTAAGAGATTACGTTTGGAAAGAAATTGGAAACTCATTCTTTTTGTTGTTCTTAAAGCTAGATAAAAATAAATAAACTGAATCTTCTTCTTATTCTAGATTTGAGTGAATTTCTAAAGTCAATTTCATGTAATTTTCTTTCAAATGTGTGTGTGCCTAAAAACTCGTAATAGGAGTAAATTTACTTTAATTTAGACATCATCTATGTAAACTGCACATTGTCATTCTCATTCCCATTTCTCATGCATAAAAAAAAAACTATGTAAACACTATCGAAGTTGTTATGGATTAATTTAATTGGGAGTATTACGATGGGTAAAATGAGGAGGACATGGTAGAATAGAGTAGTAATTAAGCATAGAAAACATATAGGTGAAATGAGTCATTGAGAGTGACCGAAATCGATTATTTATATCCACCACCACAAAACACACTTGAGTGAGTTGTGCAAATTGTCTGTTTCTCGTAATTGCCTTGTGAGCCATCAAAATCAAATCCGTCTCAATATCACAAGGCCGAGGCTACTACTCTCCATAACACAATATGTATGATGTGTTTCGGCCATATACAATACACGCATACAAACATTTAAGTTACATGGGATGACATCATTTATGTAACAACTTGGTTAAATGATTTGAGATTAATTAAATTTGCCAAATAGACTTGAGATGACTACGTCAGTATATCTATTAGACATACTTAAGGGTATCTACGGTCGTGGACGGGGAGCTGACGGAGAGGCGTTGGCGGGAAGCAATCGTTGATGAGGAGCTGGCGGGGAAGGCTGGCTGGAAGCTCCACGCATTTTCTCACCGCTGGCTGAGAACAAAAATGTGAACAAACAAACTATAAGCTGACTATAAGCCACCAAACATTGTAGGGTATTAGCTGGGAGAACTGACTATAAGCCAACAAAAAATATTTTTTTTATTCTTCCCGCCAACTCATCCCCGTCTGCAATCGACTATTATAATAATGTGGATGCCCTAACGTACCAAATAGCCTTGCCTGCATGTAGCAAACTTCCAATCATGTAGCGAACTTCCAATATTTTTCTTTGGTATATACAATAAGCATATGCCATGAGCTTTGATGTTTTGCTCGTGCCAGCATCCGAGTTTGAAACTACTATGCCTATTAAACAGACTATATTTGTTTCAACTGATATCGGGGAGATTTTTTTCTTCTTCTACAAATCACCTTTTATTCTAAAAGTCATAAAAAATCATCACAGTAATTTATTTTACTCTAAAAAGTTTTAGTTTTCATATTTCTATCTTAACTGTGTTTTCTTGTACCTTATTATCCTAATTATGATTTTTTTTCACGTGAGTACCTATCGTCAATTTTTAAACGAAAATAATCATGTACGAAGAATATGACCCAACTTTTCTAAAAAAATGACTATATTACCCCTTTGCCTTAAAAACTAAATCTCTACTTATTCTTATTTATCTTTATTCTTATTCTTTTTTATTCATTTCTCACACCCCAACACCACCATCATCGCTTCTCAGTCCCTCTTTTTACTTCTCACGTCTCACAACCCAACGTCACCATCATCGCTTCTCTGCCCCAACACCACCATCAGCTCTTTCACCGCCGCCTTCATCTCTCCACCGTCGCCCTCCACCCCCTCTTCTCTCTGCTTCATCTCGTACCTCGCCACTGTTGACGAACTCGGAATCTACCTCGCCACCACCATCGAGGACGAGCTCAAAACCAGATCTAATCCCAACATCGTGGTTTCTTTGTCTACACACATTCCTCGAACCATATGTAGTTCTCGTCTAGATCTGAACCTCAGCGTGACTTGAGCTTTGATTTTCCAGTGGCTAGAAAAGCTACAGAGCAAGCGTGACGCATATGATTTTCCATTAAAGCACAAGGGGCGAGCCGTCGGGGTTTCGATCAAGGAGATCAAGGACCTTCTGAGAATTTGTGATATTGTTTGTATTTCAATTTCTGTAAATTATTATCGGTGTTGTTAATTCCTATGATTAAAATCTAATCACTACACCAGAAAGTGTCTTGGGTGACTGATTTTATTTGGTGGTCACCCAAGTTCAGCTCTTGATAAATAAAAAAGTAATGGAAAATAAAATCTGATTTTTTTTAATAATTAAAATCTGATTTTTAAAAATAAAAACTGATATTTAAATAAAACTGATTTCTAAACATAAAATCTGATTTTGTATATAAAAACTGAAATTTTCAAATAAATTCTGATTCTTTAAAAATAAAAACTGATTTTAAAAAAATAAAATCTGATTTAAAAAAATAAAAGATTAATTTTTAAAAAATAAAAGATTAATTTTTAAAAATTAAATAGATTTTTTATAAAATAAAAATTGATTTTTTATAAAATAAACAAATAAAAAAATTAAAAACCAATGACATGTTTTTGAAAATTTGACGGTTAGTGAGAGGTATTATGGGTTTTTAAGTGTTTGCATCAAAAAATAGATGGCAACTTGACAGTGGGTATGAAAGTGAAAAAAAAATCGTAGTTAGGATAGTGAGGTGCAACAAACCAATGAGTCATAGTTAGGGTAGTGAGATGAAATCAACTCTTTATTTTATAAATTGATGAATGAGTTGTAACTGATTTGTTTACTTTAGTAAGTAACAAGTTTTTTTAGTAAAACTGTAGTATTGATATTTTTCTTGACTAATTCGTTAATTTAATCATTCCGTTTCGTTTGAACTTTGATTGACTTCAAACTTGCGTCAATTTTTTATTTCTTCAAGAGTTGTCTATCAAGATATGATTTTATCACCTCATTATCAAAACTGAACATGATTTTTATAACCTCGACACTTGTTTTTTAGCGCCTCCATACAAATTTTTTTTTTATCAACACTGAACATTAGTTTTATTATCTCAATATTAAACATTTATCAGTAAAGATTTATCAAAATTAGTTTTATTACCCTAATTTATATAAAAATAGTTGTGCTACAAAATATATTCATCACTAGTCTTTATAAATATTCATTGGAAAAAAAAGTATTGGCGTAAGAACGAAGCTAATTAGAGTTCAAAAGAAGCGAAAATGATTAAATTAGTGAATTGCTCAACAAAAAACTGGTCGCTTATCCGTGTGAGTGAAGATGAATTGTGTTGGGATATATTTGGGTTATTATATAACATCACGATGAATATTAAATCTTAGGTGTGTGTGACTTGAATGAATTTACACGGTTTTTAGGATAAGAATTGTTTTCGGTAGATTTTGTGTCTTGGAACATATATATGAGGCTCTTTTGTCTTAACTATTTGGAATCTTTATTAAGATATGCTTGTCTTTGAAATGGTAGCTTCCGTTGAGATCTATCTAGTTAGGCCTAAGACCCAATAATCATTTCATATATGTTAGTATTTAATTGAAAACCAAAAACTTATAAGTATATTCAATCAGCTTTAGGTCAAATTCGATGACCCCCATCGCAGGCCGCTGCTCTCTTCCTCTCATGCCTATGTAGTTCTCTCTTCTCACGTCATTGTATAGTAGGCGATTTTCACATCACTGGATCGTTATTTGTACAAAGTTATCGGGTAAGATGCTATGTTATCTCCATACAAGATTTTGTGCATCAATTCTTGCCCGACTCAGTGACCTCTTGTACGTGGTCGGCTGCCGCCTTTGCTATTGGGGCTCATGGGAGCACAAAGGCCATAGTTGACCGGAAAAAGAGTGATGCATACAAGGAAAAACTAGTGTTAGAGGTCGGAAATTGTCCGTCGCAAAGTAAGCAGATCTATAAATTTGTGTCTATGATTGATAATCAAATGAAGGTATCCTCTAAATCCGAGATATTCATTTTCAATTTGCCTTTTGAATCCACATAGGAATGGGTGAGGAACGTATTTGGGTCTTAAAATGAGATTTAACCACTCTATATTATGCGGCGTCCTAACTGTAGTGGTCGTTACCTCGGTTTTGTGACTTTCTCGACGATGACAACAACAATTCAAACAGTTGAGGCTTAAATGGATATAAGTTGAATGGACATCAATGTTTTTTCGATTTGTCTTGTTCGAGAAAACACGGAGGTGGAAAATAGGCCCCCGAGCTCATAATGCCGAATAAGGGCCTTCCCGTTCATGAGGTGTGTCGGTCTGAGGATCATGTCTCAGCTTCACTTATGGATCGGATCAAGATTAGTGGGGAAGATCAGACCGTGCATTGAGGTGATCGAGTCATGGAGTTTGTGATTGACAGTTCTCCAGCGTAGTTGGAGGCATAGTTGCAACGATCATGATTTCTCTCTAGGGATTTCTTGGATTGACTTCATTTTCAAAATATGAGGTTTTGAATTTGAAATAACGTTTTTCTCGGATTGATGTTCCTATAGGCGTAGAATTAGTCTCGTATTCCATTACCTTTTTTGCAATCATGGACAGTGTTGGCCTAGATTGCACGCAGGACAGGACTTTAGTTTGCACACATGATGCGTTTTCGACATGCAGTTCACTTGTGCCTGTTTGTCATTCCCCGTCCTTAGTTTCTCCTACAAGTGCGGTTGGCTTGGATTCAAGACTTCTTGATATTCTGCAAGGCTTTTGGACTATGAGGGTTGAGACATATTCTATCTTAGCTTCGACTTAGGTCCAAGGGAATATAGGATCGGTTGGTTGTAGCTCATCAGCCGTATTTCCTACTCGTAATCAAGTTGAGAGGGTGACTCAAGGTTTTTTTGTTCTCTTGTTGTAGTGAAATCTTATTCCTCTGAATTTGAGGCTCTTAGTAATGTTGTGGGGCTGTCGACATGAATCACGATTGTGGCTATCTCGGAGAATGATTATGGCCCTGTTTCGTCAACCATCTGGAACGGACCTATGAATTGTGGGAAAGCATGTTAGAGCCTTGGTTTCATGGTCCTTGGATGCAGGGACATGTGCCACTAAGATAATGGTGGTCGAGACTTGTGTGCATGTTTTGTCTGTCTCCGAAAAACAAGGTATTATACTGAGTGATTTGGTCCCTATATTATAGGACTGTATGCCTCAACAGGTGGGCACATATGTCGTAGCTGTTTTGGAGGACACATTTGTTTCGGAGGAATCGGTATTTCCCTCAGGTGGGCAGCTCTTGGGAAGTCCGTGGAAGGACTCCCTTTTATAAAACCCGCCACGTAAAGGTCGTCCTAGTAAGCACATGTCAGTGCTTTGTCTGTCTGTCTTACATATGTGTACACTACCAGATCAAAAACTCGTTCTTTGAGTCGAGAACGTGTTGTTTATGTCGCGTCATCGGGATTCGGCATGTGCAAATGGGATGCACTAAAGGTTCCAAAATATCACTGGGATGCCAAGAAGAAAGCCTTCGATGATCCAAACTTAGCCTCGAAAGGTAAAGAATGGTACGAGGACGACGGTTGATCTCGTTTTTCTTTAGTTTGTATATTTCGGACTTGTTGTCCCCTGAAATTTTAATTTTAATTTTTAATTAATTTATTTATTTATTATTTTTTATTGTATTATAACTAAGGTTATAATGGTAATTTTGTCTACAAAATTTATAAGATTAAAATAAGAAAGGGTATAATCGTCATTTCACACCCCACTTAACTGAACCTGTCTAATTTAGAGGAATATTCCGTTAGTTTTCTAACAGAATATGCTACTTCCGTCCGTGGACAAATCATTTGGATACCAAATTGGTCATTTGAAACGTAAGGATACCATATCATTCGTGGACGAAATATTTGGGTACCAAATAGTAAATATAACATCTCACCGTCCCACACAGGGCCCCACGCGCGGCGATGTTAGGTCTGCAGCCCAATACACCCCAACCCCTCTGGTGTACTGTCCACAGACAAATACCAACCTAGGTTGTTGGTGAGACTTGAACCCAAGACCTCACCCTTTATAGCATTTCCTTGAGTGATGCTATCAACAATTGAGCTCTGTCACGCCCCAAATCCGGTTTTGACCGGATTCGAGACGTGCACTTAAAATAATAAATAAACACGGTAAAATTACGAAGGATAAAATTTCAAAAGTGATAATAAATCAATTGACAAAGTTAATAGCTCACAAAACCCAGTATACAAAAATTCGGTTCAAAATAGACGCACGTCACTAGACCGACTAGACAAGACTCGCGCAAGCTCCCAAGCTCAGCTATGTCCTGCTAGTACAAATCCCGCTCAACACCTGAAAATCAACAATGTAAGGGGTGAGTTTTCGCCCAGTAGAGAAAGTAGTTAATGTAACGAACATAGGCTCACCACCACGAGTAACCGTCCAATTAGGGCATACTAGTACAACACGACTAACTACCGATCGGGGTTCATAGCCAATTTACCAAAACACACAAACCGACAACTCTCGTACAATAACCACTAACCAAACAACAAACGTATCAAAACACAGAAGCCATCAGCACACACATCCCGTACTACAATCCTTGAACTCCACCGACTGTACACAGCCCGACATCATCATATCAAACGGTAGGTCAAGTATCCATCGAACTACCTCTCGATCCAGAGGAGGCGCATAACGTCACAAAGACGTATAACGTCGAGAATGCCAGAGACGTCCTTACAAGGACGCATTCGTCGGGACTCTCGGAAACGTCTCCAAAGGACCATAGATCATCGAGGTTGAAACACGGCACCCAGTGCCCATCACGACCCGTAGGCCCAACACGACCCTCAGGCCCAACCACGACCCGTAGGCCCACTATGCTATGATTTGGCCCGTCGGCTCCGACCCGTCGGCCCCAAACACGACTCGTAGGCCCCAAACACGACCCGTAGGCCCCAAACATGACCCGTAGGCCCCATCTCAACCGGAATACCATCCTCAAGGAACACACAACAAAATAACAATCACGCATCGAAATGCCACATATCAAACACGGCTCACGCGCCCACACACAATCACAATCATGAAACACCGAGCAAGAACCTTATTGAATCCTTAAGCACACTCAAACCGTCACGTACTTGCCATCACTTACCGACCCCACGTTCAACGTGCTAACCCCACCGGCTTAACCTGTAAGACCCGCTTCCGGTCGAACCGGTGACTCCGGAAGTCACTCGGGACTTTTCCGGAACCCAAACGAAGTAGCCATTATCACGGTTGGCTTCAGGGGAGAAAACCCTTTCGTTTGAGTATACTATTGAATAAAGTCAATCTTGGTCAAAACGAGACTTTATATCGACTAAAGCTTCAATTTTTAATAGTGCTGGAATTTAAATTGGAAATTTAAATGAGCTAGAGGGACACTTGTCCTATTTTGGTTGAATGAGAGAAAAAGGGGTAGTCATTGTCCCTTTTACCCTCCCAAAAGCTCCTACATGGGTTTCTAGCTCAAGGGCTTTTAAGTCATTGCAACATTTAGGTATTATATTGGATTGGAGAAGAAAAATCATTCCTATTTGCATTGTTGTAGTCGAAAATTGGAGAGGAAGAAAGGGAGAAGAGCTCCCATGGAAGCTTGAAGGAGAATCAAAGAAGAATGAGCCTTTTGGAGTCATCCTCTAGCCTTCCACCCTCAAAAACACTAGCATCCTCTTCATCTTCACATTCTAGAGGTAATGGAACTCTCTACTCATCTTTTCTCTTCATCTATTTCCTTGGGTTTTGGGTGAAAAATGGCTAGATGATGTTGGGTTGAGTAGAAATGGTGGGAGATGGTGTTGATGATGAACCTTGTTGGATTTTTGGTGAGAAATCAATAGTTGTTGGAGATGTTGAAGTGAGTTTGATTTGATGAATCCTTGGAAAACTTGTTTTTGTGTTGATTCCTACCATGGGTAGAGGAGTATTGAAGGATTTGGACTGTTTTGGGGGTTGGAGAGGGTAATTTCTGGGTTTGATGGAGGTTTTTCGGAGTTTTGGAGCTGGAGGTTGAAGAAGGACGAATCTGTCCTGGTGCGTCACCGATCCGTGACGAATCCCGTGACGGGCGACGTCACGGCTCCGTGAAGGGAACCGTGACGCCACTCGTCACGGCTCCGTGACGGTAACCGTGAGGGTTAACGTCACGGATCCGTGACTAGATCCGTGACCCACCAGGGTGAGGGTTCTTGGGGGTTTCTCGAAGGTTTTACATCTTGGTTTTGAGCTGAACTTTGGAAGGGTTTTGGGGGCCTTCCTTGCTGTTTAAGTGGAGCCTAATTAGTGTTTCTTTGTGTCCAAGACTTCGGGGATCGAGCTAGAGGAGCAAGGATCACGCCGGGACACGAGGGAAGAGCGAAGAGGTGATCACCGGACTTCACCAAAGCTTTGAAGAGGAGGACCTTTAGGTAGGGAAAGCCTTAACCTCTCGTTTACGATGCTTAGTATGCATGCTAGGTTAATAAAATTGGAAAAGGTCCTAGATATGCATATAGGATGCGAATAACTAGCTTACTCGTCTTTCAATTACTAATAACCGGAGTGTCTAGTGGTGACCGCTTAGGATGCCAATCACTAGTGTAATTCGCTTTCAATACTTGGGATATGATTGTCTGGTAGAGGAGCCTTGGCAAAGCCCTCGGATTAGTTGTGTGTTAGGATCACATTCTTGGTTGTTGATTGCTTAGTGGATAGGCTAAAGAGTCTAATGAAACTAGTGGAATTGCATGTTTGAATGCTCTTTTGAAGGCTTTATGATTGGTTGTTTAAACTCGTACTTGCTCGTTGATTGTATTCGAATGATTAATTGATTTACTTGATTGGTTGTTTGGAGCATCGAGTATGACTGGTTGTACCGAGCGGTGCAATCAGGTGATCGATGCCCCGGTGGTTCGAAACTGGTAAGTGAACGGTAAGTTGGAATTGTGTGATTGGTGTGAAATGATCTAATGATTTGTGTGCTGTGTGCTATGGGGAATTGGTGATGTGTGAGCTATGTGTGTTAGTGGTTTAATGGTGGTTGGATTGGATGGTGTTGAGTTTCGGTTGAGCGTGTTGCTAAGTTGTTATTGGATTATGGTTGAGACGATATGACACCTATACCGTTGAGGAGTCCGGTGTAGGTTGAGATAGAGTTTATTGTTGTTACGGTATGATACCTACACCGTTGAGGAGTCCGGTGTAGGATGATATATTAGTTATTTATTAAATTGCCCACGTGTGCGCTCCTACGGGAGTATGGCCCTGGGTTCCCGATGACATAAAATCCTTTGGAGACGTTTCTGAGAATCCCGACGATAAGCGCCCCGAAGGGTTGTTTCCGGTCGCCTCAATGTTATGCGTCTCCTCTGGATTTGAGGGAGAATCCGAGAGGACACATCATGTGGATCGGAGGGTGGTGACTTCATGTGCCACGGCATTGACTGGTTCACTTATTACCCATATTTTGTTAAGTTATATTCTGTTGACTTTATTATTGATCTTATTGGAGTTAAAGTTTACCTTGTTATGCGTTTTCCCTACTGAGCGTGAGCTCACCCCTTTGATTTACCGTTGTGTCTACATGCTTGATTGAGGAGTAGAAGCTTGGGCGCTTCTCGGTGTGGGTTCTTAGAGACTTCATGTTACTTCCTTTATTTACAAACAGTTTTGTAAAACTTATTACTACACCCCCTGAGGGTTACGTATACTGTACTTTGAAGTTTATGGATTGAGGTACTCATTGGAGATTTTCGAGATTTAATATTGTTTCTTTCTTTATTGTCTTCTTTTACCCGTCATGCCTCGAGTTCGGGCGATAAGCGGATTTGGGGCGTGACATAACCGGTATCCCCAAGCATTCCCAATCCAACATATCAAGTAAAATAGGGAAAATCACTCAAATCATTGATCATGCGTTCTCTAGTCAATTCTACTCGTTTTCGTGTTCGTTATTTATTAACCGTTCAAGCATCAAAGGCATACACAGATACATTCAGCACACAAGTCCTACGGGCGCGACGTGGCCCGGTTCTACCAGCACAACAATTCCCAAGACCGAACACGTAAATGCTCACAGTTCATACGTTTACGCTAATTATTCGCATCCTACATGCCAAACTATTATCTTTCTAGTTTTATTATTACCTAGCATGCATACTAGTAACTTTCCGTAATTAAACCGGTATTCGCTACTTTCCCTACCTCAAGACGATACCACAACAGCGTCTCCTAGCTGTTGACGACCGGGCCAACACCGTCTTGTAGGGCGAAGTTCGCGTCTGGGTTTAACTCTGGTCTTCTCTTCGATCGAAGCCGGACTCTAAATTCAAACGAAAGCCATAATTAAAACCGGTTTCACAAACTAATCAAAAAGGAGACGACGGTTTCGTTTTAAGTTGAAAAGTTGTCTTTTAGACTCGAGCGGGCTAAAAGCGGGATTACGACGAATCGGGTTCGAGCACCCGTGCACCGAACTCAGAACCCGGGCACGATTCCCGAGGTACATGTTCGGACAGGAATCCCTAGGTGTCTAACTCTGCGTCCCGTTTTTAATCCCGTTCTAAGTCCAAATAACGTTCCAGTTCAAGTCTGATATGTTTTTCTTTTAATCAAAACTGAAATTTGTTTTAATCACTTTTCCTTTTAACAAAATTATTTTCCTTAATTTTCAGTTCCAAAAACGTCTTCAGAGTCCAGATCCAAGACTAGTTTCCAACCAACACTAACCAGATCTGACCAGCAACTCGAAGAAAACAAAGAAAAGGAGAAGAAGTCAAGAGGGAAGAGGAAGGCTCGGACAAACTCCGGTCGGCCACCGGCGGCGCCGTTACCGGCCGAAGCTCCACGGGTCGTGCACTCACCGAGGGGGAAAAGAGAGGCGACGGGGGTGGGCGTGGTGGAGCGCGGCGGAAGGCTCGCCTCAGATCCGGACGGATGTGGCGATTTCGTCCCGGATCCGTCGAGCTCGCTGGCGAGGAGCTCGGACGACGAAGGAGAAGGGAGGAAGGGTTACGGTGCCGGAGCTGGACCGTTGAGTGGCTGGGGCTCTGGATCGAGGGCGGGGCGGACTGCGTCTGAACGGAGGGGATGAGGTCGGGGACGAGAGGAGAGGGACTCGGCGAGGGAGAGAGGCGACGACGGTGGTCTTCTCCGACCAAGTGTCGAAGAACCCTCTTGGAGCTGGACTGAGAGGGGGGTCTACGACGGAGAGAGGGTGAGAGGAGGGAGGGCTGGCAGAACGCGAGAGGAGGCGATTGGGTGGGTTCTACTGCGTGAGGAAGATAGGGAAGAGATGCGACAGAATGAGCATCAAAACCCTAAAAGTGGGTATAAGTAGAACGGGCCTGAGGGTATTTGGGCTTAAGGTGGGACTTGGCTGCATGGCCTAAAAGCGAAGGGAACAGGGCTGGGTCGCCCTGCTCTGCTCGGGTCTGGGTCTGCTGGTCGGATCCGATCCGACCTAACCTCTTTTTTTTTCCTTTTTTTTAAATGACTTTTCTTTCAAGCGAATTACAAGTTAAATCGAATTTTAATCTTAACGCTACCAAAAGCCGACCCAAAACTCAACCTCGACGTTTCGATCGAATTAAATTAAAATAAATTAACTCTTTTTACTGAAGCGGTCTTCACAGTAAATAACCCATTTAATCTAATACAAAATTAACTAATTTAACTATTTTTTGAACATCCAAATATAGGAAGAAAAATACTACTATTATTATAAAACAGAACGCAACCTAACATAGATAATTAAATAGTGAAATTGTTGCAATAATAGAGCCACTTGGCGTGATCTTTCACGAGGTTTCGTCAATCAATTTTTTTCAACGGGTTGGACGGTCCCAAACTATGGAATGCCGAAGATGGATTCTAAGAACGGACCCTCAACCCCTAGGAGGGTCCTGAGTATCCTCAGGCCCGAACCACTCGTAAAGGATCTCATCATCGAGGGTTGTTTCTTGCGTTGCTAGAATAGTGTAATCCTCTCCACAAAGAAAATGATCGAAATCCATAACAAACAAAACTAATTGGAAAAATTAGTACCACCTTCGGCGTACCCCCAGGTTTTGCCCCAATATTCGCAAACACCCTACTTAAGGATTTTCCACCTCGGGGAAGAGGCTCGATAGTAACCCCAAACACCGCCTCTAACCCTTAGTTAGAGGACATGGTCGGTGCATGAGGGCGAGCGTCTTTTTCCTAGTAGGGATCCTTCCCACGTAACGAAGTTTCCCACACTTCATGGACCGACTTATCCGCGGCAATGACCAAGAAGCGGTGGACAACTGGAAAACCAAGGAAAGATTAGGCGAGGGCAAGAAAACAGGACCACCAGGAAGAATGTTGAACACCCAAAGATTCAGGGATTTCTACCGGGAGGGATCCTTGAATCATACATATCCTCCCATATCGATTGTTGAGAACATGTTCGATCGCTCTCCTCACAATGAAAAGAGTCCTCGCCATGTGATCAAGCAACGTTTAGGCATTATCTTGAGCCGTCTCCACAGTTTACCTTTTATTTTCGGTATTTTTATTTTTATTGTCAAAATCATATTGTTCGATTAAATGGTTCAGAGTCTATTAAACTAGAAAACTTCCGATTCTTCGTTTTGTATACTAATTCTATTTGAATAATATTATATGCAATTTTAATATAAAAAAAGTGGGAAAAAAGGAGACAAAGATCAATGGATTTATATAAGATTATCCTTATATGTGTTATAACATTTAAAACATTGTCATTATAATATTGTTGTGATGTTGAGTTTATTATTAATTGAAATTGAGTTTTTCATGAATTAATTTTTTATTTTATCAAATGGCTTTTAAAACCATTAAAATTTCTTTTAATTACTAATCTTCAATATTATAATATCTTTAATATAGTAACTTCAAAATTTAAATTGGGAAATATTCGTGTACTATAAACTTAAATCAATATCTATGGTAACATTAACTATCCAAAAACTAAAATCTTGAATTTCAAATAGTGTAGGAGATTAATTATACCTACTCATAAGTTGATCTAAATGTTTGGGATTAGAATTAGAATTAAAATTTTAGAAACTAGAAAGACACCCTATTCCAAACTTCCCTCCTTCTCCGCCTCTTCACTCTCTGTTTCTCAATGATCACTCCATCCCAACATTTGAATCTGTAAACCCTACCATCTCTATCATTCTAATCCATAAACCCACTTCAAATCTTCATCTCATTCACCGATCTCCCCGACAAAACCATGAGAACCCGTGCACTCTGTTCTCTGGCACTCGTGTCAGTCCTGCTCTGGTGCTGTTGCTTCATTTCCACCGTCGTCTCCCAGTCCGGCGGCGGAGACGCGGCGGTGATGCAGCTGCTGAAAAAGGGCATCACCCAAATGGGGAATCTGGATTGGTCTCACCCGAACCCTTGTAAATGGGACCATGTTCAGTGCAATTCCGAGAACCGGGTCACCCGGATCCAGATTGGGAACCAGAACCTCCAAGGTACGCTTCCTCCTGAGCTCAACACCCTCAACGCTCTGCAGCGCTTGGAGGTCATGAGGAACCAGTTCTCTGGGCCGCTTCCCAGTCTCGCCGGGTTGAACTCGCTCCAGGTTCTCCTCCTCCACGACAACCGCTTCTCCTCCGTACCCACCAATTTCTTCGCCGGAATGTCGGCTCTGCAGGCCGTCGATCTTGGCAACAACCCCTTCTCGCCGTGGAGGATTCCGGACAGTCTCAGGGACGCGGCTTCTCTGCAGAATTTCTCCGCCAGTAGCGCCAACATTGTCGGCCCAATCCCAGGTTTCCTCGGCGGCTCGTTCCCGGGACTCATGGGGCTGCATTTGTCGTTCAACCCCCTGGAGGGCGGCTTGCCGTCCACCTTCGCCGGTTCGTCGATCCAGTCGCTCTGGCTCAACAATTTCAAGTCTGATTCGAAGATGAGCGGCACGATCGAATTGCTCCAGAACATGACAATGTTGAGGGAGGTCTGGCTCCATGGGAATCATTTCACCGGGCCTCTGCCTGACTTATCTCCGGTGACCGAGCTCTGGAGCTTGAGCCTCAGGGACAACGACTTCACCGGCATTGTTCCGGCGTCTCTGGTGAACATTCATTCTCTTCGGATAGTGAACCTGACGAACAACCACCTCCAAGGGTCGCCGCCTAAATTCGACACCAATGTGGTTCAGGTGGATATGAATGACAATTGTAACAGTTTCTGCTTGAGCCAACCTGGTGCCCTTTGCGATCCGAGGATCAATGTTCTGCTGTCAATTGCTGAAGCAATGAGTTACCCTAAAGTTTTTGCAGAGAATTGGAAAGGGAACGATCCTTGCAATGGCTGGCCGGGGATCACTTGTTTCGGCGGGAACATCACGGTGGTCAATTTCCAGGGAATGGGTCTCGCCGGTACGATCTCACCTCGCTTCTCTGAGATTAAATCTTTGCAAATCTTGATTCTTTCTAATAACATGCTCAATGGTAATCTACCCGCCGAGCTTGTAACTCTGCCTAATCTGAATAGATTGGATGTTTCCCATAACAATCTTGACGGTCAAGTACCGAATTTCGAGCAGCGTGTGGATGTGATATCTCAAGGAAATAGCTTCTATCCGAATCTCCATACCGTTGCACCCGGTGGTGTCCCGAGTTCATCAGAAGCCCCCTCCGGCAACGGTTCAGGCCTTAGAAAAAGGGCTTCTGAAATATGGGTGGTTGGTGGATCAGTTTGTGGGGTTATGTTCCTTGGACTGATTGGAGTGGTGGGTCTCTCTCTTTACAAGAGGAGGAAGAGACGATCTTGCAGTCCGAACGCTCTTGCTATACATCCTAGTCATTCGGATGCAGTGAAGGTCACGGTGGCAGCATCTCGTGTGAACGGTGTTGGAAGCGAAACCTACAGTTATTCGAGTAGCGGTCTCAGTGATCTTCATGTGGTTGAGTCAGGGAACAACATGGTCATTTCCCTAGACGGGCTGCGAACAGTGACTGATAATTTCAGCGACGATAATATACTTGGGAAGGGCGGGTTTGGGACTGTGTACAAAGGGGAATCACCTGATGGGACAAAGATTGCTGTTAAGAGGATGGAGTCCGGAGTCATCACCGGGACAGGCTTGTCTGAGTTTACGTCCGAGATTGCTGTTCTAACCAAGGTTAGGCATAGGCATTTGGTTTCGTTTCTGGGATACTGTTTGGATGAAAATGAGAGGCTGCTGGTGTATGAGTACATGCCTCAGGGGACTCTCAGCAGGTATCTTTTCAATTGGAAGGAGGAAGAGTTGAAGCCCCTCGAGTGGATGAGCAGGCTGTCGATCGCTTTGGATGTGGCTAGAGGTGTTGAGTATTTACATGGATTGGCACATCAAAGTTTCATTCATAGAGATCTCAAGCCATCCAATATCCTCCTCGGTGATGATATGCGTGCCAAAGTTGCTGATTTTGGGCTGGTTCGTCTTGCTCCCGATGGGAAAGCCTCGTTTGCCACCAAATTGGCCGGAACATTTGGGTATCTTGCTCCAGAATATGCAGGTAAAGATTCTATCCACGGTCATTGTTATATAGTTCATCAATGTTGACATCACTGTTTGTGTTTGTGTTATGCCTATTGAGTGACTCTTTTACTTAGTAATGGAGAATTCTGTTTCATCATTTATATCTTGTCAATCAATTTTTGTGCATTTGATCATATTGGTTTTGAGATGATTACTTGCGTTTTGATAGTGACCGGGCGAGTTACCACAAAGGTTGATGTGTTCAGCTTCGGAGTGATTCTAATGGAGATGATAACCGGGAGGCAAGCAATAGACGAAACAATACCAGACGATAGCCAACATCTGGTTACATGGTTTCGAAGAATCCATAGTAGGAAGGAGAGTTTCGGGAAGGCCATAGACCCGACGATTAACTTGGACAAGGAAACCTTAGCCAGTATCAGCACGGTCGCGGAGCTGGCTGGCCACTGTTGTGCTAGGGAGTCTCACCAGAGGCCGGACATGGGGCATGTTGTGAACGTGCTCTCGACCTTGGTGGAGTTCTGGAAACCTGCGGATTCAGAAGCGGAGTATGGATACGGGGCAGATCTGGACACATTGTTACCGGATGCAGTTGAGAAGTGGCGGGACAGTAGTGTGGAAGAGTGCAACATACCTATTCCAGCATCTGGCTTTGCAGACACGTCTCAACACCAGTGGTGATACTGATGGGAACGTTCAAAATAATTGACCGTTGGATGTTTCAAGGTTATGTTTTTTTCCCTTGTTTGACTTCGGTTTTCTTCTATCTTTTAGTAGTTTTGGAGTTTGTTAATTTTCTGGCATTGGTTAGGAATGATTTTAAATAATTGAGAGAGGCTCTCTAAGTCAAAGATTGACATTAAACATTGTATGAGCTTATTGATATATGTTTTTAGTTCGGCAGTGTAGTGTCATTTATCTGAATGGAACTTTGTTCCCATTGTCTAGAGGAACAAAAGCCATAGTTATATGCTATACAGAAATATACCATCATATGCTTTTAAGTCATAAAAACCAAACATAAATATTGTTGATGGCTAGAATCTTTAAGTTTTCAGGTCTCGGATTTTACCTGCCATCCTCACTTTCAAATCTCCCAATGTCGCTATGAATCTAAAATCGACGATAGTTGTACATGCCCCAAATATGTGTTATAAGGTAAACTTCAAAAAGATACATAAAAAGTATACACGATTGTCGATTACATACACAAATATACAAACACTTCATCCGACCCCCTCAATTTTCCAAAAATCATTACCGTCTGATTTTTCTATAAAAAGATATGTTACTTTTTTCTTTCTAAAATAACAAAATTACCCCCACATTATAACCTTAATATAAACCACGACTTTCAAATATTTACAAAAATGTCATTATACATATATTATTTCACATTTTTCTTTTTATAATTTTTTATTTCTTGTTTTTTATTGTAACATAAAAAAAATTTAAAATATATTTTAAATTGTATTAAAAAATCAGATTATATTGTAAAAACTAATAAAATTAACTTATTTTCATATTTAATAATCTTTTATTTTAAATAATTTTAAAAATCATATTTTATATATATTTTTAAATATTTTTTAAATCTTATTTTTCACTTTAAGAGAATAAAAAATATTTTTTAATCAAAAAATAAGATTATATTATTAAATAATAAATGAATTTCTTATTCATATTTAATATTTTTTTATTTTCAATAATCATCAAAGTCATATTTATATAATTATTATATATATTAAATATTTTTTATATCTCATTTTTATTTTAATATTTTTTAAATAATCTTTGCAATATTATTTTTTTAAATATCATTTTTTTCTATAAAATGTTATTTCAAGACAAAAATTTATGAAAAGAAAAAGAGAAATAAAAAATAGTAATATTTTTAAAAATATTAAAAATGAATATATAATATATTATTTTTAGAATTATTGAAAATAAATTAATTTTATTAATTTTTAAAATAAAGTATGATTTTTATTTTTTAGTCTGTTATTCTATTAAAATGAAAAATAAAAAACAAAAAATAAGTAAAAATGAGGAATAAAAAATTAATATTTTTAAAACTATTTAAAGTAATTAAATAAAATATGATTTTAAAAATTAATGAAAATAAAAAAGTATTAAGTATAAAATAATAAATTATTTTTTAAAATTTTAATAGTATAATGAAACGCCCTGGCAGGACCCGTCCCGGTCCCCCAGGCGCGCCCGGCACCCGAGCCCTTGGCGAGGTCCCAAAGGGCCCGAGTTCAGCCGTCTGAGGATGGTGCGCAGCGGACTTGGCCCATCCTACCGTTGAAGAACGATCCGAGACACTCATAGCAAGGGACTATCGCACCTCAAGAGAACGAGGCATACCTGCAAACCATAGAAGATGTCGTTAACGCACTAATCTGGCCGTAGGCAAAGGGGGTCGCCAAAAAGGTCGTGACATTCTCCCCCACCCATTCTCTCGCCTTCCTCGGCGAGGACCTTCAACCTTCGGCCTTTGACCATCTCTTGTCTGCATCTTGTTGACGGTACATTCCCTCGGCCAACTAGCGCACCTTGCGCTCCTTCACATCCAACGGTCCGTGGCGTACTCGGGCACCCAGTGCCCTACACGTTGGCAGCCCTTGGCTCGCACCAACCCGCGCTACCTCGCGCACTTGCCTACCTCGGCACACGCACACGACCCCGTGGTTCCTCGGCACCCAGTGCCTACGTGTTGGCATTCACCTCGTAAGCTCAGCGCCCTGCGCTCGGTACTCCGTCTTTCTTGGGCGATCCACCATGTTGAGTTCTCGCGCGAGGTACCCTCATTGACCCGCTCTGATACCACTTGAAACGCCCCGGCAGGACCCGTCCCGGTCTCCCAGGCGCGCCCGGCACCCGAGCCCTTGGCGAGGTCCCAAAGGGCCCGAGTTCAGCCGTATGAGGATGGTGCGCAGCGGACTTGGCCCATCCTACCGTTGAAGAACGATCCGAGACACTCAAAGCAAGGGACTATCGCACCTCAAGAGAACGGGGCATACCTGCAAACCATAGAAGATGTCGTTAACGCACTAATCTAGTCGTAGGCAAAGGGGGTCGCCAAAAAGGTCGTGACAATAATCTGATTTTTAAATAAAATTTGAAAAATTAATTTTTAATTTTTTAATTTTTTTTATTAAAAATGAGAAATACAAAATAATTTTATACATATATAATATATAATAACATTTTTGTAAATAGTTAAAAGTTATGGTTGATATTAAAATTATAAAATGAGAGTATTTTCGTTATTTCATTAAAAATAAGCAGTTTTTAGACAGAAAAAAATAGTGATAATTTTTCTAAAGTTAGAGGGACAGATGAAACTTTTTTCATACTTTTATGTGGCATTTTCATATTTCTCTGTACTAGTACATATGCTTTGAAAAAATAAAATCAACAGAGCTCGGATTAATCTTGTATCCGAGTCAACCCGACCCATTGCACGGAACGACGCTCGACAACCCGGGTCCGAGAAGGCCGAGAGAGAGACCGATCGGTCTACACAGAAGAACACAAGAAACAGACCAGGCTCTCACCCAGACCCCATCCCTTCCCAAAACCCTCACAGAGCTCCAGATCCTCTGAAACCCTACTCTCTTCTCCATTGCTTTCACCTTGATCGGATGAAACCTCCTCTAATTGCTCCAATTCCTCCCTAATCCACCGCAACCCCGTACCTCCGCCCCCTTCTCTCTAGGGTTTCTGTTCCCATCTTCTCCGAGCTCTATACTATGTCGCTCCCTCACGTGGAGTGTATGTACGTCACAGATGACCTCCTTCGCGAATGGAAGAGCAGCGGAAACCCCACCCTCAAGCACTCCAACCCCGTCCCTGTGCTCCGATTTCTCTACGAGCTCTCCTGGTCCATGGTTCGTTGTTGTTTCTCTGCTGTCGATTCGCCATTTCCGTATACGTGTTTATGCCCGAGTGCTGTTTTCGTAGGTTCGTGGAGACTTGGCGTTTCAGAAGTGTAAGACGGTGTTGGATTCGGTTGAGTTTCTGGAGAAGGTCTCGCAGCAAGAGCTGGCCTCGAATTTTGCTGATATCGTGACCCAAATGGCTCAAGATGTAGTGTTCCCTCTCTTGTTTGACTATTATGTTTATAGTTATTTTCATTGCTGTGCAATTTTGTGAAAGTAGAAGAGAGTGAAATTGGGTATTTTGAGGTTCTGGATAGTTACCTGTGATCAGAAATAAAAGAAAAGCTTTACAGTCTCTATTGGCAAAAGAATAAAAATACATGTTTTGGTAATAAATTCTCCCCTTTCAGTTTTCTGGGTCATCACTAGTTCTACTTTTTAGTTATAAATCTATCACCTTTTAGTTATTTGGGTAGTTAGATATCATATAACAGGAGTAACCTGTTATTTGGAACTAGTTAATTTGAAAAGGTGCTTCATTACATTGTTGTTACTGATTGGCTGAATTGGAATCAATAGTAGGCTAGGATGCATTGTGCCTCTGAGTGTGGGCGGTGACTTCTATGAAGATGCATGATGTCAATCCCGTTCTGAAAGTGCTTTTAGATTGTGATTTCTGCTATCTCTCTATTCAGTTGCTTTAGAGTTCCTCTTATTTGAATTTTCCCTTAAGAAAGTTGTTCTAGAAGGGATACACATATTCAAATTATATATGTATATATGATTGTATCCCTAATTTCCAACATTAAACGGTTTACCAATGCTTGACTAAAGAAATATAATTGGCTCTGGTAGAACTTTTCTGTAACACAAACAATTTGTCATTGTTCTCTTATATCTCTTAATTGTGATGCTTATTGAGTAACTGGCTGGTCATATTTTGATCGGTAAGAGCTGCAGTGATGTGACCAGAATAAAGCATATTGTTAAGAATTTCAAATATGCTAGGGGTGCAGGGGATTGTATGAATAGTTTAGACGTGTGAATGATGTTGGGTCCATCATTTTTTTTCCATGCATGACATTACCTCTTAATAAGAAATAGCTTTTTCAGAGTTAACAGCAACAGGAACAAGAACTGCAAAGCTATTTTCAAAGTAAAGTTGTTGTTTGAGAGTTAACACTCTAAATAAGTTTAAAGTTGGCATCCATGATGTATCTAGCAGAACTAGTTCTATAATACAGACCTGTTATTTCAATAAGGCTTTAGTTATTAAGTGAGAGCTTTGTGCTTGGTGGGTGGGTCACTGTACGTAATAAGACACTTACGAGAGCGAGGATGAGAATATCAGTGTTGTTTGGTTTGAACCATGATGAAGTGACATTATAAAATTAATTGGGTGTTTGTTGAGTTCTGGAAATCCTATGCTTTGATATAGGGAACCTTAATGTTTAACCCGAATGTAGCAAACATCTAATTTTTGCAGCTGAACTGTAAATCATTTTTTTGATTATTTGCTTTAGATGTATTACTATTATCATCATTTTCTCAGTTTCAGAATTTTAGCTTTATATAGATCATGTCTCAAGAAAAACAACTTCCACTTGCAGCAAACTAAAGTTATCTTTGGTTTTTAATTGTCTCTTCTTATCATGCAGCTCACAATGCCTGCAGATTATCGCGCTCGTCTTATCAAATTGGTTAGTATGCCATTTCAACAAACATATTCCCCAAGCATTTGCCCCTTTATCTAGATTGTGTCGACTTTGTTTCTATTGCTTTCTTTGACTTCTACTAGCTTCTCTATGATGTACATAAAATATCATTATAGTTATTTTATCTAGCTTGAGTTCTGCATTCACTGTATTTAAAAATGCATCTCAGCCGTCCATTATTCGTTTCATGCACTGGCCTGATTTCCATATATAATCCATACCATTGCCTATCATTGTTGTCACATTATCGTAGTTACTTTCCATTTTATATGGTAGGATGATAAGACCCACATGTGTGGGTGGTAGTTTTTATAGCGAAGGAGGTAGTGGTATTTGCCAAACTTTCACCATAACGGGCGGTTATGCAATATGTGTGTGTTTGGGGTGGGGGTGGGGGGATATAAATGTCTGATGTGTTCATGACTCACTAGAGACTACATTATGTGCTTCCTAAATTTTGTCTGTTATAAGTACTTTTTGTTTACTTTTAAACTGTTTATTTGGTTTCTTGGGAGGGAGGATAGTTTTGTGCATGATATGCTGGATTCTGTTGGCTCTCTTGTACGATTTAGGGATAGATTCGCCTTTGGGCTTTTTCTACATCATGTTTGCCATTGTATCTTCAATCTTGTATTTTTAACTTTATGTATCATTTTTATATAGGCAAATTCACTGGTGGAGTCTGCATTGGTTCCATTGAGGTTTTTCCAGGAGCGATGCGAGGTGAATCTTGTTATTGGGCTCTCTTTGCATGTCATATTTTGTTTCTTGCTTTGCCTTTCTTGAATCAGGGCATGGAATTGACACATATTCAATGTAGGAAGAGTTTCTTTGGGAGGCTGAAATGATCAAGATAAAGGCGCAAGAGCTAAAGAATAAGGAGGTGTGAAAAATATTAATTTATGCCTTCATACTCTGGATATGGATTGAAATTGAGAACATAGTTTAAAACTTTTGACAGCTTGATTTGATAATTTCTTTTATTTCATTATTTTTATCTTGATCCAAGATGTCAAATGATTTTTTACATGCTTTGTTAAAGTCTTGATAATTCAAGATCAAATACCGTCTATATATTCATTACTTTCGGTTCATTTGGGTGTGTATGACTCTCCATGGGCATGCATGGGAAGGACATGCTTATTATGGCATTCTATCCAATAAATGATAATATCTTTAAAATCAAATGCTGATCTTTTAGTCGACCCCATTTCTTGTTTTGTTGTGATGTTTGCAGGTTAGAGTAAACACTCGTCTTCTCTACCAGCAATCAAAATTTAACCTTCTTCGTGAAGAGAGTGAGGGCTATGCCAAACTGGTACATTTTCTTCAAATGGTGTAGCTTTTTACTAAATATTGCTTTATTGTTCTCTCCTCACAATGACAGAACATTACCCAAGCACGGGTTCACTAGTGTAGAAGAATTTCGCAGTATCACATGTTCAACACGGACATGCATAGATTTGTATATGGACGCTGGGATTTTATTTAACATTTTAAAAGATATAAAATGAGGACACACAGCACGTATCCTAGTCCATACAATTTCTCTAGCAGTCAAGCCTAACCTCTCTTCGAAAATCATTATTCTGAATGTAAGGGGCTCTTTTTTTTTATTAGGACGCGGAATCACTTGTTTTTATAATTCAGAGACCATGCTTCTAAAAAATACATTCAATGATCTTGATGTAGCATATTGTAATATAATAGAAGTACTTTTTGTGGAGGAACTTTCATAACAACACACCCGCGACTGCTGTGGATCCATAATACAGTGAATGTGTGCAATTAAGAGTTCTGATAACAATGTACTTGTATTAAATCCTATCCTCACCTCTATGTTGAATTGTAGTATGTCGCCAACTCAGGTCAATCTTAATTTTTGGATAGATGGAAGGTCTCCAAGGAAAGACATACACTTATAGTACATCGTAATTGCTGTCTAATCTGTAGAAAACTTACCTTAGTAGTTTCATTAAGAACAATTATGTATGCAAGTCAACTTGTTCTTTCTTCTCTATATTTTAGCCTTATGTATGCTTAGCAAAGTTATAAACGGCCATAACATGGTTTCTTATGTCCTCTACTGTGCTTGACACGTGCGCATTCTTGTGGTGAACACTAGGTGACCCTTCTTTGTCGAGATTGTGAAGCTTCAACTCAAAATGCATCAACAGCAACAATTGGCATTATTAAGGTCTTCACATATAGTTCTTTTCCTGGAATGAACATTTTCTCATGCTCATGTGATAGTTTTTATTTCTGACTTGCTCATTATTGCAGTCATTGATTGGACATTTTGATCTAGACCCAAACCGTGTTTTTGATATTGTAAGTTTCATTTTATTTCGTATCTCTTTGCCTTGTGTGATTCTTTCATGTATTGATTTATAGACTTTCTACTCCAGTTGATGATATTCACTTGTGCTATGGATCATTGTTTAATGTCTCAGATTTTGGAGTGTTTTGAACTTCAGCCTGATAACAATATCTTCTTGGAACTAATCCCTATTTTTCCGAAGGTACGGATTTTAATCTCAGTTTTTTTTGTATCCATGTTCTTTTCATCTGATGCATCTTTGATTTAAGAATACTCTTCCATATTTTCCTATTGCAGTCTCATGCAGCACAGATTCTTGGGTTTAAATTCCAGTATTATCAACGTTTGGAAGTAAATAGTCCTGTGCCATTTGGGCTTTATAAGCTTACAGCTCTTCTGGTGAAGGAAGATTTCATTGATCTTGATAGCATGTGAGCCATTTCCCCCTGTTCAATGTTATTTCAGGGTTGAGTTAGGAAAAATCATGAAAATTCCTGTTTACTTATGTGTTTCTACTCTATATTATGAATATAATAATGTTTAGTGTGGTTATGCCAGACAAGTGTGGTTTGATTAACTAATGTTCACATTGGTTAATTATCATGTGTGAGGATACAATACAGTAACTGTTGATGTAGGTTATAGGTATGTCAGAGCTTTTAGGTAATGTTCTCCAATACCGCTAGTTCCCATCATTTACTCATATGGTGCTACTATTTGAACATGATCCACCATTTGGACATGTGATTTGCTATTTTCAAGAAATTTTGGACATGGGATTCTCCTTTTCCTACCCTAACCAATCAACATTACAAAAATAGTAATGATAAATAAATACTGCTGTTTCTTCGTTGACTAAGAGACTTGTCTATCTGGGTATGCGCTTCACTGTTTGCTTCTAAGTTGGAAGCTTTTTAACTATGTTTGCCATGCCCTTCAAATAAGAAGCCCAACTCTTGCTTTTTAACAATCATCCTTCATTGAATGTGTTTATAAAAATCAATTATGTTAACCTTTTAGAAATTGACACACTCAATTGAACAATGCTGACCAATCATAGAAGGCGGGTTTGGGTGCCATGGGAGACAAAGAGACATGGAATTGATGTACACTCTAAAGTTTTCATAGAAAATGTTTTTTTTCTTGTGAATTTTAAAATTTTGAGAGTATACCTTTTGTGATTTTATAGAAAATATACCTTAAAATTTGAAATGGATGATTTTTGTTAGTAATCTAAAGTCAACTTTAGTGCTTTAATATGATTTTATGCTTTTGTTGCAGATATGTACATTTACTGCCTAAGGATGAGGAAGCATTTGAGCATTATAACGCTTTCTCTACAAAGCGTCTTGATGAGGTATGGTACTTTTAGTTGTAGGAGCATAGTCAGTTTTTGATTATCACTTTTTGTTCAATCAACAACTTATTTTTGAGGAAGTGTCTTCTAGTGAAGTAGTCATTCCTGCTTAGTTGTTTGACCTGAGCTAAATCCTTACATAAGTTCTCTCTAGTTCAAATACATAACTTTGTACTTATTAATTCATTCTTTAGTAAGTGTTTTCATATCTTTGCTTTGCTGACAGTTAGTGCCATCCTTGCCTGTTCTTATTGTTAAAGATTTTTTGAATATATATTTTAGCATGTTCGAATTTTAATACCCTAGCATAAGTTGTATTAATATATATTTTTATTGTGTACTTGTTTTGTGACCGATTTGTTCAGGCAAATAAGATTGGAAAAATAAATCTCGCTGCTACTGGGAAGGATCTCATGGACGATGAGAAGCAAGGTGGTGATGTCACAGTTGACCTATTTGCTGCTTTGGATATGGAAACCGAAGCAGTTGCTGAACGTTGCTCTGAGGTTGAAAGTAATCAAACTTTGGGCTTGCTCACAGGATTTCTATCTGTTGATGATTGGTAAGATTGGTGAAATCTTGCCCTTGAGTATGATATAATTTCATTGCTTCACATTTACATCATTTCTCTAGTCAATTGTTTTGCTTGTTATGGTCAATGTGCTGGGCATTTGAGCTAGACCTCCTCAATCACATTTTATCATTGTTTCCTTTAGTTGTTTGCACCTAGTTTGAAATTCCTTAGTTTTCATTTCAGCCCCATATGTACTCACCTGGTACATTTGTGAACTACCTCATATGATTATTTCTTGCTTTCGTATAGGAGATTCACAACAAAGGCTGTATCGCTATCCTTTGCTGTAACTTGTCCCACACCCTGTAATGAATTCCAAAACCAAGATCTTCGTAGTAGAAGCCAATTTTCATCCATTTCGGGTTGTCTCCTTGAAGGCTTTTTTGAAACCTTTTATAGTTTCTATGCCGATATTAATTTCTTTTGTCAATAGAGCTGTGCACCTAAAGTTAGTATTTTTCAGCTCCACTTACAGGCCTGAGTACCAAATTATGGTTAGTCTTTTGTCAAAGTTGATTACCAGGTTTTAATTTGAGCTGTACAGATGCTTGCTCAAAAACTAGACGTATATCAAGTAATAGCTATTACACATCATACACGTGTATATGGAATGGGCCTTCTTAGATATGGCATCTCTGACGAGAATTTCTTGTACTTGAGGTATTTTTCTAAATATTTGCTTTATCACTCTTGTTTTCTCAGGTATCATGCACATATACTATTTGATCGGCTTTCACCTCTTAATCCTGTGGCACACATTGAAATCTGTACTGGTTTATTCAGGTAAATGCTCCTATTTTTTGTTGGTTCTTAGTATACTGGTGTTTGAACTATCAGGACACACTCAAAGCACCCAATGACTTTCCTACAAATAAGTCCTCCATAAGTTATTTGTGGAGGTGTATGCGTATCATTCTTAATTGTAGCTAAGAAGTCAGATTTAATATTATGCATTTTTATTGTTGTTTCAACATCTCCTTGTTCATAATGACATCAAGTTAAGTACATTATAATGATTTGTGCCATAATTGTCAGGCTTATTGAGAAATCAATCTCGTCAGTTTATGATTTTGTTCATCAAAAACATCTTCAGACCCTCCAGTTGTCAGGATCAAGTTCTGATTTGATTGGTTTGACAAGTCCATCAGTACACGGATCGTTTATTGATGTCCCCAAAGAACTTTTCCAGTTACTTGCAGCTGTGGGTCCATATCTTTATCGTGATACTTTATTATTGCAAAAGGTGAATTTCTATTTTTTTGCTATATTCTAAACTCTTGCAAGTGTAATTTTTCTCTCCAAAATTTGAACATATATTAAGCTCAGTAGTATTTTCTAATCCTATTTGGTTTCATTTTGAGTAGGTTTGTAGGGTATTGAGGGGATATTTCATGTCTGCACTGGAGCTTGTAGCTATAGGTGATGGAACTATCAATCACCAAGCTACCATTGGAAAACGAAATCCTCACCTGCACCTGAAGGAAGCTAAGGCAAGGGTGGAGGAGGCTTTAGGAACTTGTCTACTCCCTTCTTTGCAGTTGATACCAGCAAATCCGGCTGTAGGGCAGGAAATCTGGGAAGTAATGGCTCTCCTTCCATACGAGGTTGGCTTTATATTAGTGATATTTGAAATGTCGATGCGTAATCTTTGGCTAGGAAGACAGAGGTCTGATGAGTATTGTTTTTTTTCCTGCTCAGGTGCGTTACCGCTTATATGGTGAATGGGAAAAAGACGATGAACGTGTTCCTATGGTTTTGGCTGCAAGGCAAACTGCAAAGGTACAATGCCATAGTTTCATTTGCGTTTGTCCTTGTGATGATGGAAGTCTGATGCTAAATTACACCTTTACTGTTCTTATTGTTATATAGTTGGACACTAGAAGAATCTTGAAACGGCTAGCAAAAGAAAATTTGAAGCAACTTGGTCGCATGGTTGCCAAACTTGCTCATGCAAATCCAATGACTGTACTTCGAACTATTGTTCATCAGGTATTTTTTAATATAAGCAATTATATTATTGTTTTTAATGTTTTCTAACTGCTTTGATTTTTATATAACCTGAAAGAGCAATATCTTTGTCACCTTATTATGCAGATTGAGGCATACAGAGATATGATTACTCCAGTTGTAGATGCATTCAAGTATTTGACACAGGTAAGGTTATTGATTGCTAGTCATGTAATGTACTTTAAAAGTTAAATCGGTAGAATTAGTGGTTTTGGTATTCATTATGCTTGATTTCAGTAAACCTGTAATCATCTTGATGGAACTATCTACAAAGAAAATGGTTTGTGCTTTATGTTTTGGTGGTTTTAAGTATTTGTCCTCTTTTTGCATAGCATAATTATGCAGTTACAATTTTTTTAAGTTCTCTGGGATTATTATAATGATTGCTTTGGTCTCCTCAATGTTCTTTAGTTTGGTTGATGTATTCTTAATTTCATCTTTTCCTCTTCAATGTACAGCTCGAGTACGATGTTCTAGAATTTGTTGTTATTGAGCGCCTTGCGCAAGGTGGGAGGGAGAAGCTGAAAGATGATGGCCTTAATTTGTCAGATTGGCTTCAATCATTGGCTTCGTTTTGGGGTCACCTGTATGTATTTTTCTCATCATAAACAACAGCTACACTTTATATGCTGTTTGATCTCTGTGCCATCTGCATTATGTGTTTATTTGTTTGTGAGTTTGTATTTACATCAGGTGCCATTGCTTATAAATATCAGTTTGTGTTGTCTTTGTTTCATCTGCATTTCCTTTTTCCATCAAATCATTCTAACGATATTGTGCTCAAAAGCCATCAAGTAGTTTTTTATATGCGAACTCGTTAGTTTAGGCACCTTATCTTGACCTTCACTTCGGTGTTGCAATGAACAGTTTAGATAGGTCAGGGTGCAAAAACAAATGTCTTTACTGGTAGAAGTTAACCTTGGTTAAGAGTACATTGTATAATCATCACACCTTGCTTCCATACTAAGTATTCCATAAATTTGGAACTGGAGAGGTGAAAGGACTATAGAATATTCGTAGTAGATGCGTAAACATCAGGCATAACGTGAATAAACGAATAGTAGGCGATTGTGTAAATATGGCCCTTGGTTTTGTCATCAGTGGAATTAGCGGGTGGTGTATGGGAAATGTGAGGACAAAATGTGAACATTCATTAGATTGCAATTTGTTCATCTTTTTTCTCACTGTATGTGTGGTATGCATATTATATTAGGTCTCCTATATATTCATGCTAATAATAACCAAGGTTGTTAAAAACGTTAGGCGTTAGTCGGGCAGGAATGGGTCCTAGGCGCTAGGCGGGGATTAATCAAGGATTAGTTGGATTATTATTTTGTTATTTTTTAATTTTTATTAAATATATATTATCAAATTTTATATTATACTATACAAAAATATTAATAATATCAAACATTAAATATATAAAAACACAAAAACATTCTACTAAACTAAAAGTATCATACAGTTCTTATAACAAGATAAATAAAGGGATAATTGTCAAAACATGCACTAAAGTTTCGTCCACAAATGAAATAGTGCACAATGTTTCGTCCACGTTGTGTGGATACCCTAAAGTTTCGTCCACAAAATGAAATAGTGCACAACGTTTCGTCCACGTTGTGTGGCTACCCTAAAGTAATTTACTGATTTAGGTTTCATAAGTAATTTTACTAACAAATGTTCGTGGACGAAACTTTAGGGTAGCCACACAACGTGGACGAAACATTGTGCACTATTTCATTTGTGGACGAAACTTCAGTGTATGTTTTGACAATTATCCCATAAATAAATATGGCTCTATCAACTAAATTAGCACAGATTTGTGCAATTTTTATGTTTTGAAAATACTAGGTTAATAATGTGAATCAAATTCAGGATGTAACACTTGAACAAAGTGGGATCTACCAACTCAACTAGCATAACTTTATGGTCTCACTTAGTTTGTAAAAGATTAGAAGCTGTTTTTTTAAATTACAAATCCGACCCAACGCCTGGCCGACCTGTCCGATTAATCGGCCTTTATTCTGCCCAAACAGCATAGAGCACCTTAGGAGGATTAATCGGGTCCCCAAAGCCCTAGGCGCCTTCAGGCGGGGATTTTCACATCCTTGCTTATTTGGATCATGATCAATCTTTGTTGTTGCAAAAATAGGTAGGGTGATATTGCATATTTGAGTAGATTTCAATTATTTTCAAAGGCTTATCACAACTCATCTGTTATTGAGAGGTGATCATTGGGTGGTTTACCTATGTTTGAGCTGTCATTGGAGTCTTTTCTTGAGTTGGTTGGCTTTGTAAGTGCTCAAGATGTAGATGTTAATTTGGGGCCAATTCATCTTTTCATGCTTGATATTTTTGCCACATTTATTTCTAAGGCACATCAGACTCAAAAGACATCTTGTTCACTGACTTTAAATGAATCCTGAAGTCTTCCATGAAGGTTTAGCAATTCATTGAAATCTATTTTTTTTTCATTCGGTGAAGGTTTATTATTTATGGAATAGGTAAAAAAGAAAATATCTCATAACAAATGCACTTAGATATCAATTTAGTTGGAGAATGTATTTGTTGATTTTAGATTCTTTATACTGTCATAATATAGAAATAATGGGTCAACAACTTAGCTATTTTCTTAATCAATTGGGGTGCTCTATGAACCAAATGCAGATCATACTTAGTCATTCACATGAAAACTCTTTCTCCATTGTCAGCGATCGATTACCCAACCCATGATGATACCTAATCTTCCAAATCCCTACGAATAACTTCTGCCCACAATGGTAAAAGATTAAAATTTAATTTGGATACTGTTGAATTTCTAGCACTTCTTTGATCCATTGCTTTGGGTTCCGGGACGTATGCATTTAGTAGCTCTTTGGAGGTGCTATATTAGATGGCTGTACTGATGTCATATATTCCTCTCTTTTTATGTTGATACACTTTCTTCTTTGCATTCTGTCCTTATATAACAAAAGTATGAATTCTTGTTTGTCATCGTTTCTTGCACTAAAAGATTAACTTCAAATTAGTCTTCTCCTCTTACCTTACCAATATGGGTGACCTTTTATATTAGTCTTCTGATAAATGTGATGGGTTTAATCCTTGGAATGTCACGTTTCCTCTTCTACTTGATGAATAATATGAGTGTGAATCGGGTTTCATGTTTGTTTGTGCTTTATTAAGCTACTCATGATCAGAAATGAGATGGTAGAGTCCATGGATACAGAAAGATGTTGTTAGATTTCTTTCTCATACTAATAATTAGTAATTTATGTTGATAAACCAGTAAATTATGGTACTAGTTTGGACTATTAATAGGCTTATTTGTTGTTAGAATATGCTTGTCCAGTTAATATCTAGATAGTGTGATATTTGTTGTGTTGTATATTCTTGTAGAATGTCTTCGTACCATCGCCAAAAAATTCATCTCTCTCCTCTCTCTAGGAGACTAGTGTTTTAGCTCTACCAAAGTAAGTGTAAGAGTCATGCTGTAATAATTATTTCTCTTTTCATATGAGCTCTCTCACTTTCTACTTGTCTGTTTTCTTCAGACCTAGATTTCATAGTAATTATTTCTAAAGTTTGCTCTGTGTGATACATAGGAGATGCATCTTAAAAATCTCATCATCATCATTTGGATTCTGAGTTGAACTTTATCTAATGTTCTTTGCATGTCTTATAGGTGTAAGAAGTACCCTTCAATGGAACTAAGAGGTCTGTTCCAGTATCTTGTGAATCAACTGAAACGAGGAAAGGGAATTGAGCTTGTTCTCCTACAGGTATTGGCAAATTCAAAGGTTCATCACACGGTTTATCATTAACGAGAAAGCATATTGGTCGTGAACATGCATTATATGATTGGCACAGGAACTCATTCAACAAATGGCGAATGTCCAGTACACGGAAAACCTGACTGAGGAACAGCTGGATTCCATGGCAGGGAGTGAAACTCTCCGGTTTCAGGCTACTTCTTATGGGATTACTCGAAACAACAAGGTGATGAATCTTGGGTTTGGTCCTCAGCAAGTTTGATATTGAATTTTTCATTCATTGGATTGGAGATTACATTCTTTGCTCTTTCATTCAGTAAACTTGAAGGTTTTACTTTCCCATGCAGGCATTGATCAAATCCACCAATAGACTGAGAGACTCATTGCTTTCGAAGGATGAACCAAAGCTGGCAGTTCCCCTTTTGTTGCTTATTGCTCAACATCGCTCAGTGTACGCCAATCTCTGTCATACAAAGCTAATAAATGAGCAACAAATTTGATTCTCACACTATTTATACCTGCATGATAATAACATCTTTGAGTGTTGTGTCAAGATGTTGGTTGACTTGAGTGTGCCTGGTTTTGTACGTGTCTTTTCTTTCAAAACTGATTCAGCAAGGTGGTCGGCAATGATTTTGATGACTGGTTTTTGGTATGCTGTGGTATTCATGTAGCCACCCAAACTTTGTTTAGAGTTTGCTTGGTTGTAGTTATATTATGTTGTGTTAACGAATATCTGCATCTTCTGTTCAATTTTGTTAATATGTAGTAAATTCTCCTGTATGGTCATGGATGGTAGCATCATGTGTCGGATAATTGAGTTACACACATTCATGTCATATTATGTTTTGGATTTGTGTGTGTTCAAGTATGAAGTCCCATATCAAATAATAGTAGAAAACAAGATGTAGATACAAAATGGAGAATCGAACCTATCTACTAAGGTTAACTTATATGTATAGCAATGTGACTCACATGTCACCTCCCCCAGTGGTCTTCCATAGATGTGCAAATGTGTTTTTTTGTATGACCCACATGTAGAAGTCCAGTCCAGTCCTACCTGTGAGGGTGAGGAGGAGTGCTGAAGTATTGTTGTCCCAAAAATGAAAATAGAAACAAAAGGTACATATATAGTGAAGAATCAAACCAAACAGTTAAGGTTGACCTTTTAGCTGTGTATCCAGGCATGACATATTTAGCTCAATTTAAAATTCAGCTATCTGTTTTGACTGAATTGTTGGTTAATTAATTCACAATTCAACATCCCTATCTTGCTTCTGCTACATAACTGTCATTGGCAGTGATACTATCCGATTGATAACAATCTCGAGTTATTTTTCCCTACAGTGTTCTCATAAATTCTGATGCGCCTTACATCAAGATGGTTAGCGAGCAGTTCGATCGTTGTCATGGGACTCTTCTTCAATTTGTGGAGTTCCTTTGTAGTGCAGTGACACCAGCAATAGCATACGCTCAGCTGATTCCCCCACTTGATGAGCTCATCCACTTGTATCACCTGGATCCTGAGGTGTGCCGCAAACACTCTCTCTTACTGTTTTGTTTTAATTTCAAGATGCAATTTGCTAGCTTCTTGCAATGATTACTTGCTGCTTGTACTAATTAATGAGTGTGCTTTCACATCTATTTCATACCACTTCATTATTTTCCAGGTGGCCTTTTTAATATATCGTCCTATTATGAGACTTTTCAAGAGTCAGGGAAAACCCGATGTCTTCTGGCCTCTGGACAGCGGAGAAATGGCAACTACCTCTACCGTGGACTTGGAGTCTGAACCTGTAGAATCGTCTGAGAAAATCATTTTGGATCTTGGCTCTTCTAGAAAACCGATTATGTAATATTTCTCACTTTTATTTTTGTTGCCTGGGTCCTTCTGAGGATTAACTTGACATGGTGTATGATGTGCTACTGCTTATTTTTGTTCTATATTTTCACTCAGAGCTTTCATTATGACCAAATAGCTTGTCTTTTTAACTACAAACAATACCAATACTTATAATGTTTACACCTCTGTGCAGGTGGTCAGATCTTCTTGAAACTGTTAGAACAATGTTGCCGTCAAAAGCCTGGAATAGTCTGTCTCCCGATCTTTATGCTACATTTTGGGGTCTCACACTTTATGATCTTTATGTTCCTAGAAATCGTTATGAGTCTGAAATTTCTAAGCAGCATGCTGCTCTTAAAGCTTTAGAAGAGCTTTCTGACAATTCAAGTTCAGCGATTACCAAAAGGAAGAAAGACAAGGAAAGAATTCAAGAATCTCTTGATCGCCTAACAAGTGAGCTCCACAAACATGAGGACAATGTGGCATCTGTTCGTAGGCGGCTTACTCGTGAAAAGGACCACTGGTTGAGCTCCTGTCCTGATACGCTAAAGATAAACATGGAGTTCCTCCAGCGCTGCATCTTTCCACGTTGCACTTTCAGTATGCCAGATGCTGTTTATTGTGCTATGTTTGTGCACACTCTTCATTCTCTCGGGACGCCATTTTTTAACACAGTAAACCACATTGATGTTCTGATATGCAAGACTCTTCAACCTATGATCTGCTGCTGCACTGAGTATGAAGTGGGTAGACTTGGGAGGTTTCTTCATGAGACGTTAAAAATTGCTTACCATTGGAAAGTAATGGGTTATTCTTACTCTTTAGTTGTATAATTATTATTTATTGTTTTGGTTATGGTTATGATAATACATTTATTATCTTTCTCAGAGCGATGAATCAATCTATGAACGTGAATGTGGAAACAAGCCTGGGTTTGCGGTCTATTACAGATATCCAAACAGCCAACGGGTTACATATGGTCAATTTATTAAGGTGAGTTTGATAATGAAATCCTGAAGAACATCAAGCACCTCCTACATATCTTTCCTCCATGAGTTTGTGTCAATTTCTAGGCTTTATTTTTATTTTTATGCTACTTATACTAGAGAAATTTAAGTCTACATATCTTTCCTCCATGATTTTGATTTATGTGTTCTTTTATATGAAGGTGCATTGGAAATGGAGTCAGAGAATTACACGGCTATTGATTCAGTGTTTGGAATCAACTGAGTACATGGAAATCCGAAATGCTCTTATATTGCTGACAAAAATTTCTGGGGTTTTCCCTGTCACTCGAAAGACTGGCATTAACCTTGAAAAGCGGGTAAGACACTCTGACAATTAGGATGTTTCATAATTTTACTGTGCATTGTTCTTTTTTGCTTCATCTTCCATTACCTCATACAGGTAGCTAAAATTAAAGGCGATGAAAGAGAGGATCTCAAGGTGCTGGCAACAGGAGTTGCTGCAGCTCTTGCTGCTAGAAAGGTATTTTGCACAATTTTTGTTGTGATTTTTTCAGGATTATATTTGCCAACTAACTTTTTATGCCCAATTCTGTAGCCATCATGGGTAACTGATGAGGAGTTCGGAATGGGCTATCTCGAATTAAAACCAGCTCAATCATTGGGATCAAAAGCTATATCTGGTAACGCTTCCATCCAAAACGGTTCTGCCATTAATATGTCTCTGAATGAACCTTCTGGTGGAAGGGCTGTTTCAACTGGAACCCATCATTCAGATTCTACCAACTCAAGCAAAGATCCATCAAGAACAAAACCCGTGGATGGGCGGCTGGAAAAAGGAGAAACTGTGCCAAGTTCAAAATCTGATCAGAGTCATCCGACACTAAAAGGTGGTTCATTAGCAAATGGGTCAGATGCACCATCATCAGTGTTGCCAGCCACTGTACAGGGTGGATCCAGGTTGAGTGAAAACCAGAAACAGATGGATGAATTCACAAATAGGGCATCAGATGACAGCGCTGCCAAAGTGACTCACAAGAATTCTACAGAATCTGAGGTATAGTACCTGTTCTCTTGCCTATCTTGTGCAACTACAAAATATCTTTGTTTTTCTCTTCTTTTCTTACAGATGTATTGTAAAACTTGTAGTTTTGTTGCCTATTTTAGCATTATTGACTACTAAGTTAAGTCTGTTGGACTAGTAGTCTACTAAATTGGGACTGTATCATATTTAATTTGTAACCATAAGCTGAAAAAACTGCCTACATAGCTTGGTTGGCTCATTTAGGGTTAGGAAGTTACCAAATGTGTCCATTGCAGCTATTCTATGGTAGAAAACCTTTGCAAGCTCTTTGTTTCATGTCAAGAGAGTCTCTGCTGGTCTTTGTTGTCATTTTGTAACCCAATTTCTCTCCCTGACATGCATGCGAGACACATGTGGTTTAATATACCTCAGGGAAGACACTTGGGTTTTAATGAGCTGTTACTGAATACTCTCAAATTTTTACAATGCTTTGTAAAGTTAACAATACTTCAATTAGTCATCAATCCAATGCACCAATGATTCTCTAGCACCGCCTCTCCAATAACACTCTTTTCTTTAGCTCTAGCTCTTAACAATTAAATTACTTTTCCAGAAAAATGTAAAAAAAATGTGTACACATTTCTCTTTTGTGAAAAACATTTATGAAACATCAAGGATACTGTTGAAAAGTCTTCTATTCATTTTTAATATCTACCTTTTGTCATTAATTTGTATTCTCTTTAAGTATATGTTGCTGCTTACAGATGAAAGCTTCAGTGAAACGGTCTGTGCCTGCTGGGTCCCTTTCTAAGCCACTGAAACAAGATCTTGCAAAGGATGATGGTAAATCTGGAAAAGCTACTGGGAGAGCTTCTGTGAGCGACAGGGATCTATCAGTTCATTCATCAGAGAGCAGGCAAGGTGGGACAACTAATGCTTCTTCCTCAAGCATTAATGGTAACACAAATTCCGCAAAAAACTCACCTCCATTTAATAGAACGTCTTCAGATTCCCATGGTAGTGATTCGAAGGGGGAGATTGGGACTGCCAAGTCTTCTGATGGGAGGCTTTCCACGGTAAAAGAGGATAGTGTTGAGGCTCCTGATGTCTCAAGAACCTCATCATCACGACAAGTGCACTCTCCTAGGCATGATAGTTCTAATGCTGCCTCTAAGTCCAGTGATAAGCTACAGAAGAGAACCAGTCCTGCTGAAGAACCCGACAGACTGGTCAAACGTCGAAAAGGGGAAAGTGACACGAGAGAAACAGAAAGTGAAGTTCGCTTATCTGATAGAGAAAGATCCATGGATCCTCGATTAGTTGATCTTGATAAATCTGGAATGGATAATCAAAATATTCATAGGACAACTGACAAACCTTTGGATAGATCAAAAGATAAAGGGGGGGAAAGACATGAAAGAGATTACAGAGAAAGGCAGGAGCGGCCTGATAAGTCACGTGGAGAAGATGTAGCTGAAAAATCAAGGGCTAGGTCAATGGAAAGACCTGGCAGAGAGCGCTCGGTTGAAAGACTACAAGATAGGGGTACAGATAGAGTAAAGGACGATAGAGGCAAAGTGCGTTACAATGAGTCTTCTGTAGATAAGTCTCATGCTGATGAGCGATTTCATGGGCAAAGTTTACCCCCTCCCCCACCATTACCTCCCAACATAGTCCCTCAATCTGTTTCTGGTAGAAGGGATGAAGATGCTGACAGGAGGGTTGGAACCAGCAGACACACTCAGAGGCTTTCTCCTAGACATGAAGAGAAAGAACGAAGACGGTCTGAAGAGAGTTCTCTAGATGATGCAAAACGTAGAAGAGAAGACGATTTCAGAGAAAGAAAGCGAGAAGAACGAGAGGTGCTCTCAATAAAGGTTTGTAGCGCCTATTTGAATTTTCTTTGTTATTAATCATGTAGGTAATGAAATGCCATCTTGCCCTTATCAGACAGCTACTCATCATGTTTGTATCAGCGGTATTAGTAGTAGATCTAACCAAGACATGAACGCTCTTTATTGTAATCTGAGCTGCTGTATGCATGAATGTAGGTGGATGATAGGGAGAGGGATAGGGAGAGAGAGAAATCGAATCTTTTGAAGGAAGAAATGGACGCAGGTGCAGCAGCATCTAAGAGGAGGAAACTTAAAAGAGATCATCTACCATCTGTTGAAGCAGGTGAATATTCTCCTGCAGCACCTCCAGCTCTACCTCTTCCCATCGGTATGTCTCAATCATATGATGGAAGAGAAAGGGGAGACCGGAAGGCAGCTTTGGTTTCTCGTACAGGTTATTTGGAGGAACCAAGTTTGAGGATCCATGGTAAAGACGCAGCCAGTAAAATGAGTCGCCGCGAAGCCGAACAGTATCCTTAAGAAAGGTTTCTCATTATATACAAACATTTATACTTGCATAATTATCATAATGTCCTTCAGTTAGCATTTTGCAGTTATAAAATTTGGTAATGTAGAGCTGCAAAAATCTGTGTGAAGGGGAAGAGATATAATGTCTGTTATTATGTTGCTTCTGCAATGCATCTTGTCATGCTTTCATATATCGGAGAATGGATTTTGGAAGTCCTTAATGTGTACTGCAGAATCTATGACAGAGAATGGGATGATGAAAAGAGGCAGAGGGCGGACCAAAAACGGAGGCATAGGAAGTAGTAAAATGAAGACTTCCCGGATGCTGCTGATAAACAGTCTTCAGTTTATGCTTATTTTCCGGTCCTCCATTTATGTTGTGAGTTATGATATTTGCTTAAAATATTAATTGATGTGTACTATGTAGAGGGCAGTCAGCTGGGAACTGATATGAACCATGTAAATTTTGACTAGTTTATAGATTTTTTTGTACTAAGTATTTTTTTTCCATCCAATTACAGCAGAATTGTAAAAGGGAAACAAAGGTCTGTTAGAACTGTTTGTTCCCTTCAGATGTCGGGTTGTTTGCAGCTTTGTAGATTTTTGTCTTCTAGAAAGCATGTTTGATCATCTTGGTGATACGGCGAATATATTTGCAAGGGCAGTGTGTATCCTTTCCTTTCTATTTATAGATAATTAATGTGAAAGTTAAGCGGGTCATATGGAGGATGTGAGGTGTCAAGTATGACCTAATTTCGTCTCAAATGGTTTGGTTCTTCAATTAAGCACTAAACACCTCTTTTTACACCAAACACTTTTAATGCATTAGAATTGCACTTGATTCAAGAGAAGCCCTCTTCATCAATCAAATTCTTGTCTTTTCTCACTCTGTCCTCAAAACTACTCTTGAAAGGGTTGAGTACTTGGTGCTTCAAAGTGGTTTATATTTTTTAGGGCCTACAAAATGCTTCGAAACTATGTTTTTAGAGTATTTGCAGTCCTTCAGTCTGATTGAACCTAAACAGAAGATATTACAGAATAAAAAGTATTATATCTAATTTTCTCTCTTTTTTAGTCAGTTTAGAAAAAAATAATCTGCAGTCTATGATTTTGTAATAGGCAGAAAGATTAGGTTGATAGATTAAAATATTTATAAACATAAAAAAGAGATATATAATCTTTTGACATAAAAATTAACGAGAATGCAATGAAAATAAATAAATAAATGGAACATAAATTTCATTAATTTAAGGGAAAGGAACGATAGAAAATGAAACAGCGAAATTGAAAAAACATTATAGTACTAAGAATTGAAAAACAAGAACAGAAATATCGGGAGAAACATAAAGAGCCACATTCTGAGCTTATACGTCATAGCCGCAAGAAAATTCCAGTGGTTATCGAGCTCCGCAGTGGACATGTTCGAAGTTTCCTTCGCACTCAACTCTTGGTGAAGCTCAAAGTACAGATGGAGGTCGACGAGGAGCTGGCGCTTAGCTTCGATGACACGATAAGTTGCTTCTTGTGCCTCTTGCATGTTCGTTGCATCCTGCATTGCCTCCGTGGCCAATGAACATTTTCCTTTTCCTTTCAGCCTTGCAGCTTTGGCAGCCTTCTGACCAAGAGGTCCGATATTTGAAGCAAAGCTCTTCCCAATTGTGCGTTCTTTATTAAGTGTATCATCCCAAGTTCGCTTGCTTGAATCGCTTGAAACATGTGTTAGAGACGGAGGATCGACGGGTTCATGCTTCATTACGTTAGGGACTCCAAAGTGTCGAGTTGTCCATTTGTGTTGGTCTTTGACAAGGACCCATCAATTCTTCCAAACGAAGTCGTGTTATTCTTCATCCTTGTATAAAACCTATGCCAATTGCATAATATGGTCATCGGATTGGCCGCTTCGGTGATTATTGACTATGCGTTCGTAGTGCCCTTGGAACTTCGTCACTCGGGGGTTTACATTTGGCTAGTGGTCTTTGCAATTCTTTCCCATCCGCAATGGATCATTTGGTCCCCACACTATATCAACTTCCCTCTCGATATCCTTCAAATACATGTCCTTCCTCTTACTATTACCGGATATGGATTCATACGAATTTACCATACATGCTTTGACAAGACATATATTTTCATCCACGCTCCATTTCATGCACGTCCTTCTCGGTTTAATCGGGCGCGATTGGTTTCCAAGAGGTTGTAAAATTTGGGTTGTATCGAGACCCGAACACATATCAACAACATCGTCACCGAGATCACTATCTTGCGTTGCCGGGACGTACTCTTCGATTGGATGGTCGAATTGTTGGCTTGACGGTACGAACTCTTGAGAGGCCAACCCGTAAGCTTGGACATCGAAATCGAATGAATTGAACGTCATCGTTGCACACAAAAATAAATGTATAAGGAGATATTGTTTGCAAGTACTTGAAGGTGTGTGAAAATGAAGAAGAGAGGGGTTCTTTAAATAGAAAAAAATATTGATAATCGTTGCCGGCTAGGCCACGTGTCGCTAGTGGATTTGGTGCCAACGATTGGCACTGGTCCCAACCAGTCAGCGCTGACTGGTTGACCGTCAACGACTACGTTGGCGTTTACAAGAGACGGTAACGATACCTCCGCTAGTATCCGTCTGCAGAACTTTCCTCTAAAACGCCTTCTTTCACCACGTCCGCCTCTACGGCAGGCTCCACCGTGTCTGCCTTTAGCCGACACTAGATCAAATGCTTGTGTTGTAGTATTGTCATCGGCAAAGGCCAACGTGTTGGATGAACAACTAGTACATGCTTGGTGAAGGTCAATATTTGTAAAGACCGGGTAATTTAAGAGAATTAAATTATTGTTGGACCGTCGAGGGTTGGAGAACGAGCTTTATTTTTGGAATCGAATTCAAAAAAAGGGAAAGAAAAAGAAAAGAAATAAAAAAAGAGAGAGAAGAAGAATCAGGCCTGGACCAGCCAGACCCTGAAGTTGGGCCGAGCCAGACCAGGCCCAAAACCGCGCGCGAGCCCACGTTGCAGGCCCAACCCACCCCTCTCCTTCGCTAACCCTAAACGACGCCACCTCTCTCCTCACTTCTCTGCACGAGTCCCAAGAGAGAGCTCGTCTCTCACCTCTCGATTCATCTCAGACCGTCCCCCTCCCCTTCGTCTCGCCCTCGCCGGAGCTCCGCCTCCTCCTCCATCTTCTTCCTCTTATGGCAACCAAACCCACCGTCCCTCACCTCCTCGCTTCACCAGCAACCCAAAAAACCCACCAACTTCGCCTTCTTCTTCTTCTTCTTCTTCGTCGTTTAGAAACCCTCGCCGCCGCGTTCAAGCCTCGCCGGCCTTGAAACGAGCATGACCAACGACGGTGAGCTCGTTTCCTCACCCAACCCGTCTTCCCCGTCACCTCTCGCCGGAGAATCGCGAGTTTCTGAGTGCGATTTGGGGTCGGGCGTGACTGAAGAACGTCGCCGGAGCTCTCGAGCTCCAGATCTGGAGTTCTAGCTCCGGCGAGCATCTTTGGTGGTCAGATCTGGACGGAGAAGCTCGTCCAGTGCCCTGACGACGCCTCCCCTTCGCCCTGATTTCCTGACGCCGTCACCGGCGACGAGAAACCACTTCGAGCCCTCTCGCCGCCGACCTCGCCTCACCGGAACCCTCCCGACCTCGCCGTCGTTCTCAGCTCAGGCCTGAGACTCGGGCTTGGGCCAGTGTCGAGGACGGGTGTCTTGGGCCTTGGATAAGCCTGGGCCAAAGCCGAGTCAGACGGGCCTGGATCGAGCTGGGCCTCGGCCTGGACTGACCGGGCTTGGGTCCGGATCCTGTACCAGACCTGGATCCAGGTCTGGGTCGGGCCCGGGTCAGATTCGGGTCCGGGTTTCGGACTCGGATCGGATCCGGGTCAGACCAGTTAATTAAAATATTAATTAATTAAATGGGTTTAAAGTCAGATAAATACAAAGGACTTATCGGACTTCTAAAGGACGTTTGGACAACGAACTTTTGGACTTAATTTAATAAAATTAGAGTACTGTTACGGACTGGACGGGACTGATGACCGTCCGTTTTGTGTTAAAACCAGGCCTTTACCCCGAGCACGGAGAAGACCGGAGGTAGGTCCGGACGTCAGCAGCTCGGAGACGCAACTGTGGTTCTTCTTGAGGTAGGGATTACCTCGAAACCCGCTTTATTACGGATGTATTAGAATGCATATAGGGAAACGTAGTAACCAATTAAAGAACTAGTATGTTGTAGGATGTGAATAATTAGCTAGATATCTAAACTGTGAACTTTTACGATTACTGTCTTGGGAAATTGTCGTGCTGATAGAATCAGGCCATGTCGCGCTTGTAGGATTGTTTGCTGAGTGTATCTGATTGTGTGCCCTGTGCTGCTTGAACGGTTCATAAATAACGAACATGAAAACGAGTAGAGTTGAACTTGGTGATGCATATTAGTGATTGAATGACTTTTTCCCGTTTATCTGATATGTTGAATTGGGGATGTTGGGGATTTAATATCGGTTAAGACGGTGGGGTTACCACGTTGAGTGAGGTGACGGTAAGTGCGTGTTGGTTGTGTAAGTTGTTGAGAATGTGATTGTGATCCGGTGTGTGAGTATGATCGTGATTGTGGTTGTGGTACTGTGGTTACCAGTGATAATGGTTGTGAGTGTGATTGTGATTGTTTTGATGATACCTGGTTGAGTTGTGCCCGAGAGGGTGTTGTACCTTCCGTTGCGCGGCCGGTAAAGTGTGAGAGATGTACTTCCGTCAGGTGTATCGTACCTTCTGGCGCGCAATCGGTGAAGGGTGATATTGTGCTGTGTTGTGGTTACATGAGAAAGGTGGTTTCCCTACCTTCCGACCGTGAGTCGGTAAAACGCTGTATCCCGCGAAGAGGTGGTTTCCCTACCTTCCGACTAGCAGTCGGTAAAACGCTGTGTTGTGGCGCGATGAGGTTGTTCCGCGATGCCGCGAGAGATGAGGCCGCGAAGAGGCGATTTCCCTGCCTTCCGTCGATCGGTAAAATGTTGTGTTCCGCGATGAGGTCGATCGCCTATCCCGACTTTGTGTTGGGGAAGTTGCGTGCGGCTGCGCCGGGCCGAGCGGGTTGCTCCCGAGACCGTTCGATGGTTACGAGTTGTGTGTTTGTGATTGCTTTGAATTTGAATGAGTATTGTTGTGTTGTGGCTATGGGTGTTTTCCTCGTTATGAGTTGTGTGTGACCGTGCATGACTTGATTTGATTGTTTGATGCTGAGTTTTGTGTGTGGTTTCCGTGTAAGTAAAGCGTCGTCTTGTGGTCATCCGTGAGTCTGTCGTGAAGGGGTTCTGGACGAGGATTTTCTGGATAGTTTATGGTCGGGTAAAGTGAAGGTTGTTAATTTGGATTACAGTTCCTCGTTGTCGCCTTCTCCCTTTAATTGTTAAAAGTTAGCTTGGAAATGTACTTGGGTATTTTACTTGGATTGTTACCTGCGGTGAATAGGGCATTGGGTTTAGTGGTTGGTGTTGAGTTAACGCCGGTAAGGTTGGATTTATGCGTGTCAGGTTAAAAAAGGGTTTTCGTCTTTAATTACTTTAAGTGTCGCGTCGTTGTTTCAACCTTTTTAATTAACTTAGATTGTGAAATAGCTTTCTGGTAAATCTGTTTTGAAGTGGCTTCCTTGGTTTTCCCCACTGAGTGTCATGCTCACCCCTTACCTTGTTTTCTACAGGTATTAACTTTGATATGGAGTAGAGGACATCGCGGAGCATGGGGCTAGTGAGGGTCCGGAATTATCTTTATTTATGTTTCGTAGAGACATACCGTTTTGCTTTTGGACTTATGTACTTGGTTGAGTGTAGGACTCAGGGTTTCGATCTTCTGTATTTATATATTATCTCGTCTTTATCAGATATCTTTTATCCTCTTTTAATTATTATTATTTAAAATTCACTAAGTCACGTCTCGGGTCCGGTCAATACCGGATTTGGGGCGTGACAATATTTATATTGATTAAACACTTAATTTTTTTTATCATAATGGACGGAACTTTTGATTTATGTGGGAATAAAAAGGTCATAAAGACCGTACAAAAGTAGAATTGAATGAACATGACGAGATATAGTTTTGGAGGCGGCCTAAACACTAATCCTATACTTAAATACTCGGGCAGACCCAAGGAGGTGCTAGGGGTGGTTCACTATTCCAACTGTATTGAGTTCTGCGAATCTTTGAGAATTTCCCCGTCTCGACTTGACTGATACTTTTATACCGTAACAGACGGTCAAGGAATTTGTAAGGGAAAGGATGAGGCTGGGGAACAAAAGGTATCTGTCCTGAAAAGGACGGGGTGTGACTTTTCATTGACACCCCGATGTGTCCTAGTTGTCTCATGGAAACCCGCAAGACAGCTCATTGTGCCTCGCTATTATCCCATTGGGACCGACCTCCTTGTCATGCATATGCTTTGTTGTACAATCACAGGGAACCTTGATTGCTGAGGAAATCATGTCTTTCTCCTACGTTGTCTGCATGCGTAATTTCGACCATGTGTACCAGTCCTCCTGGTAGGTGATGAGGGGACAAGGGATCGAGTCTTCGACCTCCCGATCCAATGTTGGTCCTAATCGTAGAACATGTCGACCCCATATCCCCTCTACAATGCCATCAATCCCCGGTATTGATATGGGGATCGTGGTTGTCCATGGTGGTCAGTCATTGGATCCCGCTCGCCTCTCTCATGCATTGAGGTAGGTACCAATTGAAAGAGGGTACCTTCCGCAGAGGACTGCATGGTATGACGACCACAACTATCCGAGAATTTCGTCTGGTACGAGTCCATCCGTCTCCGAGAGAACCTTCTTATATGTAGGATTAGATGAGTGGAAGGATAAGGGAAACTTTCGTTTGGATGGTGTCTCTATAGTCACGGTTACGATTGGTGACCGGCCAGTGACTGCGTCAGTCCCAGCGGAGACAAAGCAAAATTTGGAGAGGTGCGTCTCCATATTCCTGGTGAAAGTTGTGGGGTAAGGCTCTCTTGAGGATGTGTGGGACAGTAGGAGGGAGATGGTCAGGCAGCGAGGGGGGCGGGGGGTTCGTCGGGGAGCAACCATTGATGGCGGTTGGCCTGGTGATTTTCAAATGTCGCTGGATTCGCTCGTTCTAGTTCATATTGGTAGCTTGGATGGAGTGAGCGTGTGTAGGAGGAGAGAACAACCGACTGACTGCAGGCGGAGACGACAAGTAATGATGGTGGTGGCGTGACTCAAGTGATAGTTGCAGCGCGTAGAGATGAGAGATCATGGAGAGAAGCCAATTAGGACAACAGTTTTATAGAATAATTTTTACAAGAATAGATTATTAGTTTACTATATGATTAAACATAAACAGTACATAAATTGCAACATTAGTTTATAATTACCCGATTACATATTGATTATGATATGACAACATGTGGAATATTTACTAAGAATACCAACATACATTCTCAAAATACTGATTGAATTTCTTTACCTAGAGGTACAATCTTGTCCTGCGAACTAAAATATGAAAATGAAGAGTGGGGGAGTGATAAAAAAAAGACAGGAGGGGTGGTGTTCATAGATATTGTATTTCTATTACTAGTTTTCGGGTTTACTTTAATTAAAAAATCATAAAAAAATTATTGAAAAGGAAAATTTAACATGAGAATGGTTGGTAGAGATGGAACTACTTCAACGATTTAATTGACTGAATGACTTATAAGGACCGCTCCCGGTCAACGTCGGTCAAGTCGGCGGAAAACGGGAAATATTTTAAATTTTGGGCATCCACCTAAACAGACCTAAACTTGACCCCCAGGGTCATATCGGAACTAAGTTGAACCATATATCGACCAAAATGAGTTATGGGTGACTCAGGGCAACTTTGTGACCAATTCGGGAAAAGTTAACTTTTTGCCAAAAAAATCAACTGAGCGACGTTTGGTCCGTTCGAGGCCCGAGTTGGACCCAAAAAGCTTAGACGTCGTCGCAGCAATCTTACTTGGGTCATTTCCTTGTAAAACACGAGATTTCGTAAAAGTCTCGAAAAACGGACCGAACGGGGCCCAAGACGTCCGATTTTGGCAAATCTGACTAAGAAATATCTACAACGGTATTTTTAGAGAGTAGTGGGACCCACTTTGCCACATATTACCAAGTGAGTAGGAGATGACCTCATTATCCATGACTTAAAAGCTAAGAGACAAAAGAGGGAATGACATGTTGGTATTATAACTTTATTTTGGATCTACAAAGAGGATAAAGGAGCATGTGTGGCCAGCCATACATAGAGAGAGAGCCAAGGAAGAGGAAGAAGAAGAAGAAGAAGAAGAAGAAGAAGAAGAAGAAGAAGAAGAAGAAGAAGAAGAAGAAGGGAGGCGATTTCCCGACGATCCAACCGAAGGATCGTCTTGATTTTTGCATATTCGTGATCCGCTCAACATTTGCTACGGTAGGCACTCCTTCTTCTCTCCATTTGACAAGTTTGATTTCGTGGGTATTGGTAGAAATGGATGAAATATGGGTGGATGGGAGTCTCGGGCTTGTTAGGAACGTTTTTGGGGGAAAATAGGGTATTTTTCCTGCGACCGAAAGTTCTCCGGAGCTCCGGCCACCGTGTGGCGTGCCAGCCATGGCCGGAGGAAGGGCCACGGTGGCCGTGACCGGCCACGATAGTGGCGGTCTGGTCAGGCCACTCACGGTCCAAGTGTGGTCGTGTGGGGCCCACTTGGCCGGGTTTCGGGTTTGTCGTGTTCGGGTGGTCTTGGGTGACCCCCGAGTTGATAATTCACACCCGGAATGAATTATGGAAGTAATTCGTGAGAATTCGGAAAATATAGTTAGAAACTTTAAATGCGGAATTAGAACGTTCGGGCATCGGAAATTGATTCCGTCATTTGCGTTGGAACACATGAATATAATTAGGAATTATAGAAACGAAAATGGAAATTTTAGGAGCCCCAAGGGAGGTTTTCCCGATTCCGGGCAGATTCGCCTAGCCGGGCGAAATGGGCTATTCTGGGCCCATTTTGACAATGTCGAGTAATTGGGAAGTTTGGGAGTGATCAGTATTTGTCGGGGTTGCATTTGAGCGTTAATTTCATAAAAATCGAAGTTGGCTTGCGTATTAAAAAGTGTGTTATCCCGTCACTTTAGATTTTGTCACCGATCGCGGAAGGGGAAAGCTTTAGGCGGGTTGTCGCGAGCGCTTCGGGAGCTTACGTCTTGGATTTTGGATGACACTACGAGGTAGGGAAAAGTATTCGGATATCCGTTTGACTAAGGAAAGTTACTAGTAAAAAATGCATGTGGGTACCTGGTTGTGCCCGTAGGTGTTGTATACTCCGCAAATTGCCGTGTTATACATGTTAGCGTATGTTGTGTTGGTATGTTTGACTAGTTGGGCGCTTGGAGTGTTGAACTCGCGTGTGTATTGAATGACTCATGTGACTTGATAGTGGGTAGTGCCTTGATATGTTAAATGCGATAATTGATAGTGTGTTGTGATAATTGGTTGAGTGTTGGTGATCAATGTGGGGATGGTTGATTAAGGTATGGCCAGCCTGTCGATTCGCCATCGACGAAGGGTGTCGTGGTTCCGCGATGAGGTGGGCCCACCTTCCGACTAGCAATCGGTAAAGTGTTGCGATATGTTCCGCGAAGAGGTCGGCTCGCCTTTTCGATTGGCGGTCGGAAAAAGTATTGCGGGGCGACGCCAGACCCAGCCGGTTTGCTACCGGAAACTATGCTTTGTGTATGTTGATATTGCGTGATTTTGTGTGCATTTGCAATTTGATTTGTTGAGGATGTAATCTCTGTTGTTTGTGTTCCTTGCGCGAAAGGGTGGTAGAGATGTTGATGTGTTTGATAGTTAGTCGTGCGGAATTTTGGTATCATGCGTGAGCTATAACTGTTTTCCGTGAATTTATGTTTGTGTATTCCTGGTATTTTTACTCGTTTGTCGTGGTCAGTCGGGTATCCGTGGCGGTGAGCGAAATGCTCACCCCCTGCTGCTTTTCCTACAGGTATTGATCGTGAGTCTGATTAGGAGGACGTCTCGAAGCTTGAAGAGCTGGGGAGCGAATGTCCGGGTTTCTGGTTTTTTGTCTAGTGACGTACACACTTTTGTTTTGTTCGAAGTTGAGTTTAAAACTCAGAGTATACATTTATTAGTTTTATCTAATGCTTGAGTTGTGGATTCTAAGCGTTGTCTTAATTGTTTAGCTTTTGTTTAGCTATTTTGTCCTTGTTCTTCCGTTCACGTCCCGGGTTCGATTATACCGGATTTCGGGCGTTACATGACTGGTTTAGGTACTGAGTCCTCATCTCGGTAAGTGGATCAGGGAAAATTGTGTTAGCATCCATCCGTACCCGCTCATCCGAATGAATGCTTGAGAGTATTTATCTATATCGTGCGAGATATAGCCTTTCATGGATTCAATTTGACTCTATTTCACATATGGGAATGTAGGTCTTATCACGCCCCAAATCTGGTATAACCGAACCCGGGACGTGAACGGAAGAAAAAGGACAAAGAAAATTTAAAATGACTAAACAATTGAGACAACATTTAAAATCCATGATTCAAGTATTAAATAAAACTAATAAAAGTACACTCTGAGTTTTACACTCAAGTTCAAATAAACAAAACTAGAGCAAAGTGTGTACGTCACTAGACAACCCAGAAACCCGGACTCTCGCTCCCCGACTCTTCAAGCTTCGAGACGTCCTCCTAATCAGACTCAAGATCCATACCTGTAGGAAAAGTAGCAGGAGGGTGAGCATTTCGCTCACCGCCACAGATACCCGACTGACCACGGCATAAGAGTAAAAATACCAGGAATACAACAACATAAATTCATGGAAAATAGTTATAGTTCACGCATGATATCAAACTGTCGCACGGGCTAACCGTCAAACACACTAACACCTCTACCACCCTTTCCGCAATCGAAAACAACCAATAGAGATCACATCCTCAACAAATCAAGTTGCAAATGCACACAATATCACGCAATACCAACACACACACTGCACAGTTTCCGGTAGCAAACCAGTTGGGCCTGGCGTTGCCTCGCATTACTTTTTCCGACCGCCAATCGGAAAGGCGAGCCGACCTCTTCGCGGAACAAATCGCAACACTTTATCGATTTCTAGTTGGAAGGTGGTCCCACCTCATCGCGGAACCACGACACCCTTCGTCGATGGCGAATCGACAGGCGGGCCATACCTAAACCATCCATCACCAAATAGATCACCAACACTCAATCCATTATCACAACACACTATCAATTATCGCATTTAACATACCAAGGCATTACCAACTATCAAATCACATGAGTCATTCAATACACATGCAAGTTCAACACTCAAAGCGCACAACTAGTCAAACATACCAGCACATCACACGCTAATAGGTATAACACGGCAATTTACGGAGTATACCCAACCTACGGGCACAACCAGGTGCCCTCATGCATTTCTACAAACATGCCAAGTATAATCAACCTACGGGCACAACCAGATCCCTCATGCATTTCTACTAGTAACTTTCCCTAGTCAAACCGATATTCGGCTACTTTTCCCTACCTCGTGATGCCATCCCAATCTCCAAACGTAATCTCCAGAAGTGCTCGCGACAAACCGCCTAAAGCTCCCCCCCCCCCCCCCTTCCACGATCGGTGGAAAAATATAAAGTGACGAGACAACACACTTTTTAATACGCAAGCCAACTTCTATTTTTATGAAATTAACGCTCAAATGCAACCCCGACAAGTACCGATCTCTCCCAAACTTCCCAATTACTCGACATTGTCAAAATGGGCCTGGAATGGTCCATTTCGCCCGGCTTGGCGAATCTGTCCGGGATCGAGAAAACGTCCCTCGGGTCTTCGAAAATTTCCATTTTCGTTTCTATCATTCCTAATTAAATTCACGTGTTCCAACGCACTTGGCGGAATCAATTTCCGATGCCCGAGCGTTCTAATTCCGCAATTAAAGTTTCTAACCACATTTTCCGAAATTTCACAAATCACTTCCATAATTCGTTCCGGGTGTGAATTATCTACTCGGGGGTCACCCAAGACCACCCGAACACGACAAACCCGAACCCCGGCCAAGTGGGCCCCACGGACACACTTGGGCCGTGAGTGGCCGGACCGGACCGCCACAGTTGTGGCCAGTCACGGCTCCGTGGCCCTCCCTCCAGTCATGGCCGGTCATGCCAGATGGTGGCCGGAGCTCCGGCGAACTTCCGGTCACCGGAAAAATCTCCCTTCCCCCCCCTCCAAAACGTTCCTAACAAGCCCTAGTCTCTCATCCATCCATATTTCATCAATTTCTACCAAAACCCACGAAAGCAAACTTGTCAAATGGAGAAAAGAAGGAGTGCCTACCGTAGCAAATGATGAGAGGATCACGAATATGCAAAAAGCAAGACGATCCTTCGGTTGGATCGTTGGAAAATCGTCTCCCTTCTTCTTCTTCTTCTTCTTCTTCTTCTTCTTCTTGCTTTCTCTCTCTCTTTCTCTAGTGTGGCCGACCACCCCCTTCTCTCTACCCCTTTTGTAAATCCAATTTTGAATTAAAAGACTCACATGTCCTTTTTTGTCTTTTAGTTTTAAAGTCAAGGGTAAGGAGGTCATCTCCCCCTCACTTCCCCCAACATGGTGACATGTGGTAAGGTGGTCCCAATATTCACCAAAAATATCTTTGTAGATATTTTTCAGTCATATTTGTCAAAATCGGACGTCTTGGGCCTTGTCCGGTCCGTTTTTCGAGATTTTTATGAAATCTCGCGCCTTACAAGGAAATAATCCAACTAAGACCGCTATGACGACGTCTAAGATTTTTGGGCCCCGCTCGGGCCTCGAACGGACTAGACGTCGTTCGGTTGACTTTTTTGGCAAAAGTCAACTTTTCCCGAATTGGTCACAAGGTTGCCCTGAGTCACTCGGAACTCATATTGGTCGATATCGGGGTCAACTTAGGTCCGATATGACTCTTAGGGTCAAGTTTAGGTCTATTTAGGTGGATGCCCAAGATTTAAAATATTTCCCGTTTTCGGCTGGCTTGTCTGCCATTGACTCGGAGCGGTCCTTACAGGTCTCGTCTGCGCATACTTGCCTCCAACGAACACGTGTCACCACATCATTGGTGTGCATCGCTTCTAGAGCCAAATCTTCACGGATCTATTAGTGGAACCGAATCGTTTCGAATCTTATTCCAAATCCTAAATTCTCCCTTACGATACGAATGCTATTGCTCCTTTTCTCTACAACGTTTTGATCTCAACTCCAAACTTTATCGGTAGAATTTGAAACCGAAAAAACAACACTTTATACATACTCTAAGAAAAGAAGATTTCATACTATGATCATTAGTACACCAGAAAGTACATGACCTTACAGGTCTTCCCTGTCCAACACGTCAAAAGACCCTAGGAATAAGGTCATCATGTGAACCAGAACCAGAACCAGAACCACACAGCCTATTCTTCCTATCCTTGTGGTTTGGCTACACTGTACTTGTTGCGCCGTCGTGGTCACTGGTCAGGACCGCTGCACAAGCAAGAAGGAGAGGGGACAGAACAATGTACTATGTAGTGTTTGTTTGTTTGTGATGCCTCGTCGACCATGTATCCTATAAGCATTCACTGTTGATTAATCGTTCTTGACTAAGTATTGACTTTGACTTTTATTCACAATACTACTAGCCATGGAATGTGATTGGTTGGAGATAGAATCGCAGTCAAGTCAAGGTGATTTCATTTGGCTCACGCCAGGGATATTTCATTCCATTCTTCTATAAAGTCTAAACCCAAAATAAAAATAAAAATAAAAATGGAGCGGCGGCTTAAAGAGAAGTCAACAATTAGGCGGGGTCAATACGTGCGAGGCCGCCATTAAAAACAACTACCTCATCACCAACAAACTCATTCACACCATCGATGTCGATTTATCCTTCCTTGTCCTTCCTTTTCCTCTTCTTCTTCCTCCTTCCGGCTCCTTCCTCCGCCCAACGGACATTCCGATCCTTCAACAGCTCTCTCTCTCCATGGACCCCCGACCAGAACCTCACCCTCGTCTCCAACAACTCTGTCTTCGCCGCCGGCTTCCTCCCCCTCCCCTCTTCCTCCGACCAAGTCTCCTTCTCCATCTGGTACCACAACATTTCCCTCTCCCCCAAAACCGTCGTCTGGTCCGTCAGCTCCTCTCTTGACCGATCTTCGGCTTCCCTCTCCATCGCCAGCAACGGCGACCTCCGCCTCGCCTCGTCCCCCTCCGCCGGGAACCTCTGGCCCGGAAACGCCACCGGCACACAGAACTCCACCTCGCTCTCCCTCTCCGACGTCGGGAATTTGGTCTATGGCTCTAGCTGGAACAGCTTTGACCTCCCCACCAACACCTTCCTGCCCAACCAGACCATCAGCAATGGCACCAAATTGACCTCCAACAATGGAAAATTCACCTTCGCTGATGCCTTCAACCTGACGTTCAATTCCACTGATAAGTATTGGAGCCCAGCTAGTGCTCTCTTGAAACTTGATGAAACAGGGACGCTCTCCACTGCCAACGGCGCCACGCTCCTCTCCTCCGATTTCGGCCCCACCGACAAGTTGCGCCGATTGACGCTCGACGACGATGGGAACCTCAGAATCTGGAGCTTCGATTACACTCTCAATCGGTGGGTTGTTGTTTGGAAAGCCTTGCAGGAATTGTGCAAAATCCACGGCTCTTGCGGTCCCAATGCCATCTGTAAATACAACGATTCCATGTCCACCGTGTGTCTCTGCCCGGCAGGGTACAAGCCCAGTTCCGGCGGCGCCAAAGAAGGATGCGAGATCAAAATTCCCATCACTGAACCGGCCAACACCAAGTTCGTTCGTCTCGATTACATCAATTACACAGGCGGATCTAACAATACCCAAATCCAAGTCGCCAATTTCACCATGTGCCAATCCAGGTGCCTCAGCAACCCCAGCTGCCTCGGATTCATGTTCAAGTTCGACGGATCGCTCTACTGCGTGCTTCAGCTCAACCGGATGCTCTTCGGCTACTGGTCGCCGGGGACCCAGAACGCCATGTACCTCCGCGTCGACAACCGCGAAAACGAACAGTCCAATTTCATCGGCCTGACGAACCTGCTGGAGACTTCGTGCCCTATCCGCATCAGCCTCCCTCTGCCGCCGGACGAATCCAACACCACCACCCGCAACATCGCCATCATCTGCACCCTCTTCGCGGCGGAGCTCATCGCCGGGGTGTTCTTCTTCTGGGCCTTCCTCAATAAATACATCAAGTACAGAGACATGGCCCGGACGCTCGGCCTCGAGCTCCTCCCCGCCGGTGGCCCCAAGAGATTCTCCTACGCGGAGCTCAAGGCGGCGACGAACGATTTCTCGAACGAGATAGGGAGAGGTGGATTCGGGGACGTCTACCGAGGAGAACTGTCGGACAACCGCATCATCGCCGTGAAGTGCCTGAAGAAGGTCGCCGGCGGGGACACGGAGTTCTGGGGAGAGGTGACCATCATCGCACGCATGCACCACCTCAATTTGGTCAGGCTATGGGGCTTTTGCGCCGAGAAAGGTCAACGAATTTTGGTCTACGAGTATGTCCCAAACGGGTCTCTCGACAAGTACCTATTTCGTCGGGAAGAGCATCCGGGTTCGGGTCAAGAGAACCCGAAACCCATACTGGATTGGAATATCCGGTACCGGATAGCCCTGGGAGTGGCTCGAGCAATCGCGTACCTGCACGAGGAGTGCTTGGAGTGGGTGTTGCATTGCGACATAAAACCCGAGAACATACTGCTGGGAGACGATTTCTGCCCGAAGATATCTGATTTCGGGTTGTCGAAGCTCCGGAAGAAGGAGGACTTGGTGAGCATGTCCCGGATCCGGGGCACGCGAGGGTACATGGCACCGGAGTGGGTGAAGATGGACGCGATCACGCCCAAGGCTGACGTGTACAGCTTCGGGATGGTGCTGCTGGAGATAGTGAGCGGGGTGAGGAACTTCGAGGTGCAGGGGAGCTTGATGCCCAGCGACGAGTGGTACTTTCCGAGGTGGGCCTTCGAGAAGGTGTTCAACGAGATGAACGTGGAGGACATTCTGGACCGTCAGATCAAGCACTGCTACGACTCGCGGGCTCACTTTGACATGGTCAACCGGATGGTCAAGACGGCCATGTGGTGCTTGCAGGACCGCCCGGAGAATAGACCGTCCATGGGAAAGGTGGCTAAGATGTTGGAAGGGACGGTTGAGATTATGGAACCAACCAAGCCTACTATTTTCTTTTTATCCGACGAGTGAAAGGGCAAGAGTGTATATATATGCATGTAACTGTGGGAAAGATTTGGGAAAGATTGGTGAATAATGGCAACTAGGTAAAGAATGCAAGTGTAAACTTTCTTAATTAATTTTTGTATCATCTCCATCGCAATTACTTATATGAAGTAAAATTTTCGCTCCTCAAACTCTTCCCCTTATCATATATGCTAAATTGACGTATCTAGCATTCCCTTCTTTTTCTCCGGTCTGAGACTCCCTTTGCAAATCTAAGATTTCTCATATCTGCTCGTCTTCTACCCCTCCAAAGCGTTTCTCACCTGTTTCGAACATTTACCCTCTCTTTTCTTGTCCGGTAGAGATATGAGATTTTAGAGCCAAACTCTCTTCCGGGATCGTCGCATGTGTTGGTCCTGGCGAGCTATTTCTTTAGCCGAGCAGTGCAAGTTGTTTTCTCGCTGAGGCCGATGGTTGGGGCGAGTTTAGTCGTTGCACGCTGCTGTTCGTTGGGCCCGATCCCTTTCCTTTTTTTTCCGACGACGAGGTCGATGGTCAGGCTTTCCTCTCTTCCAGTGGTGTTGTCCTCGGGGTGCCCTTTGGTGTTGAGGATTTGCGATGGGGGTGTGTTTTCGTTTCCTAAAGGATCGGTTTCGAGGCGCCGATAGGGATATGGTTTGGTTTGTTTTGGTTTTCTGTTCTTCAAGGTTGGTTTTGGGTTTCTTAGTCATGTCTTGGTTCTTTTTTTCCTGTCTTTGAGATGCTGTTTGTTCTTTAGGTGTAGGCTGTTGTTAGATCCGGTTTTCTTTCCTCTTTATGTTTGTCAAACTAGGATTACATATGCATCTATCTTTTTTAATATTCATTTCTACATGAATGCTTTAATTGAGGACATTTTTTTCCCTCGTTCTTGTCTTGGTAATCAAGACCTGAACTTTTTAAATATTATTGCTGATAAAATCGTATAAATTATTTACTTGTTATGAAGATAATATCTTATTTTTTTATTTGATCAACATATTTTTGTATTATTTTGTATTAAAACCCCGTTTTTTCGAAATGAAAAAACAAGAAAGGGGCAAGCCCTCCGGTTACAAACATGAGGCCCAAGGCCCAAAGATAGTAGAGCCTTTTAGGCTACCTTGTACCACAAGTAACACATTCAAAAGAAAACTTGATCTTCAAGAAACGAACTCCACCGGTTAACTATCCAACCTCCAGCCCTTCAAAAGTTGAAAAAACTCCGAACCAGCAACAACACAAACCAATATAACCCCCCAGCCCCAGACCTAAATTATGCAGACCAAATGCTCCCAAAAATAGTCCAAAAAGAGAGAAAAGGTATGAAACTGAACTGCATAACCTAAGTTAAAATCGAACCCCTTTTAGTTGAGGTTAAAGAAGTTGAAACCAAGGTAAGATGTTCTCAACCCTCCAGGTGCAAAGGTAAAGCACAAAAAAGAACAAAGGGGGACAGACTAACTAACCAAAACAAGCAAGTATAAAACTTCAGCTGAAAAAAGTACCTTTAGCAAGTAAACAAACCAGGTGGATCAAGAAAAAAAGAGAAAACACTCACTTAAGAAAAGAGTTACCCACTCAGAGAGAGGCAAGTAAATCAAAAATACCCACACTCAAAAGTTTAGCACCCTAGGAAGAGAAAGATGCCTCACCAAATGACTCACATCAGTCCTCAACCCTCCAAAAACCACCCCCCAAAGCTCAACCCCCAGTAGAAGTTTTCCAACCTGGCTCAAGATCCCACAGCAACCCTTTGAGTGATGGAGAAATGCTAAGGAAAATTAAGCCAATTCAGAAAAGAAAAGGCTTGGCCTTCTTTAAATCTTGCCCATAAAAATTGGTAGGCATCATTTTGAATCAATTGAAGTGTTTGATCAGGTTGATCTAAGACTCCTCTGAAGACTAGCTTATTTCTGTTCAGCTAAAGTCTCCAGATCATAATGAAAGCTAGCATTTTGCAGTTAGTTTTCCTCCTCTGTGCTCCCAGGAAATTCCAGGCCTCAAACCAATCTTTAATATTATCTGGGAATGCAGTAAAAATGTTCCACCACTTTAACACTAAATTCCAAACCTCCCCAGCATATTCACAGTTCAATAATAAGTGATCAATGTCTTCAGGATGCTCTTGACAGATAGGACACCAGATATTTTCTGAGAAAATTCCTCTTGCTCCAAGGAAGCACTTAGTATGAATTGCATTCACACACACTAACCAGGAGAATGCAGCAACCTTTGGGGGTAAAATAGGAGCCCATAAGAGTTTTGGCCAGCTTAAATTTGTATCATGAGGCTTGTCCAATATTGCATACATCTTCTTGACTGAAAAACCTTTTTGATCTGCCACCCATGAGACTACATCTTCTTCAGAATTTAGTGTGAGCTGAGAGTTGATCAATTGACAAAGAAGGTGAAACTGATCCCATTCCCAACCTCTCAGGTCCCTTCTAAAATATAACACCCAAACACCATTAGACCAACACTCAGAAATCAAGTTGTTTTTCTGGTTATTGAGATGATACATTCTCTGAAATATTTGTTTGAGGGGAGTATTTGCAATCCAAGCATCCTCCCAAAAAAAGACTGATCTTCCAGAATTGACCTTCCAAGTCAGGCCAGAAGCTCCAAATGCATTAGCAAAATGTGGGACAATAGATAATATCTTATTTAACTTCGAAAATACAAGACCTTTAATGTTTCAATACGTAGTATTTATATGATAATCTCAACTTTTGAGATGACTTACGAAGATAAAAGACAATATTTCTCTATAAAAAAAGGAGGCAAATTGTTTTTTTTTTTGAATTACGTCAGCCCTAATATTTCCCTTATATGCCAATATTAGATTAGGTCAAATATTTAATAGAGTTTAGAGAAAAACTCAACAACCTCTTATTTTATCTAGGTCAAATTGCTCAATTTTTTTTTATCTAGGTCAAATCATTCAAGGATTTCAATATTGTTATATTTCCGTGTTAATAGAAAATATAAAAAATCAAAATCATTTAAAAATTATATCATAATAAATCAAATGATCTTACACATCAAACATCACTTGTAAGTGTGTAATCACATAGGTTCAACGATAAGTCGATAGTAAGTGTAAGGATATCATCCGTCAACAATATTCATGCCCTTGTATTTTGATCTATCTATCGACATTTTATTTACCTTACCTAGTTGTAAATTATAAATCACATTTGTGGTTTATGAACAATAATCTTTCCATCAAACGTGATTCATTCACTGAAAAATTGAATCCTAACATATAATGAAGGGGTTACTCCATGTCCTAACGCCCAACTTTCAGAAATTGTTATATCCAAACCCTATACTTTTGGAATTGTCATGTAGTAACGATCAATTAACTTAAATTGCCAAATGTTTCTAATTTTAAACAGACGTTAACTTGGCCAAATGAAAAGTCGAGTCTACCCTCAAATATGTTCTTCCTTCGGGCGTTAACTTGGCCTAACTTCATCTCTTCATGACCTCATCTCTTCGAACTTCATCTCTTTGTGTCCGAGCTTCGAATTTCATCTCTTCGTGACCTCAGCTCGCCCAAGCTCCATTATAAAATGAGTCACGTGAGACGCACGTGATTCACTGTTCACAAAACACAGTCAATTTAAACAGTACCTTTTGGTTTTTAATAATTCAATTTTGAAATTCGTTACTATTTAACAATTTTCCAAAGCTTGGGTACGGATTTGACAATTAAGTGTAGTAGGGGGTTAGGACATGGAGTAACCTCTATAGTGAATGGAGAATAGTTCACAATCATATCAATATCTTTGGACCTTTCGAGAATTCTACTCGTCACCTGATGGATGAGGAGGACAGTGATGATCAGCGGGCGAGGGCTCTGAAACAACCACGACATGACCCATGAGTGGACTCGCGAGATAGTAGCCATGACCCTTCTTTGATCTCTTATCCCATTGATAGTGATCGGGGCTCTATCTCGGTTGTTATCGACGAAGGCCAATCTTTACGCTTTCTCCATTTTTTCTCATGAGTTTTATTTTTCTGGTCATGGCTACTCGGTTCTTGTCCGTTCGTCACATGCCTTTTTCCTCCTCTTCTAGTTTTGGCTCCTTCAGCCTCTTCGTTGCGCCACATTTTGCGATTTAGGCCAGAGAATCTGTTGAGGCAACCTCGGATTTATTCTCCGAGTGTGGAAGGGGCGTTGTGGAAGGAGAGTTGAAGTGGAAGGGGCGTTTCTCCGACATTGTTCTTCGGATACCGGTGATCAAAGTCAGATGGATAAATACTGAGATGGTCGGCGTAGTTGGATCCTAGGAGGCATGATCTCGTTTTCTAGTTTATTATGTTCTTTTTGTTAGGATTTCGTTTTGGTTGTGGCTTTTTCAGAACAAATAATTGCACTTGTTACAGCGTCGGTGTGCACGAGTCGCACTTTTGGTGTGCACGTTTTGTTGCATTTTTTGTCGTGCACGTTATGGAGCACACTTTATTGCGCCGTATGTTTCGATCAGAAGTCGGTAATATTAGGATCTACCAATTATGGAGTTTGTAATATTTACCGTTTTATGCTTGAGCGTTTTCATTGGATTATGTATATCTTCGCTGCTTGTTATATAAAATTATAGCATTACTCCCCTAAAAAATATCATACAAGTGATCACATAATTATAAAAATATATGTTTAGAAAACTCTACCAATTATAAAATTAGGTCATACACGATCGTCTAAATAGTTTTTATTCGTAAAACTAAATAATAACTGTTTTTCTTGTCATTTGGTATTATTTAGCTACTTACATCATAAATCCACAATCTTGGACTTCTCTCGAATCGATCAAGTAACGGCCATGGATTCCTTGACATGATAACAACAATAAAAATTTAACCTGAAATCATTACGTATTGCGAAATGGACAGAACAACTACCAACAAAGAGAATATTTTTTTCGATATCAAACAACATCTCAATAAATAATTTGAAGTTCTCCTAATAATAATTTGAAGTTAACATACACTCCTTTCATTGTTGACAATTTGAATTTAGCATATAATTAATACCACTCAGCCATAGAACGGTGAAAATCATGGCATATAGAAAAGAAAAAACAAAATCTTTATTTGCCCAATCAAGTTAATATTAGGTTCACATCAATTACAACAATAAAGACAAGATGTGGTAATACAAAGGGGCAAAAATAGGACCCAAAAGTCAGCAAATTAAGAGCAATTTCAACGTTAATTAAAAAAAAGAAAAAAAAGGAAAGAACACATAACGGCGCCACCATAGGCGGGGAGTGACATACAATCTCAGTCGCCATTTATATATTAGGGTTTCTCATCATGGCCCCACCCAAAATCAAAATAAATAACTACCTTCCGATCAACCATGATCAGATGGCTCAGATACCTTCACCTTCCCGCCTGTGGTAGGCCACTATTATGAGTATGTACTCTGTACCGAAACTCAGCTTTCACATAGATTTTATTTTCCTCGGAGCATTTCATTTTTATTTTCCTCAATTTTCTCTCGAAAATCTCGTTGTTTTCCATAATCTCTATTCCTCTTTCCTCTCCTCCACGCTAAACAAATATATCCGATAAACCTTTTCACTCTCAAATAAACAACACTCCTCTGTTTTCGCCTCTGTTCTTTTGCTCTCTCCATTGATTGCTTCAGCAGCAGCTCAGTGTGCTTCTCATTTGCAAATATGGTAACCCAATTAATTAATTTTTCTTCTGTCTCGAATCTCATGTGTTTTGAATCTCAATTCATACTTGTGATCGGGTCATTATGATAAAACGAAAAAGGAAGAATTTTTCAGGGCTGATTAATTTGACTTATTGAATTTTGCATTTTTAGTTGTTATTGGATTAAAAGCTTTGAACTTGTTTATATGGGTTTTGTGAATCGATAGATTGATTATTGGGTTTTCTTTTCAGGTGGGTTGCAGACTTTTGATAAAGAAGAGTGAGTGGCTTAATACACTTCTCATAAGCAAATTCTTTGGCTCTTGCTCTAATCATCCTGATCTTCGGAAAAATGAGAAGAATGTGTTTTGCATCGATTGTAATATGGGTTTCTGTAGGCATTGCCTGAAAACTCACTGTCTTCATCAGAGACTACAGATCTGCAAATATGTCTATCATGATGTTGTTCGTCTACTGGACATGCAGAAGCATCTGGACTGCTCCAAAATTCAGGTCATTTTTGGTTTCTATTACTCAATCTTCTATTATAGGTCCCTATTTAATTGTTATGTTTGAGTCATATTTGTTGATTCAATTATTGTGTTGTTTGACTAATGGAGGACTTGAATTGGTTTTGTTCCATCAGTTTTTAGTTGTGAGTCTGAATTTAATGTTGATTGCACAAATTTGATCTCTTTAGCTCTGGACTGAAGCATCGTTATTGTCTCAGCAACCAAATAAATCTGTTATTAATTTTGAACTGTTTTGGTAGGTAGGAATGTCGATACTCATACAATTGTTACTCAGAATTGTACATTTTGTTGGTATACTTTCATTGATCATGCCTAAGTTTTTAAATCATGTTGGTTTGGTCTGTAATCGATTGAGGCAATTCATCACAGATTTCCCATGCCAATGTCATTTTAATTATATATTAAATGGATGGTTATTGGTTTTCTAGACATACAAAATCAATGGTGAAAAAGCTGTGCATCTGAATCCTCGACCTCAACCCAAAGATAGCAGACCATCTACAAAGTCGAAGAATGGAGGATCATGTGAAGCATGTAGTAGATACATACAAGACTTGCCTAATCGGTTCTGCTCCATTGCGTGCAAGGTCAAGGTAATAATCACGAACCTCATTTCTTCATCTCCACAAAATGATGATTAAAAGTCTCTAACTTTGAACCGCAAATTTTCAGGTTTTAGTACTTTCCGAACAGCCTAGAGAACAAAAACATGAAATTATCAGCTTTCCAATTGAACAATTTGACGACATTGCCTTCAAGGAGAAGTACAGTATAGAGAGATATAGGGATGAGAAGGAAGTGTATGTCTCTACTGCAGAGTCCTCTGAAGACAACTACACTCAATCATGGGGCAGTTTTGCATTGAAGCCGAAGAGACAAATGCACAAGAGGAAAGGCGTCCCTCGCAGGTCTCCCCTCTCTTGAACAAGTTGTAAAATTCCTCGCTTCTTTCCTGTTCCTAAATATTGTTTTTGTTATCGGTAAAGGTATTATCTTTGAGAATAAAACCACAACCAATATATTTTTATAAAGATAACTTGTTGAAGAAGAAGAAGAAGCTTAATTATTGGATTCAAGTAAAGTCACCCTAATTTACTGAGGTTGTACAGTTGGAAAGAGGAGTTAATGGTGAAGCTTATCTATGCAGATAACTTGTATATGCTTATTGCCTTAAGGTAACACTTACACATCCTTGATTGATAGATGTTTCTTGCTTCATTGCCTTGACACAAATGGTTGGTTTACTGAGGGTTCTGTGTTGGGTTTTGGATTCATGTGACGGATTTTGAGTGGGTGTGATAGGGCCCTCTGAGCCCCTTAGATTATGGGAAGTATGTTTTATTAATGTGAAGTTGTGGCAGACAAAAAGTGTTTGTCTAAAGAGAACAAAAACAGGGAGAAAAAACCTATGAAGTTGATCTTGAGGGAGCATAAGAGTAAAACAAGGACGGACATGGTGCACATGGTTGGCTCGACTTTAACCCATATCTACTCTGGGAGAATTAATGTAGGAACATGGCATGTTCATATATTTTTATATATATTTGTGCCATTCCTGATCATAAAACTATGTATTTTTTTCTTGAGCCGATGAAGGAAAGGTCATATGAAGGGACTATAGGAGGGCCAATTGCTTTTTGGTCTCACAAATTGTTTTCTTCTGTTCTGCACAACTGTGGCTGACATTGGCTTTTGGGAATTCTAAAGTTCTACATGGGATCCCATTTTGTCAACATGCCCATATTTTTACAGATTTGAGGAGGTGTTTTCATTTGGGTTTAGGTGCATGAGCCTGTTTTTGAGTTAAAAGAGAGGTACATTCACTCTACATCAGCTCTTGACTTCAAATCCCCGTCTGAAAAACGTGGAGGGGTAAAAGAACGATGCAATTACACACCTATACTAACTTCAAAGAGACGGTATTTACAATATAGGAAGAGTTGGAGACGAAATAATTGCCAAATTTATTTAAATCGTCGATCGATATGTATTTTGTCTGACGATAAGACGTTGTATCCATGTTCCACATCCACCTATGTCGTACTTCATTTTCTCTCAAACCATGCCAATTTTGTATACTTTCGTCTTTTTTCCAAGAACAACAATCAGGTTGTGAAATAGTTGATGAGACTTTAAATACCACTAAGGTTTAAACTACAAATAGTGATGAAGGATACTACACATTCGATCTTAAAAGATGGAGTAGAAATGACATATAATTTTTATGCATCATCTCTCCAGAATCGAATCCTTCAATTGAAAAAGAGCTCCCCGTATGTTGTTGGGGGCATTAAGTGTGTAATTAAGTTGCCTTGGTAACCCAAAAGACACAGGAGATAATTTTGACTTGTGCATCCAAATCGGGTTTTGAACTTTTGACCCCTACATATACTTTCATTCTACACACAGCTTTCACATTTAAAATGTATATAGATAATGTTTCGGTTCCTATTCTTGAACACGTAACGTAACTAAGATGATAATCTCAACTTCAAATACAACTTTGTCCCACGAAACTCATTTATCCAATCGACCCAAAAAATCTTTCAAAAAAATAAAAATCGACCCCAAAAAGAGTACCCCTAATTAATATTCTTTTTTTTTAAAAAAAAACACTTCATTTCGTATGCATAGTAATTTACCGCATAAAACCTCATTTTAAAGGGATAAAACAGAGGAGGGCACTCTATTTGGGTGCGAAATTCCCGCCATTGCCGACCTGGATTCGCTTACAGAAAATTAAATTGATTCTGAACCGCCATCGATCTCAATCTCACAATCACACTACCTATTCATTCCTTCCTCTTATCTTCTGGATTTTCCACATACCCTCTTATTTGATTCTGAACCGCCATTGATTCTTCTTCTAAAATGTCGGTGAGTATAATCTTGTCTCTTCTGGTTTTTTATGTTTTTGGAATTGAAGTTTGCGTTTCTGGGTGTGATGGCTTCACAAATTATTAGCCTAATCTGTTTATTTATGAGATCCAAATGCCACAAAATGAAATTTATCATCCCCGGTTGCTACAGAGGGTTCAAATCTGGTCTTCATGTTTTTGTATTTGGTGAGAGATGACCTATTTAGAATGAAACAAGCAAATTATCAAAATTGAATTAGAACCGAAACTAAAGTCATCATTTCCCCCCGATTGTGACGTCCATCTGAATGGTTAGCTCTAGTTCTTAATTTATTGTTCTTTGTTAATCATAACGATTATAAAAGCATTAAGGGGTTATAGTAAAGTCCTATGAAGATCTGGTTTGCAAAGCTATAATTCTTGGTCTAAAGAATTGTACAAATTTTATCAGTTCAGGATTGCCTAGGTATTTTTGTATTGATATCGGAAAGGTTAGAAATATTTATGATCAATTTTTTTTATAAATAAAACCATAATAACTACCTTCATGGTGATTAAGTCCCAGGGAAAACATGTTTTGTAGAAGAACTTTTTTAGGCTTTCCTATTTTAAACTCACTACCACCATATGCATTGAGCATATTAACATGCATATAACTCTGCCCATATCTCTCTCTTTGCTTTCCTTCCTCTTTGGGGTTTTGATTTTATATTACCGATCCGAGGGTGGTTTGTGGGTCTAGTTTGAGAGATTAAAGGTTTCCCCTAAGCTGCCTGTGATGCATAGTTTAACTATGAAAGCTATTAGAGAACCAACTCAACCAAAAACTCGAGCTGATAGTTGGAGGCTCAATTATAGTTATATTCTAACATGCGTCCTCACGGACAAACTCGCTTACGGGTTTGGAGGTGACTTATTTAGAAGATGAGATAAGCTCATTGAGAAGAGTGATAAGGGCTGACCCATTTAGGCGAATTATATAAATAGAGAAGAAATTAATATTTTTTTGTAGAGTGGGGTTTGAACCCCTGTCCGTGAGGTCCCAAGCTCTGATACGAGAACCAAACAACTAAAAGCTCAAGCTGATAGATGGAGGCCCAATTATAGTTATATTCTAACAACGGTCATACATTAGCTTTGGAATTGAAAATATTGTTTATTTATTTCCTATAACGTTATGGGCTGCCACGAAGAAAATAGCATGTGAATTTTTTTATAGATATCTCCACGAGAGATGAAAGTAAATAGGCCGTGTTATCATGATTACCTGTTGTATACTAAGGTAGTAAGGTTAATTTTAATTGACACAATAGTACACCGTTAGGGTCATTTAGTGATTTCTTCCTACATGATTTACCCAAGTACTTCATGTGTTGATATAATGTCCGGGAATAAAATACCTTTCTGCCGGTGTGTAGTGGAATTCCTACCATGCTTCTCTTCCGAGGGAGTACTTATTTGAGTGTTTCATGTGCAGGAGGTCCCAGTAGCCCAAAATACTCAGACTCCTACTACTCAGGCTAATGCAGCGGCTATCCCGACAACAACAACAACTACTACTACTACTCCTACACAAAACTGCGCGGTTAATGTTTCAGACGTGAGGGAAACCTCTGCAGAATAACTTTGATATTAATACTAGTGTAGTTAATCACAATGTGAATGTGAATTGCAATGGATATGCTTTTGGTGCAATTGTGCTATCTCTGCTTCCTTTCTGTAAAGGTGTAACTTATGTTTGGCTTCCTTTCCTCCTTGCAGATAAGAACAGTTAGGGTTAGCAATATATCTCTGAGGGCTGCTAAGGCGGATATAAGAGAATTCTTCTCTTACACCGGTGATATTCTGCATGTCGAAGTACAAAGGCGAGTACTTTTGATTTACGTCGCGATTGGTTCAGTTGAAGAACTCATCTTGAATAAATATTGTGGATACACTTTTGCAGGGAAAGTGAAATGACTCAGCTTGCCTATGTTACCTTCAAGGATTCAGGAGGAGCGGATAGAGCTATCCTTCTTTCGGTATGTTCATCTAGACATTAAAAAAAAACTCGAGAAATAATTAAATTTCACAAGAACTCACAGCATTGCATTCATGGTTGATAATTAACAACTATCATCACTAATACAAGCTATTTCCATGTATGTCGAAGTGTGGCTCTCTTGGCAAGTTTCTCATTTTGTATATTAATTGGCTCAGGGTGCCACCATAGGAAGTTTTTGTGTTACTATCAAAGCTGTTGAGAATTACCAGCTGCCTCCGGATGTCTGTTTAGAAGACCCGGTAAGTTGTATAGTGATCCGTTTATGTATCTGGCATGTTACTTGTATAACTTATTATGTATCTTGAAGGAGAAAACACAAGCTTCTAATCTTGAAAAGGCTGAAGACATGGTGAGCACAATGCTCGCGAGGGGGTTTGTGTTGGGCAAGGATGCTGTGAAACAAGCAAAAGACTTTGATGAGAAACATCAGTTCACATCAAACGCCTCTGCTAGAGTTGTTTCGCTTGATCGTCAGCTAGGTTTAAGCTTGAAGCTAAGGCTTGGTAAGGCTGTAGTAAATGAAAAGGCAAGAGAGGTGGATGAGCGGTACCAAGTGTCAGAGAAGACCAAGACCGCATTGCAAGCTGCAGAGCAAACAGCGAACAATGCTGGAACTGCTGTGATGCGCAACCAGTATGTGCAGGCTGGTGCTTCGTGGTTTTCGAGTGTATATGGCGTCGTTGTGAAGGCTGCTGAGGATTTGAACACAAGTACTCAGGAGAAGATTGAAAAGGCGGAGGAGGAGAGGAAGGAGGGGATTGTGAAGGAGAAAGAAAGTATAGGTAGAGAATTTGCAGAGGCAGAGTCGGATCTTGATGATGGGTCTTCTTCTCCGGTTGCTCCACGTGCTTCAGGCGAAACTAAGCTTGAAGCTATGTCATAACCGACTTCTTTTTTACTTTGTCCTGTGATGTATGCTGAAATGTACAAGATTGTATTGTTTTCATGGGATGTGGGTTAAAGCTGTAGAGGAGAAAGAATTGATCCCCAATTGATTTGGATATATTTAAGTTTATTTGTGTTTTCTATTGCAGAGGTAAAAAGGTCAAAGAGGGGTTCTTGAACATGGAAATATGTCTACTTATTAAGAGCATGTGCAGTCGATCAACGTCGATGAAACCCCAAAACGTTGATGCTCCTATAGCTCATCGGTGATTTCACGTGGCGAGTTTCAAAACAAATTTTCTTCTATCATCTATATTTAATATCAACATTTTTAACGTCTCACGAAGAAATCGAATATTGAGTGATTCTATTTTAAGAAATAGTTGACCAAAACACCGTCGACTTGTGTCTAAGTTTAAATAGGACTCTTTTGATAGTTTGCTCTCATGGTTCAGGCTTTGGGCCCTCTTCTCCACTCTCTCGTGCAACTATGTAATTATAAGTGACAACCTATCTTAAGCCCATCCGAACCAGTGGGCCTGGTCAACTAGTTAAGCCCATTCCGACGACGTGAAACCCTAATCCATCGTATCAGGTCTAGGGTTTTTCAGTCTCTCGTTCGTTCTATAAAATGGCTGTCGACTCCGTAAAGTCTCACGCCTTCAGTATCAATGGAAAGCTCGAGGTTTGCTTCTAATACTTTATCTACTGTTTCTTAGCGTTTTGGTGTCTCTGATGATGATCAAACCTAATACTTTCGTTCTTCTGAGATGAGAATCGTTGAGGAATATTTATGGAGACCTGAACTGAAGAGACTTCATCTGCTATCCCCTTTGTTTTCTCTTTCTTTTCCTCTTTTTTGTGCAATTGTACATTGTGTTTTTTTTTATGGATTTATCAGTCCGCTTTCAAGTGATTTGAAATTTTCCCCAATGATGTTGAAAACAATACTTTCGTTCTTCCGAGATTTATACATGCGGAAAAACTTTGGAGACCTGAACTGAGGGGATATTTTTTTTATAATTGACTTCTAACTTTTTTTGTGATCTGAAATATTAGAACATGGTCAAATCTCATGTAGAATGTATACATTTTTTTTATGTCTCTGCTGCAGGTAGGGCAATGAGATCATTGGGAAGCAATTTTACTGATAATGAGGCTATTTGAGTAGTATTGGACAGAGCCCAAATGTCAATAATAATTCAATTTATCGACTCATCACTTGTGGTGTGTAAAAGCTTTGTAAACATGTTGAATGAGCCATTTATGAAATAATTGAACAATGTATTGATTCAAGAATATATAAAATCTCTGTAAATCATTGTTCGTTATACAGTTAGTAACATGCCGTGATTCGGCTAAACATTGTTCTTATAATGATATCTGTTTCCTCATGCACTGAAAATAACTATAACTTCATGTGGAGCCAAGAAATTACTGGAGACATGAAATTACATTCGGCTGTCCTTGCCTTTTTGAGGCAGGCCTGGGTTCTCTCCCTAATTAAGATTATCATTGCAATGAAACTGTATCAAATTTTTGAATATCACACAATCGTTTTTTAATACAATATAAAATTCTCTGTGAGATTATTCATAATTCAAAACTATCTTTTTAAGTTTTCAGCATCTATTCTAATTATAAAATAAAATGTACTAAAAATGATATTATTAACTAAATGTTCCACATATTTTTTTATAAGTTAGAATAAACTTAAAATTATCTTGAGTTGGTTCAGTGTAACCAAGTTGTAGTTGTCTTAGGCTATGACTCTTCCTTGTCTTTCTTCTTCTCCGATCTTGTTGATTTTTTATTTCCAATGGTTGGTTCATCTCTCATGGGCTATCGTTGGTCCCCTGATCTTGGTTGACCTACTGATATTCTCTCTCATGGGATTCTAGAGTTGGATCTCTCGATTTTGTTGATCTATTCGTTTTCTTTTATCTTTTTTACACCGTCAATCTCTATTATTATAGAGTTGTCCTCTAGTAGGTTATGGAGGCCATATGTATACTGTGATTTAGGAAGCAGCACCAATGAGATAGTGCGTGGGAGTGCTAGACACGGGCCTTGATGATCACGGGACGTTGACAAGAAGCAGTGGCTTGCTCTTTGATTCTACCCTTTCGTCTTCTAGAGTACTTCTCGAATCTATCTGAGTTGAGGCAGAAAACATATCAGACGCGTATCACCCAATGAAAAAGGGTGCACCCCTTACGTACCAACATATGACAGTCATATCTTATGTCATTCTTATGTGTGTCATTACATCTCAACGCCACAATGAAAAGCAGTTATCATCGTTTCAGATTCAATGTATTGGATCTTATGAGATTATAGAATACACCTAACTTTAATATATATTTGGGTTAAATATTGAAACTTACACTTAAGTATTGGTCACGAACACTACACTATCCACGTTTTCAAAATGAACATTACGCTACCCTTAAGTATTGGTCACACGATTTTGTTAGTAAAAATGGACGGAATTTTTCATTCCGTTAGTCATATGATCTTAAGTGTCATATAATGGATGGTAAAATGACGTTTTTTTACCCTTAATTATATGACCTCTACACATTTTATAAGGAACAATAACGTGGGTACAATGGTAATGTTCTTTATAAAATGTGTAGAGGCCATATAATTAAGGGAAACGTCATTTTACCATCCATTATATGACACTTGAGGTCATATGACTAACGGAATGGAAAATTCCGTCCATTTTTACTAACAAAATCGCGTGACCAATACTTAAGGGTAGTGTAGTGTTCACTTTGAAAACGTGGGTAGTATAGTGTTCGTGACCAATACTTAAGAGTAAGTTTCGATATTTAACCCTATATATTTTCTCATTCGTTATTCGTAATACATATGGATCTCCAATGTGCTAAAAACAAATCAAAACGTTCCAGATAGGTTTGGATTTGGGCTATGCGGTGGTGGGTTGTAGAGCCTGGCTCTACTGGGAATTTATTGATAATATGTCGGGGACATGCAAATAGAGGTGCACAGTTCTAAGAGACCTTCCTCAAGATTCAGGTAGAACTGGACGTCAAACAGTGCTTTCGATGAGCGATCCGTCTTAACTACCCTAGAGTAGGGCACTCCAATACAAGCATTTGCTTCCAAATGCGTCGTCTAGGGCACGAGATCAGAAAGTATATGATGCACATCCAAGGGGTGAACCTTGGGTAGGCCCGTTTCATCAATATGAATTAGAGTGGGCCCAACACTAACAAGATGACATGACAACCAAGCCCGCATCACAATGCCAAAAGGAAGAGAGAATAGGCAAGATCAGATGGAGCACATGGCAAGACCCTCATCCTTTGGAGGACGGGGAAATGATGGACAAGACAACATGGAGCACGTGGCAAGACCCTCAGCCCTTGGAGGAGGGGGGAATAATAGTGGCTAGGAATACGACCACATGTAATATCTGTAATGATGACCCCTACGGCATCTAGTATTATGTAGAAGTGTGTAGGTAGTGCCACCTATGGCACACGTGTATATTGTAAGGCCATCGAGGTCCCGCTAGGAGACATGATGAGATAGCCATCATGACTTGTCCCGTCAGGGATAAGATTCCCTCCATGTAAGGCCGAGAACAGTGTGAGCCATTATGTCGCGTCAGAGACCACTAGGGTCGCGTCAAGTTAAAGTAGAGACCACTAGGGTCACGTCAAGTCATTCGTGGAATAGTAAGGGCAACGGATGAACAGTAAGGGTCAAGTTGTAATAGTAAGGGTCACATGTGAACAGTAAGGAGGTGGGCTTGGCATTATAAATAGAGGCCTTGGCATTTTCCAACCTCAAGCCTTTCTTACCCGAGAGAGAAGCTAGAGTCTCAGGATAGTCCTCCTGTATTGTGATATAATCAATAAAGCTTCCATTTGTGTTTATAGCTCTGTGTTCCCATCTAGCCTATAACTCTTGTGTGTGATGAGTGCAAGTTTAGACCTGAACGTCCCTAACCCTTTGATCCAGATAACCTCCTGAGTGGTTGTACCTACTATGTGTTTGTAAACCCGACCCCGACAACCATTTCAGTGTCTGGTTCGGGAATAAAAGTTCAAGAATGTCACTGATAGAACCTCAAACCCCGTTACGAGGCAAATACTTTTCTTTCCCTATTATAAGGGACGAGACCGAGGTTGTAGTAAAGGCGGGGACCTTCTTACGATAATGCCCACCCTTGGACTTAGGGGTGCCCTGGTAGACACGAGATCAGCGAGTGGAAGCCTTATCTCCCATATCTTGAAGTCAACCTAGTGTACCCTCAAGTTAGGGGCTCGGTGACGCGAGCTTGAGATAAGGCGACAATGACATTTTTCCTAGCAAAGCCACGTAAGAGAGAATACATGGATACAGACGAAGCACACCAGAGGTAGTGGTCATCAACGAGAACCACTGGATTAGGTGCAGGATACAAAACAACCCCGTCGAGATTAACACGGAGGGCAATGAGGACCAGTAGGATAAAGGGAGGCACTTACCAAAAACCTGAAGGACATAGTCATCCCTGTTGCATTCTCCATGGTCTTCACTCTTCACATCTGCGTTCTACACAGTCCACCAGACACATATTATTAGTACGCACCCCCCCCCCCCCACCCCACACACACACACACAAGAATTCAGACTTTCTTGTAAGTTGTGGGGTCTCTAATAAGGCGAGCCAAAAGAAGAATATAAATTAGTGTTAGTCTTAGTGCCCGTAGTTCAATCCTAAATGTCCAAATGTATATACCATCGTTAGCAATAAAATTAAAGCGACTTTATATTACTTATGTGTTGGAGTAATATATCGATGTGTGCTCTGATCTATGCCCACCATGCGAATAGAACCATAGATCGAGATAGATCACACTCGATGGGTCCCTAGTCAACAAAGCTTCACTAGAAGCGACTAGTATGAAAGATGGCTCTTTATGGCTTACGTTCTGTTAGTCATTGGAATGGGATTCCGGAGTCTGATCATAGATATCATGTGGGACATGATATTGGACGACCCGCCCTGAATATGTGCCATAGATTAAGTCATGAACATATTCAGTGTTGTAGCTTGTCATGTATCCTTAGACCAAGGAGTCTTTGTGATCGCTATGTAGTCAACAACTGAGTTTGACCTGAGCCTAACGTTGTCCGTAACAGGGCTTCCATAACGGCCAGGATTGGCTTGGGGACGGGCTACATGAGTGACACGAAAGACGGCTAAGGGATTTATCCCTCATACTAAGGTATGGGAAAGATATCGGTTCTCGGCCACTTGATCGAGAGTGACTGGAAGAATAGCATGGCCATGCACATGATACTGGGTATCATATCTTCAGTCATCTCACATATCAAGGAACGGTGATTGAGAATAATAAGGATGACGGCTCTATGCCTTATCTCAATCAGGATATCGGAGATAAAAGGATAATGACAGGGACGACGGAAAGGTTAGAATCGACAGGGTCGATTCGTTATGTAGTGTCAGGCAATACTAAAGTCTCGTTAGTTGCCACTTAAATAGGATCAAGTAAAATGGGATTTTACGTCGATCTATTGACATGCATAAACCTAAGGGTCACACCGGAGGATGAAACTCATTGACACATTTATGGAGAATGGCCAAAAGGGAGTTGTCTCGGGACATGACCAAAACTGGGTTTTGGGTCATGTGCCCGTACGTGAATAGGACTTTACGGATCGAGACAAGGCTTGGAGTCTTGGGATTGATCGCGTCGGATATTGTTGGACATTTCCGGTATGGAAGGCTTGGAGGCGATGAGCGAATCACGGGACCTCGTTAGAAATGGCCACGGGCCATGTTCCAATAGGCCCATGAAAGGCCCATGCAACCAAGGCCCATAGAACTAATTAATCAAGTCTTGATTAATTAGTACTAAGTAAGCAAGACAAGGATTAAGGTGTTGGTGATTCACCACCTAACCCAATCTTGTCTTGCCATACTTTGTCCTATTTACACCTTACTTGACACCATACTTGTCCCATGCCTTTAGTTGGACAAGTATGGGTTTTGTTATGTTTAAATTCATCTTTTTTCAACATAACAAAGACAAGACAAGAATAGGAAACACATTTTCTCTCCCTCTTCCATGGCCATTTCGGGTTTGGCTAGTTTCCTCCTCCATTTTTGTGTTCTTGAGTCCTCAAAGAGAAGAACTACGTGGCTTTGATTCCTATGTGGATACGTAGGCGTCTTGGAGACTCAAGCCAATCATTCGTTAACCGGTGTTCTTGTTTTGGTAAGAGATAGTGCTGAATTTTTCTCGTGTGAATCCATTCTTTGTTAGTTGTTTCATGGTTTTAATCGTCTCTTGGTTTTTATTGATTTTCCGCTGCGAGTTGGTTCATCTCCAACCCTACCTCGAGACCCAACAGTGGTATCAGAGCCGTGCTACCTTCGGGATTCACAAGACGGTGTTCAAAGTTTCGGTTTTGCTTGAAAGTTTCGTTTTTTGGCATGTTGTTTTGCTAAATTGTTTGATAACATGTTTTAAATTCTTGTTCATGGATTTAATGCATGTAAAATGAATTTTTGAAAATTATTTCAAATCTGGAAATTTTGAAAAAAGTTTGATTTTTTGGGTCTCGGGAGCGGGACTCTCGGGGAGCCGAAACCGAGACCGAACGGGGATCCGTTGGACGGAGCTAGGCCAAGCATGACCATTGGATGGTTGATATGCCAAGGCTAAACCGTTTTGTTAGTTATGAAGAGTTTGGAACCGTCATGACGAACTCGAAGATCAAATGTTCAAAAGTTTCATTTTTGAACGGTTTCGATAAACCGAGCATCAAAAAAAAAATTTCGAAACTTGGCTATTAATTAAAACCGGAAAATCACATGATGTTTGATAACACGATGTGTGATGTGATGTTGGCATGGTGTACATAATAGCCCCGAGCTCAATTTAATTATTTATCGCTTTTCACGGACTGCGAGCCGTTAGTGTTAGCGTGTAATTATTCTTTCAAGGTGTGGTCGTCGAACCACTTGTTTGTAATATTTATTTATTCCCGACCTGCGAGTCGTGTATTAAATTGTAATATTTTACTCAAGATGAAGAAAGGGCGAAAAGGTCATTTGGTGGCTTTTCGGGTTTTGGTATCGGCTTGGAGTCGATGGAGCTCAAGAAGCTAGTGGGAGTTAGTTTAGGGGGCTATTATGTGCATATTTATCGCTTTATGCTTGGTTTAGTTTATGCATGATTAATTCTATGTGTTTTAGAATTGCATGCTTAACTTTATTTACCGAGCATATCATCTCACATGCAAAGATAAAATTGGAATTTTAATCCTTGTGTGTGAGCCCTTAGAATCGTCATTACATTGGATGTAGTTGACGGGTTCGAAGGAAGAATTACATTGGATGTAATTTGAGGCATCATTGCATTTGGAATGTAGTTGATGTGCTCATCGCATCTAGGATGTGTCAAAGTTTTAAACACAACCGGACAAGTAAAAACGGGTCATGTCTGATACCTCCCAATTATCAACACCTTACTACCTCCCCGTCCTATGGGTGTCGTGCGCATTAGCGGAGCATCCATGGGAAAGCGGGGTAGTAGGTTTGGACGACATATGTGGGTGTCGTGCGCATTAGCGGAGCACCTACATAGTGACGGACCATAGTTGAAAATTGGTGGACCCGACTACGATTCTCAGCCTGAGGTTGAGCTAGGGTAACAGATAGGGTAAGCCGTGTACATAAGTGCATACCCTAGCCAAGAGTCACATTGGATGTGATTGGATGGAGTCCTACCTACATAGCTCGATTAAGTGGTGAGCATTAGTTCAGCTTAATCGAGTGAATCAAGGATCTTGGTTTCAGATTCTAAAGTTTTAGAATCGATTGTTGGTGTTTAAGCTTGATCTTCATAAAATTTATTCAGTTTACTGATTGAATTTTATCTGTTGTAGATCAAATGGCAAATTCAGCGAACATTAATAGTTTGTCATTAAAAACCATTCTTGACAGGGTCAAGCTAAATGGGACAAACTATTTGGACTGGTACAGAATTTTGAGGATAGTCCTCAAGTCTGAAGGCAAATAATATGTCCTTGACAAGGCTGTCTCTAAGACCATATCAGAGTTACATGAAGTGTCATTAACTGCTGAGAAGAATATCTCAGGGATCTGGGATCCAAGGATATTCTGATGGTCAACAAGGGAATTGGAAGTGGCAAGGGCTGGGCCCATGCGCACTTGGCAGGAAAGATGAGACACCTGAGAATGTCTGCTTCTACTGCCAACAGCCTGGTCATTGGAAACGGGATTATAGGAAGTTCACGGCTGATCTGAAGAAGGGCAGTGGGACTGCGCCTTCATCAAATAGCCTGGATGATCTGAAGAAGGGCAGTAGGACTGCGCCTTCATCAGGAAACCTGGATGATCTAAGGAAGGGCGGTGGGACCGTGCCTTCAATCGGTATTAAATCTATAGAGCTACATCTCTCTACTTCCAAAGATTCATGGGTATTAGATACCATGACTGAATCTCACACATGCACTAATATATGGTGGCTGAAAGTAGGAGAGATTTGGAAAGCACGAAATGGACCTCAGAGTTGTGGCAACTGCTGTAGGATTCATGAGTTTTGCTTTGCCAAGAGGCCTTGTCTTAGTATTGTATAATGTATATTGCATACCTACTTTTAGTAGGAATATTATATCTGTATCCGTGTTTGACAAGGAAGGATATAATGTTAATATTGGAAATGGAGTTTTCAATGTTCTATGCAATGATATGTTTTATACCAGTACTGACATGGTTGGAGGATTGTACATATTAGATATGGGTAACAATGCCTCAAGTTCTATATATTCCGTTAATACCAAGAGGTCTAAATCCAACGATTTAAACCTAACTCTGTTATGGCACTGTCATTTGGGTCGCATAAACAAGAAGCGCCTATTAGCACTTCAGAAGTTGGGGCTTTCATGTTCATTCGAATTCCATTCGATCGATAGGTGCAAGGTTTGTTTGATGGGCAAAATGACTAAAGTGCCCTTTGTCGATCGCGATGAAAGGGCGGGTGAATTATTGGGGCTGATACACTCGAATGTGTTTAGACCAATAAGTTCACTTGCCAGGAGGGGTTTTAGCTACTTTATCACATTTACTGATGATTACAGTAAAAATGGTTATGTCTATTCGGTGAGACATAAGTCTGAAGCTTTTGATAAATTCAAAGAGTTTAAGACTATAGTAGAAAACCAGCTCGACAAAGGTATTAAGGCACTTCGATTGGATCGAGGTGGAAAATACTTGACCACAGAGTTATTAGATCATCTAAAAGAGAATGGGATCCTTTTGGAATGGACTCCTCCTAGGTCACTGTAGTTGAAAGGTGTAGCCAAACGGAGAAATCGGACATTGTTAGACAATGGTCTGTTCCATGATTAGTTGGACTGATCTCCCAATCTCTTTTAGGGGTTTTGCTCTAGAGACGACCGCATTCATAGTGAATCGGGCTTCGACGAATGGTGTGGAAGGGACACCATTTTAAAAAATGGTACGGGATGATGCCCGCTTTGTCCTTCCTAAAGATTTGTGGTTGCGAGGCTTATGTGAAACATTTGGTTTCGACTAAGCTCGAACCAAGATCTGAGATATGCACCTTCGTGTGGTATCCCAAAGCAACAAGGGGATACTACTTCTACAATCCCAGTGAGAACATGGTGTTCATTGCATGGGGTGAGGTCTTTATGGAAAAGGAGTTTTGTTTCCAAAGATGTCATTGGGAGGACTGTGCATCTCGAAGAAATTCAGGATGGTACAGATCTGTCTAAACCAATTGGCAACCCAATAGAAAGAAGCCAGAGATTGTCGTAGAGTAAGAACCAATTCCTGTTACAATTCCGGAAGGTCCAAGGCGATTTGAAAGGATCAATCTTCCTCCTCCAGGATATGGTATCCGGAGGTGACAATGAAGTCATGGTGGATCACGATGATCCAGCCACCTTTCAAGAAGTCGTGGATGGGCCCGACTCCGAGTTATGGCTGGGAGCCATGAGTGAGGAAATGCAATCCATGTCGGACAACCGAGTCTGGGAACCGGTTGATCCCATCAATGGTGTGAGGACCATAGGATGCAAATGGATCTTCAAGGTGAAGATGGACATGGACGGCAACCCTCTGACCTACAAAGCTCAACTGGTGGCGAAAGATTATAGGCAGATCCAATGGATTGACTATGAGGAAACCTTCTCCTTAGTGGCTATGGTCAAAATCGATCCAAATTCTTCTTGACATAACTGCGTATCATAATTACGAGATATGGCAAGTGGATGTCAAAACCGCTTTCCTAAATGGAAATTTGACTGAGTACGTTTGTATGTCTCGGCCCAAAGGTTTTGACGATCCGAAGAATAAAGGAAAGATTTATAAGTTGTTGAAATCCATTTATGGATTGAAACGAACTTCTCGGAGTTGGATCCTTCGTTTTGATGAAGCTGTAATTGGATTTGGCTTAATCAAGAATGAGGATGAATCTTGCGTTTATAAGAAGGCTAGTGGGAGCAATATTACCTTTCTGGTTCTCATTGAAAACGACATCCCAACCTTGCACGAGACTAAAGCTTGGTTGAGGAAGTGTTTTTCAATAAAGGACTTAGGTGATGCTTCTCATATCTTAAGGATTAAGATATGTAGAGATCGCACCAAGAGGGTCTTGGATTTAAGTCAGGGAACCTATGTGAACAAGGCATTGAGTAGGTTCTTAATGCTCGGTTCAAAGAAAGGACTCTTACCCACTAGTCATGACATTCATCTCAGCAAGACTCAGTGTCCTAAGACACCTGATGAGCTGAAAAGGATGATGAGAATCCTATGCGCCTGGGGGCAGGATCGATCATATATGCCATGACATGTATGAGACCAGACGTCTCGTAAGCCTTATGTTGTACCAGTAGACATCATTCTAACCCGGGGGAAAGATGATGCTGAACTAGTCGTCGAAGGATGAGTAGACGCTAGTTTTCCAAGACAAATCCAGATGACTTTAGAAGTCAATCAGGATATGTGTTTACGCTGAATGACAGAGCTTTAACTGGGAGAGCGTAAAGCAAGATATCATTGCCGAATCTACGACAGAGGCCAAGTACATGGATGCTGCAGAGGCAGCTAAGGAGGCTATGTGGATTTGGAAATTCATGGCAGGGCTGGGTGTAATTAAAAACCCATCCAGCCCGGTGAATCCATCTTGCGACAACACAAGGGTCATTGCGCAAGCTAAAAGCCTAGATCGTATAACAAATCCAAACATGTACTGCGGCGTATCCACCTCATCAGATAAATACTGAACTGAGGTGAAGTGAAGATAACCGATATTGCAATAGATGATAACATAGCCAACCCTTTGACTAAGGCAGTGTCACTGCCTGAACATGTTAGACATGTAAAGTCGATGGGGACATATTGGAGTTTAGATTGGAACTAGGGCAAGTGGGAGATTGTTAGTCTTAGTGCCCGTAGTTCAATCCTAAATGTCCAAATGTATATATCATCGTTAGCAATAAAATTAAAGCGGCTTTATATTACTTATGTGTTGGAGTAATATATCGATGTGTGCTCTGATCTATGCCCACCATGCGAATAGAACCATAGATCGAGATAGATCACACTCGATGGGTCCCTAGTCAACAAAGCTTCACTAGAAGCGACTAGTATGAAAGATGGCTCTTTATGGCTTACGTTCTGTTAGTCATTGGAATGGGATTCCGGAGTCTGATCATAGATATCATGTGAGACATGATATTGGACGACCCGCCCTGAATATGTGCCATAGATTAAGTCATGAACATATTCAGTGTTGTAGCTTGTCATGTATCCTTAGACCAAGGAGTCTTTGTGATCGCTATGTAGTCAACAACTGAGTTTGACCTGAGCCTAACGTTGTCCGTAACAGGGCTTCCATAACGGCCAGGATTTGCTTGGGGACGGGCTACATGAGTGACACGAAAGACGGCTAAGGGATTTATCCCTCATACTAAGGTATGGGAAAGATATCGGTTCTCGGCCACTTGATCGAGAGTGACTGGAAGAATAGCATGGCCATGCACATGATACTGGGTATCATATCTTCAGTCATCTCACATATCAAGGAACGGTGATTGAGAATAATAAGGATGACGGCTCTATGCCTTATCTCAATCAGGATATCGGAGATAAAAGGATAATGACAGGGACGACGGAAAGGTTAGAATCGACAGGGTCGATTCGTTATGTAGTGTCAGGCAATACTAAAGTCTCGTTAGTTGCCACTTAAATAGGATCAAGTAAAATGGGATTTTACGTCGATCTATTGACATGCATAAACCTAAGGGTCACACCGGAGGATGAAACTCATTGACACATTTATGGAGAATGGCCAAAAGGGAGTTGTCTCGGGACATGACCAAAACTGGGTTTTGGGTCATGTGCCCGTACGTGAATAGGACTTTACGGATCGAGACAAGGCTTGGAGTCTTGGGATTGATCGCGTCGGATATTGTTGGACATTTCCGGTATGGAAGGCTTGGAGGCGATGAGCGAATCACGGGACCTCGTTAGAAATGGCCACGGGCCATGTTCCAATAGGCCCATGAAAGGCCCATGCAACCAAGGCCCATAGAACTAATTAATCAAGTCTTGATTAATTAGTACTAAGTAAGCAAGACACGGATTAAGGTGTTGGTGATTCACCACCTAACCCAATCTTGTCTTGCCATACTTTGTCCTATTTACACCTTACTTGACACCATACTTGTCCCATGCCTTTAGTTGGACAAGTATGGGTTTTGTTATGTTTAAATTCATCTTTTTTAAACATAACAAAGACAAGACAAGAATAGGAAACACATTTTCTCTCCCTCTTCCATGGCCATTTCGGGTTTGGCTAGTTTCCTCCTCCATTTTTGTGTTCTTGAGTCCTCAAAGAGAAGAATTACGTGGCTTTGATTCCTATGTGGATACGTAGGCGTCTTGGAGACTCAAGCCAATCATTCGTTAACCGGTGTTCTTGTTTTGGTAAGAGATAGTGCTGAATTTTTCTCTTGTGAATCCATTCTTTGTTAGTTGTTTCATGGTTTTAATCGTCTCTTGGTTTTTATTGATTTTCCGCTGCGAGTTGGTTCATCTCCAACCCTACCTCGAGACCCAACAGACGATCTGAGTAGAGGATGTGGAGGATCCCTAAGTGCACAATAGTTACTTAGATTCAACAGAAACCGATAATCTTATCTCGGGATACAATTCTCATTCCTGTAAAGTAGTCTATGAGTTGGTGTTCCACAAGTCAGCCAAATATCGAATGCCTTCATCTTTAAATACAACAATCTTTTATTTTGGGTGCGTAAGACGGCTTACTCCGTCTTAATCTACTTTATGTTGTTTTTACTTGTTTAATACAATTATTCCTACCTTTTAAAAAATATATAATATAATATAAAATAAATGAGTAATTGAAAATACTTAATGAGCTGTATAAGTTTTGCAAATAATACAAATGAACTACTTTTTATCTGTAAATCCACTAATAACATATATATAGGAATTCAAATTACAAAACACAGGCGTAATGATTACAAATTACTAAGCATGTATAATGTTAAGGCCTAAGGGTAACAATATCTTTTGTAAAAAAAAACTGCAAATCCCATGACCAATTTCCATTAAAGATTACAGAAAGCAGTTTGTCGATATAATTTATAATATAAAAAAAGGGTTACTCCATGTCTTAACGCACAACTTTCAGAAATTGTTAAATCCTAACTCTATAAAACTGAAATTGTCATTTAGTAACGATCAATTAACTGAAATTGCCAGATGTTTCTAATTTTAAACGGACGTTAACTTGGCCAAGTGAAAAGTCGAGTTTGCCCTCAAATATGTTCTTCTTTCGGACGTTAACTTGGCCGAACTTCATCTCTTCGTGATCTCATCTCTTCATCTCAGCTCTTCGAACTTCATCTCTTTGTGTCCGAGCTTCGAACTTCATCTCTTCGTGACATCAGCTCACCCAAGCTCCATTATAAAATGAGTCACGTGAGACGCACGTGAGTCACTGTTCACGGAAACAATCAATTTAAACATTACTTTTTGGTTTTTAATAATTCAGTTTTGAAATCTGTTACTATTTTAAAATTTTCCAAAGTTTGGATGCAGATTTGACAAATAAGTATAGTACGGCATTAGGACACGGAGTACCCTCTATAAAAACATTATTGATAGTATTTGAAAAACACTCATAAATCAGCAGTCCAGTTGGTCCTTAATTATTAACCTAAGGGCTCAAATCACGAGTGTAAAATTTTGATTTTGAAATAGGTTTTTTTCATCAATATCCAGATAGAATAAAGTATCATTCGAATTTTCATGTTGAATTTGCAAATGTGAACAATACCACTGACAAGACTCACTAGAACAACCTACATATTATTTGGTGAGATATAAGAGAGAAAACAAATGTTCAAATTTTGCAATACCATTGGAGATTCCAAACTTGTAACTCTTATCAAAAGCATCACTTCATGACAAGAAAAATAGGACCGAGTTCGACTCATACTAAAAAATATTTACAGCCATATTCTGAAAAATGATACAATCACAACTGTTGATCCAAATATGAATCTGACGGAGCTTTCTTTTCGCCGCCAAGATATACAGCAACACTCTTGGGAACTGTCAGCAAGGAGGTAGCCCATGCCAGCCATCCACTCTGTGCTGCCTGTTGATTGTTTGTTGCCTCCACCATCCTCCTTTGCTCTTCCGCGACGATATCAGCCCACCTCTTTGCCATGAACTCCCTCACTGCTTCAACCCCTTTGTTCACAACATCCATAGGAGGTATCACAAGTGGATTTTGTTCAAGGTTAAGCTTGCTCAGCTTTTCAAGCCTGAAAAATGTGTCGGGAAGGGTTTTGATCTGGTTGTTGCTCAGATCAAGCTCTAAGAGGTTGGTCAGATCACATATTGTTTCAGGAACCTCTGTGAAGTCACTGAAGTTGCTGCTCACATTCAGGACCTCAAGATTCGTTAATCTCCCAATAGCAGATGGCAGGCCATGAATCTCGTTGAAATGAGCATCAAGAAACCTCAAAGACCTCATCTCACATATAGATTGAGGAAGGGCTCGGATCTTATTCAGGTAGATTGAGAGCCTCTCAAGATTAACTAATCCATACCCAATAGTTGTTGGCAAACATGTTAAGTAGTTGAAGCTTGCATCCAATTCCACCAAAGAACTGAAGTGCAGAATGAAGGGTTCAAAAAAAGAATCATAAAAGACATTGTGGGCATCAAAGTATTGTTCGGAAAGACAAGTCAAGGAAATGCAGTTGGTGAATGAAAAATGTTACCACTTACCAGCAACGTGAAATGCTTTCCGGAAGGGCATTTAGCTTGTTTCCAGAAACATTGAGCACCCTCAGATTCAGCAACAAGCCAATAGAGTCTGGCAGGGACTTTAAGAGATTGGAAGAAATATCTAACTCCTCCAGTTTTTGTAGTCCTGCGATGGAATCAGGAATGACCTATTCCAACATGAAAACAAACTAGTTGAAAAATAAGGTCAATTCATAGCAAATACAACTGACAAAGGTTGAACCCATCAACTTCAAGATTTCAGTTGTGTCTACTTAAAGTTAGTAGAATACTAGAATTGCTAAATATGATCAAAATAGTTTACATCAACCGTACGGACTCAGAAACTGGTAATATTGTCAAGTCGATTAACTTCACCAGTTATCAGCAAAGATAAATAATACAAAAGCTTCGTTCCTAAATAATTCCAGAGCTTTTGAAGAATTACAATACAAGAGTAGGATAAACATCGATTCAAGGCACTTGGAGACGCAGGCGTGCAACCAGGGCCTCATAACCTCAGAAAATATGGGGTTAAAGGCTTAATTTATCATATTAAAACAAAGTAATTAACATTTTCTTATCAATTGGGCATCTTTTTTAAACTACTGTCTCAATCCATATATGGGACCAAAATGTACACCACTCATACCGAACAAACCCCATACCGTAGTCCAAGCTCGGCAACACACTTTAAGCATTAACATCAATGCCACAGAATATTCCCTACACCAATCAATGCATCCAAAGCCCTTATTCCTATCAATAAGCCCCTCATACATTGCATACATACACAATGCTGCACACACATTACATTCATAATAGAAGCCTCTATTAGTCCTTTTAGGCATTAAGGTACGTCAATATCACTTCATAACACTCAAACAATCAATACATCCAACTCATAATTCTTGCAATTAAGACTGAAATCACCCAACACATCCCTTTCTAATGATTGGTTTAGCACAGAAAAGTTAGCCCAGATTACTTAAACTATGTAGATATAGTTTGATTTGGATGGGCAGATATGAATATAGAAGTTCATAGTTGTATCTTCAACAATTCATTGAGAAAAATTCAAAGCATAACATAGAATAAATACCGACCTCCAGCTGATTCTGGGAGAGATTCAGAACAACCAGCCCATGAAGCTTCCCAAAAGCCTCGGGAAGAAACTTGAGCTGCCGCCCAGAAAGCTCAACCCTGTCCACAGTCTCACTCTCCGCTTTCTTCAGTATCCCAACCACTTCCTCGTCCACCTCACCGTCTGTCTCCATCTCCGCGACAACCGACCGGTAAACCTCAACCAGCAGCTGCTCTGCATCACGAAGCTGCCTCTCGTAGGCCTGGTGCATATCCTCCATCCTCAGCACGGCCATGTAAATCTCGGCCTCCTCCTTTCCCGACTGCTGGAGATCGGAAACCCTGGATCGGGCGGTGGAAACAACGGAGGGGTCGGGGCGGGGACCGAGGGAGCGAAGGAGGGAGTGGATTTGAGCAATCTGGGGAGGAAGGGATTGGGCGACGGCGGAGAAGACGGTGGAGTGGCTGAGGTGAGGGAATTGGGTAAGCAGATGTTGGAGAAATTCAGGGGATTCGCCGGCAGGACTGAGTTGAGAGAGGACGAAGGAGAGAAGAGGGAAATCTGAATGGTTTGGATCCATCTGTGGAGGGGGAGAGTCTGACTCAGAGACGATAGCTATGGAGTGGAGGGTAAGAGAGGAAGAAGAGGAGGAGGCCATAGCTAGAACTAGAAGACTCTAGAGTCTTCTCCGAGCTGCAGAGAAGAGAAGAGAAGAGTAGAGTGAGGGTTGAGATTTCTTGAAAGACGAGATTGACCGATTGATTTGATGCTATACAAGTACCAGACAAGTTCGATGGCGACGCTGATGACGTGGCCAAGTTTCTTCGGTATCACGACAAAATAATTCCTTGCCTGAAATATTATTTTGCTTTTCAAAATAAAAACATATTATATTGGTAAGAAAAACTGGATAAGATTGTCGTGTTAGAGCATCTACAACCATTTCGTCGGCTGCCGGCGAGATGGCGGCGGCGAGATGGTTTAAAATATGTTTTTTAAATCATCTCACCAGCTCACCGCCAGCGAGGTCTGCAGTGGGGGTACTGGTGCTGGCGAGGAGCCGCCAGCGACATGCGGAAAAAGCAAGTATAAAAATTACGAAGTTTGGGGGTGTTACTTATAGGGGGAAAGTGAAAATAGGAGTAAATGTTGCTGCCAGTGACCACGCCACGTGTCGCCAGCGAGTGGGTCGCCAACGGCCGACGCGCCGCCCGAGACAGTCCAAGTCAAACTCGCCAGCGAGATCTGCTGGCGAGAACGCCAACGTCTCTCTATCTCGCCGACGCCCTTCTCGCCTGCTCCTCACCAGCTCCCCGCCTTCTCCTCGCCAGCACCATCTCGCCCAGGACTGTGGGTGCTCTTAGAGTAGAAAATAATGAAACATCAAAGATTTTTTTTTTTGGAAAATGATGGAAGTGTGTTTTTTTTAGATAATATGAGATTTTATTTAAATATCGGAAAAGATGATGTTTTGAAGAGGTTCGGGGACATGACCCCCTTGCCAGTTCCAGACAGGGTTAGAACAAGCCGCCCTGGCAAGCCAGTGAGCTGCTTTGTTCGTTGTCCGTTTTACAAATTCGAGATGCACGCACTCGAGTGTAGATAAAAGGGAGTTACAATCTGTGACAATCGTTCCCAGAGGGGAGAGCAGATTCCCACCTCGTCTGATCATATCCACTATGACCTTGCAGTCGCTCCGAACTACAACCCTCTGGCGAGGATACTGTTGAAGCCACGTAAGCGCCTCCCGGATCGCATAGGCTTCCACAAGCCCAGGGTTCTGAGCTCCATGGAATGATGTGGATCGGGCGTCCCGAAGCTGGCCCTTATCGTCCCTACATATCCATCATGTTCCTACTTTGTCTGCCGCCGCAAACAATGCTCCATCTGTGTTTATGGCCCACGCACCCTAGGTGGGATGTTCCCACACTTCTGCTGCATGTACTCCAGCATGGCGGGGAGCCGCTTGTGCTTGTAGTTTCCGCTTCTTGGCCTCCATCCACCCTGCCTGCAGGTGGAATGATATCTGAAAGATACTGGCTGCTGGTTGAGCTACATTCTCCCAGACCACTTTGTTCCTAGCCTTCCACACCTCCCACAAGAGACATCATATCAATCCCCCGCTTGCCGGAGGGTTGATATTCAACGTGTCATGCACCCACTCTACTATCGTCTGGGCCTCTTGGGAGAGATTCAACCCCGATTTCGCCCAACACTCCGCTGTCACCGGGCATTGAACCAACAGGTGGAGAGCCGATTCCTCCTCCCCGGCGCAGACTGGGCATGTCGCCACCATATCCACATGCCAACGCCTCAGATTAACTGCCACCTGCAAACATCCTGAGCAAGTACGCCACAAGAAGGACTTTACCTTCGGCATCACCTCCATCTTCCAAATAATGATCTCTCATCAAAGATGGAGAAAAACCTGTGATTTATCATTTTAGATGATGTGTTGATTCTAGGAAAATATATGTATTCAATTTTTTTGTAATTAGATAGTCTTTGTATTTATAAATTGTAATAAAAATTAGATTTTTTTTTCTGTAATATAAAAATATAGGCCTTTATTTCTGAAAAATACAAATATTGTCTTACTCTTACTATTTTGATTTAGAAAATAATAAGAAAAGCACAAACTCCAGTTTTCGTATCGATTATTTTTTTCTGTATCTCTTTATATTATACAAAGAATAACAAATTTAAGGATATGAAAATGTATATAATCCGTTTTTGAATGAAAAAATTATTATATCATACGTATATTTCTCGAAAATAACAAGGTTCTAAAAGTTGTTAGACGCTAGTCGGACGGTTATGACCTTCGAGAATTAATCGGGGACTAGACGAGGATTAATCGGAAGCTAATCGGATATGTATTTTTCTATTTTCTATTTTTTAATAGATATATTACTCTATATAGAAACAAAATAAGAACTTTCTTATATTAAAAATGGTAACAAATATTTAAAATACTTAAAAAATAACACCAAACAATTCAGAAGCACAACCCCTAATATCACCGTCACTAAACAACTCTGCACAACCATATAATTATTTTAATTTAGTCACTATAATATACAAAATTATTCTAGACGCCTAGTCGGATCAGTTACGCATAGTATTATTACATAAGTAAGTAGGAAGAAATGCATAAGAGACTAATGGCGAAACTGTAGATAAGGGAAAAACAAATAAAAACGAACGAACAAGAGTATTGACTGGCCAAGATTCGTTTCTTAACTCGATGATAAACTGGTCTGTTGTCTACGACTAGACTACGAAGAGGGTGGTTGAGCACGTGGTCATTCATGTCTTGACTAAGTCTCATTATGGTGCCTGAAAGCATGTCGTCCATCGGGTGAGGGCTTGTCATATATTGGTTAGTGGATGCTAGTTGGCTTTGGAGAAACTCGTGGGATGACGACTGAGGATGCATGCCTGATATGAGATTGATGGGCCACGGGCCTATCTTCCTCGTAGACGGCCCACTGCTTGTAAGGGGCTCATGGGGCATGAAGAGGTTGCTCCATATACATCGCCTCCTCTTATGGGTGTTGCTCCTCCCTTTTCTCTATTAGATGGGCCTTCCAATATCTGCTTCCGATACACATTACTTGTAGAGATGCTAGTGAGAAAATATTGGGATTTATGCGCCCCTCTTTTGTTGTGCGGGACCGATGGGTCATATGAACTGACATGTGAGCCACCTGGTTAGGTCCCCAGAGAGAATCCAGGATAGAATGGCTTCTACAGGAAGTTTTCATAACCTTCCCTGAATAATCCCATTGGGTCCCCCACTAGATTAGTTAGGAGTCCGGACCTTACCGTCAGGTCCCCGCCTAGTCCTGCCTGGATGGGGTGTGAGTAGTTGTCCCCGACCGTATGCCAGAGCCTCAGTTAGAAGAACATGCCCCAATAGTGAATTCCTCGATGGGGTGGGCACAAAACTCTTCCTCACATCTGGAGTAGAGTGGTGTTCAAGTAACGTCGGAGACGACCGAGGTGCCTCCCAATCGGACAAAATGTTTCGTTCAAATTCGTTGGTCTCGTTCTCCATTAGATCGAGTCTGTACCCCCCCCCCCCAACTTAGCACGCCTTGTCCCAATAAATAGGTGGGGTCGTCTCGATCAACAGGACCAATCCTCCCATAAAAGTAGATTGTCAGAAGACGTCCATACCTAAATTGGATCCTTACCGACTAGACATGACCTATGAATCAAAACATGGTCGAGTGGCGAAAGGTTAATGAAGTTCTTTCTGGAAAAGGATTTTTAAATCACCCCCCGAACATAGACCCTATTGGTCCGTAACCATGTGACACTGCCCCCAATGCTCCTCATATGGTGAATCATGTTTGCTTCATGCAGACGTCTAGTAGTACGTCAATGGCGTGGGCCCACAACTGCATGCGGTTAAAGCACATCGACGGTGCTCCTCCAAGTAGCATGTCTTCCAAGACCATCGACGCTCTCTTGAAGCACCAAGGGTTTCTCTTGCGCACACGGTCCCGAGCCTCCGCCATGGAAAAGTAGAATCCCGTGGGGCTTGACCGAGATCCTTAACCACCACCTTCCTAACGTCTGGACTACACGAAGGACCTTCAAATTGCATGTCTTTGTCATCAACCGTCGACCTGTCATCCCGTATTCTGGACAGATATGACTTGCGATGACCGGTTCAATGGGAACGTCGAAGATCTGGTCCTCATCATAAGAGAGGCTGATGGCTACCATAGTTGTTTGGTGGGACAAGATGTCACCAAGCAATGGCGTTGGTAATGTCGTATAGATCACCGACGAAGGTGATATGGGAGGCGAGGCGAGAGGAGGATCCCTCGCTCCCAGTGTAGTCACCATCAAATTAGACGATGAATCGACAAGAGGATGAGGAGTAGTGCGAGGAGATGGTGCAAATGAGGAGGAGGCAATCCTAGTGGAGCTTTTAACAGACACCTTTCTCTTCAGATTGGTCACCTCGCTAGGACACAGAATCATCTCAGGATACAACAGAAGCTCAGGATGGAGCATAGGGGTAGCGGTCAAAGTGGCGAAGACAAAGAAAGTCAAACTAAGGGACAAAGCGGTAGGCGGCGCCATTAAAACGTAAATACTCCAAGCACTCGTTAAAGAGAACAAGTCGAACAGTACGATTCTTGGCGCTAACATATTTAAAATAAACTTATACTCATATTTATAATAATTCAACTGCTATAATAATTAGAAGTTGTTTGAAAATAGTATAGTTGATTGAGAGGAGAAATCTGGTGAGAACCATGTTTTAACATAGGAACCGCGAGAACCAATCTAAGTCATCCATTTTAAGAATGGATGGATGAGATGCAATTGAGTAGTTGACTTGTTGACTGCAAAAAAACAGCACTTTTTAGTAAGTGGCAAGAGCAGCTCCAACGGTCGTGTCTACGCATCGTTGCTGGCGTAGACACGACTTGTCGTGTCTACGAGCCGTGTCAGCAGGGTCGTGGCTGCGCGTCGTTGCTGGTTCTGGCAACGACGCTGCTGGTCGTGTCTGGCGCCAACGGCTAGTCGGCTAACCAGTCACGACCCGCCACGTGGCGACGCCGACCCCCAAATTCCTTTATAAATACAGATTCACCCCCAACTCGAATTTTACCTTCTCTTCACCTTTTTTTAGCTTCCCTTCCTCTATTCTTCATAGAAATCTCTCCAAAAAAATTTCCTACACTCGTTATGGATCCGAATGAAGCCCTCAAATCCCTTGTCGACTCCTTGGATGATGAAGACGTGAGTTCTCACCACACCGAAGATGACTACTTGGGGCACTACTCCTCCTTCAAATTCAAGCAAGTGAAGGACCACTTCCAGAAGATGAGCAAGAAGTGCAAGTGGTTTGAGATATGCTACCAGAAGAAACTGGCCGACCCTAGGAGAGGGGCAACGGATGCCGAAATATATGCCGCAGCCGTTTCTGATTATGAAGGCAAACACGAGCTGTGGAATAAACGTCCTGTGTGGGAGATGCTCAAGGACGATGCGAGGTGGCGTTTACATATTAGTAGAAATAGGAATTAGTTTAATCGTATTTTAATAATTATGTATTAGCGTTTAAATTATCTAGCGTTTTAAATATTATGTAATGTTTGTGTGGTATGAAATAAAATTAGTATTAAAAATGTGGGGTGCTTTTTAATTAACTAAAACTGTGTAGACACTGCTCCAGACACTGCGTAGACACTACCATTGGAGGAGCAGTGTCTGGAAGCAGTGTCTAGAGGCCAAAAATAGTGGTTAGACACTGCACATAGACATTGTGCAGTGTCTAACCATTGGAGATGCTCTAAGGGCTTTTTAGTAAAACTATAATATTACTTTTTTAAAACCAATTTACTAATCTAATTTTTTCCGCTTCGTTTGAACTCCGATTGGCTTCGAACTTGCGCCATTAGTTTTGTTTTTTTAAGGGCTTTCAATCAAGATCAGTCATGAATATATTTTGAAGCACGAAAAAAAAATTATTTCGGGGTTGATTTTTTTTAATAAAAAAATCTGGGTAATTTTCATCAACACTTTGCTCTGGATTTATCAACACTTTTACATTGGTTTTATCAACACTTTACACTGGTTTTATCACCCATTTTTTAAAACTGATCATGATTTTATCACCTCATCGCGTGCTTTTTATGAACACTAGTTTTATCAACACTAAACATTAGGTTTATCTTTCAAATTACGTGTGTTTTATCACCCCCATCACATGTTTTTTTCAAGCACGATTTTTTTTTATTTCGGGACTGGTTTTTAAAGAAATTATATATGGTTAATTTTTATCAACACTTTGTTCTGGGTTTATCAACACTTTACACTGGTTTTATCACCCCATTCTCCAAAACTGATCATGAATTTTATCATCTCATCATGTGCTTTTTATGAACACCAGTTTTATCAACACTAAACACTAGATTTATCATTGAATTACGTGTTTTTTATCACCCCATCACAAGTTTTTTATCAACGTTAAACTCTAGTGTATCACACTTATTATCAAAATTGAAAATGGTTTTTATCACCTCATTATTTGTTTCTTATCATCTCATTACATGTTTTTTTTATCAACAGTTAACACTAGTTTTGTACTCCAACATAAAACATTTATTAGTGAAGATTTATCAACGCTCAACATTATTTTTATCACCTTGATATAAATTTTTATTTGCGTGCTTCAAAATATATTCATGAGTGATCTTGATTTAAAGCCCTTGAAAAAAGAAAAATATTGGCGCAAGTTTGAAGTTAATCGGAGTTCAAACGAATCGGGAAATATTAAATTAGTAAATTGGATGAAAGTGGCATGTATGTGGGTTGGATTGGGTGATGATGTGGCATTTTGATGAGTGTTGGATCATAGGTGAGAGTGACTAGGATTAGTTCTCACGGTTCCTATGTTAAGAGTGGTTCTCAATAGATTTCTCCTGGTTGATTGAAACTCATTTCTCTAGATAAGTAAATAACATTAGTCATAAAAGCCAGATCCGCAGACACATAATTTTGATCTTCATATGCAACGATTGGACCTCATTTTCCTTCTACCTCCACGATCTAGTTTAGTCAAGATTCCTACAAATATCATGAAGGTTTACTTTGAAATACAAAAGAACAAGGAAAAAAAATATATAGTGGAACTCAAGTGATGATCTGTATCATGAGTGCTTAATATTATACATTAATGATAGGCATGTGAATCGTTTCGTGATCCATAGATCTGAATCCGATTCCACTTTATCCTACCATAAGAAAGAAATCACTCCCACACAGATAGATACCATGTGAAGCTGACTCTTTATTCAAAGCTCCATAACCAATACCATAGGTGCTTTCTCTCTGAGAATCATGTCACAATTGACATATACCAAATAGGCCTCAAGTGGAAAAACAGATCAAATCCGTCTTTTTATATGGAACAGTGATCCCAAACTTTGGGAACCAGATTCTAATACAAATGGCTTTACAAAGGTAGAATCAAAACTTTATTGTTGTCAGAAGTGTTCAGAACTCAATCACTTTGTCTTCTAGGCATTTACTTCATTCATTTAGTAGCCTAAAGCCACCTCATATTTCAATTATCCCAACAATGAATTACACATAGAGGAATGACTACAAGGCATGCCTATTTTGGATGTATACAACCTCTCAGAAAGCTGTCCTTTGTCTTTCATCAACATCTTCTTTCTCAACCTGAAAATTTTCATGAAGTTTATGCTGATAGTGTGTAGGTGAAAGCAATATCATGTGAATTAGTAATTATACACATAACGCGACTCATGATAACAACAGCTTACCTCAACAAGTACCCTAGCTTTCTTTTGATGTTTGACAGCACGTTCATCTTTCTCAAGCTTCTTTGACGCAAAGGAAGACTCTTTTCTACCTCTCTTGCGATCAATTGCTACTGTATCCTCATCCCCATCATCCATCTCATCTGCAATATCATTGAGATCAAAATTTCAATCCGAATGATCATCTCTCTCTAATCATTAATATGAACGCTGCCCTTTTATCTACAAAGCTAACAGACAGCCCACATCTAGGGGACGTGTAAGAGAAATGTTGAAGTTCTATTGCATTCATTCCTCAACATTTTGAACATGGAAGTATATATTTGTATATTTATTTAATTCTAGACAAACTGTCCTAAGCGAATGAAATGTTATGTCCACCAATTTGTAACATTACCATCATCATCGTCATCTGCAAGAGATTCGTCAATATCAAGGCCACCAAAATCTTCCATATCCTCTTCCTCCTCAAGGCCCTCATAGCCTTCCACGTATTCAATCTCAGGTTCCTGCTTTTTACGCATAAACAAACATTTCATGTACAAATAATATATATAATGGTAAGTTATCAAAATTTGCAGCACCCTGTAGTTAAAATAATAAGCTAATAATTTATGCATGAACTAACAATTTTGCTATAAGATTAAAGATTAGATGATAGTTTCACAAAATACCTCCTCTTCGTCTTCACTGGCAGCCTGCAGCCCTTCCTTATCTAGAATTTCATTGTATTTATCAAGAGGATAGTTGTATATCTCACCATAAACTCCTTTCTTAAGGCGTTCCAGTAACTCTTTCTCAATACTCTGCAAAAACAATTAACACTTCAGACGGCCATAAATGCAGAATATCAACTATGGCATCAATACACCATGACATTTAAGTATAACCTTATCCAATACTGCTGCTTTTTCAGCCTTTTCTTCTCTTCTAGCCTCTCTCTTTTTCTCCTTCCTTGGTGTAGTCATAATTTTCTCCCTATATATTGTGACACAAACAATTGCCGACATTAAAATGCATGACAAAAATAAGAATAATAAAGAAAAACAATAACTGCTTTCGCATTAGAAACAAAAACACTTCCATCTCACAGAATGAATAATGATTTACATCCCTTCTAAAAGTATTCCCTTAAGTTTACAAAAACTTTCTTTCCATCTTAGAGAATCCTTACAGACAAATTTCTAACCTAGGACTAAGCCACAATGCAAAAAGGATTCCATGCATCATTAGGTTAATATCTAATATAGCACAATAGCATATAGAGTGAAACTCTTCCAAAGCATAGTCTTGGTACTTGGTAGATGGCTCTAGGTGAGGAATGTTAATGGTCAAGAGATTGTTTTCCTGACTATGAACCATACCTTAAAAAGCTTCAGCACTTTCTTCTTGGGTACAATATTATAAGTTAAGCATGCTTTCGAATCTAATAAAGAGCAGATTTAAAACATATTTCTACCTTGAAAGGAAATCTTCATTTATTACGAAAATATAGATAGCAGCAACATTACTAGCATAACCACAAAATACATGGTAACTCAAGTCACTCAGTGGTTTCCATCAGTTTCACTATAGTAAAGGAATTTGTTTGCATGCTTATATAAACATGGCTAAAAGTAAACGTAACTATATGCAAATGATCTAGAATTCAATAAAATAATCCAACATTTACAGTGGGAGGAGAAAGAAAAGAGTAAATGGAAACCTTGTTTTGAGAGCAAGCTTCCTCATACGTATCCGCATCTGAGTCATCTTGGTCAATCTTTGCTTTGTTTTGTGTACAAGAAGCTTAGGCCAATACATCTGCAAATTATAAATGCAAATCGAAATAACCACTTTGTGTACACAACCCATATAACACACTGAAAAACAAACTAATATAAGTATGATTCCAATACCATATTTTTGTCAATGATTTCAAGAGCCTTCTCATAATTTCTGGGCAACTTAACTCTTTCCCATAGATCATTCGGCTTATGAGCTCTTTCTATAGTTTTCATATATAAATAGAAGACTCCTGAAGGACACCAAGATAAAGATGCACGAAATTTACATAGATAGCCATAACCAGACACATGCAGTCAATAAATGATGTGTAAAAAGAAGTAAGCATTTATCATGAACAGGCAGCAAGAACACAATATAAATCACATCGAATTCAAACCCGATGCTACAAACTCTGCTTCTGAGCCGCAAGATGTTTTTTTTTTAAATTGTGATGAAACAAAATTGAATTATGTTCACATTCAAGCTACATTTCTATCAATCCCACATTCAAACTTCAAAAGCCGTTCACATGAAAAGGCATACTATGCCAATGAGCTAAAACCATGTACACGACTCAATATGATACTTAATTAACACACAAACAGAAATAACAGTGAAGAATACCGTCATGGTCGCGAATGGTGGCATATCGACTATTGGCGAGAGGGCAGGAGCTTCTATTACAAATTCCAGTCACATTATATGGGTTTCTGCAGAACTTTCCTGTCGCAATTCTGCAAAAGAAACAAGTACCCATCAAAATTACTGAAAAAGGAAAGAAACCCAAAAATCAGAATTCAGAGAGGACAGAGATTGAGCTGAAAATGGGCTTACTTGGCCATGAAACTGCAGTGGTTGTGCCTGATGACCTGCCATATAACTTCATCGTGCTGCATCTCTACTGAGCTTGAGTTGCAATTTGGTTATGGATTTGAGAAGGAGGTATAATGTGTAGACCTTTGGTTGATAGAAATGCTGTCAAAAAGAGAGGAAAATATAGACATCCGACCTCTTTCTTGCCGTTGGTCTTCTCTTCAGCTCTTCAGTTTAGGGTTATGTTTGTTCCTTAAACAAAGATTGACAGACGGACTAGGATGGGAGACGACGCCGTTTGTGGTAAATGGACATGGACCCGTCTCCGTGACTAGGACACGATTTCTCAGTTTCCACAACGACAAAATGATGATCTTCGGCTGTAATTATTTATCTCATGGGTAAAATACACGAAATTGTATCTAGATTTATACTGGGACACACAGGTTTCAAACTTGGTTCTATATACATCTCAGAGCATCCACATGAGATTGAACCGAATTGATCTAATTTCGGGTTAACTGATATGAATTTGGAAAAAATTAGAGGGCAATAAATTTCGATTCGATAGTCCAATCTATTTGAATTCGCTGGGAATAGACAGGTCTATTCTTGGTGCAATTGAAAAAAATGAATATTAATACAATAGAAAACACAACGATAAAGCGAAGTACCGAATTATTATTTCCAGAAACAACAAAAAGAAAGTACAATGCATACCTGATGACCAACAAAACCCGAGAACCAACAACACCGAAACTAGAGGTTGTTGAACCTGTTGATACATCTCTATTTGAGGCATTCCCAAACTGACACTCACCACGCATGTTTTGTCACGCCCCAAATCCGGTGTTGACCGGACTCGAGACGTGAACTAGGCATAAAATAAATAATAATAAAAACTAGATCAAATAAAGTAAAACTCCGAGTAAAACATAATTCAAATCTGATGCTATGAGTCAAAAGCTCAAAATATAACAAGTAAGACAATGTCTAATACGAAAAATGGGAAGTACGTCTCTCTACTACAAATAACCACTCGGATCCTCAATGAGCTCTCGAGCCCTGAGACAACCTCTAGGTCTACTCATCAACGAAACCTGTAAAAACAGTAAACACAAAGGGGGTGAGCTTACGCTCAGTAGGAAAAAGTAGTAAAAGGAAAAGGACTCCCGCTCCGTCATCAAAATTCTCGTTTAGTACGATTACCAAAAGAAAACACCATTGAAGATCAACAGGAATTGCAACACTTAATAAAATAACAACACAAATGGAGATCAACGGGGAGACAACTTATTCACCAACAGAAACCAACTAAAGAAACACACGAGTACCGAAATATAGATAATTAAACCATAAGACTCTGATCCACACACAAACTCACATAACGTACCAGAATACACATCGGCCTAGATATCTTCCCGGAACTCACATCATCGGGGTGAAACAAGTCTTCCCGGAACACCTAGCATCAGGGTGAGACAACAATACACCATGCCGGAATGCCCCTCGGCCTAGGTCTTCCCGGAACACGTAGCATCGGGGTGAAACAAGTCTTCCCGGAACACGTAGCATCGGGATGAGACAACAATATACCATACCGGAATGCCCCTCGGCCTAGGTCTTCCTGGAACACGTAGCATCGGGGTGAAACAGTCTTCCCTGAACACGTAGCATCGAATGAGACAACAATATACCATACCGGAATGCCCCTCGGCCTAGGTCTTCCCGGAACACGTAGCATCGGGGTGAAACAACATAATGGACATATCGGACCGGCACAACCCTCGGTCGGATACCTTCCCGGAAACACCCTCGGGGCAAATAAACAACCAAGACACACAATACAAACAAAACACAATACACCGAACTCATGTTATCAACCAAGCTTACCGGCACGACTTACCAAACACGTCCCATCGGTCTATCATTCACCCGATCACATCACAAGGTACAATCATATCACATTCAACACATTCATTCAACCAATCATGTCATGAAGCTAACATTTATATCGCAATCATCATAATTCATCTAGTTTAATATGATCCTTATAATAACCAAAGAATGGAACATGCATCGACATCTGAGGACTATTGATCACAATCCAACACAACCACAATCAATCCTAAGGCTCGACATGGCCATTCTACAGCACGGCAATTCTCATAATTGAAAGCGATTAGTCTAGTGAATCACATCCTATATGCAAACTAAGACTCTTCCGGTTATTATCATCCTATATGCATACTATTAGCATTTCTCAATTAAAGGCGGAAATTTACTACTCTTCCCTACCTCAAAAGCAATCCAATTCCGGGGTCTGAGCCTTCCCAATTTCGCAATTTAAAGTTTCTAATCGCTTTTTCCGAAATTTCGAGAATCACGTCCATAATTCGTTCCGAGTGTCAAAACATCATCCCGGGGTTCACCCACGATCGTCCAATTTACGAAACAATCAAAACCCGGCCATGTGGGCCCCACGGCCATACATGGTCTTGGGTGGCCGGACCGAGCCGGTCGGTCACGTCCAAGGGTGGCCGAACCATGGCCGGTCCTTTCCAAGGGTGGCCGAACCATGGCCGGTCATTTCCCTCCCCGGTGGCCGGATTCCGGCGTCCGGCCGGAGCTCCGGCGAGCCTCTGGTCGTCGGAAAAAATATCTAATTCCTCCAACAAGCTCCTAACTAGTTCTAGGTTCTCCAAATCACCATTTTTAAGCTTTAGAACTTCAATTTTCACCTCAAATCATCCAAAGTTGCAAGACCCAAGTGTGTTTCATTAAAAACTACTCAAACCAAGTTATCTCCATCAACTAACTCCACCTCTTCTTCACAAATCAACATGTAAGTCATCCAACACCCAAAACCCAATAGTTCAAGTCATCTCTAGTCAAACCCACAACAATAATTTCATCAAATGAGGAAATAAAGTATATCAACCTCTTGGAAATGAAGAGATGAAGTAAATTTGAGAAGATTTAGTGTAAAAATGGCCAAAAAGAAGCTTCCTTTCTCTTGCTTCTTCTTCAAGCTTCAATGGAGCTTCAATGGAGTTTTGGTTTCTCTCTCTTCTAGCTATGGATATTTCGGCCAAGATGAAGAAAATGGGCTGAATTGGTGCCCCATGTGGTCTTATCCTCAAGGTGGAAATGTCACTTTCGTCCTCTAGTTCCTCTCTCTCCTTTGTCCTTAGGTGGGGACCATTTGGTCTTTTCTCCCACTTTTCTTCCCCTCCAAGCTCACATGGACACGTGTCCATGTGGGGACCACTCCTACCCCAAAATATCTCAGCTCATAATATTTTTATTCGTTAAAACTCCGAAATCGACGTAGTTTGACCCGAGTTTGACTTTTTCACAAAAGATGTCATTTGAAAGAAAATGACCTGACTAAGCTAACTGTAATGACGGATAAGCTTTTTGGGTCCCGGAAATGTCCCGAATGACTCCCGGAGTCATCGGTTGACTTTTCCGGTAAAAAGTCAACTTTCGCCAAAAACCTCCGGTTCGACCGGAATCGACCGGGGCGGTTCTTAATTGTTTATTGAAGGGGAGGGTAACATTATGGTCATACGGACGAGCCGCCTCGAGGAACACCTCATCTTTGGTGGCGGTTAGACCGAGCTCATGTCGGGCCTGCAAGAATGCCAACTCAAAGCCCAGATGTCGGTCTTCGGCCAGATGTCATTGAGCTGCCTCTCGATCTGAGGAAATGGAAACGATTTCATGAATCTCCAGTCTTCGTACAGACGGTGCCATTCCCTTCACGAATCTCCATACTGCTTCTCCGTCAATATGGCGTCCATCCCCTTCATCCTCTCCTGCTCGTACGCTGGCCACGAGAGTCATCACTACCCAATCCCCAGTTTCCCCAATCTCGTCTTCGACTCCCATCACCACGATCATGTTGCCGTCGACATCACCTGTTCCTTTCCCAACTGTCTTTGAGGGGTTCTCGCTTGCTACTGCCTCTTTCCCGACTGATCTCGACGATAATTATCCGAAGCCTCCGCCGCCGTCTCCACAGTCGTCGCTGGCATGCCCTTCTCGTTGGCCTCCACCACCGTACCCTCCTCGACCCCTCTCTCGATTCTTGATCTGGCTAATCGAGTGGGTTATTTTTATTTTATCTGATTTCGTTTTTGCAAGGTCAATGAAGAAATGAATTCAGTGCTCCAGGGACTGGCCCGGGGAGGGCTCCCTGAAAAGAGCTAGGCCTTCCTTTGAGATCAATGATCGCATGTTCGGTTTAATACAATTAGTTGAGCACGAAGGCTACACCTTGAGCATTAATAACTGGTTTCGTCATAATTTAGTGTTAGCTTGCCTATATGGCGCTCATCCAATATCATCAGGGGCAATTATAGTATAAAAAGAATAACGAACACTTTGTGTTCTTTGTCTTTTCTTCATGGTCAGAGATTTATTCATGATGCACTCGAATGTATTTGAAGTATGAATGAATGAAATTGCACCTTTATCACCAAAAAGGATAACCATATAAATTGAGAACAGAATTTGGGGACTCGAGATGTTCTCTAGGGCCGACCCTAGTCAATCTCTCTGATTATGGAGTTCATCTCTTTAGGTATCGTCTCGACCGTCATTATCATCATAACAACATACCCTCTTATCTTCTGTAAGAACCGCCCCCGGTCGATCCCGGTCGAACCGGTGATTTTTGGAGAAAGTTGATTTTTGCCGGAAAAGTCAACTAATGACTCTGGGAGTCATTTGGGACCTTTCTGGTGTTGGAAAAATGTGTTCAAAATGTGATTTTATGGGTTTAAATGTGATTTATGATATTAAATTGATTTTGTGGTTTTAATATGATTTATTAGTTGGTTGGTCATGACCTCTTAATGAGAGGCTTTTATGGAATTAGCTACCCCATAAAATTACCTTTCTATCCCTATTAGAGAGCCTATAAATACCAACTTCCTAAATCATATTCTATATACTTACAAACATTTCACATATCAAATACCATAGATCGAAATCACTTTTTCTCCTAAATACGTCTTCATTCTTCCTTAGTCCTGGTGATTTCTGTACACGGAGTTGAGTTCGCTGACGTTAGTCGTTGTATCCTGGGAGACCGCTGCCCATACGGGGCAGTCAAGTGTCTTAAGGAGACAGGAGTACCTGGACTCGACTAAACCCGAATTTCCTATTCCGTAATCAGTAAGCTAGCTGATCGGTAAAGGTTATTCTATTATTTCAATTTGTTAATTTGTTTATTTGAATTTGTTTATCGTCAATATACTAACCTATATTCCCTACATCTGGGACCCAAAAATCTTAGCCGTCATTACGGTTAGCTTAGTTGGGTCGTTTCCTTTCAAACGACTGTTTTTGTGGAAAAGTCAACCCGGGGTCAAACTCGGTCAAATCTTGGGTCTTAGTAAATTAATTAAATGTTTGCTGAGACATTTTGAGTAGAGGTGGACCCCACATGGACACATGTCCATGGTGGCTTGGGTGAGAAGAAATAGGGGAGAAATGACCCTTTTACCCTTATTGTTGGACATGAGAGGCTTTGGAAAAAAGGGTAAATGGGTCACTACCAAATTAGGTTTAAGAGCCACCAAAGAGCACATTTCAGCCCATTTTACACACCTTGGCCGAAATTTAGAGAGAGAGGAGGGAGAGAGAAAAGCCTTGGAAGCTTGAAGCAGAAGAAAGGAGAAAAAAGAGTGGTCTTGGCCTAGTTTTCTTCTCAAATCCCCTCAAAATCATCACCTTCCTCTTCTATTCTCCATTTCTAAGGTGAATCTTCAAACCTTTTTCGTTTTCATTGAATTTTAGATTATGGGTTTGGGAGAAAAAGCATGAACATGGTTGGGTTTCAATGAGTTTTGAGTTCGATGCCTAGTTGATTGATTTTTGGAGTTAAGAGGGTGTTTTTGATAGAAATCAATTAGTTTTTTTTGTTGTTTTGTTGAAGACCCGTCATGGGTATTAAAGTATTGACGTTTTTTGGGACTATTTTGGAGGTTTTTGTTGGATAAAAATGGAGTTTTGGGGGTTTGATTTCGTGGAGAAGAAGCTGGAGGAAGAAGAAGGGCGGAGCTGTCAGACCCATCACGGATCCGTGATGGGTACCGTGACAGAGTGCGTCACTGCTCCGTGACGGAAGTCGTGACGGCACATGTCACGGTTCCGTGACGTCACCCGTGACGGGGAACTTCACGGTTCCGTGACCCGAACCTTCACAGAGTCCGTCAAGGCTCCGTGACCCGAACCGTGGTAGATCAGATTTGGGCCTTTTGGGCCCATTTTGGTGAATTTCGAGTAATTGGGAAGGTTACCTATAACCGAGCCCGTTTGGGGTTAATTGGGAATGTTTTCTCTTCAAACCGCTCTTGAATTACTCTTAATTCTCGTATTAATTTATGATCTTAGACGTTGGACCCGAGAACGGCGGAGGAGGCTACTAGGCGTCTTGAAGTGACCAAGCGTTTGGATAGCGATTGAGGTAGGGGAAAGTAGCGAATAGCGGTTTAATTGCGGAAAGTTAGTAGTATGCATATAGGTTGCGAATACTCGATATAATTGTTAGAATTGCATGTAGGATGTGAGGAACGAGTGAAATGAGGGATAGCTTGCGAGCCATGTCGTGCCGTAAGTTTGGGAATTGTCGTGCTGTAGAAATGCATGTGGGCCATGTCGAGCCCTTAGGTTGTGTGTTGGTTGTGATGCTATGATTGATGATTGTGATGCTTGATATGTGGTTTATCCATTGTTAGATTGAGAATCATGATATGGTATGCTCGGTGTGGTATGTTGGTATGTTATGACAAGTGTGATATGTTTGGTATGACGTGAACCAATGCTTGTGATATGATCGGGCGAGTGATAAACCGATGTGATGTGTTGTGGTAAGACTGTTCGGTTTGGTATGTCGTTAGTTGAACTATGGTATTGTGGTATGTTGAGACTTTCGTGGTATGTTCCGAGAAGAGGTGTATTTCGGTACGATACCTACATCGAGGGGGTATGCCGGTGTAGGGTGGTATTTAGGCCGAGGGTGTTGTCCCACATACGCGGTCCCCCGGTGTTACTAGTTCCAGTACGATACCTACATCGAGGGGGTATGCCGGTGTAGGGTATCTAGGCCGAGGATGGTGTGATTCGTACCCCGATACTGTGTGGTCCGGGAAGACATCTAGGCCGATGTTGTGTGGTCCGGTATGATGTATCGTGATTTGTACCCCGATGTCGTGTTCCGGGAAGATATCTAGGCCGATGTTGTGTGGTCCGGTACGATATGGTTGAGTCGGGCTGTGGACAGTCGGCGGTGTTCGGGGACTGCTGTACGGGACGTGTGGTTGTTTTACTGTGTGTGGTGTGCTTAATGATTGGATAAGTGATGTGATTTGAGTGTGATATTAGTCATGTAAGTATGTTTTGTGATTATGTGATTCCCGTGGTTGTCGTTAGTTGTTGTGCCTTGCCAGTATGCCCTTATTGGACGGTTACCCGTGGTGGTGAGCGGATAACTCATCACCTTAACTAGTTTTTCCTACTGAGCGAAAGCTCACCCCTTCATTTTACTGTTCTACAGGTTTTGAGCGGGATTTGATCTAGCGGGATTCTCGGAACTTGGGAGCTAGTGAGAGTCTTAGTCTAGTATGGTCTAGAGACGTACTTTCTATTTTGTACTAAACTATTTTGATGTGGTTTCCGAGCGGTTGACTCGTTTTATCAGAATTGTTGGTTTGGATTATTATTTTGGAGTTTATTCCTTTTAAAATTGCTTTATCATTATTTTTCTCAGTTCACGTCTCGAGTCCGGTCAAAACCGAATTTGGGGCGTGACATCTTCTCTACAACCTCCACCAGAATTTTTGGGTATGAGACTCAATCGTAGTAGTGGTTGTACCGCTCTCCGCAACCGGCTCTAGCTCCTCACGACGAAGTCGTAGCTCACCTTCACCGACATCGTCCCCACCACCTATCGTTACTCCTCCTCCACCACCACCACCTCCGTCTCATCCTCCTTCATGTGCACTATCGTTACTACCGATCCCCTCTCGGGCTGGTCGGGAAATGGGATCCAAGGTGTTCTGTTCTCACATCACCACTCATGATCGAGCACTGCTACCACCACCTATACCTCCTTCGTTGCGAGCCTATGGATCTTGTCACGCCCCAATTTTAGGAAACCGAACTCGGGACGCGAACGTTTTAAAAACAATAAAACAATGAAACCTGTATTGGATAAACACTTTAAAATCTCCATTTAATGAAACAAAATAATATTTACAAATTAAAAACACGTCCCAACACGTGGACAAGAGTACAAGGTATCCGTCACTAGACTCAAAAGACTGAACCCGGACTCCGCTCCTAGCTCCACAAGCTTCGAGAGCTCCCCTAGTCCGTCCTGTGATCAGTACCTGTAGGAAAAGCAGCTAGGGGTGAGCGTTCGCTCACCACCCCAGATAACAGACTAACTACGGCATAATTAGCAGACAATGCCGGTAACACGAACAACAACTCAACTCCGGGGATCACTGTCCCCAACTCAAGTACTCTGACTGACAAACACCCACGGTGACCTTCCTCGAACGACTCAACATTCAAACAAGTAAGTAGACCGACACAACGATCACGACCTCTTCCAAGGACTCAAAGAAACTACGCAACACCACAAAAAATCACAAAGGATCGCACACCAAACAAGATCACAAGGGATCGCAAACCAGCTGCTCAGTAACCAATTCTGTTTCTCTCGCCCTTTTCGATCTCAGTCGGGCCAGGCGGTCGACCTGTCTCAGTAACCTCTCTGTCCTTCGCTCTTTCCAACACAAAGTCGGTCCAGGCAGTCGACCTGTCTTACAAGTTCTCTGTCCCTCGCTCTTTCCAACACAAAGTCGGTCCAGGCAGTCAACCTGTCTTACAACTTCTCTGTCCGTCGCTCTTTCCAACACAAAGTCGGTCCAGGCAGTCGACCTGTCTTACAACTTCTCTGTCCCTCGCTCTTTCCAACACAAAGTCGGTCCAGGCAGTCGACCTGTCTTACAACTTCTCTGCCCCTCGCTCTTTCCGATCCTAGTCGGTCCAGGTAGTCGACCTGTCTCAGTAACCTCTCTCACTCAGATAACCACATCACAATCACAAGCAAGTTCCACAAACAGCAACAACACAGGTTCAGCACTCCATAGGCACTCATGGCCACCCAAGACACCAACCACAAAACACGGACTCAACAGCCCCACGGGCACTCACGACCTCCCAAGACACACCAACGATAAAGACACGGGTTCAACAACCCCACAGGCACTCACGGACTCCCAAGACACACCAACAATAAAGACACGGGTTCAACAACCCCACAGGCACTCACGGCCTCCCAAGACACACCAACGATAAAGACACGGGTTCAACAACCCCACAGGCACTCACGGCCTCCCAAGACACACCAACAGTAAGGACACAGGTTCAACAACCCCACGGGCACACACGGCCTCCCCAGACACCAACAGTCAAACGCGGGCCCTCATGGCCACCCAAGACTCAACAGTCAAACACGGGCTCTCATGGCCACCCAAGACTCAACAGTCAACCACGGGCTCTCATGGCCTCCCAAGACACACCAACAGTAACTCACGGGCTCAACAACCCCACGGGCACTCACGGCCCCTCAAACTACCAACAATAAAGACACGGGTTCACAACTCCACGGGCACTCACGGCCACCCAAAACACCAAAGGTAAAGATACGGGTTCAACGACCCCACGGGCACTCATGGCCACCCAAAACTCAACGATGAAACCCGCTCGCAACTTACCGAGACTCTAACTCGTAAGCCAGCTAAAACACCAAAGATAAAGACACGGGTTCAACAACCCCACGGGCACTCATGGCCACCCAAAACTCAACAATAAAACACGCTCGCAACTTACCGAGACTCTAACTCGTAAGCCAGCTAAACCACCAAAGATAAAGACACGGGTTCAACAACCCCACGGGCACTCATGGCCACCCAAAACTCAACAATAAAACACGCTCGCAACTTACCGAGACTCTAACTCGTAAGCCAGCTAAAACACCAACAGTAAAGTACGAGCTCTCATGGCCACCCAAACACGAATAATAACACGGGCTCTCAAGGCCACCCAAAACTCATCAATAATAATACGGGCTCACAAGGCCACCCAAAACTCAATAACAATAATACACAACAACCTCCGGCATACTCAATGCCTCCAACAGTCCTAAGATCACTAGTTTCACAAACAACCTCCGGGCATGGTCATATGCCTCTAGTAATTCTAATATCGCTAAGTTCTCTGCTCCTACGACACTACTAAGTGTCACATGCTTTTCCAATAATTACTACGATCCCGTAACATGCTTTTCTAATAATTAAATAAAACTACTCAACCCACGACACCCCGGTGTCACATGCAATTCTACTGTTAACTTTCCCCAGTCAGGGCCGAGATCCGGCTACTTTTCCCTACCTCGTGCGTGTTCTCCCAAAAGCCAACCACGAGCTCCGGTGATGATCTCAGTCACTCACCCAGCTTTCCCTTGCCCCGGTCCGTGGCACGATCTAAAAGAACACAATTTAAAGGCACTTAACAACTTGCAGGAATAAACTGAAAATCATTAAACTCGATGCCCAAACTTAACCCCGACAATGTCGATCACTCCCAAACTTCCCAATTACTCGACATTGTCAATAAGGGACCCGTAAAGGCCCGATTCGCCTGACATGGAGAATCTGCACGGGTTTTGTAAATTGCCTTCCGGGGCTCCAAAAGCCCCCGTTTTCGTTTCTACGGTCTTAGAATAGTTCAAGGAACCCAATGCACTTGACGGAATCGAATTCCGACTTCCGAGTCAATTAATTAACGTTTAAAGTTTCTAAAACCCGTTAATTACAACTTCTCCAATTTAAATCCAATTTTCGATTCGGTTAAGGATAAAAGGTCCGGGGAACGTTTTAAACCACCCGAAACACAAAACCCGATCACCCGAGCACGTGGGCCCCACCCAAGCCACTTGGCCGAGAGCCCCTAGGGCTTAAATGAGGCTCGGCCACCATGGTGGTGGCCGGCCCTAGCTCCGGCCAGCCACCTCCTATGGTGGCCGGGGCTTCTCCCGAGCCCCCGGTCGCCGGAAAACGTTCAACCAAACCTCCAACACCTCTAAAACGTCTCCAATAATTACCCCAACATCAAAACCACCTCAAACTAATAGTTTTACAAAAACCTAACTTCCAAAATTAATCAAAACGAGAATCGGTTCAGTGTATACCGTAGAGGAGAACGAGGGGAGTGCACTTCCTTCTTGCCTCGAGACGATCCAAGGGATGGATGAGCGCGAATAGTGGCAAGACCCAAGCTTCTTCTCTCCTTTTCTCTCTTCTTCCTTCTCTCTTCTTTCTCTTTCTAAAACACTAACATTTCCTCTCTTTTTTCCCCTTTTTTCTATTAGTGGCCGAACCCCCCCCCCCCCCTTCCTTGTCTTCTCTTATTTCCCCCCCAAAAACCTAACACCACCACATATATGACAAGTGTCAAGTGGGTCCCACACCTTCTTGGATGAATATGTAGAAGATATTTTCCAATCAGATTCGCGAAAAACGGACGTTTCGGACCCCGAACGGGCACTTTTCTCAAGAAAATACGAAACTTGGCGGGCTACAAGGAAACGGCTCAACTAAGACCGCTGCGACGACGGCTAAGCTTTTTGGATGAATGGACCAAAACGTCGCTCGGTTGACTTTTCCAGCGAAAAGTCAACATTTCCCAAATTGATCAGAAAGTTTCCCTGAGTCCCCCGGAACTCACTTTGGTCAATAACGGGGTCAACTTAAGTCTGGTATGACACTCGGGGTCATTTTAGGTTCACTTAACTGTTAGTCTTAAATTTTTTTAATTTTCCTGTTTTTCGCAGGTTTGACTGGCGTTGACCGGGAGTGGTTATTACAGATCTTATGAGGTCCCAAAGGGAAGCCACTAGAGTCTCCTCTCCCCTAATCACCCCCACCCCCTCACCCTCTAACGCCGCCATCGACCACCTCCTTGGCCTCCAACAATGCTGCCTCCTCGATACTTTTTTCGGTTTCGGACCGTCATGATCGTTTGGTTCTATTTCATTTTCTCTGTTTTCTTCCTTTTTCAAGGTTTAATTACAAGAAAGTTCGTTGGACACCTATGATTAGTGCGTGGAGATTTAGGGATTCTAGCCGAGAAGGATACCTGAATCAACAACACCCTCCTTTACTTACTATCGATTTCATGTTTGATCGTTCTCCTCACGACAAAAAGAGTCTTCTCCATGGTATCAAATAACGTTTAGGCACCATCTTGAGCGGTTCTCCACAGTTTGATTTTAATTTTCATTTTGTACGTCCTTCATTTACAAATCCGTAGTGATATCGGTTCTTTATCTCATAGTCTGTTAAACAGGGACTTACAGGGCCCTGTTTTCTACACTGATTCTTTTTATTAATAATATCTATGCAACTTTCGTTTAAAAAACGGCATTTGGGTACAAACATGGATAATGGAATTGAACTCAAGTCAATAAACAAGTTCGATATAGAAATGGTTGTAGTGACGGAGAATTATTGGTAAGAATCTTTAACCTCATATCGTGACTGAACATTGTCTATTTCTCTAATGTCTCGTGATTGAATATACCCTTACCGGTCATTTTGTTGACAACTTTCCAATAAAGATCGGTTTTAAAATCGTATATATAAAAGACTCGTTTTTCCCTTAAGGTCAACACAAAAACGACTCTAGCCATACTCGTCAGTGTTTACAAAATTTAAACGGTCTGCACATATGACATGGGTGGGATTCTTATCATCTACATCGAAATAACTTAACATACATACTTGGACTTGAAGGACGAAGAACGACGACTCAACCAGTGAAACTTCAAAAACAGGGCCAGAATAAGACCAGTGCAAGCCCCCAACTCCAAGAACTCCACCACAACCTCAGCCCATAGGAACCGAATAGGAACCTAGCAATCGATGAACACCAGTTGCAACCCAAAAAAGGGGCCAGGACAAAACAAAACCAAACTCACCTAGAATCATCTAAACTCAACAAATTCACTACAAAAAAATTCTTCAGACGAGCCAAGGGCTTACGAACCCCACAGTGGCCAGCACCAACTGTGAGGTCTCGTCCTCAACACGAGGACGAGAAACAGAAGACTAGATGGCAGAAAAAGAGGAAAGAATACAACGATAAGGGGAGAGAGGAAAGTAAGAGCAAAGATAAAAACAAACCAAGAAGGTTTATGACCATCCTTACTCTTCCAAGAGCTAAAAGGGGAGGGAGAGCTGAGTAAAAATCCAACGCCTCCACTTCAGATGACCATCAAAATAGGAAGAGCAAACGCTTTCCACCGCGAAGTCGTAGAAAACCACCACCACGCCAGACGAGCAACCCAGACCCGCGGCGGACCCAAGAACAAAAGAAAAGATCTGACCAGGAATGGTCAGATCTACAAGCCACGCCACCAAATCGCGCCAGCGACCTCCATCCTCGCGAAAGCACACCAAGACCACACTGATCCTTATCTAAATCGACTTGGAAATGAGTCCCACACCTAGAAGAGGGGAGTTACACCAGGAACCGAGGAAACCGACCACGGAGGCGGCGCCGCGAAACCCTAACTCCAACACCGACGAGCACTGATCCGCAACAATCACCGCCTGAGAAGGAGGGGAAAGTAGACTCACGACCAGATCGGAAACGGGACAACGAGAGAGGGCGAAGAAACAGGGAGAAAGAGAAAAGCCAAGAAGCGAAGAAGGAAGGAGGGAGGAGAAGGGGTAAGGCTTAAGGGTTCACCACTGGCAACGACCAAGGCCGGAAGGCCTGACATCACCGGTGGTGAAGAAGGACGACGGTTAGGGTTTCTAGACGGGAATGGGGACTTTGGCAACACGGCATCTCCATACAACATTCACCTTGTTACAACAACAACAACATCAACAACATTTAGAGAAACATTCTCTTGGAAGGCAAACTCCAAGCATCAAGGAGCCTCAATCCAATTTACTTCAGGGTTTTCTGCAAACATCTTTCAGATGCATCAAGGATGTAGAATCACAACTCTCTCAAGTGCAACTCCAATCTCAACTATCAACAAACTCTTGTAGGAAGGGAATATCCTTCCGTAACACAAAATTAGCAACATTTTCATTGTTTTGTTTGGATTTAGCTGTTTTCTCACTTTCTTCTTCACAATTTCTCAGTTACTTTGAGACTGGTTTGTATCTTGTTTCATCTACAACATGTAGCTAGATTGTTTTTTGTAATCATTTTCTTCCTCGGAAGAGTGTCTATTTAAATATGTTTTCGCTTAACAAAAAAAACTATCTAGATTGCCAATTCAATTAACCATACCATTGCTATAGTACAATTAAGGCTGAATTGGTCATACTTCCCTTTCACCGTTCCTTCCTTTCATATTAACCATGTTATCATAATACTGTAAAATTAATGTGAACCCAAACTTTCTAGGAGCCAATCGTACGTAAAATGACAATAATACGTGTCGGTACAATCATCTAATCATAGACTATATATATGGAACAACATTATTCTTGTGTCTTCTTCTTCTTTTCCCAATTAAAAAAAAGGTTTGAGTTGATTGGGTCTGATCTGATGTGAGCCTCTTACGTGCTTTTCCTCCATAGCTATTACTACTAGTGTGACACTTTAATGTTATCTTCTTTCACACTCCAAATGAAGAACATAAGTGGAAGTGGATCAGGTGTAAACGGACTTAAGTAAGTCATGCCATGACCCAATTCAAATGCGCGTGAGAGCGACCCTCTGTCACTTACACGCCAATATCAATCATCACTTTTGTCTCTCTCATAGGGTTTTAACTATAAGATTTTGGACTTGTTTTAGATTAAAAAAAAATGGTTCACTGTTTGATCCATTTTAAGAAATAGGCTCAACGATCATATATAGAACTAGGAGGTTGCAAGGGTTCACATGAATCTAGCAACTTCAATCCATCCAAAAGCATCATTTCTCAATCCGTCCAAAAGAAATAGTTTAGAGACATTTTTGTTTGTGTTTCAGTTAATGGCTCATGAAACAATTATATGTGTTTTATTTACGTGATTATGTTTTACTAAATCTGGCCTTCAAAATGGTGATATAGATTATGAGAAAATGATATAGTAAGTGAGCCATAATATGATTGGCAAGTGCTACTTGTCTTGCTCGACTTGCTTAGGTGTCATAATTAACACCAATTCACATCCGAGTCCACAGCTTAAATTTTGAGAAAGACCGATATAAAGTTGAATTTAGAAATTCTCGAAACCAGGGATATGGTCAAATGTTTTAAAAGAAAACTTATAATTTTAAAAAAAAAAGTATTTACACTATTACTTTTAACTAGATTGCAAGAGTCGATTAAAAAATAAAACTCCCATTAATTGGAAAGGTAGATCTACTGGGATTCGGAACAACTGTCATTCGTGTGCGATAGGCCCCTTGGGTATTTAGAGATAAACATATTTGGGCTCAGTCAACCGGATCAAGCCCAAGCCCAAATTGCACGCTCGAGCCCAAGCTCGCACGCACGCACGAGCTCAGGCCCAAGCCCAACTCGGGCTTACCCAAACCCTAGTCGCACTGTTCCCCTTTCTTCTTCGTGTTCGAGCACGCCTCCCGACACGTTCCAGCTTCCTTCTCTTCCTCTCTCTCACGTCCTCTCGCGCCCGACGCCGCCCTCACCCTCACCGATTGCTTTTCCTCCGCGTGCGAATCGAGCCATCGCCATCACCTGAGACGAGATCCAGACGCCTGAAGCTCCTCGCTTATGTCCGTCTCTCCCGAGCCCGAATCGCTTGACGCCGGCAACGGAAAGGACAACACGGTTCGTGCTCTCGTCGCCCCGTTCATCTTCTCCGACCTCGCACCGCCAGAAAACCCACCCTGACGAGCTCGGTTTGGGCGAGCTTCGCCGCCTGAATCCCGAGCTCCATCGCGGTTCCCTCGCCGGCGAAAGCTTCTTCCCTCGCCAGATCTGAGATAGAGGGGTGTTGGACCGCGCGTCTGCCACCACCGTCATCGCCATGGCCACGCCGGAGCTCTAACGCCCCTCCCGGCCACCTCTGCTTGCCCTCCGAGCTTCCTTGTCGCCGTCCGCCGCCACGACCAGACTAGGACCTCGCCGCCGTTACCCTCGACCTCGCCGTGCTCGGGACAGGCTGGATCTCGAGCGGATTGGGCCTTGGGCCAGGACTGGCCTCGGGCCAGGACCAACCTCGAGCCCGGTTGGGCCTTGGGCCAGACCGGATCCCGATTGGGCCTTGGGCCAGGCCAGACCTCGGGCCAGGCCAAGGTCCAACAGGTCGGGTCCGGAATGGGGTCGGAGATGGATCTGGGTCGGGTCTGAGGCCGGGTTCGGGTCGGTCCTAGGTCAGGTCCGGGTCTGGGTTCTGGACCGGGTCGGATCCGGGTCCGGTTTCGGATTCGGGTCAGAACTGGGTCGGCAGTTTAATTATTTAATTAATTAATTTAAATGATTTAAAATGGAGAACTCAAAGGACTAAATTGAAAAATTAGAGGACCTTCGGACTGTACCGAGACTTATTATGACTTTTACCTGTTAAAATCAGACTTTGACTTCGTCCGAGAAGACCGGAGGTAGGCCAGGACGTCAGCAGCTAGGAGACGTAGCTGTTGGATTCTTCTTGAGGTAGGGAAAGTAGCAAATACCGCTTTAATTATGGAAAGTTACTAGTATGCATGATTAGAGAATAATAATAACCGGAAAGGTCCTAGTTTGCATATAGGATGTGATTCACTAGAATAACCGCTTTCAATTATTAAATAACCGAACGAGTCTTAGTAACATGTAGGATGTGATTCACTAGAATACATGCTTTCAATATTTGGGAAATTGCCGTGCTGGTAGAATGGTCATGACGAGCCTTAGGGTTGCGTGTTGATTGAGATGCATGATGCGTGTTATACCGTTGTGTGAGAGTCTAAATAATATTATACTCGGTGTAGCATGTTGTGATTGTGTGTGGGCAAGTGTGTCGTGTTTGATATGATGTGAACCCTTCCTTATCGGTCTGTCTACATCCAAGCCAATCCTGAACCACAAGAAGTCGTTCCAGGGCTTCGGGTTAGGTATAAGGGCCTCGGATACCTCTTTCCCTAGCGTGCTAGCAAGGAGAGCTCGGATTGAGTCATTTCTAGCATCTCCCAGGACATTAAAGACTCGGACCCCTATCTCCATAAACCTGAATGGAATGCTCTCCGGTTGCATGCATGACCCATACGGGAGAAGGATAAGAGGATACCCGCTAAACGTCCAATGGTTGTTATGCCGGATACGATTGAGGATAACTTCAGATGGGAAACGAAAGGAGACCAAGTCCTTTGAGAGGACATCCACCCCATATCATTAACCTGCCAGTGTTTGAGCATCACCCCGATCAAAATCTTTGGGGTATGCCAAACCCCGGTGACCAATCGGCCCACGAGAGAGAGTCGGTACCTATCATCAGACATGGTCGGATGCGCGTCACGGGGAACCATGACGATTTCATCTTCATCCTCATCGTCCTCGAGAGACACCCCTCCCAAGTGGTCCGAGATAGAATCTAGGGTGTTCCTCGCCGGAAGAGTATGAGCAGGCAGTACATCCATGCACACCGAGACGATCGGAATCCTGGTCTGAGAACGGAGCGACGACCATGCACGTGGTTGTGGTTCACGGATCTTGTCTGACTCCCGGCGTGTCGGCAAAAAACGATCGTAGGAGGATTGGTGTTTTTCCTGTAGTGGGCTCCTTCGCGAGGTGAGGAGGACAGAAGCTCCCTTTGTCGACGGAGGTGTCGGTGTCTCCGATTCCCCTACTGGCAGCGACTAGGGTTAGTGCTTCTAAGGGACAACGAGCTGTTGATCGTGGTTGGTTTTACCACATTCGTGAGGAGGCTGGACGTACGGCTTCGAGAGGAGGAGGATGAGGAGTTGAAGGTAAGAACCATGATTGAAAGAAAGATTGGAAACGGATTCGGAATAGTTACTACGAGAGAAAGAAAGAAAAAAAGAGGAGAAATCCAGTCTCTAACACTAGAAAAGTTCTATTATAGATATTTAGAAGTGTTACTTGATTTTGCCTTTATTCAAGAATGGTAATAATGCTTTAACATGGTCATGACTTTTCAAGTATCAGTTTCATTAAGAATTGCTCCGTCATGTTAGGACTGTACAGTTAATTAATTATTGCTTGAGCCTGGGTTTAATATTGTAACTTATGTCGATCCAACTGATAATTGTGAACGCGAGATTTTCAGTACGGCCTACTGGATGATGGTTAATTAATCTACTCTCGAATAGTGTGGAATATTAGAATTGAAAATGTATAAAAATGAGAACACAATTATTTTAATTTGGTTGGTGGACGTATAAGAAATATATATACAAATGTATACATGGAAGCTGAATCTTAGTCGGTATGAATACTTTTCAGTACCAGTTGGCATTAAGCAAGGATGGGTGGTCCAAGGGTTGACTACCGATGATTAGGAAATAATCGTGCCATCTCATATGGGATCAATTAATGTATTTCTTAACAATAACTGAACTATAAACCAATTCAACTGGTGCTCGCTTCTCTCTCAGCGTTAGAGAATAGGGTTTGTAATGAAGTTTTTGTGACGACGGTGATGCACCTCAACGGTCTAGTGACGACGAGTGATGGAATGAAGACGGGGACTGCGGGGTTATTCTCCGATGTCCCCTTTACCGTCATGAACACTTGGTTCTCCCTCTCATCCTCTGTCTCCAGGCCGTGATGGCGTTGTAGTGATGGAGGCGAAGACCCTTGTGTTCTCTGCCCAACGATGATGGAACGGGTCACTCCTAAGAATATACGGACGGGAGGAGGACGGGGGCGCCAGGGCGTGGTCCTGAACCATCCCAGAGGAGTTGTGTGGTGCACTCAGGGGATACGAGCAAGCCCGCGCCATTTTCACCAACATTCGTTGTCCCTGACGGCCTCTTCGCCTCAGGTTCTCTCTCTGTTCTCTGGACAGGCGTTTCAGGTTGGGGGAGATTGGAGACCTTCGGGGAGTCGGTCGGGGTCGGGGATGAGTGTCAATAGGGAAGGAAGCCTCGGAAGGAGAGAACACGAATATGGGGGGTGTGCGGAGGCGGTAGACGCTCGGAGATCCAACCGATACAGGGTCATGTTGAGGCTCAACATATGTTGGAGCAGTACTGACCTGTTAACGAAGGGGCGGCAGAGGTTGGCGAGGAGTCAAAAGGACCAAATGTGGTTCTGAGATGGCGGCGCAAGGCCTTTAGGGTTTTCGATCCGGGGAAGAGGCCCATGGAGGCGGGTGGGCTGGACCGGTTTGGAGCAGGCCTCTGTGACATGGGAAAGGGCCCGATGGATCTGGTGGGCCTACGATCAGAAAGGGAGGACCAAAATGTCACGCCCCAAAACCGGTTTTGACCGGACTCGAGACGTGAACTAAGAAACAACAATAAATAAAACGGTTTTTAAAATAAAATAAGTTCCACAACGATAATCCAAATCAACAAAACTGACAAAACGAGTCAACAGCTCGGAAACCAAGTAATACAGATGTTTAGTAATAATAGAAAAGTACGTCTCTAGGTCATACTAGACTAAGACTCTCGCTAGCTCCCAAGCTCTGAGAATCCCGCTAGAACAAATCCCGCTCAAAACCTGTAGAACAGTAAAGTAAAGGGGCGAGCTTTCGCTCAGTAGGAAAAGTAGTTAAGGCGATGAGCTATTCACTCACCACCACGAGTAACCGTCCAATTAGGGCATATTAGTAAGCACAGTAACTATGAACCAGTTAAACAGAAGATTCAAGACAACGTTTAGTCCCCACTCGGGTACAACCCGTAAATTAGCCTCGACGCTGAACCGAACTTAATACCACTTTTCTCACCTATGCCCTTGACCACTATCGTCTACTCAATTCTCGATAGACAACGACCACAGTTATCTCACAACCGACCACACGTGCGAACCCGCACGACAATACACTAAACTCAGGTAAAACTGTATTTTAAATCAAGAAGATCACCTGGCATGCATAAGTAGTCACAGCAGTCAACACAGATCAAAACACATAGCAATATCAACAATCACTGCCACCTATGGTATCCCAGAACAATGCGCCGGCTTCCCATAACCCAACTTGACCACACCATACCGGAATTAACATCGGCCTAGACATCTTCCCATCGGGGTACAACTCAGGACATACTGGACCGGAATCCTCCTACGGTCGGGTATCTTCCCGCAACACGGGGTACAACTCATATCGTTCAGCCAATACAAACACACATGTAAAGCAATAGCAACCACGCAGCAAGTCATTAACAATACACACACATTGAGTCTCTCATACTACGCCGGATCACACCAATATAGCACATTTTGCCGACACCTAGTCGGAGGGCAGGCGCACCTTATCACAGAATCATAGCACATTTTACCGACACCTAGTCGGAGGGCAGGCGCACCTTGTCACGTAACGATAGCTCATTTTACCGACACCCGGTCGGAAGGCAGGCGCACCTGATCACGAAACCATAGCTCATTTTACCGACACCCGGTCGGAAGGAAGACGCACCTGATCACGAAACCATAGCTCATTTTACCGACACCCGGTCGGAAGGCAGGTGCACCTTATCACGGGCAATAACACGTTTTACCGACGCCCTGTCGGAAGGCAGGCGCACCTTCTCATAGAATCTGAGCACACTGTCGACCATGATATTATACCGGAATCCTCTTCGGCATAACTTATCCTACCGGGAGCCTCGGTCTACATGTCCTATATCGGAACCATCCAACAATCTAGGTATCAGACTGGAATACACAGCCTCGGAACATATCGCGCCGGAACACACAGCCTCGGCCACGATATCAGACCGGAACATCATCCTCAACATATTATACCAAACACAACACCCCGACCTACCACACCGAACAATCTTACCGAACACACCAGAACGGTCTATCAATCACACGATCATGTCACAAGCATTGATTCACGTCATACCCAAACACATCATACTTGTCATAACATACCAACATACCACACTGAGCATACCACATCATTATCCTCAATCTACAACGGATAAACCACATATCAAGCATCACAATCATCAATCATGGCATCACAAACAACACACAAACCTAAGGGCTCGACATGACCCACATGCATTTCTACAGCACGGCAATTCCCAAACTTACGGCACGACATGGCTCGTAAGCTATCCCTCATTTCACTCGTTCCTCACATCCTACATGCAATTCTATCATTATAACGAGTATTCGCAACTTATATGCATACTATTAACTTTCCGCAATTAAACCGGTATTCGCTACTTTCCCTACCTCGATCGCTTTCCAAACGCTTAGTCACTTCACGATGCCCAAAAGTCTCCTCCGCCGAGCTCGGGTCCAAAGTCTAGGATCACAAAATAATACGAGAATCAAGAGTAATTCACGATCGGTTTAAAGAGGAAAACATTCCCAATTATCCCCAAAAGGGCTCGGTTATAGGCAACTGTCCCAATTACTCGAAATCCACCAAAAAGGGCCCAAAAGGCTCAATTTTGATCTGTCACGATTCGGGTCACGGAGCCTTGACGGGCTCCGTATCGGATCGGGTCACGGACCCAAATTGTCACGCCCCAAATCCGGTTTTGACCGGACTCGAGACGTGAACTAGGAATAACCGCTTTCAATACTTTGGGAAATTGTCGTGCTGGTAGAATGGCCATGACGAGCCTTAGGATTGATTGTGATTGTGTTCAATTGTCTCAAATGCCGATGCATGTGTCATTCTTCGGATAATACTAGAGTCATACTAAACTAGATGAATTGTGATGAATGCATTGTGAATGTTTGTGTTGTGTTATGATTGGTTGAATGAATGAAATGAATGTGATTGTGTCTTGTGGTATGATCGGGTGAGTGATAGACCGATGGGACGTGTTTGTTAAGTCATGCCGGTAAGCGTGATTGGTAATATAAGTTCTGTATGACGTGTTGTGATATGGTTGTTGGGCTTGGTAATCCGTGTTTGAACTATGATATTATGATGCGAGTTATTCTCTTGTTGTGTGTTCCACGAGGAGTTGTGTTCCGGTATGGTACCTATACCGATGGGAATGCCGGTGTGGGGTAGTACCTAGGCCGACGGATTGTGTTTACCCCGATGGGAATTCCGGGAAGACCAATGAGTATTCCGGTATTGTGTTTACCCCGATGTGAATTTCGGGAAGACCGATGAGCATTCCGGTATTGTGTTTACTCCGATGTGAATTCCGGGAAGACCGATGATCATTCCGGTATTTGTATTATTTGTTTCTCCGATGCGTGTGTTCCAGGAAGACTTAGGCCGAGGGTTATTCCGGCATGGTATATTGTTCTTTCACTCCGATGCTACGTGTTCCGGAGAGACTTGTTTCACCCCGATGATATGTGTCCCTTCACGGATGTTTCCGGGAGGATATCTTGTTTCACCCCGATGATCTGTGTCCCTTTGGAGACATTTCCGGGAGCCCCGATGATATGTATTCCTTGTGGGAACATTTCCGAGAGTCCCGATGATATGTGTCCCATCGCGACCGAGGGGCATTCCGGTACGATGTGTTGGTTTGTCTGTGGATCGAAGTCTTGTGGTTTAAATCATCTGTATTTTCGTACTTGTGTGTTCTTTAGTTGTTTTATTGATCACTAAGCTGTTTTCCCCGTTAATCTCCTGGAGTCACGATGTTATTAAGTGTTGTAATTCTTGTGGCTCTTTACTGTTGGTGTCTTTTGTATAATCGTACTAATCGGAACTTTTTTTGTAAAAGCGGGAGTTCTTTTTACTCTACTACTTTTTCCTACTGAGCGTAAGCTCACCCCCCTTCTTGTTTACTGTTTCACAGGTTTCATTGCTGAGTAGACCTTGAGGTTGATTCAGGGCTTGGGAGCTTGAGGATTCGGGTTGTTTGGTAGTAGAGACCACCTGTTTACGTGCACTTTTGTAACAAACTATGTTTTCCTTTCCCGTTTTGGTTTGAGCTTTGACTCATACTTATCAGAATTGTTATTTGGAACTTAAAGATTTGGAGTTGATTTTCAATTAAAATTACTTTTATTATTATTTTACTATTATTCCTAGTTCACGTCTCGAGTTCGGTCAAAACCGGATTTGGGGCGGGACAGTCTACACCGTCACGGTTCTCCTCACGGAGCCGCGACTTGTGCCGTCACGTTATCCGTCACGGAGCCGTGACGTCCTCCGTCACGGAGCCATGACGTCCTCCGTCATGGTCCCCGTCACGGATCCGTGACGGGTCTGGACAGCTTGTCCTTCTTCTTTCTCCAGCTCCGATTTCACGAAAATAAACCTCAAAACCTCCATTTTTGACCTTCCCAAACCTCCAAACAGCTCCATAAACGTCAATACCTCACTACCCATCATGGGTCTTCATCAAAACACCAAAAATCCAATTGAAATCTATCATCCATCTCCCTTTTCTCTTCATAAATCATCATCCAACACCAAATAACCCAAACCCATGAACACCCAACTAGTTCAAGCACTTTTTACATCAAACCCACTAAGTAGAAATCAACCAAAACGAATTTAGATAGAGGATTTACCTTAAGGATGCAAAGGGGATGAAGAAAACCTAGATTTGGAGAGGATTTAGGAAGAAAAGCCACCAAAGGAGCTACCTTTATCCTTGCTTCTTCTTCAAGCTTCAATGGAAGCTCTTCATTCTATCCTCCCTTGGTGAAATTCGGCCAACACAAGAAATGAGGTGAAATTGTGTCCCAAATTGCCTTAAAACCTAACCTTGAAAAGTCTCAAATGCCCCTTTTAGTTTCTTCCTTCTCCTTAGCTCAAGTGGGGGGGGGGGGGGGGGGGGGGGGGGGGGGGGGCAAAATGGTCAAATCTCACTCATTTCTTCCCTTCCAATCCACCATGGACATGTGTCCATGTGGGGAGCATCTCTAAACCGAATAAATCCAGCTCAAAAGATTTAATTAGTTTTAGTCCTTAATTACGCTTAGTTTGACCCGAGTTTGACTTTTTCGTAAAATTAGTCATTTGAAAGGAAACGGTCCAATTAAGCTAACCGTAACGACGGCTAAGCTTTTTGGGCCCCAGAAAGGTCCCGAATGACCCCCGGAGTCATCGGTTGACCTTTCCGGCAAAAAGTCAACTTCCGCCAAAATTCGCTGATTCGACCTGGATTGACCGGGGGCGGTTCTTACAAGAATCTAGAGTTGAGGGATTCTACACGTTCTAAGGGGGGGTCTCAATCGGAGGGCTAAACACCCTTGTCTCGATCAATGAGGAGTTCGTCATCCACTAGGATCAGTCGCAATACCACCCAAATGAACGTAAGGTGGTAGTGGTTCAAGAAGACTTATATGCATACTAAGCAACACTTGTGTATCGAAACTCTTACTTACTAATCATTTTGATACCTTTATTCATTTATTTTGAATTTATAGATGAATCAATCAAGTTTTTACATTATATAAAACTATATATTTGACCTACATTTTCATGAACCGGTCGCTATATATACCGTTTCATGGGCTGAGTAGCATGTTCCATCCTAAAAGTTGGATATTATATCATTTGACAAATAATTTGGTACACTCATTTATTATTGCAATTATAAGTATTACAAATTTTAAGTTCTAAGAGCACCTCCAACGGTCGTGTCTACGCGTCGTTGTTGGCGTAGACACGACCGTGTAGACACGACTTGTCGTGTCTGCGAGGCGTGTCTGCAGGGTCGTGGCTGCGCGTCGTTGCTGGTTCTGGCAACGACGCTGCTGGTCGTGTCTGGCGCCAACGGCTAGTCGGCTAGCCAGTCACGACCCGCCACGTGGCGACGCCGACCCCCAAATTCCTTATAAATACAGATCCACCCCCAACTCGAATTTTACCTTCTCTTCACTTTTTTTTAGCTTCCCTTCCTCTACTCTTCATCGAAATCTCTCCAAAAAAAATTCCTACACTCGTTATGGATCCGAATGAAGCCCTCCAATCCCTTGTCGACTCCTTGGATGATGAAGACGTGAGTTCTCACCACACTGAAGAGGACTACTTGGGGCACTACTCCTCCTTTTCCCAACTCCTCCAATCGGGGCACTCAACGCCGCTTCCTCCATACACCCCGCCGACCCAATGGCCAGAGTCCCAAGTGCAACCTTCCCAATTCGTTCCGGCCACCCAACCTTGCCAGTCAGCTCCGACGCAAGCGAGGAGGAGGAAGGGGAAGGCGGCGGCATCTTCAGCGAGGCCGAGACCACTTCCGCGACCGAAGTGGACCGCCGATGAGGAGACCAGATTGGCCCGAGCGTGGCTGAACAACTCGCTCGACCCCATCAACGGGAAGAACCAGAAGAACGACAAGTACTGGCAAAAGGTGCATGCCGAGTACGAGGCGGTTAGACCGGAAGAGGACCCACCTCGGGCTTGGATGGCGTGCAAGGACCATTGGCATAAGGTTAAAGCCTTCATCACCAAGTTCCAGGAGAAGTACACCCAATATGAGAACACGGTGACAAGCGGGAGGAATGAGGTTGACGTCCTGGCAGGCGCTGAAGCACTGTACCTGAGGGAGGAAAAGCATGCGTTCAAATTCAAGCATATGTGGCTCATCGTGAGGGGGCAACCGAAGTTTTTCACAAAAAACGTTCCGGAATGTGACATCCCCGACCTTGACCTCAACCTTGACGCCGACAGTGATGGAAGCAAGCGGACGAGGATGGACGAGTCTCGCACTTTTGGAGACGACTTCGACCATGAATTGAACTCGTTTACCACCGAGGGTCGTCCGATCGGGCAGAAGAGAGCCAAGGCCAGGGCTCGAGGCAAAGCCCAAGCCTCCCAATCCTCCCAGTCGGCGGCGTCCGGGCTACCTCCCGAGCACATGCAGTTCCTCGACACTCTTTCCCAAAGGAAAGGGACACAGTTAGAGGGCAAAATTGCGATGCAGAACCAGGTCATGGAGACCCTGAACGCAGTTCTTCGCCAAGACATCACCAACTTGACCGCGGCTGAAAGGGATTCTCGTGCCTCGCTCATTCAAAGCCTCGGGAAGCGGTTGGAGAACTTGGATTAGCCGAGACTTCAATTTAGTTTTTAAATTAATGTACTTTGCGTTTTGTTAATAAAGTTTCATTCTAGTTGATTTGTGTGTTATTAAAAAAAAATCAATTTTTTATCGAATTATCGGAGCCTCGAGGAGCGTGCCAGGGTTACTATTTGAAATAGTAACCCTAGGTCGTGGCAGCCGCGCCGACCCCGACCCCTCCCCTCCTATAAATATCCTCACACCCCTTCTCATTTTTCACACCTCTCACATTCTCTCTCTCCAAATTCTCTCATTTTCTAGCATTTCCTCTTTTTTCCCTATCAAGTCGATATGTCTATTTGGGCAACCGGGCCTCTTTGGTCACTAGAGGAGGAAATTCATTTGGTGGTCAATTGGCTCACCCACTACGAGCCCGGGGGTCAGTATTGGCATGGTCTGTACGTTGCTTACGTACAGACCGGGAACGATGCTTGGCCGCCACGGACAGAGAAGCAAGTGAAGGACCACTTCCAGAAGATGAGCAAGAAGTGCAAGTGGTTTGAGATATGCTACCAGAAGAAACTGGCCGACCCTAGGAGAGGGGCAACGGATGCCGAAATATATGCCGCGGCCGTTTCTGACTATGAAGGCAAACACGGGCTGTGGAATAAACGTCATGTGTGGGAGATGCTCAAAGACGATGCGAGGTGGCGTTTACATATTAGTAGAAATAGGAATTACTTTAATCGTATTTTAATAATTATGTTTTAAATTATCTACTTATGTATTAGCGTTTAAATTATCTAGCGTTTTAAATATTATGTAATGTTTGTGTGGTATGAAATAAAATTAGTATTAAAAATGTGGGGTACTTTTTAATTAACTAAAACTGTGTAGACACTGCTCCAGACACTGCGTAGACACTACCATTGGAGGAGCAGTGTCTGGAAGCAGTGTCTAGAGGCCAAAAACAGTGGTTAGACACTGCGCATAGACACTGTGTAGTGTCTAACCATTGGAGATGCTCTAACAACTCTCATGATAGTTCATGTTTACAATAATATGATGTTACTGTTTGACTTTTTATTTATATTTAAAAAAATTATAATTCATTGCTTTTCACGTAAAAATCTCACATAATATTTAGTCACTTGATAGATATTTTGATACATTTACCTATCCTTTTAATTCTGCTATAAAAAAAAGTCAGACTAGTTGGATCCGTTGGTTGGGATGTAGATGAACTTGTCAAGAGGGTCAGTATATTAAAAACAAAATGTCAAAACACAAATACGAAGTAAAACCAATAGAATAAACCCAAACGAATAAAAAGGGACACAACTACGCCGACGTGGTCTCGTACTTCTGGTCAATCAAAACCATACGAAACTTCCTAAACATGTTACCAAAATTTCACTATTCAAATATAACACTACCTAGAATTTAATCAGACACATTTTCATTAAAATATACAAATGCCCCCCAAAGTACCAAGTCTTCTCATTTTTGTCCTCGCCTCCAATGCTATCTACACTCCATATATGATATATATACCTCCACCTCAAAACATACACTTCTTCATCGGATCATCGCCATGGCCGTTGTTTGTACTAGTTCCGATTCGGTTGATCCCGGAACCGTAGAGAAGGCTCTGAGCAGCCTAGGCCGAGGCTTCGACTTAACCTGCGACTTCCGGCTCAAATACTGCAAAGGCCAAAGAAGATTAGTGGAGGTGAACGAATCCGACAAGAGGGAGCTGGCAGTACCAGGTTTCGGAGCCGTTAAGGATGTCTCCCTCGACATCAAATGCGATAAAGGCGACTGGACTAGATATCAGTCCGACATCCTCACCTTCACTCAGGTAAATTCATAATTGCTTCTTCTTTTTCTTAATTAACTTCTTTCTATTGGCTTTCATTCAGACAAGTTTAATGATGACTGGTGTTTTTGTATTAAGATGTCGGAACTGTTCAACCAAAAATGTTCGTGCCCGGGGAAGATTCCGTCGGGATTATTCAATGCAATGTTTGGTTTCAATAGCGGAGCGTGGGCTGCAGACGCCGCCAGAACCAAGCATTTGGGTCTCGACGCTTCCTTCATCACACTCTTCAACTTCCATATTGATCGGTACCCACTTGTGCTCTCCGACGAGGTCCGACAAGCCGTTCCTTCTTCCTGGGATCCACACGGCCTAGCAAAGTAATCATCATTTCGTTTTATCAATCATATGTTTTTGTTTTCATTAATAATTGGTGTGATGCATTATTGAGTCTCAGTTCGTTGTCATATCTTGCTTCGTCCTTCGTTCAATGCTTTGACTTTGTTAAGGATGAAAATTCCAACATTATTAGATAGGAAATTTGTACCCAAATGGTGCCTTCTAAAGTTTTGATTGTTCAACTCTGTTTTTAACGGTTAAGATGACAAGGGAAAAGAGTAGATATTTCTAGATTTGAATTTTGAGTTCAAGTCGTGGAGACCAATATTCTTGATTAGGAAAACAAATGATTGACCTATAATTAATCAGTGTTTAGGTGAATGGGTTAACTTAATGTGAATGTTGATGGTTTTGCAGTTCACTCAGTTGAGCTGACTAACCGTGTTATTTAAGCAATGACGTGTGATTTATTAGTTGACTAAACCAAAAGAAATTAAGCTCATTTATATTATGCAAGTAAGAAGAAATTCAGATACAGCAGCAAAGAACATGTTAGCTTTGTCTCCCTTTTGAAAACGTCTTCTGAATTTTTTTGTGTTTGGTTTGAATGGATCAAATTTGACTTTTGATTCCTGATTTGCTAAAGCTCCAATTGTGTGTGTAGGAAGTCAAATAAAAGATGATAGAAATTAGTAATTGTTTTGTATTTTTGAGGAGATTGAATCATAGGTAATAATTATCTAGAAAGATATAATATCTAGATCTGAGATGCAAAATTGGATACAGGTTCATCCAGGAATATGGGACCCACATCATAGTAGGAATAGGAATGGGAGGGCAAGATGTGGTGCTGGTGAGGCAGGACCAATCTTCCAAGTTGGAGCCATCAGAATTGAGGACACATTTGGATGAGCTTGGCGACCAATTGTTCACTGGAACTTGCAATTTCTCTAATTCTAAAGATCAAAAGCACAAGGTTTGTGGATAATGTATCAATTATCAACCTTAATTAGGATGGTTTAAGAAACCATAATACTAAACATTACTAGGAAATAATCTGAGTTGCAGGCACCACCGCAGGCTTTCAACGTATTTGATCCACAACCTATTTCCTTCCACAGTTTCTCGTCCATGTGTTCGAAAGATGTAAGTGCATGTTATGTTTTAATGTAGGAAAAACGATTTTTCGTTTTTTCTTAACCTTCTTCAATCTTCAGTGATCACGTCTTAACTTATGTGACCTTCAGTTATCACTTCCTAGTTCAAAATTTTTATTTTTTACAATTCATACCCCAAAGGTTGCACTTTACTAACAAAAATTAGTTGTTTTTCGCAGTTAGGAATCGTAAATAAATACCACTTTTGGGTTAGAATTGTAAAAAAAAAATTGAGCTAGGAAGTGATAACTGAAAATTGCATAAGTTAAGATGTGATAAACAAAGGTTCAAAAAGATTGGGAATCGGTGTTATCTCTCATGTAAAATCGAGCATTAGTTAGTACATGTGACTTTTGCAAAGATTAAGGTAGTACGTAAATTTGATAGGGAATCACGGTAATATGTTCGAAAAGGGGAGGGGACACGTCAGTGAGTAGCCATTGCGAGTGGCTTCCGACAGTTCAATCGGCACCTGATGCGGTTCAGTTCAACTTCATTCCCATCACTTCTCTGCTTAAAGGTGTCCCTGGCAAAGGCTTCTTGTCCCACGCCATTAACCTTTATCTCCGATGTAAGTACCTCTCCATTTCATTAAACTTCCCACCTTTCTGGTTTTGTAGTTTGTAACATTGTTGATGAAATTGCAGACAAGCCTCCGGTTTCAGACCTACGCTACTTTCTTGAGTTTCAAGGTCACAAGACGTGGGCTCCAATCCATAATGACCTCCCCTTCTCGGCCGCCACGAATATGGCTACTTCTTATCCTTCCCTCAACTTGTCTCTCATGGGACCAAAGCTATATGTTAATACTTCTCAGGTACCTCCATACCTACCTACCTTGATTATATCCGGCTTTTGGGTCAGGTCGGATTTTAACATGATATCAGAGCAGGTAATAGTTGGAAAGAGGCCAGTGACGGGGATGAGATTGTTTCTGGAGGGCATGAAAGGCAATAGGTGAGGTCCAACCTCCAAAATGTCGGTTAGAACATAAATTATAATTGAGTCTTCAACTATCAGTTAAACGATTCAATTTGATCTTTGTCTTGCTATTTTGTTGCTCTGTTTTCAGGTTAGGCATACATGTGCAGCATCTCTCCACGACGCCGGTTATGCTCGAAGACAAGATCGACGACAGCAGGCCATTGTGGCGAGGATCGGAACAAGTGGCAGACGAAAGATTCGTCGAGCCCATCAACGGCAAGAGATTCTCCCACGTGTGCACATCACTCGTCAAATACGATCCCAACTGGAGCTCGAGAAAAGACAGGGCCTTCATCGTCACCGGAGCTCAACTCCACGTCAAGAAGCACGACGCCAAGAATGTTCTTCATCTCCGCCTCTCCTACGCCAAGGTCTCCGGTTCCTACATCGTGCAGTCCCATTGGATGCAATGCTCCTCCGACTTCTCCCACAAGTCAAGCATCTTCTCCGCCATCAGCACCTCCCTCGCCGGCGCCAGGGACAAGCCGCCGTCACCGGTGCTGGTGGTGGACTCAAGCGTGTTCCCCAACGGACCGCCGGTGCCGGTACCTTCCCAGAAGCTGGTGAAGTTTGTGGACATGTCACAGTTGTGTAAAGGACCACAGGACAGTCCGGGGCACTGGTTGGTCACCGGAGCTAGGCTGAACTTGGAGAACGGGAAGATCTGCTTGCACGTTAAATTCTCTTTATTAAACATGTGCTCCTGATCATACAAAAACAATCATAATAATATGATCACGTTGTAAAAGACACACCTGAAAGTGTTGGGTTCTTTTTTTGTTAGGACTTAGGTGGTCTTAGTTTAGGAACAAATTATATTATAGCTCAATTGTATATATGTAATTAAGTTTGGTGAATATGTCCAACGTCAACAATTACCTATAATGTAAAGGAAAACAAATATCTAAATTTTTCATTAAGGAGTGGGTCATTTTTTTTTTATATGATGCACCATTCTCTGTTACTTTGAATGTTCATTTCCGTACATATACATATATAAAACTTGTAGAGAGTTTCATAAGGGAATTGATAACATAATACATGAGACTGTATCATTGACAATCTCACCATTATTGTTTGTCTCAAAGTAAAAAATCAATCCTGGAGCAGTGGAGGCAGAGTAACATCTTGAATAGGAACAAACTCAGCTTTGCCGCCGTACTCTTTTGGCAATGTATCTTCACCTACCTCTCTAACGAAATCTCTACTCTCCTCATCGGTGCTCACTATCACGACCTGCATTCATTCCCAAAACTCAATCGATCTGTTTCGAAGGCTAGAAAGAAAGATAAATGTATTTTCAATATACTTTCAACTTTGATTTCTGATATACCTTTTCCAGTGTTGCCTTCTCAAGGAACCGAGAAACCATTCTCCAAACACTCACAAAAAACCGTGGCATATTCAAAATAAAGCACTTTGATAAACGCTCGGGGTAGTATGCCTGTAATTATAAACAATTTCCTCAATAAGAATTAGATGCATCGAATTTACACATCAACCATATATAAATGATAATTACCATCAACCTAAGAGTGCTCAAAGGAGATATATGAAGATCTTTGCTAGGAATTAATCTATATGATTATATGATAACATAAATTCAGTAAGGAAGAGCACGAGAGAAAAAGTGAACTTTCAGAAAGAACACCAATTTGATCTTTTGACTGTCGTAATTCTTGTTTTATTGTCTAAAAATAGCAATTTGATCCATTATGCAACCTTTTCTATGCCTGATCTGATTAATTAGTGAGCATGAAAGAGCTTTGAAATACTGTGCTCTAATAAAAAAAAATTAAGGGAGTCTACCTGCAAAAATTGAAACGCCGTGATCAATCCACGTGCATCAACGTTCTTGTAACAAAGCTGTTGCATATCAAGGATGCCAATGAGTTTTTCATTTCCTATTTCTCTACCTTTGAAAGAGCTGAAAAGGAGGGAAAAGAAAAAATTGTCAAGACAAACAGATTATATACTAAACTAAAGATGACGATAAGCGCACATCATGGAAATATGTCCCTTTAAGCACGGCAAAGTTCTGTGAAATTCCAAGTTATCATAGGAGACAAGGAATTACAGTTTTTTTTCCACCAAATTATACTCTATTGGGGGGAGAAAAGAACTCTGAAATGTTCAATCTTAGTGCCCCAATCAACCTATTGCCGTTGGAAAGATCTTTATTCTACCATGCAATACACCTCAACTTAACTTGAAGAGCAAGACATCTCATACAGTTATACTATTGATGGTGGACTACGTGACTCCTTTTTTAACATGTTGAATCCATACTCTGATGCAAGTTGCAACTCTAGCAATGATAATCTTACCCCACAGCCGATTTGAATATTATTTTTGTCATTATTTTTTAAGAACATGTTATTCCCTAACAGACTGAGTATCATCAGTCTGACTACACCATCTGTGAAAATATAAGACAACATGACCTATGAGAAACTACTATAACCATTAGCTCCATCCTTATATAAGTAGATCCGACTACTCACTAACTTAGCTAGCCTTCTACTCAATATCTCAAGTATCACTTATGCACCACAGTGAAACAGAGATTTGTTCCTCATACTCAAATCCATACATGCGTGTACTTTTAAAAAACTATGCAATATTCATTGGAGCCATTTCCCGAAGTTTTTTTATCAGCTGGCCATTTCCCGAAGTTAGCAGAACAAACATTTTAGCTAGGATGATACCCCCAGGTATAATACAATAATAATAAGGTTGAACATTAAAGTATTTGAAGTCGAAACGACCGCCTCCAAAATATCCTTATCTGTGAAAACATTTTATAATTGGATGTCAAAATTACCTTGCAATTGTTTTGTCTAGCAGATGGACCACAAATTCTGCAATGAGGAACAAACAAATCAATCGAATGCTTATTCCGTCATAACAAAATAAAATAAGGGGAATGGAAATGATATACAAAATCTAAAGGACCACATTCCATATTCATTCCCAGGGTAAGAAAATTAACAACTCAGAGTCAGATTGCTAGAGGGGAACTAAATCACCAGAGAGAATATATTGACTAAAGGATTCACCACAAGGACTCCACTAGTTAGCATCACCTAAGGTTTACACAAGTGCTAGTAGGAAAGATATACTGAACAAGCTGATTTCTATGAAATATAACTAATTTCTAAACACTTTATATCAGGCACCTGATCAAAGGAAGAGGAGTAAGTGTTACAAGCAATAAACAACTTCAGAAGAAAGCTTTTAGTGAAGTATGGGCTCTTGAAGTAAGCAGGGTGAAAATTGGAATTACTAGTGTCTATCCAATTTGAGAAACAAAGTTCTCTGGGACTTACAAGATTACATTAGTTTAGACTTAACATGCTTCAATAAATTAAATTAGGTGTTTTATTACATTAGCAACACAATACTTTCATACTACAAGGAACGCCGGCAATGCACATCACCCATCACACCAATAAATAATTGACATTCACCGGTAAATCACCAGAAGTTTGATCTCATCCATCTGCCCTAACTACCAAACAAGAACTTGTCTCATAAGTTCCCAAATGTATCACATTGAATAAGAAGCCTACATCTCCAGCGCATATAAAAAGAATGCACCATTTAAAATAACTAGCATTGACCAGAAAGAAATGTTATAACTCTGGCAGTTGGCAATAGATACTTAAAGCTATTCCAACTACACTCTACCCCGTGCGACTACTATTTAATTACAATGGGTCTTAAGAAACAGTATATGGTCCCCATCATCGTTGACGGCCATACTAAACCAAACCTAACAGTGCCCAAGTGTGTGGCACAAAATTTTAAGCTGAAATTGGCATTTAATATGAAACACTATCTTCAACCGATTCGTGTAATGGCAATAAATGAAACAAATGAGTAAAAGGTATCATTCCACCTGTTAAACCTGCATCTAACTCACCTAATAAACTAAAACGCCCATACCTAATGACCAATTATCTTATGAACAATTATGAAAATTAGACGATACTTACTCTTGAATTGATGCTGATCCTTAGAAGGGTAGTGCTTGCTTGCCCTCACTATTATCACAGGTAATCCTTGTTTGGACAAACCCTGTAAATAAATCTTCTCGACCACCAATTCATCTTGTACCTCAGAATCTGGAACGATCCCATTCGGGACAAATGCAGTCCTCCATTTGAGCCAATCAACAAACATCTTAGCTGCTTTGTTTGGGCTCATTGATCTCGCGATCAGGAACCTCATGAGTGTTGGGTCTTCATACTTCTGCAACAGCAACAAAATAAGAAACAGAAACACCCAAAATCAAATCAACAACTCAACAGAATCTGAAAACGAAACTGAAACACAGTTGCTGGTGAATGTCATAAAAAAGAGCTACCTCAGTGGAAAATCCAAGCTTCTGAACCAAATCCCTCATCTGGGTCAGAGCAATTTCCGAGCTTTTCTCCATTTCTAGGTTGGAGAGAAGGAGGCGAAAGGAGGAGGGAGTGAATCGAGAACGGAGTTGACAGAAGGAACGGTGCGAGTCAATAAAGGACAAAGAATCGCGTATCGGGATTTATAGAAAAGAGAAAAATGGGAGAGGCAAGAGTGACGTGTATCAACCTGGTTGCTTCGTTTATTTATTTAATTAATATTTATTAATATGTGAAGCTTTGAAGTCGAGTGTGGACTGGAGGCAGTTGATGAAAGCAACTCATCTTGAAGAACCAACCGGCCTTGTTGAAAAGATTGCAGCAGCCAGCATACATTAGTCAAACATCTATTTTCTAAAACTCGGAAAATTTGACCGTTACAAATAATATGATAGAAAATTGAAAGCCTCGTATACTTCCAATAACCTTTTGTTGGTTTTCTTTACATATTTGGGTTATTATACTTCTCCATAGATATACAAATAAATTATTCTCAACCAGAGGATCCATATGCAAGGATATCCAACATTAATAGGCAATTCACTCACAATTTATGTTTGGAAATTTCAAGGAAAAAACTTGGGTAGTAGACATAATTAGATTCTCTTTTTCATGTATAGATTATTCAACCCTTTGGGTATAACTTTGGCATCTTCTTGAAAATCTATCCCTCGTGGTTCGGTATTTATGTTTTCTGATATTTCTTTCTAAATGATGAACCACATGTTTTTTTATTTGTTTTAGTTGAGAAAGTTCAAACATTGTTTGTGTTAGAATATAACTTAATTAGGACTTCAACTATCAGCTTAAGCTTTTAGTTGAGTTGGTCCTGTAATATAATATCAGAGTTTGTTACCTTACGGACCTGGGTTCACACCCTACTCTCTACAAAAAATTCTAAAAAAAATTTCAATTTATCAAATTTTCCCTAAAATGGGTCACTTTTATATCTCTTCTCGATGGGCTTATCTCCTTACCTATATAATTCACCTTTAAACCCGTAAACAGGTTTGTCTATGATGACACGTATTAGAATATAACTACTATTGAGTCTCCAACTATCAACTTGAGCTTTTAGTTGAATAAGTCCTCTAATAGTTTGTCACAAAGTATATTAGATATCATAATAGGTTCTCACCACTCTCAAAAGTTACGATGAAAAATGATAATTTTCCCTACTTTGAAAATATTTATTTGTTTTAACACAAATAATAATCTTTATTATCGTGTATAGAAAAAGCCAAATCTAAACATCATTGGTCAACCTTGTGTGTCTTAGACCCAGTAAACTCTCCTTTACACCCTCATCCACAATCGGTATCATTTCGTGCTTATCATTATTTTTAAGAGGATGATCTAATTGACATACTATGGCATACCAACATTCATCTTTATTTTGTAGTGGATTGTTACCACCGACTTTCTTTTAGTTGTACGATCTATGACATAGTTAAAGTTCGATGGAGAAGATTCTACCAACCCCACAAAATCTTGTAGTCTTGAGGTTAAAATGATAGAAAAAAATACAGAATAGCGGTCTTTAGGAAGAATGGTAGTAGGTAGTTAACTTGTGGTTTTGTTCCTGTCAATTGTAAAAGATTCTCTATAGTTGAACCCGGAACATTCATCAACTCAAGAATTCTCTTCGGTACAGACTCTGAAATAGAAGGCAAAAGCTCTATATCATTATCAGCAACTACAGGAAAGGAAAATGCCATTTCTTCCAAGTAGCATTGCTCCGTCAACATTCTCCATTTCATCATCCTCTTCATTAACATTACTCCTTTTTTCCTGAGATTTTAACGCTCCTTCGGGCCATACCCACGCTCGGCAGGAGCAGGGGCTCAAATTCCATAATATGCGATGTTGCTGAAGATTTGGAATTGGATTAAATTAAATTTGTAGTGAATAAATGGCATCAATTTGATATGACCACACCCAATTAATCTGAAAAATATTACCAGCTTTTATTATAGAGCTGTTTGAATTGAGAATGAGTTGAAATGCAACAAACTTCCACATCAAAAACAAGTGAAAGGATCACAAAGCTATAGGCAACTACTACAGATGAGAATAACACAACCATAGATCTCATCTTGATCTGATTACAAGAATATTAACAAGCCTGAACCAACAAATATCACACTAGCTGCAGATTACAGATGCTAAAAAGGATAATAACATCGGAGTAGGAGGGAACAAAGTAAAAGTCAACAAGCTATCTATACAATCACACCGCTGCCAACTCAGAAAACCTGACAAAAGGTTAGCCCAACTTCAATATCTTCTCCTTTTCTTTCTCTCTTCATCTCTATAAGCAGGACGACAGTCTAAGTCAGAAGCACAGCGATGTCATCCTCGGGTTTTGTTCTTCTCTATTTCATTCTTTTACTGGAGGCTCATCGGCATGCCAATTACAATCTTATAATCAATCACCAAATAAGTGGGAAATTCAAAAAGAAAAAGAAAATAATAAGGATGCCTATTGCAGATTTGCTTTTCAGTTCAGGCATGTTATTGAGTGCTGCGTGTCGATCCACTTCGTACTACAGTTCTGCAAGAAAAATGTGAATTTGATAAGTTATCACAGGTAACATGGAATAAGTGTGACTCACAACATGCCAAACACAGAACAAGTAGATGAAAAAAAAATGGAAGTTTGTGACTAATTAGTGGCACATAAATAGCTGAAAATGAGGATTTTATAAGTTATCACAGGTAACATGTAATATGTGACTCAAAACATGCCAAACACAGACCCAGTAAATGAAAAAAAGATATGGAAGTTTGTGACTAATTGGTGGCACATAAATAGCTGAAAATGAGGATTTTATAAGGTATCACAGGTAACATGGAATATGTGACTCAAAACATGTCAAACACGGACCCAGTAAATGAAAAAAATACATGGAAGTTTGTGCAGCTCTACATCTTGAAATGTTTAAATGTGACTAACGGGTGGTACCTAAATAGTTGAATTTACTATATTTGTTTGATATTCAATATCAAGATCAAGTCTTGGTTTACTTGTCAATGTAATCAAGATCAACTCCTCCTCTTATAATTGTACTAATTTAGTGACTGGTTGAAGTGGTTGGCTAAATTTACTGTAATACCCGGTAGATCCAATATAAAAGTACAATAACATACGTGTGACATGTTTCAACAGAGATATACACGGTGACTAGGCACCATTAGCAAGGATCAATGACAGGCAAGTTTTAAGGTGTCCACAGAAAATCGAGAAAATGCAAGTAGAAATTTCACAGTAATGTCTATGTTATACTCCTAACTACAAATCCAGTGTTGACGGGAAGCTATATGTCCTACTACTAAATGGTCATTCAAGCAAAATAACATAAGTTGAAGATGACATAAAAACACAAAATCTATGATACAGGGCATCCAAGCAAGATAACACTGTAAACCAACGCTATATGACAGTCATCAGCAATGCACCTTTTGACATGAGTAGACAATTTTAATTTAAACACAAAATGTAGCCATATCACTGTATGGGCTATTCCTGCCCTCTATATTATATTAAGACATGCATGTTACAAGCTTCCAATGAGGCAAAACTATAGAAATAAAAAAAATGGAATCATGTCAATGCAATAAAGTTGTGATCCAAGCTTCCAATGAGGCAAAACTATAGAAATAAAAAGTTGGGCAAATACCTTCCAGGAAGCAGCTGAGAACTATTGACAGCCCCCTTTGTGTTACCAAACCGCTTTGCCCTGTTCTCATGCTCTTTCTCTACACGCATAGCAGCTACCTCCTTCTCCATGGCAGCTACTTCTCTACGCATCTTCTTTGCCTCAACCTCCATAGCCTTAGTTAGAGTGTCTACCTTTTTTGCTAACATCTGCAAAATGATAATTAAAACCGAGCACTTGGTGGAAAAAAAAATCGGCATTCACAGACAGATTGGACATGAACTCCTACCTCGATAGCATCATCCTTATCTTTGAGGCTTTGATCCTTTTCATGACCAGCTTTTCTCAAAGCAATGACCTCTTTTTGCAGTATATCATACAACAGGCTTGGAACACTATCGTCTGTGTCACTTACTGCAAACTCACTAGGCTTATCATCTGCATTTCCTTTCCAGGTATTCTGTGCCTCACCTTCCTTGTTGGTATCACAAGGCTGGTTGAACGAAGAATTTGGGCTTGCTCCATTTAAGAGAACTTTGCTCCTATCTAGAGACCTCGTTCCACCATCAAAAGATTTGGAGGTCCCTTTAGCATGCCTTAACACTGTACTTGAAGATAGAGAGGACCTAATCTGAAAGGAAGGAGATCTCTTGGGTAAAAATCCATTGGACGTTAATTTGGAGACAATATCAGCCCCACCCAAGGACTGGCGGCGAGAAGCCCCATTGCTTATACTTCTCCCCTCTGCTGTACTTGTCCGACTACTATTTGAAGAGCCTCTTAAACTCTCTTCCAGTACTTTGAGCCGCAACTGGAATTTCTCCTGACAGATGTAAGAGGGAAGGAAGTTATATTTTAATATCAACCTAAAAAAGTATCACGATTGACTAATAAAGCCTTTGTCTACGGAACAAGTGAAGTACTTTCAACTGTGCTTCAGATTTTGCCGCACGCTCAACCACAGCAAGCTTGTCCCGTAGTTGCTGCATCTCCCCCTGTAACAGATTTTAGAAATCATCATGACCCTTTGAATGATACATCCAGATGCAAGCCAAGAAAGAGACACCAAATAAGATCGTGTACATAAGATAAAGGTATTACGAATCCAAGTTACCTGCAAGAATCTTCGTTCTTCAAGCCACTGTTTCACAGGCATCACTTTGTCGTTAGAATCTTTCCACTCGTTAGCTACAACTGTGGCCACTCTGTTTGCTGTAACCTTTGCGCGGGCCAGTTCCCTGTCAAGAGTTTTTCTTTCCTCCTGAAACCCACATAATTGAATAGAACTGATTTGAGGATGTTTGCACACATAAGCGCTGGAAGAATAAAAGCAAAAATCTGGGAATTCAAATATATTTTGTAGATTACATTCATCTCTTGAACTTTCCGTTGATAATCCCTCACAGCATTCGCAGCAGCTCCACCAGCAAGAACAGCTTCTTCCAGCTCACGTACAGTCTGAGTAAGCTTTTCAACCTCGGCAACCTTTTGGCGATGCATTTTGTCCAAAATTTTATTTTCTTCCTGGAGAAGAAGCAAAATATTTACATCCCTTGTAGTTCTTATATAAAGTTACTAGAGCAGAATTTTCAAATGTTAATGAACCATTAAGATAACGAGAGGACGATGAATTGTCCACGCACCTGGCAAATCTCAATCTGTTTCATCAACTCCTGGTTTTTGTTCTGGAGATCGTCTACCATAGAGGCCTTTGCCAAGGCAACCTGAACAGTCCTCTCAGCCTCAAGTAAGGCTGCTTCTTTTGATTTGGTTAGACGATCCAATGCTTTGTTGTCATCTTGAAGCTTTGCAATCTGAGAGAACCCAAGACCGTTAAATCAATGACAAGTGTTTATCAACTACAAAAAAAAATAGTAACATATTATCTCAAAGCCATTGTAAATACCTCTTGTCGAGCAAGTTTGAGCTCAGCCTCTAGAGGCGCTAGAATGGCTTCAATTGGAGGCATATCATCATCCTTCTGAGCAGCATGAACCCTTCGAAGAGTGGCTTCAGCTGCAAACTGAGCAGCCATTGAGGCCTTCTTTTCATCATTGATTTTCTTGACTTCAAGATTCTGCAAAAGTATAGCAAACAAAAGATTCAATGTTGTTTACAAAAAGAAAAAAAAAGTAAGGCGGTAAACTTGTAACAAAAGTTGAGAGAGGCTCCAAGAAGTACTTTGCTTTCTAGAAGAGATTCTGTCAACTTCAGTTTCTCATCCACCTTAGCTAGTTCATCAGTGAGCTATGAAACAACAGAAATACAAACAGAAAAAAGTCAGCACTAGTTCAGCAATGTAATTTTAACTTGCAAACCATAGAAGAGAAGAAAAGTCAGGAACCCAAAACAACCTAAGGATTCAATAAATCGAGTCATTAATTATGCAAATCAATATTCGAAAGTTTAACACAAGAAATAGCTGTACAGGCATCCAATTTCTAATTTCAGTCGGGTACTAGACTTTTCAAGTTCCATTTCAATAGGCAACTATACAGGATATGGGGAGAAAAGTGAACACTGAAACACCAATATCATTGCAAAATAGTAACTAACAGAGAAAAGTTGTCAAAAGATAAATTTTCAAACTTCTGTGAAGCCGTCAAGGCAATTTTCTGACTCCTTTAAAGGAGTCCACCTGAATTATTAACATACGACACCCCAAATCATAACAGATAACCTGTCATTATATTTTCAAGAAAAGCGATTCGGTGGTGAAATTGATGACTATAGATGAGAGAGGTCGTCATAGGCATGGTAAGATCGGTAAGTAACTAACAATGACAATCATAAATTAGGCAGATACTGCATACATCAGCAAGCAGCATATGGCTCAACAAACAGAAAACTATATAAAGAGTAGTGAAGTTGTCGAATAAACCCATAAATATATAGATAGTCAGCTGTACTAACTATTGGGGATTTTCCCATACAATCAAAGGATCTACCTCGCCCAATGGTCGACCAAAATCACAAATGGCTGAAATCAATTTTCAGCCAACTAATGGAACATTTCTATAGCACTGCACCTTAAGCCACCAAAAAAAACGAAGCAAATTTTCATTTGAAACTACTCAAATCCACAACAAAATATAGAATTATTGTTGTAAAACGATTGATTTAGCGGCCAAGTAAGATAATTTGTGCGATTATTCAACATTATAAACAGAAATGAAATTAAACCAAAATAGAAACAAAAATGTTTTTTTTTTCTAGGAGAAGTGACCTCTTCTACTGCCTTTTCTCTGGCTCGCTCAGATAACCTCAGCGCCCTGATCTCCGCCTGAGCTTCTCCTAGCTCTCGGTCCTTATCTGCACACAAAAAAAAACAGCACCACAGAACAGTAAAGAAAAACATCATCGGCACCAGAACGCACTCAAATCGGCCAAAAACCCAACGGATCCAGCCGCATTCACACCTCTAACTTCATTCTCGAGCCGATTGAGCTCCACCTTCACCGGATCCGAGCCGTGCAGCAAGGTTATGAACTCATTATCCGCGTCGAAGCTGGGCCTCACAGGGCGCCTCCTGGACGAGCTCTTCCCTTCCTTGTAAGATCCCGAAACGGTCAGCGGCGTGGTCATCGCTTCCATCCGGCCATTGCTCAACTCCACCGCCGGAGAGTCGCCGGAAACCTCCGTCATGTCTGATCTAGCGTCACCCTCTTTGCTGCTCTCTATCACATCCAGAATGCCAAGATCCAGAAGGCGAGTAGAGCTAGGGATTCAAATCCAAATAGAGATACAGATAAAAATATATAGAGAGAGAGAAAGGTGGAGACGATGAGTGGGCTAAAGCTTCGCTTTCTCTCTCTAGAATGTGAGATTACAAATCTGGTCGTATGTGTCGCTCTGGTTGGAATAGAGAGACTGATAATAATAATAGTGCTGTGTTTTAAGAGAGAGAAATTAAAAATCCTTCACAGTGAACAGAGGAATAGAATAAGGATTTAAATAAATAAAATAATGGAGGTTAGCGAGACGCTTTGCTGTTAAGCAGACCACCAATAGTGCGTGGGAAGAGGAAATCAGGCAGAAGAGAAGGGTAAATAATCATTTCCGAATTAATCTATTTTAATTTTTGACAGCAAAATGCTACTTAGTGGAGCTCCGTCCTAGGATGAGCGGGATGCGTATTGCGCACACCACCGGCTCAATGAAAAAGGGAGGGGATGCGCAGTGCACATGGAGGCGTACTTTAGTGATTCTTCGCTTTTCCCAGTTCTGGAAGTTACGTGTCCTGTGTAAATAAATTGAACGGACGGGAAGGGCTTTCTTTCGTGCGAAGTGAGCTTAATGGAGGTGACTATTTTCCTTGTTGTTCATATTAATTTTGTTGATTATTTCTCCAACCATCCGACTCACATCTTCATGAACAATTTGATATTTAGGGAAAACGTGACCATAATTAGAATTTTGTCCAACATTTATATTGTTTCAAGCTGAATCCTTATTAAAAATGTTAATTATCATTTTGTTTTGTCATTTCATGTCCTTTTCATCTCAACAATTATGTAAACAAATTCGATTATAATAACGGATTAGAATGGAAAGATAAACTTTCATTTAAATCAAACTACTACAAGTTTCATGACATTTAAATCAACTTAGTATGGTAGATATAATGAAAGGTTTACGAAAAGAAGGTATTTCCTTTTTAAAATGACGGGGTGGTGACGGACATAAGCTCTACGACGGCAATGAAGACGACAAGGGGAGTGAGACGTCATGCTCTGCTAAGGCTTTTGAATCTCGTGGAGGCGATGGTGAAGATGGATGCCTTGGTTGTGGCGGCAAGGCTTGGGCGAGTCTTCACGGATCTCGCGATGATAGTTTGGCTTAAAGATGTCGCGATCAGGGAGGGGTGGCAAGGGGAGATGCGGCCTTGGAGTGCCTGGAAGCGGCGAACAACGTGGCGACTAAGTTTCCTCGCGCTCGAGGCGATGTAGGTGATCGGGAATAGGAGGCCTCTAGTGGTCGGAGATCGGTGAGGCGAGATCAGTAGAGGAAAGAGGTTTGAAAAGTCTCGTGGTGATGTAGGCGCCACTGGTTCGGGGTTCATGTTCCCTGCTAGCGAGGAAACAGTGGTTTTGCTGGAACCATTGGTTTGGTTTTGCATGGGTTATTGTCGGTAGAGATTAGGGAAACGAGGGGTCAATGTTGGCTACGAGTCCTCCTAATGGTTTGGACTCGCTCGATAGCCGATTAGATGACATGTCCCCGAAGAAAGTGGGAGGTCCGGAGTCGAAAGGCTCAAAGGACTCTATTGGAGTTACTAGGAAAGCGAAGAGAAGTGTTAAGCGCTCTCGCCTCTCCCAATAAGTGGCATAAGGACCAATGAGGAGTTCGCATGTACCACCTTCTCATTAGTCTTCGGGTGGCAGGGGTACCACCAAATATCAACAGAACTATCTCCTACCATCTTGTGAGCCAACATCTTCGTGTCATTAGGGCCCTCACTTATCATCTAAGGGAGGATTGCACCAATTGGATAACCAGGGGGTTATTCAGTCCAACAATGCAGCGCCTTTTTTTTTCCAGAAACAGGCACGCTTTGTCCTAACTCACCGTCCTCGGCGTTGCACTGGTGGTCTTGACTGCTATCGCAACATCACCTTAACAACACTTTTCGAGCACTTCGACAACTGAGATCCAGCTCTACGAGTTGAGAGATTGTTTTTCCTTTCTTGTTAATCCTATTATGTTTGGACTCTATCCAAGTGTTTCATTGGGATTCTATTTTTTTCTTGACGACCCTCTTGTGGTTTGTGCCTTCAGGCATTTATTCTTCATACATATACAACTAAATTTCAAAAAGAAAACTTTTTGTAACAATTTTTTTATGACCTTATTTTTTATTACATTTTGTATGAATTTGTCTTAGAATTATAATTTTATTATTAAAAATAATAATTAAATAAATAATCCAAAATTTCATATTTCCTAGATTTTATATTTTTATACTGTATAAAGGGAAAACATTTAAGGAATATAAAATTTTGGATTGGTTGTTCTTTAGTTATTCTTTTTAAATATAATTATAATAATAAAGTAATTATTTTTATACAAACTATAATAAAAAGACAAGTTCATGATATTCTCTTACTATTATAAAATAATGAGTTACTAGTTGCAAAAAAAAGTTTGAAGAGAACATTTTAATAAAAAAAATCGAGCTGATAAAAAAACCTAGTTGCAAAAAATAAAATTTTCATAATACTTTCTTATGGGAAATGATACGATGAAACGGTTTTCATTCTATCATGAAATGTCGAATGTACTATTAATTGTTTTCTCTTTTCAACTAGTTGTCGGTTCAAAGTTTATCAATCTCGTATATTTTAGCAACATTTAGTTTAGTTTACATTATTTGTATCCTGGTTATTTGAGTTAATATTGCTCCACTCACGGATCTAGGTCGTTTCAGCCAAGGCCCAAGTTGAATGCCCATCACCAGCTCAACTTATCCCAACACTTTATCCTTCTAAAAAAAACCTCAAAACTTAATTTCTCCCACGCCTCCTCATTCACAACCAACCTCACCTTCTCGTTCTATTTCCCACAACCAAACAAGTTCCCACGCCTCCATCCCTCAAGTTTTCATCTCCCAAACCATCTCAACCACACCAGACCACATCCATTGTAAGAACCGCCCCCGGTCGATCCCGGTCGAACCGGTGATTTTTGGCGAAGTTTGACTTTCGACCGAAAAAGTCAACTGATGACTCCGAGAGCCATTCGGGACCTTTCTGGGACCCAAAAGCTTAGCCGTCGTTACGATTAGCTTAATTGGGTCGTTCCCATTCAATTGACTATCCTTGTGGAAAAGTCAACTTTCGGTCAACCGGAGACTAATTATCGGATAATCCTAGTTAAATAAGTTGGGCTGGAAGTAATTAAGAGCAAGGTGGTCCCCACATGGACACTTGTCCATGCTGGCTTGGAAGGGAAGAAATGGGTACAAATGGACCATTATACCCTCATAAGTGCCAAATTAGAAGAAGGAAGCAAAGAGGGGCCTTTTGGTCGATTCAACAATAGGTTAAAGGCATTGTTTGGTTACAACTCAACCCATTATTTGCCATTGCAGCCGAAAATCACAAAGGGAGAGAGAGTGGAGGAGCTTCTTGACTTGAGGAAAAAGAAAGGGAGAAAGGGGAAGAACTTGAAGCCATTTCTTCATCAAAATCTCTCCAAAATCTTCTATTCTTCATCATCTCATCATCCTAAAGGTAAGTAAGCTCTCACAATCTCTTTCCAATCAATTTAAAGCTATGGGTTACCATGGGTTTTGCTTAAACTAGATAGGTTTTGATACATTTATAGTTTGATGATTGTTTTGTTGAAGTTTAATGGAAGTTTTGCTTAGAAATCATTTGTTTGTGTTGTTTCGAAGAAACCCATTGAGGGTATTGAAGTTTAAGGGTTTTGGTGACTGTTTTTGGGGTTTGATGGTGTTGAAATTGGAGTTTTGGAGGTAGTTTTTCGTAGAATCGAAGTTGGAGAAGAAGGGGTTGGGGCTGCCCGGATCTGACACAGAACGAGACACGGAAGGGGCTTGGTTCCGGCCCTCTGAGCGGCACGGTCCGTGCCTGGTACCGGCCCTCTGAGCGGCACGGACCGGGCTCAGTACCGGCCCTCTCAGTGGCATGGTCCGGGTCCCAGACCGGCCCTCTGGGAGGTGCGGTCCGGGCCTGGCTCTGGGCATCTGAGAGGCACGGTCCGGGCCTGGTTCCAGAAGTGTGGGCTGTTTGAGTTGGGCCTAGTTTGGGCCCAATTTACCATTTAGCCAAAATTGCTATCGTTAAGGGTAATTTAGGGTTTTCACAATAAAACCGACTTTGTTTAGTTATTAATTAAAATATTAATTGTGATCCAAGACCTTGGACCCAAGCTTGACGGAGGAGGAGACCTTTGGACCACGTGAGAGGACGAGGAGGAAGCTAGCCAGGTCGTCAGCTGTTAGGATTGGTTTGTTTTCGAGGTAGGGAAAATTAGTAAACTCCACTTTTAAATTAAAGAATGCTAATAGTATGCCTATAGGACAATAATAACCGGAAAGGTCCTAGTTTGCATATAGGATGTGATTCACTAGAATAACCGCTTTCAGTTACGATAATATCTGGAAGAGTCTTAGTATGCATATAGGATGTGATTCACTAATTTAACCGCTTTCAATTATTGGGAAATTGTCGTGCTGGTAGAATGGCCATGTCGAGTCTTAGGATTGCGTGTTTTTTGTATTGATGATGGTTGTTCGTCCTTAAATGTCGATGCTTAATACACTCTTAGTTAAGTTTAGAATCATATTATACCATGTGAATTATGATGAATGCAATATGAATGTTTGTCTTGTGTTATGTTTGGTTGAATGAATGAGGTGAATGTGATATGATTGTTTGTCTTGTGAAATGATCGGGTGAATGATAGACCGATACGGTGTTCTTGGTAAGTTGTGATGGTAAGCGTCGTCGGTATGATGAGATTGATGTAGTGTGGTTTGTGTGGTATTGTTGTTGTGACTTGTACCCCGAGTGACGGGAAGATACCTGACCGAGGTGTGTGCCGGTCCGGTATGTGTGCATTGAGATTTGCCCCGATGTGTGTTCCGGGAAGACATCTAGACTGAGGGTTATTCTGGTATGATGTATGTTGTTTCACCCCGATGCTGTGTGTCCGGGAAGACATCTAGACCGATGGACATTCCGGTATGATGTAGAGTTTCACCACGATGTTGTGTGACCGGGAAGACATTTAGACCGATGATGTAGAGTTCCACCCCGATGTTGTGTGTCCGGGAAGACATCTAGACCGATGAGTATTTCAGTACGATGTATTTGCTTCACCCCGATGTTGTGTGTCCGGGAAGACATCTAGACCGAGGGTATATTCCGGTATGATGTATTAATTGAGTTGTGTGTGGTGATTGGATTCCTGAGTACTTGTCTTATGTTCTGTGGTATTGAGTTTGAGTAACGTCCGCAGTGGTCCTAGAGGTATAATGCCCTGTTGTCCGTTTGTTTACTTAATTTGGTGCTATTATCGAAATCATGTGTTCTTGTCAGTTTCTATTTGTGTTGTCAGCTTTTAATAAGAATTATCTATCGCTTTATTCTGACACCGGGGTGGGAGTCCTTTTTACTACTTTTTCCTACTGAGCGTAAGCTCACCCCCCCTCTGTTTTTACTGTGTTACAGGTTTCACTGCTGAGTAGGTTGTAGGACATCTCAAGGCTCGGGAGCTCATTGAGGGTCTGGGTGGTTACTAGTAGAGACGTACCTTCTCTTTCCGTTTTAGACATTGTTTTACTTTACTATCTTTTGAGCTTTGGACCCATAGTATCGGATTGAATTATGTTTATCGGAGTTATTTATGTTGAAACTAATTTTAGAGATCTAAACCGTTTTAAGTTTTCTTATATCGTTATCAATTGTTATTATTTTAGTTCACGTCTCGAATCCGGTCAAAACCGGATTTGGGGCGAGACATCCATCGAGCAATTTCCCATGACCTTCTCTTGGTCCATTCGACTTTATCGTCGTCTTAAATAGTAGGGGAAGGTACAGAGAAGAAACACATAAGAAAAAGGCGTGATTCACCCAATATACATGTGTCGCCCCTTATCCCTATACTGACTTATAACTCGTGTCATCACATGTCTCGATTCTGTCATGCGATTCGTGTCGACTTCCCAAGCGATATCGACTTGTAGCTTATCCCAGTCCCATTTCCGAATCCATTCCACCTTCCGGCCAAAGCCAACAGCCACACAACCATAAAATCAACCACATGACATGAGCAAGTGAACTGTGGGGTTTACTTCGAGGACGAGCTCAGATGCAGAGACATATGAGTCCAAACACTTGCAATCACCACCGGTAAAAGTCATTAGGCCACCACCGATGTAAAATTTTGCGTTTGAATAGCAGTCTGATGGACTATTTGGTCGTCATTCATCCCACTTCGCTTCATCCATATGTGCGCTCAATATTTTGTGCCTAATTTTTTGGAAGGAATCATAAAGGACTCGTTTGGCTAGTCATCAGAGTAAAGGACTTCTACTTAGCAGATATGTGGACCTAAAGTTTCTCTAGGATACTCTCCATAGCCAAAGAAAATTAATCCATCTTCTCTAACTTGTCAGTTAACCCGCTCCTGCAAATTAGCGATCATGACATTATGATAACCTCACCCTAAAATTTAACACATCTTTGGGTATGATTAATATAATGCCCAATCTCATGCATTTGAGGCTATGTGAGCGAAAATGAGTTCAGGGTAACCTGCAGGTTTGCAACCTTATTTTATCCCATACGCCGTTCTCATTCTCTATCCCACAACCAAGAAAGCTCTCAAGCCTTCATCTCTTGAACCTTCTCCACCACACCAGCCCACCTTCACCGAGAAATCTCCCATGACCACAACCCTCTCCCGGCCCATTCAACTTCATTGTCTCCGTAGCTAGTAGGGAAAGGTCCCGAGAAGCAACACAAGAAGGGGTGATTCACCCATATTTATAGAGGCTCGGACATCCTCCTGGCACTGGGCTACAACTTGTGTCGGCCCTTGTCCCTATATTGAACTGTAGCCGTGTCATCCTATTTCTTGGTCATGTCATGTGATACGTGCTGACTTCCTAAGAGGCATCGACTTGTAGTCTGTGTCGGATCCATTCCCGACTTCATTCCACCCTCTAGCCGGAGACAATAGTTATGCGACCACCAAATCAACCACCTACCAAGAGCAAGCGACCTATGAGGTCTATTTCGAGGATGGGCCTGGATGTAGAGACATCCAAGTCCCAACACTCGCAGCCACCACCGGTCCAAATGAAAGCCCGATGGCACTTTTAGGAGTCCTTCATCCTATTCTGCTTCGGTCATAGGTACACCCAATATTTTGTATTTTGTGCCTATTTTTTCGGAAGGAATCATAAAGAACTTGTTTGGCTAGTCATCAGAGTAGAGGATTTCTACTTAGTAGATATGTAGACCTAAAGTTTCTCCAGGATACTTTCCACTTCCACATAAAGTAATTCCATCGTCTCCAACTTATCGGTTGGCCCGCTCTTGCAAATTGCCGGCCACGACACTATAATAACATCACCATATAATTTATCACATCTTTTTGTATGATTAATAGAATTCTCAATCCTGGGCATTTTAGGTTGTGTGAGCGGGAATGAGTTCGTGGTAGCTTGCGGGTTTACAACCCTAATTTCTTTTAAGCCTCCTGCCCATTCTCCTTTGCACAATCAAGCAAGCTCACAAGCCTCCATACCCCAAGCCTTCATCTCCCAAACCTTCTCTATTGCACCAGACAACGTCCATTGAACCACTTCCCAAGGCCACAACCCTTTCCTAACCCCATTCGACTTCATCGTTGTCCTGGCCAATAGGGAAAGGTTCCGAGAAGAAACATAGAAGAAATGGGTGATACAACTCTAAATTGACCCAAGAGGTCATGTTCCTACTAATTCAACAAAATTTCCCTTCCCAAGATTTAATTAAATAATCAATGAGTCATAAACTTTAGATAGGTCCCGAGAAGAAAACTAGTAAAAAAGGTGATTCACCCATATTTACGAGGCTCGGACACCCTCCCGCTACCGGCCTACAACCTATATCGACCTTGTCCTGGTATCACTCTGTAACCTGTGTCGGCTCTTGTCCCTATACCGACATGTAACATGTGTCGACCCCTTTCTCATTTCGGTCCTGTGATACGTGCGGACTTCCAAAGCGGTACCTTCTTGTAGTGTATCTTGGACCCATTTCCGACTCCATTCTAACCTCCGGCCAAAGACAAAAATTATGTGACCACAAAATCCACCATCTACCAGTAACAAGCGAACTATGGGGTCTACTTCGAGGACGAGACCAGATGTAGAGACATCTGAGTCCTAACACTCACAAACCACCACCATTCAAGTCATCAGGCTATCACTAGTGCAAAAAATTTACGTCTGAATGAAGTCTGATGGGTCCTTTGGCAGTCCTCCATCCCATCTCGCTTCGGCCATAGGTACGCCTAATATTTTGTTCTTAATTTTTCGTAAGGAATCAGAAAGAACTCGTTTGGCTAGTCATTAGAGCATAGGGTTCCTACTTAGTAGATATATGGACCTAAAGTTTCTTCACTACCAAAGAAAAGTTCTTCCATCGTCTCCAACTTGTTAGTTGGGTCGCTCTTGCTAATTGGTGGCCACAATACTATGATAACCTCACCCTATAATTTATTTCATCCGTTGGTATGATTAATAGAATACTCAAGCCCGTGCATTTTAGGTTATGTGAGGGAGTATGTATTCAGGGTAGCATGCAGGTTTGCCTTATTGGAAGGGGGCTATCCTCGTTGTCCCTCTCTTATGGACTTATGAACTCTTAGAATGTCATAATATGGGCAACGATATTGTGAGTAGAATCCCCTTTGCGAAGCACCTCAAATCAGTGGTACTAAAGTATTTCTATGTGGGTTGGGTTACACCTTGTTTGGACGGGTTGATAATTTACACACCCTGAATCATAAGGAGGTTAGAATCATGTACATTGTTAGGTGCGCATTCAGTCCCCATTTGAGGACCTCCTAGTAGATCATTTGGAGTATCAATCAATAAGAACGGTATGTAGGGTTGGGTGTAGGACGATTGCCACACAGTTGGCCATTTCCCTCGGTGTCTGGAATTCCCCAACCAAGTTGGCCATCCTCATCCGTACGAGCGAATTTGTCGATAGAACCGTATTATACAGGACGAACATGATGATAACCAGATTTATCTTAGTCTTAGTTTTTCTTATCTTTATTTTTCTTGGGATGAGAAAAATTAAAGTGAGGGGTGTTGACGTGGACGTAACTTATCACCTAAAGTACCACATTTAATCAAGTCTAAATGGAATTTTAGCTCCGTTTCGATCTAAACCTCAGTTGTTTTGTGGATTTTCCGTTGTCTGTGGACTTGCAAGTTCTTGAGCTGAAAAGAACACAAAACCAAGCAAAAATCATCATTCTTAGCGGGTCGCGGATCCCTGCACGGAACCGACAAAGATATTGTACCAAAACAATAAGCGCGGAGGGACGCGCCTACAATCTGATGCGGCTCGAAACACTACCCGGTATCGACCGAAGACTAGACCAGAGTGATTAGAACTCGAAAACTCTGATCCAATCTAGAGATTCTGGTTGAAGATCTTCATCAATATCGAACGACTCGATAGAGATAGACAAAATCAAGGAAAAAGTTAGTGCGCATCCTCTTATACTCGGATTGGAGTTACTCTCACTTCACAAGCTCTTTAAGAGTACCCAAATGAAAAAAATAAAAAATAAAAACTCGTATAAATTCTTATCATTAGTGCAAGAATGCCGTTTGTTTTTATTTGATTTGGGTATAAATGATGAACCTACTACGTAGTGTCATCTTTTCTGTCTCCTTTTTACTTCTTTGTCGAGACTTGAGAAGGTAGGTGAGGAAGGGTTTAAGGAGCCTCTTTATCCTTAATTTTCAAATTATACCATCATTTCCAACATGGTATACTAATGTGGTCATTAACATTATCATACTTCGATAAAACGGCAGATTTCATTTGCATTAAATGTTCCTAAATACTGTCCCTCTCTTACCTGTTCAATAGTTTTTTTGAGTAAAATATCCCTTTCTTACCTGTTCAATAGTTTTTTTTAGTAGAAGTACTATTTTTATTCCATTAAAGAGAGTTAGTGCATGTTTGGGATTTTAACGGGACAAACACAATAACTTTTAAACTAACATTAATATCTAGGACGTATTTTTTGAAGGGACCACTAGGGCAAACAAAAATTAAAGGGTACTGAATAACACCATTGTTCAAGGTAGGGTATGTGGACCGTTGGGTCACCCGAGGGCGACACATTTCTTCTGTTGTAAAACCGAACATGTGGGTGTCGGAACTACGATGGTAGATGTACTAACGAACACTGCTCAAGGTAGGGAATGTAGACCGCTAGGTCCCCCGAAGATGACACGTTTCTTCTGCTGTAGAACCGAACCTGTGGACGTCAGAACGACGATAGTAGATGTAATTCAAGGATCCCTTCCAGAAAAATTCCTTGAATCCTTGGGTAGAAACCCTGAACCTTCGCTCTCGAATCATCATCCTTGCAATAAAGAACAACATAGGGAAAGTAAAGCGAAACCAGATAATCATCTTACCCCAGAACTGGGATAGAGATCGAGAAACAAGTCTCGGTGGAGGCCACGGAGGCAGATACAATGATGGCGGCTTCCCCGATGGAAAGGGACCGGACCTTGGCTGGGAGAAGCGGCGGCGCAACGCTTGTGCCATGGATGTAGAAACCCTAGGTTTAGGGTTTGCTCTCGTCAGGGAGAGAGAGATTCTTTGCCGATGTTGCTGCTATAAAGACCGCGATTGAGGAATAGCCGAAGTGTGGGGAAGGGGAGAGGACCGCCTAAACGACGGAGGCTGGGAGACCCAACGCTGACCCGTAGAGGAATGGCGAGGGGGAGAACGGGAGCCGGATAGAAGCCGAGAGCGGGAGCCGGACAGAAGCCGGGAGCGGCGACGACGACGCGCCTGTGTCAAGGGCTACGAAACCCTAGTAGAGAGATCCATTCTACATGTTCAATAGTTTGTGTGTTCGTGATACAATTTCTTTTATATTTAAATTATCATATATTATAATAATATACTAAAATATATCATATACTGATTAAAGAAATATCAAGGGAAATAAAAAGAAAAATATGTAACTTGATTTGGTTTTGCCCTGGTGTATCTCAAATCTCTTTGAAACCTAATTGTCTCTCTTTTTCCCTTTCCCATCGGCGTCATAGCTATCGATTATGGATGTTGTCGATAGTGACCTGCCTCTCGTCTTCTTCTTCCTCTTTTCTCTTAGATCTTGTTTCTTATTTTTTTCTCTCCTCATGCCTTGTCTTGTTACTCGTTCCTTTTGCACTTGTCGGGGTTCTTGTGGCTGCACGTGGTGACAAACGGTCACTCTCACTTCCAAATCTGTTTCAATCGTAGTCGTCTACTCATGCCTAGGTGGTCCACTCCTACGTCTGCTCCATCTATTGTGGTCTGCTTCTGCTTCTTCAGCCGTCGTGTTCTGCTCCGGCCGTGTTCAGCCCCGATGTGGAGTGAGTTTATAGATCTACTCAAGTTAAAGCTTAGGCTTGACCGTGACAACCTTCGCTCACCTCCGACCGATATCGCCTCCCTTGGCTCGTTCAGAAGCTCAACCGTCCTCCTCGCCACTCCTCTGACCGACGACTTCCCCCTCCTCACAGTGTTGTTCCTCGGTCATTGTGTCTAGGTCTATTGCAGGTTGGGAAAGATCCATCAAATATGTGTTTGGGTTGTATTGGATTTGGGGTTGACCACCGATATAGTTTTCCTCCTTTGTGTGGTGTGTTGTGAAGTGGTGGCCATCGCAGTCTCTGTTTATCCGGTGGTTGGTTAGCTTGGGTTTGACTGTAAGACGTGACAGAACTCGGATTGGGATCAACTTAAAGCATTTCCTCGTGATCCGGTTGGTAAGGTCCTTTTCTTCCATTTGCATACTTTGTTAGTTGTAGAAGCACTACTGTTACCATAGACCTATATTTAGATTGATTTGTCTGTTTCCCCAACTTAGTTAGTGGGGGCTCATCGATCCCCGACAAGAAATTTTGATCTTTGGACCTCTTTGTGAAGTCAGATGAATTTAGTGTTTTTGAGGTTTTAGAGTTTCGGTGGTTTTTGTCCACCGGACTATCCCTTTTTCCAGGGGCTTCATGGTGGTAATTATTTTATATTATATTTGTTTTTTCATAACTTGTTAAGTGTTTAAAGATTGTAAAATCCGGTTTTTAGACCTTGTTGTATTGGTTTGATCCTTATTAGGATTGTAGTGGTTTCATCCTTGTAGGATTGTAGTGGTTTCATCCTTGTAGGATCTGTATCTAGAGTTGAGGTTGAGACATGTCAGCTCTCTGGTGTTTGTTGTTTAGGCCGATTAGATCAGTACTTACTAGTGTAAGAGGTATGCTCGTGGTTCTCATCTTTCTTTCTCTAAAAACGAGTTGTTATATATTTGCTCGGCTGATCAACTAAAAAAACAAAACAAAAAACGTATCTCTATTATTAAATTTTAAGAAAATTGTATTTGCATTTGTGCCAAGTCTTCAACCATTAAAGACCATTTGTGGGAAAACCTATGAACCTAATGTTGTATTATGATATGTTTCCGAATCTTAACTACATTTTATATTTGATGACAATTTTTAACGATGATTTTTACTAATTTTGTATAATTTAGCGTAAACATGATGTTTAACATCATTTTGTAACTCTCATCTTTACCTCAGTTGCACGTCTTAACTATAGTCGATCTTTTGTTGTAAAAACTATTACAAAAATATACATTCACAAGTACATTTTAGAGACTGAGATACTCAAACAAACACATTGTAAAGTGAGACATATTTCACCACCTTTATACTAATAACTACAAAATTTTGAAATATCACAATTAGAATTCACAAAAGTATCATATAACACAAGATTAGGTTTTAGGATTTCTTTAGTTTCTCTCGAAGTCTCAATCATAGGCTATCCCACTATCCCCTACCACCTAGAGATATATCTATTCAGATTTAGAGTCGAAATTTGACTATTAGGTGATTTTTGATATATGTTTCTTGTGCAACATCAGATTGTTCTCTCTCGGTCACAAAATTACATGACTTTGTGGCATCAACAGATACGCATGTATTAGTGGGGGCTACTACGGTTGCTTTTCGATCGTATGTGCTGAAATAGAAACCTATAGAGCTCTATTCAGCTTGATCTTTTTCCTCAAGTCCGCATACGTCCAATTTACGATCACGTTTGTTTGTTGGACCAATTTGTGTTTTTTCTCAATGATGTCCATCAGTGGCGGGAAAGCTTTCTATGCCCTATGTCAAAATTAGGGTTTAGGGGTTGTGTGATTGGTCGCCAAATGAGGGCGACATGAAAGGTGCTTGTTGTTGTCAATTGCGATTGATAAGAACTTGTAGATTTTTCATTTGGTGGTTGATTTTGTTTTCATTATTTCTTATTTTCTAATTGTTTTCTAATTCAGCGCATGATCTGTACAAGTGTGTCATGTATGTTGATGATTGAACTTGAGATTAATGGAGATCAGTTGAGTGAAATATGATACACTTATAACAAAAGTGATTTAAAACAGTTTGAACTGAACTCGAACTAATTTAAAAGGTTAAATTTTAAGTATTGCTCATCCATGTTATTATTATTTTTATTTATGTAAACACGGGTTGAGAATATAAATAAGATTGTGAATGTATAAACACTATTTCATAAATTATATATAAAAGCATTTTGTGGGATAAAACGTTATATGAACTCTAATTCATGTAGTATAGTCGGCACGTAAATTTATTTTAGTAAATATATATTTAAAGACAACAAATTTAACAAAAAAGAAACATTTACGAAATGCTTGAAATGCTCGCCCTCTTCTTCTCTCTAGGGTTCAAAGTGATGAGTACCATGCGGTGGCGCCAATGGCTCTGAACGACGGGATTGGTGGCTTATCCATAGGTCCCTAGTGACTTTCCTCCCCCCTCCCCAATCAGACTAATGTTGGCGACGGAGGTGAGTGGTGGCCATTTGGCGCACTCACGGGAGGGACTTCTTTCTAGGTTAGCAATGACGGGCGATAACAAACTTTGGCAGGGAGGATTTTGAGGATTCTAAGAGGGATTGATCAGCAAACGTCGGCCAGAGAACCTCGTCCACGACCGACGCCAGCGGTGGCGTCTCACTGACCCACCTGCCTCGTCATGTCTTGGTACCAACGATGATGCCAGAACCTTTGGGGCTGGGCGGGAAGGGCGACGAGAGATCTGGCTCGGGACGGTTAGGGTGACGGTAGGGGTTTGGTCGTGGATGTTGAGGGAATGGTGGCTGGGGACGGGGCTACCACCAAGAACCTTTCATCGGATCCCACGAAGAAATTTTTTCCGGAGGACATTGGCTAGTAGACGTCCCATCGTATTTGAAGGGGTGTTGGTTTCCGAAGTCTGCCCCGATGGGCCCTAGGGTTTCGGGTGAACATATGGATCTTCAGGTCCATGGTGGGTCGGGTCGTGGGGGTGCCCCGCGGGAGCGTTCGGGATCCGGGTATGCACCACGAGGCATGAATGCCCGAATGTAAGAGGGAGTATCCGATCCTGGGGATTGCATAGTGACACATTCCGAGGGGGTACAAGGAGCAGTGACGAGGGGCTACAAGCACACTTGCATCGCTCAATGAGGAGTTTGTGGTCCACTAGGGGGTCAACCGGAAGCATCGCCTCAGTGAACGTAAGGTGGCAGTGGTTTCACCAAGTTCTTGTACGGTGCTCTCCTGCCATCTCGGAGGCCAACATTCTCGCGTTTTTGGAGCTCTACTCTATCATTTCAGGGAGGACGACGCACGTTGGCAACCTGGGAGAGTTCACAATTTGCCACAGTATTATCCCGGAAATGGGTCGGCTCTACCTTAGCTCCCAGTTCAGTTCTGCTGTATCGGGGTCTTGTGACGCTGCCGCATCGTTAGCTCTTGACTGCCTCTATGGAGCGGTTCGGTTACCTAAACATCTCTATATTCGATTTAGTCCCATGATGTTAGAACCGTTTACTTAGTACTTTATATTACGTTATTTAATTGTGTCCACTTTAAATTGGACGTCTATGATTTAATATATTACCTTGAATTACACTAAAAATAAATGTATATATAAAAATAAATAAATACAATAAGTAAAAGTTGAATTTGGTATTTTAATTGCATTATAATTGAACAAAATTAATTGAGTGGTTTGTTAGTACGTCGAGTCTCAAAAGAATAGGATCCAGCTCAACCTTTTCATAAGACAATTTCAACTTCAAACTAAATACTTAACAAGAAATAAAAATCTAGTTAGATATTGTCAAACTCATAGTTCTAAATCAAGTATCATTTTGTCTTTAGTATATGCTCATACTCCACACTCCAAAATAGCTCACTCTAGCTCGATGAAATAAACAATAATAATTATTTTTAATTCCCCATTCCTTGTATGATTAAGGAAAAATATTAAACAACTATGATTAAGTATATACGTTTATATCATAATTGTACTTCAATTATTAAATGTAAGTCACAGTTGACGCAAACAATGTTAAAGTACGGTTGAGCGTGGGCCAATATTATTAATATTTAGACATAATCAGAAAAATAATAGTCGGAATTTGACACCTAACCTTCTAGTTATGACCTAGGCATAGTCCGTTATATTAAAGCATCTAAGAACTACTCGACAACTACCAAAACTAGAAAGTAGGAAAACCAATCCCGGTTCGACTTGAGGTCAACCAAAGATTGTATGCGTGTAGAGCCTCCTGTGAGGCTCACTAACCGTCTAGGCGATGCGCATGATTCAGGGAGGAAGCTTTGGAACTGATGGAGGAACCTCATATGGGGACGGCTTGCCAATACTCCTTAACAATTCGAGACCTCCAAGAGGCCTCATGGATTCTAGCGGAGAAGTTTACCAGCTCTCGCCTGATACTCATCATGTTGATCCTCTACTTCCATTCTCTTTCTGGCTAGGGTCTTCATCAAATCAGTACCTCTTTAATGCCCTCTTCGCGAACCGGTTGGGGTCACTCTCCTGTCCAAGGGTTAGGCAGGACGTTGGGCGTCACCGAACCCTCCTTTGTCTCTTTCGATGAACGATTGGGCCATACAGAATTAAGGATCTCGATGGGAACTGGTTACTCAAGCAAGACGTTGCACATCAACTTCTATCCTGGAGGCTGCAATAGGGAGAAACTAGGGGGAACCTACGAGGATGTCCAGGACGATAGAACCTTCTAGTCTCTGTTGATTGGTTTTTCCGCCTTGGCAAGCCCGTCAACAGCGAGAAAGAGGTCAAACCATGGGGTCCCCGACAACGGTGTGTCACACTCATGAACCTCGTGCCCTAAGCAACCATAGTTGAAACAGAAGAGCACGAGACACTCATATTTCAGGGTAATCCAGACCGACTGAGACAACCCCTAAAATTGTAGGACCACTGAGCAACGTGTGAGGCAGGAATGTTGTGCTAGAATCAGACCCTGGCCTTTCCTCTCCAGTAGATGCCCTAATTATCCGAGTGTACCTTTACACATCCTACTAAAGTTTTTCCCATAGTGGTACCAACAACTACCATATGAGTTTCAGAGGGAGGCCACTTACCTGGATCCATAGTTCGATTTGATCTAAACGAGGAAGGGTAAGCTCGTTGCTTTATAGGTTGGCCATGATGAGAGGTGCTTTTCCAAAACACCATGGCTCATCACGCCTCATCCGATCTCTTGCTTCTTGAGACGCGAAGAAGAATCCATACATTCCTGGAGCTAGGTCCTTGATTACCAGCTCCTTAGCCAATGAACCCATCCCCTCGTGATAATACCGAGCATGACGTCCCCATTATAAGGCCTTAGGGTTAGTAGCCGGCGTGGCATCTCATATTTCAAGAAAACCAGGGAGGTGTGATCGATATGCGTAAGAGGAACTGCAATGACAACTTCCTCATCCGAGACGATAGAACATGATGCAAAGGTTTTATGAATATCCTCGAGGGATGGAATCCCCTGATATAAACCTTGTGATCCAAACGATGGGACGTTCCCTGAGGACCCAAGTGACCTGGTGGTGGAGAGCGAGTTGAAAAGCCTTATCAGATAACTTTCAACGAGGAAGGAGGGAGTGGTTTCCCCGTCGCCAAGGCCAGCAGCTCATCTGTTGGGATAGAAGACAACGGTTGGGTCCCTAGTTTAAACCAATGGCTTCTGATGATGTCTATGGTGGCCACCAATAGAATTCATTGGTGGGGACAAGCCTGGACGGAATTATGGTAAGAGGGCCCCTTTCTTGAAGAGGTGAAGAACGCGACGCCAATCAATGGAGCGGGTGGTAAGTTGACAGTTGTCATGGTTGTAATGGCTATTCAGGTAGCATGAGGGCCAACTGATGTACACTTTATCGTCTGAGGCACACTCTTTGGCCATGTAACCTCATGGGAGGGTCGCGATAGAGGCGTTGGAGCAGAAGAGATTAATGGCAGCGGGGGAGGATTGGATTGTGAGAAGATAACCTTGGGGGCTCCTTTAGTAGGTTTTCTCCCCTACAGAAGTTTGATAAATTCGGTGATAGGGAAAGGAGGCAGTACCAATGATGAGGAATAGACGTGCATCACCATCAGATTGGTGGCTAACAAGGGTAGAATAGGGTTGGTGGAGACAGACGGTGGCGGCGCCATTAGGGAGCAGAGTGAGAAAGTGATTTATCTTCTACGTTAAAGTCTGTTAGTTTTTGATGTAAAAAAAATATACGTTAACAATTGAAATTTCAGCTAGCAACACAAAAATAAGTGTATGCTCGTTGTGTCGGGTTAAAATAATTTATAGTGAACTAACTTTTTTTTAGCAAAAATGATACGAGCTTATGTTAAAAAGGGACAAAACCAACCTTAAGAACGGAAGATGTACGGATAATAAGCAAGAATGAAATCATTTCCCTAAACCATAAATGAAGCGGCACTATGTGCAAGAATTGCGTTCCTCACAAAAAAACTCTTAGGTCTCGGCTCGCTGAGGTTTAATGAAAATAGAGGGATCAAGACCTCTATGGGGAGTTGGGTGTTCAGAAATCCAGCTGATAGTTTGTGTAGGGGTCCTTTCCAGACCCGTGCTTAACGTCCCAAAGGCCTATATCCTTACTCGAGGATGTGTATACATCATCACTTTATTGATGAACACCTGCTCTGATACGGTTTCCAATATTGGGTATGTGTCATTATGTCCTCTCACACCATTCACATGTTTATCATATGTATTATTGAATCCCGGATGAATCTAACATATAAGAACCTCAGTAGGACCTTACCGGATCTTGTCTACGCTACCACCCCTTTTAGTAGCAGGACCTTCTAGTTGTGAATCATATTCCCTACCCATGTATAGGGAGAAGGATTGAGTTGTCTTGGAACCACAACACCCAACCCCTCACCGTGAAACTGAGACACAATTCCTCGTGCTCCGTCTAGCTCACAAACCTCATACATGGACAATGTGCTTCCGTAATAGACCCAATACCACAACTCATTTTCACCTTACCGTACTAGAGTGAAGACAAACGGGTCACTGGATTTGATGGCATCACCTGCCTTGAAATGATGCTCTCCCCTCCTCAACTCCACTTCCCTCGCCTCTCCGACCCCATATCCACTCAAGCAAATACCAGGGCAAAATAAAATCGGCATCTCGTATACATATGCAATCGCGAGCGATGACGCCCTAAACCTAGAAAGGGAAGGGTCATTTTCATACCTCTGAAAAGTCAATGTTGGTAGGTTGTGAGAAGAGAGTTTTTAAGTAGTACAAATAATTAGCTTTGACTCTTTTTTTAACGTAAAAGAGGAATTTTATACATAATTGCCTGAAGGCAGTAATTGATAAACGAATACATAATAGAATCCATAAACCAAAGGAAAATTGTAAAGTGAACTAAACATAAAGTCCGAACATCGTGGGACGAAAAGCATATGAAACCATCCATATGAATCAACAAGTTGTCTTCAGGATGTAGTTGTGGTAGCAGTCTGGGCAACCGTACAACTTCTGGAGACTAACAAAACGGGCATGGCCTGCCCGAAACCTAAGATGCGGTGGTTTAGAAATGGACTGGATACATCCATGCAGAACGAATGGTCATCATCCTCCTTCGCATAATCAGTGAGATCCCCACAAAATGTATAAGTGATGGATCCCGATAAGGTAAGGGAGTATCGTGCTGGTACTTGGTGAACCCATCGCCACCTTATGGTAGGTGAGAAGATGGTACCTGTGGACCCCTCACCGACTCCCTGACAAGGTGCTGCTGCCAACATATTCCTATAAAACCCTAACTTTTTCTCTATTGCAAAAGAGAGAAAGTGGAGTTGAGAATTACACATCCGACCACAACATCCACTTCCGCCAACACGTGAGGCCTTCCCCGTGCCAATCCTCCTCGTCATCGGTGTCGTTACCATGATATTTTTCAGCACTATCATGTCTATTTCTCCAAACCCTAAAATGGTTTCTAAAGGTGAAAGTGTTGTTTAGGGTGAGCAACTAAGCATTAGCTTTGACTATAATACATATATACTTACGAGACTTTTTTAATCTTCTGAACTTATAAGAAGTTTTATATGATTTAAAGATAGATGAAGTCTAGATTTAAACGTTAATTTAGTTGTATACGAAATGTATGTAGTGAAGAATGGTCGTTGTTAGAGGTTGACATTCGATTATTCCATCGAATATTTAGCTGTTTGTGTAACATAATTAAAATACCGATTATCAGATTATACTAACATAATCAATTTTTTCATTTTTGTAACCTAATCGTATTAACAAAAAAAATCGACTTTAGTTCCACGGCTAAATATAATATAATATTTACGCTTATTCACTTTACATTATATTATATTTCTCATACAAAAAAAACATCTTACCCAACTATTAGTTACCATTATTTTTTTATATAAAAAAAGAGTTCGTTAGTTTGGTTTTAACATATGAAAATACATTCAATTGAGAGCTTATTATACTAGTTGTTGACATATTCAAGTTGTTTCAATAAAGGTTAGTCCATTTCTCATCCCAAGTTAATAGATAAAATATTTTAACAATATTTTTGTTTTTATACTAACATATATAATATGTATAAGTAACTTCAAAGCAACATTATGATATTTTGGTTAATTTGGTTAACTCGATTATTTAGTTATAGTGATCGAAACAAAACATAATTTTTAAAATTAATTAAACTAACCTAATCAAAATGATAAACCCGTATTTTTTCCAATTTGAATTCGGTTATTATTTCGATTATGACCGAATATTGCCCACCCCTAGTTGCTGCAAGACCTAAGAGCATGAGAAAGCTATCCAAATTCTTAAACGTCGTTGATGGTGATCTTCTCTTCTCCCTTCCATTAATGTTCTTCCTTTCCTCTCCTTCTCTCATGAAACATGTACTCCGTAATGGAGTTTATTTGTTTCATGTCTTCTAAGACTAGGATTTCGGTGACGAAAGGGGCTTTCACCCGTCAACTCAAGTCGGCGCCTCCCCCCCTCCCCTCCGCTGATGTTCTTCACTCCCTCCTCTATGGTTTTTACCGTCTCTAGAGACAATAGCTTCTTTGGTGACGAAATTGCGTAGGGGGTTCGTGGAACGGCCTTTCTGGGTATGGTGGTTCCTCATGTGCCTCTAAGAGTTCGGTAAGGGAGACGAGGTAGGCTCTGATGGGACAACAACAAGACTGATAACGATGGTTTGAAGAACGAAACACAACGAGGTTTGATTACTCGTACCGCAGATCTGTGAGGGTGGTGGTTGGGTCTTTGGGAATTTCGGTGCTCGTGGTTGTGGGGGTGATGGGGCTTCAAAGGGATGAAGACCGGCGAGGCCACCCCTACGAAAGTCCAAAATGTTGGGCTCAATTCAGCGGTGGAAAGGATTGACTCTAGGCCCCACATAATGGTGTCGAAACCAAGTGGCGGCGAAAGAGTGGCTAATTACCAAGGCGAGGTCTGATAAGCAACCTCGCTAAGGATATGAGCCACTATATGGGGTATTCGGGGGGGGGGGGGGGGGGCTAGAAGCCCACCTCACACCACTTTAGGTCGGGTCTCCCCAACTCTCTTCCAAGTGATGGGACAACCCGAATTGTCTTAGCAGCTCAAGGCAACCATCTAGTAGGGTCATTAGCTTCTTTTGTCTAATTTATCATGATTGATAATTGTGCTAATATGTTGTTTCTTATGTTTCCTATGAGGATTATTTTTATGACTTAGAGCATTGATGCACATGCCTTTAGTCGGGTATCGAACTATATTCTCGACCTCCCATAAGATTTTTACTTGACTACCCTCTCCATTATAGTTTAAAGCATAATAGACGGTTCAAACTTTATATTTTTATTATTAATGAAAAAAATAATGCAAGAAATTTTAATCTATTTTTATTATTAAAAATATATCATGGCATCCATTTTTAGCATAGAAATGGATATTCATTGATATGGAAGACATCGTGGAACAACATAATAATAGAAATGAGAAGAAATAAAAAGGTGAGACAAAATCCCGAACAACAAGTTCGAGACACGAGCCTTATAACTAACATGTTTGGCTATTCCAGGTAAAAACTGAGGGGTAGATCCTCTTAATGATGAGCGCATGACTGTAGCTTACTTCACTCTTTTTCTGAATCGACCTGAAAATATTTGTGGTGTTTGATAAACACGTTGGTCTTTTGCGGAGACCTTTTTGAGACATCTGGGGGAATACCTAGCATCTAGGGAGAACACCAGGAAAAGAGATAGGCTTGGGGTATAGATGGCTCTGGCCCTGGCAGGACGGGGTGTGCGTTCCCATACACACCCTGTTGCTCGATCTCGCGCTCATTGGACCCGACGAGGCTGCGTAGCAGACCTCGCCTGGTTGTTCAGGCCAACAAGAACTCTTATCGTTGACCCACGACGGCACCGTGCCGCCATCAAGTTTTCACCGGCTGTTACCGTCATGATCAATTGTTGATTCCAATCTCCCCGCGTCCGATTGACGTCTTAGGGTCCCAATCCAGTGGAAGGGGTTAGAGCGGCTCTGCACGAAGGGCCCTTTGAACCTAGGTCGGGCCTCCGATGAGCTTGGACGATCGGAGGGCGACGAAGGAGATGTGAGACCTCAACAAATCCACCATATAGAGGTAACCAGATCGCGACGGAGGTGGTGGCGGCGGCATTGGTGTCGGCCGAGTAATCAATGGAAGTGAAGAAGGAGGAGGTGATGGTGTTCGATCGTGAGCGGTGGTGGGACAACGGATTGCCTCTGATCTCTTCCTCCGGTCATGCCGAAAGAAGATCCGGAACAGAGATGTTGGAGTAAATAGTGGAAGAGGTGGTGATAGATTAATGGTAAGTGGTCGAGACGGTGCACCGTAAAAAAGAACGACAATCTCACCGTGAGGAACTAAGGTCGGCTGTTGAACTCCATAATCAGTGGCTTATAATTGAATCCACTTGATGTAATGATCCATATAAAGTTATAGTTTGTATTACTTAGAGCCGATAGTCTTATATATCTATCCTATTATCATACCTTCCTCCATCAACTATGTTTTTCTGGTTAGTTTATGAGTGGAAAAGTTCATTACAATAACACTCCAAATGCCAACCCTTACGTATTAATGACAGAAGACTCTTTAACAACATCCACAAAAGACTACTTTAAATGCACTTGACAATAAATGATAGTGATTACTGCTTAACTAATGTCTGAAAAATACATGACTGTGATCGAAGAAAGTACACTTTTGTGTCGTGAGAAGACGGATCGAGATTTCTTTGTCGATTTTGGTTTCTCTTGTTTGTAAGTTAAAACATTGAAAACTCCCTTACACGTTGAGCTTTTGTTGTGTTGAGCTCAATTATTGGCATCATTTTCTTCGCTAACAAGCTTCCATCACACATCCCTGATACGTTGCTATCTATCTTCTCTCTCAACTCAATTTCACGATTCCTCAACAGTCAACCTATACGCGTATCAAGCTCTACTCTTATTTGATTGTCAAAGGGTAATTTAATTAAAATTCAATATATCTGAGTGTACATAACATCCATTATTAAAATAAGAAGATCGATAATCGATTCTTTTTACCTATGACAGTTTGAGTGTAATGAACCGTTGACATGCAATATATGTTGGATTAATATGATCCTAATTTTATTTAAATAAGATTATGCATTTGATTCTCTTTGGATAGAGAAATTTTGTTTGGATACAGGTTGATCTATTTAACGAACCCATGCCAAACCAGCTATCTTCGCATATTGTTTATTCAAGTAACTAATACAAAAACAATAGTAAATATTGACTTATTATAAGAGAAGTAAGACCTTTTTTTGTCACAAAATGAATTTCTTTATGACGAAGGGTGATGTACGCTCGTCATGATTGAGTTGAATCCGAGTGGAATCTCTCTTGCCTTCGACTCGTATATGTTCCTTTTCTTTGATTCTTCGCTACATTGCTCATTTGGCTCAAGATCCTCGTTTTCCAGAGATTTTAGGGCCCAACTAAGGTTCGATGGTTGTTAGGATCTGGTTGTTTCGTTCGGTTTTGGTGGGATGCTTGGGTCACGAATTTTCCTCTTTCGACTCTTTTTCCTCGCCTTTTCTTATTACTGGTGGAGCAAGGTCAGCCGGTTATTCATTTTCGGGCAAACGACAGTTGGAACTTTACTTTCCGTCGTCATCTTCTAGATAGAGAGCTTCTTGACTTGGAGAGCCTCCACATTTTTCTCTTGGGCATGCGTCTCGACTTTTCCCGCCCAGACAGATTATCTTGGTCATTGGACTCTCATGATTTCTCGTCTTCCAAAGCTTTTGATGTCTTTTCTAGCACAAGAGGGTTGGACTCAATTTTTTGGGCATCTGCAGTTTGGAAGAGCTTTGCTCCGCCTAAGTTCGAATCTTTTTCTTGGCTTGTTGCTCTTGAGGTCATCCCTACTAGATCTTTCCTAGTGGCCAGAGGTTTCTCGATCCCGTTGGGGTATTTTTTTTTGTGTCCTATGTGTGACAAACACATCGAAGACACCTTTCACCTTCTCATTACTTGTAAGTGGGCTTGGCAGGCGTGGTCCCTAGTTCTATGTGGTGGGGGTTTTCCTTGGCTCTCCCTTCGTCTCCTAATCTCTTCATCTCTTCGTGACCTTCAATCTATAGGGGCGCGTCGTGTGCGTAAATATTGGTCTTGTTTGAGTCTTTTGGGGTTATGGTTCATTTGGATTGGTCGAAACTCTAGAATTTTTCAGGGTGCTTCGGTCCCTGATCTGTCTATCATCTTTAGGAGAATCCAGTTCGAAGCTCTTTCGTTGATACATGCAGATGGGCGAGCCCCTTCTCTTAGTTCTTGGTTGGTGTCGCCGACGATTACTCTTTCTAAGCTTGCTGGAGTTCCTTGTTCTCCTTTCCTTTTTCTTGTTTCTTCCTCCTCTTATATCAAGTTGTCTCTCCCTGTCTGAGCGAAGCGGTTGTATTTGTCTCCTTTTTAGGGTCTTCTTGACCTTTCTCGGATCTTTTTGTTGATTTGGTGATTTGTGGTCTCATTCCCGAAACCCACGCCACATTTAGTGCGTTATTTATTTCCAAAAAGTAACGAAAATGTAGTATAGATAAAATAAAGGTATCTGAAGACAACAAACAAACAGTAAACAAAAAATACGTGAATATATATATATATATATATATATATATAATAGGGACATAATTAAAATAAATGAAAAACCTTAGCGGGTCAGACGCCAATTGGAAAAAAAAAACTAGATTTTTCCATTTGACGAAGAGTTTTGGGTGAGTGATGACCACTTTGGGAGTATTTGAACAAAGACTGAGTAAGAGTCTTAGCATGCATGTCCTTGATGAACTAGATTGATGCATGTGAAAATTTTCCAATCCTAGTTATCATCCTTTGTTGTCCTCCCTCGGATGGATGTGAAGGCCATGTGTATGTAGAGTGTCTTGATAGTTGTCCGATATGAAAGGATACAATACTTGGTGGTGTCGGTACCACATTGGGTAGGGCAGCTGAAAGTATCAACCCAACCACCCACCCTGAGGTCCTCATTCGGACAAGCGAGGGTGCTCCATGACTCTTTCCTATTGCGCTTTGAAGGCCCCGGTTCCACCATCTTCCTGATGGAGAGTGACTTTCCTTCAGCCCCTGGTGGTTTCTTCTTTACCCTATAATCTTATCATGTTGGCCCTTTCCCGACCCGAACTCACTTGGTGAAGAAGCAACTAAACAAGGGGTTTTTGATCCTGCCTGACTCCCAGGCATATGCCCTACCAAGTTCTGATTCGTCCTGGGGGGGGGGGGGGTTAGTTTGATACCTTGACGTTTCGAACTCTATTGAGAAAATTCTGCCTCATTGTCCGGGAGGGATGTGTTTTCATTAGGCCCCAAAATGATCGTTGTCGCGGTCTTAATGGGTTGCGCCGAGGATTTCCCATCCCGATAGGCTCAACTAGTGGTTGGGTACGGGAAATGATGGCACATCCCGTTCCCGATAAATGTGGCCTCTATGGGGTTCCAGGGGTGAGTTCGACCACCTAGGTGATCTCCAAGGGAATTTCCCCTCCTCATACTCCCTATATGTGAGAAATTTGAGGCCAAAGTCCACAATCCCTAACGATGTGTCCTCTCTACCTATAGTTATAACAATGGTCAGCTAAGCGTTTATAACTTAAATGAACCATTACCTTTTGACGTTTATCCCTAAATATGAGCATGAGCTGGTGGTAAAGGAGTCGAGCTAGTTTGGTTCGAACACGGACTGGGGAGATCATTCCCAAACTCAACCTGAGGAGTTTGTATCCATTTCCAAGCAGGTGTCAATCTTGTTGTCGATCATCTCACCGGCTTTCTCGTTCCAACCATCATGTTGTGAACGTGAACTTTCAAAGGCGAGTAGGTAAAATGAATCTCCCTTGGTGAAACCAGCGGATCCACCCTTATCAACACCAATAAGGTGTAATGGAAACCTTATTCCCATGCTAGTACCCATGTAGATCCTTATTCGTTATAAAAAATGAACATCGTCACCCGGTCGCCTATAGATCTCACCTCCATGGTTGTGATCTTCCACAACTGCCGCACGCCCCTAAAGTCGTCACATTATACTTCCGTCAAGTGATGAGATTTCTTGCTATAGCGAAGCCGAAAGAGGAGTTGAGGCCTTCAATAGCCTCCTCTGGGATGATGAGCTCGTTTAATGACATCTCCCCCAGACAGCTCCTCAACTGGAACCTTAAAGATGTTGAATGATAGCCGTTGTGTTAAGGCTAAGAGAAGAATCAACGGGGGGACGAAAGAAGGCTACCTCGACGTCATATTAATGTCATAAATCCTAATCTCTGGGCTGTATTTTTTTAAATGAGGGAAAAAGTTTTATCTAAGCAAATCAATCATCTCTCTTGAAACTTAAGACCTAAACCCTAGCCTTACCCGCAACTATGGTGCTTTCCTCTGACCTCGCTGCTACCATGTCGTCTATCGTGGCTTCACCTGTCGTTGTTGGTGTTGCTACGCTTGAGGCTTATGCCGTCCCTGTGGTCATTGGCTCAGTGTTGTCTAATCCCACGCAGACTGTGTCCGGTGTTGGGGATAAGGCACGCCGAAGGAGAAGACCCAAACCACTCGGTTTGATATCTTCTCCCTTGCTTCCCTCTCCTCATGTTCCGCGATGACCCCGACCCTCTCGACTGAGTTAGTTCCCTTCTCCATGGGGGTAGTCTCCCCTCAGCCCGCGTCGAAACCGAGGTAGGGACGTCCAACAAGGCGGGCCATAGTTGCTTCATCTCCACGCAGCCCACGGCCGCCTCCTCCTACGCCGCGTGTGGTCCTATCTTCGCCTCCACGCAACCTTATCCTGTCGGGTTCTTCGTTCCATGTTCTGCCTCCAACTGTTTCTAGTGGCGCGACTCCTAAGTTTGTAGCTCTTATTCTGCAACAAACCTCGCCATCGCCTCCTCTCGGCGCCAACGTCCTTTCTGTGGATGTCCCCCTTCAAAGGGATCCGGCAAAAGGTAAGGCGCCAATGGCGTACCTTCCTCGGACGGCGGTGGAAGCCCTAGGGTTGGGTCGGTGCCTCCCTGATCAGGATCGGATCCCCCTCGTCCCCGTTGGCCTTACAAGCTGGGAAGGATGTGTCATGGTCGGGCACCGACCCGAGGATTGCTAGAGCCTACGCTAACCCATGTTGATTTGGTTCCGGACCTCCATGCCTCTCTAACGGCTCTGTAGGATGGGTTGTCGTCATGCTCGATTGAGGACGAGGAGGAGGTTGAAGTTGTCGTTCCATTCTCTTCGGCCATCTCCACGGATATTGCAAGACAATAGTGGGGTATGGTGGGGAAGCTCTGGTCGCCGACATCCCCCTTCAAGGAGACTCTGCTTCGGATCATCACCACCACGTGGGAGAGAGCTGCGGAGGGTCTTGTCGTCAAAGAGTTGGGTCCAACCCTCTTTGACTTTTATTTCCGGTCATCGAAAGCATGTGCATGGGTTCAGAGTAATGAACCATGGTGTTTCGATGGGCGGGCTCTGCTCCTTAGGGTTCTGTATTGGATCGTATGCAGTTATGGGCGCACGTGCGGGGTCTGGCACCTCTGGTCCCGACGAAGACGAAGAGAATGTCCATTGGGGATGCGTTGGGTACTTATGTGGAGGTCCCGAGCGACCAGTGGGGGATGTGCAGGGGGCACGATTAGGGTCCGCTTCTAGCACCTCATCAAGCGGCCCATCCGGCGAGGGATGGTCCTGCGATTGAAGGATTTCCCGGACCCGGTTAAGATTAAGCTAACTTACACCAAGCTCCCGAGCTTCTGCTACAACTGTGGGAGGCTCGGACACATCGTCAAGGACTGCGAGTGGGAAGTCCGATGCACCCCACAATATGGCTCGTCTCTACTGAAGTATCAGAAGGGCAAGCAGGTGAAGTCGTATGCAATGGACTGGAATGTGTCTGCTCAGCCGTTTGCACTGCCAGGCTATGGGAAAATATCCTCGAGCACTGTACCAAAAGACTCCCTATCTTTGAATGGGAGTCCCCGGGTTGCTCTGAGCACTGTACCTAACCGTACTACGGCTTGGGGTAGCACCCGATTGGTGACCGGCCAGCTACGGGGGGTAGGGGGGAGGGGGGGTCGGTCCTTGAAGTTCCAACACCCATTTCTAGGGAACCTGACGTTGTGGGAGCAGTTGTACCTAGAGTGCTCAAGAGGTATGCCGCTAGAGAGCCTCGAGATGATCAGGAGAGGGCTGGGAAACTACGCCGCCAAAAGGGATGTTTGACTACCTAAGCAACAGGGACTGGCCCTGAGAGGGGTCCCTGGTCGATCCTTTGCCTCTCACCACTACTATTGAAGTCCTTGGCCAGTTTTCGGAGCAGGAATTCCAGTACCATCTTCTGATCTCTCGTATTCTATCATTGCCTCTATGACATCTAAATATCGTATGTGACGGTTCTAATGAAAAACAGATCAGTGAGTTATTACTTTTTTTGTTTGACCTTAGTAGCCAGGAAACATATTCCTTGACACCAGTCAGTGCTCTGATATCTTTTTATAAAACTAGACATCTCGCTCAAAAAAAATTCAGTCTCTAATTCCAAAGAGGCGTTGAGTGGGTCTACTGAATTAAGACCTTTATCGTATTACATGGCATGTATAAATTTAATGAGTGAAACAGCCCGCAATGACATGCCGTGTAACATGCTACATATACAGTCACTTATATTCCAACATCAATTAAATCGTGAGTTTTAGTTACGTAGAATACTAATAAGTATGTTCAAAATTGAAAAGGAAACCAATAACTTTGTACGCAAATTCATGTATGGAAGAAACATGTGATGTGAGGCCCAAGTCTGTGATCCGACCCTTTTCGGTCCATGGGAGTATGGGACCATAAGCTCTCTAAATCATTTTTTAAATTTCATATAGTACTTTCACAAGCAAGAAACATGGAGATAAGCTAAATAAATGAGAAAGTGCAAAGAAAAAGCTGCAGCCTTGGCTTTGCGATAACGTTGCCAAGCTATCCCTTCAAGAATGAACATGTTGAAAGCGCCAAAGAGTATACTCTACTCCAATTGCTCACCAATAAAAGACATAATATTAAAGCCTACATCTCATTTTGCCCGAACTTAACCGGACATACAAGGAAAATGTGTGAGAAAACGTTCAAGAAATAACTTAAATTCTCAGAGAAAAAAATAAATAAGACAAATACAACAACCGACATAACATACAATCAATCAACTTATATACGTCGTTTATATTGTGATTAGAGGTGGAATCACATGGGTCTTAGGAGGGACACATGCTCTTGTTATCGACATCGCGAAACAATTAAAATATTTTATAAGACTTTCAAAATATAAAATATCGACGTCACGATTTATTACAAATAATCATTTATTCTCTTTATACATAATATAAATATCAATATGTATTTTTAAAATTTTGTATTCTATTTATTGTTACATCAAAATTACTAAGGCCAATTTGGTTGAAACAGTAGCTCCAATAACCAATACTAACTATGATAATTCGGACTGTAAACTCGTACTCTATGACGAGGCACCCGACACACAAACACGGGGAGAAGAAAGAGAGATTATTAGTTTGAAAAATCAAGTATTTATAGCCGTATAACTTATAAGTTAATTATATAGGTACACTTTCAAGTGTTACCTATTCCTTATTTTGTTATTTGTTACAACAATATTGACCATTGGATCAGCTTAAATCGATGGCTATGATTATAATAGCACACAGCCGTAAATAACACAAAGTTCTATTTTTTTTTTTTGTAATTTTAATGTATTTGAGGACAATTTCGTCATTTTAATTTATTTCTACCTAACCCTAAATGTACCCGTCCTACTCTCCTCACATTTGCAGCAACCAACGCAAATTTTCTCTCCCTCCCTCTCACCACGCCGCGCGCAGAGCCACACTCCTCGTACAGTAGCCGTGAACGTCGTACTTGGCCGCACCCGTGTCTCGCGTTGTCGCCATCCATGCCGCTCCAGCGCCGCCTAAGTGAAGTAGCCACCACGAGCAGACATCCCGAGGTTCCCGTCTCTGGCCGGATCTGCAGCTTCGCCCCGCCGCCGCCGCACTCCTGGGTGAAGCCGTCGTCCTCACGCATACAGAGCCACCATCCTCGCACACAGAACCACCGCCTAGCCGTCGTCATCGCGTAGACAAAGCCATCGTCCCGAGCTGGTGCAGGTCCAGAACCACCGTCCCTAGCTACTACTCGCCGGACTCATCATCTTCTCCGGCGTGTTGCTCGATCCAGTCCGAGCAGATCCGGCAACGATGAGGTACAGATGCTCATTTTTCATGTTTTGATTTTGATTTTTTTATTTGTTTATCTGGTCCACTGTTCTTGTTTATCAGAATATGGGCAAGTTTTTTTTTGTTAATCATCTGATTCTGGGATTGTTGGTTGGACCATTGATTTCACCATTGTTGTACAATATGGAATCTTTGGTGTAGTATTATGTAAAATCGATTTTAGCAGTAGTACATAAAAGTTTGGGGTAACATTTGTAACCAAATTTGTTTAGGTAATAAACATTCCGTAAATGTCTATAATTTTAAGGTATTATGAACTGTCGTGTAAATTTCTGTACTGATCATCTGCAACTTGCAGGGTAGTTTTTTTGTACCATTTGTAACCTTCAGTGTAATTTTCCGTAAGCATTGCATAACATATTTGTAACTTTCTGGGTATATTTCTGTAACTAATATGTAATATTTCTATAACTTGCATGGAAGTTTGTTGTAATACAATTACAAAGTTTTTATGTAATTGTCATGTATATTTTTGTAGATTGGGTTGTTGTCCAGAAATGAATAGAGTATGGAGCAGCTCGTAGATCCCCTCTATCGCTCAGGTCTGGACCAGTTCTAGTTGCCACCACCGATGTCTGAGAAGACTGAACATCCGACTAGGTCTACCCCGAGTTGTACTAACTTTATCACCTCTCAAGATGGGAGATCTGCAACCAAGGTTGATTTGGGATTGTTTTTCAGGGTTTTTTCTTTTGTTTATAGGGTTTTTAATATGGTTTTGTTCTTGGTTTTTAGTTTGAATTTACTGCAAGCAGATTTTATGGTTGTTTAAGGTATTTTATGATTGTAAGTTTCGGTATCAAATTACGTAACAGTGTATTTGAAATTATTTAATTTTTAGCATGAAATTATGTAATGTTTAGTTTTTATTTCTGTAACCTTATGAGTTTTGTTATGTAACTTGTTATAATTGTATTAAAAAATCGTAATTTTTGGTTATAAATTGTGTAACATCGGTCTTAAATTTTTGTAACATTAATTTTTATGTTGGAATATCAATTTAGACTTTAGAACAACAACATTAACTTTATATAACATCCGGTCTAAAATTGTGTAATATCATATAGAATAATATGTAATATCGTATATGGAAACTGTGTAATAATTGAAATTTTGAATTAAAATTAAAATTTTTTTAAAAAAACTAGAGGTGGGTAGTAAAAAAAATCTGCAATAAAAAAATAGAGGATATTGAGTTACCAAACTACCCTTTTGGTGTTTTTTCTATTTAATTTATAGATAATTGTGGCAGAAAATCTATAACCATTGGATTTTAAAATTCAATGGTCTAGATTTGTGTAACATGTAACAACATAAGAGTTGATATCACTTGAAAGTGCCCATATATATATATTTCTTAATTTTATATACATAAAAAAAGAGCTAGAAGAGGTACAAACTAACTACAAAATACAAATGCGGACGGGACAATTGGTGTTTGCTGTTTAACGGTATACAGTGAAGGGACACTGTACCTACTTTTCCCGTACGGCCGAGGAAGAATTTAGTTGGGGTCCCACCTGCTCCTCTTATTCTGTTCTCTCGCTACTACTTCTTAGTTTAGTTTTTAGTTAATTTTCTGACAAAACTATCGTTTGATGATCAGTCGAGAGTAAGTAAGTAGTGTCGTTTTACTTTATGTACTTAATTTTTTCCTAATATTATAATCATAGAAAAATGCAGTGTTTGAGACTTGACTGGTAATGGACTTTAGTTAGGTTTGGACCCTATTGTTTTGATTCCTCGTAAGAAGAGGAGATGGAGAGGCCCAATGTGGGTGCATCTACTTATTTGTTCTTAAAGCATTTTTAGTCATAGGTTGATTGTTGTCTGAAAGTGCTGACTTACATATAGAAAATATGAGAGAAAATTATTTAAAATGAATAAAATATTACTATTGACCGACGACTCCTTCCATTGGTGATTAGCTACCTCGGTTGATACAAAAAAGTGAACAAAAGACTTGGTTTTTCCTTTCAGTCTTGTGATTGTAATTTTTTTTCATTCGACTGATAGGCTTTCGATTCTCATACTCATCAAGAACGGCCATTTTAATGACATCTTACTTGTGTAATCACAAACGACGAGTCTTTATGACTATCACCCATATGTCTCATATGTGTATATTCATATCCAAGCACAACCTTTATAGCTATCCGTTAGGATAAGTGTTTGGTTAGCTCAAAACATGAATCTCCATCATGTAGATCACATGGTGTTGTCATGGTCGTAGGACTAATGGACTACACGGGTAGTTGAGATGTACTCATGTCTTAGATCTATGAAGTACTCTTAAGGTGGATCGTCCAAATGTCAAACTCTTTGGCATTCATGACTTTGACTCATATCCCTTTATGCATGAACAGTAAATCGTGATCCTCTCGTCAAAAGCTACTCTAGATCTAACTATCGGATTAGTCTATAAACGAATGAATTGATTAATTCTTTTGTCTTTATGAGATGTTCCCTAATACCTCATAAAAGTAACTCATTCATGATTTTACTAACAATACAACCAAATGATGATAAAACTTTTGCCAATTGTTTATTAACTCACAAAAGACGTTTGTAACATCTCAACGTGGATTTGTCTTAGGGCACAAAACCCCAACACAGGGACACCGCAAACTGGGTTGCATCGTTGGTAAGTAGCAGCAGCATGGTTGGCTCCAAAGTCGAAGGGTGCCCGAGACGGACTTGAAAATAGTCGGAGAGGACATGAACAAATGTGGCTTCAATTTTGGTTGGAGATGTTTTTGAGTCCCATTTGGCTTAATAAATTGTGAAGACCGCCTCGGTAAAAAGATTTAATTTAATCAATTTTGTTCGATCGAAACGTCGAGGTTGAAAATCGGGTCGGTTGTTTGGTAACGTCGTAGTGGGAAGAAATTGGATCGAAATTGAATTAGCTTTTGCAAAAAAAAAAGAAAAAAAAAGGAGAAAGGGCTGACCGGGTTGGGCCGGACCCGACCAGCTGACCCAGCCAGGCCGACCCAGGCCTTACCCTTCGCCTTGGGCCGTAGAGCCCGTTTAGCCTGGCCCAATTCCGAATCAGCCCAGTTGGGCATCGATATTTAAGCAACGAAACCCTAAGGGTTTCAGTCGTTCTCTTTTTTCCTCTTCGCCATCGCAGACCCCCCCTCTCTCCCAAATCTCGATCCGGCTCTCTGCTTTCTCAGCTCCGGCCGCCGTCGCCGGCCAATCTCCCCCGACCCAGATCTCGGCCTCCCTTCCCTCTTCGAACCCCATCTCCTCGCCAGCCACCGCCCTCTCCCCTTCTTCTTCTTCGTTCACTCTGTCGCCGGCCACGTCCCCATCGCCATCTCTTCCTCCTCTTCCACCACCAGCCACGACCATGGCCTCCTCCGTCCACCTTTTTCGTCCCGAGTTCTCGGCCGCCCTCTCACCCACGTCTCCGACCACCGCCGCCGTGCAACACCTCCGAACTCCCTCTCTCAGATCTGTCCCGCCACCCTCTTCCCGTTCACTCGCCAGATCTGAGACGAAGCTCGTCGTCCAGATCCGTTACGGGGAGCTTCCGTGCTCCGCCGTGCTCACCTCCGCTCCGCCGTCGCCGCCCTTCTGTGTCCTACGGTGAGCGTTACACTGTGAAGCCCCGGTCGGATATGTCACCGTCGGTGGCCGGAATCTGACCTAACCCTTTTTCCGTTTCCCTTCTGTTGCTTTATTTCGAACTTCCGTTGGTTCTGGGAAAATTTGTTTAAAACTGGATCTGAATCGTTGAGCTTTCAAAAGAACAGAAAAGAGTTAAGTTTAAAATAAAATCAGTGTTAATCTTCGAAAAATGATTTTAAAAAAGAAATATTTTCAGATCTGATCTGTTGAAAATCAAAACAAGAAAATGGAAGTTGAAACAATTTTGTTTTACTATTGATAAAAAGGGGATTTTGGACTGTTGAACGAGAAACGAGAATCGAACAGAACAGACCGTTAAATCGTACTAAAACGGAACGTAGAATCGGACCTCGGGAATTCTGCCCCAAACCTGTAACTCGGGATCCGTGCCTCGAAAAAACGTGCACCGGGTTCTGAGTTCGGTGCGCGGGTGCTCGAACCCGTTTCGTCGTAATCCCGCTTTTAGCCCGCTCGAGTCTAAAAGACAACTTTTGAACTTAAATCGAGACCGTCGTAACCTTCTAAATTAAATTGTGAAACCGGTTTTAATTGTAGCTTTTGCGTTATCATTAGAGTCCGGCTTCGATCGAAGAGAATACCGGAGTTAAACCCAGACACGGACTTCGCCCTATAAGACGGTGTTGGCCCGGTCGTCAGCAGCTAGGTCGTCAGCAGCTAGGAGACGCTGCTGCGGTATCGTCGTGAGGTAGGGAAAAGTAGCCGGATCTCGGCCCTGATTAGGGAAAGTTAACAGTAGAAATGCATGTGGCACCGGGGTGTCGTGGGTTAAGTAGGTTATCGAATATCAGAAATGCATGATACGGGAACGTAGCAAATATTGGAAATGCATGTGACACTTAGTAGTGTCGTAGGAGTAGAGAACTTAGCGTTATTATAATTACTGGAGGCATATGACCATGCCCGGAGGTTGATTGCGAACTTATCGAGATTAGGAGTACTGGAGGCATATGATCATGCCCGGAGGTTGATTGTGAAACTGGTAATATTAGAACTGTTGGAGGCATTGGTTATGCCGGAGGTTGTTGTGTATTACTATCGTGTTTTGGGTGGCCATGAGAGCCCGTGTTATTATTGTTGAGTCTTGGGTGGCCATGAGAGCCCGTGTTATTACTGTTGGTGTGTTTTGGGTGGCCATGAGTGCCTGTTGGGTTGTTGAACCCGTGTTACTTTATTGTTTGTGTCTTGAGTGGCCATAAGTGCCCGTGGGGTTGTTGAACCCGTGTCTTTACTGTTGGTGTGTCTTGGGAGGCCGTGAGTGCTTGTGGGGTTGTTGAACCCGTATCTTTACCGTTGGTGTGTTTTGGGTGGCCGTGAGTGCCCGTGGGGTTGTTGAGCCCGTGAGTTACTGTTGGTGTTTTGGGTGGCCGTGAGTGCCGTGGGGTTGTTGAGCCCGTGAGTTTTGTCGGTGTGTCTTGGGTGGCCGTGAGTGCCCGTGGGGTTGTAGAGTCTGTGTTTTACTGTTGACGTCTTGGGTGGCCATGAGTGCCTGTGGAGTGTTGAACCTGTGTTGTTGTTGTTTGTGATTGTGTTTGATTACTTGATCATGGTGGAGGTTGTGTGGTGTAGCTAGCCTCCCGACTGGGATCGGGAGAAGCGGAGAGGTTGTGGGCTAGCTCCCCGACTGGGATTGGGGGAAGGACGCGCGAGTGTGGCTAACCACCAGACTGGGATCGGGTGAAGCGGAGAGGTTGTGGGTTAGCCTCCCGACTGGGATCGGGAGAAGTTGCGCGACAGGTCGACCGCCTGGCCCGACTGGGATCGGAAAGGGCGAGAGACAGAGATGGTTACGGAACAGCTGGTATGCGATCCTTTGTGATCTTGTTTGGTGTGCGATCCTTTGTGATCTTGGGTGTTGCGTGGTTGTCTGTCGTGTCCTTGGAGGAGGTCGTCAATCGTTTTGTCGGGTCTACTTTACGTGTCCGAGTGTTGAGTCGGTTGAGGAAAGTAACGGCGTGTGTGTGTCAGTTGGGTTACCTGAGTTTGGGGGATAGTGATCCCCGGTGTTGAGTTGGTTGTTAGTGTTACCGGCATTGTCTGCTAAGTATGCCGTAGTCAGTCTGTTATCCGTGGTGGTGAGCGAACGTTCACCCCTAGCTGCTTTTCCTACAGTTACCGGTCGCAGGTTGGACTAGGTGAACTTCTGAAGCTTGAAGAGCTAGGAGCGGGATTCTGGGTTTATTTTGAGTCTAGCGACGGATACCATACTTTTGTCCACTTGTTGGGACGTATTTTAAGTTGTAAATATTATTTTGTTGAAAAAATGGCGTTTTCAAAGTGGTTTAATGTAAAAGGTTTCAAAATGTTTTATTGTTTTAAAGGTTCACGTCCCGAGTTCGGTTTACAGAAATTGGGGCGTGACAGCTGGGGAGGGGCTTGGCGGCATGGTTGTAGGAGCTTCCATAGGTAGACAGAAGGTAGTGAGAGACAAAAAATTCACGGGCGAGACAATACGTCGATTGGTGGTGGAGTCGGCGCCACTAAAGGCCTAAAAATAGGTTCTAGGGTTAGAGAACTCCTATTGGGTTTTCTTTTTTGCTTTGAACATTTTTTTCAATCAAACTAAATTGTTGAATTTGGAGTTTAGTACGTAGCTTAAGGCGTGACAAATAAATTTTCTCTCAACTTCTTAGTGTGAACTCTCAAAGCTTAATATTTCATACATTTTCGTTAACTTTCCCAATCACAGGGGCCCATTTTTTTGAGCAAAAGAGACCTTTATTCCTTAATTTTTTTATGTGGTATCAAAAGACAAGGGGGAAGTATTCCTTTCGATGATAGACTACAACTAATCTTTAAACAAAGTCCGAGGCATAGTCGGTATTCTTGTGTTGGAGATAACTAAAGATAGCCTAAAGCGGAAAATGAACTAGAACAAGAATGAACTACTGAACCGAACATCATATCCAGCTCGACCTAAACCCAACAATCATAGCCTAAAAACTTGTGGATCCTCCAAGAGGGACCTCTGTATTGTTGGGAGACGCACGTGGTTAGGGAAGGGATCATGTGACATGGTGGACTTTTAAACCCTGCAAAAAAGGAAAAAAAGAAGAAGAGAAAGTAAAATAGAGCCCAACAATCAGGATGACCCGAAACCGGGAGAAAGATCGAGTAGAAGACATCAGTGTAGGTCAAGGTGGAGGATTCGTCGATGGCAACTTCAGAGGCGGTAAAGGTTGTTCGGGGGGGGGGGGGGGGGGGGGGCTCCCGTTGGGACCCCAGCTCCCATGAAAGGTGGTAGAGGCAGCGTCGATACTCAATCGCGAGTGATTATGGAAGGACGGAACATATCTTCTCCTGACCAGTCTGATAAGAGGTCTGGAGTAAATTTGTTTCGTTGCCCGTGAAAGAGGAGGAGATGGTGGTAGTAGTGGGCGGGTTATGGAAAGAGTCTTGGCCACGGTTGCGATTAAGACTCTCAGACCCAAAAAATCGCGCAAAGAGGATGGGAAGGACTGTTGCGATGCTGATGGTGGAGATGGAGGTGGTGGTGGTGGTGATGGGGGAGTAACGATAGGAGGCTAGGATGATCTTGGTGAAGGAAAAGGGCTAAGGCAGGTTGTGGCGAGAGTCTTGACCATTGATGTGATTGAGTCTCTCAGACCTAAAAACTACAGAAAACAAGAGATGATGAAAAGAACTGTTACAATGATGATAATAATGAAAGTGAAGATCGGTTAAAAACGGCCTAATAGAACAATAAGTCTTGGGCGAGTTATATATACTAGGTATTTGGCACCGCGCGATGAGCGGTGCAAGGCGTGGGGAAAAACTTGTGATATTTGTGTAGTAGAGATGTAGTATATTTGTTGTTGTACATGAAATTGGAGCCGGTGACTAAGACGGGTGCATGCATTGTTTGAAGACGGTGATCATGTTTAACTTGGACATCAATAAATACCAACAAAAGACCCTAAACTCTCCTTGACTATAGTAATAGGTTAAAAACTTCAAACAGAACTTGAGATATAGATATTGCTTAAAAAAATGCAAAATGTTGATTCGATGAAGCTCCTTTTGAACATGGACTTGAGCCTTCGCTGTTTGTTATCGACCGTCCGAAGTTTCTTCTTCACAAGCTTCCACGCCTTCTTTTCTAATTGACCCATCTCAATGCCTCTATTTCTGGTGCCATCCATTGAAGCTAGAAAACAAAACAAAAGTAGTAAACTGAGTATAACACACTTTAATTAAATACAATCTCAATAAAAAATAAAAGAGAGAATTATCATATCATTTTATATGGACTCAAGAATGTTAGTAAGTACTGTAATTAGAACCCACTTCTCATCTCCTAGATCATTGCGAAGAGTTTTTGGTGGCATCCAATCAACAAATAAATCCATAGAAGATGAGAAATTCAGACAATACATGAATGTGCAAAAATATTCATCATACAAGACCTGCCAAATTCAGTGGCATAGTATGTATGAATGAATTAGTACTAAAGATAAGTGTAACTCAGAAATTTCAACATGATACAGTTCAAGGGCATGCTACTAAAGCTACAAAGGTTCCAAAACTCATTTCAATGCAACAATTAGATCCATCTCTAGAAGGGCAAAAGAAAATTCAATCAAACATCACACAATAAAACCCAACAAAACATCGGCCCAACTTCAATTCACACAGCAGACCCAGAAAAAAAATGAAACTTAATCTCAAAACAACATGATGTTGTGAATATGTAATCATAAAATAGTATTACTCGTTGGGCAGACTTGCAGTAGAGACCGTCTTCCTCAGCGAGAGGACGATTCAGCCTAATTAATTTAATGATACTACAGAAGAAAAAAAAGAGTTTCATTGACCTTAACCACTCAGTTACTATCCGTAAAACAAACTTCATCTTATCATATGCATGTATAAATTGAGCAGACAAAATTTATATGCTCCAACTCAGTTCACTGGTTTTATGTTAACCTTAAAATGCAAAATCAATTTGTGAGCAAGTAGCATACATCATACCGGACGTATGTAAATCAAGGGCTTATCATTTCATATCAGTCTAACAAAAAAAAATGAGTGGACTTTAAACAGTAGAATATGAGGTTATTTCAAAAGAAAAATTGTAGGATTTGAGGAGTTCGTGGAGAGAACTAACATTGCCATTGTCGAAGTCTCTTCCTTGAATCATATCATTATTGATGACACAATGCAAGACGGAATCTTAGAGACCAAATCCCTTCTTCTCTGATAAGATTTTTAAAAATAGACAGATAATAATAAATAAAATCGACGAACAAACAGATGCATAGCCTAACCTGTGCAAATGAATTTGGGAATAACGTGTATTTGAATAGATCGTACTAAAAGCTCAAGCCCTGTATCGAGAAAAAAAAACTAAGGAAGGAAGTGCAAATCAGCATAAAAATCAACAATCAGCGAGATAAAAAAAATACTAAATCATACTCGGTACAAAAAGCAAAAATTGAGCCACGCCAGTCTTGCATGTCATAAGCATTAGATATGCAATGAAATCAGATATGCACCTCCCTCACGCACCTGCAACCCACAAACATATATCAGCATTACCTCAGTAATATGGTCAGGCAATCGAGAGCAATCAAGATGATTTATTTCTGTTCCGGCCTAATATTATCGGCACTAATAGTACTCTCATAATAAAATCAAACTAAACCAAATTCATTTAACCATATAAAATTTAATCATTGAAAATAAGCGATGAGAGAGTTTAATAGGGGACAATGGTGCCTATCATAGGACTGCTAATAAAATTACTGGCTCAAAGGCAATCGAAGATTCAAAATACAATGCTTAATCGATACAATTAAAGCTTGCAATATGCATTATAACACCTCTATACATGAAAAAAATCAATGCTTAATGATTATCAATCTGAAGCATAGAAGGACAATTATCAATCAACTTAACTCCTAATCTTCCATATCAATTTCTTAATCTTCCTAGAAGTCAACGGAGTTTGTCGAACACAAGCAATTTAAAATCAAAGCTAAGCGTATATTAGAGTAAAAAATTAATTGCACTTATTAATTAATCCATCCATAATCAACATGTTTTGTTCCTCTCCAACAACCCTCTCTTGGAATTACTCCACCAACCTAATTGAACACCAAACTATAAATCTATATAAATAAATCAAATCAGGCTCAATGTTAACGGTTAAAATCAAAATCAGGCTCCATATTCACAATAACAGCCAAACTCAAACTTATAGCTCTTGATTTGAACCATGGAAGAAGAAGAAGAAGAAGAAAAACACCAGAAAGGCCATCGCCCCCGCCGCCCACCGTACTCTCTACCGCCATCCTCAACTCGGGTTGCAAACATTATTTGATAATAACGCTACCTGCATTTTAGCATTCTAAAGCATATGCCTGAATCTGTAGTCAGTGAGTAGGGATAAAAATAACAACCAATTAAAACACACTCCAAATTGATGTCAACAACAAAAATGTCCATACATTATTAGAAAGTATAATAATTCTGTACTGCTAACAACTTGTTTTGTTTGTCAAGAGAGAAAAACATAAACACTTGGCTTCCTCAGGAAATTAAAATACTGAAAAGCAAGGGAAGATGGGACAAAGGACACAGGGAGCTAGTCAGTTTTTCTCAAGGTTGTAAAGACGCTAGGCATAATTAAAACCTCCACCTAAGTAGTTCAGTTTATTGTAAGTAAACTAAAGTCAAGGCACAAAGTAAGGTTGTTTAATCATGCTAAGCAATCAGTACCCCTCAAGAAACTAATATTACAGAAGCCAAAAATCGAACGGAATGATATAAGCCACCATAATCTGTATAATTACAACAACATAATCATATCACCTGTCATTTTGTATGGTCGATATGATAAAGTTGCTTGACAAAGGATGTGACTTTGATATAACCGATGCCAAAATGAATCCCACAAAGATTATGAAGCCAAATTTAACAAATAAAAACACTCAATCCTTGATGGTTCTCAAATTGCGAAGGAAACATTATTCCACTGATTTTTTGTATGTATGGAATCGAAATCAACTCAATGAGGATGCAGGCCTAATTCCCTGCAAGGACCAGCCTAAACCCTAACCAAAAACGAACATAACATTTCACATAATTGCAATTGGAGTATCAATGCACCAGTGGATGGTAAAATCCACCCACCTCAGAGTTCAATTTTTTTTCCGATTTAATAGGTCTATGGAGTAAAAAAGGGCAGGATCATGAACACACAGAGAGAAGAGTTGAATTGAAATTTACCGAGGAGCCTCCGGCGCTCATCTTCTGCTTTAAAGCACCCAACATCTTCACTTGAGATTGCACTAAACCACTGTACAAATCAGTCCCTGATTATTTCCAGAAACAATCGCAAAGGGGATGCAAATAAAACCTACAGAATCGGTTCAAAATATATAAACGATCTTCACTTCAGCAACTCAATTGGGTAGTACAAAATGAAAATGAATCACGTGAAAATCCAATCTTTTTCTGGGGGTCGGCAAGGGATTGGATCGAAGAGACGAAGCTCAAAAGCATTTCCGTAAAGTCCATACATTCACAATGTCACCATCTTGTAATCAACCAAAAAATATTATTATGTATATAGCTTAAAGATCTTGCATTTTCAGAATTAATCCAAGGTTTAGCCATAGACACACTTAACAACACTTAACAGTAGGCCTCAGCAATATAAATAGGCAATTAGAGAAAATATGCAGTAACATACATCATCTTCTTCCACATTATCGAATCCATGAAATCGTGATGAATGGAAATGAGGTTTAAGATCCTGCAATGCAAATTGAGAAATTGAAGGATCAAAATAATAATATCCCAAAGCATATCAGAGCAAATGGAGTCAGATTTACACTCTTAACCGCAATCTCTATCTCAATTTACAGTATATGCCTCTAGAATTAATTATAAGCTACAAATCATGTCGTTACCATCGAAGCTACAAATCTGAATGTTGACTCACCAACAATCTAAAAATAAAATTCAAATGAAAACTGAACAAAACAAATTAAATCTTGACAGATTGAAGAAAAATCATGTTGATCAACACATCTTCAGGTCAGCCAAAAACTAAATCAACTGTACCCCAAATCAAAGACTCAATATCACAAAATTGAGTATGGTAATGAACGCTACAACACCTAAAACGAACTATTTTTTTTTGTTTCCTGTAATCATGCTTAGCATACATAATCCACCAGGATACGAAACCAAAATAGGATCCAACAATTCATCCATCGTGGCTATGGTTTTGTTCCGACACAGTCAGTAAACATTAACAACAACCAATTATAGAGACATACATTATTCAAACTAAATCAATTAAACTTCATCTAAATCATAATTAAATTGCAAAAAACAATAGGTATGCAGAGCAAACAATCAAATTCAAATTAAGAAGATAAGAGAACAGACCAATACCTTTCGAGGGGAGAATCATCGGGAGATAGATAAACAACAGAGCCATACAATCCACTCTTCTTGAACTTTCTTAAATTGCAAAACCCATGAGTAATGGTAGTCTCAATCTCTTCCTTGGAGAAAATCAGAGAGACAATCCATAGATAATAGTTGGGAAAACTGGTAATTCAAGAGTAGCTACCTCTAAATCTATAGCATCGTGCTTTCATTTTTTTTCACGCTCTGCATATCAGAAATCGAATTGTAAACTTCTGAGAAAAAGTGAAGCAATAACCGAGACAGGAAACGGGAGAGGGAGTGAGTTTCATACCTAGAGCTCTCTAGAATAAGATCATGAGACAAATAGAATGACCTGATAAGATAATTTACATGAAGAATGAACAAAATATTGAGAACCAGAAAGGAGAATCAAGGTCAACCCCAAAAAATAAGAATTATAAAACCAATCGGTCTCATACCCAAAATCCCAAATCCGACAAATTTCCATTTTTTTCTGATATCCGATTCAGTGTCCTTCGGAGACAAGCTCGAGATGAATCGGCCGAGGAGAGCACCGGTTTCTTGTCGGAAGACGAAAGCACCGAGGATTACCAGCGGGGAGGCTACCACGCCGTTCGAATCGGCGACACCTTCAGGCCCATCAATACGTGCTTCTCTTATCGTCCTTCCCTCTCAATGCCCATCAATACGTGAGGTTCCTTCCCTCCATGGCCGCCACAGCCGAGTTCGCCGTCCACAGATCCATAGCCACTATGGCTGTGTTTCCCCAACGGACACAGAGAGATGAACTTACCTGGTAACATTCCCTATGTAAATGAATGAAGGTGAAGAGGGGAGGAGAAAAAGAGAAACGGAAGCATGACATTAAAGAGAATGAAGGAAAAGTCAGAGCATTTGATGGAATCAAAGAGTAACTTTAAGATAATAGAGGAAGAATTGAAGAGGGAGCAATTGAAAAGGCAACCCGTGTTAATACAAAGAAGAAGATTGTCCTGCCACCTGGCTTGTTTCATTGTTAGTGGAGAGGATGAAGGAAGGAACGGTATAGAAGAATAGTGAGAGGAGAAGTGTGCCACGCTGACATAATCTTTGCTATTATCTTAGTAAGATTAATACTTGTCTTAATTTATGTGCAAAATTATTGCCACAAATGTGTGGTTTATACCAATTGATGGATTAGGTCGAACTTATAGAATAATCTGAAGAAGTTGGATTATCCCTCGGCAACAATAAATGGAATCTTCCTTCTATCAAACATTCTTAGCTTTGAAGCAGGAGTCTTTGATTGATCTATTATCTAGTTCTCTGAATAAGATAAACTCAAGGAAATAAAATTGTATTAATTTAACAAGAACAGAACTAGACGATCCGTCAACAATTATACGGCGACGTTGATCGGACCCTGTTTCTCCTCTTCTGCAGAAACTGCTGTAGCGACCTCTTCATCGACATCTCACCCGGTGGACTCGATCTCCACGGCCCCGTCGGAGTTCCCAAATGAATCTCATCCATTTCCTTACTCGCAAGCGTCAAAATCGCCCTCGCCTGAAACGCCGTCACGTCCGTCACGCACACCTTCCCGTCGAAGAACATCGTCATCGTCTGCTTATCCTCCGGACATCTTCCGCTAAACGTCACTCCGCCGTCACCGGAATCAGCGGAGGAGGATACAGGAAATAGCTGCAGCTGCAAATTGCAATCCCTTCTCATCTTATGAGGTATTTTTGTAAATTTTTCCCGAAAGAAATCGAATCTGAAACTCTATTTTTTTCTGGCGAGAAATGGAGTGCTGTGGTGGATTTTATAGCTGTTTGGAGGGCAAAGGCGTCATTTGCGGAAGAGGTTATTAATAACAGAACACGTAAGTAACGCACAAAAAGAGGGCGGATGGTGGAGGCGCCATGAGGAGTTTCGTTTTCCACGTGGTACATGTGCAGAGTGTGGAGTGGCATCATCATAATTTTGGGAGGTACCATACTTAGGCTAGTTGTACTTGAACATTAGTGTCAATTATTTCGTATATATGCGTAGTGTTTTACTTTTAGACACGTGATTAATTCATTGGAGACGGCGTGAGCTGGTTGTCATCGATACATTTTCTTTAGATTTCATTTCATCATGTAGGGACACTATCTACTAAAAACCAATTATTTAATACAAACTAAGGACTAATTGTGACCATAAGATTAGAATAAATGGATGAATGAGATTAAACATCTTAATAATGGCATAGATGTAAATAAATAACTTTTAAAATACATTTAAGACTTTTTAAATGGGAATATAAATTCTGATTTTTTTACTATGCAGTTACTGTAGCGTCACGATAGCGTTACTGTAGAAAATTAATTGTTTTATTTGGATGAACTGAATGTATCATCTGATATTTTCATTTGGTGGAAATGTTTTATTTGGTTGAAGTGATTGTTTCATTTGTTATTTTTCAAACTTAAGAGTTTCATTTGCTATTTTTCAAATTTAGAAAGAATTTTATTTTATTAAAAACCAAATGTTTCATTTTCACTATTTTGAAGTCTCATCTCATCGAACTCGATGTTTCATTTAGTTAAATATGATATTTCATTTGAAACTAATGTTTCATTTTCACTATTTTGAAGTTTCATCTCATCAAACTCGATGTTTCATTTCGTTGGATTTGAAGTTTCATTTACCTTAAACAACACCGATCAACAACAAAATAATCCGATCAATAACAAAACCCACATGGTTGGTAACTGTAACTAAACCATGCTGCAAAATCACCAAACCACTTGCTTCATTGTCAAAGAAAATCACTCAACCACATACACATCAGGTTCATTCAAAATAACATTGACCTCATGAAATGTTAATCCCCGCACAACACAAGTTTTATACTTCCATCATGAAGAATACCAAACTAGGATGATCAATTCAGTAAACATCCAAATGACCTTGTTGAAGGCGGTGCATGAAATTCAAATCTTAGCCTTTGGACCAACAGATCAGTCCCAATATGAATTGCTTGTAAACGCTTACCACTGAAGAACCAGTTGCGACATGACTTCCTACCGAAATCATCTAGAGAACGGAAATATTGAAATAGGTAAAGCTTGAGTTTTCAATCAAACCAGCGGAGGCGTAACTTCCTACGACGAGAAAATACGGTGGTGGTGACGGATCTACAACCTGAGTAGCGACTTATGATGGAGACCGGCCAGCGAATGCATCAAGATGGACCCAGCAGCGACAAGCATACGAACTCTACCCCATATCTGGTCCCTCCAGGGAGCGCAATAGTGGAAACAACGAGCAGAGTGGGTAGAGAGATGGTTAGAAACATGATCGATTGGGAGGGTTGGGTGTACGTATTTGTGGGGGTTTGTGGCCTCCGACCGAGGAGAGAAGACGGCGATGGAGGATCTCGACCGATGGTGAGACGGAGCAAAGGTGGCGACAACATCCAATGAGCAGAAAACAAGAACATCATGAACCATATATAATGATAAAAAATCAATAGCAGTGAGCCACAGTTCATAAGCTTTATCACAAAATGAAAATCAGGAACCACAAATAACCAATCTACCGAGTCTTCAAGCAACCCCACGAGCCGACGAAGAAACATAATTTGTGTCATCTGACAAGAAAAGAAATTAAAAATCAAATTAAACATGGAAATAAAAACAAAATACCCATTTCTACTTACATCAACTACTAAAGAACCAACTTGATAAACCCCACAACCGTGGATCTGTAGATTCACTCAATAAATAACAACCCACTACTGTATACTCCAAAATAAACCTATTGTAGTTTCTACTTCGGTTCTTCCTCAACAAATGATTCCTACAAAACATAAATAAGAAATTGTAAAAGCGAAAAACGAAAATCAATGAGATTGGGAACCAAAGGCTATTGAAATTGAAAATTACGTTCCGAGTCTAAAATCCGGGAAGGCGTCGCCGGAAGAGAAATGGTGAAATCGAGTGATGGCATCAGTTCTCGTTCTAGCTACACGGCGGCCGGAAGACGATTCAAGTCGGTGGTGGCGGTTGTGGATGGTAGAGGACGGAGGAGACTGTGTCTTGTAGATCTGGAACTTATAGTTGATATGTCTAATAGTCCCGACCTCTTCTCTGGCCAAATCAACAGGTCGAAGGACCTTTTTTGGCTATAGATGATTTGTAGTTTCGGATGAAAATGTGTGTGGAATTTGTGGTTGTGGCAGGGAAGAACGAAATTAGGTTAGATCAAAATAAGGAACTAAAATGACGAATGTATCCCTTATTTAGGTTGAAAAGTCAAAAAAGAAAATGAAGTTTGATAAAATTACACCACGTGGCATTTTTGATATGTTTAAATCTCATCCATTCAAATATTTTCATCCAACCTATCTAATTAGTCCTTAGTTTGTATTAAGACATATGGTTTTTAGTGGATAGTAAGTCTCGTCATGTATGTTTATTTAACTTTTATTACTGTTCGTCCGCGGGGAATGCACCTTATAAAAAAACTTTTTTTTTTGTATTGGTATTTCAGTTGATTATTTTAAGGTTTCTCAAAATTCATGTTAGTTTTCTATTTAATTCAAAAACTAGATGGCCATAGCTATTTAGAGCACCTCCAATGGTCGTTAAAGAACCGTTGTTTGTATGTCATCGTAAGCGTTGTAATGGCTAGCTGCAACGGCTAATCGACATTGGCGTCGTGTTTGGCGTGTCAACGCAGCGGGTCACCTTAGATATCTGCAACGACATGACTAGCCGGCGGCGGCACAGGCCCAACAATTAGTCGACGTGACAATCAGACGTCGATGCGCGGCAACGTAGACTTAGAAAAGAAACTTGCTTTCCCTATAAATGTTGTTTAAATATCAGGAAAGTTTTAGTGGTAGATGAATGCGGATTTTAGGATTTAGACTTCTTTATTTTTGTATTAGTATTTTTGTTGATTTTGTTTGGTTGAGATGAGATTAGTCCTTAAAAGTAGATATGGTTTCTCATTTTTTTTAGCACGAGAGTAATATATTAATAAAAGGAAATCTCCGGAGGTACAGTCTCAAAACGGGTCACCCAAGAGAAACAACTAACAATTGAAATAACTACAAGGAAGTAACTGAAAAACCCACACAACGTGGGACAACTAAACTGAAAAAGTACTCTTTCACCGAAGGGTTTCAAGGGTGTCGACATGGGAGTGCTGCGATAGAGGTCGAGTTAACCGGTACGACAGCTGAAGACTACGGGGTAGGGTCGAGTGAATCCTATGATCCGAAAAGGCGCAAATTGACTCTGGACTGTGCTCTAGTATAATACTGAAACCCAAGAGTGACGGTCTGGGCAGTCCTGTAACCAGTGACTGAATTGGCTCAATTGGACTAAGCATCTTCCCGAGGAGCCAGTTGACGTCACCCCCCTCTGATGATAATGAGGGCCTATAAAAACGTATAAGTGATGGTTCTCGATCTGATTTGAGAATGTCACGCTGGTACTTTGTGGAATCGGTGCCACCCTATGGTCGATGAGGGGGGAGTCCCTGCAGACCCCTCATCGACTCCCCGATTACTCAATAGGAGAGGCGAGGGTGCTTGCCGCCCCTCGCCGATTTTCTTAATGCCTCATCGGAGCGTGTAAATCCTTCTGATGTAGGCCTATAGCTTCCAAGGGCCCACCTTAGCTGGGTCGGGTCGCTTGGTTCCGTGTGTATCCTATCCGGGTTAGGAACCCTACCTGGCTTCTCCTCCTTGCGCTACTTCCTCTTCGAAAATGCCACTGGTGCCGGGTCAGCCTCACCGGCCTCCTCAAGGCCCTCAGAATGGTACGGCAAGCGTACCGGTCGTCAAGTAGTATTCGGGGTTTAGTCCGAGATATCGTACCCAAGGGAGCAATTAGACAAGCACTTTAGTTAATTAATTCGCTAGTTAAGCTATTCCTATTCCGATGTTTGATTGGTTTTGGAAAATAACAAATTCATGCAAGTAAGAAGTAATATAAGTGATCCGAAAATAGAGCACAAAATCACAGGATTGTAAATCAGAGGTAAAAGGCGATCTAGGACTTTAACGGGGTTCGAATGCGATGAATGATTTACCGGGATTCGGTATACATTTGCAACTAACATTATTCCAAGGGCAACGGGAATTCTCTAAGTATAGTCCTAACCATCTCTCGATCGTATTAGGACCCTAACATACTCGGTCCACCTAATTATCTCTAATCTAGGTGTAGAGCGGTATATAGCATTATATTCTATGAATTCCTCTAACTTTCGGGTTTTACTCCTATGGCTATTGCACTCGTGTCAGTCTAACCATACTCTGGCTTAGATTAAAACCCGAGCTATCTAATCCCTTTTTCCTCCTATTAACCTCATTTCTCAATTGTTGGTTAATACGATTGAATCAATTATCACGTGATCAAGGCAACAAAGCATTAAGAACGGAATTAGATAAACGATATCCTAATACTAGTTCAACAAATGCATAACCAAAATAAGTTAAATCAATTCATCACATTCGTTCCCCTAGCCCTAGATCATGAGAGTTTAGTTCATAGTGCGAGAATAAGAACACATAGAGATGAATAAAACACTGAGATTCATATTAAACATTAAGAGTAATATCAATATCAAGTTTCAATCCAATTACACAAAACCTTGATGTTCTAATCTCTTGCTTCGATCTTCTCTCTCCAAGTTCTCCAAGCTCCAAAGTGTGTTTTTCTCCTCCAATTCGTGATACTCCTCAATCTTACCTAAATTCCCTTTTATATGACGGGTTAACTCTGATAAAAAATAGGAAACGCAGCTGGAAATTGCGTTTTTGACGCTTGCACGGTCGCTTGCACGCCGTGCAAGTTTCTGGTGCACTTAAGTTGCACCAGTTTCTTGCACGCCGTGCAAGAAAATGGTGCAGATTCTTGACTCCTCTGTTCTGAGTGCACCAGTTTGTTGCACGGCGTGCAACAAACTGGTGCATGTTGCTGACACTTATGTCCAACTTCCAAATTTGCTCCGTTTCACTCCCGAATTGCCCCTTTTTGCCCCGAAAACTTGATGAACCCTGAAACAAGACCAAATACACAATACGAGAGTAAAATGCATCATTTCATATTAACTCGGGACTAAAAAGAGCACAAATGTGGGCTAATGACATCTAAAATAGATGTATTTTATGTCCACATCAGGTATCCTATCCGGGTTGGGAACCCTACCTGGCTTCTCCTCCTTGCGCTACTTCCTCTTCGAAAATGCCACTGGTGCCGGGTCAGCCTCACCGGCCTCCTCAAGGTCCTCTTCAACAAGCCGAGAACTTGTCTCCTCCCTAGGCTTCTGAATCGGAGCCCCATAAAGCCTCCGACCTCCTCTCCCCCGAGGGTTCGTGGAGGTTCCACGTTCCACCGCCGGTATGACGGAGAACACAGGATCTCGACCCTCCATCGTTGCAACTTCAACAGAAGCTGGAGACGCTGGTCAGGGTAGTGGAGATCACTACGATTGTGTAGGGAAACTGAGGCAACTGAAGAAGATCTCCGCCGTCCATGTTTTCATACCGTCACTAGCCGTCATCTGGCTGTTGGCAAAAAAAGTCACCGCCGCCGCCATGACAGTCATAGAAAACCACGTTGTACACGTGCAGAGTGTACAATGGCATCATAAGTATAATTTTGGGAGGTGCCATAGGCTAGTCGTACTTTAACATGAGTGTCAATTATTTTGTATATATGCGTAATGTTTTACTTTTAGACACGTGATTAATTAATTGGAGACGGCGTGTGCTGGTTGTCATCAATATATTTTCTATCTTGAGGAAAAAATAGGAGGAATCAATTTTATATATCAATTAAAATGATATACATATAATCGGATGAAAGCGCATAAGCGAACGATAAACATTATAAACTTTAAACTAGCTAATCTATAATATTATCGACTCCCTACCAAAACTAGAATGAAAATACAGACGCCCCACATGCACGTCAAATGTACAACAACGTGCACATTAAACCATGCCACATTACGGGAGGTGCAAACTAGTGCACACCGACGCTGCAACAAGTGCAGTTATTTGACCTGAAAAAGCCACAACCAAAACCTAACAATAAAGAAAAAAACCTTGAAACATGACCATGTCTCCTTGGGATCCAACCATGCCGATCATCTCGGTACTCCTCCATCTGACTTTGATCATCAATATCAGAAGAACAACGTCAGAGAACATGTAGTCCTACACATAACAATTCAACTCTCTTTCCACAACGACCATTCCACACCCAGATTAAAAATCTGAGGCATCCTCAACGGACTCTTTGGCCTAATCCGTGAAATACAGTGCAACAAAGAGACTGAAGAAGTCGAAATTGGAAGATGAGAAAAGGGGCCTCTGACGAACGAATGAGAACCGAGTAGTTGTCACGCCCCAAATCCGATTTTGACCGGACTCGAGACGTGAGCTAAAGAATGATAATAAATAAAAGCGATTTATAAAAGAAATAAGTTCCATAATGATAATTCAACCAATAAATCTGACGATGCGAGTGACAACTCGGAAAACCACCACAAGATAGTTTAGTAACAAAAAGTAGAAAGTACGTCTCTAAATCATACTAGACTAAGACCCTCGCTCGCTCCCAATGTAAAACCCCACTCATTCAAAAGGGTAATATTTTGGAAAATAGAAACCTTGAGGCGGGAAATTGCAATGAGTAGTGTCGAAAAGAAAGAAAATCAAAAAAAAGGAAAAGAAAGGAAAATTGGTTGTTGGGTCAGCACAACTCAGGCTTGGGCCGAGCCACGCTGTAGCCCAAATTCACGCGCTACAGGCCCACGAAGACGGCCCAGTTCGCGAACCCTAGCGAACAAAACCGAAGCAGCGTCGTTTCAGCTGCTCATTATCGCGCACGATTCCCTAGAGGCGTCGTCAACCTCTCGCCTTCGCTCTCTCGGACTCACGAACCAGTCGTCGTCCCTCGTCTCCGATCACTACTCCTCCTTCTCCTTCTTCTTCTCCGTTCCCTTCCTCCACCGTAGCAACAAGAGCCAACCCCAAAAACCCCTGTCTTCGTCTCCCTCGTCGAACCCTAAAACACGAAACCCTCGCCGCCTTGAATCGAGCCTCGCCAGAGCCACCACCGTCGAAACCAGCCACAGTGGGCATACCCTTGAGCTTCTCCACTCTCCACGCTACCTCTCACCTGGAAATCGCGAGCCAACGAGCTCGTTTCGAGCTGGATCTGAATGGAGAGGAGCGCTGGAGTGGAACTCCGCCAGATCTGGCGTGTACACGCCGGAGAGCCTCCAACGCCGCCAGAACCAGCGTCTCCCTTCCTTCCCTCGTCACCTGACGCCTTCCTCCGCCTCCACTTCTCCATCTGAGCCACACCCGACACCATGGAGGGCGGCCGGAGTAGTTCGAGCTCGCCGGAGCTGGGACGAGCTCAATCCCGAGCTCGGGCAGGCCTTGGGCCTGGGGGGAAGGACTGGGCCAGGAGCAGGCCTTGGATCAGAAGAGTCTTGGGTTGAGAAGACATCGGGCCGGACGAGGAAGAAGTCGGGCCTTGGGCCCAGACCAGAACTTAGGGTTCGGACACAGGTCGAGTCTGGACTCGGGTCTGGACCGGGCTCGGGTCCGAACCGGGCCGGACCGGATCTAGATCCGGGTTGGGCTTGGATCCGGGTCGGATCCGGGTCAACCCGAGTTCAAATAAAAATATTTTAAAAATCATATTAGTTAACTGATTTTATTACTTAAAGGTGAGAAATTAAAGGATTGAGTTAAACATCAGAGGACCTTTGGACATTTATCAGTATTGATTTGGACGTTTTATTTGTCAAACCTAGACAGGACTTCGCTCGAGAACGAAGAACTTGGACCCGAGCTAGAAGAACGAAGATCACGCTGGAACCCGTGTGAAGAACGGAGTAGTGACTAACGAGCTTGACAATAGAGTATTAGAGGAAGACCACAAGGTAGGGAAAGTCTTAACTCCTTTTTTAAAGAACGCTTAGTATGCCTATTAGGTTAATAAAATTGGAAAGGTCCTAGAAATGCATATAGGATGCGAATAACTAGAATAATTGTCTTTCAATTACTAATAACCGGATGTGTCTAGTAAGCATGCGTAGGATGCAAATCACTAGCATAACTCGCTTTCAATACTTGAGAATTGCTTTACTGGTAGAGAGGCCGTGATGAGCCCTCGGATTAGTTGTGTGTTAGGTTCACATGTTTGGTTGCCTGGTTGGATAAGCTAAGAGTCTAATACAACTAGATTATTTGAATGTTGAACTTGATTGTTGAATGTACTTGAATGAATGCTTGAATGAATGAATGGAGGATCGAGTATGACTGATTGTGCCAAATGGTACGATCAGGTGATCTATGGATCGATGGGTCATGATTGGTAAGTGATTGGTAAGTTAAGGTTATGTTGATTCTTGTGGTGTGTTGTGGTAGAATTGTGATTCGTTACGAATTGGTTGCTCTTTGATTGTTTTGGATGTGTTATTCATTTATGGATTTGTGAGTTGGCTTTTATATCGCTATGGTGCCTACACCGAGGGTGTGCCGGTGGGAGGTAGTATCATAGTCGGTACCCGGTATGGCGCCTACACCGAAGGAAGTGCCGGTGTAAGGTGGTAGCATAGCCGGTGGCCTTGGTTACTGGATGGTTATTGGTTGATTCACCCAAGTGTATGCTTCCTACGGGAGCAATATATAGCCCTTTGGGGACGTTTCTGAGAAGCCTGATGATAAGCGCACTCAGGGGGTTGTTTCCGGTAACCTCAATGATATGCGTCTCCTCTGGACTGAGGGAAAATCCGACATGACACAACATGTGTGGATCGGCGGGTGGTGACTTCATGTTCCACGGCATTGCTTGGAGGTTCCATTTTCTATTAACTGTTAAGAAATGCATTGTTTTCCTTAATTGCCATTCCTTAAAGCTTAAAGGTCGCCATTGTTATGTATTCTCCCTACTGAGCGTAAGTTCACCCCTTCTTTGTTTATCTGTTGTTGTTACAGGCTTGTTGGATGAGTAGAGGACTCGAGGCTCGGGAGCTTCTATGGTCCGGGTGGTTGTCTCTAGAGACTTTGGTCTTATTTTCTTTTGGTTACGAACCTTGAGTTATAAAATTTTGTTTAAGGATTTGTCATCTGTTTTGACTTGAGATATTTTGGATGGAGAACTAAAGTTGGAGGATTTTTATGGATATTATGGAATGTATTTGTTATAACTGTCTTTGCTTAAGTCACGTCTCGAGTCCGAGCAAAACCGAATTTGGGGCGTGACACCCAAGCTCCGAGAATCCCGCTAGACCAAATCCCGCTCGAAACCTGTAGAACAGTAAAGTAAAGGGGTGAGCTTTCGCTCAGTATGAAAAAGTAGTTAAGGCGATGATTTATCCGCTCACCACCACGAGTAACCGTCCAATTAGGGCATACTAGCAAGGCACAACAACTAACGATAGCCACAGAATCACATAATCACAAACCTAACTTACATGACCAATATAATATTCAAATCACATCACCTATCCAATCATCAAGCACACAACACACAGTAAACAACCACACATCCCGTACAGTAGTCCCCGAACTCCGCCGGCTGTCCACAACCTGACTCAACTATATCGTACCGGACCACACAACATCGGCCTAGACATCTTCCCGGAAACACGACATCGGGGTACAAATCACGATACATCATACCGAACCACACAACATCGGCCTAGATGTCTTCCCGGACCACACAGCTTCGGGGTAAGGATCACACCATCCTCGGCCTAGATACCCTACACCGGCATACCCCCTCGATGTAGGTATCGTACTGGAACTAGTAACATCGGGGGACCGCGTACGTGGGACAACACCGTTGGCCTAGATACCACCCTACACCGGCATACCCCCTCGATGTAGGTATCGTACCGGAATACACCTCGTCTCGAAACATACCACGAAAGTCTCAACAATACCACAATACCATAGTTCAACTAACGGCATACCAAAACGAACAATATTACCACAACACATCACATCGGTCTATCAATCACCCTATCATATCACAAGCATTGGCTCACGTCATACCAAACATATCACACTTGTCATAACATACCAACATATCATACCGAGCATACCAAAGCATGATCCTTAATCTAACAGCGGATGAACCACATATCAAGCATCGCAAGTCATCAATCATAGTACCAATCAACACACAATCCTAAGGGCACGACATGGCCCACATGCACTTCTACAGCACGACAATTCCCAAACTTGCGGCACGACATGGCTCACAAGCTATCCCACATTTCACTCGTTCCTCACATCCTTCATGCAATTCTAACAATTATATCATTTAATCAAACCTATATGCATACTAGTAACTTTCCGCAATTAAACCGGTATCCGCTACTTTCCCTACCTCGATCGCTATCCAAACGCTTAGTTACTTTGAGACGCCTAAAAGCCTCCTCCGCGTGCTCGGAACCAAAGTCTAGGATCACAAATTAATACGAGAATTAAGAGTAATTCAAGAGAGGTTTTAGAGAGAAAACATTCCCAATTACTTGAAAAACATCAAAATGGGCCCAAAAGACCCAAATCTGATCTACCACAGTTCAGGTCACGGAGCCTTGACGGACTCTATGACGGTTCGGGTCTTGGAACCGTGAGGTTCCCCGTCACGGAATCGTGACGTGTGCCGTCATGGTCTCCGACACAGAGCCGTGACGTCTTCCTTTACGGTGCCCTTCACGGATCCGTGACGGGTCTGACAGCTCTGCCCTTCTTCTTCTCCACGAAAACAAACCCCCAAAACTCCATTTTTATCCATCAAAAACCTCCAAATCAGCCCCATAAGCCTCGATACTTCACTAACCAAAAGGGTTTCATCAAAACCACTAAACTCAAAGAGGTTTTATCAATCAAATCTACTTTCCTCCACCTATCATCTACTTGAACCTCAAAAACTCCAATTCCATGGAAAACCATCTAGTTCATGTAATTTTCTATCAAACCCATAACCAAAGCTTCTTCAAAACGAGTTTAAATTGAGGGAATACCTTGTGGAATGAGGGGAGGATGAAGAAACTAGAAGAATCCAAGCTTTTGGTGAAGAAATGACCCCAAAGCTCTCTCTTTTCTCTCTTTCTTCTTCTTCAAGCTTTCATGTCTTCCTCTCTCTTCCTCCTCTCTTTAAATTTCGGCCAACAACAAAAAGTGGCTGAAATATTTACCAATTGTTGCCTTAAACCTAGTTGAGAAATTCCCTTCTTGCCCTTCTTATTCCCCTCCTTCTCAATTAGACACAATGAGGGTAAATGGGTCTTTCTAGACCCATTTCTTCTCCTCCAAGCCACCATGAACAAGTGTCCATGTGGGGTCCACTTCCCACCTTAGTAAAATTCCAGCACATTAATTTTATTCCTGAAGACCCTTGATTTCACCGAAATTGACCCCTGGTTGACTTTTTCACAAAAACAGTCGTTTGAAAGGAAACGACCCAACTAAGCTAACTGTAATGACGGCTAAGCTTTTTGGGTCCCGAAAAGGTCCCGAATGACTCCCGTAGTCATCGGTTGACTTTTCCGGCGGGAAGTCAACTTTCCCCAAAATTCAACGGTTCGACCGGGATCGACCGGGGGCGGTTCTTACAGTAGCCATGACCAAGGTTCTAAAAGTTGCTAGGCGCTAGTCGGGCGGTTAGGGTCTTTTGGGGATTAATCGGGGATTAGATGAAGATTAATCGGGGATTAACTCAATCGGGAATTTGCTGGGTCGGCCAATAAAGAAATGGGGACTAGGCGTGTGCCTAAACGGGGTCTAGTCGGGATTTTTAGAATATTGACCACGACACACGAAATAGAACCTCTGAGAGAGGATGGAGAAAACGAAAAGGTGGCCTCCTTCGGCAATAACCGAGGCCGAGCAACGACCGTCACCGACGGGGGAAAAAATCGAAGGAAAGGGAGAGGGGCTGCTAGGTTTTTTTTATTTGTTGTCGAGAAAAAAATTGAAGTATTTTCTATAGATTTTTGTTACCCAATAACGTGAAATTTTATTACGAATAATAATAAAACTTATAGAACTAATATTTGTGAAGAGGATGAAACGAGGTCCAGAAATGGGCTTTCTAGACAATAACCTTATAACTAAAGTGCTCGGTCATTCTAAGGGAGGTAGATTTGTGAAGGTCCTCGTGACGATATGCGAGCAGTTGTAATTAGAGATGATCATTCTTGACTTGACCTAAAGATACATGTAACAAAAGGATGTGAAACACTTGGGGGGATAACAGGCTCCTAGGGAGAACACCAGGGAATATGGGAGATGTGAGGTCTGATTGATGTTGGCCTTGGCAGGGAAAATCATGCATCCCCACACATACTTTGTTGCTTGCAGGTGTCCTCATTGATCTTGGCGAGGCTACTTGGCAGTCATCACCTCGGATTAACTTGACGCCCTGAGAACTCACAAAAAGGACGCGACAAGAGCACCGGTCATCAAGTAGAAAATCAGTTGAAGTCTGGTTATCGTACCCATAGGAGGAGTAAAACAATCACTCGATTTAAAATCCGTTACTTAATCTGGTTTTGAAAAGTTTAAATGACAATTTGTAATGTAAAGTAAAATAAGTTGAAACCAAATACGAGGCAAATATAGTAGGTGTTTGTGAAATTCAGGGCAAAGGGTGATCTAGGACTTCAACAGGGTTACAATATGACTAATAATTCGCAGGCATTTGTGTTTACATGTGCAGACAAGGTTGTTTTGAAGGCAACACAAATTCTCTTGGATAGCCCTAAACATCTCATGATCGAACTAGGGTCGAATTATAATCTAACCGCCTAGTTATTCCTAATTTAGGTGTAGAGAGACATAAAACATCAAGATGTGTGAATTTCTCTAGCTTTCGGTGTTGTAATCCTATAAGGGATAACGCTGAATCCTAACTGTGTTGGAAATGTGTTTTTCACGTCCTAACTGTGGCCATCTTTTCGTGACATGTCCTATACCAAAGGTCACCTTTTGTCACATGTCCTATACAAAAAAGGGTTTTTTTGACAAAACATGAAAAATGATACCAAAAAAGTGTTTTTTTGGTAAATTTATACCACCTACCTCTTGTAGTGCACTGATAAACGCAAATTATACAAAAATTAAGAGGAAAAACCATCGAATGCGAACGTTATACCACCTTTTTGGTGTCATTTTTCATGTTTTGTAAAAAAAACCACCTTTGGTATAGGACATGTCACGAAAAGGTGACCACAGTTAGGACGTGAAAAACACATTTCCAACACAGTTAGGATTCAGCCTTTTCCCATCCTATAAATATTGCACTCGTGTTAACCTAACTTTATTAGAGACTAGATTTAAATCCGAGTTGCATAATCCTTAGTCCTTTTAGCAATTATCATTTCTCAATTGTTGAATGCTAAAACCTAAATATCTATCAAGTGATCAATTTGATAAAACATTACGTGTAAATAATGCAAACAATAAATTAAGCACTAATTGCACACAGTAAACACCAAAGCTTTGAATTACTTCATCATTTTCCCTAGCCCTAGATCAATGAAAATTTAGTTCATGATGGAGAAGAAGAAGAACACGCAAAAAGATGAAGAAGAACTATAGATAAACATGTTTCAATGATTTTGATACATAATACCCAATCAAAGGATCTTTAAAGATTTCTTCAATCTAATTCTCTTGCACTTATCTTCCTCCAAGCTTCAAGCCCTAGCTCTCCCAAGGTCCCCCTCCTTTAAGTTTTAAATATACCTTCTCTCAACTCTCCGGCTCTTTAGGATTTTTCCCTAACACAAGATATCCCTCTCCCAATACATGCACCTATATATATATATATAGGACTTCAAGACCTCCTTGCCTCCTCAAATTCGGAATTGGAATAGGATAATTTCCTTTTAAAATGAGAATATTTCCTATTTTTAAGCAGAAAAAGCAGTTGGGAGAAAGCATGACACGCGTGGCCCGGGGCGGGCTTGAATATGGGCTGTTTAGCTTCACGCGATGGGCAGAATATCGGCCCATTTGGCCTCCCAGGGTAGGTCTCTAGACGGACCGTTTGACTTCTCGGGGTGGCCAAACGTGCATGGACTGAGAGCTTTAGGCTCTTATTTTATGTCCTTTTTGTGGCTCCTCTTCATTTCCGATAATCTGAGCCTTAAATATCCTTATTTTACTCTGAATGCTTGAAAATACTTGAATTAGGGCTAACTGCATGGAAAGAGATAGAAATACATTAAACCATATTAACCCAAGACTGAAAAGCTCAAGATGTGGGCTTCAAACGTCGAAAACCGATGGATTTTTGCGCCCAAATTAGTGTGCATCGGGTACCCTAGCATCCATGAGGGATAATTTGACGTTACTCCTTCAACTAGAATCAAAGGTAGATTCTAGTTGGGCAAAATAATCTTTGTTGCACCTGCTTCGCTTGGTACTATGCTCGGGGGTGTTGGAGGTAGTGATTCTAGCCGAACGAGGATATGTTTTTGGCTCTAGGTGGACGATGGTGTAATGAGTGTGATATGATTCATTGATTGTTGAGGTGGTGGTGGCAAAGCACCAAAACGTGGCGGGATTTTGGGGCTAGGTGCTGGTAGGGACAGAGGTGTGATCCTTCTCTCTTTTAGGGACCGACGTCGTTGGGACGACCGATTATGAATAGGGTTTGACCAGTCCCTACGGATTCCTGCACACAGATTGGTAGGGGATGGAGCCATTAGTGATGCATCAAAACGCCGGGGGGTGGGTGAGGAAGGTTTTGGTCTCTCTAGGGACATTCTGTCTCTATGTGGCCAATGAAGCCGGAGAAGAAGAAGAAGCCCAGTAATCTCATATATTGGAGTCTAACACAGATCGATGCTTAGCGATCCGTATTGAAGATTCTGGACTTCTATTATATTGGAGTAGTAGCTAGGTCCTTCCAAAACCGTACACTTAGAGCACCACCCCATCCAAGGACTACTTTGTCCGTTCGAACATCCACAAAACTCATAGCGCTTCCCCGATTCGCATTCTAGTTTCTTTTGTGGGGCCGTCTTAGAGAAGGTCCGACACAAGTTTCCACACCTGGATCCTCAAAAATGGAAGAGTGGTCGGATTGATTCCTGGTTGTAGATCCTCCAAGACCACAGGATACCGCTTGAATGACCATGATTCCTCCTATTTGAGACATGAAATAAAATCCGTATATACCCTATGTAAAGTCCTTTATCACCAAACCTTCGTGGTGTCAAACATTGGTCATGACACCCTCGACTGCTCCTCGGTCTCACTCTTTGGTGGTAAGAGGCGATCAGACAAACACTATATGGACTCATGCCCTTTCAGCCATATAAGAGGGCCTCCTTAATTTGTGAAGCGTAAAAACTCTCTTGAAGGGCCAGTAATGCTTCCATCAGAGGCATGACTAATGGTGCTGCTGACTGATCGAGGCATAGATTGTTGAGGTCCGGGAGGGTGGGGAGGGGTACATCAGGTTGCGGCTGAGGAGAGGTTCCCCCGTGAGGTATGGTCTGGGTCACAGTGCCACTAAAGCGTCTGTTCAGCCCAGTGGTGCTAGCCTTCAGATCCATCGGGTTCATCGATGGGGCTTCCAGATTACCCCAAGTAGTAGGTGGTGCCAAGAGGGCTACCAAATTTCTGGTTGGGCAGTCGATCGAAAGGGTGTCAATCCGATCTACATATACTGGTAGTGACCCCATCGATAAAGACATCTTGTTACTCTGAGCGAGGGGGTGTCCATTTTTTGGAGTTTAGGTTTGGGTGACAGACGGCGTTGTAGTCAACATGACTACAATCGGCGTCGTAACCGAAAACAAACGAAGAGATGCTGGTATCTGGCCTTGTGGTTTCTTCCTCAACCGTGGAGGTCTTAAGAGCATGTACATCGAAGGGGGCGGAGGAGTCGAGGTTCAGGGTTCTAGCCCTACATGAAGTTGAGGGGGTGGCTAGGGGGGAAGCCGAGGGCGGGGCGAGGGGTAGGAACGCGCCTCTCGCCCCCGCCCCGCTCGCTTCGTCTCCGCGCGATGCTGGGCTGCCGCGTGTCCTACTTTTTTTTTCATTTTATATATTAAATCGTTTTTTAATTTAAATAATTAGTTTTGAATTTTAAAAATCAGTTTTAAAATTTAAAATCAGTTTAAAATTTTAAAATCAGTTTTTTTAAAAAAAAAATCAGTTTTAAAATTTACAAATCAGTTATTTATTTAGAAAATAAGTTTTCTATTTCGACAAAAAATGTCCGACGACGAGGCCTAAATGAAGACGACGAGTTGTAATGAAATTTCAAGTTTCATTATCCATTTTATTTATTTAATTGTATTTATTAATTAGTTTTGTATTTTTTAAATTTATGTACTTATTAGTTAATTTTATATATTTTATTTCTATTTTATTTATTATTTTGTTAATTTAATATGCATTTAACAAATTCATCAAAATTATTTTTAATTATCCAATCAGCATTTCAAAGGGGCATGAGGCCCTTTATCTGTCCTCCCCTTGATGTGGAACATTATCAATTTTAGAGGGGCAGGATCACAATTTAGCTGAGCCAGTAAATAATTTTGCCATAAGCCTCGAGCCTCTAGCCCCCCTTGATGTACATGCTGTAATAACCTTTGAGGAAGGACATGAGGCATGACCCAAGGGACCGGTTCCATCGTGGTCTTTGAGGAAATAGTGCTTTGTCCAAGATAGGGAGGCGCGTGGATAAGGATGGAAGTGACAAGGGTGTCGGGACTCGTGGGGGTAGGGGTGCAATTAATGGTGGTGGTGGTTGAGATGTACTATGCATAGTGGAGAGGTCTACAATGCTTGAGAGAGTAGGAGGCGGTGGGAGCGATAAAATCCTACTAGCAGATTGTTGGATTTCTCTTTTATTTTTTATTTAGATTTCATCATGTGTGATGAATTAAATTTAATTATTTAATTTTAAAAACTCACAATGATTTAATAATATTTATTAAGGGACTCTAATAATAATTGTTATAAAAGAGACTGAGAGATTGTTTATGGTTTCAAAAACCTCTCAAGCCCCCTCTTCTTATTCGCCATCGTAGTCGCCTACAAATCGATAGTAATCTCGGAACCCATCTCCCTTATGCATATCCCGATTGCACCGACGACCGGCCAAGGGCTGCATGTCCCATCGGAGGTTATCACTAACTCTAGCCGGTCTCGACCCCTTGGGAATCTCAAGCCCCGACCTAGCCACGATTCTGTCTCCCTTATGTAGAAGCTGAGAACGTCATTTCGAGGCCTCTAGGAGAACGACGGGCCATTTCTCCGACTCCTTTGTCTCTCGCCCTAGTGTTGCCTCAACCACGACCTCCACAGTCCACGACCAAGCCACCACTGATCCCTTTCCTGCCAGTTCCTAATTGGTAGGATGAGGAGGACGTACTGGAAGTCCCAGTCAAAGTTGTTCCTACGGCGGCGGATGGGCGATATCGCTTCTCTCTGACGGCTATAGTTGCAGGATTAGGGAGGCACAACACCACTACCCTTTATGGGTTGATGCTCAGCAACTGGAAGGTTCAGGAACGGGAAGTGGAGTGTCTCAACAAGAAGGTGGCGGCGTTCCACTTCTGTCAAAGGATTCCCTTGGGGTTTTAGTGGGTACCTACTACTTCTGGTTCCCCTTCAGCCATGGATGGAGCTAGGTTCTACTCCTTTTGCATACATGGAGATCAGGGTCCGAGCAACCAACGTCCCAAGGGATGCCAGGAACGCCCCAATCCGAGCCCTCCTTGTTGTTGCCCTTGGTACGGAGGTAACTTCTGCACCAATTCCGAAACCTCATCGGTCGGATGTTTTTTATGGTTTCGAGTTAATATTGATGTGGACAGGCCTTTACGAAGATACATTCATCTTCGGTTCCAGGGGCAGTTTACATACTCTTTAATGGGTCTCCAATATGAGAGACTCAGGGTGTTTGATGCGGTAGAATGAAATATCGTATTGAAGCATGAAAAGCCCACCGATCGAGGGTGGGTCGGGAGGTTGTCCGGTATAATAAGTCCATCCGAGCCCCGATGGGGTTGGATGTGGATGGCTCCTCAAGACTAAGTGGAGGGCACCCCGGTAGCACCTCATGTGACCTTGGTGGATGATCTTCTCACCTCCTTGTCCCTTGATCTAATTAGGGATTTTTTTTTTAGGAAATGGAGTGGGATCCAGTAGAGGCCTTTTGATACCTCCTCCGGGATTCTCGAGCCTAGGGGTAGTGACAAAAGCTTATATGAAGCCCGACGACTTGGCTAATTATGTAAGGATGACGACCCTAATTTATTTGATCTACCTACATGTGGGATGATTACCGAAGTAAAGAAGCAAAAGGAACCTAGGTATCAGATAGGAGGAAGACGGTGCGAATCTCGGGGAAAAAGAGGACGGGGAAGAAGAACGAGCCAGGAAAAGGGCTCACCGTCGAAGATTTCTACGGTTTCAGGTGAGCGAGGCTCGAATCGACGGGGGCGGCGCTGGTTCGTAGCGATTCGAGGAAGAAGAAGGGAGAGGAAGAGGGGTTCTGGGTGTCTGGTGGTGAGGCTCTATCGTGGGTGAAGGTAGAAGAAGGAGAAGGAGGAGGACGAAGCTCCGACGAGGTTTGCGCGAAGGAGAGAGAGCGAGGGGACGGAGAGGATCTGATCGAGAGGTTGAAGACAAACCTCGGGTAGCGTGTGGTAGAATGAGGAAGCGAAGAGTCGCTTCTAGGTTTTGCTCGTGTGGGTCTTGGGCCCTGGCGTGGGCTTGCGCGCGCGGGTTGGGCCTGGTCTGGCTCGGCCTAAAGTCTGGGTCTGGGCTGGTCCAGGCCTAATCTCCTCTTTCCTTTTTTTTATATCTTTTCTTCTCCTTTTTTTTGAAATCGATCTAAAAAAACATTCCGCGACGTTCCAAACTATAATTTAAAATCATAAATTCTCAGGTCTTTACAGTCTACCCCCCTTAAAGGAATTTCGTCCCCAAAATTTAAAATGAACGTACTCCACTTTATCCTACCTCAAGGAACGTCCGATTAAGACTCTCAGTCCATTGTCACCCAAACACACGGAAACGCATAAACCAGTTAGTCGATACCGGAATTCTCCGTCGGTAGAGACGTCGCACCGACACACACGGCTTGGTCGAGGTATCCTATACCGGAACCGTCCGTCGGTATAGGTATCATGCCAGAACAATTCTCACATCACACTTAAAGCAGATCCAACACACATACACTTCTTCTCAACCATTCACTTCACCTGTTTAAGTATCGCGCAACAACAAAGAAAAAGGTAAGTCCACATCCCGTACCGCTATCCTCGATTCCGTCGGCTATCACCGCTCGACTCCAATGAAACACACAACATCGGTCCAACATCCTCCCGGAAATCCGTCGGGCACAAACACAACACCAAGTGCCAAAACACAAACCGTCGGCCTATATGTCCTACACCGACATCCCCCCTTGATGTAGGCATTATACCGGAACAACACATGGGGCACCGCGCGTACGTGGGACCACGACCCTTACTCGAGCAATCCACGCCGGACTCCAAACATGGTTACGTCACGGCCAACCTCCCACGGTAAAACAGGGAACTTAACACACAATCTCAACCATCCAGGCTTTGGATCTCACTCTTACTGCACGGTTCGGAGCGACAGTACACCTTATCCACAATTTGTCGGAGGGCGTGTGCACCTCGAAACACCCGACTCGTCGGACCTCACTATGACGACACTCCACAAGCGATGACATACAGTTATGATCAATCATCGAAGGTTACACAACCAGGGATTTCGCGCTTAACGTTGACGCTCAGTCACATACTGCCAATCGAATAAATTTACAAGTCGTTCTACCCAAAGTACCACAAAACGGGAGACACTACAAGTACCAATTCCTCAAGGGCCAGACGGCCTTGATACCCTGCGCGTGTCTCATCCTTGCGCTTCCGCGTCGACTCTGCGCGGTTCTTAATCGTTCACGATCCACGCGACTCTTCAGTCGCCTCTCGAACAGCTCGGGACCATAGGGATCGACCTTTAATCCCCAACTACGCCCCGCTTGGGCAACTGACCCGACCTTCCCAATAATGCTTTGTACGGTGCCATAATGTTACTGGCCTGAAAGCGTTGCGGTAGTCGTACTCGTCCAACTATTTCCGGACTCCAGCGAACGGTGCTCTTACTTCTACTGTGCTCTCGTAGGGGTCGTACTAGTTCCCGCGGAACACTGGCGTTCGGTCTTTACTTGTTGACACTGATGTGCATCGATCTAAACTTCGCACCGACTGCCCGTCCATACGTGACGATCGTGTTGCCCGATCGCACCGTCATCGGTCGCCAGTCACATCGATCGACGTCCCGCGTCTTGAGAGTCAGTCCATCCCCAGGCTGACATCGGAAGTCGTCAAGTTCAACACAAACAGGTTACTAAGAACAGGGCGGTCAATTACTTTAGTCTCGCACGTACGACACATCCTCGTCAAAACCACAACGTACTTAGCTCGGGTGTCAAGACACAAGGGACGCATCAAGGTTCTACTCTTAGGCCCTCACGTCTCTTTAGGTATAAAGAAAAACAGAAGAATGTGGTGCATGTGGGTTATGGGCCCACCACGCTTCCGCTGCGCCACTCTGACCTCATCGCCGCTCGGCCATCTCCTCTGGCCGTTCTGGCGGCGTACTGGTGTTTCTGCGGTCCTCCGCCGCTCGGTTACTATTCGCTGATGAACAATCAAAGAACGCTTGATACCTCATGATTCGGTTCTCTTAATTTTCTCAACACGCTTGAAGAAGGACGGTCCAATACGGGAAGGTCATTGAGACAGATAACGATCCGCTACTCTACTTTCTCACTCACGACTGACGCTAGTCAACACCACCGCACCCTCAACTAGCGTGCCAAGGTACAGGGCGAGCTCAAAAGTTCTAATTTCCGTCCCAATATTTCAGCAACCAAGAAGAAAAGAACGAGAGGGGTACCCCAAAATCAAATGAAACAACACTTAAATTTAAATGGCAAGCACGTACCATGATCGACCTCATGCTCGGGATGGTGTCCCTCAACTCGGCGATCGACAACCGCATTCACTCTGCTCGGCGGTGCATGAGGTCCTCCTCTCGGGGGTGGTGGAAGTGTCACCGGCTGCACGGCTCTCTGTCTCAGTGCTGGCGTGCTCGCTGCCTACCTTTGAGCTCACTGCGTCTGAGCCTGACGATGTTGGGACTGTGGTGACTGCCCAGTCTGCGACTGCGGTGGTCGCTGAGCCGACGCCACCAACAACCGTGCTTGGCACCTAGGAGCGAAGTGTCATGGCCGATCACACCGGTAACACAGTGGGGGGCCGACACTCGATCTCTCAACAGGTCTGCCCGCCGAACGATCTACTGGTCCGCTGACCCACGGACAGTCTCGAGCCATATGACTCAGCTGTTCACAATGGTAGTACCTGCGCCCTCTCATGGAAGGTCCAACGACAGTCCCTGACCCGACATGTCGCGGTCCTCTCAACGGTGACTGGGACCAGAATGATCTAGAGGTCCTCTGCGTCCTCAGATCACGAGACTCCAATGGCCTCAAGGAATTGGTCGGCCTCTTCCTGACCTCTCGCACTCTGGTTGACTCACGAAAGTGTCGTTGCACCGCTAAGGCCTGCTCTACTAGATCAAAGTAACCCTGGGTCCTCAAAACAGCGACCCTGCCTGCGATCTCAGGGCCAAGCCCTCCCTCGAAACGTCGGCAGCGAAGAGCCTCGGTTTGAACCAAATCTGAGCAAAACGAGCCAAAGAGGTGAACCTCGCCTCGTACTCGGAAACTGACAGTCCATCCTGTCGCAGCTCCAAAAACTGTTGACGCCTGTCGTCCAGTACCGGCAGTGGACAATACTGCTCAAGAAAATGTCGTCTGAACAACGCAAGGTCATCTGCCACTCGCGCTTGTTCGCGCCGCCACCAGTGGTAGGCCTCTCTCTGGGCAAAGGCTGTTACCAGTCACCGAACAGTACGGGTCAGCTCCTCCAGAGCTGCCGTCTGGGCTGTCTCAGCCCTCTCGTGCCCCTCAGCGGGCACACCCTGGGCACTAGTCGCCCCTGCCGACCCACCGGTCGATGATCGTCCTCGGCCTCTAGTGGGCCGTCTCCTGGTACCTCGCGGAACGTGACATCGGGTCATGACGTAAAACCTTTGCACGGATAACGCACACGCTAAAGTCCTTAACTCGAAAAGAGCAACATGTTTAAAAGAAAACTAACACCACACACCGTCCTCATAACTCTTAAAGGTGACCCACTCAGAACAAAACGTCCACACGCGAACAACACAGCTTAAACAGTTCTTTAAAACTTCAGTTTACTCTTAGTAGTAGTAGTAATAATAATAATAATACAACCACCGCAATCTAGTGCGTCACACAAAACCTACCACACAATCGCACAGAAGAAACAACATGTCTCACAGTTCAATCACACAAACGCTCAAGTACAACAAGCAGCATAACAAGCTTACACGCCGCCAATCGGTCTACAAAATCACATCGCAGATCAAATCCACACAGTCTCAACCCTACTCATTAACACAGGTTGTAAAAACTTATTCTTGTAGTAAAATAGTACATTTTGATATCATCTCGTTACAACTCGGTTCAGGCGTCCCCGAACTACGTTGTAACCAACTAACATCCCCACTATCATGATTTGCTGCAGTCAAATCATAATAGGACATACACTCAAATTTTACATAAAATTTAGGCATGTTCCATTTGAAAACTTGGACAACCAACCGTGCACGCGGGACAAACAATTCACACTTAAACAACACACATTGAACACTTCAGTACGCAGCCCACACACATTAAACACAACGATACGGCATACTACCAGTCAACCAAAGACAAGCGACACACAACAACTCCTAATAACCCAACTACCCACCTAGTGACGTACGGTCCGAGGTTTTTGAAAAAAACAAAAATGAAACCAGGCTCCGATACCAAATTGTCACGCCCCAAATCCGGTATTGACCGGAACCGAGACGTGACTTAGTAAAATTAAATAGAACAGTTAAAAGAAGATAAAAGATACTGCTAAAGACTAAATAAAATAAAACAACAGGAAGTTCAAACCCTGAGTCTTAAGCTTACTCAAATACAATAATCCAAAAACAACGATACGTCTCTACGAAACATAAAAGAAACCCGGGCCTCCGCTAGCTCCCAAGCTCTGCGTACCCTCTACTCCAAACCATAAGTAATACCTGTAGAAAACACGGTAAGGGGTGAGCTTGACGCTCAGTAGGGAAAACCCATGAGAACCATCTCGAAATAGAATTACAAGAAAGCTATTTCAGGATTTAAAGTTGAATAAAAGAGTTGATACAACGATGCGACGCTTAGGTCAATCAAAAGACAAAACCCCTTTTTAACCTGACACTCACCAATCCAACCGTAACAACTTTAACTCAACACCAACCACAATACCAAGGCACACACCATCGGGAACAATCCAATTGAGACACCCATAGCCATGAACACAGCAACGCTTGTACAATCCAAAACATTTTCAAACACACAACTCGTAACCATCGCACGGTCTCGGAAGCAACCCGCTCGGCCCGGCGTAGCCGCACGCAACTTCCCCAACACAAAGTCGGGATAGGCGGTCGACCTCATCGCGGAACACAGCGTTTTACCGATCGACGGAAGGTAGGGAAATCGCCTCTTTGCGGCCTGGTCTCTCGCGGTTCTCAATACAGCGTTTTACCGAGTGCTAGTCGGAAGGTAGGGAAACCACCTCTTCGCGGGACACATCATTTTACCGACTCAAGGTCGGAAGGTAGGGAAATCACCTTTCTCATGTAACCAAAGCACACACCAGCCTCACATTTTACCGATTGTGCGCCGGAAGGTACGATACACCTGACAGAAGTACATCTCTCACACTTTACCGGCCGCGCGCCGGAAGGTATGACACCCTCTCGGGCACAACTCATCCAGGTATCATCAAAACAATCACAATCACATTCACAATCAGGAACACATTCTCAACATACTTACCATCACTTACCGACACCACACTCAAAATGGTAACCCCACCGGCTTAACCGGTATCCGTTCCCCAAAGCCCACAGTTCAACATATCAAATAAACACAAAAATAGTCAGTCAATCACTAATACGCAACACCAAGTTCCACTATGCTCATTTTCATGTTCGTTATTTATTAACCGATCAAACAGCACAGAGTACACAATCCAACACAGTCAGCAACCAATCCTACAGGCACGACATGACCTGATTCTACCAGCACAGCATACCAACACCTACGACACGACATGGCTCGTAGGTCGTTCGCATTTATAAGGCTGCTCTAGTTATTCGTTTCCTACATGCATACTATTTATTTATCCGGTTATTATGTTTCCCTATATGCATTCTACTGCGTCCGTAATTAATTAAAGTTTTGAGGTATTCCCTACCTCTCAGTCTCTATCTGGGTCGCCTAGCTCCTGACGTTTGTGCCTACTCCGGTCTTCTCCGTGCTCGGGGTAAAAGCCTGGTTTTTAACACAAAAAGGAACGGTCATCAGTCCCGGTCCGGTCCGAAACAGTCCTCTAATTATACCAATTTAGTCCAGTAGTTTGTCCAAACGTCCTTTAATTTAACCGTTAAGTCCTCGAATTTAATTGATTTTAGTCTAATTATTTAATTAATTAATTTAATTAATTATCCTGACCCGGATCCGACCCTAGTCCGAAACCCGGACCCAAATCCAACCCGGTCCAGATCTCAGACCCGGGCTTGACCCGACCCCGACCCAGACACGGACCCAAATCCGAGTCCGGACCCGAACCCAGATCCAGTCTAGGCCCAAGGCCCAAACCATATCCAGGCCCAAGGCCCAAACCTAGTCCAGGTCCTGGTTCTGGCCCGAGTCTTGTCCAAGGCCCAACTCGGTCCTGGCCCAGTCTCTTGTCTGACCTAAGGCCCGTTAGAGATGAGGCTAGGGTTTGGTCTCGGTTCGGTACAGCTCCGACAACAGCGGCGGCGGGGGGAAGCTCGGAGTGGGTTATTGACGACGGTGGAGGCGTTAAAAGGCTCGGGAGAGGCGAGGGGAGGTTGCTGGTGCACAAAACCAAGGCTTTTCCGTCCAGAATGACGGTGAGGAAGCTTCGCCGGTGCAAAAACCTCAGATCAGGGCTCGAGGTTTCCGACGAAGCTTCTCCGACCGAACTTGGCCAGATTGAGGTCGCGAGCATGCGAATCTCGGGGAAAAAGAGGACGGGGAAGAAGAACGAGCCAGGAAAAGGGCTCACCGTCGAAGATTTCTACGGTTTCAGGCGAGCGAGGCTCGAATCGACGGGGGCGTCGCTGGTTCGTAGCGATTCGAGGAAGAAGAAGGGAGAAGAAGAGGGGTTCTAGGTGTCTGGTGGTGAGGCTCTGTCGTGGGTGGGGGCAGAAGAAGGAGAAGGAGGAGGACGAAGCTCCGGCGAGGTTTGCGCGAAGGAGAGAGAGCGAGGGGACGGAGAGGATCTGAGCGAGAGGTTGAAGACGAACCTCGGGTAGCGTGCGGCAGAATGAGGAAGCGAAGAGTCGCTTCTAGGTTTTGCTCGCGTGGGTCTTGGGCCCTGGCGTGGGCTTGCGCGCGCGGGTTGGACCTGGTCTGGCTCGGCCCAAAGTCTGGGTCTGGGCTGGTCCAGGCCTAATCTCCTCTTTCCTTTTTTTTTAATTTTTTTTTGAAATCGATCAACAAAAAAAAAAACAATTCGCGACGTTCCAAACTATAATTTAAAATCTTAAATTCTCAGGTCTTTACATCACCTTTCTGCGATCGGTGGAAAAATCTAAAGTGACGAGACAACACACTTTTTAATACGCAAGCCAACTTCGATTTTTATGAAATTAACGCCCAAATGCAACCCCGACAAATACCGATCACTCCCAAACTTCCCAATTACTCGATAATGTCAAAATGGGCCCGAAATGACCCATTTCGCCCGGCTTGGCGAATCTGCCCAGAATCGGGAAAACGTCCCTCGGGGCTCCGAAAATTTCCATTTTCGTTTCTACAATTCCTTATTATATTCACACGTTCCAATGCAATTGGCGGAATCAATTTCCGATGACCGAGCGTTCTAACTCCGCATTTAAAGTTTCTAACCACCATTTCCGAATTCTCACGAATTACTTCCATAATTCATTCCGAGTGTGAGTTATTGACTCGGTGGTCGCCCAAGACCATCCGAACACGAAAAACCCGAACCCCGGCCAAGTGGGCCCCACACGGTTATACTTGGGCCGTGAGTGGCTGGACCGGACCGCCACTTTTGTGGCCGGTCACGTCCACCGTGGCCTTCCCTCCAGCCACGGCTGGGCATGCCATACGGTGGCCGGAGCTCTGGTGACCGGCCGGAGCTGCAGCGAACCTCCGGTCGCCGGAAAAACATCCCTCCCCCCCCCCCCCCCCCCCCAAAAAAAAAAAACGTTCCTAACAAGCCCTAGACTCCCATCCACCCATATTTCATCCATTTCTACCAAAACCCACGAAATTAAACTTGTCAAATGGAGAAAAGAAAGAGTGCCTACCGTAGCAAATGTTGAGAGGGTCACGAAATATGCAAAAATCAAGACGATCCTTCGGTTGGATCGTCAGGAAATCGCCTCCCTTCTTCTTCTTCTTCTTCTTCTTCTTCTTCTTCTTCCCTTGTCTTTCTCTAGGTGTGGCCGGCCACCACACACACCCTATCCCCTTTGTAGATCCAAATTAAAGTTAAAAGACCAACATGTCCTTCCCTATTTTGTCTTTTAACGTTTAAGTGAAGGGTAATGAGGTCATCTCCCACTCACTCCCATAAACATGTTGACATGTGGCAAGGAGGGTCCCACTACTCACCAAAATATCTGTAAAGATATTTTTTAGTCAGATTTGTCAAAATCGGACGTCCTGGCCCCGTTCGGTATGTTTTTCGAGATTTTTACGAAATCTCGCGTTTTACAAGGAAATGACCCAACTAAGACCGTTGCGACGACGGCTAAGCTTTTGGGTCCAACTCGGGCCTCGAACGGACCAGACGTTGCTCGGTTGACTCTTTTTGGCAAAAACTTTTCCCGAATTGGTCACAAAGTTGCCCTGAGTCACCCAGATTTTGGTCGATATCGGGGTCAACTTAGGTCCGATATGACTCTCGGGTTCAAGTTTAGGTCTATTTTGGTGGATGCCCAAAATTTAAAATATTTCCCGTTTTCCGTCGACTTGACCGGCGTTGACCGGGAGCGGTCCTTACAGATCTCCTAGGTCAGGCATATCTCCGACCATCATATCTCCACAGGGTTAGAGATCGTCGTGTTCGTGTGGGAGATCACACGCATCGATTGGGAGCATGGGAGGCGGAGGTAGAGTGGTCAGCACGACTCCCAAACGGGAGTCTGTAGTGGACATCGTCGAGCCTCAATAACAATCAAAGTCACTCATCCCGAGCCTGACCACGTCATAGCTCCAAGAGGCTGTCCGAGACGAAGCTCGTGGGGGCGTATGACATCAAGACGGGGGAGTACACGAAAAAGAAGGGGCGAAGACTTGTGTGATATTTTCCTGAGATGCGATGACTTGAGAAAATCATACAAAGGAGTTGGGGGTAGGCATCAAAGGGCACGAAGTGCATACTAGCGTGGGAGACAGCAGAGCGATGGGGACCATTGTTACTGGTCGGGAAAAGTTGTGATTGGTGAAGTGAGCAGGAAAAAGAGAAAATGAAGAACTATAGAGGCCGAGCAAAAAAAAGGTGTGTGTGGAGACTTTGGGACAAAACATGCGTCAATATTTATGTGAACAAAACATCTCTTCTCTAACACATATAATGGGCCTCCGGAGATTGGGCAGGCATCGCCTCCTTCCTCGCCCTCGTACATCATTGAGATCTAGGGCAGATATCATAGAGGGATGGCAGGCGCAAGAAGAATCTTTTTCTCCCTGTCCAGAATTAATCAGCGGTTAAGGGGAGCGATGGGAGGCGGTATGATAATCAATCTTTCCGGAATTCCGGTGGTAAGCGGGAGAAGAATCGATCTATCCAGAATTACTCAGCAGTCAAGGAGAGAGATGGAAAACGGTAGAACACTCGATCTATTCACTGCCGCCGCAAGCGGTGGAACAATCGATCTATCCTGCAGTGGAACAATCGATTCCGTGGGAAGGGGAGGGAGAAGAATTGATTTATCCACCGGTCTCAAGCGAGGGAGAGGAAATCTTCATGGGTCAATCCACTGCAACAACAAGTATGGTTTCTCAACGACTTCTATCAACGATGACGATTGTTTCCCTGAGATTGTGTGTACTGATGTCGTCGACCTTCTCTCCACGCCGGAAAGGGACTTTCTCGTCAGAAATTATAACGGCCAAAAGGTATATCTATAAATCATGAACACTAGGTTACTGCCTTTAATCTACCTTATTGACAACTTGGGTTGTGGATTACCATTGCAGGTACCCGTCTCCTCCCTTAAAGGCAAGCTCGTAGGCTTGTATTTATGTCAAAATAGTGCACGGCCTCCTAGAATGCATGCGATCCAGAAGGTTTATGAGGAGGCTAAATCTCGTGGTTATGATTTCGAAATCGTGCAAATAACCTTCGAATTCCATGGCAGGCATCTTGTTACAGACCTGACTGTACAGCTGTTCCGTCAAAGTATCAGCTGGTTGACACTGCCTTCCATGGACCCAAGCTTGAGGAAAATACAACGCATTTTTCAATGCGGTGATCAGGAAGATGAATACTGGGTTGGAGATTCTCTTGTTTTAATTTTTCCACCTCAGCTTCAGGCTGAGGCTGGAGTTTATTTTGAGTTTTCAGGTGCAGAAGTTCTTCAACGTTGGGGGATTGAAGGCTACCCGTTCACACTACCATCTCTTTACAAGGCTGAGTATGAATTACAGAAAAGAGTGATCACATTGCAATTTCTTTTTCCTCCCGGAGAAAGTCTCCTCCTACGCCCCCAGCCTAATGGAGATGGATTTGATCTTGTTGATGTTGTTTCTGAACTCTCGGGGAAGAGGGTCCTTGTTTTGTTTGCAAAGCATCATTTTTGCCACTTTGGTGGTAACTTTGTGGCGATGCTGAAATCTGAGTATCATGCACAACTAGAAGATAAAGTAGCAAAAGAAAGTAAGTTTGAGGTAGTGTATGTCTCAACTGGAGTCCGTAATTCATCCTTTGACGAGTTCACCAAAGACATGCCATGGATGGTTCAGCCTTTTCCTTTAGGAGCATACTGGGATCGTTTGGTTAAAGTTTTCAAACCATGTCCATCAGGGGCAGCAGCTGCGGTGGCCTTTAATGAACAAGGTGAACTCATTGCCAAGGAAGATTGCTTAGATCAAAAGAAGGAAGTTGACAATCTTCAGTTCCCCTTCATTGATCAAGATTTGGAAAAGCGAATCAGTGTGGAAGTTGAAAAAATGTGTAATTCTCGTAGCTGATCTCTGTATCTCTGCCAGTAATTCTCGTAGCTGATCTCCGTATCTCTGCCAATAATTCTCGTAGCTGATCTATGTATCTCTGCTAGGAATATTATGCGTAGCAGAAACCAATGTTATGTTTTATTAAATCTTGTCATTAGATTTACTAGGTGATTGGACCGCGCTAGCGCAGTGCTAGTTGTAATATAACTCTCGATCTTTGGAGATCTCTTTGTATTTGATAAGCAAATAAGTTTCTTGGATTTAGATTTTTAAACTATGTGAAACACAAGTAATACAACAAAAATCGTTCAAAAGGTGTTAAAATAAAATATCATTAAGTCAATGACATTTTCAGAACTGATTATCACAAAATAAAAACAAGCTAACAAAGACATCTATATACGAATAAATACATTAATCTAACATAGACAGGATCCACGCAAAAAACTGAAACAATATGCCATTTATATTGCAACATCCTAACTTCTAAAGTGAATTCTTAAAAAAACTATAAGAATTTCATACCAACGTGGATTACGATTGTATATGGGAACAAATGTACTAATACTTGCACCTACAATAGGTCATATTTTGTAAGCCATTGCTAACGTTGATACAACCAGCTTCAATATAAGATTTAAGCTTTATAGTTTCATTGAAAAAACGCACCGAGCCCTTGCTGAAAGACAACAAGTACCCTACCTCCCTCAGCCACTACGGAGTCAAATTTTGTTATCCTACAAAGACAATTGTAAGAAACTCATATTACAGCACAACTCATTAAAAAAATCTGAAGAGATAACTAAGACCTTATTTCCAAGGCATAGTTTTGAAGGCTTGACATACCTTGTCATGAACTCTACAAAAATCATTTTGATCTTATTGGACTCAGGCCCCATTTTGTCTCCTCTTTACATTCCATCCTGTAACAGGTTTTGGAGGAAATGATATGCTTTACACCTATATTCGTCGATGCATCTTAGGAATTCAATGTTCAGTCATATTTAAGTATTCATGGCCACATGTCTTCTGTCTCAGTTTTTTCTGAACAAATTAGAGATTCATCTTGATCAATTGCCTTACAGCCACAGGTGCTTCTTGAATCATCAGTCTGGTAATTGATGGGTGGAGGATGACATTCCTCCCGATGACCAACGCCAATGTACAATTGACATTTGTAGGAACTGAAATATTCAAATATTCAAATTAATATAATGAGGAAATATAATCATAGCAGCAGTTCTGAGCCATGCTACAAAATACACAGTACATTATGATTTATGAGCAAACCTAATATATTTTTTCGTCTCTCTTATTACAAAAAAAAAAACAGACTTATCATATTACTCAAACGATATTCACCAACTTTGTCATGCTTACAGAACTACTGCAGGCTATATCCCTAAATAAAACTTAATAATAGAAATTTAGAGCATGGTTCCCTCAAATGGAAAATATTCAAGGGCAAAAAACCCACATTTAAATGTTTCAGCATAATTTTGTTTTAAACAAAATAACAATATTTAAGAAATGAGGATTACTCTTAAATACATACACCAAGATTGAAGTAACAAAAAGCTTGAACACACTACAATAGCAGTTGAAGGTCATAGTTAATATCAAATTCATAACTAATACCACATATCAAAGAATCCCAATTGGCATATGCAAATCCATGAATTCATGAACACATACGTGCACTCTGTAAATTTTTATAGCATTATTTTTCTTGATTTCTACACAAACAACCTATTTTCCTCCCATTCAAGTAACAATTTCTATAGTAAGAAAATTCTCAGTTCTCACAGACAAAAAAAAACATAAATCCTTAATTTTCATTATTTTTTAAAGTGCATAAAGGTGACCATAACTCATTACATACGAACCCTGCACCCCATATAAATTTCGAAGGACCACAAACAAATTCCGCAAGATGATTCATATCCACCTTAACCGCTTAGGCCTACCCACTGTGATTTCATTTTACCTAGAGTAGTTTTGTTAATCTAGCCCGACAACATTCTCAGAAAAAAAAAATCTTTTTAGAAAATGGAAACCAGAAGAATCCGTAAATTATTTCCTACTGTTTTCTAATCATCAGATCAATTGCATGCCATACATGGAGAAAAACTTTCATGGCTACAATCACAAGAGTGATGAGTTAATTTGAGATTTAATGAGGAAGATCATAAATATACTACAGTAGATCTCTTTGAAAAAGTTAGAGCTTTTGGGCTAGGGACTTTCATTAAATCAAAAAAAAATATTAGTTTGTGTGAACTGTACCTGCAAGGTAGACAATTTTTTAGTAAGATTTTGACAGGCTCCGTTTGCAAAGATTTCGCAATACCAACCTTCAAGAGAAAATAAAAGAATTCATAAAGCAAATTAAGGAAGAAAATAATGTAAAACATCATCTTTGGACTACTAATCTATATAAAGCTCAATATTTTAACCAAATTCCTTCAACAAATTGCAATCTATTTCCACGCATTTAGTAACTTTCATAAAACAATTAATAACACAAAAACATCAATTTCACCCTGCAACACTAACGGTAAGGCTAACCTACAGTCAACAACAGATACATACCAAAATTTTCTAGTATTCATCAGTCAAATTTCATTTAAATTCACCTGCAAACAAATTTCATCTAAATTCAAATCCTCTTCTGCATAACTTGTGCCACAAAAATGAAGACAAGTATTTCGCATATCATAAATATGAATAATACTCATTCGTTAATTCTACTAACCTAGGGAATGTTCATGCAAAATAAATAAATACATATGAAATCTGGAACATATAGTGAATACCCAGAAATGATTAGTTATATTTAATATAAGTGTTAGAGTTTAGTTTATTTCCAGTTTACAAGTATTTCCTATTCTAGTTAAGTTAGGTTTTCTATATTGTTTAATATTAGTATTTCCTATTTCGCATAGAGTTAAACCCCATATAAAGGGGTGCTCTCATTGTATTGAAACATCAAGAATATCAACCATAATCAATAATATTTCAGAATTTTTACATGGTATCAGAGCCTATTCGATCCTAGGTTATTTTTTCGTGTGTTATTGCTTTGCCCACTCGTTACTATATGATTTAGCGGGTGGGCAAGGCATTATTGTTCGGGATCTCTACTGTTCTCCGAGAACTGTTCACGCCGATCACTGTTCATCGAGACACTGTTCACGGTGTCACTATTCATGCGGTTACTGTTCACCGACGCCACTGTTCACGGAAAAACTGTTCACCGGCCAACACTGTTCACAAACGGGAAATTCGGTCCGGACAGCTTTCTTCTGGATTCTTCTGATTTTAGTGTTTTGGTGATTTTCCATAAAAAAAATCACATATATTTGCACCATCGTCGTGCTCACTTGAAGATGTTTCGCACCGTCGTTACACGACGTAGTTGTTCAAATTTGTTTCGCACCGTCGTCGTAGTTGCTTGAAGTTGTTTCGCACCGTCAACGTAGTTGCTTGAAGTTCTTTCGCATCGTCCTTATGAGGCGTAGTTGCTTGAAATTTTTTGCACCGTCATGTGACGTAGTTGCTTAAAATTGTTTCGCATTGTCGTTATGCGACTTGCATGAAGATGTTTTGCCCCCACGTGGTGTAATTGCTCGAAGTTGAATCGTGCGTTCGTAAAATGAGGGTATGAGCCAATGGCTCTAGATCGTCTTAGGCTTTAAAAAGCCGTTATTGGGTATCGTCCCGTTTGTCACCTCCACCCTGTGGTCTCCGGTACATATGCAGATGTCCAGACCTGTTATGGCCCACGTGTAGAAGATCATACCTATATGTGAGGGGGAGTGTTGAAAAAAAAAATTCTAGTCTTCGGCAACAGCATCATAGTGGTGAAGCAACAACATGAAGAAATTTGAAATTTGTTCTTCGTCCACGTGCAAGACTCGTTATCCGATTTGCACGTGAGGGGGAGTGTTAGAGTTTAGTTTATTTCCAGTTTACAAGTATTTCCTATTCTAGTTAAGTTAGGTTTCCTATATTGTTTAGTATTAGTATTTCCTATTTCGCATAGAGTTAAACCCTATATAAAGGGGTGTTCTCATTGTATTGAAACATCAAGAATATCAACCATAATCAATAATATTTCAGAATTTTTACAATAAGAAATGAAAAAAAACTTGCCAAGCAAAAACCAAAGTCATCCCACTTTCTCTACAAAAGATGTTTGAATGGTGACATGGTAGTTTCTGCACATTGCTCCTCCACCTATAGGTTAGGACCTCATTAACATTAGCTATATATAATACGTTCTGTGATTTTAAACGGAAAAGGGCCAAAACATAAAGAATAGTGACAAAAAACCATTACACAAAGTCCTTTTGTGTGGGAGGAGAGGGAGGTTCATGCCCTTCTCTATTCTCTGTGCCAATTCACGGTTCGTTATTTGGAAGAGGATGAGCTGGTTTGAACCAAAGATTCTGTTTTCAGTACCAAAGTCGTGTATGACTTGCTGGATAATTTTGTTTCAGAACGTCCCCCTTGGTTTGGTTATTTATGGATCAAACGTTGGCCTCAAAAATATGCTCTATTGGTTTGGCTTATTCTACATCAACCTAAACTCTCCATGGTGTTTTTGGAAAGCAGAGGTTGTCGGATCTCTATAAATGAGATGCTTTGTAAGACCTGCAAGCTTGTTTTTGAGGATACATATCATATTTTCCAGCATTGCACCTTTGCTTGGAAATTTTGGTCTTGTATTTATAATTGGTGGGGAATTGCTTGTATTCATGGTAGTAATGTGGTCTCGATGTTATTGGGGTGGTTTGATTTGTGGCTGAGGCGTTTCAGAATACATTGGTTGAGGATATCATATGTAGCGTTTTGGATCCTATGGCTCCGGCGCAACGCCTTGGTGTTTAATTCGATAGCAGAACCGGTTGAGGCGTCATTTGTGAAGCTGCAGTCTTTGGGTTACTCTCTTTTTCGGGCTGGGAGTTAGCTGTTTTTGCTACAGTTTTTGCTGTTTTTTTGGTTTGCTTGGTTATGTTCCTGTGTACAAGCAATGGATTTTAGTGGCTCTGTTTTTATTTGTTTGGTCTTTGTAGGAACGATCTCACCGGTCGTTATCCTGCATTTCATTGTACCCTTCTTCAGTATAATGAATTTTCACATCGATTATCAAAAAAAAAAGTTTATAAAACCCTCTCATCCTCATAACGTAATTCCTACAGTTTAAATTAATTAATTAACTACTCGTGAATACAAACAATTCTAAAAACAAATTGTACCATTTCAATTCACATTCCGAAAATTTGTACCACAACTTGATCATTTCAAATACTATATACTAAGGACCATAACAAACTCTATTTGCACTGAAGCAATTGCTAAATAACTCACCACAGTATCCTTGGTAGCATCACTTAATGTAAGAACATAAGAAGTAACCCCGGGCTTGATCCTACAGACCATTTTCTCAGTTCTCATACCTCTTGTCAACTAATTCACTAAAGAAACTACTGTTCTTGCTCCATCCCCCACTCTCTCCATTGAAAAGAAGCCTAAGTAAACTGAAAACCCAAAAACAATGGTGAATCAGATAATGGTATCAAACTGTCGCAAAAATAGAGCACTGAACCTGAATAAAGTAGAGTTATAAATCCAAAATTTTGACAGAAAGCTGAGAAGCAAAAGAGGTTGAAACACACCCACAGGCACTCTGAGTAAAACCACATCTTTTGACCATCATCCCTCAATTTTACCCCACTGCAGATGCCTTTTTTCATAAGCCAATTCACAATATACTAAAATTTAATCACCAACCTATAATTATTCACATTTGTAGCTTATGCAGCATCAAACTTACCTTATTCTGTCCAAGCCGATCATAGTGCCTCTTGCTTCATCTTTATGCATATACATCGAAATTATGAAGTCATCAGATTTAAGGGAATTCTTAAAATAGATGTCCAATTTGGAAATTGACTAAAATAATACATATCATTGGCTCTTGTCATTTAAGCTACCATTGACTAATCCAACATAGACAAAACCAGCACCAACATATGAACACATGAAAACAAAAAGAACACCATTGGAGGGAAGGTTTCACAAAAGAAAATCATCAACAATAATTCACATATAATAAATAACTGAATTATTAGTCATTTGGGTTTCAGATGTACTAATGTCCCATGGTATAACCCTCATAATTGAGGGCCATCAACTGTCATTAAAAGAACACACAAAAAACATATGACAATAAAAAGGAACCACACACAAGAAAAGAAACTGATACAAATTGACTATTAAAAACTCCAGCAATAAGGTATACAGAAACTAATTCATATGCACTTCCTGAGGCTGAAAGCAATAGTCATGCCTATAACCAAGAAAGCAAACACAAATGTAAGAGCATGGTTAAACAAATTGAACATCCAGAAAAAAGATAGAATATAAGCTTAGTTCGATCTTTCAAAACATAATTCTCTACAATGCTTTTAAGACCCATTCTAACAAAAGCACAAGAAACAGAATGCAACATAAACCCCCTTTTTTCTTGCTCAATTCTAGTAACTCCCTAACAGATGCCACCCTAAAACAAGCCCAAATAGTTATGCCTAGCATAATAGAAAAATACAAATGTAAGAGCTAGGTGATAGAAAATAAAAGGCAAACAGGAGAACATGGAAAACGCCTGAGCTATATCTGACATGCCATGCCCTTTACTAAATATGAACAGATGAAAAAAAATAAAAAAAATTACCCACTGGAAGAGGGCTATAAAAAATCATAATCATTATTAGAACAAAGGGAAAATAAATTTATTGGTTTGGGGTATCTGAGTTGCGAATGTCAAATGTTTTAACCCCTGCTATACAAGGCACATAATAAAGCATATTATACAAATAAAAAAACACCATAAATGAAATGAACAGTTAGAACAATAAAAATGCTTTTAAGAAATTCCAAAACAGGTAGAGAAAAAAACATTCGAAGGCACTTCCTAACAACAATTTTGTCAAGTTGGGAAAATATGTCAAAATTGTAAACAGGGTGCAACCAATTTTTACAAACACCTTACATTCATGAGGTTCAATCACCCGAAAAATAGGTTTCCTCCATTTTTTCTTCAATGCAAACATGAAGAGAAAAAAACATAGCAACATCATTCAGTCAGATCACCAATTGAAAATTTCATAAAACTCAGGCATTGATAACTTCCAATTTGAAACAATTCGGGAAGGATGAAAAAACAATTCTGGTGATCTCAAAAACTAAAAACGTATATTGGAAAAAATATGAAAAAAAAAAATTCAGGTGATCTCAAAAACTAAAAACGTATACTGGAAAAAATAATCAAAATAAAGAGGAAGACAGAAGTGGAAGAAATCAAACCTGAAATTGCAAATCCCCTTCGTGTCTTTCGATGTTGGAACTGCCATTACTTCCCCGGCCACCCCTTCTTCTCCGGAAGCCACTGCAAGCCGCCCAAACTCCCGATTCGGCCGTCTCTGATGGCAAAATCGATACCGGCGATGCCCAGAAGACCGGCGACCGATACTTGAATCCCAAAAGCCGAAACCCACTTGCACCCATCTAGATTCCTCATAATCGTACTTAGACTTGTGGATAAAAAAGGAACTATCATGTGGAGAGAGAAAGAACTAAAAATCAAAGACAGGTAACATCAAATATTTATATGGGAAAATTTCATTTTACCACCCTGTCAAACATTTAACTTCAGTTTGATACCCTGGCATAAATTTTTATCAGTTTCATACCCTAACCAAACTTTTAATTTCACTTTCATACCCAGCCGGATAAAATGTCCAAAATACCCCTAACTATTACTCAAATTTTCATCTCATGCCATTGCCTCAGAATTTGAAAAGAGGTGAAATGACAATAATACCCTTCATTGTTTAGGGTGTTAAACTGAAAATTTCAATAATTTTAAAACAAAATCAGTTTTGTTTTATAAATTCAATTTTTAATTTCAAAAGATCAGATTTTAATTTTAAAAATACATAAAAAAAGTTTTTTTTTATTAAAAACAATTTTTTATATAAAAAATCATTTTTATTTATAAAAAAAAACAGACGCGACTGCGTCTTCTTCGGCGTGGTCTCCGGCCACCCAGCTCCGCCGGCGTCGTCCCCGACCCCTCCCACTTCGCCGGCGTCGTCCCCGTCGTCCCCGGCGTGGTTCAGATCTGAACCAGTTCAAATCGCGAACCAGATCTGAACCAGTTCAGATCTGAACCACGCCGGGGACGACGGGGACGACGCCGGCGAAGTGGGAGGGGTCGGGGACGACGCCGGCGGAACTGGGTGGCCGGAGACCACGCCGGAGAAGACGCAGTCGCGTCTATTTTTTTTATAAATAAAAATGATTTTTTATATAAAAAATTGTTTTTAATAAAAAAAACTTTTTTATGTATTTTTAAAATTAAAATCTGATTTTTTGAAATTAAAAATTGAATTTATAAAAAAAAACTGATTTTGTTTTAAAATTATTGAAATTTTCAGTTTAACACCCTAAACAATGAAGGGTATTATTGTCATTTCACTTCTTTTCAAATTCTGAGGCAATGGCATGAGATGAAAATTTGAGTAATAGTTAGGGGTATTTTGGACATTTTACCCGGTTGGGTATGAAAGTGAAATTAAAAGTTTGGTTAGGGTATGAAACTGATAAAAATTTATGCCAAGGTATCAAACTGAAGTTAAATGTTCGACAGGGTGGTAAAATGAAATTTTCCCTATTTATATTGATGTAATCGAACAAAACCCAAGACTATTTCAAAATGGCTCTTCTACTCAGAAACAAAATGTTCCAAATGATCCATATTAGCGGAGGAACCTTCCAATCCAGTTGGCTAAAATCCGTTCCTTGAATGAAACTCGATCTTGTGGAATCATATTGAATATTTTACGACTCATTCTGTACCTTGCTAAAAAAAGATCCTTGGTTACCAACCGCACGTTGTTTAACCAAATCCAATGATCTCTCGATATGTTTCTCAAAAAATCTGATTCGTGCGAATTCCCCCCTCCACCCCCCCCCCCCCCCGAGAGAAAGACGATCAAACAATTACCACCCGCCGTACTTGCGGATCATAAAATAGATATGGTCGTGTAACTGCGAGAGAGAGAATTTTGGAGATAAGAACCAAACTAACTGAAATGATAAGAACAAAAAACAAACCGGTCCGCAATTGCAATCCACCCACTTCCTCCTTTTATAGATACAATAGATTAGTTAAAGGGTTATTATCATCCGAGTACCCTAAAAATACTTGGTTTTCATCCGAGTACCCTAAAAATATTTTGTGACAGATAAGTACCCAAACGAAACATTATTTTCAAATCAGTACCCGCCGTTAGTTTATGTCTATTTTCCATCCATTTTTCCATCCAAAACATTAAAAAAATCCAAAATACCCCTCCTCAACTCTCAAATTTTCAAACCCATACCATTAAATTTCAAATTTTCTTTTTACTTATTTATTTTATAACAAAAATTATTTTATGAAAATTAAATTTATTTTTATAAAATTGATTTTTATTTTAAAAAATTAGTTTTATTTCTTTTATAATTCTTTTCTTTTTTTAAAATCAATTTTTATTTTCAAAAAATCAGTTTTATTTTAAAAAAATCAGTTTTATTTCTTTTATAATTCTTTTCTTTTTAAAAAATCAATTTTTATTTTTAAAAAATCACTTTTATTTGATAAAAATCAATTATTATTTAAAAAACAGTTTAATCTATATAACCCTCACCTCCAACATCTTTTATTTTTATTTTTAAATACTTTATTTTTTTAATTAAGTTTTTTAATTTCTAATTTTATTTATTAGTTTTGAATTCTGTTTGTTCATCTTCCTCATCCATCAACATGTTGTTCATCTTCCTTAATCTATTTTTTTTGTATTCCTCAACCAAAACAAGTATCAATTTGTATCAGTAACAAGGATCTTCATGGTCAGTAACAAACCATAATTTTTTTAGAAATTTGTCAGCAAAACCTAAATCCCTAAACGAAGAACAAACCATAAATCCCTAAATTTCTGAGAAATTTCTCAAGCAAAACTAATGCAAAACCCCACCCTCCATCCGATTCTTCGAGAGAGAGGTTCAGGATTTGCATAACACCACCCCGACCCTTCCGATGAACGGCGAGGTCCTCGGCGATGAGGCTGGAAAAGAGGACGTTGTTTCTTCTTTTCATCTTCAACCTCCTCTGCAACTTTACCCTTCTTTTCCTCCATGTCGGACCATCCACAAAGCCTCATCTGAACTGAAACTCCACCAAAACGATGTCGTCGAGCCCAAGAACCAGCATCCACATCACGCCCTGGACGGCATCGTCAACGTGAATTCGCTCTTCACTTCGGCCGTCTTCATCGGCCTCGCCTGGAACCCTAACGACTCCTGCACCACCCTCATGGAGGTCTGGTGGTGGTGGAGGTCTGGTGGTGAAGGTGAGGGTTGTAGATCTTGAGGGAGGTGGTGATGGCGAGGAAGCCAATGAAGAATGGAGGCTGTGTGGTGTGGAAATTAAAAGATAAAGGATTAGGGTTTTAAACATAAAGGGGTAATTTTTGTGAGGGGTAGTGTTGTCATTTTTAATAAAATTGGGGTCATGTGCCATGCACATGACCATTTTCCATCCAAAATGGATATAAAACTAACGGCGGGTACTGATTTGAAAATAATGTTTCGATTGGGTACTTATCCGTCGCAAAGTATTTTTAGGGTACTCGGATGAAAACCAAGTATTTTTAGGGTACTCGGATGATAATAACCCTTAGTTAAATATTGCCCCGTGGGCTTATTAGTTTAAATGACACTTGTTACCGTATATTGCAAATTTGAGTAGATATACATGTATATTATATAGTTGGAGCAGATTGTGAATTAGTGGAAAATGATGTTTTGGGTCAACACTGGTCATTCAGTCGGATTTACTTAAAAGCATCTCCAATGAGAGGAGAACTCTTGTGAGAACCATGTTTTAACTTAGGAACCGCGAGAACTAATCTAAGTCATCCATTTTAAGAATGGATGGATGAGATGCAATTGAGTTGTTGACTGCAAAAAACAGCACTTTTTAGTAAGTGGTAAGGGCTTTTTAGTAAAACTATCATATTACTTTTTTTAACCAATTCACTAATTTAATTTTTCCCGCTTCGTTTGAACTCCGTTTGGCTTCAAACTTGCGTCCTTAGTTTTTTTTAAGGGATTTCTATCAAGATCAGTCATGAATATATTTTGAAGCACGAAAAAAAATTATTTCAGGGTTGATTTTTTTTTTAAAAAAATCTGGGTAATTTTTATCAACACGTTGCTCTAAATTTATCAACACTTTTACACTGGTTTTATCAGCACTTTACACTTGTTTTATCACCTCATTTAACAAAACTGATCATGATTTTATCACGTCATCGTGTGCTTTTTATAAACACTAGTTTTATCAACACTAAACACTAGGGTTATCATTCAATTTACGTGTGTTTTATCACCCCCATCACATGTTTTTTTTGAAGCACGAAAAAAAAGTATTTCGGGGCTGGTTTTTTAAAAGAAATTATATCTGGATAATTTTTATCAACACTTTGTTCTGGGTTTATCAACACTTTACACTGGTTTTATCACCTCATTTTCCAAAACTGATCATGATTTTATCACCTCATTGTGTGCTTTTTATGAACGCTAGTTTTATCAACACTAAACAATAGGTTTATCATTCAAAATACGTGTGTTTTATCACCCCCATCACATGTTTTTTTTGAAGCACGAAAAAATATTTATGTCGGGGCTGGTTTTTAAAGAAATTATATATGAGTGATTTTTATCAACACTTTGTTCTGGGTTTATCAACACTTTACACTGGTTTTATCAACACTTTACACTGGTTTTATCACCCCATTCTCCAAAACTAATCATGATTTTTATCATCTCATCACGTGCTTTTTATGAACACCAGTTTTATCAACACTAAACACTAGCTTTATCACTGAATTACGTGTGTTTTATCACCCCATCACAAGTTTTTTTTATCAACGTTAAACTCTAGTGTATCACACTTATTATCAAAATTGAACATGGTTTTTATCACCTCATTATTTGTTTCTTATCACCTCATTACATGTTTTTTATCAACATTTAGCACTAGTTTGGTACTCCGATATAAAACATTTATTAGTGAAGATTTATCAACGATCAACATTATTTTTATCACCTTGATATAAATTTTATTTTCGTGCTTCAAAATATATTCATGACTGATCTTGATTAAAGCCCTTGAAAAAAGAAAAATATTGGCGCAAGTTTGAAGTTAATCGGAGTTCAAACGAATCAGGAAATATTAAATTAGTGAATCAGTTAAAAAAATGGACACTTGTCCACATGGCACCATGTTATTACAATTATGCCCTTGCTTGTGTGAGAATGGATTAAAGTGACGTGAATTTGGGTAGAATTGGGGTGATGATGTGGCATCATGGTGAATGTTGGATCTTAGGATTGGTTCTCACGGTTCCTATGTTAAGAGTGGTTCTCAATAGATTATCACACTCTCCAATGATAGTCTATTCTTGTAAGTTTTTGTGTTGCGATTAAAAAATTATTATTTTAATTATTTCTCCTCATCAACCAGTAATTTTTAGTGATATTTTTTCTATTGGTTGTTCGTTATTGACTGCTTGAATAAAATAATATTAGACATAACAATTTTATTATAAAAAAAAACACATTAATATTACACGGTTAATCTTATCAAAAAAATATTACACGGTTAATATTACTGAAGCTTAAATACGTTAACCACAATTTATTATTACCGAAACGGAAACCAAATATAACATATCAACAATTTATATTTCGGTGGGTCTTTGACGAGATTCCAAATCGCGAATTTGGTGAAAGGTTGGCGGTGTCGCTCTAGATACGTGGCCGCAACCAAGACTCTAAGTTGATCATCGGTTTGTCCCGACATGTGAGCATGAAGTTTTTCACAGTAGATTAAATTGAAATGAAGTACCTTGTCTGACGTCATTTGCCAGTGGTCCTTGCACTACTTCTCGGTTCGTTCTGGAGCGACATCAGAGGCCGATTGGACGTAGTAGTTGTATACATTCGGCCAATACCGGTTATGCAACGGGTAATGAAATCGATAACATAAGATGGAAAAATAATTAATTCAAAGATACAAGTAAACTGACAATTAATTAACCTCATTCATGGAACGAAAAGAAACCACTAAAGTTCATTAATTGAAAAACAGATACGGACAACTAGAACGTCACTGTTGAATTATATGGCGCAACATCGCAAGGGTTGCATAGTGGGTCTCAAGCTCTTGGTGTGTGTGTGTGTGGGGGGGGGGGGGGGGGGGGGGTCATGCTCGATTTTTCTTTGGAGTTATCCTCCTTGAACATGTCAAAGTATTGCTACTTGTTGTCCATGAGTTTCAGCTTCAATTCGAGCGCAGTGCAAATCGCTTGTTGGGCCTCCGCAGCATTTGAGACAATCCCCTTTGTCTCCGAGAATTTCCCTTTCCCTTTGAGCCTTGCAGTTTTGGAAACCTTCTGACTCATAGGCCGGTGGTACTCCGAACTTTGGCTCATCCCCGTGGTGTGCTCACTGTTATCCCTAGGTGTGTCTTCCTAACTACGCTTGCTCGATTTGCTAGATGGTTGGAAAGACAATGTCGGTGCCATATGTTGTTCAAGATCATCTGTGTCGAATATGGCAACGTGCTTTGACGTCCACTTATGCTGATCTTTGACGAGTTTCCACCAATGCTTCCACACAAAGGCATGCCCTTCCCTCATCAAATACATTTTCTCGGCCAATGCCATAACTTGGTCATCGGACCGGCCGCTCCTATTATCCTTGTCACACCGGTTCATAATACCCTTGGAACTTCATCACTCGAGGGTTCACGGTTCCCCAGTGGTCCTTGTAGGATCGGAGCGGATCATCTGGTCGACGCAGATCAACAACTTCTCTCCTGATGACATCCCAATACTTCACGTTCGTCTTGTAGTTACACTGAACTAAATCATACGAGTTGACCATCCAAGCGTGAACAATACACTCGTCCTCCTCGACGCTCCACAGTCTTCATGCCATTTTTGGTTTCTCTTGGCTCGCTTTAGTTTCCCGTCCTTTCGCCCCTCCGGGTATACGGGGGTTCGACACCGCGACGACGTCTTCAGTAATCATGGGACTTTCTTGAATTTTGCTTACAAAGTCTTGGCTCGGGTTGACTTAGTCTTAGGTGTTCGTGACGTAATCGTTCTTTCCCATCCCGCTCAACAAATTCTCCCAATCGCACTCTATTGTGAACGAAAAAAGCGAATATAGAGAAAGAATGGAGTGGTATTTTGAGGGCAAATGTGTTGGTGTGTGAAAATGAAATGGGTTTTGTTGTTTATATAGGGGTGAAGTAGAAAAAGGCCTCTACCGACACAACCACGTGGCACCACCGGAGAGGGTGCCAACGATCGACGGTAAAACCGAGGCAATCAACGTTGACTGCCAACAACTCTATCCGCCAACGCTAAGTTCCAACGATAATATTGCCGACTGTCCTTTCCGCCAGCAACAAACCGCCAAAGAATCGACTGCGAGACGCCGACGTTTCCTCTCCTCCAACAACGAACCGACCAGCGTTAGAGATGCTCTAAACTCTCAACTAATACCATTGTAGGAGATCTGATTCATGTTGACTAGATGATTTTTTTCAGCAAAGTAAATTTATAAACTCCACCTCTTCAGAGATTGAAAAGGGAGAAAAAGAAATTAGTTTCTAGCTACTAAAACAGCAAAACTAGTACAATTTTTAGCTACATGACCACAAAAAGCCACCACAAGAAAGTCTAAAATTGTAATAACCACTCCCGGTCAACGCCAGTCAAACCTGCGAAAAACAGGAAAATTTAAAAAATTTAAGCAGACACTTAATTGAACCTAGAATTGACCCCGAGTGTCATACCGTACTTAAGTTGACCCCGCTATCGACCAAAGTGAGTTCCGGGGGACTCAGGGCAACTTTCTGATCAGTTTGGGAAATGTTGACTTTTCGCTGGAAAAGTCAACCGAGCGACGTTTTGGTCCATTCGAGGACCGTTTCGGATCCAAAAAGCTTACCCTTCGTCGCAGCGGTCTTAGTTGAGCCGTTTCCTTGTAGCCCGTGAAGTTGCGTAATTTCTTGGAAAAAGTGCCCGTTTGGGGCCCGAAACGTCCGAATTTCGCGAATCTGATTGGAAAATATCTATAAGATATTTTCTCAAAAAGGTATGGGACCCACTTGCCACTTGTCAAACAAGTGGTGGTGTTAGGTATTTGGACAAGACAAGGAAGACCACAAAGGGGGGGGGGTCGGCCAAGACTTGTAAAAAAGGGGAAATTTGGAGTTTTAGAAAGAGAAAGAAGAGAGAAGAAAGAAGAGAGAAAAGGGAAGGAAAAGCTAGGGTTTTGCTACTATTCACGAGCATCTAGCCATTGGATCGTCTCAACGTTCCAAGAATCGAACTCCCCTCGACATTCTCTACGGTGAGCTATTATCCGATCTTCGTTTTGGTTAAGTTCAAAACTTAGGGTTTGGTTAAAATGAGTAGTTTATGGTGGAAATGAGGTGTGGGGATTGTTGGAGACGTTTTGGGGTGAAGAGGGACGTTTTCCGGTGAACGGGAGCTCGGGGGGAGCTCCGGCCACCATAGGGGGTGGCCGGCCGACCATGGGGTGGCTGGCCGGAGCTAGGGCCGGCTACCACCATAGTGGGCCGGGCCCATTTGATCCCTAGCCACCCACGGCCAAGGTGGGCCGGGTGGGGCCCACTTGCTCGGGTGCTCGGGTTTTGTGTTCGGATGGTTTAGAACGTTCCCCGGATCATTAATCTACAACCAGATCGAATTTTGGAATTAAATTGTGAAAGTTGTAATTGACGGGTTTAGGAACTTGAAACGCTAATTAAATTACTCGGAAGTCGGAATTCGATTCCGTCGAGTGCCTAGGAACCCTTGAATTATTCTAAGACCGTAGAAACGAAAACAGGAATTTTCGGAGCCCCGGAAGGGCGTTTCCAAAACCCGGGCAGATTCGCCATGTTGGGCGAATCGGGCTTTTCCGGGTCCATTATCGACAATGTCGAGCAATTGGGAAGTTTGGGAGTGATCGACATTGTCGCGGTTACTTTTGGGCGTCAAGTTTATTAAATTCCAGTTCATGTCTGCGAACTTAAAAGTATTTAAATTGTGTTCTTATTAGATCGTGCTGCAGACCGAGGAAAGGGAAAGCTAGGCGAGTGATCGAGATCACGCCGGAGCTTGTTAGTGCGCTTTTGGAGAAATCATACGAGGTAGGGAAAAGTAGCCGGATCTCGGCCCTGATTAGGGAAAGTTAACAGTAGAAATGCATGTGACACCGGGGTGTCGTGGGTTAAGTAAGTTTATCAAATAATAGGATGGCAGGCAACACCGGGTGGTGTCGTATGATACGGGAACGTATCGAACAATAGAAATGCATGTGACACTTAGTAGTGTCGTAGGAGCAGGGAACTTTTCGATATTAGAATTACTGGAGGAATTTGTTTATGCCCGGAGGTTGATTGTTTAGTTTGAGTCATGGGTGGCCATGAGAGCCCGTACTTTACTGGTTGTGTCTTGGGTGGCCATGAGAGCCCGTGTTTTACTGTTGGAGTCTTGGGTGGCCATGAGAGCCCGTACTTTACTGGTTGTGTCTTGGGTGACCATGAGAGCCCGTGTTTTACCGTTGGAGTCTTGGGTGGCCATGAGAGCTCGTACTTTACTGGTTGTGTCTTGGGTGGCCATGAGAGCCCGTGTTTTATTGTTGGAGTCTTGGGGGTGCAATGAGAGCCCGTACTTTACTGGTTGTGTCTTGGGTGGCCATGAGAGCCCGTGTTTTACTGTTGGATTCTTGGGTGGCCATGAGTGCCCGTGGGGTTGTTGAGCCCGTGAGTTACTGTTGGTATGTATTGGGTGGCTATGAGTGCCCGTGGGGGTTGTTGAAACCGTGTGTACCGTTGGTGTTTTGGGTGGCCGTGAGTGCCCGTGAGTGCCCGTGGGGTTGTTGAGCCCGAGTCTTGACTGTTGGTGTGTCTTGGGTGGCCATGAGTGCCTGTGGAGTGTTGGACAGGTGTTGTTGCTGTTTGTTGAACTTTGGCTGTGATTGTGATCGTGGTTACCTGAGGTTGGGGGCCCGCTTCATGAAACGGGGGTCCTCGAGCGCACGCGTCTGCATGTTCAGACGGGGTAGGGGGCCCGCCCGTGAGGAAAGGGGTCCTGGGCGCGCGTGCGTGGTTTGGGGGTGACAGGTCGACAGCATGATCCGACTTTGTGTCGGGAAAAGTGCGACAGGTCGACTGCCTGGCCTGACAGGGATCGGTAAAGGGCGTGAGGGAGGTTACTGAGCAGCTGGAGTGTGATCCTTTGTGATCTTGTTTGGTGTGCGATCCTTTGTGATCTTGGGTGTTGCGTGGTTGTCTGTCGGGTCATTTGAGGAAGTCGTCAATCGTTGTGTCGGGTCTACATTACGTGTCCGAGTGTTGAGTCGGTTGAGGAAGGTAACTGTTGTGTGTGTTAGTCGGGTTGTCGTTGGTGTTACCGGCATTGTCTGCTAAGTATGCCGTAGTCAGTCTGCTATCCGTGGTGGTGAGCGAACGCTCACCCCTAGCTACTTTTCCTACAGGTACTGGTCGCAGATTGGACTAGGTGAGCTTCCGAAGCTTGAAGAGCCAGGAGCGGGATTCTGGGTTTACTTTTGAGTCTAGCGACGTATACCTTGCATTTTGTCCACTTGTTGGGACGTACTTTTGAATTGTAAATTATTCTTTTGATGAACTAATTGGTGGTTTTAAAGTGGTTTATTTAAAAGGTTTCAAAATGTTTTATTGTTTTAAACGTTCGCGTCCCGGGTTCGGTTTTACTGAAATTGGTGCGTGACAAAAATACAAGTTATCCCTATACATTTTACAAGTTGAAGCACCAAGCCAATAGACAACCAGTAGAAAGCATTAACAAATTGAGTGTAAACCACAATTTTTGTTTAGGCAAAAAATAAGGGTTAAATACTTTTTGGTACCCTTATGTTCGGTCTACGAACGATTTGGTACCCTTTTAAATTTTTATTTCAATTTGGTATCCTTATGTTCGGTCCACGGACGTTTTGAGCTACTGGGGTCAAAAAACTAACAGACCAAAGTGAAAAGTCCATTCTACCCAATATCATTGTAGTTGACTTTTGACTTAAGAGTAATAAGACTGTTTTACACTTTGTTTTTTAATTGACTTTGACTTTTGATTTAATAATAAGTTGAATTTATTAACTAATTCTTATTTATTTTTTTATTAAATTTTTTTTTATTATTTTAACATTAATTTTAATTTTTTATTTCTTTAATAAATATAATTTTCATAATAATTTATTTTTTATTTAAAAATTAAGATTTTATTTTATTTTATTTTATTTTTTCCATTCTCATTTATTTATTTTATAAAAATTAGTTTTTTATTTTCAAAAATCAGTTTTTTATTTTTTTTAAATCAGATTTTTATTTTTAAAAATCAGATTTTTTTAATAATCGGTTTTATTTTCAAAAACCAGATTTTATATTTAAGAATAAGTTTTTATTATTTTTTAAAATCAGATTTTCTTTATGAAATTAGTTTTGTTTATTAAAATTAGTTTTTTATTTTCAGAAAACTTATTTTATTTTTCTACAAAACTTATATTTTTATTTAATTAATTCTTTAGTTTATTTATTATCAATTAACTGTTTTAATGTATCATTATATGTGAAATCGGCAACAAACCACCTAGCCACACACATCTAAGATCCAACATTCACCATGATGCCACGTCATCACCCCAATTCCACCAAAATTCACGCCATTTTCATCCTTTCTCACACAAGTAAGGGCATAATTGTAATAACATGGTGCCATGTGGACCAAAATGTCTATTTTTTTTCTTCACCAATTCACTAATTTAATATTTCCCGATTCGTTTGAACTCCGATTAGCTTCAAACTTGCGCCAATATTTTTATTTTTTCAAGGGCTTTAAATCAAGATCAATCATGAATATATTTTGAAGCACGAAAATAAAAAGGTATATCAGGGTGATAAAAATAATGTTAAGTGTTGATAAATATTCACTAATAAATGTTTTATATCAGAAATATCAAACTAGTGCTAAATGTTGATAAAAATAAGTATTCAGGTGATAAAAAACAAATAATGAGGTGATAAAAACCATGTTCAATTTTGATAATAAGTGTGATAAAATAGACTTTGACGTTGATAAAAAAACATGTGATGGGGTGGTAAAAACACATGTAATTTAATGATAAAATAGTGTTTAGTGTTGATAAAAATAGTGTTCATAAAAAAACGTGATGAGGTGATAAAAATTATGTTCGGTTTTGGAAAATGAGGTGATAAAACTAGTGTTCAGTGTTGATAAAACCAGTGTAAAGTGTTGATAAAACAAATGTAAAGTGTTGATAAAAATTACCTAGATATAATTTTTTTTAAATCAGCCCCGAAATAATTCTTTTTTTTCGTTCTTAAAAAAAAAACATGTGATGGGGGGTGATAAAACACACGTAATTTAATGATAAACCTAGTGTTTGGTGTTGATAAAACTAGTGTTCATAAAAAGCACGTGATGGTGTGATATAATCATGATCAGTTTTGGAAATGAGGTAATAAAACTAGTGTAAAGTGTTGATAAAACCAGTATAAAAGTGTTGATAAAATCATAGCAAAAGTGTTGATAAAAATTACCCATATTTTTTTTAAATCAGCCCCCCCAAAAAAATCGTGCTTCAAAATATATTCATGAGTTATCTAGATAGAAAGCCCTTGAAAAAAAAACTAATGGAGCAAGTTTGAAGCCAATTGGAGTTCAAACGAAATGAAAAAAATTAAATTAATGATTTAGTAAAAAAAAATATGATAGTTTTACTAAAAAAACATTTTCCACTTACTAAAAAGTGGTTTTTTTTGCAGTCAATAACTCAATTGTTCTCATCCCTCCATTCTTAAAATGGATGATTTAGATTAGTTCTCACGGTTCTTAGGTTAAGACATAGTTTGTATTAGATTTCCCCTCTGTTTCATTAAGTTGTTATTAATTCTTTGATCAAGTTCATCGTCTTCATCCCCTCATGTTCATCGTGTTCATCCCATACCGCAAGAACACCTTTCAATTTCCAGAAAATCAATTCAAAACTCAATCCATCTCAATCCTCACCACCAACACTGTGAAAATCAAACCAAAATAAACCCCAAATCCTCACCATTCAACACCGTGAATTTACAAACTAAAATCAAACCAAAATAAACCCAAAATCCTCACCATTAAACACCGTGAATTTACAAACTAAAATCAAACCAAAATAAACCCAAAATCAACATATTTTCCCCTAAAACACAGATTTGAGGGCTCACAAAATGTGAAAAAGGGATTAAGAAAAAGGTTACATGGTTGAAACTTGAAGCTTGAACCAGGTTGAAATCGAACCCACCCGGACGAAGAGCGCTGAAACTAGAAACTGAGAAGATGAAGAGGGTTGAAATCGAACCAGGTCTTCGTCGTGTTCTCGTTGGAGATGGAGCGTGGTCGCCGCCGATGGATGAGCCGACGGAGGGACTGGGCTTCGACGAACAGAGATGGGAGCTCCATGGATCTATACTCTCGTTGTTCGTTCTTCGCCTACGTCAGAGACCAGAGTTGGTTCTCGCCGTGAAGTTAATGAGTCACGATGTAGAATTAGGTTTATACTTTTTTTTCTTTTTTAATAATGATTTAATTAATTATTTTTTTTTTTTTATATTTTTTTATAATTTGATTTATTATTGAATGACGGTATAAAGGTAATTTCTCAGGTATAATTTAAGGGGTTTAAATGGACAAGAGAAAAATCGTCATTTCACTATACACTTAACAACACATGAGGTCACATGACTAATCTGGAGGAATATTCCGTTAGTTTCCTAATGGAATATGCTTTTTCCGTTTGTGGACCGAACATAAGGGTACTAAATTGGTCATTTAAAACATAAGGGTACCAAAACGTTCGTGGACCGAACATAAGGGTACCAAAAAGTATTTAACGCAAAAAATAATAACTTGTATTATGCAGAATTGTGCTTTACAATTTCCATCCAATACACTTTCATACCTCTCTCTACTCGCATTGTAGCATTGTTTGCAGCATTAACGTTATTAATAGAGCTTGAGGCATTGTTTCATATATCTAATATGTACAATCCTCCGACCATGTTTGCACAAGTATAAAACATATCATTGCATAGAAAATTGAAAATATCATTTCCAACATCCAATTTATATCCTTCGGTGTTTAACAAAGATACAAATATAATATTTCTAATAAAATTAGGTATGCAATATACATTGTTTAGTATAAAACAAGGCCATTTGGCAAAGGTAGACTTATGGATCCTACATCAGTTGTCACAACTCTGGATCCTTCGGTGAGAATTATGCACCTTCTTGGGGTATCCCAAAGAAACAAGGGGATACCACTTCTATAAACCCAGTGAGAACATGGTGTTCGTCGTTTGGGGTGGGGTCTTTATGGAATGAGAATTTGTTTCCAAAGACGTCAGTGGGAGGAATGTACATCTAGAAGAAATTCAAGATGGTACAGATCCATCTGAACCACTTGACAACTCAGTAGAGGAGCCAGAAGTGATCATAGAGTAGGAACAAATTCCTAAAGGTCCAAGGCGATCTGGAAGGGTTAGTCGTCCACCTCCGAGATATGGTTATATTGTGTCTGGAGGTGAGAGTGAGCTAATGGTGGATCACGAGTATCCAACCACCTTTCTGGAAGCCGTGGATGGGCCCAACTCTGAATTATGGCTTGGGGCCATGCGGGAGGAAATACAGTCCATGTCGGACAACCAAGTCTAGGAACTAGTTGATCTCATCGATCGTGTGAGGACCATCGAATGAAAATGGATCTTCAAGGTGAAGATGGACATGGACGAAAAACCTCAGACGTAAAAGGCCCAACTGGTGGGGCAAAGTTATAGACATATCCAAGGGATTGTCCTTGAGGAAACCTTCTCCCTAATGGCTATGGTCAAATCTATCCAGATTCTTCTTGACATAGTCTCATGTCTTGATTACGAGATATGGAAAGTGGATGTCAAAATCGCTTTTTTAGATGCAAATTTGACTGAGGACGTTTGTATGTCTCAGCCCAAAGGTTATGACGATCTGAAGAATAAGGAAAATATTTGTAAGTTGTTGAAATCTATTTATGGATTGAAACAAACTTCTCGAAGTTGGAACCCTCATTTTGATGAAGCTGTAATTGGATTTGGCTTTATCAAGAATGAGGATGAACCTTGCGTTTATAAGAAGTCTAGTGGGAGCAAGATTGACTTTCTGGTGCTCATTGGAAACAACATCCCAACCTTGCACGAGACTAAAAGCTTGGTTGAGGAAGTGTTTCTCAATAAAGGACTTAGACGATGATGCTTATATCTTAGGGATTAAGATATATAGAAATCGCACCAAGAAGGTCTTGGGTTTAACTCAGAGCACCTATGTGAATAAGGCATTGAGTAGGTTCTCAATGCTTGATTCAAAGAAAGGAATCTTACCCACTCGTCATGACATTCATCTCAGCAAGACTTAGTGTCCTAAGACACATGATGAGCTGAAAAGGATGATGTGAATCTCATGCGCCATAAGGAAAGATCGATCATATATGTCACGACATATACGAGATCGGACGTCTCGCATACCTTATGTTGTACCAGTAGACATCAGTCTAACCCGGGGGGAAAGATGATGTTGAACTAGTCGTCAATGGATATGTAGACGCTAGTTTCCAGACAAATCCAGATCACTTTAGAAGTAAGTCATAATGTGTGTTTATGATGAATGGAAGAGCTTTTAACTCGGAGAGCATAAAGCAAGATACCGTCGCCGAATCTACGATAAAGGTCGAGTACATGGATGTTGCAGAGGCAGCTAAGGAGGCTATGTGGATTTGGAAATTCATGGCAGGGTTGGGTGTAATTAAAAACCCATCCAGCCCGGTGAATCTATTTTGCGACAACACAAGGTCCATTGCGCAAGCTAAAAGCCCAGATCGCATAACAAATCCAAACATGTACTGCGACGTATCCACCTTATAAGAGAAATACCGAACCGAGGTGAAGTGAAGATCACCTATATTGCAACTGATGATAACATAGCCAATCTGTTGACTAAGGCACTCTCGCTGCCAAATCATGTTAGACTTGTAAAGTCAATAGGAATATATTGGAATTTAGATTGGAACTAGGGAAAGTGGGAGATTGTTAGTCTTAGTCCCTGTAGTCCAATCGTAAATGTCCAAATGTAAATATCACCGTTAGAAATAAAATTAAAGCGACTTTATATTACTTATGTGTTGGAGTAATATATCGATGTGTGTTCTGATCTATGCCCACAAGGCGAATAGAACCATAGATCAAGATAGATCACGCTCGATGGGTCCCTAGTCAACAAAGCTTCACTAGAAGCGACTAGTATGAAAGATGGCTCTTTATGGCTTACGTTATGTTAGTCATTGGGAAGGGATTCCGGAGTCTGATCATAGATATTATGTGAGACATGATATTGGACGACCCGCCCTGAATATGTGTCATAGATTGAGTCATGAACATATTCAGTGTCATAGTTTGTCATGTATCCTTAGACCAAGGAGTCTTTGTGCAGTCAACAACTGAGTTTGACCTGAGCCCAACGTTATATGTAATATGACTTCCATAACGGCCACGATTGGCTTGGGGACGGAATGCATGAGTGACACAAAAGACGACTAAGGGATTTGTCCCTCATACTGCGGTATGCGAAAGATATCGGTTCTCGACCGCTTGATCGAGAGTGACTGAAGGAATAGCATGGCCATGCACATGATACTGGGTATCATAATATTTAGTCATCTCACATATCAAGGAACAATGATTGAGAATAATAAAGATGACGACTCTATGCCTTATCTCAATCAGGATATCTGTGATAAAAGGATACTAACAGGAACGACGAAAATGTTAGAATCTCATGGTCGATTCGTTATGGAGTGTCAGGTTATACTAATGTCTCTTTATTCTCCACTTCTATGGGATCAAGTAAAATGAGATTTTATGTTGATATATCGACATGCATAAACCTAAGGGTCACACCGAAGGATGAAACTCATTGACACAATTATGGAGAATGACCAAAAAGGAGTTGTCTCGGGACATGACCAAAATTAGGTTTTGGGTCATGTGCCCGTAAGTGAATAGGACTTTACGGATCGAGACAAATCTTGGAGTCTTGGGATTGATCACATCGGATAATGTTGGAAATTTCCGGTATGGACGGCTTGGAGGCGATGAGCGCGTCACGAGACCTCTTTGGGAATGGCCACATGTCATGTTTTAAGAGGCCCATGAGAGGCATATGCATCTAAGGCCCATGAAACTAATTAATCAAATCTTGATTAATTAGTACTAAGTAAACAAGACAAGGATCAAGGTGTTGGTGATTCACCACCTAACCTCATCATGTCTAGCCTTACTTAGCACCATACTTGTCCTAGCTCACACTATGCTTCACACCTTACTTTTCCTTGATGATTGTTGGTTATTTTGATAGATTAAGTCATCTTATTCATATAACAAAACACAAGACAAGAATAGGAACAACTCCAACTTCTTCATCTTCTCTCTCAAGGTTTCTCTCAATTCTTGGTATTCTTGAGTTCTCTTCACAAGAACTACGTGGCTTTGATTCCTAGGATGATATGTAGGCGTCTTGGAGACTCAAGTCAATCATCTTTTCTTGGTGTTCTTGAACAAATAGAGAAGAAAAGGTGCAGAATTTTCTGCACTGTTTTTTTGTCCGACCAGCCACCTTCATGAACTCGATCGGAGGTTCATCAAAAGTCCAATGAAGCTTATTTTTGGAGTATATGTTCTCCACATAGAGGTCTTAAAAATGAACTGTGGAATTTGGATTTTGACGGTTCGTTATTCTGATACACGATCTACAAGTTAAGTTAGACGTTCCCTGAGTCAGGGTCAAGTGGAGTACGTTCGTTTTAAATTTCGAGGACGAAATTCTTTTAAGGGGGGTAGACTGTAAAGACCTCCCATGTAGAGTATTTGAATATTGAAATTTATTAGTTTGGAACGTCGAGGTTGAAAATCGGGTTAATTGTTGGAACGAATGCAAAAGAAGAAAAACAAAAAAAGGGGAAAGGGCTAGACCGAGCGGATCAGACCCCACCAGCAGACCCGGCCCAAGTAAGCCCGCCCCGACTCATTCCTCTCCTCTATTTGGGCCGTGAGACCCACTCTTCGCCTGAGGCCCAAAGTGCAGCCAGGCCCGAGGTATATAACCCCAAATTATGGCTTTCCGTGTAAATTTAGAGTCCGGCTTCGATCATGAAGAAGACTGGAGGTAGGCCCGGACGTCAACAGCTAGGAGACGTAGCTGTTGGTTCTTCTTGAGGTAGGGAAAGTAGCGAATACCGGTTTAATTACGGAAAGATGCTAGTATGCATGCTAGGTAATAACAAAACTGGAACAATCGTTTATATTATATAATAACCGGACGAGTCTTAGTAACATGTAGGATGTGATTCACTAGTTTAGCCGCTTTCAATATTCTGGGAATTTCCGTGTTGGTAGAATGGCCATGTCGAGCCTTAGGTTGTGTGCTGATTGAAATGTCTGATCTTGGTTGAGATGCATGCTGTGTGACTTAGTGTCGATAAGATTAAGTGTCAAAGCATATTATTTCGGTGTAACATGTTGTTGCTATGCGTGGGCAAGTGTGGCGTGACTGTTATGATTTGTATCATTGGCTGTGATATGGTCGGGTGAGTGATAGACCGACGCGTCGTGTGATTGTGGGCCTGGTGAGCCGTGTTTGATCTGTGGCATTACGATGCGTGATATTATCTTGATGTGAGTTCCAAGAGGTTTGTATTCCGGTACGGTACCTACACCGACGGGGTGTCCGGTGTGGGGTAGTACCTAGGCCGATGAGGTGGTCCCACGTATGCGCGGTCCCCCGGTGTGTTATTCCAGTACGATGCCTACATCGAGGGGGTATGCCAGTGTAGGGCATCTAGGCCGACGGTTGTGTTGGGCCTACGGGTCGTATTGGGCTGACGGGTCATATTGGGCCTACGGGTCATGTTGGGCCTACGGGTCGTATTGGGCCGGCGGGTCATATTGGGCCTACGGGTCGTAGTTGGCACTAGGTGTCGTGTTTCTACCCCGATGACTATGGTCCTTTGGGGACATTTTCGAGAGCACCGACGATATGTGTCTCCTTAGGGATGTTTCCGGTAGCCTCGACGCATGTGTCGCCTCTGGACCGAGGGGCAATCCGAGATGATTCATTGACTTTCCGGTATGATAGGGTGGAGTTTGGGGACTGCGGTACGGGACGTGTGCTTGTTGCTTTTGGGTGTGATACGTGTGTTGTATGGTTAATGTTTTATTGTGTGAAAGCGGTCTTTTGAGTGTGTTGTAAGTTTGTCTATGAACCCCGGATTGCCGTTATTTGTGCTGTACTAGTATGCCTTAATTGGACGGTTACTCGTGGTGGTGAGCCGATGTTCATTACCTTAACTACTTTTTCTACTGAGCGAAAGCTCACCTTCTTACTTTGTTGTTTTTCAGGTGTCGAGCGGGATCGATATTAGCAGGATTCTCGGAGTTCGGGAACTGACGAGGGTCTTGGCTAGTGTCTAGAGACGTACAGTGTTTTGAACTATTTATTGTCTTTACGGTTTACTTAAGAGTTGTTGACTCTTTTATTCGAATTTATGAATTGCCGATTATTATTTTAAGCTTTATTACTTTTAATTTTACTTAAATTATTTCTTGTTCAAAGTTCACGTCTCGAGTCCGGTCAAAACCTGATTTGGGGCGTGACAATTTGGTATCATAGCCTGGTTTCATTTTGAAATAATTTTTCAAAACCTCGGACCGTACGTCAACTAGGTGGGTAGAATTAGGTGGCTAAGCTCGCGGTGCTCGGTGACGCAAGTCAGAATTATCCTATGCGTAAAGTCGAACGGACGAGAGCCTCATTTGTTAAAGTGCGTTGTTTAAGTTTTACCTTACGCGAATCTGTACGTTATTTCCCTGTTTGCTTTACACCTTAGTGGATCCATGATGCCGACCGGTTGAGATCGAGGTTGGTTAACGAGCGATGCTCGGACTGTTTATGGCTTGTTGGTTGAATAATTGTTAACTGGGGTGCCGGCTTGGTCGGCCGTTGTTTGATTTGTGAAACGTCCGGCCTAAGTGTTGTGGACTTTTGGTGAACTTGTGTGGGTTGTGGTTATTGTTGGAGTTGAACTGTTTTCCAAGTATGGACTTGACTGGGCGGTAAGAGTGAAATTACTGAGACCGCGGTGTAAAAGTTGAGATCAATTGCTATGTGTGTCACGCCCCGAATCCGGTTTTGCCCAGACTCGAGACGTGACTAAAGATTTACAGTAAAACAAAAATAATGAAATAAAATAAAGTTTCCAAATGATATAAATCCTTCAAAATGTAAAGAGTCACAGCTCAACAGTAAAACACAATATCCAATATAAAAGAGTACACGTCTCTAAAACTAGTTAAACCCTCAAGCTCCCAAGCTCCTAGAGCCCGACTAATACTGCTCCCGCTCAACACCTGAAACACCACAAAGACAGGAGGGGTGAGCTTACGCTCAGTAGGGAAAATGCATAACCAGGTCACCCTTTTAGTTTAATAAACAAGATTTCACAAGTTATTCAAATCTTAATAAAACGAGAAACCAAACCGATGATGAAATACGGAGGCCCACCGAATGTTTAACAATTTCAAAGAGTCAATAATGATCGTAGGAAAATAAGAGAATCAATGCATTTCTTAAATACTCAATAGAAGATAGAACGTTCAAGTAATGTCGTGGGACATGAAGTTGCCACCCTCTGATCCACAATACTCGTTGTGTCATGTCGGATTTTCCCTCGGTCAAGAGGAGACACATACATCGGATTACCGGAAGTATCCCTCGAAGGGTACATAACGTCGGAATCTCCGGAAATGTCACCAAAAGACCATATGTCATCGGGACAAAGTAGAATAATTTCGTGGGACATGAAGTCGCCACCCTCCGATTCACAATACTCTCTGTGTCATATCGGATTTTCCCTCGGTCCAGAGGAGACGCATAACGTCGGGCTACCGGTAACAACCCCTGAGGGCGCTTATCGTCGGGATTCTCGGAAACGTCTCCAAAGGACCATATGTTCTAGGGAACCAAGGTAATACTCCCGCAGGACGCATACGTTTGGGGTGAAATAACAAGCAATCAATCCCCGCAGGGTAAACCGTCCAATTTCCCCACAGGGTCCAATATCCAATGCCCCGCAGGGTCCGTAACCATTGCCCGCAGGCTCAATAATCAATGCCCCGCAGGGTCCAATAATCAATGCCCCGCAGGGTCCAATCCATCGGCTATGATACTACCCCACACCGGCACTTCCTTCGGTGTAGGTACCATATCGGATATCAAGTTATCGGCTTAGGTAATCAATGCTCCGCACGGTCCAATCCACCGGCTATGATACTGCCTCACACCGGCTATGATACTACCTCACACCGGCACTTCCTTCGGTGTAGGTACCATACCGGATACCGACTATGATACTACCCCACACCGACACTTCCTTCGGTGTAGGTACCATATCGGATATCAAGTTATCGGCTTAGGTACTACCCCACACCAACCTTCCCCTTTGGTGTGGGTACCTTATAGGCACTACCACACCCGCAGCGTGGGTGCCATACTGATATATAAGCTAGCTTAAGGACTCACAAGTGGGTAACACACTTAAAATCAAGGAGTAACCAACGTTTAACGAATCACAATTCTATCACAACACAAGAATCAATCATAATCTTACACTTACCAGTTACTTACCAACCACGATCCATCGGTCCATCGATCACCTGATCGTACCACTTGGCACAATAAGTCATACTTGATCCCCCATTCAATCATTCAGTCATTCAAGCATTCAAGCATTCAATCAAATACGCAATTAAGCAGTCAAGCATTCATATTTGATCAATCGAATTATCTAGTTGTATTAGACCCTTAGCTTATCCAAATTAGGTAACCAAGCATGTGAAGCTAACACGACTAATCCGAGGGCTCATTATGGTCTCTCTACCAGTAAATCAATTCCCAAGTATTGAAAGCGAGTTACACTAGTGATTCACATCCTACGCATGCTTACTAGACACATCCAGTTATTAGTAATTGAAAGACATTTAGTCTAGTTATTCGCATCTTATATGCAATTCTAGGACCTTTCCATTTTTTATTAACCTAATAGGCATACTAAGCGTTATTTAAACGAGAAGTTAAGACTTTCCCTACCTTGTGGTCTTCCTCTAATAATACTCTACTGTAAAATCAATTTGCCTCTCCTCCGTTCTTCACACAGGTTCCGGAGTGGTCTTCGTCTTCTCGGGCGAAGTCCAAGCTCCCAGGTGAAGTCCAATATGGTTTTTAACAGTTAAAACTTGCACTCAGAACCGACACAGTCTAAATAACGACAAGTTGATCTTTAAACTCGAACGGGCCAAAAGCGGGATTATACGATCAGGTTCGAGCACCCGAGTCTCGAGTCCAGATGCCGGTGCACAGTTCCCAATGCACGGGTTTCGAGGCACATTTCCCGAGGTGTAACCTATTCCCGCTTTTAAACTCGTCCTGAGTCTGTTTCAACGGTCCGATTTAACTTACAACCTTTTTAACTTAAAAATGATTTTCGTTTTAGAAATTTAATTCCTTTAATTGCTTCAGTTAATTGTTTGACCAGATCCAAAACGTACGGGAAGGCATAAAAGGGAGGAGGAATCTCGGTCAAGTTCCGGCCACCGGTGGTGACAAACCGGCCGGGGCTTCATGGTGCGGCGCTCACCGTAGTGAGATAAAAGGGGCGGCGGCGGACGGAGCACGGCGGAGCACCTCGTTCCAGATCTGGACGGCGCGATTCCCGTCCCAGATCCGGCGAGCACGCCGGCGAATCCACCTCTGCTCTAGTCGTGCACGGCGATGGCGGGCTCGACGACTCTCTGGGCGTAGCAGCCCCCAACTCCAGAACCTCGGCGGCCAAGTGCTCGATCACGGCGGCCAAGTGCACGGGAGCTCCGGAGCCACCTCTATGGTGAAGCAACCGCGACGGAGAAGAAGTTGAGGGCTCGGGGAAGGGGGTCGGGAGAGGGATAGCTGGAGAAGAAAGGTAAAAGGGCGGTGGCGTGAGGTCGGCCAGAGTATCGCCTGAACGGGAGGACGGCTCGGTGACAGCGGGGAAGAAAAAGGGAGGTCGGGCTCGAGAAGAGGTCGGTAACCTGTGTTGAACGGAGTGTGTGAGGGAGAAGGGGAGCCGGAGTGGGTGGTCCGGAGATGGGGGTCGGGAGGTGAGAGGTCGGGGAAGGGAGGCGCTCGCGAAGAATGAAAAGGGAAATAGGGTTTCTTTACCCTGGTTCAGCCAGTTTATACTTCAGTATGGGCGGGCCTCTGATGGTTTTTGGGCCGCACGGCCCAAATGTGAGTAAAAGCTGGGTCGGGCCTGCAAGATGGGGCTGGTCCAACCGACTCTCTGATACCTTTTTTTTCTTTTCTTTTCTTCTCTCTTTTTTTGAACAAAACACAAATTGCAATTTTCTACGTCGATGTTTCAATTTCAAAATAACACCCTTTTAAAAAGGGCGGGTTTTACAATGTGTTATAATTGTGACTGAGTACTGTGTGCAGGTAGTAATTGGTTGTCCCGCATAAGCGGATGGTTAAATTAACTTACGAACGGGTCATGCCCGATTTTCTGCAGAAACTGAAGTGTATGTACCATCACGATTCAGCTATAGGGGCCACTGTAGCTGGACGTGAATTGAGGGATGTCGAGTGGTTACAACGTAATTCGGGGACGCCTGAATCGAGTTGTAACGACGAGAGATCAACACGAATGTTATGTTAGAAAGAGGACGTGTTAAGAAATCGAAATTGAGTGTATGTTGTACTTTATGAAATTGCGGTGTGGTGTGAACGATGTCTTGTGTAACTTGGGTGTGATTATGCTGCTGAATGTGAAATTGTGTGTTACCGCTGCTTGTATATATGTTATGTGTGACGCACTTGTATGCGAACTTCTCTGCTGTGTGCTATTGTGTGACTATACTACTGAGTATACTACTATTACTAGTACTACTGTTGTGGGCCGTGGGTGGCGCTAGTTATTCTAGGCGTGTTGTTCTGTCCGAGTAAAGAAACTGAACTTGTGCGTTATCCGTGCAGAGGATTTATGACATGGCACGGACTTACGTTTCGCGAGGTACCAGGGGACGGCCCGCTAGAGGCCGAGGATGATCATCGACTGATGGGTCGGCAGGGGCGACCAGTGCCCAGGGTACGCCCGCTGAGGGGCACGAGAGGGCTGAGACAGCCCATGCGGCAGTTCTGGAGGAGCTGACCCGCACTATTCAAGTTTTGGTGGCAGCCATTGCACAGAGAGAGTATACAACTCTGACACCGGAGGCGATGCCTACTGCCACTGCAGCCGCGACCGTGAGGCCTAGCCAAACCGATAGTCACATCGCTCAGGCACTGCGAGACTTCCGCAGGATGGGCAGACCAGTATTCTCCGGGGAGCCAGACCCCGAGGCAGCCGAAAGTGGCTGGAGTGGGTGACCTGCAACTTGGACACTTCAGGAGTTTTGGATGGCAGCAGGAGAGTGTCCTTTGAACCGTTTCAGCTGGAGGGGGATGCTTATCATTGGTGGCAGCGCGAGCAGGCGGGCGTGGGGGATGACTTCTCGCTGTTTGGGCAGCGCTTCCTTGAGCAGTATTTTCCACAGTCAGTATCAGATGACAGGCACCAGCAGTTTCCGGAGCTGCGCCAGGAGAGCATGACAGTCTCCGAGTACGAGTCGAGGTTCACTTCCTTGTCTCGATTAGCTCGGGAGATGGTAGAAACGGAGGTTCTTCGTTGCCGACGGTTTGAGGCAGGTCTCAATCCCGCGATCGCGGATCGAGTCGCTGCTTGGAGGACTCGTGTTTATTCAGACCTGGTGGACAGGCACTGGCCGTAGAACGACGTTTCCGCGAGACTGCTGGAGTTCGAGAGGTCAGGCAGAGGTCGAGCGGCTTCCTGAGGCCATCTGAGGCCCGTTACCCGAGGAGACAGAGGACCTCGGGATCATTCCAGTCCCAGACACAGCTGAGAGGGACGCGACAAGCCGAATCAATGGCTTCGGTCGCACCTGGTCCAATAGAGCGAGCATGTTTTTGGTGTGGGAAACAGGGCCACACGGTTCGAGATTGTCTGAGGGACAGACCTGATGGGAGGCAGAGTGCTGGGCCACTGCTATGTCATCAGTGCGGACGGCCTGGACACTTCACAGTTAGTTTTCCTTATCGAGTTTGGGAGATGTCGGCCCCGCGACCCCAGCAGTCGCAGACTAGGCATTCACCTCAGTTTCAGTAGCGTCAGGCTTAGGCGGAGAGAGCTCCGCGTCATGCAGCGAGCGCGCCAGCACCGAGACAGCGAGCAGCGCAGCAGGTGGTACTTCCACCACCTCCGAGAGGCGGACCCCCGACACGGCAGGGTCGGGTGTATGCTGTTGTCGATTCACGAGCGGAGAGACATGATTACAATCATGAGAGCGCTCGCGACTTCGAGCACGTTCTGTATTAGAGGACATCGCGGAGTTTGGGACTAGCGAGAGTCCGGGTTTTTCTTCTGTTTTGACTTTAGAGACGTACTTTCTATTTTAAGACTTGTATTTGACTCGTTTGGGTTTTTTACTGTTAATTATTGGAACAACTTTTGAACGTTTGCATCGTTTAAGTTGCTAATCTGTTATTTCTTAGTTCGCGCCCCGAGTTCGGCCAAGTACGAATGTCGGGACGGAAGTTAGAACGATGTACCTTGGCACTCTAGCTGGGGGTGCGGCGGAAGATCGTAGAATACCAGTGCGCAGCCAGAACGGCCAGGGGAGATGGCCGAGTGACGATGAGATCAGAGTGGCGCAGCGGAAGCGTGGTGGGCCCATAACCCACATGCATTGCTTTCTTTTGTTTTATTTACCCTTGAGGAGTCGTGAGGGCCTAAGAGTAGGACCTTGATGTGATCCTGGTGTCTTAACATCCCAGCTTCGTGCGACCTGGTTGACGAGTGTGTGCAGTGCAGGGTAGAAGTGAGAGTGCCTCACGAGTTAGCCGGAAACAAATCGTCGGGTACGACTACCACAACGCTTTCAGGCCAGTAACATTATGGCATCGTACGAAGCGTTGGATGGTAGGTCAGGTCAATTGCCGAAGCAGGGCACACTTGAGGATTAACAGTTGACCCTTGTGGTCCCGAGTTGCAAGAGAGGCGACTGAAGGGTCGCGTGGATTGTGAACGATTGAGAAACGCGTAGAGTCGACGCGGAAGCTCGAGGTATCCAAACCCGTCCGGACCCTGAGGAAATGGTATTTGTGGTGTCTTAATTTTTGTGGTGACTTTGGAGGGAACGACTTGTAAATTGATCGAGATTACGTGTTGTTTCCTTGTGTTATCGTGAGTGGTTGGACGTGGGCTTATTTTATGGGTTGTTGTGTGCGTAATACTTGTTTAAGTGAAGTGAGTTGTTGAGAAGAAGTGTCGGTGTGTTGGATCCGTTTTAAGGGCGATGTGAGAATTGTTCCGGTATGATACCTATACCGAAGGACGTAGTTCAATCCTAAATGTCCAAATGTATATATCATCGTTAGCAATAAAATTAAAGCGGCTTTATATTACTTATGTGTTGGAGTAATATATCGATGTGTGCTCTGATCTATGCCCACCATGCGAATAGAACCATAGATCGAGATAGACCACACTCGATGGGTCCCTAGTCAACAAAGCTTCACTAGAAGCGACTAGTATGAAAGATGGCTCTTTATGGCTTACGTTCTGTTAGTCATTGGAATGGGATTCCGGAGTCTGATCATAGATATCATGTGGGACATGATATTGGACGACCCACCCTGAATATGTGCCATAGATTAAGTCATGAACATATTCAGTGTCGTAGCTTGTCATGTATCCTTAGACCAAGGAGTCTTTGTAATCGCTATGTAGTCAACAACTGAGTTTGACCTGAGCCTAATGTTGTCCGTAACAGGGCTTCCATAACGGCCAGGATTGGCTTGGGGACGGGCTACATGAGTGACACGAAAGACGGCTAAGGGATTTATCCCTCATACTGAGGTATGGGAAAGATATCGGTTCTCGGCCGCTTGATCGAGAGTGACTGAAAGAATAGCATGACCATGCACATGATACTGGGTATCATATCTTCAATCATCTCACATATCAAGGAACAATGATTGAGAATAATAAGGATGACGGCTCTATGTCTTATCTCAATCAGGATATCGGAGATAAAAGGATAATGACAGGGATGACAGAAAGGTTAGAATCGACAGGGTCGATTCGTTATGCAGTGTCAGGCAATACTAAAGTCTCGTTAGTCGGCACTTAAATAGGATCAAGTAAAATGGGATTTTACGTTGATCTATTGACATGCATAAACCTAAGGGTCACACCGGAGGATGAAACTCATTGACACATTTATGGAGAATGGCCAAAAGGGAGTTGTCTCGGGACATGACCAAAACTGGGTTTTGGGTCATGTGCCCGTAAGTGAATAGGACTTTACGGATCGAGACAAGGCTTGGAGTCTTGGGATTGATCGCGTCGGATAATGTTGGACATTTCCGGTATGGAAGGCTTGGAGGCGATGAGCGAATCACGGGACCTCGTTGGGAATGACCACGTGCCATGTTCCAAGAGGCCCATGAAAGGCCCATGCAACCAAGTCCCATGGAACTAATTAATCAAGTCTTGATTAATTAGTACTAAGTAAGCAAGACAAGGATTAAGGTGTTGGTGATTCACCACCTAACCCAATCTTGTCTTGCCATACTTTGTCCTATTTACACCTTACTTGTCACCATGCTTGCCCCATGCCTTTAGTTTGACAAGTATGAGTTTTGTTATGTTTAAGTCATCTTTTTTCAACATAAAAAACACAAGACAAGAATAGGAAACACAACTTCTCTCCCCCTTCCCTTGCAATTTCGGGTTTGGCAAGCTCCCACCTCCAATTTTGTGTTCTTGAGTCCTTAAAAAGAAGAACTACGTGTCTTTGATTCCCATGTGGATACTTAGGCGTCTTGGAGACTCAAGCCAATCATTCGTTAACCGGTGTTCTTGGTTTGGTAGGAAATAGTGCTGAATTTTTCTCTTGTGAATCCATTCTTTGTTAGTTGTTTCATGGTTTTAATCGTCTCTTGGTTTTCCTTGATTTTCCGATGCGAGTTGGTTCATCTCCAACCCTACCTCGAGACCCAACACGCCACTCTCACGGCTGCAACCACCGTCCTTCCGTCGTTTCTTTTCCTTACGGTGAGAGTCGCGACCCCGTGAGGCCTCGGCCGGCGGCGTCTCCGCCGGTGGTCAATCGGATTTCAAACCCGAGCTCCTTTCTTCTTCTTTTTTCTTTTCCCGAGCCTTCTAGATCAGGACGAAACTGAAACAAATTAATTAAAGAAAATAACAGAAGAGAAATTAAAACGAAACAAAAACAGTTTAATTTAAAAAGGTTTTTTTTAATGGACTGTTGAACGAACCTGGAACGTTTGGATGACGGAATAATCGGACGGATAAAATCGGACTTGGGACCGTAGTTGAGAACCTGATTTTTTAGTACGGGACTAAAAGAGGGAATGCCGAATTGGACACCTCAGGATCCGTGCATTGGGATCCATGCATTAGGATCCGTGCATCGGGAATCGTGCACCGGGTTCCGTGCTTCGGGGCTTGGGTGGTCAAACTAGATTCGTCGCATAATCCCTCTTTTGGCCCGTTCGAGTTTAGAAAAAACATCTTCTTGAAGTTAAATTGGACTGTACGTAACTTTTAAATTAACTCTGGAACCGTTATTAATTATGGCTTTCCATGTAAATTTAGAGTCCGGCTTCGATCGTGGAGAAGACCGGAGGTAGGCCCGGATGTCAGCAGCTAGGAGACGTAGTTGTTGGTTCTTCTTGAGGTAGGGAAAGTAGCGAATACCGGTTTAATTACGGAAAGTTACTAGTATGCATGCTAGGTAATAACAAAACTGGAACAATCGTTTATATTATATAATAACCGAGACCCAACAGATTGATCAGGTCTTTGGGCGAGGACCATAAAAAGTATGGGGTGAGGGGAAGGGATCGGTTGTAGGTCCCAAATTTCTGCAGACTACAACACCTATCACCCCCTTGACCCGAAGAATTTTTGTCTACCTTTATCCGGAAGGACAAGAAAGCTCGGGAAAGGACTAGGTCGCAGGCCCGACAACCTCAACACACCCGGTGGATTAGCTTTACGGGACGCCCAAGTGCACAGGGTAGATATGGACTTGCCTTCCGACCGAGAAGATGTCCAAGCAAGAAGCCCAGGAGGCCAGCCGAAACCATGAGAGGAAAAAATGGACAACTACTATGAAATGACTCAAAGGAGAAAGTAGTTGCGGGCCATATGGAACACCAAATCCGAAGAATCGGGCTATTGAACAACTGGAGGATGGTCCTCTAGAGCAGTTTAAACCCAACACCGTCCCTCATTCTCATCGACGAGAGCTGGAAAACAGTCTCGTCGGGAATTATGATAAGCGATTATGGGGTTTGGGGGTTTCGCTTTCTCGCCCCCAACCAGGTGGGGTCCTATTTGGAACGGCCATGTTCTATGGGGCGATTACCTACGACCTCCTGCGAGTCAGGACAACCATCGTCATCAGTATTTAGCTCCCTGAACTCGGTGCACTATGCATATCTTTAAGGGTTACTATCATCCGAGTACCTTAAAAATACTTGGTTTTCATCCGAGTACCCTAAAAAATACTTTGTGACACATCAATACCCAAACGAAACATTTTTTTCAAATAAGTACCCGCCGTTAGTTTCTGTCTATTTTCCATCCAAAACATTAAAAAGTCCAAAATACCCCTCCCCAACACTCAAATTTTCAAACCCATGCCATTGAATTTCAAATTTTCTTTTTACTTATCTATTTATTTTATATATATAAAATATTTTCTGAAAATTCAATTTATTTTTATAAAATTGATTTTTATTTTAAAAATCAATATTTGTTTTATAAAATCAGTTTTTATTTTAAAAAAAATCAGTTTTTATTTTTGAAAAATTAAAATTTTATTTAAAAAATCAGAATTTAGATTTTGAATTAATATATATCTTTTTCTAGTTTTACAAAATCAGTTTTTACTTTAAAAAATTAGTTTTTATTTTTATAAATTCAGATTAAATTTTAAAAATCAGATTAATTTTTTCAAAATCATTTTCTTATTATTTATAAAAATACATATTTTATTTTTAAAAATAATATTTTATTTAAAAACAATAAGATATTATTTTTTAAAAAATCATTTTTTATTTTAAAAAATATGTTTTTATTTTAAATAACTTAATATTTCATGTTTTTTTTAATTTATCAGATTTTTTATTTAATTAATTATATAAAAAAATTCACGCGTCTCACACGTCTTCTCCGACGAGGGAAGAGTAGATCTGACCGGGGGCGGCGATGGTCAGGGTGGGGGGAAAAGGGCGAAGGGCGGTGTGGGTGTGGTAGATCTGGTCGGTAAATGACAGATCTTGCCGGCTAAAAGCAGTGGAGGGCGGGCTGGGTCGGGTGTGGGTGAAGGAGAGGACAGATCTTCGCCACCGCTCGCCTGAGAAGAACCGCCACCGCTCGCCTGAGAAGAACCTCGTTGTTGGAATTGTGCGCGTCGCCGGGAGGGGTAGCGGTCGGTTCAGGGGTTGTTGCAGAGAAGAAATGAGAAGATGAAAACCGGTGGAGTGGGGGTAGAGCTCCGGTGGCGTGGGGGCAGAGCTCCGGTGGCGTGGGGGGCAGAGCTCCGGTGGCGTGGGGGCAGAGAAGAAGGTGGCGTGGTCGTGGCCTTGACAGAGAAAATGGATGTTGATGAGAGAGAGGGAGATGATTGGTGGAGAGAGAGAGAGAGTGAGGAAGAGGAAGAGATAGTATTTAGGGTTTGGTGAAGTGGATAAGAAGATGAAATGGATAAGAATTGGTATTTGTTTTGATTTATTTTTAGTGATTAAAGAAATATCAATATAAAATTAAAAGGGGGTAAGATAGGGGTAGTATTGTCTTTTTAAAAAAAATTGGGGTCATGTGCCTGGCACATGACCATTTTCCATCCAAAATGGATGGAAAATTGACGGCGGGTACTGATTTGAAAATAATGTTTCGTTTGGGTACTGATATGTCACAGAGTATTTTTAGGGTACTCGGATGAAAACCAAGTATTTTTAGGGTACTCGGATGATAATAACCCTATCTTTAATTATCATTCTATTCTACGATTGTTTGTAGAATTATTTTCTTTCTACCCACGTGTGTCGAATCACTATCCTGCTTGTCAAGAAGGGGATATCGACCATTGAATTGTATCTGATTGTATTCCCAGACTATGTTTCTCTTGCTTTGATGTATATTTTGATATTTCATGATTAAATAAATACATACCCTCTACTCAGAAAAAGACTTGGCCTTGGTCAATATGGCCGACCTTATGTCCGCACACCCACACTTCACGTTTTGGTTGCGCTTTGCGAGCAAAGCAGACACGTCCACTCATCACGCCTGCATCTGTATCCGCATGCCAAGCCAAATCCCACACACGCCTCACTGACGGATTCCATGCGGCCATGCCCGACCATTCCCTCTATTAGTGACATTAGAGCATGTACATTAAGGGGAGTAGGAAGCAAGGAGCAGATTCCTGTGCTGACTGGGATGAATCGTGCTATTGCCCCTTTAAAATTTAGAGTGTTCCACATCAAGAGGAATAAATATAGGGATCATGCTATTCTTGAAGTGCTGACTAGATAATTAATTATGCTTTTGCTGAATTTCTTAAATTCATATTTAATTAACAAAATACTGAATAAAATTGAAATAAAATATATAAAATTAATTAATTAATCAATAAGTTAACAAAAATGCAAAACTAATTAATTACCTTGAAATTTCATTAATCCCCAAACATTACAATAATACATTCATTAATAATAATATTAAATAAAATACATATTTTTTTTATTATAGCTTCAATTTGTCTCTGAAGCTTCTCAACTTGTGCGAAATATACAGACAACATTTTCGCGTGATTCACCTGTTGTTCCTCGGTTAAGCCATCCATGTCCACAGCCTGCAACTCTTTAATTTCCTGCATATATTTATCGACTTTGGCATATAGAGTGACGGTAAGCTTCGCCTTCTCACACCTTGCACTGTCTATTTGGGCGATGGCCGCTGCTTTATCTGAGATATCCTTCCCCTTCCTCTTCGCCGCCTTGTTTCCAATTGGCGCTGTTGTTCACGCGGAGTGGCAATGGGGAACTGCTGCCACTTAGGGAACTTGGGCCAATTGGGGAACTTGGGCCTTCGGGATGGTTGGTCGTTAGCACCAAGATGTGTAACATTTTCATCGTCGGTGGGAAGTGAACTAGGTAGGGTTGTGCTGTAACCTCCGGACTCGTTCAAGCGTTGTCGTACACCCCCGACAACGCCTTCCTCTGCCCAGAACTTCTCATCGTTTTCCAACGGCTGATACAATGGTGGAGCTTGAAAATATTTGGCTCATGTTTGCCTACGGTGTGGATTCGATAGTTCCATAACCCGCTCCCTGTACCTTTCTTCGTTCCAGCAGCTATGATCACCAGCCTTCTCCTTCCTCATCAGTGTGATATACCGCCTCACTCTTGGCACACTTTTGTTAAAATGGCTCTTGACGGCTTGCACTGACCAATCTTCGGTCTGAATCTCCCATCTTTGACGTATCTTTTAGTCACAGTGGACCAGGACGTATTCCCATCTTGGGAGGTCCCCCTGATGGGATCTTTTGTTGTGCGTTGCCAGACAGCTATCAGGAGCATGTCCACTGAAGGGGGCCACTTGGTTCTCCTGTTTGGGACCGCCCTGGTCCTCGGTCCAATAGATGATGTAGACGTCAAACGGGTTCGGGTGCTGCCGTCGACATGTCGTTGTTGGGAGAAATAGTTTCCCGCGAGACCGTAAGGGTCAAACATTGGTGGTCGGAATAGGTGTGGGAAAGGGAGGGATGATTGTCCCATTTGATTGAGCAGTTGTCCCATTTGATTGGCCAGTGGTCCCATTAAACCTACGTTGAAATTAAAAATTTAATTAAAATTTAACATACATAATTAAAAATGTAACTAAGTATTAGCATACATAATTAAAATTTAACATACATTATTTAAAATTTAACATACATAATTAAAATTTTAATTCATGAAATTAAATGCATTTGTAATCAAAATTAATTAAGCAAAGTACCTTGGTTCCAACCGGCTTGCATGCATTGGGTGAAAGCATCAGAGGGCCAACCATCGGTTTGGGTGAAACCGGTTCGCAAATACTGTTGGTAGCTTTCGGGTAGATTGGTGTTCGGCTCTTCCCCAGTATTGAGGTCCGACGGCGTGAATTTTCGTTGCTCCGATGAGCTCAGCGGCTGATTCGAATCATCATTAGATATTATTGATCGGATTTTGTAGAGAGGAAAAGAATTTGAAAGTGAGAGTTAAGAGAATGTAGATAGAAATGGTGTGAGTTTGATAATGGGGATGATGTATTTATATGAGTTTTTTTTTTTAATTTTTATTAAAAAACACTAACCGTTGAAGACCGTTGGCCTCCGACGATCGATTTTTTTTGCCACGCGTCAGCAGCAGAGAAGAGGAGGGTGAGGCACAGAGAGCTAGGGTACGAGGCAGGGTTGTGCTTCGTGCTCCTGCCCCCACCACACGAGGAGCGGGATCGTACCCTGAGGTCCGCGCCCAAACCTCCCCATCTCGAGGACACCCCGAACTCCGAAGCACCTGTTCCTTGCTCCTGCCCCCTCGATATGTATGCTATTATGTTCCCCCATTATTTACTTGTTATCTTGTGGCAATGTTTATGGCGATAAAACATCTCGAGCATATTCAAGTGGGCCTCCGAAGGTCTATGTGGGCCGGACAGGCCTACAGTCGTTAATTAGAGCCCATTAGGATATGGAAGTGTGTATAGAACTATGGCATCGCCGTCGTCGTCCTTAGTTACGATCTAGGGCGGATATCATATCAGAGAGACATGGCAAGCGCAAGAAGAATCGTTCTCGATCTATCCACTGCGGTCAAGCAACGTAGAGGAGTTCCTCAGTGCTCAAGGAGTGAGATGACAAGAGGTAGAAGAATCGATCCATCGACTGCTGCCAAAATTCCGATGGGAAGCTCTAGAAGAATCGATTTATCCACTGCCGTCAAGCAATGGAGAGTAATTCTCAACAAGTGTCCGTCTATCCACTGGAACAAATATCGCAATCTATCCACTGCCGTCAAGCTAGGGAGAGGAACTCCCCAGTGGCCAACCAGCAAAAAGATTGGATTTTTTGAGAATCGCTTCACTCGCCACAGTTTATGTGAGATGGGTTATACTGTTGATGTCGCCGATCTCCTCTTCACGCCGGAAAGGGACTTCCTTGTCAAAAACAACGGCCAAAAGGTATGTATATATCTGATTAGCTTTAGACAACTTGAACATGAACACTAGGGAGGGTTAATCGAGTTGAATGCGAGGAGGGGTAGGTTAGGTTATGATTTATCTACCTTATAAACAAAAAAAGCTTTCACGGACATTTTCAATGAATACATTGTACAGATTAAGGTTGATGATCTGCGGGGAAAGACTATTGTCTTATTTATCGTCCCATTAGACGAGCTAGTCTGGAGTTTTAGGGATGTGACGGGGGACACTTGGGATATGATCGATGCTTACTTCGAGCTTCTGAGTATGGGAAGTGCTGTCGAATTTGTTTGTGCGCCTGTTCGACTTCATCGTCCTGCTGGATCCGTAGATGAACACAAAGAGGCTTTATTCCATGACTTATTTTCAACCCTGCCTTTCCCTGCCGTCCCTTTCTCTGATGCTCAAGCTCCGGAAGGCCCTATTGTGCAGACATTTTCTCTTGATGATCCTCATATGGGTTATGAGGATCTGCCATACTGGGTGGTCATTGATCCGACCAACACAGTTGTGGCCACTCGATACTTTTACTCTGGTCTTTTCAAACGCTTTGGCGGAGCGGAGCTCCATCCTCTCTCCCGAGAGAGGATAGAGGATTTAGAGGGAAACGAATCCAGGGTGCTGCGAATCAGCAAGTGGGATCAACTATTGGCATCTGATACTCGTGATTTCTTACTCTCAAGCAATGGGGACAAGGTACACTAACTCGATTGGCTTTGTTATCCTTGAAGTTGGCATCGTACACTCACACTTGTTTGTGGATGCTGCAGGTACCCATCTCCACCCTTAAAGGCAAGCTCGTAGGCCTGTATTTCTGTGAAAATATACCACACCCTCCTCGCATGCAAGCCATCAAGAAGGTTTATGCGGATGCTAAATCGCGTGGTTATGATTTCGAGATTGTGCAAATAACCTTCCATTACCATCCTTTCAATGCCAAACATCGTGACACCAACCCGACTGTACAGCAACGCTGTGAAGATGTCAATTGGTTGACACTGCCTTTCAAGGACCCAAGTTGTAGGAAATTACAACGCATCCTTCACTGTGTTGAGGAAGAGGAGGAAGGGGCACCCTGGTTTGGAAGTCTCGGCGTTCACGAACACTGGGTTGGAGATAGTCTTGTTTTAATCCATCCTGATTACAGTAATGGGGTCTGTTTTGAGTTATCTGGTGCAGAAATTCTTGAACGTTGGGGGATTGAAGGCTACCCGTTTACACGACGATCTCTTTACAAGGCTGAGTATGAGATACAAAAAAGAGAGGTCACACTGCAATGGCTTCTTCAACCTGATCAATGTCTCCTGCGGCCCGTCGGAGATGGATTTGATCTTGTTGATGCTGTTTCCCAACTTTCGGGGAAGAGGGTTTTTGTTTTCTTTGCTCCACATTTTGGAGCCCACTTTGCCTATGTTGCTAAGTTTGTATCGGTGCTGAAATCTGAGTATCATGCACAACTAGAAGAAGAAAACAAGTTTGAGGTGATGTATGTCACAACTGCGGGCGATGAGTCATCCTTCAAAGAGTTCACCAAAGACATGCCATGGTTGGTTCTGCCTATTTCTAGAGCCTTAAAATTCGATCTCTTGTTCAAGGTTTTCAAAGCGAATGTAACTCTTGCATGTGTTGCGGCCTTTAATGAACAAGGTAAGCTTATTGCCAAGGCATATCACTTGCCTGAAAAGAAGGAAGGTGACAAGTTTCAATTCCCCTTCATTGATCAAGATTTGGAGAAGTGTATCTGCGTGGAAGTTGATGCAATGTGTAATGTGTCTAATTATCCTAGATGATCTATATATATCTGCTATTAGTACTATATTTTACAGAGACTATTCTGTAGCGAATGTCTTATTTTGATAAATCTTGCACGGCAGGAATATGGAATATTTGTTTGAAGGGGTATTACACTTATTTTTTATGTTTAGGAAAAATATTACATGTTATGTATGATATTCACTTACACTAACTATTCTTTCAGCTGGGGAGATATTAAATAAACGTCTCAATAACAATCAAAAGTCAAAACTATGCTATTGATTTTTATAAACTTAAAAAATGTTGAAATGTCATCAATAGTCTTCAACCTTCTAATTTATATAAGTTGCCATTGAAAATATTTTTTAATCGTAATTATTTATTTTTTTCTGATTTCTGAATTTTAATTTTTTTTTGTAATTACATTTCATTTCTTAAATTCTCATAATTACTTACTTAATCTTTTTAATTTATTTCTCAATTCTCTAATTATTTTTTCATTTCTATTTTTATTTTCCTTATTCATTTTATTTCATTTCTCTGCGCTGTATTAGTTTTTTTTTAGAAGAAATGGAAATATTATTAAAACATTAAGGTGTTCGCAAAATTACTAAGTTCACAGCATCTTCAAGCAAGAAGTTTATCGAATCATTAGGTTTATTGTTCTTAGTGAAACAACATGTTAGATAAGGCTTACACATTGCACTGTACAGGATAAGGATATGAAATGGGAGCGTGTAAATGTCAATTGTTTGAAGCTTGAACAAACTAAAACGATGTATATCATGATTTTGAATCTTGTTAGCTGATAATCAACACAAGAAGATGAAGGTAAAAGCCATTGCAAGGAGAAAAAAAGTCAAATGTTGTTTCTCAACAATGCACTGTTAATATAGGAAAAAGAGGAGATACAGATCTATTATTGAAGAATGACAGAATTGGCATTTGTTGAATGCTAATCCTGCATGTCATGCACACTGCCAATCTGAAAAATTAATTTTCCCAGTCATGTATGGGCTCAATAAGTTATTGACAATAACCTATCAAATCTGAAAATTAATGAAATTTGACCCTTTCGATTTACCCAACAAATTCAATTCAAAATCAACATAAAATTATTAGCATACATGACTGGGAAAGAGAAAGAAACAGTTATTGTCCAGGATAAGAGGTAAGGTGACAAGCATCCAAAGAGCATTTAATATTGTGGATTGCTAGAATGTCCAAAATAATAATATTAAAATAAATATCCAATCCTACTGTGCAAGTAAATTCTGAGACATCGTTCTAATTATGGTCAATAAAGGGTGAAATCTGTCAACAAACTATTTTTAGTTCTAGATCAAGTTCACCTTCATCACAAGAAAAGATAGGTATCAAATATAGCCCTTGGGGTACAAAGCATAGTATGCAGCACTCTGCCCTGGCAGACTCCTATCTCAAGAATACATAATCCTGGCTAAAACCAATCCATGTACCTCAAATTGACTTGTGCGCCTTTTTGAAATCCAGTACTCTGATCAACAATTGATTTCATCCCATGAAACAGATAGTGTAGTCTCTACTTGATGGTCTGGATATAAAACTTCCATATTAGAGACAATGTAATCCTCTCTTCTCACGCTCAACCATCAGCAATAGTAAAGCTAACAATGGAGTTACTGGGGAGATAATATGAAGCAATCAAACCATGCAAGTAAAAAAAACACAGGTACACAATTCATATTTACATGTTCTGAACTGGATCACGTTCAAAATAAATTACTAATCCAATTAAATAGAAATTTACATCAGAATCCAGTGAAGGAGATTTTAATAGTCCAGGCATATCATGCTGTTCAGAGATGATGAATAACATATTAACATAGCATATATTAAAACTCATGAGAAGCACGCGAAACTCGGGTGTAATTTTGGATCGACATTTCATAAAGTGGTTCGGCTTAAACTACCATTTCATCTTATTCATCATTCAAAATACAAACCCAACCAATTTAAAACATACCAAGAAGTGCTAATAATCAATTGATTATTTTCAAGGCCACATGGCAGCAAGTATAGTTACATTAGAATTGAAGCAGAACAAAACTGATGTTTGAGTTAGAATTACAATGATATAAGGCAATCTTGCTACACATAGAACAAAACAAACAAATTTTCCATAATAAGCATGACATCCAACAACGCATATACCGATTCAATGATAGAAATATCTAATAGGAACTACTGTCACCAACTTACAGCCACAACCACAGGTATGCATAGAACTGTGTTTAGACCTTTGACGGGGATCAATTGAGCTGCAGAACAAAAAATAAACAGATGACAGTTTTAAAGATCTTACAAAAATATCACATCATCCATAAGGAAATTACAATGCCTAGATTAAAACACATCCTACCTGAAAATTTTAAAATTTCTTCAGACAGTGTTTGCGAAAACATTTAACCAATCAAACAGATGCAAAGGGTAAAAGATATAATGAACGACAAAAAGCACATGGAAATGAAACCCTTCGTTAACACGCACCACTCCATCCTCGCTCCAAACAGCATGCACTGATAGGAGTGCATCGACAAATAACTTTCTCTGTAATCACAAAATAGGAGCTACCCATCTGATGGAAACAACCAAAACTCATAATGAACCAGAAAACATCAGAATGAAAGGAAACATAATTCCCAGTCAAAATTCAATATAAGATACCACATTGTTGAATTCAATCCATTCAATGTCCACACCAAATTAAATAAAAAACATTCACTCACGAAAGAGATGAGTAAGTCCATACTCCGACTATTCCAACACGGTCTTCTTCATTGTCTGCAAAAATAAACACTCTCAAGCAAATTTCTAGCCCTAAATTTACAAACAGACTTCAACAAAGCGAGAACAAACTGTCGGGCCTGAATGGAAATGTCCACTAAGCACCTGATGTTTATCACATTTCTGACGAAAACACAAGCAACGAAATTAATACAGACCTGGCTCGTCTGTTCTGAAACCAGACTTCAACCTGACAGGGACGCATATTGATGTGGAGAAATACCAAATAGCAGTTGATAACACACAACAATAATCAAAGTACAGGAAATATAAAAAGAGACAACGATACATGTAGTTCGGCAATGTGCTTACATCCACGGGACAACGTCGAGCTCATTGTATTAACCGAGAATTACAACCTTAATTCTTTATCTCTCAATACACGACGGCAACCAAGACAAGAACAAATATAAATAACCGTAACCAAGACAAGAACAAATATAAATAACCGTAGTCTTTGTTTTCCGGTTGACACTAGCTCAAAATAATGGGAACCTCTAATTATAGGATAAAATAAGCATCAAACAAATTACTTTCCTTTATGAATTTGTTTATGCCGAAAGCTTATCCATTAATTAGGCCTTGCTAGCTTCTTCCCCAACTTCATGCTACTGTATCACACTAAGGGGCAATTAAATGCTCTTCATTGCAACAACAAGACCACCCATTTGATTAGTCATCTCTTTAACTCATAAAGATGTTGCGCCAAAACTTAGAACCAACCAAGTTTTGCTTTCCTTGATTTCCGCAGCTAACCAATCATTACTCCCTTTTGTTCTCCTTATAACCAGTAGCTAACCGAGCCTATATCGATCTATCGGTGAGAACTATCACCCAACAAGAACCATGAAACACAAAGGCTCTTCTTTTCCAAACAATGTTACCGCCGCTCCTCTGTCCAAGACCAAGCCGCCAAACCGAAACCAGGACCAGATCCTCTTTTTCATTGTTTGGCTGCTCCTCTGTCTCCCAAAGAAACCCTATTGTTCCTCTCTTATGCAACTAGTGACAAAGGACGAAAGTGGGCTTTAGTTTGGGTTAAATGAGCCTTGCTCATCAGATTAGACCCATCTTGGAGCCAAAACTAATAATCTCTCCTTTGGCGACAAAGCCATAAAGCTCTACCTGCTTGTCGTACTCCATCGGGTCATAAAGACTCCACTCCAAAGGGTCCCACCGCCGAGGGGCATCAACATCGAGAAATCTTGGTTAGGTTGAGACAACGCTCCAACTTGGCCATACGAACCTTCTCTTCCTTACCAACAACACCATAATCATCGGGCTGCAACATATAAATTTCCTTGCCTAAGTCACCATGGAGAAAATAAGTTTTCACATACATTTGCCCAATCTCCAAATCAAGACTAGCTACTAAACCCAGAACAACACGACTAGATGACATCTTAGCAACCGGGGAAAATATTTCATCAAAGTCAATACCTTTCCTCTGGCTGAACCCCTTGACCATCAATCCAGCTTTGTATCTTGGGCGTGAGAAATTCTCTTCCTGCTTTACTCTATACACCCACTTGTTCTTCAAAGCTCTCTTACCTTTTGGTAACTCAACCATCTCAAAAGTATGGTTCTTATGCAATGACTTCATCTCATCTTGCATGGCCTCAACCCACTCCTCTTTGTTCTCATCTTCAACGGTTTATTCATAACTTTGAGGCTCTCCCCCTTCAGTTAGTGACACATACTCATCAACAGAATACCTTGAAGAAGAATGACGATCTATAGAAGATCTCATAAGTGGAACAACTGGTGCAAGGTCTGATACTGACAACTGCTCATGGATTTCATCATCCATCTCAACCTTTGTTGGAATGTCAACATTGCCTGTATCTTGACTGTCATCATGAATTTCGTCCTCAACTTGACTTTGTAAACCTATAGAAGGAACTATATCAAAGTCAATCAAGTCATCACTATATGGAGGAAGATCTACCGCTTTCTCCGTATCTTCAATGTACATGCACAAATGCCTTGCACCCAAAAACCCTCAGATGATCATAGGAGACATCCTTACCTGTCCAAACTCTATTTGGAACATCAAACCCAATAGGAACACTAGATGTGCGATTTAATACATGTACCACCGTACTCAACGCTTCACCCCAAAAGGATCTCGGTAGTCTTGCTTGTGAAAGCAAACATCTCACCCTCTCAACAAGTGTCCTGTTCATCCTGTTCGAACCGGTGAATTTTGGCGAAGTTTGACTTTCGGTCGGAAAAGTCAACTAATGACTCCGGGAGTCGTTCGGGACCTTTCCGGGGCCCAAAAAGCTTAGCCGTCATCACGGTTAGCTTAGTTGGGCCATTTCCTTTAAATTGACTGTAAAATTGGAAAAGTCGATTTTTGATCAAACGAGGATGTTTTATCGACTAAATCCTAATTAATTAAAGTGCTGGATTTTTATTAGAGGCAAGTGGTCCCCACTAGGAAACTTGTCCCTAGTAGCTTGGAGGAGAAGAAATGGGTCTCTAAAGACCCATTTACCCTCACTTAAGCCAAAATAGAAGGTTTGGACACAAGGGGCTTTTTGGAATTTCAACCATTTAGGTCTTTTAAAGCAATTGAAGCAACCAAATCAGCCTATTTCTCACTAGTGTAGTCGAATAGTGCAAGGAAGGGAGAAGAGGAAGAACAACCTTGCTTGGAGAAGAAGATAGTGAGGAAAGGAGGCGACTTTCAAGGATTTCTTCATCAAAATATCTCCAAAAGCTTCTTTTCTTCATCATCTAATCATCCTAAAGGTAAGTAAACTCTCATAATCCCATTTCAATTCATTTCAAGTGTTGGGTTTTCCTTGGTCTTGCTAGAACTTGTTGGGTTTTGCTTTAATTGTTTTTAGATGATGTTTTTGGTGGAAGAATAGTGAAGTTTTGGTTAGAAATCAATAAGTTTGAGTTGTTTGGAGAAAACCCATTTTGGGGATTGAAGTTTGAGGGTTTTGGTGGCTGATTTTGAGGTTTGATGGTGCTGGAAATGGAGTTTTGATGTTGTTTTTCGTAAAATCGAAGTTGGAGAAGAAGGGGTTGGGACTGCCCAGATCTGACACGTAACGCGGCACAGAAGGGGCTTGGTTCCGACCCTCTGAGCGGTGCGGAACGGGATCGGTTCCGGCCCTCCAGGCGGCACAGTCCGTGCCTGGTACCGACCCTTTGAGCGGCACGGACCGGGCTCGGTACAGGCCCTCTGAGCGGCACGGTCCGGGTCCCAGACCGGCCCTTTGAGGGGCGCGGTCTGTGCCTCTGAGGGCACGACCCGGGTCAGTTTCCAGATCTGTGGGCTGTTCGAGTTGGGCCTAGTTTGGGCCCAATTTGCCTTTAGCCCAAGTTTTCATCGTTAAGAGTGATTTAAGTAATTTATTTTAAATCCGTCTTTGCTTAGTTATTAAGTATAGTATTAATTGTGATCCAAGACCTTGGACCCAAGCTCGGTGGAGGAGGACTTTGGGACATTGTGAGAGGACGAGGAGGAAACTAGCCAGGACGTCAGCACCTAGGAGTATTTGAGCGTTGGAGAATTAAAGGTAGGGAAGAGTAGTAAACTCCACTCTTAATTTAAAGAATGTTAATAGTATGCCTATAGGGTAATAATAACCAGAAAGGTCCTAGTTTGCATATAGGATGTGATTCATTAGAATAGCCGCTTTCAATTATATTAATAACCGGAAGAGTCTTGTCACGCCCCAAATCCGGTTTTGACCGGACTCGAGACGTGAATAGAACTCGTGAAAGAAAAGCGATAAATAATAAACATAAACCTTTAAATAGATAAGTAAACCTCCTCAAATCAACAGTAAATAGTTTAAAATCTCCCGTGAGTCACAGCTCAATCATACAAAGTAATATATATGAAATGTTTAGTACGAAGACCAACATAACTCTATGACAATCCCCAATATAACTGAAGCTCCTAAGCCTCGACCTCTCTAGACATCGGGTACTCCTGTAAAACAGTAAGAGAAACAAAGGGGGGGGGGGGGTGAGCTTGCGCTCAGTAGGAAAAATCTTAATAACTCCACTTTTAGATCACTACTTAAACTGCTTAAACAAATAACGTAAATAACGTATTAATACGATTAACAACGAAACGCTAATGAATAAAATAGGTCACAATAATATCGTGCTCTTAAAGGTAACAGTAACTTAAAAGATTTCATAAAAATTACTATAACGATTCAATATGAGTAAAATGGGAGAAATGTATATCACGCCAACCACTTGCTTTCTCAAGCATCCGATCCATGGATAGATTCTGGAATCACCTCGGTTCCCATAATTCCGATCCACCAGAGTACCCATATCATATCAGATTCTCCCTCGGTCCAGAGGAGGCACATACATCGGGGCACCGGAAACCATCCCATAGGGACGCTCATCGTCGGGATTCTCGGAAATGCCTCCAAAGGACCATAAGTCATAGGGAACCAAGGTAGTGCTCTCGTAGGACGCACACCCTTGGGTGAAACCTCAGTAACCATCTCTCATGAAGTAATCCAATCGATATCCCGTAGGATCTGCCAAGCCCTTAGGCTCCAATAATCAACCAATATCCTGTAGGATCTGCCGAGCTCTCAGGCTCCAATAATCAATCAATATCCCGTAGGATCTGCCAAGCCCTTAGGCTCCAATAATAAATTCTCGTAATATCCAATAACCAATGCCCTCATACTCCAATACTCAACCAATATCGCACTGTATCTGTCAAACTCCACCACTACAACGGCACCGGATTACCCCCCCCCCCCCCCCCCCCCCGGTGTGGTACCGAACCGAACAAACAACCATTTCAAGAACATAAATAAAGGAAACACACCATAACTTATCCACCAATCAACACTTATCAAATCACACTTTCATCACAACAAAGACATCCAATAACACTCTACACTTACCGTATACTTACCTGCCACGAACCAGCGGTACATCGATCACTTGATTGTACCCCGTGGCACAATCAGTCATACTCGATCATCCGTTCAAACAAGAAGTAATTCAACACGTAACCACTCAACCAAGCAAGTAAACATTCAACCAATCAAGCAATCATGTGAATGATCAATTAAACATTCGATCATGCAAGCTAACTAGTTTCATTATACTCTTAGTTTATCCTAATAACTAACAACCAAGCATGTGAACCTAGCACACAACTAATCCGAGAGCTCAACGCAGCTTCTCTACCAGTAAATCAATTCCCAAGTATTGAAAGCGAGTTACACTAGTCATCTTCGTCCTAAGCATGCACACTAGACTCATCCAATTATTAGTAATTGAAAATGCGATTATTCTAGTTATTCGCATCCTATATGCAATTCTAGGACCTTTCCAATTTTATTAACCTAATAGGCATACTAAGCATTTTAATAAGAAATTAAGACTTTCCCTACCTTGTGGTCTTCCTCTAACAAATCTCTGCTGTAATGCTTGCTTCACCACTCCTCAGTTCTTCACACGGGTACCGGAAGGGTCTTCGATCCTCGAGATCGAAATCAAGGTCTTTGAACACAAAACAAACTCTAATTAGACTCCACTTAACAGCAAGTAAAGTCCCCAAAACCTTCCCAAAAGTTCAGCTCCAAACAAAGATCGAAAACGGTGGAAAACCCTCAAAAAGCACCAGAACTGGTCGGCCACGGACACGGTCACGGAGCCGTGACACAACCCCTCACGGATGACGTCACGGAGCCGTGACGCGTGCCGCCACAGACTCCCTCACGAAGCCGTGACGTCGCCCGTCACGGAATCCGTCACGGAATCCGTCACGGATCCGTGGCGCTCCGGGGCAGATTCGCCCTTCTTCAACCTCCAGCTCCTTTTCTCCGAAAATCCACTACCAAACTCCATTTTCAACCATCTCAAGTTCCCAAAGCATTCAAATACCTCCAATACTCCTTTACCCATGGTAGGAATCAACAAATAAACAAGTTTCCATAGATTCTCCAAATCAAAATCAAATCAAAAACTCCATTAAATCCAAGGTCTTCCATCAAAAACCCACCAAAGCTTCTTAGCAACATCATCTAACCTCATTTCAATCAAATCCAACAACTTCTAGCAAACCCAAACCAAAACCCATGAAATGAGATGAAGGGAAAAGAGATGTAGCTAGTTCCATTACCTTTAAAAGAGTGAGATGGAGAAGATGATGATGAAATGGAGAAGGAAGAGGTAGGAAATGGCACCAAGTTGCTCATTTTTCCTTTGCTTCTTCTTCAAGACTCCATGGGAGCTCCTCTCTCTTCCTTTCCTCTCAATTTTTGGCTACCCACAAAAAATGAGATGATTTTGGTCTTCCAATTTCATATAAGACCTAGAGTTGGTTAATGACTAAAAGCCCTTTAGATATTTTCCCTTGTAGAGGCTTTTAGGAGGGTATAGTGGTCCAAGACCACTCCCTTAGCTCTCTTCTAACCAAATAGGGACAAGTGTCCAAGTAGGTCCTTTAGCTTTCCAAAATAATTTCCAGCACAATAATTAATATTGTTTTAGTCGATATAAAGTCCAATTTTGACCAAATTTGACTTCCTTCAGTATTATACTCAAACGAAAGGAAACAGCCCAATTAAGCCAACCGTGATGACGGCTAAGCATTTTGGACCGCGGAAAAGCCCCGAATGACCTTCTGAGTCATCGGTTGACTTTTCCCGCGGAAAGTCAAACTTGTCTTAAAAGTCACCGGTTCGACCGGGATCGACCGGGAGCGGTTCTTACAATCTACCCCCTTCGAAGAATTTCGTCCTCGAAATTAAAAGTAAAGGTACCTCAAAGGTCGAACAGGTGGGGGTACTTCTCTCCAGGATCTCGTCCTCTCGCTCCCAGGTCGAGTCGGCTCCCTGATGCTTCCATTGCACTCGAACCAAAGGTATAGTAGTCCTCCGTAAGACCTTCTCTCATGTATCCACAATCTTGAAGGGCTGCTCCTCATAAGAGACATCATCTGCCACCTCGATGTCTGCCCACTCGATCACATGAGAGGGATCTGCTGTGTACTTCCGCAGTTGGGACACATGGAAAACGTTATGCACGTTCCCAAGCTGTGGTGGCAAAGCTAAGCGATAAGCCACGAATCCAACTCTATCCAAGATCTCAAATGGCCCAATGAATCGTGGAGACAGCTTTCCTCCGCCGCGGTTAAACCGCAATAGACCCTTCTTCGGGCTCACCCTCAGAAATACATGGTCTCCGACCGAGAACTCAAGCGGCCCGCGACGTCTGTCTGCATAGCCTTTTGACGACTATGTGCGGTCTTCAACCGCTCTCTAATCAATGTGACCTTCTCGGTCGTCTCTCTGACCATATCTGGACCAAGTATGCTCCGTTCCCCTACCTCTGCCCAACATACTGGCGACCTACACGGTCTGCCGTACAAAGCCTCAAATGGTGCCATCCCAATGCTGGACTGATAACTGTTGTTGTAGGCGAACTCTGCTAGAGGTAGGTGATCCTCCCATGATCCTTGAAAGTCTAGCACACACGCTCGAAGCATGTCCTCCAAAATATGAATGGTACGCTCTGACTGTCCGTCTGTCTCAAGATGGTAAGCTGTACTCAGCAGCACCTCTGTCCCCAATGCCTTCTGTAGGCTCTTCCAGAACCTGGATGTGAAACGCGGATCCCTATCAGATACCACTGATACCGGTACTCCATGAAGACGAATAATCTCCCTGATGTATAACCGACTCAACATGTCCACAATGTCAGTCATCCGCATCGCCAGAAAGTGTGCCGACTTGGTCAGTCGATCAACCACAACCCAAATAGCATCATGTCCCTTAGACGACCTCGGTAATCCACAAACAAAATCAATAGTAACATGTCCCCACTTCCACTCGGAGACTAGTAAAGGCTGTAGTAAGCCAGCGGGCCGCTGATGCTCCGCCTTCACCAGTTGGCAGGTGAGGCACCTCGAAACAAAATCTACTACTGCCCTGCGCATCCCACTCCACCAGAACTGTCGGCGGATGTCTCTGTACATCTTGGTGCCACTGGGGTGCACAGCAAGTTGTGAGTGGTGACACTCTCTCAAGACGGTGTCCCTACATCCATGGGGTACAAACAACCGTCCTCTAAAACGGAGACCCTGATCCGCACTCAACTCCCAATCATCGATCTTTTCACCGCCTGCCAGTCTTTCACGAATCCCTATCGCCTCGGCATCCTCGGCCTGTGCCTCTAGCACCCGAGTAATCAACGTGGGCTGAGCCACTAATGCACATAAGGCCATACCATCCGTGATCTCCTCGAGCTCAAGTCTGAATGAGCTCAACTCTTCCAGCATGTTCCACTCTCGGACTACCATGCTGGCCACACAATGAGTCGACTTCCTGCTCAGAGCATATGCGACGACATCCGCCTTGCCCGGATGATAGAGCAGCTCAAAGTGGTACTCCTCAAGTAACTCCATCCATCGCCTCTGGCGCATGTTCAGGTCGCGCTGAGAGAAAATGTACTTGAGGCTCTTGTGGTCTTAGAATACTCTGAACTGCTCCCCGTATAGATAGTGCCTCCAACTCTTCAATGCAAAGACCATTGCTGCCAGTTCTAGATCATGGGTCGGGTAGTTGCGCTCATGCACCTTCAATTGTCTTGAGCCATAAGCAACTACCTTCCCGGACTGCATCAAAACACAACCAAGTCCCTCGCCTGAGGCGTCACAGTACACGTCATAGCCCACTCCCCGCTCCGGAACAATCAACACTGGAGCGGTGGTCAATCGAGCCTTTAGCTCTGAGAAAGAGTGCTCACACTCACTCGTCCAAATGAACTCCGCTCCTTTGCGAGTCAACGATGTCATGGGTGCAACCAAACGTGAGAAGTCCTGAACAAAGCGTCGATAATATCCTGCCAAACCCAGGAAACTACGGATCTCAAAAACATTCTTGGGCCTTGCCCACTTCGAAACTGCATCGACCTTCGCTAGGTCGACTAAGATACCATCACGGGACACTACATGTCCGAGTAATTTCACCTCTGCAAGCCAGAATTCGCACTTCTCCAGGTTACCATACAGCTGGTGAGTACGCAACAAGGTCAACACTATCCTCAAGTGCTCCTCGCGTGCCTCTTCACTAGGCGAGTAAATCAAGATGTCATCAACGAAAACTACGACAAACTGATCCAGGTAAGGTCTGAATATGCCATTCATCAAATCCATGAAGGCTTCTGGCGCGTTCGTCAACCTGAACGGCATCACTAGAAACTGAAAGTGTCTGTAACGCGTCCGGAACGCGGTCTTCTCCACATCTTCCTTTCGGACCCTCAACTGTTAGCAGCCTGATCTTAGATCAATCTTGGAGAAGCAGGTTACTCCTCTTAGTTGATCGAACAGGTCATCGATCCTCGGCATCGGGTAACGGTTCTTCACCGTTACCCGGTTCAACTTCTGGTAATCGATGCACATCCTCAAGGCACCACCCTTCTTCTTTACGAAGAGGACGGGTGCTCCCCACGGTGAAACACTAGGGCGGATGAAACCCTTCTCCTGTAAATCTTCGAGTTGTCGCTTTAACTTGACTAACTCAGCTGGCGCGAACCGATAAGGTGTCATCGAGATCGACGCGGTGCCGGGGATCAAGTCGATCCGGAACTCTATCTCGCGCGCCGGCGGTAAACCTGATAGCTCCTCCGAAAACACGTCCGGAAACTCACATACTACTCTCGGTAGGTCTCTGTCACACCGCACAACCTCAGACTCCACTTCCGTAGTCAGAGCGGACATAAGGACTCCGCTCTTGCTACCCAAAACACAAGTAATAACTCCGTCTCCTGACCTCACTGTCACATGACGTCGAAAGCAATCGATCGTCGCCCGATACCTCGTAAGCCAGTCCATCCCTAAGATCACGTCGAAAACGTTCATCTCCAGAACGAGTAAGTCACCAACGAAGGGGCAATCTGCCACTTGAATCTCACAATCTCTACAGAAAGTATCCAACACTACCTCCCCCGTAACTGGGGTCTCAAGACACAAAGGTCTACTAAGGGTCTCCACCCTCAAACCCAAAGAATGAGCAAAAAAAGTAGAAATAAACAAATGGGATGCACCAGTGTCGACCAGAAAAGACGCCCACGAATTAAAAAGTAAACACGTATCCTGTGTAGCCTCATGGCTGGCGTACTGCCTCTCAGCTCTAGCATCTGTAACTGCATAAACTCGGCCCTGCCGTGCAGGTGGTCCTCCTCTCGGTGGTGGTGGTGGTAGTGCCACCTGCTGCTGAGGCCTAGCCTGGTGTCTCGGGACTACCGCTCCCGCCGCCTGACGCGGAGCTCTCTGCTGCAGTGCCTGTCGTGGTCGGCCGGGAGGTGCCTGACGAGGCTGTGCCTGCTGGGGCCTCGGTGGAGGTGCAGCTCCAACCCGATCGGGACAAGTGAAAGCAATGTGCCTCTGTCGGCCGCAATGGTAACAAGTCCGATCATCAACACGCTGCCTCTCACCAATCCCCTGTGGACGCTCCATCTTCCGCTCTGCGAGTCCTCTGCTCCTCGGGCAGTCTCGGGCCAAGTGTCCCTAGTGTCTGCATACAGGGCAGAGCTGTGACAGCGGGGCAGGTCCAACTGACGCCACTGCTGCTCCTCTACGCATGCCACTCTGCTGAAACTGTGGCTGGAAAAACCCAAAAGTCCTCTGCCGCCTCGCATCACGCCTCTCTGATGGCCTGAGGAAACCACTCGGTCTCGGCCTGATATCTCGCTCTTGGGCGCTCTCTCGAAAATGCCTCTCCACTGTCAAGGCATGGTCTACTAGAGTAGAGTACACCTCTGTCCTCAAAATAATAATTGTCACGCCCCAAATCCGGTTTTGGCCGGACTCAAGACGTGACCCAAAACAAACAAGATAAAACTAGCAAAACAGTAATAAACTCTTTTAAAGCGGAAAGCGAGTCCAAAATATTTCTCAATAATTCGATCCTAAATTTCACATCGGTTCCCATATTCCGATCCACCAGAGTACCCATATCATATCAGATTTTCCCTCGGTCCAGAGGAGGCACATACTTCGGGGCACCGGAAACCATCCCATAGGGACGCTCATTGTCGGGATTCTCGGAAATTCTTCCAAAGGACCATAAGTCATAGGGAACCAAGGTAGTGCTCCCGTAGGACGCATACACGAGTGAAGCCACATTAACCATTTCTTACCGAGTAATCCAACCAACTGTCCCGAGAAGTCCATCTCCAATAACCAATGCCCTCAGGATCCAAGAATCAATGCCCCGTAGGGTCCAATAACCAATGCTCTCCGGCTTCCAATCATTCCCGTAAACCATCCCCACACCGGACTCCTCAACGGTGTGGGTGCAAATACCCAATCACCATTAATCATTTCCGTAAACCATCCCCACACCGGACTCCTCAACGGTGTGGGTGCCATACCCAATCACCATTAATCATTTCCGTAAACCATCCCCATACCGGACTCCTCAACGGTGTGGGTGCCATACCCAATCACCATTAATCATTTCCGTAAACCATCCCCACACTGGACTCCTCGACGGTGGGGTTACCATACCCGACAAGCCAATATTCTAAGAATGAGAATAAGGGAGACACAAAATAACAAGTCAACCAATCAACGTTCATCAAACCACACGTTCACCATAACACACCAAAGACAACCATTTATTCCTTCCACTTACCGTCTACTTACCTGTCACGAACCATCAGTCCATCGATCACCTGATCGTTCCCCTTTGGCACAATCAGTCATACTCGATCATCCGTTCAAACAAACAATTAATCACCACTCAATCAATCAACAAATCATGTAAACGTTCAATCAATCAATAAAGCATACGATCTAGCTATTTTCGTTAGACTCTTTACTTATTCAAATTAAGCAATCAAACATGTGATCCTAACACAACAACTAATCCGAGGGCTCATCACGGCCTCTCTACCAGTAAATCAATTCCCAAGTATTGGAAGCGGGTTACACTAGTTATTCTCATCCTAAGCATGCATTCAAGACGCTTCCGGTTATTAGTAATTGAAAGACGATTATTCTAGTTATTCGCATCCTATAAGCCATTCTAGGACCTTTCCGATTTTATTAACCTAATATGCATACTATTATCGAAATTACTCGAGTAGTTAGGACTTTCCCTACCTTGTGGTCTTCCTCTAATAATACTCTTCTGTAAAGTCGATTAGCCTCTCCTCCGTTCTTCACACGGGTTCTGGAGTGGTCTTCGTCTTCTCGGGCGAAGTCCAAGCTCTGGGTTTTTAACAGTCAATTTACCATCAGAACAGGTGTTGTACAAAATAAAATCAACACGTTGCCTTTTTTAAACTTGAACGGGATAAAAGCGGGATTACGACAAATCAGGTTCGAGCACCTGAACCCCGAGCACCGAACCCGGTGCACGTTTCCTGAGGTACGGATTCCGAGGCACATGCTTCGAGGCACTATTCTCGAGGTACGAGTTTCGTGGCACGGTTCCCGAGGTCCGGTTCGTCATTCCACTTTTAGTCCGATCCGAGTCCGATTAACTGTTTGGTTTAGTCGATCCACGTTTCCCAAAAAACTGTTCACCAGATTTGTTCACGGTGCAACTTTCTCGTCCTTTTCAAATAAATCCCCTTTTGTTTTAAAACTGATTTTGTTTCAGTTTACTCCCTTCTTAGATTTTAAAACTGATTTTGTTTTCCTTTTTGTCGTAAAACTTTCTCTGTTTAAAACTCAAATTTTTATTTCCAATATTGTCCAGATCCAACCAATCTGCTAGTGAAACAGAAGGAACGAAGGAGAAAGGGGGTTTGGTTTGATTTTCCGACCGACCGCCGACGGAAACGCCGCCGACGACCAAGGTCTCAAAGGTCCGAGATTCTCACCGTGAAGGAAAGGACAACGGCGGGGAGGTTTCCGGTCTGGGAGCGGCGGAGCAGGGCGGGGAGTTTTCCCCAGATCCGGGCGAGACCGGTGAAAATCTCGACGGATCTGCGGCGTTCTTGGCTCGGCTGAGCTCTCCAGTGGCGGGCGACGTCGACGCGTCTCCTTTGCCGGCGAACACGACGCGGACGGCGGGTTTGGTGAACCCCGAGGGGTTGTCCCTCAGCACCCTCCGGCGACGCTCCCTTTTGACGCCTCCACGGGAGACAGAACGCACAGAAAAGGGGAAAGGTAGTGGGAGAGAGGGCGGCGCACGCTTGGACGGAGAGGGTAACGGGATCGGGATGAGGGAGAAGAACGGGGACGAGGTGGTGCGGTCGTCTGAGAAGTAGAGGCGAGGGGAGATTGAGGAGTGGACTGTGTCGTGTGGCGAAGATGAGAGAGGGAGAGGAGTTGGGAGAGCTGCGCGAAGTGAAGGTGGAAGAAAAAATGAGCGAAACCCTAAAATGAAAGTGTTATATAGAGCGGGCCGGGTGCGTACTGGGCTTCAGGCGGCAGTTGGGCTTCGCGGCCCAAAGGGCTTGCCTTGGCCTGTGCGTTGGACCTGGTCCAGACCCGATCTCTTCCCTTCTCTTTTTTTTGCTCTTCTTTTCTCATTTACCACCAGTTTTGCAAAAACCTACCCTCAAGTTTCTGATTTCACAAAATACTCTTTTAAAAACTAGGTGGGTTTTACAATAATCCGATCTGCAATAGCAGGAAGGAGCCTACGCTCGAACCGCCTGCAACAATTGTCCTCAGTCTGCACCATCTCGGGTGCGAAGCGGGACAAGGATAAAAACCTCGCCGCATACTCGGATACTGTCATGCCCCTCTGTCGCAGCTCCATGAACTGCTGGCGTCTATCATCTCGAACCGAACAAGGAAAGTACTGCTCCAGGAACAGTCGACTGAAAAGCTCAAAATCCTCGCCAACTCTGGTCTACTGCCACCAGTAAAAAGCCTCACCCTCAAGCTGGAAGGTGGAGAAGGAGACTCTCAGACGTCCCTCAGAAATACTGGACGTGTCAAGGTTGCGAGTAATCCGCTCCAACCATAGAACTGCTATCTCGGAATTAGCACTCCCAGAAAATGTCGGTGTACCCAAACGATGGAAATCACAAAGTGCCTGGGCCGTGTAGCTATCCATCTCACCTGGCCTCTCGACGGCGACTGTCTCAGTAGTGGGCACGGGCTCTGTCGCCGGTGCTGTGGCCTCCTGCTGAGCGCTGAGTGCTGCTAGCACTGCGCATACCACCTCATCAATAGGGGTAGCCTGCGTCGGCTCTGCGACTGGAGTATCTCTCACTGGTGACCCTGATGGTCCATCCTCAACGCTCTGGTGCTCTGTGGGAGTAGCACCTTGGACGCTAGCTGCCCTTGCCAGTCCAACAGCTGGTGACTGGCTCTGCCCCAAAGCTGGGCGACTCCTGGTACCCCTCGGGACGTAAACACGAGACATCACGAAAGATTGCTGCAGTAATACGTACAGTTCAACTCAGTTTAACACAACCGAATCGATTTAAGCAAAAGGGACGTTCTCGTTCGTCTCGACGGATCCTAATTGCATCAAGGGTAAGTAGATAAGTCGTATGCAGTACTTATATAGACACAGAAGTCCGCACATTGTGCGTCTCACACAGCAAACAAGTAATGCAACCAACTCCCATAGAAGTCAAAGTTCACACACAACCACACCCATCACTAGGGTTTCAAAGCGCGAAGCAAACAGTTTGGAATTAAGTCCTTAATCCTTTTATCATAGCCTTTCTCTTTCCTCAATTTACTTATCTCTAATCATAATAGTCAAGTCGATCTCGCATCGTTACAACTTGATTCAAGCGTCCCCGAACCTTGTTGTAACCACTTGACATCCAACCATCACGTTCGACTACAGTGGCGCCCCTGAGTCAACCCGTGATAGAACAACCAATTCAGTTTTACAGAAAATTCGGCATGACCTATTCGTATTTCCCACTAACCCTCCGTTTAAACGGGACATTTACCAATCAATTTTCAAAAGTCATTCGATACAAAGAGTCCTCATGCTCTACAAGGTACAAAACACAATCAGTACATAGATTTCTCATGCTTCGCAAAGTACACACGCAATCAAAAGGGTGCAAGAATACTCGAATTCTATTCTTTTCTCAAAAGTCATACCAATTGGATCATCTTTTCAACTTTGATTCTTTAAACAATTCTCAACATCAAAAACCGAGTCAACACTCAACAATTCCAAAATCTTAACATTCCAATCCTTCCTTAAGTCCACCATTCGATCACTCCCCATTCCGACAAGTAACACTCCAATAAATCCAATCTCATACCTCATCAATACCTCAATCAATCAACCCTTCGACCTTAACAACATGAAACGACCCACACGGTGGTAACACACTTAACAGATAATTTATTCAACAATATACAATACGGTTCCATCATTGCTCGTTAACCCAATACGGATCTCAACCATTTGGTTTCCCCGATCACTGTACATTACAGTCCATAGGGTAAGGATACCACTCAAGCAATGTAACCATTGTAAACAAAAGATTTAAATTTAAACAACCATTGAAATCAATAAGACTCGAGTCGTTCTCACTCTATGCATTAATGTCTTTAACTTGCATCACTGAGTACAAGACTTAGACCTCCTAACTCTACCCACCTAACTGACGTTGGTCCAAGGTTTTGAAAACAAGTTCAAAATTTACAACCTGTTTCAAATGAAACCAGGCTCTGATACCAAATTGTCACTCCCCAAATCCGGTTTTGACCGGACTCGAGACGTGAATAGAACTCGTAAAAGAAAAGCGATAAATAATAAACATAAACCTTTAAATAGATAATTAAACCTCCTCAAATCAACAGTAAATAGTTTAAAATCTCCCGTGAGTCACAACTCAATCATACAAAGTAATATATATAAAATGTTTAGTACGAAGACCAACATAACTCTATGACAATCCCCAATATAACTGAAGCTCCCAAGCCTCGACCTCTCTAGACATCGGGTACTCCTGTAAAACAGTAAGAGAAATAAAGGGGGGTGAGCTTACGCTCAGTAGGAAAAATCTTAATAACTCCACTTTTAAATCACTACTTAAACTGCTTAAACAGATAACGTAAATAACGTATTAATACGATTAACAACGAAACACTAATGAATAAAATAGGTCACAATAATATCGTGCTCTTAAAGGTAACAATAACTTAAAGGATTTCATAAAAATTACTATAACGATTCAATATGAGTAAAATGGGAGTAATGTATATCACGCCAACCACTTGCTTTCTCAAGCCTCCGATCCATGGACAGATTCTGGAATCACCTCGGTTCCCATAATTCCGATCCACCAGAGTACCCATATCGTATCAGATTTTCCCTCGGTCCAGAGGAGGCACATACATCGGGGCACCGGAAACCATCCCATAGGGACGCTCATCGTCGGGATTCTCGTAAATGCCTCTAAAGGACCATAAGTCATAGGGAACCAAGGTAGTGCTCCCGTAGGACGCACACCCTTGGGTGAAACCTCAGCTGTCACGCCCCAATTTCAGCGAACCGAAACTAGGGACGCGAACGTTTAAAAAGTTACAAGACTGAAACCTGTTTTCGATAAATCACCTAAAAAGTCAGTTTAGTTCCACAAAAGAATAATATTTACACCTCAAAATAAAAGTCCCACACTTGGAAAAAACGAGATACACGTCTCTAGACTCAAACACCCAGCAACCCGCTTCAAGCTCTTCAAGCTTCAGAAGCTCACCTAGTCCAGACTACGAACGGTACCTGTAGGAAAAGCAGCTAGGGGTGAGCGTTCGCTCACCACCACAGATAACATACTGACAACGGCATAATTAGTAGACAAAGCCGATGACACTAACAACGACTCAAAGACACACACACGACCAGTCTTTTCCTCAACTGACTCAACACTCGGATACGTTATGTAGACCCCACACTACGATCGACGACCTCCCCCAAGACACGATTGACCACACAATACCAAACAAGATCACAAAGGATCGCAAACCGGCTGCTCAGTAACCAATCTCTGTCTCTCGCCCTTTACCGATCATAGACGTGGTCAGGCGGTCGACCTGTCGCGCAACTTCCCCCGATCCCAGTCGGGGGGCTAACCCACAACCTCTCCGCTTCACCCGATCCCAGTCGGGTGGTTAGCCACACCCGCGCGTCCTTCCCCCGATCCCAGTCGGGGAGCTAGCCCACAACCTCTCCGCTTCTCCCGATCCCAGTCGGGAGGCTAGCTACACCACACAACCTCCACCAGTAACCAGTAACCAATCACAATCACAAACAAGTTCAAACAGACAGTAACGACACCGGTGACAACTCCACGGGCACTCAAGGCCGACAAGACACCAACAACCAAACACAGGTTCAACAACCCTACGGGCCCTCATGGCCACCCAAGACACCAACGGTAAAGTACGGGTTCACAACCCCACGGGCACTCACGGCCACCCAAAACACCGAAACGACAACACGGGCTCTCATGGCCACCCAAGACTCAGCAATGAAAAAATACGGGCTCTCAAGGCCACCCAACTCAACAACAAATAACACGGGCTCCCAAGGCCACCCAAACTCAACAGTAAAAGACACGGGCTCTCAAGGCCACCCAAACTTCAACAGTAAAAATAACACACAACAACCTCCGGCATAATCGGTGCCTACAACAGTCCTAAGAACACTAGTTTCACAACCAACCTCCGGGCATGGTCATATGCCTCCAGTAGAACAATTATCGCTACGTTCTCTGTTCCTACGACACTACTAAGTGTCACATGCTTTTCTCTTAAACGATACAATCCCGTATCATGCTTTTCTAATATTTGATAACCTAAATAACCCACGACACCCCGGTGTCACATGCAATTCTACAGTTAACTTTCCCTAGTCAGGGCCGAGATCCGGCTACTTTTCCCTACCTCGTAAGCAACTCCAGAAAGCGCTCCACTAACCCGAGATGATCGCAGTCACTCGCCGAGCCTCCCTTTGCCTCGGTCCGCAGCACGATCTAAAAGAACACAGATTTAACTCACTTTAAACTAGTACGAACCGGTCGAAAATAAATAACTCAACGCCCAAGTTAATAACGGTTCCGCCGTTAAGTTAACGGCTACGATTTGTCCATTTTAAACTTGACAGTTGTCGTTTACACTCGAGCGGGATAAAAGTCGGGTTACGACGGATCGGGTTCGAGCACCCGCGCACCGAACCCAGGTTTGATCTAAACCCAGTTTAAACCCCTTTTTAACTTAAAACCGTCTTTGGACTCCTTTGCTTTGTTTAAAAACGACTTTGACTTGAACACAACGGTTTCCTTCCGCTCGTTTCCCAACTCGATATTTTGGTCCAGAACCCTTATAAAGTCTATTTGATTTCGCTTCCCCCCCCCCTTTTGATTTAACTTAACTCGAGTCTAACCTTAAAAAACGACTTTCGTTTAAAACCCGTTAACCTTAACCCGACCTAGTTTTAACGATAACGATTTTCTTTATGTCCAAACGATAAGGATCTAACACTTATAACACTTATTCTAAAGTCGATTTTCAATTTACAAACAGTTTTAACCCTTCCTTTTTCACCCTTAACAGATCAAAAAAACGTAAATGACATAATAATAACTTAAAATTTGAAGTTCTTCTTTACAGATCTTTACATTTCAGATTTTACAATACAACTCACAACTCCTTAAACAAACCGAGATCACGTTCTTGTTCTATTCCTTTCCATTTCCAAAGTCCCATTCCATCCCAACCAGATCCAGAACAGAGCGTTCTATCACCGATCGGATCTGGACGGACTCGGGAAAGGGAGAATAAGAGAAGAGGGACGAGCTCGGTTTTGGTCCGGCCGACCACCGGCGATGCCGTTATCGGTCGAGGTTCCACAGCCCGAGAACTCACCGTACCGACACGGTGGAGACGGTGGAGAGCGGCGGCGTACGGCTCGGGTCCGGACGGCTCGTCCCGTCCCGGATCTGGCGAGCTCGCCGGCGACGGCGGGTGCTCGGGTCCGGACGGCTCGTCCCGTTCCGGATCTGACGAGCTCGCCGGCGACGGCGGGAGCTCGGGTCCGGACGGCTCGTCCCGTTCCGGATCTGACGAGCTCGCCGGCGACGGCGGGAGCTCGGGTCCGGACGGCTCGGGACGGAGAGATCGGAGGCGGCGGTGGACGGTCGGAGCTCAGGATGAGACCGGTGGTGGACGGCCGGTTTGTGGACGGTTGGAGCTCGGGATGAGACCGGTGGTGGACGGCCGGTTTGTGGACGGTTGGAGCTCGGGATGAGACCGATGGCCGGAGCTGGTGAGGAAGACGAAGGAGGAGGTGAGGCAGGGAGCTCGGGGACGGGGTCGGGATGGAGGAGGAAGAGATGAGACGTGGGTGGTGAGGGAGGTGGCGGCCGGAAACGATGGTGGCCGGTCGGAGTCCGGCGAGGGAGGTGAGGGAGATGAGGGAGCTGGATCGAAGAGAGAGAAGGATGAGGGTGGATGGAGGCTGTGGAGAGAAAATGAGACTGAAACCCTAGGGTTTCAGTCTTATAAAGGGGGTGGGTTTTTGGGCCAGCCCTTTTTGGGCCTCAGGGGACAACCGGGCCGAGAGTGGCTGGGCTGGGTTGGGCCTGCGCGCCTGGCCTGGTCCAGACCTGCTCCCTTCAATTTTTTTTTTTACTCGCTTCAAAAACTTACCCTAAGGTTTTCGTTTTCAAATTAATACCTTAAAGAAACGAAGCGGGTTTTACAATCTACCCCCCTCAAAGGAATTTCGCCCACGAAATTTAAAACAGGCGTACCTCGGGAAACGAACAAGGCGGGATACTTCGCGCGAACCTCGTCCTCGCGCTCCCAAGTTGATTCAGTCCCGTGGTGCTTCCACTGTACTCGTACCAAGTGGATAATCTTGCCTCCCCGCAGAATCTGCTCCCGCGTGTCCGTAATCCGAACCGGCTGCTCCTCATAGGAGACATCATCAGCCATCTCGATATCTATCCACTCAATGACGTGGGAGGGGTCTGCATTGTACTGCCGCAACTGAGACACGTGGAAGACGTTATGGACTCTCCCAAGTTGCGGTGGCAACGCCAGACGATACGCCACTGTTCCCACTCTGCCCAAAATCTGGAACGGGCCAATGTACCTCGGAGCCAACTTGCCCCCCCTTCGCCTGAACCGCACCAGCCCCTTCCTCGGGCTCACCTTCAGGAACACGTGATCCCCGGCTGCAAACTCAAGGGGTCGACGTCGCCTGTCGGCATAACTCTTCTGTCGGCTCTGTGCTGTCCTCAGCCGATCGCGGATCAGTGCGACTTTCTCCGTCGTCTCTCTGACAAGATCTGGCCCCAGCAGACTCTTGTCCCCCACCTCTGCCCAACATACTGGTGATCGACACGGCCTCCCATACAACGCTTCGAACGGTGCCATCCCGATACTGGACTGGAAGCTGTTGTTGTAGGCGAACTCGGCCAAAGGCAGGTGGGTTTCCCAAGATCCCCTGAAATCCAGCACACATGCTCGCAGCATGTCCTCCAAGATCTGAATGGTACGCTCAGGCTGACCGTCCGTCTGGGGATGATGTGCTGTACTGAGTAGCACCTCGGTCCCCAATGCCTTCTGCAGACTCGGCCAAAACCTGGACGTGAAGCGGGGATCCCTGTCAGACACTATCGACACCGGGACCCCGTGGAGACGCACTATCTCCTGGATATACAGACTGCTCAACTTGTCGACCGGGTCTGTCATCCTCATAGCCAGAAAGTGGGCCGACTTAGTCAACCGGTCGACTACCACCCACACGGCGTCGTTTCCCTTGGGCGATCTCGGTAGTCCACACACGAAGTCCATCGTAATGTGTTCCCACTTCCACTGAGCAATCGGTAGTGGCTGTAACAATCCCGCTGGACGCTGATGCTCGGCCTTCACCTGCTGACAGACAAGGCATCTCGATACAAACTCTGCGACTGCTCTCCTCATGCCGCGCCACCAGTAGTGCCGTCTGAGGTCACGGTACATCTTGGTGCACCCCGGATGCACTGTGAGACGCGAATGGTGTGCCTCTCGTAACACGGCGTCTCTACAGTTAACCGGTACGAATAGCCCCCCGCGGTATCGTAGTTCCCAATCAGTGCTGTCCTGCCAGCCCACCACCTCGTCACCCCTGACGACTCTCTCGCGTATCTCTGATGCTTCGACGTCCTCTGTCTGCGCCTCCAGCACTTGGGTAAGCAGTGAGGGCTGAGCCACTAGTGAGCACATGGCAACACCGCCAGTAACCTCCTCTAGCTCAAGCCCGAATGTGCTCAGCTCCCCTATCATGCCCCACTCTCGGACAGATATGCTGGCGAGGCTCGGAGCCGACTTCCTACTCAAGGCGTCGGCGACAACGTTCGCCTTGCCTGGGTGGTAGTGTAGCTCGAAATCGTACTCCTCGAGTAGTTCCATCCACCGTCGCTGACGCATGTTCAGGTCTCGCTGGGAAAATATGTACTTGAGGCTCTTGTGATCCGAGAACACCTGAAACCCCTCGCCGTACAGATAATATCGCCAGCTCTTCAGCGCAAACACGACTGCTGCTAGCTCCAAGTCGTGGGTAGGATAGTTGCGCTCGTGTATCTTCAACTGCCTGGAGCCATAAGCCACAACTCTGCCCGACTGCATTAGCACGCAGCCCAGTCCCTCTCCGGACGCATCGCAGTAAACATCATAACCAATCCCTCGCTCGGGCACCACTAACACAGGAGCTGTAGTCAATCGAGTCTTCAACTCCGCGAACGCACGCTCACAGTCATCTGTCCACACGAACCCAACACCCTTGCGCGTCAACAGAGTCATCGGTGCGGCTAGTCGTGCAAAATCCTGGACAAATCGCCTATAGTAGCCTGCCAATCCCAGAAAGCTGCGGATCTCGAAAACACTCGTGGGCCGTGCCCACTTCGAGACCGCGTCGATCTTCGACGGATCGACCAGGATACCGTCACGGGATACGATGTGGCCGAGGAATCTCACCTCAGAGAGCCAGAACTCGCACTTCTCCCGGTTGGCATATAGCTGATGCTTGCCTAGTAGGGTCAGAACAGCCCTCAGATATGCCTTATGCGCCGCCTCGTTCTGCGAATATATCAGGATGTCGTCCACAAATACCACCACAAACTGATCTAGGTACGGCCGGAAGATGCTGTTCATCAGGTCCATGAACGCTGCTGGCGCGTTCGTCAGTCCGAATGGCATCACTAGGAACTCGTAGTGCCCATAGCGTGTCCGGAATGCAGTCTTTGCGACGTCCCCCTCACGAACTTGCAACTGATAATAACCAGATCGCAGATCGATCTTCGAGAAGTGAGTCGCCCCTCTCAACTGGTCGAACAAGTCGTCGATCCTCGGCATCGGGTACCGGTTCTTCACCGTAACCCGGTTTAGCTTCCGGTAATCTATACACATCCGTAGCTCTCCACTCTTCTTCTTCACGAAGAGTGCTGGTGCTCCCCACGGCGATGCACTCGGACGGATAAACCCCTTCTGCTGAAGCTCCTCCAGCTGACGCTTCAGCTCAGTCAACTCGGCCGGCGCAAACCTGTAAGGCGCCATCGATATCGCCGCCGTTCCCGGCACTAGGTCAATCCCGAACTCCACCTCACGAATCGGTGGCAGCCCGCTCAACTCCTCAGGAAAGACCTCGGGGAACTCGCATACCACTCTCGGTAACTCTCGGCTCTGCACAGCCGGTACTTCCTCCTCTGCGGACAACGCCGACAGGAGGACCCCACTCTTACTTCCCAGCACGCACGTCACCTTCGTACCGCCCACTGTCACTGTCACTCGTCGTCTATAGCAGTCGATGTTGGCTCGGTACCTCGACAGCCAATCCATACCCAAAATCACATCAAAGGTAGTCATCCCCAACACGAGAAGGTCCCCAGGGCAAGGACAGTCTGCGACTCTAATCTCGCAGGCACGACATACTCTAGTCAACGATGCACCACCCCCAACTGGGGTGTGCAGGCATAGAGGTGGGCTCAACGGCTCTAAGCTCAGCCCCAACCTCTCGGCACAACCCGACGAAATAAAAGAGTGCGATGCCCCGGTATCAAACAAGAATAAAGCCCATAGGTGATACAATAAACACGTACCCTGGATGGTCTCACGGTACGTGCTAGGTCCTGGGGCTCTGGAGTCGGTGACTGCATAGACTCTCCCCTGCGAGGCCTGCTGCCTTTGACCCGGCGCGCTGGCCGCTGAATACCCGTGACTCTGCTGCTGTCTCGGAATCGGTGCGCTCGTCGAAGGCTGTGACGGTCTGGACTGCTGACCCTGACGAGGACGTCCCCTGGGCGACTGTACGGTCCGCGACTGCTGCGGTCGCTGCGCTGATGTTGCCCTCGACGGCTCACGGCACCATGCAATGGTGTGCCCAACCTGGCCGCATCGAAAACAGCTGATCTCTTTGGCTCTCGACTCCGTGCCCTGGCTGGTCCGGCTGGTCGCTGGCCGCGCCGTAGGTACTCCTTCCATCGGGCACTCGCGACGGAAGTGGCCTTGCTGCCCGCAAGTAAAGCACGCCGGCGCCCTCTCTTGTGCGACTGGCCCAACTGCTGCCACTGAACTCCGCTGTCTCGATCCACTCTGATGAGGCGGTGGTCAGAAGGATCCCGCGGTCCTTTGCCTCCGCGAGTCTCGTGAGTCTGACGGCCCGGTCCAACTGATCGGCCGAGGTCGGACCTCACGACCCCTGGCTGCATCCCGGATGCCCTGCTCCACTGTAGCCGCGGTGTCCACTAGATCGGTATACTTCCGTATCCTCAAGGCGAGAACCTGGTTCCGGATGCCCAGCCTCAGTCCGTCCTGGAACCGCAGGCAACGGTTCGTCTCGCTCGACACCATCTCAGGCGCGAATCTGGCCAAGGCTGTGAACCTGGCCTCGTACTATGCCACTGTCATCTCTCCCTGCTCCAGGTATAAGAACTGCCGATGTCGCTCCAGCCGAGCCGACTCGGGAAAGTACTGTGCCATGAATACCTCCTGGAATACGCTGTAGTCGTATCCGACTGTGTCCTTCACCCGCCCCCACCAGTGATAGGCGCTGTCTCTCAGCTGATGGGCCGCGAAGGACACTCTCCGACGGCCATCCTCGACACCCAAAGTGTCCAGGTCTCGTGTGACCTGCTCTATCCATCGCTCGGCTAGGTCGGGATTTGGCTCCCCGACAAAAACAGGTATCCCGAGCTTCAGGAAATCGAGTAGCGCTCGGGAGGTAAGATCCTCTGTCTGAGCGGCCCTCATCGGAACTGCGGCTGCCTCTGGTGCTGGCGAAGCCGACTCTCGGCTGGCGATGACCGCCACCAAACTCTGAACGGTCCTGGTAAGCTCATCCAGGGCAGTCATCACTGGAGGGTCCGCGACTGGCGGAACACTGGGGGTACCTGCAGATGGCCCCGCATCACTTCTCCCGTCTTCTCCGACGGGAGTGCCCTGTGCCTCCGCGTAGTCGGCGGGCTCGACGGCTAGCACCCTCCCTGGTGCCCCTGCTGACCGCCCCCGCCGGCCTCGCGTGGGTGCCTGACCCTGCGTTCCTGATGCTCGTCCGCGCCTTCCGCGAGCCATGAACAGTATCCTCTGCACGGATACACGCAAACGTTCAGTTTGCGAACTCAAATAAAGGCGACAAGTTCAAAAACGCCAACGCTCACACGGTCTAAGTTTACTCTATCGCGTATGTCACTAAAGCGCCACACCGCTCAAGCTAAACACACCTTATATATAGTATTAGTATACGAGACCACACCGACATATACCACACAAGCGACGACAAACCAACCAGAGTCGAACCTTGCCCCCCGGGCCAACCAAAATCAAACATACGCCCACAGGGCCAATCAAGTTCAAGACATGCCAAAAGGGCCAACAACCTTAAACCTTTTTCCGCTTCATTAAAAATCCTCATTCTTGGCATCAGGTGGTTACAACCCCGTCCAGGCGTCCCCGAACTACGTTGTGGCCACTTGATACCAACACCGTCACGCTCGACCACAGGAGCGCTCCTGAGTCGAGTCGCGACAGTTTAAAAACGTTTCACGCAGCAACACACAAACATTGTGCCAGTAGCCCCGTACTGCACAAGCACAAAACAAAACAGGACTCAAATCCTAACGGGTCTACACCCGAGTTCCGACTTGCGTACCCAACGCAGGACGGGACTCTACCGACTCGACTCTCCCACCTAATTGACGTGTAGTCCGAGGTGTGAAACCTCGCGCTCTGATACTCAGCTGTCACGCCCCAATTTCAGCGAACCGAAACTAGGGACGCGAACGTTTAAAAAGTTACAAGACTGAAACCTGTTTTCGATAAATCACCTAAAAAGTCAGTTTAGTTCCACAAAAGAATAATATTTACACCTCAAAATAAAAGTCCCACACTTGGACAAAACGAGATACACGTCTCTAGACTCAAACACCCAGCAACCCGCTTCAAGCTCTTCAAGCTTCAGAAGCTCACTTAGTCCAGACTACGAACGGTACCTGTAGGAAAAGCAGCTAGGGGTGAGCGTTCGCTCACCACCACAGATAACATACTGACTACGGCATAATTAGTAGACAAAGCCGATGACACTAACAAAGACTCAAAGACACACACACGACCAGTCTTTTCCTCAACTGACTCAACACTCGGATACGTTATGTAGACCCCACACTACGATCGACGACCTCCCCCAAGACACGATTGACCACACAATACCAAACAAGATCACAAAGGATCGCAAACCGGCTGCTCAGTAACCAATCTCTGTCTCTCGCCCTTTACCGATCATAGACGTGGTCAGGCGGTCGACCTGTCGCGCAACTTCCCCCGATCCCAGTCGGGGGGCTAACCCACAACCTCTCCGCTTCACCCGATCCCAGTCGGGTGGTTAGCCACACCCGCGCGTCCTTCCCCCGATCCCAGTCGGGGAGCTAGCCCACAACCTCTCCGCTTCTCCCGATCCCAGTCGGGAGGCTAGCTACACCACACAACCTCCACCAGTAACCAGTAACCAATCACAATCACAAACAAGTTCAAACAGACAGTAACGACACCGGTGACAACTCCACGGGCACTCAAGGCCGACAAGACACCAACAACCAAACACAGGTTCAACAACCCTACGGGCCCTCATGGCCACCCAAGACACCAACGGTAAAGTACGGGTTCACAACCCCACGGGCACTCACGGCCACCCAAAACACCGAAACGACAACACGGGCTCTCATGGCCACCCAAGACTCAGCAATGAAAAAATACGGGCTCTCAAGGCCACCCAACTCAACAACAAATAACACGGGCTCCCAAGGCCACCCAAACTCAACAGTAAAAGACACGGGCTCTCAAGGCCACCCAAACTTCAACAGTAAAAATAACACACAACAACCTCCGGCATAATCGGTGCCTACAACAGTCCTAAGAACACTAGTTTCACAACCAACCTCCGGGCATGGTCATATGCCTCCAGTAGAACAATTATCGCTACGTTCTCTGTTCCTACGACACTACTAAGTGTCACATGCTTTTCTCTTAAACGATACAATCTCGTATCATGCTTTTCTAATATTTGATAACCTAAATAACCCACGACACCCCGGTGTCACATGCAATTCTACAGTTAACTTTCCCTAGTCAGGGCCGAGATCCGGCTACTTTTCCCTACCTCGTAAGCAACTCCAGAAAGCGCTCCACTAACCCGAGATGATCGCAGTCACTCGTCGAGCCTCCCTTTGCCTTGGTCCGCAACACGATCTAAAAGAACACAGATTTAACTCACTTTAAACTAGTACGAACCGGTCGAAAATAAATAACTCAACGCCCAAGTTAATAACGGTTCCGCCGTTAAGTTAACGGCTACGATTTGTCCATTTTAAACTTGACAGTTGTCGTTTACACTCGAGCGGGATAAAAGTCGGGTTACGACGGATCGGGTTCGAGCACCCGCGCACCGAACCCAGGTTTGATCTAAACCCAGTTTAAACCCCTTTTTAACTTAAAACCGTCTTTGGACTCCTTTGCTTTGTTTAAAAACGACTTTGACTTGAACACAACGGTTTCCTTCCGCTCGTTTCCCAACTCGATATTTTGGTCCAGAACCCTTATAAAGTCGATTTGATTTCGCTTCCCCCCCCCCCCTTTTGATTTAACTTAACTCGAGTCTAACCTTAAAAAACGACTTTCGTTTAAAACCCGTTAACCTTAACCCGACCTAGTTTTAACGATAACGATTTTCTTTATGTCCAAACGATAAGGATCTAACACTTATAACACTTATTCTAAAGTCGATTTTCAATTTACAAACAGTTTTAACCCTTCCTTTTTCACCCTTAACAGATCAAAAAAACGTAAATGACATAATAATAACTTAAAATTTGAAGTTCTTCTTTACAGATCTTTACATTTCAGATTTTACAATACAACTCACAACTCCTTAAACAAACCGAGATCACGTTCTTGTTCTATTCCTTTCCATTTCCAAAGTCCCATTCCATCCCAACCAGATCCAGAACAGAGCGTTCTATCACCGATCGGATCTGGACGGACTCGGGAAAGGGAGAATAAGAGAAGAGGGACGAGCTCGGTTTTGGTCCGGCCGACCACCGGCGATGCCGTTATCGGTCGAGGTTCCACAGCCCGAGAACTCACCGTACCGACACGGTGGAGACGGTGGAGAGTGGCGGCGTACGGCTCGGGTCCGGACGGCTCGTCCCGTCCCGGATCTGGCGAGCTCGCCGGCGACGGCGGGAGCTCGGGTCCGGACGGCTCGTCCCGTTCCGGATCTGACGAGCTCGCCGGCGACGGCGGGAGCTCGGGTCCGGACGGCTCGGGACGGAGAGATCGGAGGCGGCGGTGGACGGTCGGAGCTCAGGATGAGACCGGTGGTGGACGGCCGGTTTATGGACAGTTGGAGCTCGGGATGAGACCGATGGTGGATGGCCGGTTTGTGGACGGTTGGAGCTCGGGATGAGACCGGTGGCCGGAGCTGGTGAGGAAGACGAAGGAGGAGGTGAGGCAGGGAGCTCGGGGACGGGGTCGGGATGGAGGAGGAAGAGATGAGACGTGGGTGGTGAGGGAGGTGGCGGCCGGAAACGATGGTGGCCGGTCGGAGTCCGGCGAGGGAGGTGAGGGAGATGAGGGAGCTGGATCGAAGAGAGAGAAGGATGAGGGTGGATGGAGGCTGTGGAGAGAAAATGAGACTGAAACCCTAGGGTTTCAGTCTTATAAAGGGGGTGGGTTTTTGGGCCAGCCCTTTTTGGGCCTCAGGGGACAACCGGGCCGAGAGTGGCTGGGCTGGGTTGGGCCTGCGCGCCTGGCCTGGTCCAGACCTGCTCCCTTCAAATTTTTTTTTTTTTTTTTTTTACTCGCTTCAAAAACTTACCCTAAGGTTTTCGTTTTCAAATTAATACCTTAAAGAAACGAAGCGGGTTTTACATCAGCAACCATCTCTCATGAAGTAATCCAATCGATATCCCGTAGGATCTGCCAAGCCCTTAGGCTCGAATAATCAACCAATAACCCGTAGGATCTGCCGAGCTCTCAGGCTCCAATAATCAATTCTCGTAATTTCCAGTAACCAATGCCCTCATAATCCAATACTCAACCAATATCTCACTGTATCTGTCAAATTCCACCACTACAACGGCACCGGATTACCCCCTCGGTGTAGTATCGAACCGAACAAACAACCATTTCAAGAACATAAATAAAGGAAACACACCATAACTTATCCACCAATCAACACTTATCGATTCACACTTTCATCACAACAAAGACATCCAATAACACTCTACACTTACCGTATACTTACCTGCCACGAACCAGCGGTACATCGATCACCTGATTGTACCCCGTGGCACAACCAGTCATACTCGATCATCCGTTCAAACAAGAAGTAATTCAACACGTAACCACTCAACCAAGCAAGTAAACATTCAACCGATCAAGCAATCATGTGAACGATCAATTAAACATTCGATCATGCAAGCTAACTAGTTTCATTAGACTCTTAGTTTATCCTAATAACTAACAACCAAGCATGTGAACCTAGCACGCAACTAATCCGAGAGCTCAACGCAGCCTCTCTACCAGTAAATCAATTCTCAAGTATTGAAAGCGAGTTACACTAGTCATCTTCGTCCTAAGCATGCACACTAGACTCATCCAATTATTAGTAATTGAAAATACGATTATTCTAGTTATTCGCATCCTATATGCAATTCTAGGACCTTTCCAATTTTATTAACCTAATAGGCATACTAAGCATTTAAATAATAAATTAAGACTTTCCCTACCTTGTGGTCTTCCTCTAACGAATCTCTGCTGTAATGCTTGCTTCACCACTCCTCCGTTCTTCACGCGGGTACAGGAAGGGTCTTCGATCCTCGAGCTCGAAATCAAGGTCTTTGAACACAAAACAAACACTAATTAGACTCCACTTAACAACAAGTAAAGTCCCCAAAACCTTCCCAAAAGTTCAGCTCCAAACAAAGATCGAAAACGGTGGAAAACCCTCAAAAAGCACCAGAACTGGTCGGCCACGGACACGGTCACGGAGCCGTGACACCACCCCTCACGGATGACGTCACGGAGCCGTGACGCGTGCCGTCACGGACTCCCTCACGGAGCCGTGACGTCGCCCGTCACGGAATCCGTCACGGATCCGTGGCGCTCCAGGGCAGATTCGCCCTTCTTCAACCTCCAGCTCCTTTTCTCCGAAAATCCACTACCAAACTCCATTTTCAACCATCTCAAGTTCCCAAAACATTCAAATACCTCCAATACTTCTCAACCCATGGTAGTAATCAACAAATAAACAAGTTTCTAAGGATTCTCCAAATCAAAATCAAATCAAAAACTCCATTAAATCCAAGGTCTTCCATCAAAAACCCACCAAAGCTTCTTAGCAACATCATCTAACTTCATTTCAATCAAATCCAACAACTTCTAGCAAACCCAAACCAAAACCCATGGAATGAGATGAAGGGAAAAGAGATGTAGCTAGTTCCATTACCTTTAGGAGAGTGAGATGGAGAAGATGATGATGAGATGGAGAAGGAAGAGGTAGGAAATGGCACCAAGTTGCTCCTTTTTCCTTTGCTTCTTCTTCAAGACTCCATGAGAGCTCCTCTGTCTTCCTTTCCTCTCAATTTTCGGCTACACATAAAAAATGAGATGATTTTGGTCTTCCAATTTCATATAAGACCTAGAGTTGGTTATTGACTAAAAGCCCTTTAGATAGTTTCCCTTGTAGAGGCTTTTAGGAGGGTATAGTGGTCCAAGACCACTCCCTTTTCTCTCTTCTAACCAAATAGGGACAAGTGTCCAAGTAGGTCCTCTAGCTTTCCAAAATAATTTCCAGCACAATAATTAATATTGTTTTAGTCGAATGCTCCCATGAAGAATCCTCTGAAGCTTCGTCAGGCAAAGTATCCTCCCAAGCTTCGTAAGGTTAAGAAGGCTGCGTATTGTGACGTTTGTGGGTTACGTTTTTTGAGAGAAATCTCAAAGTTTTGTGCCGTGTGTGGTTCTTCTCGCCTACTCGTTGAAGGTGTGGATCTTAAAAGCAGAGGTGTGGCTTGTAAAACCAGTCCGGGAGCAATCTCCAATGGTGTTGTGCATTCAGTTTCTCATCCAAACCCCGATGGCGTAGCTGCTGCTCGTCGATCTCCCTCAACACCAGTAGGTGTGATCGTACAAGATGTGGAAACCGGAAGTGGGTTATCAACGGAAGGACCCTGTATTCAAAGGGCTCCTTTGTCGACGTTGGATACAGATGCATCTGTAGCCGTTATTTCAGGTTTGAAGATTTTTGTGTATAATATCCCGTTTGGTTCTTCAGATGATTGGATTAGGAATACCTTTAAGGAATTTGGAGAAGTTCGTTCAGCGCTTGCGATCAAAAGACCAAACAAGAAAGGCCGATGTTTCGGTTTTGTTGAATTTTGTTCTTCATCTGCAGCGTTGAAAGCTATTGAGGTATATAACGGTGTAAATATAATGGTTATATCCTCGTTGTGGCATTAGCTCGGCCGGAATTTGCTCCATCTCTGGGTAATCGACCTTTTGCGCGTTCATATGAGTCTGTTCCCAGTCAGAGCAGTATCCTGGTGAAGGACTCGAAGGGGATGGAGGCTCCTTTGGTTCAGCTTGATCTGTTGAGTTCCCTGGCGACATCTGATCGGAGACCGGCCAGTGCTCATTTGGCGGAGCTAATTTGGGAGAAGATCGCTGAATATCCGAGGCAGTATATTCGCGATTTGCTTTTGATTTCGAACTCTCAGCGTGTTTCCGAGTTTATCGTTTCACAGATTCTGTCAGGTTCTATGGGCTGCCTGGAAGCCCATTCTCTTGGGCGAGCCCAGCCTGTTGCGCGTGATGATACTGTGAGCTGTGTAATTGCACAGCCAGAATTTCAGGTTGGGTTGGACACCCAAAGTAAAGTGGGCCATCTTGAGCCAGGCCCAGTTCTTAGTATTGAGGGAGGTTCTGTGGTCGATGTGTCGGCAGGTTCGTCAGCCGACGGGGAAGCGGAGGAAAAAGAGAGTAGCCCTTGGAAGGATGCCCTCTTACAACCTCGCCAGAGCCGACCTTCTACTTTTACCGTTGTCACTCGTTCGAGAGCTCGTTCTTTGACTCGGGAACGTGCCATCAAGACAACTCCTCCTGTTTCAACCTTGTGGAAATCGTCTCATAAGGCTCGACAGAATTCATCTCGATAGTTTTATATCGTTTGTTTTTTTTCAGTTTTTGTCAGGTGTTGTTTTGGGATAAGGTTTTCCTTATAGTTCCCCCATAGCAGAACTCCTTTGTAAGCGTGTTTCTGGTCTTTCGACCTCTTTCCCTTGCTTCTTCTTGAATCAAGGAATTCCGATTCCTTTTCCTGGAATCTGTCTTAGCAATAAAATTTTCGAGCTTATCAAAAAAAAAATATTGTTTTAGTCGATATAAAGTCCAATTTTGACCAAATTATACTCAAACGAAAGGAAACGGCCCAATTAAGCCAAACGTGATGACGGCTAAGCATTTTGGGCCCCGGAAAAGCCCCGAATGACCTTCTGAGTCATCGGTTGACTTTTCTCGCGGAAAGTCAAACTTGTCTTAAAAGTCACCGGTTCGACCGGGATCGACCGGGAGCGGTTCTTACAAGTCTAGTATGCATATAGGATGTGATTCACTAGTTTAATCGGTTTCAATTCTTGGGAAATTGTTGTGCTGGTAGAATGGCCATGACGAGTCTTAGGATTGATTGTGATTATGTTCAATTGTCTCAAATGCCGATGCATGTTTCATCCTTTGGATAATACAAGAGTCATACTAAACTAGATGAATTGTGATGAATGCAATGTGAATGTTTGTGTTGCGATATGATTGGTTGAATGAATGAAATGAATGTGATTGTGCCTTGTGGTATGATCGGGTGAGTGACAGACCGATGGGACGTGTTTGGTAAGTCATGCCGGTAAGCGTGATTGGTAATATGAGTTATGTATGACGGGTTGTGGTAAGATTGTTGGGCTTGGTAAGCCGTGTTTGATCTATGACTTTATGATGCGTGTTATTCTCTTGTTGTGTGTTCCAAAAGGAGTTGTGTTCTAGTATGGTACCTACACCGAAGGGAATGCCGGTGTAGGGTAGTACCTAGGCCGACGGATTGTGTTACCCTGATGTGAATTCCGGTAAGACCGATGAGCATTCCGATATTGTGTTACCCCGATGTGAATTTCGGGAAGACCGATGAGCATTCCGGTACCGTGTTTACCCCGATGTATTGGTTAGTGTGCGAATCGTAGGCTAATGGTTTAAATTATCTATATTTCAGTAACCGTGTGTTTCCTTAGTTGGTTCTATTAATGAATAAACCGTTTCCCCGTTAATCTCCTTTGAGTTACTGTTTTATTAAGTATTGCAATTCTTGTTGATCTCTGATTATTGTGTCTTTTGGATAATCGTATGAACCGGGCTTTTGTTGTAAAAGCGGGGGTTCTTTTACTTTACTACTTTTTCCTACTGAGCGTAAGCTCACCCTCTTTTTGTTTACTGTTTGTACATGTTACCTTGGTGAGTAGACCTAGAGGTGGTTTCAGGGCTCGGGAGCTCCTTTAGGTTTCGGGAGATTTTATGTTTTTAGAGACGTACTGCTTTTGTATCAAACTATATTTTCTATTATTTTGTTGGAACGAGCGGTTGACTCTTAACTTTGGAATTGAATTTAGTTTTATCGCGGAGATTGCATAATTGTTTTTCTTTTTATTTATTATTTAATTATTTTCCTAGTTCACGTCTCAAGTCCGGTCAAAACCGGATTTAAGGCGTGACAATTTGGTATCACAGCCTAGTTTCATTTTGAAATTGTTTTTCAAAACCTCATACCGTACGTCAATTAGGTGGGTAGAGTTAGGTTGTTAAGGTGAAATGTCTTGTTTAAGTCTTGCTTTACTTTGTGTTTTGCTGTGTACCTTGGTTGATCTGTGATGCCGATCGGTTGAGATCAAGGTTGGTTTAATGAGCGATGCTCGAGCTGTTTATGTCGTATTTGTTAAGCGTTCGGTTATTGATTTGCCGCCTTGGTCGGCCGTGGATTGATCGGTTGGATCGAAGTGTTGACTTGGTCGGGTGGTAATCGAGAAATTACCAAAACCCGAGGCGTGAAACTACGCTGTCTGTTGTGTGCTATTTGTGTTGAATGTTTTTTTTGTAAAGACCGCCCATTTAGAGGATTTAAATATTGAAATATATCAGTTTGAAACGTTGAGGTTGAAGATCGGGTTAATTGTTGGAACGAATGCAAAAGAAGAAGAAGAAAAGGGAAAAAGGACTGGACTGGGCGGATCAGACCCGACCAGCAGACCCGGCCCAAGTAAGCCCGCCTCGACTCAGTCCTCTCCTCTATTTGGTTCGTGAGACCACTCTTCGCTTGAGGCCCAAAGTGCAACCAGGCCCGAGGTATATAACCCCAAATTAGGGTTTAGACCCTTATTTCTCTTCCTCCCACACGCTGCCGCTCTCGCGAACCTCTCTCCCTCTCAACACCCGAACACCCTCTCCCGACCTCTCTCTCTACCTTCCCTCCTCCTCCTCCCTCACGCCGCCATCGTTCCCTCTCTCTATCCCTCTCATCCTCTCCGCTCAGCTAGCTCACCGGTACCACGATCTGCGTCGTGCCGAGCTTCCCACGTGTCGTCCGAGATTCCGCGCATCGTCCGAGCTTCCGGCACCGTCGCCGTCTCCGTTGACGCGCTTGCGGCCGTGTCGAAGCCAACCCGGTGCCGTGAATCTACAGCACCGTCGCATGGACACTCGGGGAGCCTTGCCTTCCCAGAACCGACCCAGGGCCGTCACGCTCGCCAGATCTGAGGTGGGAACCAGTCGCGCCGTCCAGATCTGAGGCGAGAAGACCCACCGCGCTCCGCCGCTCCCACGGCTGGAACCACCGTCCTTCCGTCGTTTCTTTTCCTTACGGTGAGAGTCGCGACCCCGTGAGGCCTCGGCCGGCGGCGTCTCCGCCTGTGGTCAATCAGATTTCAAACCTGAGCTCCTTTCTTCTTCTTTTTTCTTTTCCCGAGCCTTCTGGATCAGGACGAAACTGAAACAAATTAATTAAAGAAAATAACAGAAGAGAAATTAAAACGAAACAAAAACAGTTTAATTTAAAAAGGTTTTTATTAATGGACTATCGAACGAATTCGGAACGTTTGGATGATGGAATCATCGGACAGATAAAATTGGACATGGGACCGTAGTTGAGGACCTGATTTTTGAGTACGAGACTAAAAGCGGGAGCGCTGAATTGGACACCTCGGGATCTGAGCATTGAGAATCGTGCCTCGAGATCCGTGCATTGGGAATCGTGCCTCGAGAACCTTGCACCGGGTTTCGTGCTTCGGGGCTCGGGTGCTCGAACCCGATTTGTCGTATAATCCCTCTTTTGACCCGTTTGAGTTTAAAAAAAACATCTTGTTGAAGTTAAATTGGACTGTACGTAACTTTTAAATTAACTCTGGAACCGTTATTAATTATGGCTTTCTGTGTAAATTTAGAGTCCGGCTTCGATCATGGAGAAGACCGGAGGTGGGCCCGGATGTCAGCAGCTAGGAGACGTAGCTGTTGGTTCTTCTTGAGGTAGGGAAAGTAGTGAATACTGGTTTAATTACGGACAATTACTAGTATGCATGCTAGGTAATAACAAAACTGGAACAATCGTTTATATGATATAATAACCGGACGAGTCTTAGTAACATATAGGATGTGATTCACTAGTTTAGCCGCTTTCAATATTCTGGAAATTGTCGTGCTGGTAGAATGATCACGTCGAGCCTTAGGTTGTGTGCTGATTGAAATGCCTGATCTTGGTTGAGATGCATGATGTGTGACTTAGTGTGATACAGGAACGTGGTGGTGGATGGAGAACCTTAGCTGGTCGTACAACACTTTCTAAGGTTCCAATGGATGAAGATGGAGTCGATTATGGAGATTGCTTCAAATGGTCGTACAACACTTTTTGAAGAATCGAAGTAACTAGGAGGATAGATGGTGGATTGAATGACGCCACACAGATTATGGAAAGTCTGTGATAAGTCGAACAAACAAGCTTCAAGGCTTCGCACACAAGAAGGTTGAATGTGATAGATTCTTCCCAGAAGAAAACTCGAATTTTTATTTCATAAAACTTGGATAACTTGTCTATTACATTCTGAATATGAACCTTTATATAGGACAGCAACAAGATTCGAAATTAATAGCTTTGGACAACTAAATGACTCTTGGTTTTTCTAAATGTTGGAAATCTGAAAATCAGCACAAATAGCTCATTAATGGTCTTGAATTCATCTCCCTTGCATTGAATAAGTGGCTGATTTGTCTTTGGAAATATGGAACAAGTTGCCTTCATTAATTCCTTGGAAAGTGCCAAAATGCCTTCATTTAATTCCTTGGAATGAGCCAAATCAGATTTGTTGGAATCTTGAACTGATTTTGAATGCCTCTTGATTTCCATTGAGAGCTAGTTTCGATGTCCACATCATTCCCTCCCTCTTGACAAGGTTCTGACCTCAGAACTGATTCATAAGCTCTCAACTTTAATTTGTCCTGCCCCATATAGTTGCAACAACTTTCCCACTTAGTGCCAATACCCGTTGGCCAACAAAGCAATCCAAAGACGTGTATTGATAATTCATGATAATCAAAACGAAATAGTCTTGAATATACCTCAAATTTTTCTTCAACAATCAACATGTGACCAGAACGCATAGAGGGCTCCTTATCAGCAATGTTGACAAGAAAAACATCATTTGTTGGTCGAGGAATGTTCTGAAATAGTTCAGCTTGTTCAAGCAAAACATCATATGTTTCCACAAATGCATTTGCATGCCATTGTTGTGATATCAGCACATTTGTCATTTGAATATCACCTTCGAACAATTCTGCAAACCCATCCAAGAACATATCATAGCCATTGTTGGATGGACCCAAAATGAACAAGTTGTGCACAGAACATAAGATTTGGTCTTGCTCCAACAGTTCTTGTTCTTCTTGGCCAGATTGTTGTTGTTGCGTAGATGTCGCCTTAGGAGATCGTTGTGCAACAAACTTAGCCCAAGCTTGCTTCTCTTCTTTTAATTGTTGTTCCTTGGCCGTTAAGTCCGCCAACTTTTGGAGCATGTCTAAAATTTCCGAGAGGAGTTGCTGCTCGTCACTCCCTTCATTTGTTGGAGCTTGGTGTCGAGGTTGGTATGACCAATATGAACAATATGAATGATATGCCATAGATAAAAAAAACTGATTTGGAGCGTTTAGCTCTGATACCAGATGATACAGGAACGTGGTGGTGGATGGAGAACCTTAGCTGGTCGTACAACACTTTCTAAGGTTCCAATGGATGAAGATGGAGTCGATGATGGAGATTGCTTCAAATGGTCGTACAACACTTTTTGAAGAATCGAAGTAACTAGGAGGATAGATGGTGGATTGAATGACGCCACACAGATTATGGAAAGTCTGTGATAAGTCGAACAAACAAGCTTCAAGGCTTCGCACACAAGAAGGTTGAATGTGATAGATTCTTCCCAGAAGAAAACTCGAATTTTTATTTCATAAAACTTGGATAACTTGTCTATTACATTCTGAATATGAACCTTTATATAGGACAGCAACAAGATTCGAAATTAATAGCTTTGGACAACTAAATGACTCTTGGTTTTTCTAAATGTTGGAAATCTGAAAATCAGCACAAATAGCTCATTAATGGTCTTGAATTCATCTCCCTTGCATTGAATAAGTGGCTGATTTGTCTTTGGAAATATGGAACAAGTTGCCTTCATTAATTCCTTGGAAAGTGCCAAAATGCTTTCATTTAATTCCTTGGAATGAGCCAAATCAGATTTGTTGGAATCTTGAACTGATTTTGAATGCCTCTTGATTTCCATTGAGAGCTAGTTTCGATGTCCACATCATAGTGTCGATAAGATTAAGTGTCAAAGCATATTATTTCGGTGTAACATGTTGTTGCTATGCGTGGGAAAGTGTGGCGTGACTGTTATGATTTGAATCATTGGCTGTGATATGGTCGGGTGAGTGATAGACCGACGTGTCGTGTGATTGTGGTAAGATTGTGGGTCTGGTGAGCCGTGTTTGTTCTGTGGCATTATGATGCGTGATATTATCTTGATGTGAGTTCCAAGAGGTTTGTATTCCGGTACGGTACCTACACCGAAGAGGTGTGCCGGTGTGGGGTAGTACCTAGGCGATGAGGTGGTCCCACGTATGCGCGGTCCCCTGGTGTGTTATTCCGGTACGATGCCTACATCGAGGGGGTATGCCGGTGTAGGGAATCTAGGCCGACGGTTGTGTTGGACCTACAGGTCGTATTGGGCCGACGGGTCATATTGGGCCTACGGGTCGTGGTTGGCACTAGGTGTCGTGTTTCTACCCCGATGATCTATGGTCCTTTGGGGACATTTCCGAGAGCACCGACGATATGTGTCCCCTTAGGGATGTTTCCGGTAGCCTCGACGCATGTGTCGCCTCTGGACCGAGGGGCAATCCGAGATGATTCATTGACTTTTCGGTATGATAGGGTGGAGTTCTGGGACTGCGGTACGGGACGTGTGCTGGTTGCTTTTCGGTGTGATACGTGTGATGTATGGTTAATTTTTTATTGTGTGAAAGCGGTCTTTTGAGTGTGTTGTAAGTTTGTCTATGAACCCCGGATTGGCAGTTAGTTGTGCTGTACTAGTATGCCCTAATTGGACGGTTACTCGTGGTGGTGAGCCAATGTTCATTACCTTAACTACTTTTTATACTGAGCGAAAGCTCACCCCATTACTTTGTTGTTTTCAGGTGTCGAGTGGGATCGGTATTAGCCGGATTCTCGGAGTTCGGGAACTGACGAGGGTCTTGGCTAGTGTCTAGAGACGTACAGTGTTTTGAACTATTTACTGTGTTTATGGTTTACTTAAGAGCTGTTGACTCTTTTATTCGAATTTATGAATTGCCGATTATTATTTTAAGTTTTATTACTTTAATTTTACTTAAATTATTTCTTGTTCAAAGCTCACGTCTCGAGTTTGGTCAAAACCGGATTTGGGGTGTGACAATTTGGTATCAGAGCCTTCTTTCATTTTGAAATGATTTTTCAAAACCTCGGACCGTACGTCAACTTGGTGGGTAGAATTAGGTGGCTAAGGTCGTGGTGCTCGGTGACGCAAGTCGGAATTATCCTATGCGTAGAGTCGAAACGACGAGAGCCTCGTTTGTTAAAGCGCGTTGTTTAAGTTTTACCTTACGTGAATTTGTACCTTATCTCCCTGTTTGCTGTACACCTTAGTGGATCCATGATGGCGACCGGTTGAGATCGAGGTTGGTTAACGAGCGATGCTCGGGCTGTTTATGGCTTGTTGGTTGAATAATTGTTAAGTGGGGTGCCGGCTTGGTCGGTCGTTGTTTGATTGGTGAAACGTCCGGCCTATGTGCCGTGGACTTTATGTGAACTTGTGTGGGTTGTGTTTATTGTTGGAGTTGATCTGTTTTCCAAGTATGGACTTGACCGGGCGGTAAGAGTGAAATTACTTGGATCGCGGTTTAAAAGTTGAGATCAATTGCTATGTGTTATAATTGTGACTGAGTATTGTGTGCATGTGGTAATTGGTTGTCCGGCATAAGCAGATGGTTAAATTAACTTACGAACGGGTCATGCCCGATTTTCTGCAGAAACTGAAGTATATGTACCATATGATTTAGCTATAGGGGCCATTGTAGCTGGACGTGAATGGAGGGATGTCGAGTGGTTACAACGTAATTCGGGGATGCCTGAATCGGGTTGTAACGACGAGAGATCAACACGAATGTTATGTTAGAAAGACGACGTGTTAAGAAATCGAAACTGAGGGTATGTTGTACTTTATGGAATTGCGGTGTGGTGTGAACGGTATCTTGTGTAACTTGGGTGTGATTATGCCGCTGAGTGTGAAATTGTGTGTAACCGCTGCTTGTATATATGTTATGTGCGACGCACTAGTATGCGAAATTCTGTGTTGTGTGGTATTGTGTGACTATACTACTGAGTATACTACTATTACTAGTACTACTGTTGTGGGCAGTGGGTGGCGCTAGTTATTCTAGGTGCGTTATTCTGTCCGAGTAAAGAAACTGAACTTGTGCGTTATCCGTATAGAGGATTTACGACATGGCACTGACTTACGTTTCGCGAGGTACCAGGGGACGACCCGCTAGAGGCCGAGGACGATCATCGACCGCTGGGTTGGCAGGGGTGACCAGTGCCCAGGGTACGCCCGTTGAGGGGCACGAGAGGGCTGAGACAGCCCAGACGAAAGTTCTGGAGGAGCTGACTCGCACTGTTCAGGTTTTGGTGGCAACCCTTGCACAGAGAGAGGCTACAACTCCGACACCGGAGGCGACGCCTGCTTCCACTGCAGCCGCGACCATGAGGCCTAGTCAGACCGATAGTCATATCTCTCAGGCATTGCAAGACTTCCGCAGGATGGGCACACCAGTATTCTCCGGGGAGCCAGACCCCGAGGCAGCCGAGAGGTGGCTGGAGCGGGTGACCCGCAACTTGGACACTTCAGGAGTTTTGGATGGCAGCAGGAGATTGTCCTTTGCAGCGTTTCAGCTGGAGGGGGGTGCTTATCATTGGTGGCAGCGCGAGCAGACGCGCGTGGTGTATGACTTCTGCATGGTTGGGCAGCGCTTCCTTGAGCAGTATTTTCCACAGCCAGTATCAGATGACAGGCACCAGCAGTTCCTAGAGCTGCGCCAGGAGAGCATGACAGTCTCCGAGTACGAGTCGAGGTTCACTTCCTTGTCTCGATTTTCTGGGGAGATGGTAGCGACGGAGGTTCTTCGTTGCCGACGGTTTGAGGCAAGTCTCATTCTCGCGATCGTGGATCGAGTCGCTGCTATGAGGACTCGTGTTTATTCAGACCTGGTGGACCAGACACTGGCCGTAGAACGACGTTTCCGTGAGACTACTAGAGTTCGAGAGGTCAGGCAGAGGCCGAGCGGTTTCCTGAGGACATCTGAGGCCCGTGACCCGAGGAGGCAAAGGACCTCGGGATCATTCCAGTCCCAGACACATCTGAGAGGGACGCGACATGCCGGATCAGTGGCTTCCGTCGCACTTGCTCCGACAGAGCGAGCATGTTTTCGGTGTGGGCAACATTGCCACACGGTTCAAGATTTTCCGAGGGACAGAACTGATGGGAGGCAGAGTGTTGGGCCACCACTATGTCATCTGTATGGACGGCCTGGACACTTCGCAGCTAGTTGTCCTGATCGAGTTTGGGAGATGTCGGTCCCATGACCCCAGTAGTGGCAGACTGGGCAGTCACCTCAGTTTCAGCAACGTCAGGCTCAGGCGCAGAGAGCTCCGCGTCATGCAGCGAGCGTGCCAGCACCGAGACAGCGAGCAGCGCAGAAGGTGGCACTTCCACCACCTCCGAGCGGCGGACCCCCGGCACGGCATGGTCGGATGTATGCTGTTGTCGATTCACGAGCGAAGAGACAGTATTACGATCATGAGAGCGCTCACGACTTCGAGCACGTTCTGGATTAGAGGACATCGCGGAGTTTGGGACTAGCGAGAGTCCGGGTTTTTCTTCTGCTTTGACTTTAGAGACATACTTTCTATTTTGAGACTTGTATTTGACTCGTTTGGATTTTTTTTACTGTTAATTATTGGAACATTTTTTGAACGTTTGCATCGTTTAAGTCGCTAATTTGTTATTTCTTAGTTCGCGCCCTGAGTTCGGCCAAGTACGAATGTCGGGACGGAAGTTAGAACGGTGTACCTTGGCACGCTAGTTGGGGGTGCGACGGAGGATCGTAGAATACCAGTGCGCAGCCAGAACGGCTAGGGGAGATGGTCGAGTGACGATGAGATCAGAGTGGCGCAGCTGAAGCGTGGTGGGCCCATAACCCACATGCATCGCTTTCTTCTGTTTTATTTACCCTTGAGGAGTCGTGAGGGCCTAAGAGTAGGACCTTGATGTGATCCTGGTGTCTTAACATCCCAGCTTCGTGCGACCTGGTTGACGAGTGTGTGCAGTGCAGGGTAGAAGTGAGAGTACCTCACGAGTTAGCCGGAAACAAATCGCCGGGTACGACTACCACATCGCTTTCAGCCCAATAACATTATGGCACCGTACGAAGTGTTGGATGGTGGGTCGGGTCAATTGCCCAAGCAGGGCACACTTGAGGATTAACAATGGACCCTTGTGGTCCCGAGTTGCTAGAGAGAGGCGACTGAAGGGTCGTGGATTGTGAACGATTGAGAACCGCGTAGAGTCGACGCGGAAGCGCGAGGATAAGGTACACACGAGGTATCCAAACCCGTTCGGACCCTGAGGAAATGGTATTTGTGGTGTCTTCAGTTTTGTGGTGACTTTGGAGGGAACGACTTGTAAGTTGATCGAGATTACGTGTTGTTTCCTTGTGTTATCGTGAGTGGTTGGACGTGGGCTTATTTTATGGGTTGTTGTGTGCGTAATACTTGTTTAAGTGAAGTGAGTAGTTGAGGAGAAGTGTCGGTGTGTTGGATCCGATTTAAGGGCGATGAGAGAATTGTTCCGGTATGATACCTATACCGACGGACGGTTCTGGTATACGATATCTCGACCAAGCTGCGTGTGTCGGTGCGACGTCTCAACCGACAAAGGATTCCAGCATCGACTAACTGGTTAAAGTTTTTCCGTGTGCTTGTGGGGTAATAGACTGAGAGTTTTAATCAGACGTTCCAAAGTGCAGCCAGACCCGAGGTATATAACCCCAAATTAGGGTTCAGACCCTCATTTCTCTTCCTCCCTCACGCCGTTGCTCTCGCGAACCTCTCTCCCTCTCAACGCTCGAACACCCTCTCCCGACCTCTCTATCTACCTTCCCTACTCCTCCTCCCTCACGTCGTCGTCGTTCCCTCTCTCTATCCCTCTCATCCTCTCCGCTCAGCTAGCTCGCCAGTACCACGATTCACGTGGTGCCGAGCTTCCCACGCGTCGTCCGAGCTTCCGGCACCGTCGCCGTCTCCGTGGACGCGCGTGCGGCCGTGTCAAAGCCATCCCGGTGCCGAGAATCTCCGACACCGTCGCGTGGACACTCGGGGAGCCTTGTCGTCCCAGAACCGACCAAGGGCCGTCACACTCGCCAGATCTGAGGCGGGAACCAACCGCGCCATCCAGATTTGAGGCGAGAAGACCCACCGTGCTCCGCCGCTCCCACAACTGCAACCACCGTCCTTCCGTCGTTTCTTTTCCTTACGGTGAGAGTCGCGAACCCGTGAGGCCTCGGCCGGCGGCGTCTCCGCCAGTGGTCGATCGGATTTCAAACCCGAGCTCCTTTCTTCTTCTTTTTTTCTTTTCCCGAGCCTTCTGGATCAAGAAGAAACTGAGACAAATTAATTAAAGAAAATAACAAAAGAGAAAGTAAAACGAACCCGGAGCGTTTGGATGACGGAATCATCGGACGGATAAAATCAGACTTGGGACTGTAGTTGAGAACCTTATTTTTTAGTACGGGACTAAAAGCGGGATCGCCGAATTGGACACCTTGGGATCCATGCATTGGGAATCGTGCCTCGGGATACGTGCATTGGGAATCGTGCCTCGAGAACCATGCACCGGGTTATGTGCTTCGGGGCTCGGATGCTCGAACCCGATTCATCGTTTAATCCCTCTTTTGGCCCGTTCGAGTTTAAAAAAACATCTTGTTGAAGTTAAATTGGACTGTACGTAACTTTTAAATTAACTCTGGAACCGTTATTAATTGTGGCTTTCCGTGTAAATTTAGAGTCCGACTTCGATTGTGGAGAAGACCGGAGGTAGGCCCGGACGTCAGTAGCTAGGAGACGTAGCTGTTGGTTCTTCTTGAGGTAGGGAAAGTATCGAATACCGGTTTAATTACGGAAAGTTACTAGTATGCATGCTAGGTAATAACAAAACTGGAACAATCGTTTATATTATATAATAACAGGACGAGTCTTAGTAACATGTAGGATGTGATTCACTAGTTTAGCCGCTTTCAATATTTTGGGAATTGTCATGCTGGTAGAATGACCATGTCGAGCCTTAGGTTGTGTGCTGATTGAAATGCCTGATCTTGGTTGAGACTCATTACCTTAACTACTTTTTCTACTGAGCGAAAGCTCACCCCCCTTACTTTGTTGTTTTTCAGGTGTCGAGCGGGATCGGTATTAGCAAGATTCTCGGAGTTCAGGAACTGACGAGGGTCTTGGCTAGTGTCTAGAGACGTACAGTGTTTTGAACTATTTATTGTCTTTACGGTTTACTTAAGAGTTGTTGACTTTTTTATTCGAATTTATGAATTGCATATTATTATTTTAACCTTTATTACTTTAATTTTACTTAAATTATTTCTTGTTCAAAGCTCACGTCTCGAGTCTGGTCAAAACCGGATTTGGGGCTTGACATTTTTGCAGTTTGAATTTTGAATGTCCCGCTTAAGCGGATGGTTATGGAATTTACGAACAGGTCACGCCCAAATTTCTGTAAAACTGAAGTGTTTGTACTATCACGGGTTGACTCAGGGGCGCCACTGTAGTCGAACGTGATAGGGGGATGTCAAGTGGTTACAACGAGATTCGGGGACGCCTGAATCGGGTTGTAACGACACGATATCGACATGAATGTTGTGATAGAAAAAGAAAGGTATTGAGAACATGTGAGTTAGTGTGGAAACTCTGTGGAATTGTCTGTGGTATGGCTTGTAACCCATGCTATGGGAAGATACCCGACCGAGGTGTGTGCCGATCCGATATGTTATTTATGTGACTTGTTTGAAACTGTGCCTCATGTGGGAGATGATTGAATTGTGTGATTGATGCTGTGAGACGCACAAGTGTGCGGACTTTTGTGATTATATGAGATTATATATGACTATACTAAGACTAAGTATACTGTTGGTCCGAGTATGACCCCTGTGAAACGCGTGTGAACGTTTTTTTTAAGCGAACCGCTTATTCTAAATTGGGAAACTGAACATGTGCGTTATCCATGCAGCGGGTATACGACATGGCTCGCACCTACATTCCTAGAGGTACTAGAGGTCGCCCAGCTAGGGGCCAGGGGCAGCCACCTGCCATTAATCAGGCAGGGGCAACGAGTGCCCAAGGTGCTACCTCTGCGGAGCACGAGAGGGATGAGGCTGGGCCGTCAGGGCCACCGCCCATAGGTCCTCCGGTCGCAGAGCCGACCCAGGAGACCCCTCTAGAGGAGGTGGTTCGCGCAGTTCTCGCGGCGATCAGCGCCTAGAGAGAGACTGCAGCACCGACACCAAAGATTGTGCCTGCTGCTACTGCAGCCGTTGTTGAGAGGCCGGGTCAGATTGACAGCTACACGGCTCAGGCTCTCAGAGATTTCCACAGCACACCAGTCTTTTCCGGGGAGTCACACCCCGAGGCAGCCGCGGGGTGGTTGGAGCGCATTACCCGCAATCTGGATACGTTAGGGGTATCTGATGGTCACCCGAGGGTATCTTTTGCCACATTTTAGCTAGAGGGGGAGGCGTACCACTGGTGGCAGCATGTACAGAACAGGGTTGGAGATGACTTCCAGATGTTTGGCAGGCTGTTCCTAGAGAAGTACTTCCCTAGATCAGTCCGAGATGATCGACACCAACAGTTCCTGGAGCTGCGACAAAGAGGGATGTCTGTATCAGAGTATGAGGCGAGGTTCACATCCTTGTTTCGTTTCGCACCAGAGATGGTACAGACCGAGGAGAGCCGCTGCAGACGTTTTGAGAGAGGACTCATCCCGTCTATCGCGGATCGAGTCATTGCCTTCAGGACGGAGGAGTACTCTGCACTAGTAGACCAGACACTAGCAGTGGAGAGGCACTTTCAAGAGGCCGCCAGGGCGCGGGAGATCAGGCCGAGGCCGAGTGGCTTCCTGAGGCCGTCCGAGGGATGCGATCCGAGGAGGTAGAGGACCTCAAGATCTTTATAGCCACAACTCCAGTCTGGTGAGATGCGCCGAGTCGTAGCAGTAGTGATGTGAACGTAAAATACATCTATTTGAAATGTTTTTAGCCCACATTCTTGAGCTTTTCAGTCCCGGGGTGGTGTGGTTTGATGAATATTTCTCTTGTTTTGTGCAGTTTATCGATCTCCAAAGGAATCGAGAAATTCGGGATGGAAACGGAGCAAAAAGGGCAAAAAGGACCTGAATTTCAGAGGCACACGCTGGGCGCCCGACATGCACCCAACATGCACCACGCACGCCAAACGCATGGCATGCGGACAACATGCACCACGCACGCCGAGCGCACGCCGAGTGTACGGCGTGCAGATTTGACAGAGAGCATCACAAATTGAAATTTGGCTCAACGCACGGCGTGTGGCCTGCGTGCATGGTGCACGCCCAGCGCATGGCGTGCATGCGACGTGCACTGGCGCGATTCTGTCAGTTTTTAAGTGTAAATTTCCTATTTTAACCTTAGTTTTGCGATTCTGTCAGTTTTTAAGTGTAATTTTCCTATTTTAACCTTAGTTTTGAGGGGGGTATAAATAGGAATTAGGTCATAATTATTTGGGGATCACGAAATTGGCAGAGAAAAACACACTTGGAGAGAGCTTTAGGAGGGAGATTGAAGATCAAACAAGAGACCACGAACTCATTTACGAAGGTTTTTCATAGTTTGGATTCAACTTTGATACTTGTATTACTTTTATAGTTCAATATGATTATCATTGTGTTCATCGTCTCTTTGAGTTCATATTTCATTGCCATGAACTAAATTCTCATGATCTAGGGCTAGGGGAACGATGTGATGAATTGATTTAACTTATTTTGGTTATGCGTTTGTTGAACTAGTATTAGGATATCGTTTATCTAATTCCGTTCTTAATGCTTTGTTGCCTTGATCACGTGATAATTGATTCAATCGTATTAACCAACAATTGAGAAATGAGGTTAATAGGAGGAAAAAGGAATTAGATAGCTCGAGTTTTAATCTAAGTCAGAATATGGTTAGACTGACACGAGTGCAATAACTATTGGAGTAAAACCCGAAAGTTAGAGGAATTCATAGAATATAATGCTATATACCGCTCTACACCTAGATTAGAGATAATTAGGTGGACCGAGTATATTAGGGTCCTAATACGATCGAGAGATAGTTAGGACTATACTTAGAGAATTTCCGTTGCCTTTAGAATAATATTAGTTGCAAATGTATACCGAATCCCGTGAAGTTATTCATCACATTCAGACCCCGTCAATGTCCTAGATCGCCTTTTATCTCTGAATTACAATCCATATATATATATATATATATACATATATATATATATACATATATATATATAGGATTGGTATCAGGTAAAAACCACCCTTATTGTGCAAACTACGAACTCACCAGGTGCTGACACGTGGGCGCGCGCGCTGCTGATGCGCGCGCACGGTGCTGACACGTGGCGCGCACGGTGCTAATAGTTTGGGCGCACAGTGCTAATAGGTTGGCCTATTAGCACTGTGCGCGCCAAACTATTAGCACCGTGCGTGCGCGTGGTCAACACGCTCACGCGCGCGGGCAGATGCGCGCGCGCATCTGCCACGTGTCAGCATCGTGCGCGCTCTGCTGACGTCACTTTGACCGCATCCTGTGGCTTAGATTGGTTCGTAGTTTGCACAATAAGGAGGGTTTTTACTGGATAGTCACTGTAAGACCCGCTTCCGGTCGAACCGGTGACTCCGGAAGTCACTCGGGACTTTTCTGGAACTCAAACGGATTAGCCACTATCACGGTTGGCTTCAGGGGAGAAAACCCTTTCGTTTGAGTATAATATCGGATAAAGTCAATTTTGGTCAAAACGAGACTTTATATCGACTAAAGCTTCTTTTTAAAAGTGCTGGAAAGTAATTTGGAAAATTAAATGAGCTAGAGGGACACTTGTCTTATTTTGGTTGAATGAGAGAAAAAGGGATAGTCTTTGTCCCTTTTACCCTCCCAAAAGCTACTACAAAGGAATCTAGCTCAAGGGCCTTTAGGTCATTACTTCATCTAGGTATTATATTGGATTGGAGAAGCAAAATCAAGTCATTTTCTTCTTGTTGTAGCCGAAACTTAGAGGGGAAGCAAGGAAGGAGAGCTCTCATGGAGGTTTGAAGGAAAATCAAAGAAGAAGGAGCTATTTGGGGTCTTCATCTAGCCATCCACCCTCAAAATCACTAGCATCCTCTTCATCTCATCATTCTAGAGGTAATGGAACTCTCTAATCCTCATTTCTCTTCATCTATTTTCTTGGGTTTTGGGTGAAAAGTGCTAGATGACGTTGGGTTTGAGTAGAGATGGTGAGAGATGGTGTTGATGATGAACCTTGTTGGATTTTGGTTGAGAAATCAATAGTTGTTGGAAATTTTGAAGTGGGTTTGATTTGATGAATCCTTGGAAGCTTGTTTGTGTGTTGATTCCTACCATGGGTAGAGGAGTATTAAAGGATTTGGACTGTTTTGGGAGTTGGAAGGGGTAAATTTCTGGGTTTAAGGGTGGTTTTTCGGAGTTTTGGAGCTGGAGGTTGAAGAAGGGCGAAACTGCCCTGGTGCGCCACGGATCCGTGACGGATCCCGTGACGGGCGACGTCACGGCTCCGTGAGGGAGTCCGTGACGGCACTCGTCACGGCTCCGTGACGGTAACCGTGAGGTTAACGTCACGGATCCGTGACCAGATCCGTGACCCACCAGGGTGAGGGTTTCTTGAGGGTTCCTGAGAGTTTTGGTATCTTGGTTTTGAGCTGAACTTTGGAAGGTTTTGGGGGTCTTTCTTACTGTCTAAGTGGAGCCTAATTGGTGTTTCTTTGTGTCCAAGACGTTGTGGATCGAGCTAGAGGAGCGAGGATCACACCGGGAACCGAGGAAGGAGCAAAGTGGTGATCACCGGACGTCATCAAAGCGTTGAAGAGGAGGACCTTGAGGTAGGGAAATCCTTAACCTCTCGTTTACCATGCTTAGTATGCATGCTAGGTTAATAAAATGGAAAAAGTCCTAGTTATGCCTATAGGATGCGAATAACTAGCATAATCGTCTTTCATTTTCTAATAATCGGAAGTGTCTAGTGGTGACCGATTAGGATGCCAATCACTAGTGTATTTCGCTTTAAATACTTGGGATATGATTTTCTGGTAGAGGAGCCTTGGCAAAGCCCTCGGATTAGTTGCTTGTTAGGATCACATGCTTGGTTGTTGATTGCTTAGTGGATAGGCTAAGAGTCTAACGAACTAGTAGAATTGCATGGGTAAATGCTCTCTTGAAGGTTCTTATAATTGGTTGATTGTACTCGTACTTGCTCATTGATTGTATTCGACTGTTTACTTGATTTACTTGAATGCTTGTTTGGAGCATCGAGTATGACTGGTTGTACCGAGCGGTGCAATCAGGTGATCGATGCCCCGGTGGTTCGAAACTGGTAAGTGAACGGTAAGTTGGAATTGTGTGATTGGTGTACTATGTTTGCGTGATCCGTGTACTGCTTGTTGTGGTGAATTGGTGATGAGTGAGCCAAGTGTGGCATTGAATTGGTGATTGTTGAGCTTGTATTATTTCGTGTTTCGGTTGAGTACGTTATTCTCTTATTAACTGCTTATTATTAAATTGTCCAAGTGTATGCTCTCCATGGGAGTAATACACTTGGTTCCCGAGGACATAAAATCCATTGGAGACGTTTCTGAGAATCCCGATGATAAGCGCCCCGAAGGGTTGTTTCCGGTCGCCTCAATGTTATGCGTCTCCTCTGGATTTGAGGGAAAATCCGAGAGGACACATCATGTGGATCGGAGGGTGGAGACTTCATGTACCACGGCATTGGTCGATTTATCTGTTACCTGTGTTTGTTAAGATGATTGTGGTTGACTCTGTGGTTGATCTTATTGAGTTGAAGGTCTATCCTGTTATGTGTTTTCCCTACTGAGCGTAAGCTCACCCCTGCGAGTTCTTTGTTGTGTCTACAGGTTTGATTGAGGAGTAGAGGCTTGGGAGCTTCTCGGTGTGGGTCCCGTAGAGACTTCATGTTTATACCCTTTGGTTTAAGAACAGTTTTTGTAAGACTTATTATCACACCCCCTGAGGGTTATTTCATGTTTTGAACAACGTTTTGATGGATGAGAGCTTTAGTATCGAAATTCTATGGTTTGAGGTGCTTATTGGAGGTTTTCAAGGTTTAAATATTGTTTTATTGTTTATTCGTCTTCTTTTACCCGTCATACCTCGAGTCCGGACGATAACCGGATTTGGGGCGTGACAGTCACCCTATATATATATATATATATATTCCCATTATTTGTATGAATTTATTATTTTTCAAAACAAACCAAACATCGGAATAGGAATAGTTTGACCATCGAATTAATTAACTAAAGTGCTTGTCTAATTGCTCCCTTGGGTACGATATCTCGGACTTAAACCCCGAATACTACTTGACGACCGGTACGCTTGCCGTACCATTCTGAGGGTTAATTCTCAGAGTGTCAAGTAGCGTCAGTTGGACCCGCCCCGGTAGTGCAGTTGTGCCCCTTGTGCAGGCAGTTGGGTCACCTAGCCCGAGACTGCCCGAGGAGTGGCGGACCTGCAGATCGTCAGACTGATCGTCCGCCGAGGTTCGCGGAGAGACCGCGTGCTGATGAGAGGACGTGCTACCAGTGCGACCGACAAGGACACCTCTCTTTCGCGTGTCCTGATCGGGTTGGAGGAGCGTCAACGCCGAGACCTCAGCAGGCGCAGCCTCGCCAGGCACCCCCTGTCCGACCACGTCAGGCACATACTCCGAGGGCCCCGCGTTAGGCGGCGGGGGCACCAACACAGAGACATCAACCGAGGACTTCACAGCAGGTGGCACTTCCACCACCCCGGAGAGGAGGTCCATAGGCACAGCAGGGCCGAGTCTACGCAGTCACTGACTCTAGAGCTGAGAGATAGTACGCCGGTCATGAGACCACTCAGAGTACGTGCTTGCTTTATAATTCTTGGGCGTCTTTCTTATTTGATACTGGGGCTGCGCATTCTTTCATCTCTTCTACTTTTGCTGATTCTTTGGGATTGAGGGTGGAGACGTTGAGTCGACCCCTATGTCTTGATACCCCGATTACAAAAGATGTGGTCTTGAGGACCGTTTGTCGTGGATGTGAGATTAGAGTGGCTGATGGCCCTTTTGTTGGTGACTTACTTGTTTTGGACATGACGACTTTTGACGTGATCTTGGGGATGGACTGGCTCGCGAGGTATCGAGCGTCGATCGATGATAGGTGACAGTGGTCTCGGGCGATGCGATCGTCACTTGCGTGTTGGGCAGTAGGAGAGGAGTACTCCTGTCCGCTTTGACCGCGGGAGATGAGACAGAGACCGTGCAGAGTAGAGAGCTGTCGAGAGTGGTATGTGAGTTCCCGGAGGTCTTTCCGGAGGAGCTGTCAGGATTACCGCCGACGCGCGAGGTGGAGTTTAGAATCGATTTGATCCCGGGTACGGCGCCAATCTTTATGGCCCCGTATCGGTTTGCACCAGCTGAGTTGGTCGAGCTGAAGCGACAACTCGAGGAGCTTCAGGAGAATGGATTCATCCGTCCGAGCGCTTCACCATGGAGAGCACATGCCCTCTTCGTGAAGAAGAAGGGTGGAACATTGAGGATGTGCATCAATTACCGGAAGTTGAACCGGGTCACGGTGCAGAATCGTTATCCGATGCCGAGGATCGATGACTTGTTCGATCAGCTGAGAGGAGCGAAGTGCTTCTCGAAGATTGATCTTCGGTCAGGGTACTACCAGTTGAGAGTTCGGGAGGAGGATGTGGCGAAGACCGCATTCCGGAATCGGTACGGACACTTCGGGTTCCTAGTGATGTCGTTCGTGTTGACGAACGCGCCTGCAACATTCATGGACCTGATGAACGGTATTTTCATACCGTACCCGGACCAGTTCGTCGTGGTGTTTGTAGACGACATGATGATTTATTCGCCTAGTGAGGAGGCGCACGAGGAGCACCTGAGGACAGTCTTGACATTGCTGCGCACTCACCAGCTGTACGACAACCTGGAGAAGTGCGAGTTTTGGCTCGCTGAGGTGAAGTTCCTCGGGCATGTTGTATCCCGAAAGGGCATCCTAGTCGATCCGTCGAAGATCGACGCAGTTTCGAAGTGGGCACGACCCAAGAGCGTATTTGAGATCCGCAGCTTCCTGGGGTTGGCAGGATACTATCGACAGTTCATCCAGGACTTCTCACGTCTGGTCGCGCCGATGACATCCCTGACTCGCAAGGGGGCCGAGTTTCTATGGACTAATGAGTGTGAGCACTCCTTTACCGAGCTGAAGGCTCGCTTGACTACCGCTCCCGTGTTGATTGTGCCGGAGCGGGGGATCGGATATGATGTGTATTGTGATGCGTGCGGTGAGGGACTGGGATGTGTGTTGATGTAGTCCGAGAAGGTAGTTGCCTATGGCTCCAGACAATTGAAGATACATGAGCGCAACTACCCCACCCACGATATAGAGTTGGCAGCAGTTGTCTTTGCTCTGAAGAGCTGGCGACACTACTTGTATGGAGAGCGATTCCGGATGTTCTCGGATCACAAGAGCCTCAAGTACATCTTTTCTCAGCGAGACTTGAACATGCGCCAGAGGCGGTGGATGGAGCTTCTTGAGGAGTATGACTTCGAACTACTTTACCATCCGGGCAAGGCGAACGTCGTCGTCGATGCCCTGAGTACGAAGTCGACTCACTGCATTGCTAGTATAGCTTTCCGAGAGTGGGACATGATGGAGGAGTTGAGCTCGTTCAGACTTGAGCTAGAGGAGATCACGGATGGCATGACTATGTGTTCGTTGGTGGCTCAGCCCACACTAGTTGCTTGGTGCTGGAAGCACATGCCGAGGATGCCGAGACAGTAGGGATCCGAGAGAGGATGATCAACAGTGTTGATACCGAGGGCTGGGAGCAGGGTGCCGACTAGGGTCTAAGATACCGAGGAGGCTGTTTGTGCCACGAGGTTGTAGAGATGATGTGTTGAGAGAGTATCATCACTCCCGTCTTGCTGTGCATCCGGGTGGCACCAAGATGTATCGAGATATCAGACGGTAGTTCTGGTGGAGCGGGATGCGGAGAGCAGTTGTAGAGTTCGTCTCGAGATGCCTCACTTGTCAGCAGGTAAAGGCCGAGCATTAGCGTCCCGCCGGTTTGCTACAGCCATTACCGATCGCAGAGTGGAAGTGGGAGCACGTCACTATAGACTTCGTCTATGGTTTACCGAGGTCACCGAGAGGGCACGACGCTGTTTGGGTAGTGGTCGACCGACTGACCAAGTCGGCACACTTTTTAGCCATGAGGATGACTGACACGGTTGACACCCTGAGTCGGTTGTACGTTCGAGAGACTATCCCCCTTCACGGGGTACCGGTGTCTGTTGTATCCGACAGGGATCCTCGTTTCACCTCCAGATTTTGGGAGAGCTTACAGGGAGCGTTAAGGACCGAGGTCTTGCTCAGTACAACTTATCACCCACAGAAAGACGGTCAGTCAGAGCGCACTATACAGATTCTAGAGGATATGCTGTGAGCATGTGTGTTGGACTTCTGAGGATCATGGGAGGATCACTTACCATTAGCAGAGTTTGCCTACAACAACAGTTATCATCTAATATTGGGATGGCACCTTTTGAGGCGTTGTATGGTAGACCGTGCAGATCGCCCATGTGTTGGGCAAAGGTAGGAGACCGGAGTCTACTTGGTCCGGAGCTTGTCCAGGAGACGACCGAGAAGGTCGCGTTGATTCGGGAGCGGTTAAAGACCGCGTAGAGCCGACATAAGAGTTACGCAGATAGATGACGTCAACCCATTGAGTTTACAGTTGGTGATCATGTGTTTCTGAAGGTGAGCCCGAAGAAGGGACATTTGCGGTTCAATCACGGCGGAGGCAAGTTGGCCCCGTGGTTTATCAGACCTTTTTAGGTTTTGGGCAGAGTTGGAGCTGTTGCCTATCGCCTTGCTTTACCACCGCAGCTTGGGAACGTTCATAACGTCTTCCACGTGTCCCAACTGTGGAAGTACACTGCGGACCCCTCCCACGTTATCGAGTGGACGGACATTGAGGTAGCAGATAATGTTTCGTATGAGGAGCAGTCAGTCAGGATTTTGGATACGCGGGAGAAGGTCTTGCGTGGCAAGACTATTCCTCTGGTACGAGTGCAGTGGAAGCACCACGGAGCTGAGTCGACTTAGGAGCGTGAGGATGAGGTTCGCGCGAAGTACCCTAGCCTGTTCGACCCTTGAGGTACTCTTGTTTTAAATTTTGAGGAAAAAATTCTTTTAAGGGGGGTAGATTGTAAGAACCGCCCCCGGTCGAACCGGTGAATTTTGGCGAAGTTTGACTTTCGGCGAAAAAGTCAACCGATGACTCCGAGAGTCGTTCGGGACCTTTCCGGGCCCCAAAAAGCTTAGCCGTCATCACGGTTAGCTTAGTTGGACCATTTCCTATAATTTGACTATAATATTGGAAAAATCAATTTTTGGTCAAACGAGGACGTTTTATCGACTAATCCTAATTAATTAAAGTGCTGGATTTTTATTAGAGGCAAGTGGTCCCCACTAGAACACTTGTCCCTAGTAGCTTGGAGGAGAAGAAATGGGTCTCTAAAGACCCATTTACCCTCACTTAAGCCAAAATAGAAGGTTTGGACACAAGGAGCTTTTTGGAATTTAAACCATTTAGGTCTTTTAAAGCAATTGAAGCAACCAAATCAGCCTATTTCTCACTAGTGCAGCCGAATAGTACAAGGAATGGAGAAGAGGAAGAACAACCTTGCTTGGAGAAGAAGATACTGAGGAAAGGAGGTGACTTTCAAGGATTTCTTCATCAAAATCTCTCCAAAAGCTTCTTTTCTTCATCATCTAATCATCCTAAAGGTAAGTAAACTATCATAATCCCATGTCAATTCATTTCGAGTGTTGGGTTTTCCTTGGTCTTGCTAGAACTTGTTGGGTTTTGCTTTAATTGTTTTTAGATGATGTTTTTGGTGGACGAATAGTGAAGTTTTGGTTAGAAATCCATAGGTTTGAGTTGTTTGAAGAAAACCCATTTTGGGGATTGAAGTTTGAGGGTTTTGGTGGCTGATTTTGAGGTTTGATGGTGCTGGAAATGGAGTTTTGATGTTGTTTTTTGTAAAATCGAAGTTGGAGAAGAAGTGGTTGAGACTGCCCAGATCTGACACGGAACGCGGCACGGAAGGGGCTTGGTTCCGACCCTCTGAGCGGCGCGGAACGGGCTCGGTGTCGGCCCTCCAGGCGGCACGGTCCGTGCCTGGTACCGGCCCTTTGAGCGGCACGGACCGGGCTCGGTACAGGCCCTCTGAGCGGCACGGTCCGGGTCACAAACCGGCCCTTTGAGGGGCGCGGTCCGGGCCTGGCGCCGGGCCTCTGAGGGGCACGGTCCGGGTCTGGTTCCAGGCCTCTGAGGGGCAAGGCCCGGGTCAGTTTCCAGATCCGTGGGTTGTTCGAGTTGGGCCTAGTTTGGGCCCAATTTGCCTTTAGCCCAAGTTTTCATCGTTAAGAGTAATTTAAGTAATTTATTTTAAAGCCGTTTTTGCTTAGTTATTAATTATAGTATTAATTGTGATCCAAGACCTTGGACCCGAGCTTGGAGGTGGAGGACTTTGGGGCACCGTGAGAGGACGAGGAGAAAGATAGCCAGGGTGTCAACAACTAGGAGTATTTAAGCGTTGGAGAATTCTAGGTAGGGAAGAGTAGAAACTCCACTCTTAATTTAAAGAATGTTAATAGTATGCCTATAGGGTAATAATAACCGGAAAGGTCCTAGTTTGCTAATATGATGTGATTCACTAGAATAGCCGCTTTCAATTATATTAATAACCGGAAGAGTCTAGTATGCATATAAGATGTGATTCACTAGTTTAATCGCTTTCAATTCTTGGTAAATTGTCGTGCGGTAGAATGGCCATGAAGAGCCTTAGGATTGATTGTGATTGTGTTCAATTGTCTCAAATGCCGATGCATGTTTCATCCTTTGGATAATACAAGAGTCATACTAAACTAGATAAATTGTGATGAATGCAATGTGAATGTTTGTGTTGTGATATGATTGGTTGAATGAATGAAATGAATGTGATTGTGCCTTGTGGTATGATCGGATGAGTGATAGACCGATGAGACGTGTTTGGTAAGTCATGCTGGTAAGCGTGATTGGTAATATGAGTTATGTATGACGGGTTGTGGTAAGATTGTTGGGCTTGGTAAGCCGTGTTTGAAATATGACTTTATGATGTGTGTTCTTCTCTTGTTGTGTATTCCAAGAGGAGTTGTGTTCCGGTATGGTACCTACACCGAAGGGAATGCCGGTGTAGGGTAGTACCTAGGCCGACGGATTGTGTTACCCCGATGTGAATTTCGGGAAGACCGATGAGCATTCCGGTATTGTGTTTACCCCGATGTGTGTTCTGGGAAGACCGATGAGCATTCCGGTATTTGTATTATTTGTTGCCCCGATGTGTGTGTTCCGGGAAGACCTAGGCCGAGGGATACTCCGGCATGGTATATTGTTGTCTCATTCCGATGCTACGTGTTCCGGAGAGACTTGTTTCACCCCGATGATATGTGTCCCTTCAGGGATATTTCCGGGAGGACGTCTTGTTTCACCCCGATGATCTGTGTTCATTTGGAGACGTTTCCGGGAGCCCCGACGATATGTGTTCTTTGTGGGAAGATTTCCGGGAGCCCCGAAGATATGTGTCCCATCGTGACCGAGGGGCATTCCGGTACGATGTGTTGGTTTGTGTGTGAATCGTAGGCTAATGGTTTAAATTATCTATATTTCAGTAACCGTGTGTTTCCTTAGTTGGTTCTATTCATGGTTGTAAAAGTCGGCCTAGGCGCGAAAAACAGTCATGCCGCCCCGACTGGTGCTACTCGGGCGGAACTAATCGGCCATCCTACTTGACGCCGGTTAGGTGGAGTCAGGCGGATCGAGGCGGGTCAGGCGGACCGAGGCGGGTCAGGCGGACCGTGGCGACACTCTTCGATTGCTCTGAAAACTCGACTTCGACGGCTACGAAACGGCTAAGAGGCTGAGTTCCATCCGTGCTACTCCAGACTATAATAGTTTTGATTTAATTTAATTAGCAGAGGAAGATCTGAGTAGAGAGAACATCAGAGAGCAGCGAAATAGAGAGAAGTATTACAAGGATAAAGGAGAGGTGCGGCTGTGGTGTTAAAGTTGTTAAAGTTATTAGGGTTAGTTTAACTAATATTAAAAAAACAAAAGAAAAGTACTAATTGTTGATGGCTAAAAGCATGACAGCTAAGGTAGATAGGTCTTAGACTCTTATATTCACAAACTATTATTTATTAAAAAGTATAATAAAATATACTAGAAACTAGAAACCCAAGGTGGATGGCGGCAGATACATGGAAAATGAGACTTAGGGTTAGATAAATTTGAAAATGGGCATATGACTGGGCTTGGAATTAAGATGGGCTTAAAATTGAGTTTGGGTTGTTATTAAATTATAGATAAAGAGTGATATTTGTTTCAATACTTTTTATTTTATATATAAGAGGAGAAATCAAATACAAACCATGTCTTAACCTAAAAACTAGAGAACCAATCTAAGCCATCAATTTTAAGAATGGATGGATGAGATGCAATTGAGTAGTTGACTGCAAAAAAACAGCACTTTTTAATAAGTGGTAAGAGCTTTTTAGTAAAACTATCATGTTATTTTTTTTAATCAATTCACTAATTTAATTTTTCCCACTTCGTTTGAACTCTGATTGGCTTCAAACTTGTGCCATTAGTTTTGTTTTTTAAGGGCTTTAAATCAAGATCAGTCATGAATATATTTTGAAGCACGGAATTTTTTTTATTTCGGTGTTGATTTTTTTAAAAAAAAATCTGGGTAATTTTTATCAACACTTTGCTCTGGATTTATCACCACTTTTACACTGGTTTTATCAACACTTTACACTGGTTTTATCACCTCATTTACCAAAACTGATCATGTTTTTATCACCTCATCGCGTGCTTTTTATGAACACTAGTTTTATCAACACTAAACACTAGGTTTATCATTCAATTACGTGTGTTTCATCATCCCCATCACATGGTTTTTTTGAAGCACGAATTTTTTTATTATATCGGGGCTGGTTTTTAAAGAAATTATATCTGGCTAATTTTTATCAACACTTTGCTCTAGTTTTATCAACACTTTACACTGGTTTTATCAACACTCTACACTGATTTTATCACCCCATTCTCCAAAACTGATCATGATTAGTTTATCATACTTATTATCAAAATTGAACATGGTTTTTATCACCTCAGTACATGTTTTTATCAACATATAGCATTAGTTTGATACCTCCGATATAAAACATTTATTAGTGAAGATTTATCAACACTCAACATTTTTTTATCACCCCGATATATCTTTTTATTTTCGTGCTTCAAAATATATTCATGATTGATCTTGATTTAAAGCCCTTGAAAAAATAAAAATATTGGCGCAAGTTTGAAGGTAATCGGAGTTCAAAAGAATCGGGAAATATTAAATTAGTGAATTGGTGAAGAAAAAAATGGACACTTGTCCACATGACACCATGATTTTACAATTATGCCCTTGCTTGTGTGAGAAAGGATGAAAGTAACGTGAGTTTGGGTGAAATTGGGGTGATGATGTGGCATCATGGGGAATGTTGGATGTTAGGTGTGTGTGGCTAGGATTGGTTCTCTAGTTTTTAGGTTAAGAGTGGTTTGTAGCCGATTTCACCTCTTATATATAATATATTTATTAATAATAAAAATACAAATCCGCCTAGGCCCCGACTAGTCCCCGCCTAACGCTAGGAGTCTTCGCCGCCCGACTAGCGCCTTTTACAACCATGGTTCTATTAATGAATAAATCGTTTCCCTGTTAATCTCCTTTGAGTTACTGTTTTATTAAGTATTGCAATTCTTTTTATTTATTATTTAATTATTTTCCTAGTTCACGTCTCAAGTCCGGTCAAAACCGGATTTGGGGCGTGACACATCCTCTCAGCTAACCCATTCAACTGAGGTGTCTTCGGAGGTGTCTTTTGGTGTCGAATACCTTGATCCCTATAATACTCATCAAAAGGACCACAATACTCACCTCTATTATCTGTCCTGATGCACTTCAACTTCTTCCCAGTTTGTCTCTCAACTAGGGCATGAAACTGCTTGAAAACTCCAAGTACTTGATCTTTCGTCTTCAAGGTGTAAGCCCACACCTTCCTTGAATGATCATCAATAAAAGTCACAAAATAACGTGCACCGCATAATGTCCTTTTCTTCATAGGACCACACACATCATAATATACTAAACCAAGTATTTCTGGCTTTCTAGAAGGAGAAGATATTTTAAAAGAAACTCTTGTTTGCTTACCGGCCAAGAAATGTTCACACTTCTTCAAAGGTGTGCAGCTCATCCCCGGTAGAAGATTATTCTTGCTCAAAATCATCAATCCATTCTCACTTATGTGACTGAGCCGACTGTGCCACAATTCAGTTTTACATTCATCTTCAATTGCATTAACAATGCCGTCACAAAACTCTAGCTCGAGTAATGTACAACGAAGCACACTTGCTCCTTCTAGCCACAACCATATAACCTTTGGTGAGCTTCCACTTGCCATCACCAAAGTGATGATGAAAACCTTCACCATCTAGCTTACCCACATATATCAAGGTCAAACGAATGTCATGCTTAACATTTTTAAGAACCAAGAGTGTACCATTTTCCGTTTCCAAGCTCACATCTCCAACGCCAATAACCTTTGACGTGTCTCTGTTTCCCATCTTAACACTTCCATAGTCACCAGATGTATAAGATGAAAAGAAATCCCTCCTTGATGTAGCATGTATATTGGCACCACTATCTGCTATCCAACTGGTCTCTTGAGAAGCCAAATTGACAGTTTCTTCATCGTCACATAGAATAAGGAACTCCTATGCAATAACAACAGCATTATCAGCATCACCACCGCTATTGTGCTTCTTTCCTTTTCCTTTGTCATTTTTGGTATCTCTTTCAAATTTACAGCAATTCTTCTTAATATGCCCCTTTTGACCAAAATGATAGCACTCAACAATAGCATATCGGTTCTTACTTTTACTTCTACCTCCGCCTTTCGGATCTCTGTTCTTACTCATCCCTCTTTGTGTAGTAACCAAGACCTCCGTGTGTGAAGAGGAACCCTATGACTTTCTTCTCGTCTCTTCATTTATAACATAACCCTTAGCCATATCCATGGTAATAACATCATCCGGAGCCGAGTTAGATAATGACGTTCTGAACGTCTCCCAAGAGTCCGACAAAGTACCCAGAAGTCACAAACCTTGAACCTCATCTTCAAACTTGATACCCATTCCTGCAAGTTGATTAATAATACCCTGAAAAGCATTCAAATGATTTGTCATAGGACTCCCGTCCTCATACTTCAAACTCATCATCTGCTTAATCAGAAACAACTTGTTGTTCTCAGTCTTTCGAGCATACAACTGCTCAAGCTTGCTCCATAAAGCGCGTGCATCTGTCTCTCCACTAACATGATTCAAAACATTATCATCAACCCATTGCCTGATGTAACCACACACTTGGCGATGAAATAATTTCCAATCACCATCAGTTTTACCCGCAGTCATTTCTTCACTGAATACCGGCATATAGTAATCCTTCACATAAAGAAGATCCTCCATCTTGCCCTTCCAAACATGATAATTTGAACCATTCAAATTAACCATTCTACTTGTATTAGCTTCCATCGTCACAGAAAAACCCCAACAAGCGAACCAGGCTCTGATACCACTTTGATGTGGAGAAATACCAAATAGCAGCGGATAACACACAACAATAATCAAAGTGCAGGAAATATAAACAGAGACAACGATATACGTGGTTTGGCAATGTGCCTAAGAGGAGAAATCTATTGAGAACCACTCTTAACATATGAACTATGAGAACCAATCCTAGCCACACACATTTAAGATCCAACATTCACCATGATGCCACATCATCACCTCAATTCTACCATAGTTCACGCCACTTTCATTTATTCTCACACAAGCAAGGGCATAATTGTAATAGCATGGTGCCATGTGGACACTTGTCCATTTTTTTCCACCAATTCACTAATTTAATATTTCCCGATTTGTTTGAACTCCGATTAACTTCAAACTTGCGCCAAGGGCTTTAAATCAAGATTACTCATGAATATATTTTGAAGCACGAAAATAAAAATTTATATCAAGGTGATAAAAATAATGTTGAGCGTTGATAAATCTTCACTAACAAATGTTTTATATCGGAGTACCAAACTAGTGCTAAATGTTGATAAAAAACATGCAATGAGGTGATAAAAACCATTTCCAATTTTGATAATAAGTGTGATACACTAGAGTTTAACGTTGATAAAAAAAACTTGTGATGTGGTGATAAAAAACACGTAATTCAATGATAAATCTAGTGTTTAGTGTTGATAAAACTGATGTTCATAAAAAGCACGTGATGAGATGATAAAAATCATGATCAGTTTTGGAGAATGGGGTGATAAAACCAGTGTAAAGTGTTGATAAAAACATGGTAAAGTGTTGATAAACCCAGAACAAAGTGTTGATAAAAATTACCCATATATAATTCCTTTAAAACTAGCCACGAAGTAATTTTTTTTCGTGCTTCAAAATAACATGTGATGGGGGTGATAAAACACACGTAATTTGAATGATAAACCTAGTGTTTAGTGTTGATAAAACTAGTGTTTATAAAAAGCACGCGATGAGGTGATAAAATCATGACCAGTTTTGGAAAATGAGGTGATAAAACCAGTGTAAAACTGTTGATAAATCCAGAGTAAAGTGTTGATAAAAATTACCAGTTTTTTTTTTTTAAAATCTACCCCGAAATAATTTTTTTTTTCGTGCTTCAAAATATATTCATGACTGATCTTGATTGAAAGCTCTTAAAAAAAACAAAACTAATGACGCAAGTTTGAAGCCAATCGGAGTTCAAACGAAACGGGAAAAATTAAATTAGTGAATTGGTTAAAAAATAATAATATGATAGTTTTACTAAAAAGCCTTTACCACTTACTAAAAAGTGCTAATTTTTTTCAGTCAACAAGTTAACTACTCAATTGCATCTCATCCATCCATTCCTAAAATGGACGACTTAGAGCATCCACACTCATCTCGCCGGCTGCAGGCGAGATGGAATAAACTAATATAATTAATTCATCTCGCCAGCTCCCCGCCAGCGAGCTCTACAGTGGGCTGGCGAGGAGGCGCCGGCGAGATGCAATTAATATTAGGTTTTAATGTTTTTTTATTTAAAAAACCAGATTTTGAATAAAATACAGAACATCGATAATGGAACACCCGATAACATAAAAGGATAGAAACCAAAACAAAGGAAAATTAAAACCGAGCAACGTAATACAAAGGAAACTACACCAACTAACATCTACGCGTCTCCAAATTTATTCCAGAGATGTTCGACAAGATCGTCCTTCAAACGGTAATGCATACGTTCACTTTGCATCCTCTCAGTGTTTCCAAGTATGACATTGGTCGGGACGAAGCCTCCTCGTGAAATATGTGGTTGACTTGTACTACCTTCTTCTGTTTGTTCACGATACCCGTCGTACGTATGACGTTCAACCTCAACTATCATATTGTGCAGTATAATGCACGCATTCATGACCAAACCGATCGACTTGGGAGCCCACAAGCGGGTCGGTTGTTTGATAATGTGAAACCGAGCTTGTAGTACGCCGAAAGCTCGTTCCACATCCTTCCTGCACGCTTCTTGGATTTCAGCGTACTTCTTCTACTTCGGCGTTGACGGTAACGGAATTGTTTTTACGAACACTGGCCACGAAGGGTAAATACCGTCAGCAAGATAATAAGGAAGTGTGTAATCATTACCATTTATCGTGTAAGCAACCGGTGGTTGCCAACCGTTGATAACGTCCGCGAACAGCTTCGAATGATTGAGGACCGTCAAATCGTTGTTCGACCCCGCCATGCCGAAGAAAGAGTGCCAAATCCATAAGTCACGCGTTGCAACCGCCTCAAGGACAACAGTTGGTCGATTACCGTGATCCCTTCGTGAATGTGACCCTCGAAGGGCCTTTGGGCAGTTCTTCCATTCCCAGTGCATGCAGTCAAGACTTCCAAGCATGCCTGGGAATCCGCGCGCTTCATTAACCGCCAAAATGTGGTCGATATCAGATTGTGTAGGCTTCCGCCGGTATGTAGCACCAAAGACTTTATGCAGTGCACTGCAAAATGTGCGCAAACATTCCAAAGCTGTTGTTTCCCCTATCTTCACATACTCGTCCAACGCATCAGCTGCAATTCCGTAACATAACTGCCTAATGGAGGCAGTACATTTCTGGTAAGGAGATAATGAAACTTGACCCAATGCATCAAAGGATACCTTGAAGTAATCGTCGTGCTGCTCCAATGCATGAACGATACGGAGGAACACCGCCTTTGGCATTCTAAACCGACGCCGAAACTGCACCTCGGTGTACACAGGGTTGGTGTTGAAGTAGTCATTCATTAACCGTTCGTTTGCGGCTACCCGGTCACGTCGAATGTATTTGCGCTTCTTTGGTGGAGAATCCACCAAAGCGTCAGCCAACATCTCCTCGGTTGACATACAGTCTTCGAGCAAGTCATTCAACATAGAATCGAGTTCCATATCCTCGGGATCGAATTCCATGATGACGGACAAACAAGGATGACTGTCGGGACGATTCTAAGATGAGAAGGATGAATAGTAGAGAGTTTGTGAATTTTAGTTTGTGAGGGTGGGTTTATATAAGGGTTTTAGGGTAGGTTTAAACATAAATGTTGTAGTTATGGTGAGCGTTTTTTATCATAAAAAACGACGATCAAGGTTCTTCTATTGGACGTGTAGATATTTTGTGGATAATATAGGTGAGTTTTATTTTTCAAAAAAATAGCATTGAACAAGAGCATTTTATTGGACAAAAAGGATTTTTGGGGATAACCCTCTCATCTCGCCGGCTGGATCTGCCAGCGAGAAGCTCGTCGCCAGCGCTCCTCGCCTCTTCCTCGCCAGCTCCCCGCCGCCTCCTCGCCTGCGGTTTCTCCTCGCCAGCTGCTCCTCGCCCACCACTGTGGGTGCTCTTAGATTGGTTCTCGCGGTTCTTACGTCAAAACATGGTTCTCACCAGATTTCTCCTCATGTGCCTACATCCACAGGACAACTACGAGCTCTTTATATTAATCGAGAATTACAACCCTAATTCTCTATCTCTCAATACACGATGACAACCAAGACAAGAACAAATATAAATAACCGTAATCTTTGTTTTCCGGTTGACACTAGCTCAAAATAACAGGAATCTCTAATTATAGGATAAAATAAGCATCAAACAAATTACTTTCCTTTATGAATTTGTTTATGCCGAAAGCTTATCCATTAATTAGGCCTTGCTAGTTTCTTCCCCAACTTCATGCTACTGTATCACACTAAGGGGCAATTAAATGCTCTTCATTGCAACAACAAGACCACCCATTTGATTAGTCATCTCTTTAACTAATAAAGATGTTGCGCCAAAACTTAGAACCAACCAAGTTTTGCTTTCCTTGATTTCCGCAGCTAACCAATCATTACTCCCTTTTGTTCTCCTTATAACCAGTAGCTAACCGAGCCTATATCGATCTATCGGTGAGATCTATCACCCAGCAAGAACCATGAAACACAAAGGCTCTTCTTTTCCAAACAATGTTGCCGCCGCTCCTCTGTCCAAGACCAAGCCGCCAAACCGAAACCAGGGACCAGATCCTCTTTTTCACTGTTTGGCTGCTCCTCTGTCTCCCAAAGAAACCCTATTGTTCCTCTCTTATGCATCAAATGACAAGGACGAAAGTGTGCTTTAGTTTGTGTTAAATGGGCCTTGCTCATGGGCCACAGAATAGACCCATTTTGGAGCCAAAACTAACACATATTGAGTTGTTTGGCCAGCGCGAGCGTCTGACGTCTGTTTATGAAACGGAAACAAACCAACACACAAACTGATTTCAGAAAAACACACAAAATAGGATTAATCAGTTCGAGGAATCAAATAAGAACCGATTGTGTGTAGAATACATACAGTACTTACGGGATTGCGAGTGTTATGTTCTTTGAAGCTCTCCTCATGAAACACCCAGGAACATGAAACCCAGACAATTGCAAACAAAAAATGCCTAAATGCTCGACAGAAACACATAAAAACACCACCAGTTCCTACAACAGCAAGATCATAAGCATTCCCCCTTAAACCTCTAATTACTTCCCAGTTCTCACATATAAAAAAAACACAACTCTCTACATTATCAATACCACAATATGAGATCAAATATTGAACCAAGCCAGTACAAAGATGTTGGTAACTCGATTGCATCATAAAAGACCTTACATGTGAAGGTAGTTAGAACAATATAAACAGCAAAAATTAGAATAACTATCACTCACTTCCCTTTAAGCAAAATTGATGGCTTGTGATTAATTGCTATAAACTACACATACCTACCAATTTTCCAAAACCCATTCCATAGGCCTTCCCTTGTTTGCAGCTAAAAGAAAGACTCATAACATCAAAGTTACCACCATCTCCAATGGCAGAAGGAGGCAAATTTATCATGTCTGCCTGGAAGCACCCAGAGTCTGTAAAAGACCATGCAATGTACCAAGTCAGCATTTGCAAAATCATTAAAAATTTAAAACCAAAGAAATGTACTTGTCCAGTTCAATACTTGTGCATACAGTTCATAAAAGTACAGACTTTTTTTTTTTGATCAGCAAGGACATAATATAAATCTTGCTCTTCGAGCAGGTGTGAAGTACGGTGAGTGAGCGTTCCTCTCTAATCGGAACCTCATGAACACAAACCAACGATGGGGTAAGAAATCCTACGCAGGAGAGATGAAATGAACCCACACAGGGGTGATGAAATGAACCCACGCAGGGGTAAGATGAACAAGCAAACAAGGAGCAAAACAAATGAGGGCCTTAAAGCCAAAATCTCAAACAAGAAGCACTAACACAAAACAAGCCTGTTACCCAAATGTTTACCTTGAAGCGCAAAGGGAAAGCAACGAAGTGACACCACCAAACAACCAGAGAACCCTAGACCCTAAACCTGAAGGGGAATTCAACTCCTATCTCTTGGATGCCGGCGGCCAGCACCGCAACGGCAAAGACTAGCCCTAAGGTCCAAACCAACCCAATCAGATGGCTTCAGAAGAGGGCAAACAACACCCTATGACCTCGCCGGTGACACCCAACGAGCTCGATCCATAGATCGAGATGAAGCAAAGCCAATCTGAAAGGAGAGAATGAAAATGACTGGAGTAGAAATAACCCAGCAAGAAAGGGAGGAGAGCACCTTACCGAGCAGACGACTCAAAGGCCTGGAGATAAACCTCATCTTCCCCACGATTCCGTCCAACACCGAGAAGCGATTAACGGAGAGGAACTGGAATTTCTTCCTGGCAATATCCAAGCTTGAGGGCCGAGAGGCTTGAGACAAGGGCCGGCGACACCTGGCAGCACCAGATTCGACCAGAGAGGTAGGGCTGTCTACGGTCGGATATCCGACCCGATCCGCACATATATAGACCCACCCGTTTATTTGCGGATCGGGTTCATTTCATTAGATAACCGACCATCGGATCTCTAACTTAAATTAGACCCGACCATTCGGATTATGGGCGGATTCGGGTCTCACCCGATTAATCCGAAAAACTCAACTTTTTATCTCTTAGCCCAAGTTTTAAGATAAATTTGTAGTCCAAGTTTCATGATTAATCTGTATAGAAGTTAATTATCCCCTTTTATTTACATATGTTTCAGTAAATTGGTTTCAAAAATAAAAAATATTGTAGCAACAAGATACAAACTCAGATTAAGTAATAGATGATAGATTGAAATCAGATGTAAGTCTATAAACCCAGAACCATTCTTAGATTAAGATCTATGAACTCGATAAATTTAGATCTATAAATTCATAACACACCTAAAATCGAATCAATATAAAATAAAACAAACAACCTATTATTTTTCTAACAAAACTTGAATCGTTGAAATAAAAAAACAAACTAAACTTGAAAGTCTCAGAGAACATCACATGCATGTACAAAATGTAAATATGAAATTAAAAGTATACTAAACGGATCTATTCTTCCGATTAAAGTTTCAGATCTACTTGTTAAAACAAACATCATGACCTAATTATATAAAAATGACTAAATAAATAAAATAGAAAGAAGATGAAGAGCAAAATGGATGAGAAAAGAGAAAAAGGAAAACAAAAGCTGAACTAGAGAGTAGAGTTGAAGAACAAGATAAGTTGATAGCAACGACTGCAGCAAAGAAAATGGAGACACAATTGGATGACCTTTGAGCCAAAAGGGTAGCTTTATACACAAATGAGGTTGTAGGGTTTCAAAAGTGATGTAATTTGACATCAACCATTAGATGTGTAGAGAGATCAACGGCCAAAATCTGTCCAAGAGATCTACTAACTACATGGGTTGGGCCAAAGGTTTTAACATTGGGCTGTGTTGTGGGCTTTCGGACGAGTCGGATATCCGCGGATCTCAGATCCCCGATCCGTCACCCACCCATCAAGTATCAAATCAGGATAAATTTAATCCGTGATCCGATCCGTCGCCCACGGATCAATCGTATATGGGCTGCGGATCGGTCGGGTCGCGGGTCGGATATCGGGTCGCGGATTATTCTCACAGCCCTACAGAGAGGGCACAAATCGGAAGGAGAGACCACGGCAAGAACGCAGCCAACCAAGCAGGGAAGAGCCGAGCCCAGATCTCGAAGATCGACGCCCAAGGGAGCGGAGAAGAACGATCCATGCCAGATCTGAGGGGGCACTCGGCTAAACGACGACGGCGAGCAAGACCGGGAGACACCCGAGGGGGCCAAAGGGGGCCAGAGCGGTGAGGAAGAAGAAGATGAGGGGCGAGAGAGGCCAGATCTGCCCCAATCCGGAGGGAAAGGGCTCCCACACCAGATCTGGAGCAACTCGAAGAGGGAAGGAAGGGTTTGATGACGGATTGCCGAGGAACCAAAGGGGAGGAGGAGAGTTGAACAAAGCCGCCAGAGACGGGATCTGAGGAGAGGATAAGAGGTGGGGAAAGGTTGGGGAAGAAGAAGAGACCGTCGGTGACCTCCACGGAGGGAAGTCACCGACGGTGAAACGAGATTCAGCGGCGGAGAGCTAAGAGGGGAAAGCTAGGGTTTCTACAAAGAGGTGGGAGACTTTCTCTAGAACCTAAAAATTGGGCAGCCATGATTTAAAAATAAAAGTAATTTGACCTTGTGCTAGAGTCCAAAACCTTGTTGTGTAGCATAAACCTTATTCATGAAACCTTGTTACATAAGAGAACTGAAATCCAATATTCAGCTATTATTATGTAATGGGAAATCACCTTAGCCCAGTCTTTGAAAACAACCACCACCGCAAGATTTTGATCATTAAGAGCATCCATAGTCATCGGCGTTATGGCGCTGGCGGGGAGAAAACGTCGACGAGGAGCTGGCGGGGAGGTGGCGGGGAGCTCGCTGGCGATAAAGGTAGCCGTTAAGGTTATCGCTGGCACTACACGCTGGAGAGATTGACTTGGACTGCCTCGGTCGTCGCACCGACTGTTGGCTGTCCCTGCGCTGGCGACACGTGTCCATGCGCTGGCAGCAACAAATTACTTTTTTTTTCTTTCCCCCTATAAATATCAACCCATCTATTTCATTTTTCACCCACAATTCATCTTTTCTTCTTTCTTTTCTCCCTTTTATTTCAAATTTCTATTAGAATGTCGTTCGATCTCAACGAGTGGGGTGCGATTTATAGGTCGTTGGATGATGACCCAATGACGCAAGAGCTTTTTCTACCAAACCTTCCATCCGATCCGACAATCAATGAATCTCCAACGCTTACCGAGCCCGCCGGCGTGGTTCCACCGAAGGCTAGAGGAAAGCAATGTTTGTGGAGAACCGAGGAAGACGAGCGGTTAGTTCGAGCTTGGATGCACCATTCGTACGACTCAATTCACGGGAATCAGAAACATAATATGAAGTACTATGGGGTCATCGCTGAAGAACTTGCTGGTACGCGTGGACGGGATGATCCAGTAAGGACAGCTTAGCAGTGCAAAGACCACTGTGGTCAAGTCAATACGAGAGTGACGAGCTTCCAGGGGAGGTTTGTCAAGAACTGCAGGGACCACCAGAGCGGCCGTTCGGATGATGAAATCATGTCATTGACCGAGGAGCAGTACGAAAAGACCAACACAAGTGGAATTCCTATTATTTTGCCGTCCAGGAGCCCGAAGAAGACTACGGAGGGACACCGAGTACTCACTTCGATGTCAAGGAGTCTAGCGACTCGGGGAAGCGCACTCGTGAAGACACGACGTTTGAGGACAGCCAGCAGACGATGGGTGCTAATACGGAGTGCCAAATGGCGTACAAGCGGCCTATGTGTTAGAAGGTTGCCAAGGCTGCGAGGCTCAGAGGTAAAAACCATGTAGCCTCTTAGAAAGATATTGTCGAGAGTGTTCATCAGGCCCATTTAACGGCCAAAGAAGCAACCACCGCCACGGCCCTTGAGACCGCCGTGCAGCTGAAGCTCAAGGAATTCGATCAGTGGGTGCTCGAGGAAGCAAAGGACACTTCGGTCATGACTCCCCCCCAGCTCGAGGCACACAATGCGAAACTTGCGATTCTACGCGATCTGATGAAGTAGTTTGTGTTTTTTTAAGTAGTCTGTGTTTTTTTAAAGTTGTATTTTGTTGTTTTTTAATTAATTTAAAAGCAGTTTGTGTTTTTTTTAAAGTTGTATTTTCTGTTTCGGTAATGAATTGTTATTTTTTATTTAATTGAAAAGAAGTTGTAGTTTTTTTATACATTTATTGCATTGTAGGTTTCTTGGGATGAGTGACATTATTGCCACCAACATGAAAATGACAAAATAATAGGTACTGGCCGAAAGTGTTCACCTAGTTTTGATCGGACTCGAGCGTGAACTTAAAGGATGAAGAAATAAAACGATTTAATCCCAAAACGAGTCTCAAAAAGAAGTTTAAAACATTCGAATAACAGTGCGAGTCACAGCTCGACTAAACTAAATAACAATTGAGTTCAAAAGTCAAAAGATAGTACGTTTCTAGACAACTAGCCCACGACACTCGCTAGCTCCCAAGTATCGAGCATCCAGCTAGTAAGACTCCCGCTCAAGACCTGAAACACAACAAGGTAACGGGTGAGCTTTCGCCCAGTAGAAAAAGTAGTTAATGTAATGAACATCGGCTCACCATCACGAGTAACCGTTCAATTAGAGCATACTAGTACAGCACAACTAACTGCCAAACCGGGGCTCATAACTAAACTTACAACACACTCAAATGACCGCTTACACACAAGAAAACATTAACCAAACAGCAAACGTAACACACACAAAAGCAACCAGCACACATCCCGTACCGCAGTCCCCGAACTCCGCCGGCTGTACACAGCCCGACTCCATCATATCTTACCGGAAAGTCATTGTATCATATCAGATTGCCCCTCGGTCCAGAGGAGACACATGTCGTTGAGGCTACCGGAAACATCCCTAAGGGGACACATATCATCGGAGCTCTCGGAAATGTCACAAAAGGACCATAGATCATCGGGGTAGAAACACGACACCTAGTGCCAAACACGACCCGTAGGCCCAATACGACTCGTAGGCCCAATACGACCCGTAGGACCAATACGACCCATAAGCCCAATCACAACCGTCGGCCTAGATGTCTTACACCGGCATACCCCTTCGATGTAGGCATCGTACCAGAATAACACACCGGGGGACCGCGCATACGTGAGACCACATCATCGGCCTAGGTACTGCCCCACACCGGCACATCCCCTCGGTGCAGGTACCATACCGGAATACAACTCCTCTTGGAACACACATCAAGATAATATCACGCATCGTAATACCACAGATCAAACACGGTTCACCAAGCCCAACCATCTTACCACAATTACACGACACGTCGGTCTATCAGTCACCCGACCATATCAGAACCAATGATTCCCATCATAACAGTCACGACACACTTGCCCACACATAGCAACAACATGTTACACCGAATACAATATGCTCTGACCCTTAATCTTATCGACACTAAGTCACACAACATGCATCTCAATCACGATCAGGCATTTCAATCAGCACACAACCTAAGGCTCGACATGGCCATTCTACCAGCACGACAATTTCCCAGAATATTGAAAGCGGCTAAATTAGTGAACCACATCCTATATTCACACTAAGACTCGTCCGATTATTATATAATTGAAAGCGGTTATTCTAGTGAATCACATCCTATATGCCAACTAGGACCTTTCCGGTTATTATTATTTACCTAACATGCATACTAGTAACTTTCCGTAATTAAACCGGTATTCGCTACTTTCCCTACCTCAAGAAGAAAACAACAGCTACGTCTCCTAGCTGCTGACGTCCAGGCCTACCTCCGATCTTCTCGGGTGAAGTCAACGTCTGATTTTAACAGGTTAAAGTGATAATCAGTCTTGGTACAGTCCGAATCAGTCCTCCATTTTATCAAATTTGTCCTTTAAATTCTCCATTTTAAATTATTTAAATTAATTAAATAAATAATTAATTAGTCCGACCCGAATCCGACCCAGATCGGAAAACCGAACCCGAATCCGACCCGGATCCAACCCGGTCCAACCCCTAACCCGGCCTGACCTGGAACCGGCCCGAACCCGTCCCCAGACCCAGTCCAGAGACCTGGGCCTGGCCCAATGCCTGACCTGAGGCCCGAGGCCCGACTGGCCCAATGCCTGTGTCTTGGCCCAATGGCCCGCCTGGTTCTGTCTACTCGAGTACGGGAGAGGGCGGCTAGGGTTTTGCTCCGACCGTCGGCGGTGGCGTCAGGGAGCTCGGAGGAGGAGCGGCGGTGCTCGGGTGTGGCAGAGCACGACTCTACAGCTCTCTCCGGTGTCTTGTGGGACATCAAGCGACGACGAGGACTCACCAGGGCCGGCGAACCTCATGTCGAGATGCTCGGTTTGTTCTCTCCGGGGGCTAGCGACGTCGGCGTGGTGGATTTGGAGTGGCACGGGCAGATACGGAGTCTCGCGAGCTCGAGCGCCATCTCCCATCATTGACGCGTGCACGACGCTGAAGAAGGTGAGGGCGGCGAGACCGAGAGAAAGGTTTGGTCTCGGGAAGCGTGCACGGCGCTGAAGAAGGAGATGAACAGTGCGCGCTAGGGTGGAGTAAGCCCGAGTTGGGCTTGGGCCTGAGCTCATGCACGCGTGCGTGCTTGGGCTCGAGCGTGCAGTTCGGGCTTGGGCTTGGTCCGGTTGACTGAGCCCAAATCTGCTTCTTTTTTTCTTTTCTTTTGTTTTTATTTTGCATTCGTTCCAAAATTCAACCCGTTTTTCAACCTCGACGTTCGAATCGAACAATTTGAAATAATAAATCTTTTAATCGGGGCGGTCTATACAGTCTACCCCCCTTAAAATAATTTCGCCCTCGAAATTTAAAACGAACACGCTCCAATTGACCCTATCTCAGGGAACGTCCGATTAAAACTCCCAGTCCATTGTCACCCAAACACACGGAGAATACGTAAACCAGTTAGTCGATATCGGAATCCCCTATCGGTAGAGACGTCGCACCAACACACGCAGCTTGGTCGAGATATCCCATACCGGAACCATCATTCGGTATAGGTATCATACTGGAACAATTCTCACATCGCACTTAAAGTGGATCCAACACACAAACACTTCTCCTCAACTACTCACTTCACTTATTTAAGTCTCGCGCAACAACAAAACAAAAGAAGCCCACATCCCGTTACTCGGACAACTCATAGCCAACAAGGGTCGACTCTTAACCCTCAACTGTGCCCCGCTTGGGCAACTGACTCGACCTACCATGCAATGCCTCGTACGGTGCCATAAGGTTACTGGCCTGAAAGCGTTGTGGTAGTCGCACTCGGCTAACTCCTTCCGGACTCCAGCAAGCGGTGCTCTTACTTCTACTGTGCTCTTGTAGGGGTCGCACTAGTTCTCTCGGAACACTGGCGTTCGGCCTTTACTTGTTGACAACTAATGTGCATCGATCCAAACTTCACACCTACTGCCCGTCCATACGTGACGGTCGTGTTGCCCGATCGTACTGCCATCGGTCGCTGGTCACAATCGATCGAAGCCCGCGTCTTGAAAGTCAGTCCCTCCCCAAGATGACATCGAAAGTCTCCAAGTTCAACACCAAAAAGATTACTAAGAAAAGGGAGGTCAATTACTCTAATCTCACATGTACGACACGTCCTCGTCAAACCACAACGTACTTAGCCGAGGTGTCAAGACTTAAGGGTCGTGTCAAGGTTCTACTCTTAGGTTCCCCCACATCTCATCAAGCGTAAGGAAGAACAGAGGAATGCGATGCCTGTGGGTTATGGGCCCACCACGCTTCCGATGCGTCACTCTGATCTCATCGTCACTCGGCCATCTCCCTTGGCCGTTCTGGCTGCGTACTGATATTTCTGCGGCCCTCCGCCGCTTGGGTACTAGTCTCTTATGACAATCGAAGAACGCTTGATACCTCACAATTCGGTTCTATTAAGTTTCTCACTCACGACTGACACTAGTCGGCACCGCTGCATCCTCAACTAGCGTGCAAGGTACACAATTCTAAATTCCGTCCCAACATTCGTACTTGGCCAAACTCGGGTGCGAACTAAGAAGTAACAGATTAGCGACTTAAACGATGTAAACGTTCAAAAGCTGTTCCAACCAGTAGTAATAAAAACCAAAACGAGTCAAAAATGAGTCTTAAAATAGAAAGTACGTCTCTAATGCCAAAACAAAAGTAACTCCCGGACTGTCGCTAGCCCCATGCTTCGCGGTGTCCTCTAATCCAAAATGTGCTCGAAATCATGAGCGCTCCCATGATCGAAGTCCTGTCTCTTCGCCCTTGAATCGGCGACAGCATAAACCTGACCCTGTCATGCCGGGGGTCCGCCTCTCGGAGGTGGTGGAAGTGCTACCTACTGCGCAACTCTCTGCCTCGGCACTGACGCGCTCGTTGCCTGCCACAGAGCTCTTTGTGTCTGAGCCTGACACTGCTGGAACGGAGGCGATTGCTGGGGTCGCGGGGCCGACATCTCCTCAACTCGATTAGGACACCTAGCCACGAAGTGTCCAGGCCGTCCGCACTGATGACATATCGGTGGCCCAGCACTCTGCCTCTCATCAGGTCTGTCCCTCAGACAATCTCGAACCCTATGGCCCTACTGCCCACACCAAAAACATGCTCGCTCTGTCGGAGCAGGTGCGACGGAAGTCACTGATCCGGCCTGTCGCGTCCCTCTCAGCTATGTATGGAACTGGAATGATCTCGAGGTCCTCTACCTCCTCGGGTCACGGGCCTCAGATGGCCTCAGGAAGTCGCTCGGCCTCTACCTGACCTCCCGAACTCTAGCCGTCTCGCGGAAGCGTCGCTCCACGGCCAGTGCTTGGTCAACCAGGTCTGAATAAACCTGAGTCCTCATAACAACGACTCGATCCGCGATCGCGGGACGGAGACCTGCCTCAAACCGTCGGTAACGAAGAACCTCCGTCTGTACCATCTCTCGAGAAAATCGAGATAAGGAGGTGAATCTCGACTCGTACTCGGAGACTGTCATACTCTCCTAGCGCAGCTCCAGGAACTGCTGGTGCCTGTCATCCGATACTAACTGTGGAAAATACTGCTCAAGGAAACACTGTCCATGTAAGACCCGCTTCCGGTCGAACCGGTGACTCCGGAAGTCACTCGGGACTTTTCCGGAACTCAAACGGATTAGCCATTATCACAGTTGGCTTCAGGGGAGAAAACCCTTTCGTTCGAGTATAATATCGGATAAAGTCAATTTTGGTCAAAACGAGACTTTATATCGACTAAAGCTTCTTTTTTAAAAGTGCTGGAAAGTAATTTGGAAAATTAAATGAGCTAGAGGGACACTTGTCCTCTTTTGGTTGAAGGAGAGAAAAAGGGATGGTCATTGTCCCTTTTACCCTCCCAAAAGCTACTACAAAGGAATCTAGCTCAAGGGCCTTTAGGTCTTTACTTCTTCTAGGTATTATATTGGATTGGAGAAGCTAAATCAAGTCATTTTCTTCTTGTTGTAGCCGAAACTTAGAGGGGAAGCAAGGAAGGAGAGCTCCCATGGAGGTTTGAAGGAAATTCAAGGAAGAAGAGGCTCTTCCAAGTCTTCCTCTAACCATCCACCCTCAAAACCACTAGCATCCTCTTCATCTTCACATTCTAGAGGTAATGGAACTCTCTACTCATCTTTTCTCTTCATCTATTTTCTTGGGTTTTGGGTGAAAAGTGCTAGATGATGTTGGGTTTGAGTAGAGATGGTGAGAGATGATGTTGATGATGAACCTTGTTGGATTTTGGTTGAGAAATCAATAGTTGTTGGAGATTTTGAGGTGGGTTTGATTTGATGAATCCTTGGAAACTTGTTTGTGTGTTGATTCCTACCATGGGTAGAGGAGTATTGAAGGATTTGGACTGTTTTGGGAGTTGTAAGGGGTAAATTTCTGGGTTTAAGAGTGGTTTTTCGGAGTTTTGGAGCTGGAGGTTGAAGAAGGGCGAAACTGCCCTAGTGCGCCACGGATCCGTGACGGATCCCGTGACGGGCGACGTCACGGCTCCGTGAGGGAGTCCGTGACGGCACTCGTCACGGCTCCGTGACGGTAACCGTGAGGTTAACGTCACGGATCCGTGACCAGATCCGTGACCCACCAGGGTGAGGGTTTCTTGAGGGTTCCTGAGAGTTTTGGTATCTTGGTTTTGAGCTGAACTTTGGAAGGGTTTTGGGGGTCTTTCTTACTGTCTAAGTGGAGCCTAATTGGTGTTTCTTTGTGTCCAAGACGTTGTGGATCGAGCTAGAGGAGCGAGGATCACACCGGGAACCGAGGAAGGAGCAAAGTGGTGATCACCGGACGTCATCAAAGCGTTGAAGAGGAGGACCTTGAGGTAGGGAAATCCTTAACCTCTCGTTTACCATGCTTAGTATGCATGCTAGGTTAATAAAATGGAAAAGGTCCTAGTTATGCCTATAGGATGCGAATAACTAGCATAATCGTCTTTCATTTTCTAATAATCGGAAGTGTCTAGTGGTGACCGATTAGGATGCCAATCACTAGTGTATTTCGCTTTAAATACTTGGGATATGATTTTCTGGTAGAGGAGCCTTGGCAAAGCCCTCGGATTAGTTGCTTGTTAGGATCACATGCTTGGTTGTTGATTGCTTAGTGGATAGGCTAAGAGTCTAACGAACTAGTAGAATTGCATGGGTAAATGCTCTCTTGAAGGTTCTTATAATTGGTTGATTGTACTCGTACTTGCTCATTGATTGTATTCGACTGTTTACTTGATTTACTTGAATGCTTGTTTGGAGCATCGAGTATGACTGGTTGTACCGAGCGGTGCAATCAGGTGATCGATGCCCCGGTGGTTCGAAACTGGTAAGTGAACGGTAAGTTGGAATTGTGCGTTTGGTGTACTATGTTTGCGTGATCCGTGTACTTCTTGTTGTGGTGAATTGGTGATGAGTGAGCCAAGTGTGGCATTGAATTGGTGGTTGTTGAGCTTGTATTATTTCGTGTTTCGGTTGAGTACGTTATTCACTTATTAACTGCTTATTATTAAATTGTCCAAGTGTATGCTCTCCATGGAAGTAATACACTTGGTTCCCGAGGACATAAAATCCATTGGAGACGTTTCTGAGAATCCCGATGATAAGCGCCCCGAAGGGTTGTTTCCGGTCGCCTCAATGTTATGCGTCTCCTCTGGATTTGAGGGAAAATCCGAGAGGACACATCATGTGGATCGGAGGGTGGAGACTTCATGTACCACGGCATTGGTCGATTTATCTGATACCTGTGTTTGTTAAGATGATTGTGGTTGACTCTGTGGTTGATCTTATTGAGTTGAAGGTCTATCCTGTTACGTGTTTTCCCTACTGAGCGTAAGCTCACCCCTGTGAGTTCTCTGTTGTGTCTACAGGTTTGATTGAGGAGTAGAGGCTTGGGAGCTTCTCGGTGTGGGTTCCGTAGGGACTTCATGTTTTTACCCTTTGATTTAAGAACAGTTTTTGTAAGACTTATTATTACACCCCCTGAGGGTTATTTCTTGTTTGAGCAACGTTTTGATGGATTCGAGCTATAGTATCGAAATTTTATGGCTTGAGGTACTTATTGGAGGTTTTCAAGGTTTAAATATTGCTTTATTGTTTATTCGTCTTCTATTACCCGTCATGCCTCGAATCCGGGCGATAACCGGATTTGGGGCGTGACAGTCCAAACAACGAGAAGTCATCTCCCACGCGCGCCTGCTCGTGCTGCCACCAATGATAAGCATCCCCCTCCAGCTGAAACGCTGCAAAGGACACTCTCCTGCTGCCATCCAAAACTCCAGAAGCTGCCTCGGGGTCTGTCTCCCCGGAGAATACTGGTGTGCCCAGCCTGCGGAAGTCTCGCAGTGCTTGAGCGGTGTGACTATCAGTCTGGCTAGGCCTCATGGTCGCGGCTGCAGTGGCAGCAGGCACAGCCTCCGGTGTCGGAACTGTAGCCTCTGTCTGTGCAAAGGCGGCCACCAAGCCCTGAACAGTGCGTGTCAGCTCCTCCAGAGCTGCCGCCTGGGCTGTCTCAGCCCTCTCGTGCCCCTCAGCGGGCGCACTCTGGGCACTAGTCGCCCCTACCGACCTAGCGGTCGATGATCGTCCTCGGCCTCTAGCGGGCCGTCCCCTCGTGCCTTGCGGAGCATAAGTCCGTGCCATGTCGTAAATCCTCTGCATGGATAACGCACATGTTCAGTTTCGTAACTCGGAGAGAACAACACGCCTAGAATAGCTAATGCCACACACGGTCCACAACAACGATACTTATAGTAATAGTATACTCAGTATAGTATAGTCACCCAATAGCACACATCAGAGAAGTTTTCATACTAGTGCGTCAGATCGATTATATATACAAGCAGCGGTTACACACAATTTCACACTCGGTAGCATATTCACACATAAGTCACACAGGCCACCGTTTACACCACACCACAATTCCACAATGTACAAAATAAACTTAGTTTAAATTTTCTTAACACGTCCTCTTTCTAACATAACATTCATGTTGACACCGCGTCGTTACAACCCGGTTCAGGCGTCCCTGAATTACGTTGTAACCACTTGGTATCCCCCCATTCACGTCCGGCTACAGTGGCCCCTATAGCCGAATCGTGATGATACATACACTTCAGTTTCTGTAGAAAATCGGGCATAACCCATTAGTAAATTAAATTAACCATCCGCTTATGCGGGACAACCAATTACCACCTACACACAATACTCAATCACAATTAAACACACAACAATTTATCTCAACTTTTACACCTCGGGTCTCGGTAATTTCACTCTTACCGCCCGGCCGAGTCCACATTTCAAGTTCACCAATCAAGCAACGGCCGACCAAGGCGGCAACCCTCTTAGCAACCAATACGTCATAAACAGCTCGAACATCGCTCGTTAACCAACCTCGATCTCAACCGGTCGGCATCATGGATCACTAAGGTGTACAGCAAACAGAGAATAAGGTACAAATCAAGTAAGGTAAAACTTAAACAACGCACTTTAACAATCGAGACTCTTGTCGTTTCGACTCTACGCATAGGATAGTTCCGACTTGCGTCACCGAGCATTACGACTTTAACCACCTAACTCTACCCACCTAATTGACGTACGGTCCGAGGTTTTGAAAAAATAATTTCAAAATGAAACCAGGCTCTGATACTAAATTGTCATGCCCCAAATCCAGTTTTGACTGGACTCGAGATGTGAACTTAAAGGATGAAGAAATAAAACGATTTAATCCCAAAACGAGTCTCAAAAAGCAGTTTAAAACATTCGAATAACAGCGCGAGTCACAGCTCGACTAAACTAAATAACAATTGAGTTTAAAAGTCAAAAGATAGTACGTCTCTAGACAACTAGCCCAAGACACTCGCTAGCTCCCAAGTATCGAGCATCCAGCTAGTAAGACTCCCGCTCAAGACCTGAAACACAACAAGGTAAGGGGTGAGCTTTCGCCCAGTAGAAAAAGTAGTTAAGGTAATGAACATCGGCTCACCACCACGAGTAACCGTACAATTGGGGCATACTAGTACAACACAGCTAACTGCCAAACCGGGGCTCATAACCAAACTTACAACACACTCAAACGACCGCTTACACACAAGAAAACATTAACCAAACAACAAACGTAACTCACACAAAAGCAACCAGCACACGTCCTGTACCGCAATCCACGAACTCCTCCGGCTGTACACAGCCCGACTCCATCATATCATACCGGAAAGTCATTGTATCATATCGGATTGCCCCTCGGTCCAGAGGAGACACATGTCGTCGAGGCTACCGGAAACATCCCTAAGGGGACACATATCATCGGAGCTCTTGGAAATGTCACCAAAGGACCATAGGTCATCAGGGTAGAAACACGACACCTAGTGCCAAACACGACCCGTAGGCCCAATACGACCCGTAGGCCCAATACGACCCGTAGACCCAATACGACCCATAGGCCCCATCACAATCGTCGGCCTAGATGTCCTACACCGGCATACCCCCTCGATGTAGGCATTGTACCAGAATAACACACCTGAGGACCGCGCATACGTTGGACCACATCATCGACCTAGGTACTACCCCACACCGGCACATCCCCTCGGTGCAGGTACCATACCAGAATACAACTCCTCTTGGAACACACATTAAGATAATATCATGCATCGTAATACCACAGATCAAACACGACTCACCAAGCCCAACCATCTTACCATAATTACACGACACTCAGAATAAGGTACGAGGTGTTGAAGGAGACACGACCTTGAATTTATTGGAAAATTATGCATATCTGATCAGGTTTTAGAATAAGGTCGACGCTTTGAGAAAATGTTCAACGTTGAATTATAAAGTACTGCCATTTATGTTGAAATTTGTTGATAACATTATGGTTACCGAAAAAGAAAAGATAGGAAAAAAAATTTGAGTTTGATCATGGTGTCAAGTAGTTCATTTTTTACCAGTTCAACTTTAAACGTATTTCCATAGTTTTGCGCAATGCTATATACTTAGTCTTATTCTAACAAATATTCCAGGCATGTTTGATAAAAAAAAAATATAAGATATTTCACACATAACTAAAACACGTAATGCTATGTTCAGTTTCTACACCAAGCACCGCGCGTTACGCGGTGCACCCACCTAGTATTATATAATTTATTAATAGTTACACATTCTAGCATCCTACATTACATGATTTATTATCATTTACACATTTCAGTAACTTACATTACATATTTTTCACATTTCATTGTGCTAACATATACATTTGTGAACGCCAAATTTATTTTCCTAACTTGCAACCTCATTATAAAGCCATAAACTTTATAAAGTTACCTACATTATGAGTGAAAGAAATAGATTTTTCTCTAACCTATTGATGCAACAACAATTCGATGTTCATTGTACAGTGGAACACCCATATTAAATTACTAATTATTGGAAACCTATTAAAAACCCTAACTTTTTTTATATTTACCAACATATGTTGTTGGGAGCTGGATTATTTCCTAACCTAATGTTGCATTTAACTAAAATATAGCTTTAAAAAAATTCATTCTTCATCCTACAGTGAAACCCCTAAATTACAATCCTATTTTCATCTCGCATTTCGAAACCCTAATCTTTCAACTAGTCTATGAACTTCAACATCTACACTGATCATCACACCTTATTCTACAACCCATTTCATATACGTTAATAGTCGGAAACATGATGAACTACAAAGCCCTAATTTATAAAACACTAATAGTCCCTATATATATATATACATATATATATATAGGATAATATTCAGGTACGACCATGCCAATTTCTGCGAAATACGAATCCATCCCAGCCATGGAATCACATGTAATCGCATAAGGCAAGGCTGAATTTTTTATTATTATTTTTTTCACCAAGTTTCTTATTTTGATTTTTCCCGTTTCGTTTCAACTCTGATTTAATTTTTTCTTGCGCCAATTTTTTTCTTTTTTCAAGATCTATCTATCAAGTAGCATATCGAATATGTTTTGAAGCAAGAAAAGACATGTACAAGCAAAAACACAAATTGTTAACCGTGCATTAATGTATGTGTTTGCAACTGCATTTGTATGAATAAGCTAATCGTAATGTATGTTTTTGTATATATGTTGTTGCAACTGCATGTTTTGTAATTTTCAGTTATATGTGTACGCTGAACTTAATGTATATTTATTTCAATGTATGTTCTTGCCATTTTCATTTGTATGTGTAAGCCAACCTTAATGCATGTTGTTTCAGTTGTATGTGTACGCTAAACTTAATGTATGTTCTTACTATTTTCATTTGTATGTGTATGTATGTTTTGTACGTGTAAGTTAATAAATTAAGATTAGCTTAAACATACATCAAGATTAGATTATTCATACAAATGCAGTTGCAAAAACATACATTAGTGCACGGTTAACAATTTTTGTTTTTGCTTGTACATGTTTTTTTTACTTCAAAACATATTCAATATGCTACTTGATAGATAGATCTTGAAAAAAGAAAGTTTTTGGCGCAAGAAAAAATTAAATTGGAGTTGAAACAAAGCGGGAAAGATCAAAATAAGAAACTTGGTGGAAAAAAAAATCAGCCATGCGAAAATCGCAGCCCTTGGGCATTCTACGATTCCAAAGTTGGGATTAATTCGTATTTCGTATCTAAAGATTGGTTTGTACCTGAAAGCACCTGATATAATGTGAACCTGCGAACTATTTACAGCTATTAGATGGATGACGCGGAAGGGTTGAGATCAAGACACATCATTAATGACACTCTTTGTAAATAATAACGCGTGGTGTTTGTGTGCTAGTAAGATGTGTTGTTTGGAGGGTAGAAAGGACATTTCACTTTGTCCACAACACAGCAAATGTGGCATTTAGAAACGCCTTTTTTTAAATCAAGTTTACTAATTTAATGATTCCCGCTTCGTTTCAACTCCAATTTATTTATTTTCTTGCGCCAATACTCTTATTTTTTGAAGGGCTTTATAACAAGTAGTGTATTGAATATGTTTTGATGTGTTTTTGGATACGGGGTGTGGTGATGTGTGAATATGAGTGCGAAAAGTTAATGTGGCGTTTAGAAAAGCCATTTTTTTAAATCAAGTTTACTAATTTAATGATTCCCGCTTCGTTTCAACTCCAATTTATTTTCTTGCGCCAATACTCTCATTTTTTAAAGGGCTTTATAACAAGTAGTGTATTGAATATGTTTTGATGTGTTTTTGGATACGGGGTGTGGTGATGTGTGAATATGAGTGCGAAAATTTGTGATATGGTTTGCAAATATAGGTGGTGTGGATTAAGAATATCGTGATGTGAGTTGAGAATATAAGGGATATGGTTTGAGAATATGAGGGATGTGAGTTTGAGAATATAAGGGATGTAGGTTCGAGAATATAGGTGATGTAGGTTGATAATGTGGTTATGTAAGTTTAGAATGAGAGGGATGTGAGTTTAAGAATATAGGTGTTGTGGGTTTGAGAATATGATGAAGCGAGTTGAGAATATGAGGGATATGGTTTGAGAATAAGAGAGATCTGAGTTTGAGGATACGAGCGATGTGTGGTTGAGAATATTGAACCTGCAAACTCAACCACAACGTGTCAAGTGTCACGCTCAGAAAATGCATTTTTTTTAATCAAGTTTGATAAGAGGGATGTGGGTTTGAGAATATAAGTATTGTGGGTTTGAGAATATGATGAAGCCAATTGAGAATATGAGTAATATGGTTTGAGAATAAGAGGAATGTGAGTTTGAGAATAAGAGGGATGTGTGGCTGAGAATATTGAACCTGCAAACTCAACCATATTGCGCCAAGTGTTGCACTCTGAAAATGACCTTTTTTTTATAATCAAGTTTACCAATTTAATTATTCCCGTTTCATTTCAACTCCGATTTATTTTTTTCTTGTGCCAATACTCTTCTTTTCTTAAGGGCTTTCTAACAAGTAGTGTATTGAATATGTTTTGATGTGTTTTTTGGTACGGGGTGTGGATGTGTGGATATGAGTGCAAAAGGTTGTGGTGTGTTTTGCAAATATAGGTGTTGTGGATTGAGAACATTGAAATGTGAGTTGAGAATATGAGAGATATGGTTTGAGAATATGAGGGGTGTGGGTTTGAGAATATGAGAGATGTAGGTTTGAGAATATAGATGTTGTTGGTTGAGAATATAGTGATGCGATTTGAGAATATAAAGGATATGGTTTGAGAAAGGGAAATAAGTTTGAGAATATGAGGGATGTAGGTTTGAAAATATAGGTGTTGCGGGTTGAGAATATAGTGATGTGAGTTGAGAATAAAAGGGATATGGTTTGAGAATAAGAGGGAAACAAGTTTGAGAGTAAGAGGGAAACAAGTTTGAGAGTAAGACGAAAACAAGTTTGAGAATACGAGGGGTGTGAGTTGGAGAATATAAGTGATATGGGTTGAGAATATGATGATGTGAGTTGAGAATATGAGGAGTATGGTTTGAGAATATGAGGGATGTGGGTTTGAGAATAAAAGGGATGTAGGTTTGAAAATATGGTGATGTAAGTTGAGAATATGTGATGTGAGTTGAAAATATGAGAAGTATGGTTTGAGAATATGGGAGATGTAATTTAGAGAGTAAGAGTGATGTATGTTTGAGAGAGAGTAAGAGTGATGGATGTTTGAGAATATGGTGATGAGAGTTGAGAATATGTATATGAGTGTGAAAATTTGTGATATGGTTTGCAAATATATATAGTGTGGATTGAGAATATTGTGATGTGAGTTGAATATACGAGAGATATGGTTTGAGAATATGAGGGATGTATATTTTAGAATATAGGGGTTGTAAGACCCGCTTCCGGTCGAACCGGTGACTCCGGAAGTCACTCGGGACTTTTCCGAAAACCAAACGAAGTAGCCATTATCACGGTTGGCTTCAGGGGAGAAAACCCTTTCGTTTGAGTATAATATTGGATAAAGTCAATTTTGGTCAAAATGAGACTTTATATCGACTAAAACTTCAATGGTAAAAGTGCTGGAAATTATTTTGGGAAATTTGAATGACCTAGAGGGACACTTGTCCTCTTCTAGTTGAATGAGAGAAAAAAGATGGTCATTGTCCCTTCTACCCTCCCAAAAGCTACTACAAGTGAATTTAGCTCAAGGACCTTTAAGTAATTGCTACATCTAGGTATTATATTGGATGGGAGAAGCAAAATCAAGTCATTTGTGCATTGTTGTAGCCGAATTTGAGAGGAAGAGCAAGGAGGGAGAGCTCTCATGGAAGCTTGAAGGAAAATCAAAGAAGAAGGAGCCATTTGGGGTCTCCCTCTAGCCTTCCACCTTCAAAAACACTAGCATCCTCTTCATCTCCACATTCTAGAGGTAATGGAACTCTCTACTCATCTTTTCTCTTCATCTATTTCCTTGGGTGTTGGGTGAAAAATGGCTAGATGATGTGGGATTGAGTAGAAATGATGGGAGATGGTGTTGATGAAGGTTGATGAAGAGCTTGGTGAAGTTTTTTGTGGAGAAATCAATGGTGGTTGGAGATTTTGAAGTGGGTTTGATTTGATGAATCATTGGAAAACTTGTTTATGTACTGATTCCTACCATGGGTAGAGGAGTATTGATGGATTTGGACTGTTTTGGGGGTTGGATTGGGGATTTTCTGGGTTTGAAGGTGGATTTTCGGAGTTTTGGAGCTGGAGGTTGAAGAAGGGCGAATCTGTTCTGGTGCGTCACGGATCCGTGACGGATACCGTGACGGGCGACGTCACGGCTCCGTGAGGGAGTCCGTGACGGCACTCGTCACGGCTCCGTGACGGTGACCGTGAGGGTTTCCATCACGGATCCGTGACCAGGTCCGTGACCCACCAGAGTGAGGGTTTCTTGGGGGTTTTTCGATGGTTTTACATCTTGGTGTTGAGCTGAACTTTGGAAGGGTTTTGGGGGTCCTTCTTGTTGTTTAAGTGGAGTCTAATTATTGTCTCTTTGTGTCCAAGACTTTGGGGATCGAACTATGGGAGAGAGGATCACGCCTAGACCCGAGGGGAGAGCAAAGTGGTGATCACCGGACTTCATCAAAGCGTTGCAACGGAGGACCTTGAGGTAGGGAAAGCCTTAATCTCTCGTTTATGATGCCTAGTATGCATGCTAAGTTAATAAAATTGGAAAAGGTCCTAGACATGCATATAGGATGCGAATAACTAGCTTAATCGTCTTTCAATTGCTAATAACCAGAGAGTCTAGTGGTGACCGATTAGGATGCCAATCACTAGCGTAATTCGCTTTCAATACTTGGGATATGATCGTATGGTAGAGGAGCCCTGGCAAAGCCCTCGGATTAGCTGCGTGATAGGATCACATGCTTGGTTGTTGATTGCTTAGTGGATAGGCTAAAGAGTCTAATGAAACTAGTGGAATTACATGCTTGAATGCTCTTTTGAAGGCTTTATGATTTAGTTGATCATACTCTTACTTGCTCGTTGATTTGTATTCGAATGATTGCTTGATTTACTTGATTGGTTGTTGGGGGTATCGAGTATGACTGGTTGTGCCGAGCGGTACAATCAGGTGATCAATGCCCCGGTGGTTCAAAACTGGTAAGTGAACGGTAAGTTGGAATTGTGTTTTGGTGTGCTATGGTTGCGTGATTCGTGTACTCTGTGTTGTGGTGAATTGGTGATGGTTGAGCCGTGTGTGGATTTGGATTGGTGATGGTTGAGCCGTGTGTGGACTTGGGTTGGTGGTTATTGAGCTTGTATTACTTCGAATTTCTGTTGAGTGCGTTATTCAATTATTAACTGCTTATTATTAAATTGCCCACGTGTGCGCTTCCTATGGGAGTATGGCCCTGGGTTCCCGATGATCTAAAATCCCTTGGAGACGTTTCTGAGACTTCCGATGATATGTGCCCTGAAGGGTGTTTCCGATAGTCTCAATGACATGCGTCTCCTCTGGATTGGAGGGAAAATCCGAGAGGACACGTAAGACGTGGATCGGAGGGTGGTGACCTCATGTGCCACGGAATTGTTTGGTTTATCTATTGTCTCCGATTGTTAAGAGTTATATGTTAACTTTATTAATGAATTTACTTGTGATGTCTTAAACTACCATGTGGATTGTGTCGGTGAATTATGGATCTTGTGGGCATGGCCGTTGGCTCTTTGGGTTTTATGGTTCACTATGTTATGTGTTTTCCCTACTGAGCGCGAGCTCACCCCTATGTTTTACCGTTGTGTCTACAGGCTTGATTGAGGAGTAGAGGCTTGGGCGCTTCTCGTTGGGGGTACTTGATAGAGACTTCGCACTTTATATTTTTGTGTTTTGAACCAAACTGTGGAGGATTATTATTACACCCCTTGAGGGTTATTTATGTTGAACTACATTTTGAGGATTCGAGTTGTTTATTGGAATTTTCTAGAACTTGATTTAAATTGTGTTCTTCTTCATTTACTGTCTTACCAGTCATGCCTCGAGTCCGGGCAAGAACCGGATTTGGGGCGTGACAGGGGTTGTGGGTTGAGAATATGAGGAATATGATTTGAGAATAATAGGGATGTGACTTTAAGAATAAAATGGATGTGACTTTGAGAATAAGAGGGATGTATGGTTGAGAATATGATGATGCGAGTTGAGAATATGAGAGACATTGTTTAAGAGAGTATTGAACCTGCACACTCAACCACAACACGCCAAGTGTCGTGATCAGAAAATGCCCCCTTTTTTTATAAATCAAGTTCACTAATTTAATGATTCCTGCTTCGTTTCAACTCTGATTTATTTTTGTCTTGCGCCAATATTCTTTTTTTTTCAAGAGCTTTAAAACAAGTAGTGTATTGAATATGTTTTGATGTGTTTTTGGATATGGGGTGTGGATGTGTGGATATGAGTGCGAAAAGTTATGATGTGGTTTGCAAATATAGATGAGCATTAAAAGATATGCATTAAATCTGGGTCATTAATTCTATGATCCAAGGGCCCAGATTGATAGTTCTACGTTCTGACGAAAGATATAAATTTGTACCTGATTGTTATCCTATATATATATATAGAGAGAGAGGCTTGTTATCCATTAAAAACTATATGTTCACTATAATTTAAAAACTAATTTCAGCCATTAGATTGTATATATAGAGGGTTGAGATCAATAGTATCAGTTAGTGTAAATACCAATTAATTTTATTTTCAAAATATAACTAAATAAGAATCTGAATTTTGGTTTCTCTAATTTAATAAATTACAAGGGTGTTTTCGGCTATTCACATATTCGTATACCTATCCTCCTTCATCTCCCCCATTTCACTCATCCACTCTTTCTTTCTCCGCGCACTCTCTCTCTTAAACCTAACCCTTTCACTTTTCGGCGACTTCACTAAATTTTATATTGCTAGATCAGACGGCAATGACGAGAGCTTCGTTTTCTCCGGCGAGATCGAGCGATGTGCTACCCTTTCGTCCTCTAGCTTCCTCCTTTCCCAATCGTCTCCTCCGCGATCATACCAGCCTTCGGCTCCTCCATATCAGATCTGACCAAAACTGAGATCAGAGGCCACGACGAGGGATTCGTCCTCTCCGGTGAGATCAAGATTTCAAATTATTTTAGTACAGTTTCCAAACATTTTATTTTCAATTCTGGTTATGGGTAATGAAACATCAATGATTTTGTTCTAGTTTTGGTTATGGGTTATGAATAATCAATGTTTTTGGTTCATGAAAAAATAATGGTATGAATTCTAGTTATACAATAGTTATGTTTGTGTATTCTGGCCATAAAATATTAGTGTGTTGTTTATGAAACATTAGATGATGTTCTTTGGTCGAGGTAGATTTGTGACATTAAGTCTTTATTTCTATGTATTTTTTTTTGATCGACAATATTTTTTTTGATTGAATGAAACCTCTTACAAGACGGAAGAGGAGAAGTATACTAGTCTGTCTACAGACTTCAAAAGCCCTAGAAGGACGCAACAATCATCATCGGGTAAGACAAGACGAACCACTCAAGAAAAACTCAAACAACAACCACAATAGCAAAGAAGTTGACTAAAACTGTAAAGAGGTGAAATCATGTCAAGCCTGCAGATTACCGCTCACCGGAATCTCAATCCTCGGCTATAATGCCGAAAGAACTCTCCACTGCTTCAAAAGGCCAGAGGCCAGCGCTGAACACTGCTCAGAATCTACAAGAGATTCCCGAGCGAGGCCAACACCAACGGTCAACCCTGCGGGGAGTCGGAGTTGAAAACCCTCAAACTGTTGATGGAAAACAAGAGAGAAGGCATCAACCCCGAGCTCAACGAGGCACCTAGCCTGATCACCAGGCAAGAGAGAACCAAACGAATCAACAGCAACCCCAAAGGCAGCTCTTCAAACACTGCTCAATTATCTGTGATAATCCGCTAGAAGCCAACACAATCTAGCGATCCAAACGGAGAGTTAGACTCATTCACCACCAACACTTCTCCGACCAGTGAAGATAGATCAGTAAAGTCTAAGTAAGGAGAGACCACGTATAAAGGAAGCTACAAAAACAGAGGCAACGATAGCGAGATCCAAGGAATGAACAGATGCAACTCTAGAAATCTGGTCAGACTTCACACTCCAAAGGCGACCGGCCAACCACGAACTAGGCAGGCAAGAAGAAGGCAGCTAACGCTGCGAGGGCTACGGCGAAACCATCAAAAGAGATCCGGCGACTGATCGGGTACCCCACGGCCAGTAGAAGGGCTCCCGACCAACGGATCTGGCGAGAGGGCCTCCTCACAGCCGGAGGAAAGGCTCCCGGCCACCAGATCCGGGACGAACGAGCCCGTGAAGGGACTCGAACGACTCCCACACCAGATCTGGCACCTGAGACCGGCCACAACAATACTCCGATAGAACTGCAACGGTGACGCGGACACTACACTCCGGCAGAGACTTGAACCCCTCAAAATCATTCAAGCTCACACCCTCCCAGAACTCACCATCAAATGAGAATAAATGCACAAGGCCTTGTAGAAAAAGCCACTACCTTTTTACATGGCACAGAAGGTAATTTCCCACATTACCTTGGAAGGAGGGAATCAAAGGGAGTTGTCTGAAGAAACGGCTTTTGCAGAGGGTGGAGGATCTGAAGCTTCTCAAGAGCTTCGAGCATGTAAAAGACCTCAGATGAGCAGGGGACCAGTAAATAGCGAGGCCGAGACTGAATCACAACAGTTCACCAACGAAGAGGCGAGGATGAGGGCGACGCGAGCGGACCGACGGCGTAACCGAGGTGCAGATCTGTCAGCACCGTAGGAAGAGGAGAATTTGAGATTTTGGATCTGTGAGAGAGAAGGAAGGACTCACCGGTACCAGCCATGGTGGTCGTGGCTGTCACCGGCGAGGGAGAAGGGGCGACGGCGAAAGTACGATTTAGGGTTGGCGCTGTTCCCAAGTCAGAGAGAAATAGCGAGTGCCAAAATTTGTTTTTCTTCCTTATTTCTGTGTAATTGTTTCAAAGTTATGACAGTCAAATGAATTTAAAACATCAGTTATTTAACTTTGTAACTTTTGAATTTTAGAAAACCATGTATTAATGTTCCAATGTTCACACACGTATGGTTCATTGTCTGTGTATTTATGTCAATTGAATTCTTTGCAATGTGCAGCAAAACAAGAGAGATTTATTTTGATTGATGAGGACTATGATTTGAAGGTTCTATCCTCAAATATGCACCCACACCTGTTATGAAAAATCCACGAAGAGACCATCAAATTCAAAGTATTGTTCACCGATGAATCAGTACATGTAGCATGATAACAGTGGTGAGGGGACTAAGGATCAAGAAGTGAAACATGAGAGCAACAATGAAAAAACGTTTCTTATTTTTGATGACAATGTTTCAAATTGATATGCTTAAAGTTACATTATTTCGTGTTTGTTATGTTTTTAGTTTATAGAAAGTTTGGGTCATTATTTCAGAGTTTAAAATGCAATGATGCACATCCTTGTTTTCCATTTATACATTTAAAACTTGTTTTCTATTCATATATTCCTCTTTGTTATGTTTCCTTTTCCATTATTTAAATTTGTGAGTTATATTGTGATCATGCAGGTTCTAATGCTTATTGTTTTAAAATAGTTAAATAGATGCTTCATATTTCTAATGGTACCTTTAGATATGAAAATGTAATATTGATCCAGAAAATATTTTAGTAGTACAATATATATAAATAATAACTCACAGACAATTGAAACAATTAGTGTAATAATAGAGGAGAAATCAAATACAAACCATGTCTTAACCTAAAAACTAGAGAATCAATTTAAGCCATTCATTTTAAGAACGGATGGATGAGATGCAATTGAGTAGTTGACTTGTTGACTGCAAAAAAAACAGCACTTTTTAATAAGTGGTAAGGGCTTTTTAGTAAAACTATCATATTTTTTTTTAATCAATTAACTAATTTAATTTTTTCCGCTTCGTTTGAACTCCGATTGGCTTCAAACTTGTGCCATTAGTTTTGTTTTTTTAAGGGCTTTAAATCAAGATCAGTCATGAATATATTTTGAAGCATGAAAAAAAAAATTATTTCGGTGTTGATTTTTTAAAAAAAAATCTGGGTAATTTTTATCAACACTTTACTCTGAATTTATCAACACTTTTACACTGGTTTTATCAACACTTTACACTGGTTTTATCACCTCATTTTCCAAAACTGATTATGATTTTATCACCTCATCGCGTGCTTTTTATGAACACTAAACACTAGGTTTATCATTCAATTACGTGTGTTTTATCATCCCCATCACATGGTTTTTTTGAAGCACGAATTTTTTTTTATTTCGGAGCTGATTTTTAAAGAAATTATATCTGGGTAATTTTTATCAACACTTTGCTCTGGTTTTATCAACACTCTACACTGGTTTTATCACCCCATTCTCCAAAACTTATCATGATTTTTATCATCTCATCACGTGCTTTTTATGAACACCAGTTTTATAAACACTAAACACTATGTTTATCATTAAATTACATGTGTTTTTATCACCCCATCACATGTTTTTTTATCAACGCTAAACTCTAGTTTATCACACTTATTATCAAAATTGAACATGGTTTTTATCTCCTCAGTACATGTTTTTATCAACATTTAGAACTAGTTTGATACCTCCGATATAAAACATTTATTAGTGAAGATTTATCAACACTCAACATTTTTTTATCACTCCGATATACCTTTTTATTTCCGTGCTTCAAAATATATTCATGATTGATCTTGATTTAAAGCCCTTGAAAAAATAAAAATATTGGCGCAAGTTTGAAGCTAATCGGAGTTCAAACGAATCGGGAAATATTAAATTAGTGAATTGGTTAAGAAAAAAATGGACACTTGTCCACATGGCACCATGTTTTTACAATTATGCCCTTACTTGTGTGACAATGGATGAAAGTGGCGTGAATTTGGGTGAAATTGAGGTGATGATGGTGAATGTTGGATCTTAGGTGTGTGTGGATAGGATTGGTTCTCTAGTTTTTAGGATAAGAAGAGTTTGTAGTCGATTTCACCTCTATAATAATATATAACAATTAATCTTATGTATTGAAACAATTGATACATTTTCAAATAAGAAAAGAAAAGAAGCACATCTGACACACAATACATAAATATTACCTTACAAACAATCAACCGAAACAACTTTTAAAGTTCTATTAAAATATAGCACATAAATAATATGGAAACAACATGAAAATAAAATAATATAAATACAGTGGGTGGTACATAAATTTAAAAATATTGTAATAGTTGTTCTCTTGCAATTAAAAGTAGTTAACGTGTTGGTTACCAAAAACTTGCACACAAATAGGAATAATTTAGTTTTCAAATTGCGGGAGAAGTAAGAGAAATATTTATTTCCTAATCTGTCCTTTTTTTTAATTATATAATATACATATTTTTTGACAAAAATTCTGAGTCCTTGGATCTCTTTAAATCTAATGGACAGAAATAGTTTTTAGTTTATAGTATTTTTTTAGTTTTCAATGGATAGCCCCCTATATACATATATATGTTTTTTTTTTTAGAATAAACATTGCAGTTGTATTAGATCATAAAAAGATAGTTTGGTGGGTACTCAACCGTACTCCACCTACATAAGCAAAACCAACTACTGAACATAATTGAAACGAATAAATTCAGCTCTAGTGATAGGTTGCGGACGAAGGGGATATCTGCGGTAGCGTTTGGTAACACTGATACAGCATGCTTCTTCCAACTGGGACGAGGCGAGCCAGCCACGTTTAGGGAAAGACACTAGGCGAGCAAGCCGAGTGAAAAGGGGATCCGATTGGACATAAATCGACTCTGAGATGCGCTCCAGTAGAATACTGGGTCCTTAGAGTGATGTCCCGGACAGCAGTCCTGTAACCAGGAACTGAAATGGCTCAAATGGACTTTACATTCTCCCGAGAAAACAGTAGACGTCGTCCCCCCTCGGATGATAATGAGGGCCTTTGAAAACGTATAAATGCTGGTTCCCGACCTGATTGAAGAATGTCGCGCCGAAATTTGGTGGAATCGATACCACCCTACGTCCAGTGAGGCGGTATTACCGGCAAACCCCCCACTGAACCATGAAGGACTCATTGATCTATGCGAGGGAGCATTCCGCCCCTCGCCGTTTGTGGTGTCCCTCCATTTCCCGGTCCCCGAATTCGCCCTGAAACCCGACCCGGAACCCTGCCCCTGGCCGATCCGCAACCCAGGTTGCCTGCGACTCGGCCCTGTCCAGACCCGACCCAACCGAGTGCCGGACCACCCATCTCGGCCCAAGATAATTCTCTCGGAGCCCTAGCCTCCCGTGCTTCCATTCCCGGTAGCGCCGCCTTCGTCTCTACCCGTCCTCCGGCCTCAGACAGCGCACACCCCACCAACGGCGCCCTCACCGGCGGTGGCCACGGTTCACGTACCTCTTGCTCCCACGCCGTGATCGCAGGCGTCAGCCCCACACCCAGACTGTACCCACCATCAGTGATCCAGCCTACCACACCAATCCACCCACTGAACATGGGCAGCACCGATGTCCTCTGATCGCCAAGTCCGGCCACCACTATTCTGACCACCACACTTCCGGATCACCACAGTACAGCCGAGCAAGATCCACAGTTCAAAGCACTTATTGATTCAATTGTACAAACCAAAATTAAATCAAACGAAGCTCCAAGATTAAAGAAGCGTGGAAATTGTGACTTGCAAAACAATCAGAAACTCAGCAGCTACACACACAGCGAAACCTGACTCGGATCACACCCCTACCGAATAGCCGGCGATCTCACCAGTCCGATCCTCCCGTCGAGTCGAGAGTCCCGGTAGTGACCCAGTCCTCCGGCAAAACCCAACCGGTCTCACTCCTGACGCCGATCTCCCTCGTGTCGGAACACTCGCAGATCCCGGACGCCACACCCCCGCGCAAACTCCGCAACGGTTGTCGGCCCTCACACCACCAAAATAGAACCAGCCGAACAGGTAGACAAGGATGTACCTTACCACGAAGACAGAGTTGAAGACGGCAGCCAGGGAAGCCGATCGGATCTTCGGTCTCCAGCGTACTCCTTCTCCGTTCGCGCGTTAGCCAAGGCTAGGGCCGGCTCTTGCATCCATTTGTTAATTTTTTCCACTAATAAATGACTACTTGTTAGTCTATATACATATATATAGGGTAGGGGGGTTATCCATTGAACGATATAGAGCTAATTGAATATATTTATAATTAAAGATATATTATTTAAGTTTAATTGATTTCATTTAACTACTAATTTAAGATATATGTATTTAGGTTTTATTGGTTTTATTTTATTACTAATTAAATATTTATTTGCTCAAGTTCATGTTTAATTTGTTTGAATTAATATAATTATTAAAGAATATTCAATAAATTTAATTTTATTAGTTTAAATATATTTTATTGCACTAATTAATAAAATCATAAATCAATACTAGTTATTCGGACACCATACAAGAATCCTTAAAGACTTCTGCAAAGAGCCCCACAATGTGAAAATCAGCAAGTGTAGGCACTTAAACCCAAACATCGATTCCTTAGCACAGATTTCGAAACATTTTTAAGAAACCCGAATCCTTACAAATAACCCCACAACGTATATACTTCATGATGGGTATATGTCGTCAACCAAATAATGTGTTAACTAAGGAACCAAAATGATGGATCGGGGTCCCTCTCTACTATCTTTTTCATATATTTTCTCGGTGTTATTATCTTTGTATCGAGATTATGTTGATATTGAGACTTATTTTCCGGCCAAGAAGAGAACGAGCAGGGATGTGGCTTGTCCGACAATGTTAGTCAAGGGCAAGCCAGTTGATCTTTCCAAGTCGAAGAAAGTGAGACTGAAACAATCGAGGAAGCATTGGCATCATCATCGGTCTCGTGGTGATGCTCACGCGGGGGTATCAACTGGTGGTGGGGATGGCATAGATTCAGTGCTCGGGGTCCTTATTTCGGGCGACTCTGAGGCGCTCGCTCCGTCTCATCCACAAGGTGTTGGGGATGTTGTTCCTACTAACGTTATAGTGATTGTTCCTACTAACGTTGTAGTGGCCTCCAATCCTCTGGCTGCGAAAAAAGGAGTCTCTAGTTCAGGAGACACTACGTTGATCGCTCCAGAGGTGTTGCAGCTTCCTTAGATCGAAAGTCAGGTGAGTTTGATGGATTTGTTCATCTGGAATTTACCTTACGGTACAAAGGAGGAATGGATTAGAAATAGCTTTGGATTTTTTTGGAATAATAACGTCCTGCTCCGTTTTGAAACGACCAAACAGAGGGGGAAGTATTTTGGTTTTGTTTCGTTCTCGACGGTTAAAGCTGCTTCTCAAGTTGTGGCAACGTTCAATAGGTTAAAGGTAAACGTGTATGTATTGTTTGTTGCTTTGGTGCGTTCTGTAAGAACCGCCCCCGGTCGATCCCAGTCGAACCAGTGATTTTTGGCGAAAGTTGACTTTCCACCGGAAAAGTCAACTGATGACTCCGGGAGCCATTCGGGACATTTCCGGGACCCAAAAAGCTTATCTGTCGTTACGGTTAGCTTAGTTTGGTCGTTTCCTTTCAAATGACTGTCTTTGCGAAAAAGTCAAACCCGGGTCAAACTAGGTCGAATTTGGAGTATTAACGAATAAATAAAAATATGAGCTGAGATATTTTGGGTAGGAATGGTCCCCACATGGATACATGTCCATGTTAGCTTGGAGGGGAAGAAAAGTGGGAGAAAAGACCAATTGGTCCCCCACTTAAGGACAAAGGAGAGAGAAATGGGCTAAAGGACAAAAGGGATATTTCCACCTTGAGGATAAGACCACATGGGGCAACAACTTCAGCATTTTCTACACCTTGGCCGAACACCCCCCTTGCTAGAGAGAGAAAGTGAAAACTCCATTGAAGCTCCATTGCTTGAAGAGAAGAAAGGGAGGAAAGGGAGCTCCTTTAGGTGATTTTCAACACTATTCTTCTCCAAAACATCATTTTCCTCTTCCTTTCTCCATTTCTAAGGTAAATCTTCAAACCAAATTCATTTTTATGGAGTTTGGGTTTATAGGTTTTCTAGAAATGGCATGAAATAGGCTTGGGTCCTAAGGATTTAAGGTTCTTAATGTTTAATTAGCTAAGTTTTGGAGAAAGTAGAGATTATTGATGAAGTTTCATGGGTTTTTGGTGGTTTTGGTGAAACCCACCTTGGGTCTTGAAACTTCGGAATGTTTGAGGTGAAATTTGAAGTTTTAGAGCTTAAAAATGGTGTTGTGGAGAACCTAGAACTAGTTAGGAACTTATTGGGAGAAAGGAAGTATTTTCCGGCGACCGGAGGTACGTCGGCGCTCCGGTCGGTCGCCGGAATCCGGTCATCGGAGGAAGGGAGGACCGGCCATAGTCGGCCAAAGGGAAGACCGGCCATAGTCGGCCCTTTTGGACCGTGACCGGCTCGGTCCGGTCCGGCCACCCACGGCCATGTGTGGCTGTGGGGCCCACATGGCCAGGAATTGGTAGTTTTGTACTTGGACAGTCTTGGGTGAACCCCGGGATGTTAATTTCACACCCGGAACGAATTATGGATGTGATTCGTGAAACTTCGGAAAAAACGATTAGAAACTTTAATTGCGAATTTAGAGCGCTCGGACCTCGGAATTTAATTCCGTCAAGTGCGTTGGAACAAGTAAGTTTAATTATGAACGATAGAAACGAAAAGGGAAATTTTCGGAGTCCCGAGGGACGTTTTCCCGATTCCGGGCAAAATGGGCCTTCTGGGCTCATTTTGACAAGTTGAGCAATTGAGATTAGTTTGGGTATTTCCCTCTCTAAAACCGCTTTTGATTTAGTATTAATTCCCGGATTGCCTTTGATCTTAGACGTTGGACTCGAGCTCGGCGGAGGAGACTTTTGGGCATCTTGAAGTGACTAAGCGTTTGGAAAGCGATCGAGGTATGGAAGAGTAGTAATTACCGCTTTTAATTAAAGAATGTTAATAGTATGCATATCAAATACACACACTTTACAGCTTACTACTACAGTAGAAGAAGGGACAGAGCCTGTCACGCCCCAAATCCGGTTTTGCCCGGACTCGAGACGTGGACTAGAAACGATAAATAATTAATAATCATTAAAATAGACTTTAAATAAATAATTTCGAAAGTTGCATAATCTGAAACTGACCAACGATTTAGAATCTCAATAAGTAATTAAATTAAATGGTTTAATACACAAATGAAAAGTACGTCTCTAATCAGGTAAACTCCCGAACCCTTAGTAGCTCCCGAGCTCGAAGGTGTCCTACGGCCTACTCAGCAAGAAACCTGTAAAACAACAGTAAGCAAGAAGGGGATGAGCTTTCGCTCAGTAGGAAAAAGTAATAAGATTAAGAGGCCCCGTTTTACAGTAAAACCGATTATACAAATAATCCGACATAAATTAAATAAGAAAACTAGTATCATAATAATTCAGAAAAGGCAACACTCAGGGGTATCAATACAGAGATAACAAGTGTAACGAGGAATTGATTAAATTAAAGGAGCCCACAAATACCGAAATGATAAATATCAGCTCCAATACCCTGATCCGTACACTGATCGGTACATCATATCAGATTACCCCTCGGTCCAGAGGAGGCACATGTCATCAGGACTTCCCGAAGCATTCCCTCAGAATGCGTATCGTCGGAGATCCCGAAAATGTCTCCAAGGGACCATAGATCATCGGGACGAAATAGTCACCCGTAACCTATCATACTGGAACGCACATCGGCCTAGATATCTTCCCGGATTACCCCCTCGGGGTGAACAGTCACACGCCATGCCGGAAACGCACATCGACCTAGACGTCTTCCCGGTAACGCACATCGGAGAGTATAATCGTATACCATACCGGAAACGCACATCGGCCTAGATGTCTTCCCAGACCACCCCATCGGGGTGAACACAGTCTCTCGGCTATAGCACTACCCCACACCGGTGTACCCCCTCGGTGTAGGTACCATACCGGAACACAACTACTCTTAAAACACATACTAGAGAATAACAAGTCAAACAATCATAATACAACCAAAGCTTAGTAACTCACAATCTTATCACAGCACGTCGCACGAATTCATATTAACAATCACACTTACCGGCATACTTACCAACTACGTTCCATCGGTCTATCACTCACCCGATCATACCATTTGGCACAATCAATTTACATTCAAGCATTCATTCAGTCAATCATTCAAGCATTCATCTAATCATTTCTATCACAAGCATCACAATTTATCTAGTTTAGTTAGACTCTTATTTTGACCGAAAGGTTAAACAAGCAAGGCATGTGAGGCAAACACAAACAATCCTAAGGCTCATCACGACCATTCTACCAGCACGGCAATTTCCCAAGTATTGAAAGCAGCTAAACTAGTGGATCACATCCTACATGTTGTTAAGACTCGTCCGGTTATTATTTAATCGAAAAATAGTTATTCTAGTGAATCACATCCTATATGCGTTCTAGGACCTTTCCGGTTTTATTATCCTATAGGCATGCTATCCGCGTCATTTAAACTATCAAATGGATACAAAGAAGTCCAATCACATTGCTTCTCATTAACATTATGAAATTCCTCACATGGAATGTGAGAGGAATAACTTCCTCACAAAAAAAGAAGGTGTCTCAGTGACTTATTACACAAGCAAGCCCCCAACTTCATCTTTTTACAAGAATCAAAGCTTGATATAATGCCCTCCAATTTCTTGAGATCCTGCAATTTAAGGGGGGCTGGGAATTCTATTATGTGGATGCTTCAGATACAAAAGGAGGGATCATCTCTATGTGGAAAACTGGTGATTTTGCTGTCTCTAATTCATATGAAATCAAAGGAGCCCTGGTCTGGCAAGGAAAGTGGTTATACACAGGTTCATTATGCTGCTTCATTAACATATATGACTCCTCAAGTTCTAAAACGCAAAGAAAGGAGCTTTGGGAAGAATTGGGAAGAATACTCTCAACTCTAGCTACTCAAGTGTTGATCTTAATAGGTGGTGATTTCAATGCAATAGTCTCTTCGCTTGAAAGATCCTCACAGAGAACTGGAGGCTCTGATATGATCTGCCTACAAAACCTCATCAACACCAATGCTCTCATTGATCTACCACTACAAGGAGGAAAGTATACTTGGTTTGGCCCTCAGTCCAGTGCCTCAAGGTTAGACATATATCTTATCTCCCAGGAATTCTTAGCAAAATTCAATTCACTTTCACAACTATGTTTTCCAAGAACTATATCAGATCACAGGCCTGTTATATTATATGATCATATGGTGGATTGGGGACCTAGGCCATTCAAATTTCTAAATGTATGGACAGAAGACAACAGGTTCCTGAAAGCAGTCAAGGAATTTTGGAACTCATATCAACTATCAGGTCAACCCTACTATGTCCTGTGGATGAAGTTGAAGCTACTCAAAAAGGATCTGAAGGACTGGAACAAAAACATTTTTGGTCATATAGAGACACAAATTTATTTATTGGCCAAGGATATTGATTTACTTGATACTCTAGTAGAAGCCAGACCACTTTCCCCCCAGGAATGCACAAAGAGAGGAGCTCTAAAAGCTACATTGATCCTAAAATACAAACAGTTATCCAAAGTTTGGAGTCAAAAGGCAAGAAAAAAATGGTTTGATGAGGGGGATAAAGGCTCAAAGTACTTTCACAGAATAGCAAACTACAAAGGAGCAAGCAACATAATTACTCATATTATTTATAATGAAGAGCTATTAGACAAGCCTGCTCAGATAAAGGGAGCTGTTGCAGAATACTTTGCAATGAGATTTACTGCTACAAGGGCCACAGATATCACTTTGGATGAACTCTCTTTCTCTACATTAACAAAAATGCAAGCTTCTTGGCTAGAAAGGCCCTTTACTGAGGAGGAAACACTTCAAGCAGTCATGGCATGTAATGCTGAAAAGGCCAGTGAACCAGATGGTTATACTTTAAAATTCTTCCAAGTATGTTGGCCAATCATAAAAGATGATCTTCTAAGGTTCTTAGGTTGCTTCTTTGAGACAGGACAGCTGGGAAAAGGGCTAAATTCCTCCTTCTTGGCATTGATACCAAAAAATTCTTCACCTCTCACATTTGATTATTACAGACCTATTAGCCTTATGGGTGGTCCATACAAAATTCTCTCCAAAATCCTATCAACAAGACTCAAGCAAGTTATAGGCTATTTAATTGGAGAAGAACAATCTGGCTTCATAAAAGACAGACAAATAGTGGATGGCATACTAATTGCCTCTGAAGTGATAAATGATATTCATTCCTCTAAGAACAAAGCAGTGATGTTCAAGGAAGATTTTGAAAAGGCTTTTGATAAAGTAAGCTGGGGTTTTATTATGCAAATGCTAACCAGGATGAATTTTGGATCAAGGTGGAAGCTATGGATCAGTTCTTGTCTAAGAGCATATGCTTCAGTACTCATAAATGGGGCTCCAAGCAAGGATTTTCAAATGTCAAGAGGGCTAAGACAGGGATGTGCACTATCTCCCCTACTCTTTGTAATAGTTGCAGAAGGACTGAATAAGATCATCAAAGCCACAGTAGAGCAAGGACATCTAGAAGGAATTCAATTCAACAACAATGGGCCCATTATATCACACCTACAATTTGCAGATGACACCATGTTCTTCTTTAAAGCCTCAGTTTCCAATGTCTTGGCCCTCAAGTTTGCTCTCACAATGTTCAAAATGGCCTCAGGACTCTCAGTAAACTGTGAAAAATCAGTTGCAATTTCCTTCAATATAACAAATGAAGAGGAAGAGAAGCTGACAGAAATCCTACATTGATCTGTGGGCAGCCTCCCTACAATATACCTAGGATTTCCACTGGGAGCCAACCCTAAGAGAATCAAGACATGGGAGCCAATCATAAAGAAATTCAAGTCAGCTCCAGGCCTGTGGCAAGCAAAGCTTCTATCTCTAGGAGGAAGGATCACACTAATAAAGTCAACCTTAAGTGCTCTGCCTCTATACTTCTTCTCAATAATTAAAGCACCTAAAGGAGTTATCAAACAAATGGAATCATGGCAGAGAAAATTCCTTTGGCATGGTAGCTCAGTGGCAAGGGCCTTTTGTAAAGTAGGCTGGGACAAGGTATGCAAAACAAAATTATCAGGAGGGTTGGGGATAAAGAATTTAGCCAAGATGAATATTGCTCTCCTAGCAAAGTGGTGGTGGAGGTTTGCTCTAGAAAAAAAATACATTGTGGAAGAGAGTCATCTGCTCCAAATATGGATGGAATTCTTCAGAATGAGACCTATCTTCTTTTGATGAAATTGGGAGCTCCAACTTTATGTCTCACATCCTTGCACTAAATGCTGATATACTCTTCTCAAACCTATTTGGAATTCAAGTCCTCTCTTGGAAGTTAGGAAATTGTGAGAGGATTCTCTTCTGGAAAGACATATGGTGGGGGGGATAGCATTCAAGCACTTATTTCCAACGCTATACTTACTATCACAGTCCAAAAAAAAAATACTGGTATCTGAGGCAATATCCAATGGAGAATGGGAACTACATTTCAGAAGTACTCCAAGAGGAAGGGCAGAGACAAATTGGCAAGCACTACAAGCAATTCTTACTGGAATCACACTCTCTCAAAATCAAGATTTATTGGTTTGGACTGGTGATCAAAAAGGCTTTACTGTGAAAAAATTATATACCCTCTTAGACACTCAAGTCTTAGCTCCATCCATTAATGCAGGGTGGACAAAAGCTCTTTGGAAACCAGGTTTACCTCCAAAAATTGTAGCCTTCTGCTGTCTTGCTTGCTTAGAAGCAATTCCAACCAAATGTTTTCTTGATTCAAGAGGGCAGGATTTATCTCTATAATGTATAATGTGTCCAATTTGTTGTAATGATCTAGAAGATGCTTCCCACTCTTTACTACATTGTCAAAGAGCTTGGGAGGTATGGGGGCTTATCTTCAACTGGTGGGGTCTCACATTGGCAATCCCAAGCTCTACAAAATTATTGTTTACTTCTTGGTCATCTCTGGTAGGCTCAAGACAAAAGATTTGCTGGGGCAAGGTTTTTCATATTAGTTGTTGGCAAATTTGACTTGCAAGAAATGGTATGATCTTTGACAATTTGAAGTTGGAAGCTAGGGACATTTTCAAAAAGGTGCTAAATCAATCTTATGCTTGGGAATGAGCCAATTTCAAAGCTGGTGGACTTTTCTTCTCCTTTAACTCTTGGACTTCAGCTCCAGCAGCCTGCTGCTCATCCTTATCTTGAGGTATTTCTTTTTGGGGTTGGGTTGGGATGGGGACTGTTGTGAGTTTGGTAAGGTTTACTCTTGGTTTGTGGTTCTCTCTTCTGTGGTCGAGTGTGGGGTTCCTTGGTTTGTTCTCTTTGTGTGAGGGTAGGATGTTTCTAGGTTGAGTGCTTTCTCTCCTCTGGTTTTTTTTGCTCTGCAGCTTTCCTTTGGATCTCTCTCAGTGTTGATCCTTCTTTTGGAAACTTCCTTGCTGCATAACTGCTTCAGAATACAAGATGGTCTACATTCAAGATTGACCAACATTCATTGTTGTTTTACAAAGGAAACTCATCTACTGTGCTATTACTGTGCTGATATTACTTTAGTTCTCAAGCATCCAAAGTGGACTACTCACAAGCTTATTTGAAGTGCTGATCATATTACAGTTCAAATTTATTCAAAGTGGACTAATCACAAGATCATGATCAAGAGACTCTCCTCTATTACAACTTTTGGAAGGATTGACTCTATCTACGTACTCAGCTTCCTTTCATTGACCTCTCTTTTTGCAAGAATGCAAATGCATATCTCAACTGATTTGGCAAGTTTGTTAGAGCTGGACAGGTGCTCTTAAGGCCCTTTTGGCTCTGTTTGGATTCAATTTTGTTCTTTGGCTAGCTATGTATTAAGCTAGGAAAGGTTTTTTAGGATGTTGGCTTCTATGCCTCTTTGTACTTGTTTGTTTTACACCTCCTCTTTCATCTCGAAAGAAGTTTTTAATCTAAATTTGTTTTGCCGATCAAAAAAAATAGTATGCATATAGGATATTAATAACCGGTAAAGTCTTAGCTTGTATATAGGATGTGATTAACTAGAATAATCGCTTTCAATTATGGGAATTGTCGTGCTGTAGAATCACATGTGGCCATGTCGGGCCTTAGGATTGTGTGTTGGTTGTGTTTGATTGTGGTTAATAGTCCTTAAATGTCGATAAAGAGTTTATTCGTTGGTTAATTTAAGAATCATAGTATGCTATCTGAAATGTGATGAGTGTGATATGGATTGTTATCTCATGATATGGTTGAATGAATGGATGTGATGAATGTGATATGAATGGTTGTATGGTGATATGATCGGGTGAATGATAGACCGATGTGGTGTGATTGGTAAGTTATGACGGTATGAAAAGTTCGGTGTGACACTGTCACGCCTCAAATCCGTTTTTGACCAGACTCGAGACGTGAACTAAAATAATAAGTAAATAAAGTGATTTAAAAGGAAATAAATTCTGAAATAATAATCCGAAAGTAACAAATCTGATAAAGTGAGTCAACAGCTCATAAATCCAACAATAAACGTTCAGTTAAAAATAGAGGGTACGTCTCTAGACCGGACTAGCCTAAGACCCTCGCTAGCTCCCTAGCTCCGAGAATCCCGCTAGACAACATCCCGCTCAAAACTTGTAAAACAATAAAGTAAAGGGGTGAGCTTTCGCTCAGTAGGGAAAAGTAGTTAAGGTGATGAGTATCCGCTCGTCACCACGAGTAACCGTCCAATTAGGGCATACTAGCAAAGCACAATACTAATGACAACCACGGAGAGCACAAAAACACAACACACTTACATGACCACTATCACCCTATACTCACATCACTTAATCGATCATCAAGCAGACAATACACAGTAAAACAATCACACGTCCCGTACCGTAGTCCCCGAACTCCGCCGGCTGTACACAACCCGACTCTATCATATCATACCGGAACACACATCATCGGCCTAGATATATTCCCGGAACCGCATCGGGGCACAGTCACAATACATCATATCAGAACACACAACATCGGCCTAGATGTCTTCCTGGGAATCCGTCGGGGCACAATCACGACACATCATACCAAATCACAAACCGTCAGCCTAGATACTCTACACCGACATACCCCCTCGATGTAGGTATCATACCGGAACCACACCCCGGGGGACCGCGCATATGTGGGACCACACCGTCGGCCTAGATACCACCCTACACCGACGTACCCCCTCGGTGTAGGTATCATACCGGAATACAACTCCTCTTGGAACATGCATCAAGAAAGTCTCACGCATCACAACGCCATAGTTCAACCACGGTATACCAACCGAGTCAACTTTGGTCTGTCACGGTTCGGGTCACGGACCCGTGGTCTGCACCGTCACGGTTCTCCTCACGGAGCCGTGACGTCCTCTGTCACGGTCCCCGTCACGGATCCGTGATGGGTCTGGACAGATTCGTCCTTCTTCTTCCTCCAGGTCCGATTTCACGAAAAACAACCTCAAAACCTCCATTTTTGACCTTCCCAATCTCCAAATCAGTCTTAAAAACGTCTCTACTTCAATACCCATGATGTCTTCATCAAAATCACAACAATCCAGCTAAAATCCATCATCTAACTCCCTTTTCTCTCCAAAAATCATCATATACTCATCCAAATCAAAAACCCATTGAAACCCACCATGTTCATCCTTTTTTCTCCCAAACCCACAATCTAAATCTCAATGAAAACGAAAAAGGATGGAAGATTTACCTTAGAAATGGAGAATAGAAGAAAAAACTAGTGATTTTGATGAGATTTGAGTAGAAAATTAGTTCAAGACACCCTTTTTTCTCCTTTCTTCTTCTTCAAGCTTCCATAGCTCTCTTTCGTCCTTCTCTCTCTCTAAATTTCGGCCACCCTTGATAAAATGGGCTGAAATGCCTTCATTTGGTACCTAAAACCTAGGTGAGAATAGTCTATAGTGCCCCTTTAAGCTTCTTCCCTCTCATGGCTCAAGTGGGGGCAAAATGGTCAAATCTCCCTCCTTTTTTCTCCCCCAAGCCAACATGGACAAGTGTCCATGTGGGGACCACCTGTACCCAATTTAGATCTCAGCACATTTAATTAATTCTTTAAGACTTAAGGTTTGACCGAAATTGAACCTAGGTTGACTTTTTCACAATTACAGTCGTTTGAAAGGAAACGGCCCAACTAAGCTAACCGTAACGACGGCTAAGATTTTTGGGTCCCGGAAAGGTCCCGAATGACTCCCGAAGTCATCGGTTGACTTTTCAGGCAAAAAGTCAACATTCACCGAAAATCACTAGTTCGACCGGGGGCGGTTCTTACAGACACGTTTGGTATGGTATTGTGTGATGTGACTCGTACCCCATGCTATGGGAAGATACCCGACCGAGGTGTGTGCCGTTCCGGTATGTTGTTTCATGTAATTTACCCCGATGTGCGTTTCCGGTATATTTTTTACCCCGATGTGCGTTTCCGGGAAGACCGATGTGTATTCTGGTACGATGTGGTTGAGTCGTGCCGTGTGATCCGGCGTATTATTGGACACTTGCTGTGTGTGTGGTTATTAATGATTGACTGTGTGTGTTGACTAGTTTGGTATGCTGTAGTTGCTTATGCCTGTTGAGTGATTCTTGTGTGACTCGAGTGTAACGTTATGGGTGGTCGACAACGAACTGTACGATGTAATTGTTGAGTTGTGTGTGGTGATCGATTGTCATGGGTACTTGTTTTATGTTGTGAGATATCGGATCTGAGTGACCTTCGTAATGATCTTAGCAGTATAATGTCCCAGGGTTGGGTGTTGAGAACCGTCTGGTGTCCTTTGTTATGTCCGTATGATGTCGGGTTTGGGTGACGTTTGTAGTCGAGGTCGTAGAAGATTGTACTATCGTTTATAGGGTTCTATATCTCGGATCTATTATCGACATTGTTGTGTTCCTGTTGGTTTCTATTGTTGTTGCCGTTTATTAATAAGTGTTATGAATCGAGTAATTATGGCGATGGAGCGGAAGACCTTTCCCGTTACTACTTTTTCCTACTGAGCGTAAGCTCACCCCCTCTGTTTTTACTGTTTTACAGGTTTCGATGGTGAGTCGGTTTAGCGGACGACTCAGAGCTCGGGAGCTCATTGAGGGTCTGGGGTTTACTTAGTAGTGGCGTACTCCATTTTTTGTACCGAACCTTGTTTATTTATTCGATTTGAGCATCTGACTCGTGGTATTTTATTGTGTTTTGGAACCAAATTTCGATGATTTATGTTATTCATATTTACTTTTATTATTGTTTTTATTTTATCTTAGTTCATGTCTCGAGTCTGGTCAAAACTGGATTTGGGGCGTGACAATTCCCAGTCATCGGATTTTAAGGATTGATGATTTGATTTCATGCTTCCGGTGAACTTCCCGGCACCCGCATCTTCAATCCGATTGCACTGCCACAATTCTCGTGTTTTTGAGTTTCAAATCCCCCCAAATTCGTGAGCAAGTCAGATTGGTTGCGATGTTGTTTTTGATTCTACGCAGGTTGGGGAATACGACGACACTATAGTTGTGGGCTCTATTTTGGGCTCTGAAGTCGACTAGGCCGCGGTAGGGGGTAAGGCCCAATGCGATTCAGATCTTATTGGACAGTTAGTTCAAGCAGATCTGTTAGTGTTGGGTCCTGGCCCAACCCATTTTCAAGAGACCAGAGAGGGAGTTTGGCTTCAGTTCTGATGGGGCAAGGATTTGACCCGCCTCTTTTGGGGCCGGGTGTGGCTCATGGACCTCAAGTCGAAGGATTCCATCACATCCTTTCCGTGTAGTGGGCCTAGAGGTCAAGTGGCGGGGCCGGTAGCTCTTGATGTTTTGACTTATTCGATCTCGGGTATCAGGAATCACCTTGGAAAGACACCTTGAATAAACCCTCGATATCCAAGGGTCGGGTTGTTAAGACGTATTCTTCTGGCACCGTGATCTACTTTAAGCCAAGAACGTGGTCCATGAGTCGGGAAAGGACAATGCATGTGGCCCCTTCAACGGTCCAATATTTCCCCCCTCCCATACCACGTGTCGTCATTTGGTTGGTCCGTCTACGAGTTGCGATTTGCAAACCAACGACTCACAAATGAGAGTCGTGGTTCGGCCCACGAATCGCGAATTACGAATCACGAGTCGAGACGTGAATCGATCGCCGCTCATGCTTTTAGAACACTTATAGAGAACGAACCACTTCGTAAACCGTAATTTTATAATTCGCAAATCACGATTTACATAGACATCGTTGTACCCTAAGACTTTTCTTTTTGTCACTCAAACTTTCGATGGAACCTATGAAGCTTTTGGTGGAGATATAAACATGAAGCATAGACATCTGTGGACAGTCTCAAACATATCGCCCCAACATAAATTAGACCCTTTTCGTACTCTGGGTTTCTCCGCCAACTCTCATTCCCAATTTCGCGTATAAATCTACATTCGCTCTCGAGCCCTTTCTCTGCAATTCCAATGGCAGCAATCACTCAAGGTCTGGGCGCTTTAGCGGCTCTGTCTCCCTCCACTTCCCTCGATTCCCGGAAGTTTCAGCTCCAATCTCCCAGATCCCTCTCAGGTTTCACTCAGTTTTGCCTTCTTCGTTTTCGTCCCAATTGCTCAATATTGCTGCATCTCTTCTAGATTTAGCTCGAGATTTGAGTTTCCTTATCTGGGTTTTTCTTTAAATCGCTGCTTTTACAGTAATTGCATCCAAGTTTTTCGAATTTTGTCGTCTTTTTGTTCACATTTGTTTTGGTTTCTTGTTTGGCAGTTGGGAGGAAATCGAGCTTTTTGGTCGTTAGATCGGATGGGATCGTGGTTCCGGGACCGAACCCCAAAGCTCGCAGGACTGAGCAGTTTGTCACCAATGCTGTTGCAGTAATCATACTTCTTTTTCTCATGAATTTTCGATTTCGTATATATTAGTTTCAGGTTTGTTTCATGAGTTGTTTTGGTGGTAACTTAGTTGTGTGTTGTGTGCTCCTGAATTTTCAGGCCAATGCTGTTGCTCCTGCAGCTTCTGCAACATCCAAATCTGGGTACATTCTCTCATCCCATCAATGTAGTTAGTGAGTGATTAAATCTGTTCATTTTGTTAGTACTTGCTTTGGTAAATTTTTATAATCTAAGTTTTGCCTATCTTAGGAAATTTAAGTGCACCTTGAAGCGCTAATCTTCAGTAAAAGTTGAGTTGAGTTATGTCATTGTACATCAAATTGGATCGGAGTTAAGTTTGAATTAGATGGCCTCAGTTAATTGCTAAAACTTCATGGTAATGCTTAGAATCTGTTAACAATTACTGTGTCTTGGGCTTAAAAGAAGATGCTTATTTCAATCTATGACAGCTTCATGTTTGTAAAGGCCAAGGCCGAGTAGGTTTAAAAGATTCAATTTTTATCTCCTCAGATGAGACATTTTCTTGTTTTCTTACTTGGTTATTGCTTGATTGTACTAGGATTAAACTTCATTTCACATTTGATTGATGCTTGTACTGTATATGACACTTAAGGAAATTCAAGTACTTGTGTAGTTTTGTCTTAGTTCTGATTTTGTTCCATATGTTTCTTAATGTTTCAAATGCTGTTTGCATTCTCTTGTGATGTCTTATTCCCTACAATTGCTTCTTAAGTTATAAAGCGATGCGTGGTTGACCAATACGCCGCATATTTTTGCAGGCATGAACTTCTACTATTTGAAGCACTGAAAGAAGGTTTGGAAGAAGAAATGGACAGAGATCCCCGAGTATGTGTCATGGGAGAAGATGTGGGCCACTACGGAGGTTCATACAAGGTCACAAAAGGCTTAGCCCCAAAATTCGGGGATCTCAGGGTCCTCGACACACCCATTGCTGAGAACTCATTCACGGGTATGGGCATCGGAGCTGCCATGACGGGCCTCAGGCCCATCGTCGAGGGCATGAACATGGGCTTCCTCCTCCTAGCCTTCAACCAAATCTCCAACAACTGTGGCATGCTCCACTACACATCAGGTGGACAATTCACCATCCCGATCGTCATCCGTGGGCCCGGAGGCGTGGGCCGGAACCTCGGGGCCGAGCACTCTCAACGCCTCGAGTCATACTTCCAATCCATCCCGGGAATCCAAATGGTTGCGTGCTCGACTCCTTACAATGCCAAGGGCTTGATGAAAGCCGCTATCAGGAGCGAGAACCCCGTGATACTTTTCGAGCACGTGTTGCTCTACAACCTCAAAGAAAAGATTCCCGATGAAGATTACATCTGCTCGCTTGAAGAAGCAGAAATGGTTAGGCCCGGGAGTGACGTCACTATCTTGACTTATTCGAGGATGAGGTATCACGTGATGCAGGCTGCGAAGACATTGGTGAACAAGGGTTTTGATCCAGAGGTGATCGATATAAGGTCATTGAAGCCGTTTGATCTACACACGATTGGGGAGTCGGTGAAGAAGACGCATCGTGTGGTGATCGTGGAGGAATGTATGAGGACGGGAGGGATTGGGGCTAGTTTGACGGCAGCCATTACCGAGAACTTTCATGATTATTTGGATGCTCCGGTTGTGTGTTTATCGTCGCAGGATGTGCCTACGCCATATGCGGGATCGCTGGAGGAATGGACCGTGGTTCAGCCGGCGCAGATTGTTACTGCAGTTGAGCAGATTTGTCGGTAGATGGAGTAGTTGTGGTCAAGTTGCGTTTATGTCTGTCTGTGTTGTTCTCTACCGAGTCATTACTTGAATTTGGAACTTTGTTTTCGATATTGTTATTTGTTTTTGTAGACTGTTAAAACTTGTTTGAAACCAGTTGCAGCTTTGTTTGTGCATTACAAATCACCAGCGTCCTTGCAAATTGATTCGGACGTAGTAAATCTCATATGCCAAGTAAGTGAACATGAAGTATTGGGATATCTTTTATTTGGAGTTCGACTACAACAATCTTGATCCGACCGTTATTCTACGTCGTAGCCAAAAGAAAATGAACGATCACTTCTTGAGGTGAAATAAAGAGATCAACCGATTCAGTTGTTTATTTAAAGACCAACGGGGAACAATGGAGTGATGAGTTGGATGGAAAAGGCTGAGAAATATTACAATAAACAAATTAAGGGATATTAACGAAGAAACAATGGTAAAAGATGATGAAAGATCATCTAAAGTGAAGAGGTTGGACAACCCTACAGGCTTGCACCGTAAAAGTCCTCAAATTTTTCCTAAGCAAACGAGGATGGACAAAACGTGGTCATATTTGTCCTACATTCCATCTTCAACTCCGTTGCCATCGACATCACCCCTATCTTTGGGAGTCTCACACCTCTTATTTGGACGAGGTTATCTTTCACATCCACTTCAAGTCATCTAATACGTTAAAAAGCAACTAAAAAGAAAGTTCTTCAAGTTTTAGTCGAAGTCTCCTAAATGAAGCTGTGGACGACAAAGATGAAGCAAGTTAAAACCTTGTTAATGAGGACACCAAATTTTGCACGATGATTTTTTGCCACATACTGAGAACGAGAGAAACAAATATAATTTGATTCTCAAAAAGTTGTGGCTAACTATTTTAAGTGTTTGATATATACTTTTATTTTTAATTTAGATGACTAGCTAAATGTAGTTTCATTATTGCAATTTCATTCTAAAAATAATAGGGATATTGTGGTATTACTCAATGAGATTGCAGAGTTAGTTTAGTGTGACAGATCACAACAAATTGGTGACAAATTAGATGGTTGGGTAGACTTGGATATCGGTGCCTAGATAGGCATCTCCTCTTGTGGGGTTTTTGAAACTCAACGTAGATGTTGGGGATTTCGGAAAAATCCTTGTCGCTCAAGTATGCTCTTAAGTAGGATCTTTCTCTCTATCTATATAGTTAAACGTTTGGTTATGAGAGAGCGATTAAAGTAGTTTGTAACAAAAGAGTGACTTGATTTGGAGGTGGAATCGAGTGCATCCAATATAGTTACCGTCGTTTTTGATTATTTGTTTAATTCCCTTGAATCATCTATTGGATATATTTGACTTTTTTTTTTATCTCCAGTTCATATTGTGCTCTAACACGACATTGATGTTGTCTATAAAGATACTTCTTTCATATGGTATGATTAAATCTCCAGTTTTAAAAACAATGTTACTTTCTAAATGAGTTTTAAAGACATTTGTAAGTTATTCTTGCTAATAGGCCTATCTCCTTAAAAATATAACATTGTGGTTCACTATTCAACACAATTAAACCACCATAACCATTAACCAAATAGATGTTTATGGAACATGTGATATAAAATATTCTTTATCCAATCCAATCCAAGAAAAAAACAATAATATATCATTCTCCATAGAAAACTTGGACAGCCAGAGTCATATCTAACATTCAGCTTAATCAAAGGAGGAGATGGTAAAACATGACATTTATCGCACGTGACATGGTTACACTCACACACACTTGGTTCCATTTCCTGCCAAAACTACATTCTCTAATACCTTATTATTATTACAGCTCTCGATTGTTCTGCACGACACACAGTTGGAACCATGTCTTCCTCCGAGTCGGACGTCAACGCGCCCATGCTCCGCCCTCGCCAGCCCGATGCTCGCCCCGCCACTCTCGCCCTCCTCCTCGGCCGCGCCTCCGGCCGCCGCGGCCCCTCCATGCTCGTCCGGGAGACCGCCGCCCGCGAGCTCGAGGAGCGCCGCGCCGACTGGGGCTACTCCAAGCCGGTCGTCGCTCTCGACATGACTTGGAACGCCACTTTCGTCATCGTCTCCGTCGTCATGCTCATCTTATCGGCCACCGAGCACCCCAACACGCCGATCCGCCTCTGGATCTGCGGCTACGCCGCTCAGTGCCTGGTGCACGTGGTGCTTGTTTGGCTCGAGTACCGGAGGAGGACCGCGCGGCGAGCCAGGGAGGATGAGAGGGGGGAGCAGCAGCAGGTACAGGACGCAAACGACAGTGAGGATGAGGACAGCGGCGAGAGGGGATTGGGGAGTTCCGCTCGGTCTAGGTAAGCTAAATTCGACCTCAACTATTCTCAATTTCACTTCATCGTTCCTTTTAGAAGACTTGTGCGTATAGGTTAGGGCTGAAATGAATTGTAGTGGCTTCAATTTTGCATACCGACGGATTAATTTGAGTTCAAACTATTCTAAGCTTCACTACCGATTCTCAGAAAAAATGCTTAGGCTTCTGAGGGAATTCGTTTTCCATGACTTCAATTTTGGAGGAATTTTTGAAATTGGATATTTAGCCTGGGTTAGTTAAGTCAGGAAGGGCTACAAGTTATTCTGATGAAACTTGTGATGTCTGTAAACCCTAGGTCAACCTTTGTGGCAGTTAAGGAATTAGAGGATTCTGGCCATTGAAATTTGGTAGGGGAGAATTAGGCTGCAAAGTAAGTCAGATGGTTGCTTTTTTATTGGATAGGTTTTCATCTATCATATACAAATGAGGAATTGTTGCAAATTGCACGTCAGATATCCGGTCTTTTCGGTAAAAGAGTAAGGGTAAACATTATGGCCTGCTTTTTGAAGGATAGTGAACACGCTTGGCCTGGATGTCGGTAAATACATATGCTGCCTTTGTTTTGGACGTTATCACGTGAAGATGCTTCTTCTTGGATGGTTGGGCTTTGGTGCATATATGATTAACAATCTAGGGTAGAAGCAAAATTGAGCATGGCTGTAAGTAGAATTATGATTATTACAACATGGTGTTTGTTGTGGTAGACTGTAGATTAAAATTAGACTTCCACAACTTTGAAGTTTTGAACATCAGCTAATACCGAACAAAGCAACTGGAACTTTATGATTACTCAAATAGGAGGCGGAGGTGGAAGATGTAAAGCAAAATCAGCAAATACTGGGGACTAGGAGGTTGGAAATTTGAAGTGAGAGGATTTAGAACATGTAAAACTATGATGAAAACAAAGAACCTCAGGATAACCATATCAAATTAAATTATGAACATGAATAATGCAAACTTGATGACAAGAGTGTTTTTATAATGTTTTTAGGCGTTTTTCGTTGTTGAGCCGCTTGAATACATGCAATGTAAATGAATTTAGTAACATGTGTAAAGACTAATCGAACCTACTAATTCAAATTGAACCCCCTATTTTTTTTTTCTGTTCAAACAAGGTCTTTGGAAGGCATTGTGGTTGATGAGATGATAATAGAGCAGTCAGGGTGTTTGTGCTGGCAATGTCATTGAGTTGTTGCATATTGTATCACTCTCCTTATGCCCCTAAGTTTTGTAGTGAAGAAGAGATGTTCTAGACAGTTAGATTCTTATGAACAGAGGAGAAATAGAGTATCAGGGGAAGGTTAGCTCTGAAGGAATTGTCATGAAGATTTCTTACCATGCAAGAGATATTTACTAATATAATTACTCTATGCCTGCACCCTATGGCATCATTTCTATGGTGGTGTATATTTATGCTAGAGTTTGTACTTGTGGATGTGAATTGTATATCATAGTTAACTAAGCTGCAAAGTTCGTTACCACTTCATCTTCTAACCTCTACTTTGATTGTGTATTACTGCATCAGCTGCAATAAATTATATAGTGCTTTAATTATTATACGAGACGTTTCAATACTATTCATTTTCTAATGGTCTGGTGGTGTATGATATAGTTTCACCAAAAGATGTGAATCAGTGAATACAATGGCATCATTTCTATGGTGGATCGTTGGCTTTTATTGGGTAGTTTCTGGTGGTGATTTCCTTCTCCAAAATGCTCCACGTCTGTACTGGTACGCCTTCAACCAACCCAATAATTTAAGTAACATGCTTGTTACATGTGTTTATCGTGCTTTGTAGTACTGTGGGGTGTCAACATAGGAGATTACTTCAGCAATTCTGAATTCCTACTTATATACCAAATAGTGAGTTTGAGCAGGGTTACCTAATTCTGTTTTGTGCAGGTTGGCTGTGGTATTTCTGGCATTTGATGTGTTCTTTGCCATCTTTTGTGTTGTTTTGGCTTGTTTGATTGGAATTGCTCTATGCTGCTGCTTGCCATGCATTATTGCAATTCTTTATGCTGTTGCAGGGCAGGTAATAGGAGTGAAATATTAAGCTTGAGTGGTTTGAATATCTTAATCGAATGAAGAATGCTCTTAATGCATTTGAGGTTTTTTTGTTGCTTATGACTAAATAGGAAGGTGCATCCGAAGCAGATCTCAGCGTCTTATCGAGATACAGGTTCCAAATAGTGGAAGACGATGAAAAGCCCAATGTTGGAGCAGGGAAAATGGTTCCCATGGAAACAAGCAGTGCCTACTTGGCAAATGAACGTATACTGCTACCTGAGGATGCAGTAAGTATTTTTGTTACAGAAACACATCCTTTCTATTGCCACTGTTATTATCATTACCCGGTAAAAACATTGCTTTTCATTCTTACGCAAGCCAGACACATTTTGATATTTGAAGCCTATAAGTTAATTTAGTAAACTGTAAACATGTTAATTAGCTGTTTGGAGTAACAGTAATCGTTTGTCCATGTGACGTTCAAACTATTCAATTTTATCCTCACGGAAATAGAATTATATTTGCAAACCCTTAAAGAGTATGAATAAAAAAACGAGCAGTTGATCTCTGTCAGAATTTATCTAATCACACTCGTCATCAAGGACTTCCATTTGATTCCAACTGTTCCATTATACCTAGAATACTGCAAGAAGATTTAGATGCATGTTCATAGTTTAAATTCCCATGCCACTGAAGGTATTTCCCATGAAATAAAGGTATTTCTGTTCTGTAACTACAGGCATTAGTTGATCTTACCTAAGACCATGACCATGTATATTATGTTTTGTAATTAGAAGAATTAGTCGATCTAACCTAAGACCATGACCATGTAACTGGCCACGTAGAGACTCAATCTTTAACAGTTACTTCTCTAAGGCATTTTTCTCATGTTCATACAATGGAATAGTATACACATTTATTAGAGAATGGTTTCAACTCTCTTCTTTTTCTTTACTCTTTATAATTCTTGTTTCCCCACAGGAATGTTGTATATGCCTCAGCCAATACGAAGATGGAGCAGAACTCCATACCCTGCCCTGCAACCATCACTTCCACTCTACATGCATAGTGAAATGGTTGAAGATGAATGCTACATGTCCTCTCTGCAAGTATAACATTCTCAAGGGCAATGAACAAGTATGAGGAATGAAAACAGGAACTCACAGTTGGCTGGATTCTTCTGCCCACACTTTGCTTGACCTTTTTATGTACAGAAGAAATCAAGGCAGAAAGAACCGATCTTCTCCAATTAGTTTTGAATACAACACGGTCGCTTGAGCTTGTCTGGTGCATTTTCCCAGCATTTTGGAGTTGCTTAAACTATCCTTGCCTTTTGAGTGTTTGCATAAATGATCAATTTATTTGCAGAGTTCCTGTGTATGTTCAGTTTATGTTGTGGCTGGCTCGGGAACCGTTGCGTGTTTATATGTTATTATATGTTAGACTCAAAGTTATACATGTACCCTTTTCGATTCTTGTGGTTAGGCTTAATGCAGTATGGCAATACATAATAATATTAATATTCATTTTGTTTTGTTTCTCTGTATGAATGTAATGTTACTTATGCGTGTAATATGAAGTTGAACTTCAATGGCGTTTAAGAGCTATAGGTTACTCTTGGGAGTTAAATGAGTGGCTGCATCATGAATTATATGAAAATATTGTTATTATGGTTCACATGGGTGTGTTAGGTCTTAGGCGCGGTGTTCATTGGCATCCACAGTGGTGGGCGGGGAGGCGTTGGCGGGGAGCAATCGTCGGCGAGGAGCTGGCTGGGAGCTGGCGGGGAGCAACGACTGGGAGCTCAACGCCGACGCTAACGGCTAGAAATCTAAATGGCCTATGAATAGTTCTTGACAAGCTAAATTTGGTGGCTCCCCGTCAACAAAAGCGCAATCACTACAGGCTGCTGGCGGTTTGCACAGGTGGTGAGCTGGCGAGGAGAACAAAAGTTAATATTTAATTGCTCTGCCGACCACTCCCCACCAACAGCCGGCGATAACACTGTGTATGCCTAACAGTCCATTAGAACAAATGTGTTTATAATCATAACTGTGAACTCAATCAATCAAAAAGGAATGTAATTTTTAAAAGTGTATTGTTATCATATCCACACATGGTGGATCATGTGACCTGTAACTTTTTTCTAAAATTCCTAACCTTTTATTTGGTGTTTCTACATTCTGATTGGCAAAATAAAATGTTTCTTTTACCCAATTTGTGTATGTTGATAACTAACGAGTTAGATATCCGTAATCAAAAGTTACATACAGTAAAACGCTTGTTGAACCCTAAAACCAAAAAGAGAGAAGAGGGAGTCGGCGACGCCACTGTTGTTATTATGGTGATTGACCACTATACCATGTCTTGGCATGGGCGTCTGCCCAAAGTATGGTTTTCTGGGCACTTTTGCAGGTTCTACTCGACGAAGGGTTGAGGTTCATTCTATTAGACGTTGTGTCCTTTGCTTTGACAATCATGACGGTTTCAGATGTCCTCTGCGTATGGAGTGTTCTACACATCACCCCTCGTCGAATTCGAACACGGTTGTTCTGGTGTCTTTTCAAATGGACTTTGATGGTTTGGCTCGGTAGATTGGAGGTGGAGTCATGGAGGGACGGAGCTATGGCAGCTTGGGATGACGGGAGTTCTAAGTAAGCCCGAGTTCAAGGATTCTGGTGGCGTTGTCTTCGGCTTTCTACGGTGGATTTGATTGGTTCCAGGCGGAACAGAAAGATGCTCGGGGTGACTCCTGATCGCTGGATGGGATCTGGAGGCAAGGGCGAGGCGGAGACTAGGATCTCCAATTGTCAAGTCCCGTGTGGTTCTTCAGCGCCATGGGTGCAAGAAAGGACCTCGTTACCAGCAATGGCGAGAGGATGCACGATCACATCAAGTGGTGGGATAGGGTGTTTGGGTGGTCGAACATCACTTTCTACGGGTGTTGCAGACCGTCTTGATGTGTTTGGTCACGACAGTGCCGAGATGGTCTATAGGGGACTGTTTCGTCGAGGGAACCAGAGTCTCTACCGCCTGTGGCTAGAGTTGTGCCTCACTTCCTCTTTGGGGGTTGTGGTTGTGCGTGGCGATGGAGCCATCTCTTAGGGAATGCAACCGACAGATTTTCAAGAGGTGGCAGTATACGTTATACGCGGTGTTAGTGAGATCGTGTATGGAGTACAACCGACTAACGTCAAAGATGCGGTGGATGGAGGTGTGCGTCGTGCGCTTTCGGACTGAGAAGGCTTCATGGAGTTTGATAGGGCATCAAGAGAACTGGAGAGGGGCAGCAAGTACCATCGCCTCCCCTAATGAGCTCTCGGGAGGGGGGGTGATGAGTCTACGGGTACCCCCCTCATCGACCATATGGTGGCATCAGGTCCACCAACTACTGGCACATCATTCTTTAATCAGATTGGGAACCAACACTTTTACGTTTCCAAAGACACTCATTATCATCAGATGGGGGACGACGTCAACTGGTTTTTCGGGAGGATGCTTAGTCCAACTAAGCCATCTCAGTCTCTGGTCACAAGACTGCCCAGACTGCACTTTTGGGCTCTAACAACTGTTTCGGTGGTTTCGACCGTTTACACAATATTCTCCAAGAGCATAATACAAAGTCGATTTGTGCCTTTTCTGATCATATGGCTCACTCGGTCCTATTCCATAATCTTCACCTATTGTACCAATTGCTTTAGCCGTTATCACAACATTCTCATGTCGACACCCTTGAAGCACTTCGGTGAAAAAAAAATACTTTTCCAATTTCGTATATGTCCCTCGTTGTGTGGACTTTTTATTTGTTTCTTTATAATTATTTCAGTTGAATTTTTTCATTATTGGGTGACTCGTTTTGGGCCGGTACCTCTAGAACTTTCTATGTATTAATATATTAGTTTAAGTTCAAAAAAAGAAATTACATATAGTTATTATGAAAATTTGTTCATAAATACATAATTATATTATGTCTGAATGTTTAAACACTTGTATGGGGAATTAATTGGGAGCAAGATATGTCATCTCCCTCCTTTAGGGTTTAAGCTACCATTTTCGCCTACGGTCTCCTCTTCGAGTCCTGCCCCGTTCAACCATCGTCAACTCAACTCATCACCACCTCCTCCTCTTTTGGCGACCAATTAGCCACCACCTATGCACGTCTCTTCTACCGCATTCGTTGCGAGTATGCTTCTCTCCACATAGTGGATTTGTTGAGGTCCCAAATCTTCTCTGCCGCCCTCTGACCATCCAAGCTCATTGGAGGTCCAACCCAGGTTTCGACGAAGTGATTGTGGCGCAATCAATAAACTCGAAGAATCAACGATAAGAGCTCATATCGGCTCAAACAACCATGCGAGGTCTGCTATGCAACCTCGCCATGTCCAATGAGTACTAAACGGGAGAGCGAGAGACTATTGAGGAGACACATCCCGTCCTAATAGGATCTGACACAAACCGATCTCAACTCTCCTCCTTTTCCTAAATACCTCCTTGGCGATCTAGCACCCCCTCATCTATGGATCTCCTACGACAAACCAACGTGTCATTTAAATAAAACAAATTTTTCCGAGTCAAGCCGGGAAAAGACAAATGGATCTTCTGCGCATCTCTCAAACTTACATGTTTACCTGGATTAGCTGAGCAGGTTAATTATATAACGAGTGTTTTAGTCGGCCTCGTTCCGATGCTAGCCAAATTGTTACCTTGTTTTTATCATATTTCCACTTTAACTGTAATCATGAACCTTTTATTGGTGTCATTAATATAATGATTACGTTTTCATGCTAAAAAAACACTTGTTTGAATAATAATCCTTTATGTTTTCTCTCTCCAAAACTAGAGAGGGAAAAACAAGGTTTCAAAAGGGGACTGTCGTTGACGTAGTTATTGTTACTTTGTAACTCTTCTCTCCCTGCTCTTTCTCTGCCTCCCTCCTCTCCCTTCCCTTACTGGCCTCGTTCCCTCTGTCCTTGGGGCATCACTGCCTGCATCCTCTACCCTAATGGACGAAGGCCTCACGACTCTACACGGACAGACTTGGCTGGTTTCATTGGATGGGGGTAACGAGGATGAGGTCATCGATGTATCGGTGGGAGTGGTCCCGTCGACTGATGACACTAGGTACCTGTCGTCACGGAAACATTACAAACTGAAGGTCCTCTATAGGCTTATGACGGTTACCTGCCAGATGAGGTCTGCAAAGAAGCCTCACCAAGAGATATGAGTCTTAGGAAGAGGTGTCATACAATGGGCTAGATGACTGCTCTACATCATTTTTGGCCAATCATCTTTGTTCACCCTCCTCAGGGCGAGATATTCATAGTTGTTCTAAAGGAGAGAGACTATCATCCATCATTCATAGTGAATCTTAATACGCTAGTTACAAGTTCCTTTTACACGACCGACATGCTCTCTCGACAAATTCGCATATCTAAACATCTAGTTCTTCTGTATTTTTCTATGAGTTATTTTGTTTGTTGTCAATCTACAATATAAGTAGATCATTTGTACGAATCCAAAACGCTGATACACCTGTTCTAAAATAGGAACCTCGAACTATAATCTGTTATCCATATTTTTTTTCTTCTTCCATAAATTATGTATTGGGTGAATTAACATTAAACTCTTGAGATTGATGAAATGTTTCCTTAAAAAAGAAGCCTTGTTTGGAGTCAGACTGACATCAGATTCCCATGAGGCTAGTGTAATGAAGTGATTTCATAAGAAAATAAATAGAAAATAATTTGATGTTTTATATTTGACCAAAATGTTGTACTTTGGCAATTGGCATAACTGGGTGATGCAATAGTTACTCAAATCAAGGCGCTCCTTTTGAAAGTAGCTTTAGTTGCCCGCCACCTAACCAATAAAACCCATACTCGCTCAAAACCCTAAACAAATCTCCACTTTTCCTACTCGCCCCAAAACGCATTCCCCCCTCTCTCCTCTCCCAATTGAATTTCTCTTCTCTACCGTTTGGTTCCCGAGAAAACTATCCTTAATCATCTTCCCTGAGGGCTCTCAGGGTTTTGTTTCCTTCAGTTTCGTTTCCTGAGGAAGGCTGGGTGAGAAAACCCGATCTCGATTCCTAGTTCCAGCTTCAGGACAGCTTCTGCTTCGATCCTAGGGTTCCGAGCAGGATGTCGAGGGAAGAGGAGATTCAGATGCGCGATGTCACCAATGCCGGTACTGTCGTGAGTGACCGAATTGGTCGCGAAGTTGCGTCGCAGCTCGACCTCGAAGAAGCTCTGGAAGCATCAAGATACGTTAGCCATCCGTATTCTACTCACCCTAGAGAGGTAATCTTCGAGTTTATGTTTCAAAATTCCAGAACATTAGATTTTGAGACAATGTTAAATGTTGTAGTTTCAGTTTGGTAGGCTTCAATTCTTAATTGCCTATGAAGTATTTGTTTTTCAGGTCCCCAGAGAGAAAATTTAGTTTGTTTGGGATAACTACAGATGATATAATAGTTTGTTTGCCAATAGTGTTATTGTTTAGCTTTTTCAAGATCAAGACTGATAACTGCTTAATATCTGAAGCCTTTGCTAATTAGAATTACATAGGCTGTTTAATAATCAGTTTGTATGCCTTCATAGAGTACTTCCAGTGGCATTGGTTAACAATGAGAAAATTAATGGTAATGAAGGTTTGTCCAAACTCCAATTCCATTTTTTTACAAAAAGAGTTACAGAGTCTTGAAAGACGGCCATTTAAGAACAATCAAGAGCTCAATCAAGTGTTTTATTTTCTTAGAGAGAAAGCTCATTTTTTTAATACACTTACGGGTTTTTGTTAACCGGTCATCATAATGGTGTGAAGTACTGAAGTCATATTTTCTCTCTGATATGTTGCCTGGACTCAGCATTTCCTACTTGCGTTCTGATTTGATGGGAAATTTTTTTGTGTCACAATCAGTTTTCCTCATTTTAATATGGTGAATAAGTATGTCAGATTCTTTAGGTGATTGGTAATGGTTTATTCCACTTCATTATGTAACATTGTCTAGTTCTATTGTAGTGGCCTCCTTTGGTTGAAGTGGTGGATACTTGGGAATTGCCTCCTGTGCTAATTGTAAAGTACAATGCAGCTGGTGGGGAAGGAACTGCTTTATGTGGAATATTCCCTGAAATTCGCAGGGCATGGGCATCGGTTGATAACTCATTGTTCCTTTGGCGTTTTGACAAATGGTGAGTTTCATTTGATTCTCTGTAGGAAAACTGTAAGACACGGTGTGATTTCATGACTTTTAAAGATGACAGGCAAAATTTTAAAGCATAGAGTGAAGATCTAACTTGGAAGACTTTATTTTGTTAGACGGTAGAGGTAGTCATGTGCTACAGTTCACACTTTCACTTTTAATGTCTTTCCCTTTAACATGATTTTGAAAGCGTGTAAATAGTTATATTTTAAATAAGGTTCTGTACTTCATTCAAAATCATGTGTTTATATGCATATATATTCTGTATAATTGACACTATTGTGAACTTTTATCAACGTTCATCTCATTCCCCAAGTATGTTGTCTGAATGTGAGTGAGCCCAAGCTAGCAAACATGCCTCCAAGTTTGGATAGACTATGATCTACCTAGTTTTTGTTACAATTTGATATAGGTCATAGCTATACATTTCCAATGGTTGCTCTCATTATTCTATGCTTACATGGTTTCTGTCATCTGGTTCTAACATTCTCTCTCGTTAGGGATGGCCAATGTCCTGAGTACAGTGGAGAAGAACAAGCAATTTGTGCTGTTGGCCTCGCCAAGTCCAAACCTGGCATCTTTATCGAAGCCATACAGTATCTTTTAGTTTTAGCAACCCCAGTTGAGGTAGTAATATTTCCCTACCCTTTCTATACCTATATATATTGACGTGCTGACGCATTTTCTGGTGGTATTCCAGTTATTTGTGATTATTTTCATTCTGTATGTCTAGATGCTTTTAGTGTTATAGTTGCAACAATAATTCTTGTCTATTACCGTTATTAACTTCTTTTCCTTTATTTGCATTTATTTTCCTCTTGGTTCTAGTTTATTTGCATTTATTTTCAAGTTTATTCTTTTTATCTGTAACCCTATCTAATCTGGACAATTGTAATTATTTTGTACAGGCTCATGCAGACTATTGACATAGGTTTTGCAACTTTTTGAGGATACAAAATAATGTTTGGATTTGTTTATTAGGGTTTAGTGGATTAATGAATGAAATATAGATCAAGAAACACTGTTTATTCAGTTTAGTCAACCAGCAGTCATATACTAGTTTTTCTCTAATGCTTTTGAGTTGTTTTTTCCTTCTAGTATATATTTTACTGATACTCATTTAAGCTCTTGATCTTTATTTGTTTCTTATATTCTCTGTTTTTTATCAGTTGGTTCTTGTAGGAGTATGTTGCTCTGGAGGGGCTGATGGCACTGATCCTTATGCAGAGGTTTCATTACAGCCTTTGCCGGAGTATGCAATACCATCTGATGGAGTCACCATGACTTGTATCACATGTACTGATAAGGGTCGTATTTTCCTGGCTGGACGTGATGGCCATATTTATGAGCTGCATTACACAACTGGTTCAGGATGGCATAAGCGTTGCCAAAAAGTTTGCCTCACTGCTGGTATAGGAAGTGTCATTTCAAGGTAAACATATTGTAGTGTTAGGTTCATCAGACATGATCATGAATTTTTTCTGTGCCTTATACTGTTGATCTTATGCATCTGTGTACATATGATTTCTAAACTGTAAATTTTATGTGATACTATCCATAACAAACTTGTATTTGTCTCGAGATTTTTTATTGACTTTCAAGTGACAGTTCTGCTTCTGGATTGAAATTTGAAATTTATCTGTGTTTGCCTTTTGTTAACTTATTAAGCACTTTGTGGCTTCCAGGTGGGTTGTACCGAATGTGTTTAAGTTTGGGGCCGTTGATCCCATAATAGAAATGGTTTTTGATAATGAGAGACAAATTTTGTATGCACGTACTGAAGAAATGAAACTTCAGGTTTATGTGGTGGGGCCAAATGGAGAAGGCCCACTGAAGAAATTGGCAGAAGAAAGAAATTTGATTAGTCAGAATGGAGGGAGGCAATCAACTGGGCCTCGAGCCACAAATCGATCAGTAAAGCCATCAATTGTTTGCATGTCACCTTTATCCACTCTGGAATCAAAGTGGATACACCTTGTTGTTGTTTTATCAGATGGCAGAAGGATGTACCTTTCCACATCTCCTTCCAGTGGAAACAATGGTGGTTTGGGTGGATTTGGTGGCAGTAGTCATAAACCAAGCTGCTTGAAAGTTGTGACAACTAGGCCTTCACCTCCTCTTGGGGTCAGTGGTGGACTTCCCTTTGGAGCTTTATCTCTTGCTGGTAGACCTCAGAATGATGACCTCACAATGAAGGTTGAAACCGCATACTACTCTGCTGGAACTCTCGTGCTTTCCGACTCGTCTCCACCAGCCATGTCATCTCTTCTCTTAGTTAACCGGGATTTGAGTGCTCAATCATCTATCTCGGGTCCTTTTGGTACAGGTGCTAGGAACTCTAGGGCCTTGCGTGAATCTGTGTCTTCTCTACCAGTCGAGGGCAGAATGCTTTTTGTGGCTGATGTTCTGCCCCTGCCAGAGATTGCATCCACTGTTCAATCATTGTATTCAGAACTTGAATTTTGTGGTTTAGAAAGCTCAGGGGAGATTTCTGAGAAAGCATCTGGAAAGATTTGGGCCAGGAGTGATCTTTGTACCCAGCATGTATTACCACGGAGGAGGGTAGTTATTTTCAGTACTATGGGCATGATGGAAATAGTTTTCAACAGGCCAGTGGACATTCTTAGGAGGCTGCTTGAATCCAATTCGCCAAGATCAATCTTAGAGGATTTCTTCAATCGTTTTGGAGCTGGTGAGGCAGCTGCAATGTGCTTAATGCTAGCTGCAAGAATTGTCCACTCTGAAACCCTAATCACAACCCTTGTTTCTGAAAAGGCTGCTGAACTTTTTGAGGATCCAAGAGTTGTTGGAATGCCACAGCTTGAAGGTAGTAGCGCATTGTCAAACTCCAGAGCAGCAACAGGAGGGTTCAGCATGGGACAGGTTGTGCAGGAAGCTGAACCTCTACTTTCTGGTGCACATGAAGGACTGTGTTTGTGTTCATCAAGGTTGCTCTTTCCTCTATGGGAACTCCCTGTTATGGTCTCAAAAGGTGGTATGGGTTCTGCAGATGCTTTATCGGATAGTGGGGTGATTTTATGCAGACTCTCTGTTGGTGCCATGCAAGTTCTTGAAAACAAGATCCGTTCTCTAGAGAAGTTTTTGAGATCTAGGAAAAGCCAGAGGAGAGGGCTTTATGGCTGTGTAGCTGGGTTAGGTGACTTGACTGGATCCATTCTGTATGGAACTGGTTCAGAATTAGCTGCTGGTGACAGGAGTATGGTGAGAAACTTATTTGGTGCATCTGCACAGAACACTGAGTCTAATGGTGGTATGGGGTCTAGTAAAAGGCAGCGTTTGCCATATAATCCTGCAGAATTGGCTGCAATGGAGGTATGTTGAAATTGCCAGAGCTTATACATGTTATGATACTCACATATTTTTCTGACTTACTGTTTTGCTTTGTTGCAAAATAGGTGAGAGCGATGGAATGCATCAGACAATTGCTTCTAAGATCTGGTGAAGCTCTGTTTTTGCTCCAACTTCTTGCTCAACATCATATCACACGCCTGGTTCAGGCTTTTGATGCTAATCTCAGGCAGGCTTTACTTCAGTTGTCATTCCATCAGTTAGTTTGTTCTGATGAGGGTGACCACCTTGCTACAAGGCTTATATCTGCTCTGATGGAGGTAATGCTAGTTGAGATCTAAATCATCAAGGAAGCCCATAAATAGAGCTCAGTACTATTGAACAGAGTTTCTGTTAACTTTTATTTGATTGTTCTGGTCGTTTTTGGCATTGTTATGTTCCATACTATTCCTTTTCCTTAATTGATGTATCTACTGGTCCAGCATTACACTGGTCCTGATGGCAGGGGTACAGTTGATGACATAAGTGGGAGACTAAGAGAAGGTTGCCCTAGTTATTACAAAGAGTCTGATCACAAATTTTACTTAGCTGTGGAATGTCTTGAAAGAGCTGCTTTAACATCAAATACCGGAGAGAAGGAGAACCTTGCAAGAGAAGCTTTCAATGCCTTGAGTAGAGTTCCAGAATCTGCTGATTTACGAACTGTTTGCAAGAGGTTTGAGGACTTAAGGTCAGTTTATGCTGTCAACATCTTTTTATTACCTGTAATTAAACAATTGTATCTTTGAGCTTTAATGGAAGGCATTGCAGGTTTTATGAGGCTGTGGTTCGCCTACCTCTACAAAAGGCTCAGACTCTTGATCCTGCGGGTGATGCATTCAATGACCAAATTGATGCATCAAGACGTGAATATGCAATTGCTCAGCGGGAACAATGCTATGAGATTATTATCAATGCTCTGCGTTCTCTGAAAGGCGAGGGTTCACAGAGGGAATTTGGGTCCCCTAGACCTGCTACTACATTGTCTGTCCTTGATCAAACCTCTAGAAAAAAATATATCTGCCAGATTGTTCAGCTTGGTGTGCAATCACCTGACAGATTATTTCATGAGTACCTATACGGGGCTATGATCGATGTGGGCCTTGAAAATGAACTGCTGGAGTATGGAGGACCTGATCTGGTGCCTTTTCTGCAAAGTGCTGGTCGCGATCCCGTTCAAGAGGTTCTTATTTTTGTTGTTTAACCTTTTCAAGTTCTGTTCTTAGCATGGACAACATGTCAAGATTGCTTGTAGTTGTGGCAAAGTTGCTCTCTATATTTATACATGTTTTACATGTGTGTGTAACACCAAATCATAATTCAAAACTTAATAGATTTTCTTTTTCCTTTTATTAATTTTCTCTTGTTTCTATTTTCTGTCCCATAGGTTCGGGCTGTTTCGGCATTAACATCAGCAACTTCTCCAATGCGTCAGTCAGGAGCACCTATTCTGTATAATCAAACCAAGTATTTTGATCTCCTGGCACGCTATTACGTGTTAAAGCGACAACATGTGCTTGCAGCTCATGTATTGTTAAGACTTGCTGAGAGGCGGTCTACTGATGCTGGTGATAATCCAACTCTAGAACAAAGGTAACAATTTCGTGCACTCATGCCAGTTGTATCATCAGGCTGGGCTAGACTGCCACGTTCACATGGATCACATCAGTGTTCGAACCAATCTTTAATTTGTGTTTTTCATTGATGAAAAACAAATGCCTGTATCAGTTTTGCAATCTTCATATAAAGCTGTAAGATAGTGTAAGATGGAATGATAAATCTACATATAAAGCTGAAAATCAAATCCAACCAGTAAGGTTAAGCTTTTATTATGGGAGTTGGTGTCCTCATATGCATCAGAATGTAACTATTAAATAACAAAGGCAAACTGATTAGGGCATAGGGTCATCTGCTGCTCCTACTGCGATCTTCAGCCCACATGAAGTAGGGGTGACAGTTCTTATATGTTGTCCATCTACACTTGCATGTAAAATTTAAACATAGGTGTCACACATAAATATGTGTTATCTAATTACTAGTTGTCTTAGATCGTTTCTTGGCGCTGCTATGATTTATGCTTTGATCTGTGCAAATAAACCCAGCCAACTTGAAATCATTTCTTATGTTCCAAATTTCTCCTTTTGTCTGGCCTGTGTTTTGCCTGAAATTATTTGCCTTTTTCAATGTCAGGCAACAATTTTTGAGTAATGCAGTTCTACAAGCAAAAAATGCAAGTAACAATGATGGGTTGTTAGGCCCTACCCGGGGTGCGTTTGACAGTGGATTGCTAGATTTGCTGGAAGGAAAACTTACAGTCCTTCGTTTTCAAATAAAATTGAAGGAACAACTAGAGGCTTTAGCTTCGAGGTTAGAAACTACTGCTAGCACATCTGATTCTGTACCTGAAGGTGATTTAACCGCCGATGCTGAATTTGCAAATGCTGCAAGAGAGAAGGCTAGGGAGCTTTCTTTGGACTCAAAGAGTATAACTCAACTATACAATGAATATGCAGTTCCATTTGAACTTTGGGAGGTATGTATCTTGCGTTATCTTGCTTCATCAGTCTATCATTATGTTATTATTCGCTTCATTTAATCTATAAATATACAAATTTGTCATGTTCCTCTCTTAAATTGGAGGCATGTTAGGACCAAACATTGTTAAATTAAGCTAAATGCACAAAAGTTTTGCGTAATACTTAACGTTATTATGAAATGCTTATGTTATCTGGGTGTCAGTCTACATCTACTCATATAGTTAATACGTCATCTTCAACTTCATCCACCTTCTGCTGGTTCCTGGTATTGGTGCAATAGTACAAGTGTTTCTTATCATGAAGCATAACAAGCTTTTGAAATGTTTGAAGTATGTTTTGGTTCCCCACTTCTCAAGCATTACCTTGTCTGTTGTCTTTTGTTGATAGATATGTTTGGAAATGCTCTACTTCGCCAACTATACAGGGGACACCGATAGCAGCATCATAAGAGAAACTTGGGCCAGACTTATTGATCAAGCACTTTCAAGAGGTGGCATTGCTGAAGCTTGTTCTGTGCTGAAGAGAGTTGGTTCCCACATGTATCCTGGAGATGGAGCAATTTTGCCATTAGACTCTCTCTGTCTTCACCTTGAGAAGGCTGCACTGGTACATTCACTCACAACTTCATTTACGCATCTTTTTTTACTGTCACTATTACCTGAAATAATTATTTTTACCATTGAGCTAAGCATGCGAATTTATGTACTCAATGAACATTTTGTTCCATATTGTAGGAGAGACTCAATTCAGGGACCGAAGTCATTGGAGATGAAGACATTGCAAGGGCTCTTCTAGCTGCTTGCAAGGGGTCAACAGAACCTGTGCTGAACACTTATGATCAACTACTATCAAATGGTGCTATTTTACCATCTCCAAATCTTAGGCTAAGACTTCTTCGGTCAGTGTTAGTGGTACTTCGTGAATGGGCCATGTCTATCTTCGCTCAGAGAATGGGTACAAGTTCCACCGGAGCTTCTTTAATTTTAGGTGGAACTTTTTCACTGGAGCAGTCAGCAATCATCAATCAAGGTGTTCGCGATAAGATTACCAGTGCTGCAAACAGGTCAACTCCCATTTCTCTTCATAGAAAAAATATATATCTTAAGAATATCGAGATTTGAAATTACTTTTAGTATCAATTTTCACACATCTTGAACATTTTTTTTGTTTATGAAAGCTTGCTGATCGGTTTTTGGCAAACATTATTTTATCCAATCATTTTCTATGGATATATGTTCTCATTTGGAGATGGATTTTGGATTGGCAGGTATATGACAGAGATAAGGAGGCTTGCGATCCCCCAAAACCAGACTGAAGCAGTCTACAGAGGCTTTCGAGAACTTGAAGAGTCGCTTATAAGTCCTTTTTCGTTCGATCGATATTGATTGTTTCGCTCTCTGTATCATTGTGTATCAAATCGTTGTCCTATTTCATCTAGCTCATATAGTCTTCTTTTCTTGCTTGATTCTGTAACATTAGTTTTGCTGCTCAACTATGAAATGTAATATTCAGTCTTTTAAGGAACGAACACAAGAATTTAATTAGCTTCTCTCTTTTGTTTTTCTTGTGAATATGAAAATTTGAAAGCGGGCACAAAAATCACCCTACTGTACTTTTCCCCTTCCTCATAATTGTGGATTAGCACTAGGGATGGCAGATGGGCGGGTATGGGCGGGTATAGGCGAATATACTAATACCCATTTCTACCCATTTGTCATTTCTAAATCCCCATATCCACCCAAAACCCATTACTTACCCATATTTGTCTTACCCATTTCTACCCAATACCCATATGGGTATCCACGAATACCCATTTCGCCCATATTAACATATAGTTTACAAAAATCATACCCAAACTTGTATTTTAATATTCATCTTTGATAATTATAAAAACACACCCTAAACTTTTTTTACTCATCTTGTTTCATAATTGCAAAAACATACCCTAAAATTATCTTTTAGTCATCTTGTTTGATAATTACAAAAACCTACACTAAACTTGTACTTTAGTCATTTTCTTTGATAATTGCAAAAACATACCCTAAACGTGTACTTTTGTCATCTTCTTTGCTAATGCGGTTATGTCGGTTCGTTATGACATGAAAACCGATGCTCGAAGCTTTAAGTCTGTCGTCCAAGAACTCACCAGAAAAGAATCCACTGAGACGGATGTTGTTGCATCAATATCCCAAAAATGACTCGTAGGCAGCAAAGACCATGATCAACAAAATTATATATATATATGTATGTAATTACATATTATATAATTATCAAAAAATTATATATAGATATGTGTACACGTGTATGCATATAATATATATACACATATATACATATAATATATATATACAGACATATACATATAATATATATATATATATATACACATACATATACGTATAATATATATATACATATATATACGTGCTGGAAAAAGGGATGGGGTGGGACCACAAGTGTGTTTGAATATATAGAAATATATATATGTATATGATGGTGGAAGGTGAGGTGGGACCGTAATGGGTGACAGCTGACACAGGGTGAGGAAAAGGGCGGGATTGGGGCGGTGTTAGTTCGGGTAATATGGGTACCCGAATCCAAACCCAAACCCAACCCGAATTTTTTTAGCCCAAGTCCAAATATTAACCATACCCGACCCGAGACCGAAATTATCCATACCCGAAACTGACCCGAATAAGGAAAAAAATGGATACCCATTGAGTATGGGTTTTTTTGCCATCCCTAATTAGCACTGTAATTTCTTGACAATAAGCATCAATAATTTATTTTGGCTTCGAAAAGAACTGAATAAAATGAAGTTAATTGCTTATCCAATTGGAATGCAATAAAAAATTCTGTTCTTTAATATACAAATATAATAATTAATTATCAATTCCAGGCTAAAATTGGGACGAATCCCCACTATCCTTTTAGCAAAACATCATTAACGATTTCTTTTTAAGGAAACTAGAGGCTCCACAATTATCATTTTCTTCCTATTTGACAGTTGATGTTGAGACAAAACCTTATTATTTGGATAAAACTTCAGAATTATAATGGAAAAGAAAAAATAGTTATTACTTTCAATTTGAAAATGAGGCATGCTCATTATCATTATCTAATTTTGGAATGGGAAATTAAAGAAGAAAGTTAGGTCATTTGGGATGTCAAATCGAAATTCCAGATATAGATAGATCCGACTGTAGACAATATAAGATCTGGATTAGGGGCAATACTGTCATTTCACTGGACCACCGCAGTCCCTTCCAGCCTCTCTGGCGACCTCAGCTCCTCCCTCCCTATTGTTTGTAACCCCCAACACCAACTGTTCTCCCCAATTCAATAAACATTTCTGGGTGGTCGCATTCTCAATTTTTCCGATTTCCGCCAGATCTGATTCTTCCCTCTCGCCGATCTTCAAAACCCTCGAGGAGGGGGTTGTCATGTTCCGATTGCAACCAGAGAAGATCCGAAAACGACTTTGATTTTGTCCGCTAAATAAGTATTTCTTTCGCATCCTGCTTAGCCGAATCGAAGAATTGCAGGGGTTTCTACCATGGCCGATGCCCTCTCTGCGATTCCCGCCTCCGTGCTCCGCAACCTCGCCGACAAGCTATACGAGAAGCGCAAAAATGCCGCTCTTGAGGTCTCTCATCCTGGATTTTTCTTTTTCCTTTTCCGTGCCGTGAATTCATCCGATTTTGGTTGGGTGTAGGTCGAGGGGATTGTGAAGCAGTTGGCTGTGGCCGGGGATCATGACAAGATATCGGCCGTGATCAATTTGTTGACGACGGAATTCACTTACTCGCCGCAGGCCAATCACCGGAAGGTTGGTGATTGGATTTCTGGTTCATTTTGCATTATTGCCCCTTATAAGGTGTGTGGAGTGTGACTTAATAGGTTGTTGTCGCTTGATTGTGTAGGGAGGATTGATTGGGTTAGCTGCTGCAACTGTTGGGTTGACTTCAGAGGCTGCACAGCACCTTGAGGTAAGGAGTCAAGAGTAGGATACACCCGAAGACATGCATCTTCCATGATATTTACATTCCTTGAAATTTAGATTGTTTGTTGGTTTGGTAGATGGATATGAATTACTATGAAAGTTTGTAGAATTCAAAATGGTTCAAATTTATGTAGTAACATTTGTAGCTGAACTTCAAGATATTGCTCAGCTAGTGAAATGAGCTTTCTGGTGATAGTCGCTGGCACATGTTTTAGAGTCTTTTATGCAATCCTTCTTTAGGCTAGGCGAGCAGGTGTTGATGAATGGATAAGTTAATGCCTATGTGTAGTATAGTAAAATTCTATTTGAAGAATGTATCACGAACTCTCTCTGTTTTACCTTTTCTGTACAGAATGTATCTAGACCTGACTGCTTTATTTGTGAATGTTGGATTTATTCACCGCATGTTACCGCTTAAATTTGGTAGATTTATTCCTATTGCGTTCTGGGTAAGAATGAGTATGTGGATTTCTTTTTGAAGGGTTAATTACCTTTTGTACCCCTTTTGAATTGGTAACATACCTTTAGTACCCCAATGTTTTATAACGTTCAATAAAGTCCTTGCGTTTTGGTAACACACATTTATTGCCCCTTATAAATTGGTCACAGATCATTTAATACCCCTTATGAATTGGTCACAAATCATCAAAATGGCGTAAACTTGACCAAAATTTTGTCCACTGCGTTACCAATACATAAGGGGGCTAAAGGAGTGTTACCAATACATAAGGGGTACTGAAGGTAATTAACCCCTTTTTGAATCACTACCATTGGATTTTAACTTATTTCGTGTTCTTTACTGGGTGTATTTCAAGTTTTCAACAACTAGTTAGTATAGCTTTTCTCATCCCTATTTGTATTAACTGATTTGTGTTGTTAAGGACAAAAGTTTAACCATGTATGGCAAACAGGTCTCCTAATGTTTCAGTTTGGTGTATTGTGTAAAGAGTTGTTTACTTGGAAAATAATTATGGATAGCTTATTGGAATATTATTTAATATACATTGTTCAGTAATAGTACTTCTTCAAAATAATACCTCTTTCAAGTTCCAGTCCGTCTATAGTGAAGAAGCATGCTTTGTCATGCTGAGCATACGTGCAACATTTTCTTTTAAATTCCTCATCACCTCATCATTTTAATTTAAGTTTAGTTTAAATTTTCTAGAATTTGAAGATGTAGAAAATGTTAAAATCTGTTTTAGCCCATCACACTGTGGGACATTAGTAATCAAATGCGAGGGTAAAAGATGCAAATAATGTGATTGCATAAAAGGTATTGTCAAGGTCAGTTACCATATATGTGTGTGTGTGTATGACAACCTTATATAAGGAAAAAGGATAAGCGTAAATAAGGTAATCGTTTCCTTTTCAATTTATTGACCCTAACCAATTAATTATGATTGATATTATGCTGGTTTTGCAACCATCCAATTAGTTCTTTGATTAATACCAAACTCTTCGTGTTCTATTCATGTGTTTGAATGTGCACCATTTGCCAAGCATATTGTGCTATTGTTCACAGTAGTGTTTTATCCATAATAATGAGATTGCTTGTGACATTTTTTCTTCTTTTTATTCCTCTAGCTGCGTGTTCAAAATTTTCTTTTGTTTCTGATGTAATTTGCCAGCAAATTGTGCCACCTGTACTCAATTCGTTCTCTGACCAAGATAGCAGAGTTCGCTATTATGCATGTGAAGCTCTATACAATATTGCAAAGGTTGGACTGTATAGATAACTTGTTTTCATAATCTTTTTTCTTCTTATGGAGCCTTTGTTGTTCGGTCTATAATATTTTGCTACTGCTCAGGTGGTCAGAGGTGACTTTATAGTTTTCTTCAATCAAATTTTTGATGCATTGTGTAAGCTTTCGGCAGATTCAGATGCCAATGTACAGAGCGCTGCTCATCTTTTAGATCGGCTTGTGAAGGTATCAGTTTCCCCCAATACTGTCTCTTTGCTTGTCATCGTCCTGAAATATGTTCTTTTTATTTGAAATCAATTCTCATCCTGTGATATAATGAAACAGGACATTGTCACTGAAAGTGATCAGTTCAGGTGTGCTATCATAACATTCCACTTTGATCTTTGTGCTTCCATTTTCATTTTCTTATGCATTCTTGGCCTACTGATTTCCATTTCCATTTTTTATGCACTCCCGGCATGTGATTTTACAACACATTGTAATTTGGATATGGTGATTCCCACAGCATTGAAGAATTTATACCATTGTTAAGGGAGAGGATGAACGTACTAAACCCCTATGTGAGGCAGTTTTTGGTAGGATGGATCACTGTATTAGATAGTGTTCCGGACATTGATATGCTAGGTTTCCTTCCTGATTTTCTTGATGGTAAGTGGTTCATTACTTTAAAAATTATGAGTTTCTTCTGTAAGTGTTGTGTTATCTACTGCTAACTGTATGGAACATAAATACTTAAACAACATCAGGTTTGTTCAACATGTTAAGTGATTCCAGTCATGAAATAAGGCAACAAGCTGATTCAGCTCTTTCAGAGTTTCTTCAAGAGATCAAGAACTCCCCAGTAAGATTCTTGCCAACATCTAATACCTAAATTTGTTATTAATGCTTGTAAAACTGCTCTCTAGCTATTACTTGAATAGTCGCACATGGTAACACATTGATACATGCCTCTAAATTATTATATCTGGAATCGTATTGAACCATTTGGGGTTGGCTTTATGTACTTCTCACTTAAATAGAAGATAACATTTCAAGGCACCATTTGAATAAATTATCTATACTCAAATATGAAATCTTTTGTTCATTTGTAATTTTCTGACTCAAAGCAGTGCTACTCTTGAAGTCTGTAGATTATGGTCGCATGGCTGAAATTCTGGTGCAGAGGGCAGCTTCTCCAGATGAATTTACTCGGTTAACAGCTATTACATGGGTAAATATAACATGGAAGTTTTCGTGCTACTTTATTTCAGAATTGTTCTACAATGTAACATTGTAATTATTTGTAGTATTGAATGCTGGAAGTTTTCTGGATTATTCGTCTAAGTTCCGGACTCATTGTGAATTTATTTCATTTTGTTTTCACTACAGATAAACGAGTTTGTAAAACTCGGAGGGGACCAGCTTGTTCCTTATTATGCTGACATTTTGGGAGCGATTTTACCCTGCATTTCTGATAAGGAAGAAAAAATTAGGGTGGTATGTTACATTCTTTCGTGTATTCTTATGATTTTAATTGAATTGGAGCACACACAACTGTCAACAGAATATCTATTTATTTTCTTAACACACTTGTGTATTGATGGATAAGGTTGCTCGTGAAACCAATGAGGAGCTTCGTGCAATTCAGGCTGATCCAGCAGAAGGGTTTGATGTTGGAGCGATTCTGTCTATTGCAAGGAGGTATAGTTTTTTTTTCTTCTGAAAACCAGGAGTAGCTGTGGTAGTGTTGCTAACAATTTGTACTTTCTTGCGTACCGATAGTCCTTTATACTTCTTAAGTAGCTATACAGTGAAGAGGGTGCTGTTTACTTGGTACATTACCTGTTGGTGATTGTTTACTGTTTTGATGGAATAGGCAATTATCTAGTGAATGGGAGGCTACTCGAAGTGAAGCATTGCACTGGATATCAACCCTTTTAAACAGACATCGTATTGAGGTAATATAGTTGTTTTACCATCCGATTCCATATCTGGTTACCGTGTTATTGCACATAACTGACCCTAAGTCCAAGGTAGGTGAAAGTGAATAAAATAAACTTTCTAGGTAGGTGAAAGTGCATCTTATAAACTTCTGATCCAAACACTTTTTAACTTCATGTGAAACCTCTGTAGATTTGAAGTGATCATAATCCAAAATCTATTATCTAGTTAATGAAAACTTATTGCCTTTATGTTTGTTGAAGAGGTTAGATGTCCTTGGGTTTATTCCTGTTTCGTGTCCTTATTCCTTGACTTTTTAAAGTAATAAATAACTTTAAAGTGAGACATGATGTATTAGTTCCATTGTGTGGTATATTGGTCTCGTCTTGAGCAACACACATGAGGGCCTCTTTTATCTGAAATAGCAACGTTGGACTTCTAGTAAGTTATCCTTTTAGAAACTTTGTGGAGAGGACTGGTAACATGAACTTGATATGCGTATAATTGTGAAGCAAGCAGGACAGCCTTATCTTTGCAGAAAGCACGGACTGACACATGCTTTTATTGTTGTTTTAATTAAGACTAGTCATCACGTCAATTTTGCATCATACTTATCAGAAGGAATTTTGGGTGTTTTTAAGTACTTTTTTCCATTTCAACCAAAAGAAGTGGGACAGGGACTTAGAGGTTTTGGAGTGTTGGGATCTAACGTAGTTCAAGGTCACCTTATTTTAAAAGGTCACAAGCTGAACCATCCTGATTTTATTAGTTTGGGACTTAGGAAGGCCAAGTTGTGTTGCATGAAGCCATTAAAGTTCATAGTAAATTACTTAGTCATACTTGTTCTTTGGATTTTTGAAATGTTCTGGCATATAGCATTAATTTTTATAAAGGGCAGCCCATTGCTCTAGGCTCCCACCATTTGGGGTATATGGAGGGCCATTTATGTACTCAACCTTACACTCCCTACCTTACAAAGAGGTTTCCTTGACTCAAACTTGTTACCTGAAGGTCACAGGGAACATCCTTGTCTTTGTGCCAAAGCTTATCCTTCTCGTATTAATTTATTTTTGTCATGCCAATGATGTTAAGATTTATTTTCTTTTTCTAACAGGTATTGACTTTTCTGAATGACATATTTGAGACCCTTTTGAAAGCACTATCTGATCCTTCTGATGAGGTATTTATATATTTTTCTTCCTGATCTTAGATTATTTTTTTGACATTTTCTTCAAGAATTTTTCATAGTATGGTCATATTTATTGGCCTAAAGATGGTTTGAAAGATTTGTAGTATATACTATAGAGTTGCAAGTGATTTTGCACCAGCCACATGTTTAGTTAATGCAATTGATACTTCTCCCCAGGTAGTACTCCTGGTTCTTGAGGTTCATGCATGCATTGCGAAAGATCCACAGCACTTCCGTCAGCTTGTTGTTTTCCTTGTACATAATTTCCGTATCGATAATTCTCTTTTGGAGAAGTGAGCCTCTCTCTCTCTCTAATTGGTTTGATCACTTGGGTAGATTTTTTGTTTTCCCCTTCTGCAATACTTGCTTATTGTCTCTCTCTCTAGGCGTGGTGCTTTGATAATCCGCCGCCTTTGTGTGCTCTTAGATGCTGAAAGGGTCTACAGGGAACTGTCCACTATACTGGAGGGAGAAGCCGACCTGGATTTTGCATCTATTATGGTTCAGGTCAGTCATATTTTTTTGCCATGAGGAAAAATGCAGAGTGCATCTTCCCTTGGGCATGATTCATTCAGATCAAAGTGGAGGTTTTTAGCAAAATATCCTTTTTACTTGTATTTCTTCGTAAGTTTTGAAATATTGTTCCTAAGTCTATTTGTGTAATCCAATCAACCGTTCTCTTTGTTTCAGGCTTTGAATTTGATTTTACTTACATCCTCTGAGTTGTCTGAGCTTAGAAATCTTCTTAAACGATCACTAGTTGATGACGCTGGCAGAAACTTATTTGTTGCCTTGTATTCCTCATGGTGTCATTCACCAATGGCAATCATAAGTCTTTGCTTTTTGGCTCAGGTTAGAGCTTGAACTTCATATGGCATCCATCAGGGTGCTCGCCATATGTTTACTTTTTTGTTGTGGAGCCTCTTTGGCATGATTGATGTATTTTGTTACTCATTCTATATTTTTCTCAACAGACTTACCAGCATGCCAGTGTTGTGATACAGTCTATGGTGGAGGAAGATATTAATGTCAAATTCTTGGTCCAGCTGGATAAATTGATACGGTTGTTGGAAACTCCAATCTTTGCCTATCTTAGACTGCAGGTGAACTAGCCATAACATACATATTTAGTTTTAGTATTAGGAAAGCGAAATAAGTTTGTAATTAACAACTTGCCTAAGTTTCTATTTCATGAGTAGTGTTTCTAATGTCTTTTTGTTTCGTGGCAGCTGAATGACCTAATTGTATTACCTCTTAAACTAAGAGCTCGATTGAGCTTATGCAATAGGATATTTGTAATGAATAACGAGTTATTAGTTTATTAATTTATTTATTCAATTCCTGTACAGATTGTGTTCTTAGCTTTTCCATGTTTGGAGGACCACTTTCTCATAAGAAGTTCTGATAGATTTAAATTGAGCTAATGTAACTTAAGGAGGATAAGATAAATCGTACCAAACACTATTTAACTAGGAAATTTGAAAAATGTCCGAAATGGTACAAACTTTTTTTCAGCGGCATGTGGATTGTTTATGTTTGTTGTATATAATCAGCATTTGTCTTCTTAAGCTATTCAGTATTTGTGAGAATGACCCGTTTTCTGGTTCATGCAGCTTCTTGAACCTGGCAGATATATATGGTTATTGAAAGCATTGTATGGTCTTTTAATGTTGCTTCCTCAGGTATGTAAGTTTATGACACAATCAAGGCCATTATCTCAACACTTCTCTACCTAGTTTTACATCAGCATCCTTTTTGTAAACCTGTTTGATGCAGCAAAGTGCCGCCTTTAAGATATTACGAACTCGGTTGAAGACTGTGCCTTCATATTCCTTCAACACCGAGCAACTAAAGCGAACATCTTCAGGCAACCCTTACTCTCATCATCATACAAGTACCGAGGATGGTGAAGTGAACCAAGATACTGGGAATTCACACAATGGAATTAACTTCTCATCAAGGCTCCAACAGTTTGAAAACATGCAACGGCAGCATCGTGTGCATGCCAAAGCACGGGCACAATTTCGTACCAACTCTAATAAACACCAAAAGGTTTTTCTCTTCATTATTTTGCTAATATTATTGATCTGAAATAAGCATGTTATAGATGGAGGTTCAAAAAGTTGATGAAACGAATGTAAACTGTAAAGAATATGCATAATATTAGGATTGAACAAATTTAGAAAAATAGAAGTATGCAATGTTATGGTAGTTTGTTTGGGTGTGTGAGGATGGTGATAGAAACAACCAACACATTTTAGGATCCTTTTCGATGCTGTTGTTGGCTATCACTCTTGTAAAATGCGAGTACATGGTTCATGTGGGAGCAAACTTGTGCCGGAACATATTGGAGAAGGCACGAATGTGTTTTCCTGACATCCTAGGTTTCAAAAAAAATTGTAGAGCTCAGTTTTGCCAGAAAATGTCTTTGACCCTAATCTAAAAAAAATGCTCTATTTTCATCTTTTCAACAGTTTTATGTTTTAAGGAGTTCTTTTTCACATCTATTCAACCATTTTTTTTACATTTAATCAAAATATTTTGGGTAGTTATGCAGTCTTCCGAGATTAGGGTTAAGAGCATTTTCCTGTTTTACTTATGAAAAAGAGATACGGTAGTTGCCATATGAATTTGGAACTTACATGTAACTAGGTGAAAAACATGTAAACTTAGGTGTCATTAACCCTTTATTTTTGCATAAGACATAAGAGGCTCATATGTTAGTGTTTGAGGTGGAATGACATTGTTGCCTCCCGTACTGGTGCAGCAGGCGCAGGAGGAGCAAAGACAGGAAGAACCTCGGCGAGCTCCAGCATCAGATATGAGCAGGCCCCCATCAAGATCGTCAAGGAGAGGTCCAGGGCAGTTACAGCTATAATTATACACTGATCTGTGTATAATTTGTAAAATTGTATATCTTAGTAGATTGTTTCATTAAAACCAGTTAAATTGGGTTTTGAATTAAGATAAGCCTGGGCATCCCCGGGCCATTCTTTTTTCCTTTTTACTCGGGATACATTACAGGCTCATGTGGTTCTGTTATTTTTTCTATTGAAAACCATATGAGCTTTAGGGGAAGATACTCAAATTTAGAAGATGCATTTTTTCCCATGTTGTTGGTTTTTTGGCAGTAATCCTATAGATAAGGAATGAGATTCTTCTTATGCAAATTGATTTGGAGAGTGTTCATTGTTCATGTGACATTGATCAATTCTATGTTCACAACAACTCTTCAGTTTCAGCTCCTAGATACTTGTAACTATTATTAGGTGATGTACATATTGTTCTAGTCTTCATCTTCTATGGACGGTGAAAGATTAAGATTCATCTCTGTACTTTTGACTTTCCAGTTACAGTTAACATGGCAACTCGTAATTTTTTGGATTAATATAATATGTTACCTTAAACAGAAACAAAATACAGGAATCATGTTAAATGTTTTCCACGTGGCGTCTTCAGACTTGTGGGTGTAATAATAAATAATTAAATGAAAATCCTTCTTCAACTGCCAATCCCGATATATACCTCCTTTGACCCTTTGACTTCTCCATTGAAATCTAACCGTTATAGGTAAAAATAAAATAAAAATAAAATCGCATCCGACCGATTATAGGAGAGACAGCTCTACCTAATCACGAATCGCCCTATAAAAAAAATCTCCACAATTAGCAATTCCTTCCTTTATTTATGCCCCCGACCAGATTCATGCTTGATGCTTCCATCAAATAAAAAGTCCTTTTTACCCCTCTCGTCAAGTCTCTCGTTCTTTTATATATTTCTTTTTCGTTTCTTATATCTGCCCTAATTTTCCATCTTCCCCCAAATCGGATACCATGGGTTTTCGATCTCTGTTTAAGAAGAAGAAGCTCAATTCCTCGGCTTCCTCTCCCTCCTCTGCCAATCCCGGCCCCTTCACCATATCCAGATCGTCTTCCACCACCAGCTCCCGTTTCCAGATCGACGAACTGGAGCAGGTCTTCAACAAATTCGATGTCAACGGCGACGGCAAGATTTCCGCTTCCGAGCTGGGATCCATCCTAGGCAGCCTGGGCGCCGCCGCCACGGAAGAGGAGCTGCAAAACATGATCCGGGAGGTGGACGCCGACGGTGACGGCTGTATCGATCTGAACGAGTTCATCGAGCTCAACACCAAGGGCGTGGGCTCCGATGAGATTATGGAGAATCTCAGGGATGCTTTCTCCGTCTACGACCTCGACGGGAACGGGTCGATAACCGCGGAGGAGCTGCACAAGGTTATGAAGAGCATCGGCGAGGAGTGCTCCTTTGACGAGTGCAAAAAGATGATCGGCGGCGTCGATAGTGACGGGGACGGTATGATTAGCTTTGAGGAGTTCAAGGTCATGATGATGGCCGGTTCCAGGCTCGAATTAGCGGCGGCGAGGATGTGATTCGGCGATTATTCATTCGGTATCGATTGCTCCTGCGCTTCACCGCATTGCAAAATTTTAGGTTTTTTTTCTATTTTAAATATTTTTGTGGGGATATTTACGGTTGAAATTGGAATTGATGATATGACTGAGCGGATAATTGTGAATATAGAGCTCGGCGTTTTGGATTACCAATCGAGTTTTATTTTTAATTACTCTATTATGAGTGTTGATCTCAGATTAGCGCTGCATCTCTTCACTGGGTTTCCTTCTTTACATTGATTTTCTCAATTAAATTTATTAAGAAAATTGGAAACCGCATTACCGCTATTGCTTTTTTTTGTTTTGTTGCTATCAATTATGCTATTTCTTTCTTCCAAACTTGGAAATTGAACCTCTCCCAGAAGAGAGAAAAAAAACCCTGGAAATTGAACCATATTATTCTCCATAAATGGAAAATATTTGTAAAAAAATAACAACTGAACACCCAATTGTTATATTTTAATTATGGCCTGTAAAGACCTGAGTTTTTATTCGAGAAATTATCGTTGGGAACGTCGTCGAGTTGGGGAACGAATCGGTTATTGGAACAAATTCAAAAAAAAAAAAAAGAAGAGAAAGAAGTAAAAAGAAAAAAAAAGGGATTGAAAGATGTTGGGCCGATTCTGATCTGAGCCCAGGACAACCAAGGGCCCAAGCCCTCTAACACTTTGAAACCCTACTTTTGTACTGTTCCCCCTTCACTTTCAGATCTGAGCACGCACTTCGAGGAACGCCTCTCTCCCTCTCTACCCTTCCCTCTCGCGCACTCAACTTCTCTCGCACCAAACCGACGCCGGCGACGAGAATCTCCACCTCTCTCTCGCTCGTCCATGCCAACCACGACCCTCTGCTCCGCCGTCTCCTTCTTCCCCGAGTGTGAATCGAAGTCACCATCCAGCTTCGAGAAGCCGGCGTCTGAAACCCTCGTCTCAGTCCTCCTCTCCCGGCTTTTCACGCCGCGCCGGCAACAGAGAGGAAGGACTCGGGTTCGTGACGCCGTTCCGACCACGGCCAGCCTGAACCCCCACGGCGACGTGGGTTTGGGTACAGGTTCGCCGGAACTACGTCGTCGAAACCCTCACCTCACCAGATCTGAGACGGTAAGCTTCTGGGTCGCTCTCCTAACCTTCGCCGGACCTTCCTGCCACCTTCGCCGGAGTTTCCTGCCACCTCCGCCGCCCTACCGAGGCCGAGAAGCTCGCCGGAAGGGCCTCGTAGCTGCCGGAGTTCCCTCGAACCAGCCAAGCTCGTGACTGTCTGAGTTGCGGGCCTTGGGCCAATTTGGCCTTGGGCCGAGACGTTGCTGGGCCTAGAGACGGGCCTTGGGCCCAGGCCAGGTCCCGGGCCGGACTTAGGTCCGGATCTGGACCCGGGTCTGGGTCGGGCTCGGGTCAGGTCCGAGTTCTGGGTCTGGATCGGGTTCGGACCTGGATTCGGGTCGGACTCGGGCCGGGCCGGGTCTGGACAGATTTAAATAACAAATTAATTTAATTAACAACTTTGACTTAAAATCAGATAACACTTGGACTGAATTATTTAAATTGGAGAACCGTTACGGGTTGGATTGGGACTGATACCGTCCCTTTTGTTTTAAACCATGTCGTTACCCCGAGCGCGAAGAAGACCGGTGGGGCCAGGACGTCAGCAGCTAGGAGACGCGGCTGTCGGCTCTTCAAGAGGTAGGGATTACCTCGAATCCGCTTTATTACGGTTTTACTAGTATGCATATAGGGAAAGCTAATAAACCGGCTAAAGAACTAGTATGCATTTAGGAAACGAACAACTAGCGTCGACGTATCAAACTGCGAACATTTACGATTTATGTCTTGGGAATTGTTGTGCTGGTAGGATCGGGCCATGTCGCGCCCGTAGGACTTGTATGCTGAATGTATCTGTGTATACCTTTGATGCTTGAACGGTTAATAAATAACAAACACGAAAACTAGTAGAATTGACTAGAGAACGCATGATCAACGATTTGAGTGCTTTTCCTTATTTTACTTGATATGTGGGGTTGGGAATGTTCGGGGATACCGGTTAAGCCGGTGGGGTAACCACGTGGAGAGTGGTATCGGTAAGTGGTGGTATATGCCTGTTGGCGGGGTTATTATTGAAACATGACTGTGGTTGTGAAAGTGATTGTGACTATTCTGTGATAATTGTATTGAGTGTGCCCGAGAGGGCTTGGTAAGTGTTGGTAAGTGTGGAACAGTTATGAGAGTAATTAAGGGATGATGCCTATTATACTCGATGTTGCATGTTGTGACTATGCGTGGGCAAGTGTGCCGTGTTGTGGAAATGTGAATCATTGTTTGTGATATGGTCGGGTGAGTAATAGATCGACGTGATTATGATTGTGTTTTTGGTTGTGATTGTGAGTGCGGTTGTGTTTGTTTTGGTGATAATGATTATGAGTTGTGCCCGAAAGGTGTGTCGTACCTTCCGTTGCGCCGCCGGTAAAGTGTGAGAGACGTACTTCCGTAAGGTGAGTCGTACCATCCGGGTGAGTGAGCGGTAAAGTGTGAGGCTTGGTGTACGATGGTACACGAGAAAGGTGGTTTCCCTACCTTCCGACCGTGAATCGGTAAAACGCTGTGTCCTGCGAAGAGGTGATTTCCCTACCTTCCGACTAGCACTCGGTAAAATGCTGTGTTGAGCACCTCGAGAGATGAGGCCGCGAAGAGGCGATTTCCCTGCCTTCCGTCGATCGGTAAAACGTTGCGTCCGTGATGAGGTCGACCGCCTATCCTGACTTTGTGTTAGGGAAGTTGCGTGCGGTTACGCCGGGCCGAGAGGGTTGCTCCCTAGACCGTGCGATGGCTACGGGCCGTTTCGTTTGGAATTGCTTTGAATTGACTGAGTATCGTTGTGTTTCGACTTTGGGTGTTCTTCTTTGTTATGAGTTGCGTGTGACCGTGAATGACTCGATTTGTTTGTCTTTTGGTGAATTCATGTGTGTGGCTTCCGTGTAAGTTAAAGTGTCGTATTTATGGTTGTCCTTAAGCCGTTGTGTAGGGGCTTGGGATGTGGAATCTCGGGACAATTCGTGGTCGGGTAAAGTAAAGGTTGTTTAGGTTGGTTTTTATGTTCTCGATTGCCGCTTTCTCATTTTAGCCGTTAGAAAAGTTAGCTTGGAAACGTAATTGGATGTCTAAATTGGATTGTTCCCTTCGTTGTGTGCCTTAGTCGATTGGATGGTGTGGCTTGGATTGTTCATGATTTTACCTGTGAGTGTCGTTGACTACGTGTTGTGGAATTGTGGTTGGGTTGTTCCGTGGTGTGGCCTCAGGGTAGTCGTTGTGTGGAATCGGTTTCGGTATAGCTGGACTTTGAGTATCCGAGTTTAAAGAGGGGTATTGGCTTTTATTTGGTTCATAGGTCGTATTGTGTTAAAACCTTTATTATAAATTTTTTTAAATTATGGAACTGCATTTTGGTGAATTCGAGATAAGGAGGTTTTGATGGTTTTCCCTACTGAGCGTCAAGCTCACCCCCTTACTCTATTGTTTTACAGGTTGAGCGGGTTGTGGTCTAGCGGGATTCTCGGAGCTAGGGAGCTAGTGAGGATCCTAGGCTAGTCTGGTCTATTTACGTACCCTCATTTGAACTTAACGTTATTGTTGATTTTATTTGAGCTGTGACTCAATGTGTCAGATTTATTACTTTCGGTTTATTATTTCAGAGTTTATTTCTTTTAAGTCGCTTTAATTATTTATTACTTTAGTTCACGTCTCGGGTCCGGTCATTATCGGATCTGGGGCGTGAGATGACCCTTTTCACTTGTCAGGTATCTAGGTTATATTACTCATAGAGAATATTCATGCACAACATGTATTTATTATTCTGTGCATGAGAATAATTGAGATGGTTGTTAAAACTACTTTGTAGGTTAGTGCAATAGAGTGTAGACCAACTGGTTCTTGTTTTTCCTAAAAATAATAATAAAAAAATCGCTATTGAAAATGACTTGGTGACATAAACGCTATGGAATTCGTAATTTCAATTTATGGATGATATTGCAATGGGAAAATATTATTTCATTGTAAGTGTGAAATAATATTTGATAAATTATAAGTATATTACAATTCTTTTTTGAGAGAGGTATATTACAATTCTGTTTCTTACGTATGCCTGTATATAATTCCGTACCAAAAATACGTTACATATTAATTTTAATACGGTTGTTGTTATTCTAATCACGGTTTTAATAAGGTTGTTGTTAATCTAATCACGATCGGAATCCTAGGATACAAGTATTCGGAGCCGTCTAGGGTTAGGTTTGGGCGCTGTCGATCTGGTGAACGTCGACGAAGACTCTTCCTCCAATATCGGTATTCGCGTGCATCACTACGGTAGATACGATTCTCCATACCCCTTCTTGTGGTCGTTGTGCTTTGGGGTGTAACACCCCGCCGTGCCTCACACAGAGCCCCACGCGCGGCGATGTTAGGTCTGCAGCCCAATATGCCACAACCCCTCTGGTGTACTGTCCACAGACAAATACCAACCTAGGTTGTTGGTGAGACTTGAACACAAGACCTCACCCTTTATAGCATCACTCAAGGAAATGCTATAAAGGGTGAAGTCTTGTGTTCAAGTCTCACCAACAACCTAGGTTGGTATTTGTCTGTGCACAGTACACCAGAGGGGTTGGGGTGTATTGGGTTGCAGACCTAACATCGCCGCGCGTGGGGCTCTGTGTGAGGCACGGCGGGATGTTACAGGGGCGTTTCCCTAGTTGTTCTTCTGCTGGCGATTGGGTGCACTTTCGATGATGACGTTCATGGCATTAAACTGTCATGGGCTGGGTATAGATAAGAATCACCAAAAACTTAAGGATCTGATGGAAAATATAGGACATACGTTGTTTTCTTCACATGAATCTATCACTCAGTTTCAAAGCTGCACCTCCCGTCGGAATCTTGGCTTTCACATGGGAACAAGACTATTGTCAGCAAAGAAGGCATTGGAACTATTCGACCAACGGGTTTAGGATCCAGGGGTGGGACGGTAAGATGGTGTCTCATTCCACGACACCCAAGATCGGGTTACCCCGGTGAATCAAGACCACATGTTGACCGATCCCCGTCGGACGGAGAATCCCAATACGTTATGAAAAACAAAATCTATCAGGAGGCGGTCAAACAATCACATATGCAACTGATCTCAAGGTTCCCTAAGCAACTTGATCCTGGGACGATTTTTTTTATGTGATTTATGTTTTGTATTTCATTTTTCAGTACGTTGGTATTGCCCAAGTATGAGAGCTTTGAAGAATAAGATCTTAAATTGGACAAAGACCACGTATAGCCGCATAGCGCTGTGCGATAGTGACCTCTCCAACAACATGGTCATACATGGCGGCTAGGGTTGAGAGCTCTCAACCCTAGCCGAGTTTTTTTTTTCTTCTTTCTATTAAAATAATAGTACTTAATATTTGGGTTTTGGATGTTGATATAATATAATTATAAATAAGTGAAAAAATGTATAAATATTAATTTGGGAAAATTCCACATCAGTACCCTAAAACTTTCATTTTTCATTTAGAGTACCCTAAATCTTTTTTGTGCCATCTCAGTACCCTAAATTTTCATTAATTCCACTTTAATACCCACCGTTAACTTTCCATCCATTTTTGGATGGAAAATTACCATGTGGTTGACACATAACCCTATCTTTTAATAAAATACCAAAAGTACCCTTAAACTTTCATAAACCCTAAATGCTATTTCATTTCAATCTCAGCCGCCCAACCCCCATTTGCTCTTTTGCTCTCCTCTTATCTTCTTCCTCACAAGACAACCCTCCTCGTCAACACCTCGCGCCACCGCAGAACACCATCGGAGAAAGAGCTCGGCCGCCCAGTCCACGTGTTCTCGCCGCCGAGACAGCCCAGCCATAGCCCGGAGCTATGGTGCTCTTCGTCCTCAAGATCTTCTTCTTCGTTTCTGTAGTTCCAGAGAAGCCAAGGAGCGAGAATCAAAGACTCCATGAGAAAACCCAGGTCGAACAACCCTTGAAAATCTCATAAACCCATAAGTTTAATCAAGGAAATGGATGATGAGCTCCAGTAGAAAAATCAGATATGAGATGTAGGGTATTTGTTGCAGATTCAGATATGAGTTTTAATGTTTAGATACCATTTTTTTTTGCTTTAGATATGAGGAAATGAAGTTGCATGTTTGAAATTGATTATGCTTTGGTGAATTGATGATGAACACGAACCAGTGGTGAAAATGGGGAAAATTGAGATAGGTACTGTGATGGGAATCTGAAGATGTTTTTGGTATTAAAATGATAAAAAAAAAATATAAAAAACAAATTTAATAAGATACTAACTAAAAAAAAAAGGTAAAAAATAATAATAATAAATAATAAGTTGAAAAATATGATTTTTAAAAAGTAAAATTTATTTTTATAAGAAAAATGAAAACATAATTTTAAATAAAAATTGAATTTTTTTAAAAATAAAAATGATTTTTATAAATAAAACTTGACTTTTCTAAAAAAACAAAATTTAAAAATAAACTGATTTTTAAAAATTAAAATATGAATTTTATTTAAAAATTGATTTTTATTTAAATTTTGTTTCTAAAATTCAATGATATGAATTTGAAAATTTGATTGTTAATGAGAGGTATTATGGTCATTTTACGTGTTGTGGATGAAAAATCAGATGGAAAGTTTACTGTAGGTACTAAAGTGGAATTAATGAAAATTTAGGGTGCTGAGATGGCACAAAAAAGAGTTAGGGTACTCTAAATGAAAAATAAAAGTTTTAGGGTACTGATGTGGAATTATCCCTATTAATTTCATTCTGTAGTCCACGGAATTGTTATTGATGTTAAATTTTTACTGGAACTCGAACAACCAGACTAGAAGCACAAACCACTTTTCACTATTTCAACCAACTAATTTTGAAGGCCTTTATTTTCAATTTGCCTTTTAATTGGCTTTGGTTCCTTAGAGTTTTTTTTATAAGCAAAAGTTTATTAAGGATATGGTCTATAAAGAGTAGACACATACCAAGAACAGATCCGAAAGGACCTTTTCTCATACCAGAACAACTACAAAAAGCAACAAACAAACCGGGATACAAAAACAAAAAATAGAACAAAAAACACCTTGCCTCATAACTAATCGGATTCAAAACAAGAAAACCGATTAGCAACAGGAACGGGTGTTAAAGCTTGTTCTATACTCGAGTCCAATTGCTCCTCATTCCCATCCTCAGAGCCCTGCTTGTACTGAGCCAGCCTCAAAGAACAAAGGTCGACTGTCTTTCTACAAACCTTCGAGCTATGGTTCCAATTACCCGAGCTATCTTTTTTAGAAACGTTCACAATGAAACGCCCCAATTTATCGGTAGCCCTGGCTCTTGTCTGATACACAACCACTGGCTGGGCGATCACCTTCGGTTGACCTTTCTTTGGACGTTCGCGTTTCTTTGGCTCAACCTTTTTTGGCTCAACTTTAGAGATCGGTTTTTCTAAAGCATCCTTCCACGGGCTACCCTGATATTCGAACTCCCTAGATGGTTCTCCACCCTGAGGTTGCACAACCTGTTTTTCCGCAGCATCTACCGGACCCAAGTCGATACCAATGCGAGAAAACACATCAGACAAGCGTGGGTTAACTTGTTGCTGTTCAACTGGGCCAACAAAACCAGTTGGCCCGTTAACTACACCAGGCCCAGAAGCAAAATCCAGCCCTTTAACAGACTTCCACTGGGCCGGTCCAATTGAACCACCATCGCGTCCCTCGTCAACGTCGCACGCCTGAATCGCCGGAAGAGATCGCACACAGTTTGGAAAGAAATCATTAACAGACGCAGAAATCGCGGGATTAGGATTCACACCCGAGGATCTCTCTGCCTGGATCGACCTTACTGGATACGCGCACGTCTGCGCAGAGCGAGCACCAACCGGCGAAGCTTGCCGGAGAAGAAAGTCCTCCGGTCTCCGTTCCGGCGTTAACACGGCCGTAAAACCATTCCCAACATTCCCAACCTGAATTACTGGCTCGGTAGCTGAGGGACCATCGCGAACCGACTCCTCCAAACCTGGAACGTTGGATCCTCCGATGCTCTGTTTTGAGTGTAGTGAAACAGAGGCGGTACACTCTGCTCGTCCCGACCCGTTTTGATCTGATTCCGGCCGAGCAAGTGCCACCATCAGAGTATAACCATTCAATTTGAAACCATTGAGCGTCTCTATAGCCTGTAGAGCCGACTCTTTGAGTTTAAAAACAGCGAAACCAAAATACCTTCCTTTCCGGTTTGCTTTCTTCAAAACCTTGACGGAAAGTACTTCACCAAAGACTCCCAGCGAGTTTCGGATCCAATCCGATGAAGAATCAAAGGGGATGTTGTAAATAAAAACCTTGCACCCTGTTTCCTCACCAGTCACCGGCATCGCAGTAACGCCATCTACCAGTTCACCCTCTTGCACCACCGTCTGCGTTGCACCACATGCTTCCTCTGCGTCGCCCACATGCCCAGATCCATGTCGATTGTTGATCGACCCAGGTTTCGGTCGCAGATTGTCAGGCGCTCGTGGCTGCTCTGAACCTGAGCGAGAAGGGCATGACCCTGTCGCAACATTCTCCTTGGCCAGAACCTTCTCGGTCCGAGCTGCCTTGCCCGATCCCTTAGAGTGCCTGATAGAATGCAAAACAAATATGTAGAATATGGTGCGATTGGGCCTTTCTGGATTTTTGAAGGCGTTGGCGTAGGCCCAAAATTTGTGAAGTGTGGTGAGGAAAATTTAGCCTTATATCCCTTTCAGTAGTGAAATGGAGATTGGACTAGTGGTGGGAATGTTTGTTGAGGTGATAGTAGTGTTACTTATTTCACCTAAAATGAAATAGACACTGAATTAGTGTCATAGGATGATTTCAGGTAGTAAAAAAAAAACTAATGAGGCAAGACTGTAATCTTGAACAAGGAGTGGTATATTTAGAATGTATATCATGCCGATTTTGACTCCACTTTCTCAAATCCGACTTGAGAATCACAAAAATGCAGGGCCATAAAACGGGAACTGATCGATCCCAATTCATTAAACTTTGAATGGATTCTTGGAATTGGATGTTGTCGATTCTTTTCGTTTTAGTCAATAGGAACGTGTCAGTGATACGAATATTAGAAAGAAAAAAAAATACTCAAATATTTTTTTTGAGCGAAAGGTACTTTTCATTAATCAAGTTGTTTCAATACAAATATACAATATAGTCCATTAGAGACTCTCTAACCACGAAAAATAGGGCAAGAACACTTAAGAATGCTCGCTATTCTTTTCATAAGATAACTGTCCTGGACGATATTGAATCGGTGCCCCAAGGGCGAAGGCAGAAGACGGAGGGGGGAACGGGATACCGGAGATCCTGGGGGACCTCGACAGTAATGGTGATAGTGGGAGGCAAAACATCGTCAAGTGACCCCTCCTAGGGCCAGTCCTCGATGCTCCCCTCCCTAGAGAAATCATCGATTCTCTGTTCGACATGCATTAATCCTGCAAAGAAAAACTAAAACAAAAAAAAAACAAAAAAAACACCCTTTCAATCAGCCAGATCCATAATCGTAAAAGGGGTCGAGGCGGTTGCAGCGGTGGAGCCAGGGAGAAGGACGCGCCGGCTGTAGATCTAGCGACGACGACTTCAGGGGCGACTCTAGAGATGGTGGCGACATCCGAGACGGCGGCGGCATCAGAAGCGGCGACAACGACAGAGGCTTCAAGGATGGGGACGACAACATCAGGGACAACGGTTGTAGAGACGGAAACCCCCGGGGCAGCAGAATCATGTTTGCATCAGGGGCGGCAGCAGCGACTACAGAGGTATCGGGGGCTTGAAGGTTGGTTGACGCCGATGTGAGACAGACGAAAACCACCGGGATTGCAGAGGGGGGACCGAACAGGATCGGTAGACGCGTCGGTAGTGGTGGGGGAGAGTCCACGTCGCGGTAGCTAGCGGCGGCTCGAGAGGGACCCTAGTAGAGAAAACTCGCGCAGGCCCGAGAGGAACCCTAGCACAGAAAACTCGCGTAGGACTTAAAGGGCATATGTCGAGGAGATGGTAGATAGCGAAGAGAAGAAGAACCATGGCATAGGCTATGGCATGCCATAGCCATAGCCATGGTGGTGCGTGCGTGCGACGACAGAGACTCATAACCCTAGCAGAGCAAAAAAGAACTCCACCGGATTAGTTTAATATCACCTTTAAATACTCAAATATTAAAAAATAGTTATATATTATTTTATTTAACAAATATTACTTACATGATAAAATAAGATCGTAAATTAAATTAAAATACAAGAGGAACTTGTCTCGAAATTTCTACACGATGTAGACCATACTATAACAAGAGGAATCAATTCCTTAAATACACACTTCCCAAAATGAGGAATCAACATCGAGGAACCCCTACGATCCACATCGTCTCTGATTATCCATTATTACTCACTCTTGCTTTCTCTTTCGACCTTCGATTTCAGAGATCCATGTCGTTGATTATAGGATGAGCTATGATTATACCCTACAATCAGTTTTTGCTTTCTTCAGCAACATTCGATTTGCACGATCTACATGGATGATTGGAGCCTAGCCTCTAATTATCCACCGTAGACAACCTTTGCTTTCTCCAGTAATCTTTTATTTCGACGACCCACACCGAGGACACGATGTTGGCCTCCGCTCCTCCCTAGCCAATCACAAGCTATCGCATGTCCTTTTTTATAGTACATAAAATAACATTAGCTTTGCCAATAGTCTGATTCTGTAAAAAAAAAAAAATCAAAATTTTACAACGGTCATATATCAATTTTTTTTATAAAATAAAATATCTTTTTAAGAGTATTATCAAGTCTACTACGGTGGACTGCTTGATTTGCCTCTAAATTTGGTCACAAAGTTGACTGATTTCTTGATCTTAAAAGAGAAACATTTGTCTTTGTTTGAACAAGTTCACGAGGGTATAACTATTTATGTACTTTTTTCTATCTTATAGTGTGTTAATCTCTGAATCTCTTATAATGGATGTGTTTTACAACGAATCTGCTTGATGGTATAACAATTTTTGTTTTCAATTGTCGTTAGTGTCATATTACATAATTTCTAGTAATTGATTTTGTTTTTGTTTCTTGCACTCTGATTATTATTTTGTTTGTGAAATTTGCATAATTCATTGCTGTTATGGTAGTTCGTGATAGTGTGGTACAATTGGATGGAGTTAAGGATGGGAATTTTTGACGACGTTAAATTAAATGTGCTCTTTTATGTAACATTAGCTTGGAGCATAAGAACTCCTGGGTAGAAATTAAGTAGTAACTCCTAAAAATTGTATATGTTATAATCAAGAATTAATATGGTGTTTTTTCATCATTGGAAAGTGATCAAATTGAGTTATCTTTGATCACTTTTTAATGAGTTTTCACCCCTAAAAAAGATTAATATGAATTATCTAAGTCTGATATTAAGATATTATAAGCCCAATTTTGAAAGCTCCACAGTTTCTGATCGCGGTGGGTGGAACCGAAATCGGATCAGAATCGAAATCCAAGTTAACTGGGCTTATTATGGGCTCCGAGTACAACAACAATTGTGAAATATGGGTAACTATTTGGTCTGGTGCAAGAACAGAGCTCTAGTCCGGATAATCGCCTTGTGCCACTCCAACTCAACGTACACAAATTCATATTTCTTATCCAAAATCTCAAAATTGTTTGCTCTCAGCCAAACCAAAGGATCAAAACGAATACAAGCGCCTAAAGACCAAATTGACAGAGGATAAGCACAAAGGGTATGAAACAATGATGGAGGAGTTACACGAACTATGAAGTTAAGCTTAATCGTTAGAGAAGTATCGTCACAGGTTCATCACAAACATGACTGAAGGTACCTGGTCCAACACCGTGTAGAAGGCCGCCATCAAATCATGAATGATTACTTTGTAGAGTAATTGAGTTATGGAGACGACGTCTTATTAACTATAATACCAAGATAAGAAGGGAGAAGTGCTCTCACTTCTCTAGAAAACCCTACAATCCTCTTTTAAGCCGTCTCTACGTTCTCCACCGGCAACGCCATGGTCCTGGCCATGGATGTCGCTGGTGGTCCTTCCCCGTCCCTCCTTACTTCTCTTTCTTCTCATTCGCCTATTCCTTCCTCTCTTCTCCCGTTTCCCCTATTCTTCCTTGCCCATTTTTGGATATAAAGTTTCAGCCTAATCCGTCTCCTCCTCCTTTGGCATGGGCTTTCCTCCACCTCCATTTCTCTCTTCCTTTTTCCTTTGGAAACTTGGTGTGATCGGAGGTCAGATCTATTTTCTCAGACCCAACCCTTTTCGTCGCTGCCTCACCCCCTTTCACGGAGATCGACCCCCCTTGCTTCTTTGAATTTCAGGTCTGTTTTCTCTTGGCTTTGTTTTTTATTTTTTCGTTCTCTGCCGGTGGAGGACCGGAGGGGTCTCTTATAAACTCGCCCTTGGGTTCACTATTTGAGTGTTGGCTCCGGTGGGTTTCTATAATGGAAGTTGAGTAATGCTGGGTGAAGATCTATCCTGGGTTCTAGTGGTTTTGGAGGGGCTCGTTTTCACCATCAGTTCGTTTCGATCGCTGCGTCCTCGATCAGCCTTTCCTCCGTCTTACGGTGACAAGGTTAGGGTAGTATGGGGTCGACTTACCCTATTGTTTAGTGCTGGCCACATGGAGTTTTGTTAAGGCGCTCAGTCGGAAGCTTGGACTCGTCTTTCGATTCTTGTGGTGCCCTATACTACTCCCGGTGAGTTTACTTCCTCTCTCTTCTCTTTCCAGCTCTCTCCTCTCTCCTCTCTGTGAGTCGGTTGTGACTACCGTGTTGGTCTTGTTGACTTGGTCGGTGTGGCCCTGTTCTTGAGGAGAGGCCGGTGGGGGGTTTGTGGGTTATGGATTTGTCAGGAGTTTATGTAGAGTTTCTGGCGTGGGGGGTGCGGTGATGAGGCCTCCTTGTTTCAAAGCTCTGTTTTTTTTATGGTTTGGTGTTGTTCGGGTTTCTTAACCTTGCTGTTAGTTTGTTAATGTTAGAAAAATCTGGCTTTTTAGAGTTTGTGTTTTATTTGTTCTGTCACCCCTGGTTGGGTTGTTTACAGTTCTCTTAATGGTAGAAAAATGTGGGTATTAAACCTGGTTTACCCGTAGATTGGGTTTGGTTCTTTTTTTTTGAGGTGCCTACTGGCACGCTCGTGTTTGTTCTTGTGGGTTCTTCCCATGGCCTAATTTTCAGTTTGAAAACTTGGCTCACTAATAAATTTTGCTAATAAAAAAATGGAGAAGACGCCTTCTGGTGTTGGTTTCGTTGGAGCAACATCTGTTTTTCGTATTATAGGGACAATGATCAAGCATGAGGACTATTTAATTCAAAAGAGCGATGCTCGAGGTGTGATGGGTTCGGTTCACACCAGAAATGCACGAATGCACTTTGGATGCTAACTTACGGTTGCTCTATTAATTAGTTAAATGAAACAATGTAAATAAGTGCAACAGTTATCATGGAGTACCTACAAAGATTTTTGCAATGACATGATCGTAAAATTTAGGCAACAATATTTGAGATGAATAAATTTGGATGGGATGAGGTGCCTATTATTTTTCAGTGAGTGACAGGGTTTCTCGATCATGATTGAAAGTCTAGAGTAGACGCATTGGTAATGGAAGAATTGTCTCACTGCATGAAAAAAATTAATTCACGCATGGAGACTTTCGATCATGATCGAAAGTCTAGAGTAGACGCATTTATATGTATTTTTAAATTAACTGCAATGATTAATGGTTTTTAGTTGATCAACCTTATTTATGTTAATGTAATTAATAGAATTAACAAATCAATCATCCAATACTCCATAAATTTTGTGTGCTCTTTTCTCTAGAAATTGTTTCTAGCCTTAACGTAGCCTTGCTATGTCGGCGTCTATCTCCTCTACTACCACACCATCGATAGCTCCACCAATAGGGCCTCCTGCACCTCCATCTACTCCAATGAAGGGGTCTTTGTCTGCTGGACTAGTCATGCCGGCATGTCTATCCTCCGAGGTTTTCAAACCCTTTAAAGCAAGGAAGAAGAGGAAACAAAAGACATCTTCTTCCACCCCGTCTCCGCCTCCAGCACCTATCATCACGGTGGAACCTCCCTTTCCGATGACCACTAAGATAATAGAGTTCTCTCCGGGGCGAACCTTACCGGTTTCTCTCAAACCGAAGAGGGGTCGTCCCGTCAAGGCTCTAACCTTAACCTCTTCCCCACGCATTCTCTGTCGGCGGTGACCCAAACCCTTCACGAAGGTCGTGATTCCATAAAAGATGGGAGATGGAGAACACTACATGTCCCGGTCATGCTATCGCCGCCACCCACCTACACTGCTCCGATCTTCACGGTGCCGGTTTAGGATGGGCTTGGTGGTGCTTCCTAGGGAGTTTCCTCCGGTCCCCTCTAACTCACAGCCTCCGAAAATAGTGCTGTCACCCATGGTTACCCTCTAAAAGGTCGATCTGCTCTATCATGAACGAGGATGACATGAAGGTGGTTGTGCCATTCAAGCCGGTGGACCCTACCGCTCTAGCCCGCTAGCACTTCGGTATGATCGGGAAGCTCTTGTCTATGCGACCCCCTCAGAAGGATTTTATGCTCAAAACTATCATAAAGGCGTGAGGCCGCTCAACGTCGAGATTGGAGGTCAAGGACGTCGAATCTGGGGTGTTTGTGTTCTACTTCGAGTCAGGATTGGGTTCGGAGGAACAAACCCTGGTGCTTTAATGGTCACCCCATGATGCTCGGGGATATTGACCTGCTGGCACGAGATCTTCCCAAGCTGGACCGAGTGCAACTCTGCGTTCATGCCAAAGGCTTACCACCATGGGTTTGGATAAAGACCACTAGGGAGTCTATCAATACAGCCCTGGTAGAATGTGTGGACATCTTATTTGATCAGTGGGGGTTTTTTTGGGGAGGGGAGGTAAGTGTGAGGTTCTGGATGAGCCTAGACCGACCGCTACGCCGCTCTCTAGTGTTTTGTTTTTGCGCAATATTTTTTATTTAAAAAAGGTATGATCCAAGGAGGATCAACCCAAAAGACAACCATTACAAAGGAGCTCTCTAGAGGAGATGCGGGAACAATTCCCGAAAGGGAACACAAAATCACCCATCAGTAACCCACTCTTCACCTTCCGAAGTCAAAGTCGGATCATCAAAGGCCTTAGCTTGATGAGCTAGCTGAGCGTCTTGAGTAAGTTTAGCTGCATGAGATATCCGAGCATCTTGCACCTACTTCCCAATGTCCACAAGATTAACCAATCTCTCCCGACTCCGGGAATGGGTTGGTTTGATTTGCAAGGTGTAGTAATCTCGAAAGTAATTAGGAGGTCAACTCTGACGAGTCGAAACTCTAGATGGTAGCTTCGAATGACGACCCTTGTCAGAAAGTTTAAGTTTCTACGGTTTGAGAAGAGCTTATTTCCAAGGACTACCCTCTGATAGACCACCTGCAGTATCCTTTGAACTACCCTTAACCTGAAACGGGTCATTTAAAGGCAGCGGGTCAGTACTTTGACTTGCCTGAACCAACCCACATTGACCCTGGGCTTCTTGGACCTCTTCCATAAGGGCCCTTGGAGGCCCAACCCGTAAAGGCCCTGTAGACAAAAGTTCCACGCTGGCCTCAGTAACAGACGTAATCAATTCGGTCTCCTCAACCGAATTTCTGGCCCAGACGCCTTGACTGCGTCGTCTTCTCCGTGAGAACCGCGATCGCAATCTGCTAAAACTTTGGCCAAATCTGCACGATTCCCAGCCGAATGGGATACAAAAGTTGAATTCGCGAGAATCAAGGAATCACATATCTCCCCCGAGACCTGTGGAACAACTTTGCTCCGAGTGCCAAACTTCGGCAAGTCTTCGTTGCGCGGAGAAGACGTCGGAACATAAGTCTCGGTTCGCTGATCTCTTCCTCCTTTCTCCAGTACACGAATATCATAACAGAAACTCGTCCCTTCAATCCCATGTTGTCGCATGGTGAGAGACCTATCAACACCGATGCTCTGTTTCACCGCCTGCTCACTCCGATGCCGAGCAATGGCAATAAACAAAGAGAAACAGTTGATTTTGAACCTGTTGAGGCAAGCCACAACCTGAGACGCCTCTTCCTAAGTCCCGTACCGCACAAAACCGTAAAATTTGTGATTTCGATTTGGTCGGGACAAAACAGAGCAAGACATTATGTCGCCAAACTCACCAAAAACGTTACGAACCCACTCGGTCGTGGTTCCATAGGGTAGGTTGCACACAAACACCTCGTTTTCTTGCAACTGATAAACATTTGGCTTCAAACGTCGATATGCTCTATTTTTTGACAACGATTTGGTTGGCGGAGCAACCCGTGATTTTTCTATCTCCTGGCCGGAGTTGAGTTTGACAGGCGAAGAAACATTGCCCTATGTTTGTTCCTCTAACTCTGAAACCAGATTCTTCTCAACCTTCTTCCTTGGTTTTGTTTTGACTGGAGCTCCACCATTGTTAGCCGGAACAGGCTTAACATGACGAGGTGGATCAACAGATCGAGCTACAATCTTGCAATAATGATCGTAGGTGGATAACAGGGTTGAGCAGAAGTCGGAGAAGGAGAGGGCCGTGACTGGACGCCGAAGAACTTTCATTCTCTCTTTCGATGAGCCACGGTGAAGCTTCTTTAGCTCTCTAGCGTTGTGGTTCCAAGAATTTTAGGACCCGATCTGAATCTCCCTAACATACACCAAACCACCGAGTTTCTGCTTCAATTATGATGGGATTGGACATGGGGGCCGGGAATGCGACCGAGAGATGCTAGGGGTCCCCGTTTTGATACCTCACTACTCGAATTCAAGCCGGACACCCTGGGGCATAATTATTCCACTGGTTGGGAGACAATGGCGACATTATCCATCCCACCAAGATTTTCGGCTTTGACCCCAAACACTGCACCTAAGGATCCCTTATCTCGAGAAAATGGACTAACCGTAACCCCGAACATTGTACCTAACCCATGGGGTACCGTGGATGGGTTGGGGAGCCACTCTGGACCATTTGGGAAGTAGGTCAATCCTTAATGAATGATTCGATCGATACTTCATGGATTGTCCCATCTCCGACACTGTGCACAAAGAGGGGGTCGATTGGAGAATCCCGAGAAGATCATGCGAGGGTTGTGAAACAGCCTCGTCAGGAGGAATGAGCGACGACCAAGGCTTCAGGGACCATACCCGAAAGGGGTCCCTGATGAAAGCTTGTCCTCCCCTTAATACTGTTGAGATCAGGTTCGATCGCACTTATCACGACGAGAAGAGTCTCCACCATAGGATCAAGCAGCGTTTATGCATCATCTTTAGCGATTATCGACAGTACTGGTTTTATGTTTCTTTACTTCTTTTTTTTAAATTAGGTGTGACACCGACGAATTACTGACTCTTTTTTATAATTAGTAAAAGCAAAATCTTCAAAAAAAGAAAAAAGAATTAACAAATAAAAGTAAGGCTCATTATTGTGGACAATTTGTTCTCTTCTGATTTCTCTGTTCTAAATTAACAGAATAGAGCCGTCTCAAAAGGGAGGCTCAACCCTAAATGCTCTTACAAAACATGGGTTAGAAAAATGAAGTGATTCGGTGCGTGTCTGTATATTTACAATAAATGAGTTAGAGTTCTGTGAATCAGATTATGTTCAAATCACATATGTAAAAGTTGAAACAAGAACTCAAAGCCAAAGCAGTTGTATGATGGTTAGAAGAATAGAACAAATAAATGAAGTAACGTAGTTACCACTTGCCAATCTATTTGAAGGTATGTATGTTGTATTCAATGGACATAGCTTATATAAGGATGTTGTCACGCCTCAAATCCGGTTTTGACAGACTCGAGACGTGACTTGAATGAAAACGGTTTAAAACACAATAATCCAAACATAAATCGATAAAACACTCCAAAATAGATCTCAAATCTAATAACTCAGTTTGAACAAAGTAAAACCCTCCAGGGGTGTAATAATAACCTATAACAAAGTTTGTTTGAAAATTAAAATGAAGGGTGACTGAAACCTCTAGGACACACCCATACCAAGAAGCTCCCGAGCCTCTACTCCTCAATCAAGCCTGTAAACACAACAGTAAACACATAAGGGTGAGCTTGCGCTCAGTAGGGAAAATACATGACAAGTTGACCTTCAAAGTTTAGCAAATTCTTAAACAAAGTCACAAGATAAATCTTAGTAATTAACAGGAAATACACAATCCGTTCAGTGCCGTGGCACGTGAAGTCGCCACCCTCCGATCCACACATAGTGTGTCCTCTCGGATTTTCCCTCAGTCCAGAGGAGACGCATATCATTGAGGCTACCGGCAACACCCCCTAAGGGTGCATATCATCAGGATTCTCATAAACGTCTCCAAAGAGCTATATGTCATCGGGAACCAAGGTATTACTCCCATAGGGAACATACACTTGGGTGAAACAACCAATAACCATCCAATACTCAGGGCCACCGGCTATGCTACCACCTTGCACCGGCACTCCCTCGGTGTAGGCGCCATACCGGGTACCGACTATGACGCTACCTCCCACCGGCACTCCCTCGGTGTAGGCCCCATAGCGATATAACGGCCAACTCACGAATCCATTACCGAACAACACCTCGTAACAAGTCACAACCTAACCCAACACACCACAAGAATCTCACAACCACAGCTTACCATTTCACTTACCATTCATGACCCACCGGTCAATCGATCACCTGATTGTACCGCTCGGCACAACCAAACTTACTTGATTCAACCAATCAACCATTCAAGGAATCACACAATCAATAGAATACAAGCCACAGTCAAGTAAACGTTCCAACAATCAACCGAGTAAAATCTTCAATCGAGCAATCAAGTATGCAATTCAACTAGTTTCTTTAGACTCTTTAGCCTAACCACTAAGCAATCAAACAATCAACAAGTGATCCTAACACACAATTCTCAAGTATTGAAAGCGAATTACACTAGTGATTGGCATCCTACGCATGCATTACTAGACGTTTCCGGTTATTAGTAATTGAAAGACAATTAATCCAGTTATTCGCATCCTATAGGCATTTCTAGGACCTTTCCGATTTTATTAGCCTAACATGCATACTAAACATTTAAACGAGAATTTAAGACTTTCCCTATCTCGTAGTCTTCCTCTCAACACTCTGATGTCACAATCGAAAGTCATCACGCCATTCTTCACACGGGTTCTGGCGTGGTCTTCGTTCTTCTAGCTCGGGTCCAAGTTCTTCGCTCTCGGGCGAAGTCCCGTCTAGGTTTGACAAATAAAACGCCCAATCAAAACCAGCAATTGTCCAAAGGTCCACTGATTTAACCAAAATTTATCTTTTCAAATTCTCACCTTGATTTAATTAAATCTGATTTTAAAACATTTTTCAACTGAACCCGGGTTGACCCGGATCCATCCCGGACCTGGCCCAGACCCGGGTCCGAGTCCAATGCTAGTCTGGGCCCAAGGCCCGAGCCTCAGTCTAAGCCCAACCAGCCCAGCATCTGTCTGGCCCAAGGTGTGACAAGGCCCAGGACCTGCTCGGCCCAAGACCCACCTTGGTCTACTGTCCTTCGTGGCCCAGCCGGACTGGCTCGAGTCCGGTGAGAGCTCCGGTGAGACGCGGCGGCGGACGACATCGGGAAAGGTCGGAGGACGCGCAGAACCAACCGTGAGGGTCGTTAGGACCCGGAGTGCTCATGGTGGTGACGGTGGCGACATACGCGCGCTCTAACGCCTCTTTGGCTCAGATCTGGTGAGGAAAAGGGTTGTTGCCGGCGTGGGGCTTCCGGCCAACATCGCCTCAGCCCAGCTCGCCACGGCGTCGTCAGGGAGACAGGTTCCCGGTGGTGGTCGTTGCAGGAGGAGATCGGGACGAGAAGGGGCGGCGGCGCTCAATTCGAACCAACGAGGGGCTCTGGGTTCTCGCGTTTCTGAGCTCGGGTTTTGCTACGGCCGGAGAAGAGGGAGTAGAAGGAAGAAGAAGAGGCTGAGGAGCTCGGTGAAGATGGCCGGCGACGTGGTGATGGCGATTCCGAGCGATTTTGCGAGAAGGGAGAACGCGAGAGAACTGAAGACGATGAGCAGTGGATCTGGCTAGGGTTTGGTAGTGTTATAAAGCGACTGAGCTTGGGACTCAACTCCTTTGGGCCTGGTCTCGCATGCAGTGGGCTGACCCATTCAAAACCTGAGCCCAAGCCTGAGCTGACCCAACCATCAGTTTTTTTTCCCTTTTCTCTCTTTTTTTTTTAATTTTCTTTCTTTTCGACACTACACGTTGCAAATTCCCCCTCAAGGTTTCGATCTTTCCAAAATGTTACCCTTTTAAAAGAGTGGGGTTTTACAGATGTTCCGGGCAAAACGTTCTTCTTCTTTACTGTCTAGCCATAGGATCCTCAAATTTAAATAACTTGATGTGCGTTACTCTTGTGTAAACAAGTGCTAATGGTAAGTTTCCTTTATTGTAGGTTAACAAAAGATGAATCTTTTGCGACGTGGTGATGGCGATTCCGAGCGATTTTGCGAGAAGGGAGAACGCGAGAGAACTGAAGACGATGAACAGTGGATCTGGCTAGGGTTTGGTAGTGTTATAAAGCGACTGAGCTTGGGCCTCAACTCTTTTGGGCCTGGTCTCGCATGCAGTGGGCTGACCCATTCAAAACCTGAGCCCAAGCCTGAGCTGACCCAACCATCAGTGTTTTTTTCCCTTTTCTCTTTTTTTTTTTAATTTTCTTTCTTTTCGACACTACACGTTGCAAATTCCCCCTCAAGGTTTCGATCTTTCCAAAATGTTACCCTTTTAAAAGAGTGGGGTTTTACAGATGTTCCGGGCAAAACGTTCTTCTTCTTTACTGTCTAGCCATAGGATCCTCAAATTTAAATAACTTGATGTGCGTTACTCTTGTGTAAACAAGTGCTAATGGTAAGTTTCCTTTATTGTAGGTTAACAAAAGATGAATCTTTTGCGACGTGGTGATGGCGATTCCGAGCGATTTTGCGAGAAGGGAGAACGCGAGAGAACTGAAGACGATGAACAGTGGATCTGGCTAGGGTTTGGTAGTGTTATAAAGCGACTGAGCTTGGGCCTCAACTCTTTTGGGCCTGGTCTCGCATGCAGTGGGCTGACCCATTCAAAACCTGAGCCCAAGCCTGAGCTGACCCAACCATCAGTGTTTTTTTCCCTTTTCTCTTTTTTTTTTTTAATTTTCTTTCTTTTCGACACTACACGTTGCAAATTCCCCCTCAAGGTTTCGATCTTTCCAAAATGTTACCCTTTTAAAAGAGTGGGGTTTTACAGATGTTCCGGGCAAAACGTTCTTCTTCTTTACTGTCTAGCCATAGGATCCTCAAATTTAAATAACTTGATGTGCGTTACTCTTGTGTAAACAAGTGCTAATGGTAAGTTTCCTTTATTGTAGGTTAACAAAAGATGAATCTTTTGCGACGTGGTGATGGCGATTCCGAGCGATTTTGCGAGAAGGGAGAACGCGAGAGAACTGAAGACGATGAACAGTGGATCTGGCTAGGGTTTGGTAGTGTTATAAAGCGACTGAGCTTGGGCCTCAACTCTTTTGGGCCTGGTCTCGCATGCAGTGGGCTGACCCATTCAAAACCTGAGCCCAAGCCTGAGCTGACCCAACCATCAGTGTTTTTTTCCCTTTTCTCTTTTTTTTTTTAATTTTCTTTCTTTTCGACACTACACGTTGCAAATTCCCCCTCAAGGTTTCGATCTTTCCAAAATGTTACCCTTTTAAAAGAGTGGGGTTTTAAAGATGTTCCGGGCAAAACGTTCTTCTTCTTTACTGTCTAGCCATAGGATCCTCAAATTTAAATAACTTGATGTGCGTTACTCTTGTGTAAACAAGTGCTAATGGTAAGTTTCCTTTATTGTAGGTTAACAAAAGATGAATCTTTTGCGACGTGGTGATGGCGATTCCGAGCGATTTTGCGAGAAGGGAGAACGCGAGAGAACTGAAGACGATGAACAGTGGATCTGGCTAGGGTTTGGTAGTGTTATAAAGCGACTGAGCTTGGGCCTCAACTCTTTTGGGCCTGGTCTCGCATGCAGTGGGCTGACCCATTCAAAACCTGAGCCCAAGCCTGAGCTGACCCAACCATCAGTGTTTTTTTCCCTTTTCTCTTTTTTTTTTTAATTTTCTTTCTTTTCGACACTACACGTTGCAAATTCCCCCTCAAGGTTTCGATCTTTCCAAAATGTTACCCTTTTAAAAGAGTGGGGTTTTACAGATGTTCCGGGCAAAACGTTCTTCTTCTTTACTGTCTAGCCATAGGATCCTCAAATTTAAATAACTTGATGTGCGTTACTCTTGTGTAAACAAGTGCTAATGGTAAGTTTCCTTTATTGTAGGTTAACAAAAGATGAATCTTTTGCGACGTGGTGATGGCGATTCCGAGCGATTTTGCGAGAAGGGAGAACGCGAGAGAACTGAAGACGATGAACAGTGGATCTGGCTAGGGTTTGGTAGTGTTATAAAGCGACTGAGCTTGGGCCTCAACTCTTTTGGGCCTGGTCTCGCATGCAGTGGGCTGACCCATTCAAAACCTGAGCCCAAGCCTGAGCTGACCCAACCATCAGTGTTTTTTTCCCTTTTCTCTTTTTTTTTTTTAATTTTCTTTCTTTTCGACACTACACGTTGCAAATTCCCCCTCAAGGTTTCGATCTTTCCAAAATGTTACCCTTTTAAAAGAGTGGGGTTTTACAGATGTTCCGGGCAAAACGTTCTTCTTCTTTACTGTCTAGCCATAGGATCCTCAAATTTAAATAACTTGATGTGCGTTACTCTTGTGTAAACAAGTGCTAATGGTAAGTTTCCTTTATTGTAGGTTAACAAAAGATGAATCTTTTGCGACGTGGTGATGGCGATTCCGAGCGATTTTGCGAGAAGGGAGAACGCGAGAGAACTGAAGACGATGAACAGTGGATCTGGCTAGGGTTTGGTAGTGTTATAAAGCGACTGAGCTTGGGCCTCAACTCTTTTGGGCCTGGTCTCGCATGCAGTGGGCTGACCCATTCAAAACCTGAGCCCAAGCCTGAGCTGACCCAACCATCAGTGTTTTTTTCCCTTTTCTCTTTTTTTTTTTTAATTTTCTTTCTTTTCGACACTACACGTTGCAAATTCCCCCTCAAGGTTTCGATCTTTCCAAAATGTTACCCTTTTAAAAGAGTGGGGTTTTACAGATGTTCCGGGCAAAACGTTCTTCTTCTTTACTGTCTAGCCATAGGATCCTCAAATTTAAATAACTTGATGTGCGTTACTCTTGTGTAAACAAGTGCTAATGGTAAGTTTCCTTTATTGTAGGTTAACAAAAGATGAATCTTTTGCGACGTGGTGATGGCGATTCCGAGCGATTTTGCGAGAAGGGAGAACGCGAGAGAACTGAAGACGATGAACAGTGGATCTGGCTAGGGTTTGGTAGTGTTATAAAGCGACTGAGCTTGGGCCTCAACTCTTTTGGGCCTGGTCTCGCATGCAGTGGGCTGACCCATTCAAAACCTGAGCCCAAGCCTGAGCTGACCCAACCATCAGTGTTTTTTTCCCTTTTCTCTTTTTTTTTTTTAATTTTCTTTCTTTTCGACACTACACGTTGCAAATTCCCCCTCAAGGTTTCGATCTTTCCAAAATGTTACCCTTTTAAAAGAGTGGGGTTTTAAAGATGTTCCGGGCAAAACGTTCTTCTTCTTTACTGTCTAGCCATAGGATCCTCAAATTTAAATAACTTGATGTGCGTTACTCTTGTGTAAACAAGTGCTAATGGTAAGTTTCCTTTATTGTAGGTTAACAAAAGATGAATCTTTTGCGACGTGGTGATGGCGATTCCGAGCGATTTTGCGAGAAGGGAGAACGCGAGAGAACTGAAGACGATGAACAGTGGATCTGGCTAGGGTTTGGTAGTGTTATAAAGCGACTGAGCTTGGGCCTCAACTCTTTTGGGCCTGGTCTCGCATGCAGTGGGCTGACCCATTCAAAACCTGAGCCCAAGCCTGAGCTGACCCAACCATCAGTGTTTTTTTCCCTTTTCTCTTTTTTTTTTTAATTTTCTTTCTTTTCGACACTACACGTTGCAAATTCCCCCTCAAGGTTTCGATCTTTCCAAAATGTTACCCTTTTAAAAGAGTGGGGTTTTACAGATGTTCCGGGCAAAACGTTCTTCTTCTTTACTGTCTAGCCATAGGATCCTCAAATTTAAATAACTTGATGTGCGTTACTCTTGTGTAAACAAGTGCTAATGGTAAGTTTCCTTTATTGTAGGTTAACAAAAGATGAATCTTTTGCGACGTGGTGATGGCGATTCCGAGCGATTTTGCGAGAAGGGAGAACGCGAGAGAACTGAAGACGATGAACAGTGGATCTGGCTAGGGTTTGGTAGTGTTATAAAGCGACTGAGCTTGGGCCTCAACTCTTTTGGGCCTGGTCTCGCATGCAGTGGGCTGACCCATTCAAAACCTGAGCCCAAGCCTGAGCTGACCCAACCATCAGTGTTTTTTTCCCTTTTCTCTTTTTTTTTTTAATTTTCTTTCTTTTCGACACTACACGTTGCAAATTCCCCCTCAAGGTTTCGATCTTTCCAAAATGTTACCCTTTTAAAAGAGTGGGGTTTTACAGATGTTCCGGGCAAAACGTTCTTCTTCTTTACTGTCTAGCCATAGGATCCTCAAATTTAAATAACTTGATGTGCGTTACTCTTGTGTAAACAAGTGCTAATGGTAAGTTTCCTTTATTGTAGGTTAACAAAAGATGAATCTTTTGCGACGTGGTGATGGCGATTCCGAGCGATTTTGCGAGAAGGGAGAACGCGAGAGAACTGAAGACGATGAACAGTGGATCTGGCTAGGGTTTGGTAGTGTTATAAAGCGACTGAGCTTGGGCCTCAACTCTTTTGGGCCTGGTCTCGCATGCAGTGGGCTGACCCATTCAAAACCTGAGCCCAAGCCTGAGCTGACCCAACCATCAGTGTTTTTTTCCCTTTTCTCTTTTTTTTTTTAATTTTCTTTCTTTTCGACACTACACGTTGCAAATTCCCCCTCAAGGTTTCGATCTTTCCAAAATGTTACCCTTTTAAAAGAGTGGGGTTTTACAGATGTTCCGGGCAAAACGTTCTTCTTCTTTACTGTCTAGCCATAGGATCCTCAAATTTAAATAACTTGATGTGCGTTACTCTTGTGTAAACAAGTGCTAATGGTAAGTTTCCTTTATTGTAGGTTAACAAAAGATGAATCTTTTGCGACGTGGTGATGGCGATTCCGAGCGATTTTGCGAGAAGGGAGAACGCGAGAGAACTGAAGACGATGAACAGTGGATCTGGCTAGGGTTTGGTAGTGTTATAAAGCGACTGAGCTTGGGCCTCAACTCTTTTGGGCCTGGTCTCGCATGCAGTGGGCTGACCCATTCAAAACCTGAGCCCAAGCCTGAGCTGACCCAACCATCAGTGTTTTTTTCCCTTTTCTATTTTTTTTTTAATTTTCTTTCTTTTCGACACTACACGTTGCAAATTCCCCCTCAAGGTTTCGATCTTTCCAAAATGTTACCCTTTTAAAAGAGTGGGGTTTTACAGATGTTCCGGGCAAAACGTTCTTCTTCTTTACTGTCTAGCCATAGGATCCTCAAATTTAAATAACTTGATGTGCGTTACTCTTGTGTAAACAAGTGCTAATGGTAAGTTTCCTTTATTGTAGGTTAACAAAAGATGAATCTTTTGCGACGTGGTGATGGCGATTCCGAGCGATTTTGCGAGAAGGGAGAACGCGAGAGAACTGAAGACGATGAACAGTGGATCTGGCTAGGGTTTGGTAGTGTTATAAAGCGACTGAGCTTGGGCCTCAACTCTTTTGGGCCTGGTCTCGCATGCAGTGGGCTGACCCATTCAAAACCTGAGCCCAAGCCTGAGCTGACCCAACCATCAGTGTTTTTTTCCCTTTTCTCTTTTTTTTTTTTAATTTTCTTTCTTTTCGACACTACACGTTGCAAATTCCCCCTCAAGGTTTCGATCTTTCCAAAATGTTACCCTTTTAAAAGAGTGGGGTTTTACAGATGTTCCGGGCAAAACGTTCTTCTTCTTTACTGTCTAGCCATAGGATCCTCAAATTTAAATAACTTGATGTGCGTTACTCTTGTGTAAACAAGTGCTAATGGTAAGTTTCCTTTATTGTAGGTTAACAAAAGATGAATCTTTTGCGACGTGGTGATGGCGATTCCGAGCGATTTTGCGAGAAGGGAGAACGCGAGAGAACTGAAGACGATGAACAGTGGATCTGGCTAGGGTTTGGTAGTGTTATAAAGCGACTGAGCTTGGGCCTCAACTCTTTTGGGCCTGGTCTCGCATGCAGTGGGCTGACCCATTCAAAACCTGAGCCCAAGCCTGAGCTGACCCAACCATCAGTGTTTTTTTCCCTTTTCTCTTTTTTTTTTTTAATTTTCTTTCTTTTCGACACTACACGTTGCAAATTCCCCCTCAAGGTTTCGATCTTTCCAAAATGTTACCCTTTTAAAAGAGTGGGGTTTTACAGATGTTCCGGGCAAAACGTTCTTCTTCTTTACTGTCTAGCCATAGGATCCTCAAATTTAAATAACTTGATGTGCGTTACTCTTGTGTAAACAAGTGCTAATGGTAAGTTTCCTTTATTGTAGGTTAACAAAAGATGAATCTTTTGCGACGTGGTGATGGCGATTCCGAGCGATTTTGCGAGAAGGGAGAACGCGAGAGAACTGAAGACGATGAACAGTGGATCTGGCTAGGGTTTGGTAGTGTTATAAAGCGACTGAGCTTGGGCCTCAACTCTTTTGGGCCTGGTCTCGCATGCAGTGGGCTGACCCATTCAAAACCTGAGCCCAAGCCTGAGCTGACCCAACCATCAGTGTTTTTTTCCCTTTTCTCTTTTTTTTTTTAATTTTCTTTCTTTTCGACACTACACGTTGCAAATTCCCCCTCAAGGTTTCGATCTTTCCAAAATGTTACCCTTTTAAAAGAGTGGGGTTTTAAAGATGTTCCGGGCAAAACGTTCTTCTTCTTTACTGTCTAGCCATAGGATCCTCAAATTTAAATAACTTGATGTGCGTTACTCTTGTGTAAACAAGTGCTAATGGTAAGTTTCCTTTATTGTAGGTTAACAAAAGATGAATCTTTTGCGACGTGGTGATGGCGATTCCGAGCGATTTTGCGAGAAGGGAGAACGCGAGAGAACTGAAGACGATGAACAGTGGATCTGGCTAGGGTTTGGTAGTGTTATAAAGCGACTGAGCTTGGGCCTCAACTCTTTTGGGCCTGGTCTCGCATGCAGTGGGCTGACCCATTCAAAACCTGAGCCCAAGCCTGAGCTGACCCAACCATCAGTGTTTTTTTCCCTTTTCTCTTTTTTTTTTTAATTTTCTTTCTTTTCGACACTACACGTTGCAAATTCCCCCTCAAGGTTTCGATCTTTCCAAAATGTTACCCTTTTAAAAGAGTGGGGTTTTACAGATGTTCCGGGCAAAACGTTCTTCTTCTTTACTGTCTAGCCATAGGATCCTCAAATTTAAATAACTTGATGTGCGTTACTCTTGTGTAAACAAGTGCTAATGGTAAGTTTCCTTTATTGTAGGTTAACAAAAGATGAATCTTTTGCGACGTGGTGATGGCGATTCCGAGCGATTTTGCGAGAAGGGAGAACGCGAGAGAACTGAAGACGATGAACAGTGGATCTGGCTAGGGTTTGGTAGTGTTATAAAGCGACTGAGCTTGGGCCTCAACTCTTTTGGGCCTGGTCTCGCATGCAGTGGGCTGACCCATTCAAAACCTGAGCCCAAGCCTGAGCTGACCCAACCATCAGTGTTTTTTTCCCTTTTCTCTTTTTTTTTTTTAATTTTCTTTCTTTTCGACACTACACGTTGCAAATTCCCCCTCAAGGTTTCGATCTTTCCAAAATGTTACCCTTTTAAAAGAGTGGGGTTTTACAGATGTTCCGGGCAAAACGTTCTTCTTCTTTACTGTCTAGCCATAGGATCCTCAAATTTAAATAACTTGATGTGCGTTACTCTTGTGTAAACAAGTGCTAATGGTAAGTTTCCTTTATTGTAGGTTAACAAAAGATGAATCTTTTGCGACGTGGTGATGGCGATTCCGAGCGATTTTGCGAGAAGGGAGAACGCGAGAGAACTGAAGACGATGAACAGTGGATCTGGCTAGGGTTTGGTAGTGTTATAAAGCGACTGAGCTTGGGCCTCAACTCTTTTGGGCCTGGTCTCGCATGCAGTGGGCTGACCCATTCAAAACCTGAGCCCAAGCCTGAGCTGACCCAACCATCAGTGTTTTTTTCCCTTTTCTTTTTTTTTTTTTAATTTTCTTTCTTTTCGACACTACACGTTGCAAATTCCCCCTCAAGGTTTCGATCTTTCCAAAATGTTACCCTTTTAAAAGAGTGGGGTTTTACAGATGTTCCGGGCAAAACGTTCTTCTTCTTTACTGTCTAGCCATAGGATCCTCAAATTTAAATAACTTGATGTGCGTTACTCTTGTGTAAACAAGTGCTAATGGTAAGTTTCCTTTATTGTAGGTTAACAAAAGATGAATCTTTTGCGACGTGGTGATGGCGATTCCGAGCGATTTTGCGAGAAGGGAGAACGCGAGAGAACTGAAGACGATGAACAGTGGATCTGGCTAGGGTTTGGTAGTGTTATAAAGCGACTGAGCTTGGGCCTCAACTCTTTTGGGCCTGGTCTCGCATGCAGTGGGCTGACCCATTCAAAACCTGAGCCCAAGCCTGAGCTGACCCAACCATCAGTGTTTTTTTCCCTTTTCTTTTTTTTTTTTTAATTTTCTTTCTTTTCGACACTACACGTTGCAAATTCCCCCTCAAGGTTTCGATCTTTCCAAAATGTTACCCTTTTAAAAGAGTGGGGTTTTACAGATGTTCCGGGCAAAACGTTCTTCTTCTTTACTGTCTAGCCATAGGATCCTCAAATTTAAATAACTTGATGTGCGTTACTCTTGTGTAAACAAGTGCTAATGGTAAGTTTCCTTTATTGTAGGTTAACAAAAGATGAATCTTTTGGGGCCTCAGCCTCAGCTTCAGCCCAGTGTTATGAAATGACCCATGACCAAACCATACAAAAACAGAAAACAGAGAAGAAAGATATTCTGGAATTATGAAATATGTACACATCTGAAATATAAGATCAATAAAGCTCATGCTAGTTTCTGGGACAAAATCAAAACAGACAAACGAACAACAAAGGTTCCTCCTATGGCTATTCCTATATTGAAGGACAGAATTCGTTCAGACAAGACCGAAAGCCACAGCAGATGATAGATAGGTAGGAGTACTAATCAGTTTCCGACAGAGATTGTGTCGGGCAATCCGAGGGGCGAGCGAGGGCGTTGTCGGCGGAGCACACGTGCCATGTTGTCGGGGTCGGGCTGCTCCGGAGCTGGGTGTTTCAGCTTCTCTATCTCCTTCTTTATCTTTATCACTTGGATGTGGATCGGAACCTCATCATCCCCCAACAACTCTGTCCTCCTCTGCTCCATTTCTAACCTTCTTCTTCCTACTTCTTCTTCTACTTCTCTCGCTGCTCACACAAAGGACAAAGAACAAAGAAGAAGATTGGGAGAGAGAGAGAGAGAGAGAGCCACGGAAGGAATGAGAGTCACGCTTTAGGTGTTGTGTATCTGATTTGAAACGCTTTCACAATTGTGCTTTATATATGAATTTTGTGATAAAATGACACACCAATTTAGGTATTTAATGACATAATATTAAGTTACGATTTCTTCTACGTTTACTATTCAAAGTTGGATGAATCTTCATTTTTAAGAGGCCTTATTTTACCTTTTGGACGGTTCTACCCCTATCCTTTTCCATTCGATGGCTGCAGTTGCCATTTAAATAAAAGAGTCGTAAAGTCATAGCTATAACTGATCCTCTTCTGGTTCAGTTGTTTTGGACTATTTTGGGTCAAATAGTTCAGATTTGGTAGATGGCCAACCAAACCCTTCCACACACATTGTACTGTATCTCTTGACCCGAGGAGCCCTATTAATTAATCCATTTATTTCCTAACCATTATTCAATAGTTCACCCTATTAATGATTCATCATTCTTTATTTTATTTTTTTGAAATGGGAAACAGTGTATTGATAAAGAAATTACTATTCGTGTTTGCCGATCCTACTATACTCTAGTGAGGTGGAGGTGGACTGTACTCCTATCCTGAATAGCAACGACCGTCGTTCTCCCTCAAATAAGTGGTGAGAGCCCGGAAGTAGTGTGTTGTAATCTCACCAACATGAAGGAAGCCGAAGAGATACTCGGTTGGGACGGTCCCACCTTGAATGGGATGTTTGGGCATTATCCATCAAAACATCCTTTACTCCAGCGATCACTCTAATAGACAACCCCTCACTTGTTGCTCATCTCCCATGGTTATGTCTTAGTGCGCTCCGGAAGTTGCCTCGAGGTTCGCCTCTCAAGGCTCCAAAGCCAAGTGCTTCTCAATGGAGTGGAGGTTTCTTCCAAGCCACATCTCCCTTGCTTTTCTCCATACTGTTTCCCGACCGTGGGCCTTCATGGGCAGGGGCTTCGCACCCGGGTACCATTATTTCAACATTTCCACCTTTTTGCCTTAGGATTTGGTCTGCACTTGTTGTAGTGACGTTGCTGATATTTTCTTGGGGAGGAGACAAGAATGAACACATGGAAGCTAGTTGGTGTGATGGTGGGGGATGCAGTTGAATGCTTTCTCCCCGACGTTGTGGATTGTTTCTTGAGTTGGTGTCCTCTCACTTTGTGATTGAGTGTTTTCCTCCTTATGTTATGAAGATAAACCCATGTGATGATCGGATTGTCTATATAATGATTGTCTTCCCGGATTGTCGCAACTTGCCGTTTTGAGGAATTACCCCCACCCACCCCCAGGGCCGGTCTTGAGAATTTGGAGTCCCAAACGACTCATTTTTTTGAGCCCCTTAATCTCGATTTTTTTCCACCGAAACCATATAATATTACTCATTTTTTAACGCTTCGTATCCCTCACTAATTAAGCGCCAAAACTGGAAATTAAACTAATTAATTAATATTTTATTATTCATATAAAATTACATATATACCCTCAAATATATTTTTTTTCTTGAGCCCCAAGCCATGGCATGGGCTGCTTGGCCTCAGGGCCGGCTCTACCCCCCCCCCCCCCCTCACATCCCTAGCCACTTGTTGAAAGTCACTCGCAGTGTACCTTATCCGACCACAGTCTTGGTAATGGTACGAAAATTTTCATACGAGAAATGGACCATAACTTTTTTTCAACTTGACCTTGTCCTCCACATTAACATGAGTCTCATTAGTGAGGGTTACCCAGTTGGTAATGCATATTCCGAGTGGGTCATCCCATGCATGTCCCGTAGTATCTATATCCACCTTCAAGAACCGCTCTATCATGTTACCCATATATATCAAACCACTTCCTTGCTTCTAACCCTGAAAGTGGTCGTAAATGCAGGCTCACATAGATGTGTGGGTGAATGGGATCCCTTTGTGGTAGTAGAGGATTCACTCGAGTTAGTGCCAACACTGAATAGTAAAACTCTCAGGGTTCTTGTTAAGGACGCTTTGTAACTCCGTTTCTGAGCGGAAGAAGAATATGAGGACACAATCCCCCATTTTTTGGACCCTCACCGTTGGCAAGCCCCATTAGGATCACATGGATCTTACCCCCACTTCGATATTTACCTTGTAGAACCCCGCTCTTTCAAAAGGGTTTTAATTGAAATAGGAGACGTCGAGGTGGACTTTTGCAACGAGTAATATATATATATATATACAATAAAGAGGGAAAAAGGTTTTTGGACTGAACTGGATAAGTGGGTCAGGCTGGGCCCAATCAGAGAAGAGCCAAGCCCTTTTCGTGTAACCAGGCCCGTGAGCAAGAGGCCCAACCCAACCCTAGGAGCCACTATTCCCTCTCTTCTTCACTTGTACCCGCACGCGAACCGGGGCACACAATGAGCACCGCACACCCTTTCTCCTTCGCGTTCTCATCTCCCTCACTAAGCAGATATGAGCCTTCTCTCTCTTGAGTTGTGCCGGAATCAAACCCCGACTCCGATCCTTCTCCTCACTCACGCAACGCCCTCGCCTCTTCCTCTCCCTTTGCTTCATTCTCTCGCGAAGCCTCCCGGAACCGTGTCGTCATCTCCGGCCACCTCCACCGAGCTCCTCGACATCCCTCTCTTTCTTCTCCATCTCCTGCTTCACCAGTGATCAAAACCCCAACCCAGAGAAGCCCGTCGCCGTCTCTGTCTTCGATTCGAACCCCTCGTCATCGCCGCCGTCAACCGAGTCACGCCGTGACCTTCCAGCAACGGCGAGTTGATTCCTCACCATTTCACAAGTGTCAACGATATGAGGATTACCACCGATCGGGATAAACTTTATTGATAACTCCTTGTTTGTGTTTCGCTGTCGAGGGTGTTTATTGTACGTTTATTTTTGGTGTCTTGAAAGACGCCTACTTTCGGCTAGAGTGCCAGTACGAGGTTCCATCGTTCTTGTTGTCGCACGTCGTTCGTCCGACTAGATGTTGTTAGAGTTCATGGTTGTGCGGAAACGTGCATCGGGTTTGAGAACCGTGGTCTCACAGATACAGTGAATTATACGAAGCGACTTGTAAGTTGGTTTTGTCAGAAGTGTGAACGGATATCAATGGTAAGAATTATAGCAAGTTGGTTAACTTTTGTGATCGACCGTAGTTGAGATTGGTTATTTTCTCCTTATTTTAGGATCGCGAGACTTGTGGAGTGGTTGAATCTGTAACAGGTTGAGAATCTTGAACGGTTGTACCAGGTGTGACCAGTCGTTAGAATTGGGCAAGTATGCCGCACATCGGATAACGTGAGCTTCTAATAGTAGTACGTTTTGAGGCACACCGACTTACGACTAGAGGTCGGTGCTTTGTTTGATTCATTTGTTTGAGGTACTCCTACCTTTCCACGAGGTGTGGTAAAACGAACGATGGTTCCAGATCCTTCGGTGTTAGTGAGGTCTGTTGTCATTGTTTGGAGTACGTATTGCTCCCTTGGAAGTTGTTTTTATTCGGTCTTGACTTGTTAGTATTTGAGTTCTGTTGAGTTGATCCCGTGGCGATCACTAAAGATATAGTGGTTGAGTTACGTTTGTGTGTGTTTCCGACTTTGTTTTGACTTGTAAAGAGTTCCAGCAGGATACCTTTGACGATAAAATTTCCGGTGTGTGATATCGAGATCTTCACCTTAGTTTTCTTAAGTGTTTAGACGTTTCTCGGCTCGTGTGGTTACTCGATCTTCTTGAGCTGGTGAAACGTCGCACGTGCTTTCGTGAAGTTTTGGGTGTTGCGATTTGCGTGGCTAAGGGTGACAATTTGAGTTGTTGTAATAAGTTACACGTTGGTTTTGCAAACTGTCGAGAAATATTGTTTTGCACCGCCAAGTATGGCGTTTGAGTAACTAGCGTGATCTAGTGAAACTCTATTAAGTGGAGTTCGCGTAGATTCGGAAACGGTTGAAGACCGTGCAGATCCGACAGAGGAGTTACACAGATGAAAAGCACAAGCCTCTTGAGTTCTATTGGTGATCAGATATTTCTGAGGGTGAGCCTAAGAAGGACTCCTAGCGGTTCGACCGCGTCGGAGGCAAGTTGGCCCCACAGCTTATCGAACATTTCCTGAGATAAGGACAAGAGGATAACGTTCATTGTAAATTTCGAGGACGAAATTCTTTTAAGGGGGGTAGACTGTAGAACCCCGCTCTTTCAAAAGGGTTTTAATTGAAATAGGAGACGTCGAGGTGGACTTTTGCAACGAGTAAAAATTTTGAAGAGAGAAAATAAATATATATATACATACAATAAAGGGGGAAAAGGTTTTTGGACTGAACTGGATAAGTGGGTCAGGCTGGGCCCAATCAGAGAAGAGCCAAGCCCTTTTCGCGTAACCGGGCCCATGAGCAAGAGGCCCAACCCAACCCTAGGAGCCACTATTCCCTCTCTTCTTCACTTGTACCCGCACGCGAAGCGAGGCACACAATGAGCGTCGCACACCCTTTCTCCTTCGCGTTCTCATCTCCCTCACTGAGCCGATTTGAGCCTTCTCTCTCTTGAGTTGTGTCGGAATCAAACCCCGACTCCGATCCTTCTCCTCCACTCACGCAACGCCCTCGCCTCTTCCTCTCCCTTTGCTTCATTCTCTCGCGAAGCCTCCCGGAACCATGTCGTCATCTCCGGCCACCTTCACCGAGCTCCTCGACATCCCTCTCTTTCTTCTCCATCTCCTGCTTCACCAGTGATCAAAACCCCAACCCAGAGAAGCCCGTCGCCGTCTCTATCTTCGATTCGAACCCCTCGTCATCGCCGCCGTCAACCGAGTCACGACGTGATTCCTCACCATTTCACCTTCTCCACCTTTTTTTATCGGAAAGGCTCGAGGTCCGAGCTCCTGACGCTTCCACCACCGTCAAACCGTCGTCGAGCTTCTCTCCTTTCTCCGTGCTGCCTATCGTTGCCGCCGCCGGCGAGGGTCGGAACCCTGTTCTTCTCCGTCCACGACTCGGACCAGATCTACGTGTTGGGCCAGGCCGAGTGAAACGTTGGGCCAGGCAGAGCGTGGGCTGGGCCGGAACTCAGGTCGGGATAGGCCGGGTCTGGGGCCGGGTTCGGGCCTCGATTCGGGTTCTGGGTTCGTGATCCGGGTTTGGGCTTGGATCCGGGTCGGATCCGGGTCAACCCAAGTCAATGAAAACTATTTTAAAAATCAGATTAAATAATCAACTTTATTTAATTAAAGGTGAGAATTTCAAGGTTTGATTTAAGCATCAGAGGACCTTTGGACTTTTATCAGTATTAATTTGGACGTTTCATTTGTCAAACCTAGACGGGACTTCGCCCGAGCACAAGGGCTTGGACCCGAGCTAGAAGAACGAAGATCACGCCGGAACCCGGGTGAAGAACGGAGTGGTGACCACTCGAGCTTTTCATCAGAGTTTTATTAGAGGAAGACCGCAAGGTAGGGAAAGTCTTAATTTCTTAATCAACGCATTAGGATAATAAAATCGGAAAGGTCCTAGAATTGCCTATAGGATGCGAATAACTAGAATAATTGTATTTCAATTACTAATAATCGGATGAGTCTAGTACGCATATTTAGGATAACGATAACTAGTGAAGCTTGCTTTCAATATTTGGGACTTGATTTACTGGTAGAGAGGTTGTGAAGAGCTCTCGGATTAATTGTGTGCTAGGATCACATGCTTGGTTGATAGATATTAGGGTAATCAAGAGTCTAATGGAACTAGTTTACTTTACTGTTGATTTGTTGAATGTTTACTTGATTGGTTGAATGATTGTGTTGATATAATTGTTGATTGAATGGATGATCGAGTATGACTGGTTGTGCCAAGGGGTACAATCAGGTGATCGATGTACCGATGGTTCGTGACAGGTAAGTATGACGGTAAGGGTAACTATGGGTATGAATCCCGTGTGGTATGTATTGATGAACGTGTGTACTTCTAAGATTGAGGATTAAGTGAATGTCTTTGTGTGTTATGGTGAAAGTGTGTTTCGATGAGTGTTGATTGATGGATGAATGTTTATGCTTGTTCCCTTTATTCTTATTCTTGAAATGTATGTTTGTTTGTTTGTCCGATCCATGGATAGATCCCAGAATCTATCCATGGATCGGAGGCTTAAGAAAGCAAGTGTTTGGCAGGATATTGATTACTCTCATTTTACTCTTATTGATCCGTTAAAGTATTTATTATAAACTTCTTTTAAGTTACTGTTATCTTGGAAAAGCGATACTATTTCATTATCCGGATCCTATAACATTTCATTGATTTATAGAATTTACTCGTTCCCGTTGTGTCAATTTTCTATGTTAGTTTAACGTTCTCTGTTTATTCTCTAAGAGCTTATCGTTATCCTCGAGAATGCGTTATTGTTATTGTTGCTTCTTATTCGTTCATTATACCTTTTGGTCTAAGGGTTTTAAATACTTTTGTGACATTGATTTAAAGCAGCTTTAATATTAAATTCGGAGACTAAAGTTATTTACGATTTTCCCTACTGAGCGTAAGCTCATCCCTATTTGTTTATTTATTGTGTGCACATGTGTGCTTGGGATCTGGGAAATTCGAGGCTCGGGGGCTTCCTGATGTCTTGAGAGTTGTATTAGAGATGTGTTGGTCCACATTGTTGATCTTTATTTACCTTTTGTCACTTATCAAGTTTTGACACTATATTTGAAGTTTAGATTGAATTATTGCGGAATACTTTGGACTCGTTTTCAGCTTTAAAAGAATTTATTTCAATTGTACTATTTTTACCTCGTTTGTTTCGGGTCACGTCTCGGGTCTGGCCAAGACCAGATTTGGGGCGTGACATACCTTCCTTCCCGAAAATAGGATTTCGACCAACGCGAAGCCAAAAGGATAATCACTCTTCTCGATCTCATCCTCTAGGATGGTCAGTTCTTATTCTTGAGGAGCAACCTCATGTCTAGGATGAACACTACCCCTTAATTTTCCATCGGCCTCCATGGTCTGTCCGATCGGGAAAGGTTGTCTCTGAGAGAGGAAGCCTGGTACGTGTGGGAGATCGCTGCTCTGCTTGTCACCGTCACCCCTTGGAGCGCAAGGTTTCATTGGTCAAAGTACCGTCTTATATGATGGTCATTTCGTAGCCCGAATCCTTGAATGAGTCGGCCAAAGAAATGGGTTGGGTTCTTCAAAATTACAAACACGGCGGGGGAGAAAGGGGATGTGGCCGAAGAAGAGAACAACTCCATTTCGGAAAAAGAAAATAAAAACCCTAAAAAAAATTCAGAAGTGAAAACATGTGGGTGGAGGGTTCCTTTATGATTCATTAAAATTACAAAAGAGAATTTCAAATATCAATTTGACTTTTGTGTTCATCAATATGGACCACGAGGTTGCTCTTGTGTTTTCGCAGATCTTGCTTTAATCTTTTTCTTCTCATCTTCAATCCAGTATTGGTAATGAGTATCTTAAACTCCCGAAAATTTATACATATTTTTTGTTTTCTTTGTTTACTAATTGAATTAGGAGCACGTCTTAAGTCTATTCTTCAAACCCAAACAAAAAAACGTAAAAGCAAAACAGGGAATGGTAGGGTAACATGACCACGTGTGAGGAGATGGCTGTTTGATTTCTTCGTCAACTTTTCTTCAACTCTTACGTTCAAAGTTACGAAATAAATCCATGGCCACCAAAAAGTCAAATCCTCGTCTATGTCGTCTTCTCTTTTTCGTACATATCTGAACCAAAATGACATTAATGGGGCAGTCGGTAAAGGGCTAATTCTGTAATTTTGTCACTACGTTTTCTTTTTTTGCTGTATATAAAATATAGGATACGACGGTTAAGGGTTGGTTGTGGTCGGCCGAGCCTATCCACAAATCTTATGCGTGAAGCGTTAGTGAATGGTGTACCCTACCGGCCAGGTGTCACTTCCACAAAAAAATATATATTCAAATTCGGCTAGGATGAGTATGTATTTTGTTTTGAACAAAAGTACTTCGGAATCTATATGTATAAAGATATAAAGGTGTCGTAATTCTTTTTATACTATAATCGTCTTTGACGGTATTGAATGGGCTAGTTAACACTGAGTTGGGATGTCGTATCGGCAAGGAAGGAAGACGGGGGTTGAGAAGGTGATACTAGAATTCCCGCTTCGAAAATTGGCCAAGAACTTTAACAATAATAGTGTGAGGTAATACATGAATCGGGGTTTCCTCTTTGAAAAAATCCATGATTCTCTATTCACTAGTCATTGAACCTGTAAAGACAAGCTCAAATAAAGTAAAAAGGACCCGTTCGATTAGCTAGATCCGTAATCGTGAAAGGGGTCGAGGCGGTTGCGGCGATGGAGGCCAGGGAGAAGGGTGCGGTGGTTGCGGCGGCGGCTTCAGGGACGACTCTAGAGACGACGACGACGATGACATCAGAGACGGTGGAGGCTTCAAAGTCAGTGGCGGAAACATCAGGGACGACGACTTCAGAGGCGGAAACCCCCAGAGTTGCAGAGGAGGGACCGAAACAGGTCGGGAGAGGCTGCGTTGATGGTGGGAGAAACTAAACGTTGCGGTGGCTAGAGGTGGCTCGAAAGAAACCCTAACAAAAAAACATTCGCATGATTCATAAGGAAGGTGCAAGGGAGAGGATGTATAGACGAGAAAAATAAAACCATAACATAGAGTATGGTAAAAACCATGACCATAACTTTGATTTTTGGGTGCTGCGGGGATAACTTTTCCCAAGATAAATATGAAATATTTTAGAATACTTATCTTATCTATTACATATGTGTACTGTATTTTTTTTTTTGATAATATGTGTACTGTATTTCTTTATAGTAATCACTAATTATAATTCTGAAATTTACTTTGTACGAGACCAATATAAAAGGGATCCCATATAAAATTAGTTTTTGTTTTAGTTTTAAATTGGTCTGATTTTTGTTTTCTAATTTAATCTTCGAGTATGCCATTTATTCAAATGTAACAGTCCCAATTGATTTTTTTTTAAACCGTTGACCCTTCCTCTTTTCTCTCAGATCAATTAGGGTTTTACACGTATAATGGAGGCGGCAAGGAACTTACATTCCGACATCAACCATTCTTCGAGCGATGATGAGACGGGATCAAAGAAAGTGGACATCTAACCTTCGGTATCTCTGACTTTGCGGTCTCGTGAGGTAAGTCGGTCTCCTAGTAATCTGTCACCAGTGTTCGGTGAGGAACCTATACAAGGGAGACCGGACCTCATCTTCTCCGCTTGTAGTTAGGCGGAGCACGGCTCTTAAGGGACACTATGAGGGAAAAGAGGTCGACGAACTCAGGGGAGTTTATTGGAGGCGCCGCACGGGATCTTGAGGCGGACTATGGTAGTGGATCGTCAATCGTACTCTTGGGACGGTGAATTCGATGGAGATCACAGATTCGATGCAGACATCACTGGTACATCGCGAAGGGCTAGGATCTCCTGGACCTTTTCGATGGAGGAGGAATGGCACGACGATGGCTGGGACAAGGGACGCGGAGGTGGATTTATTAGTGACCTATGGAGGGAATTTGTCGGACGCCATAGTGTTGTCGGTACCGGAGTCACGGTGGTGAAGCTGTGATACCGTCGGCCGAGCGAAGAGGGGGGCGTCTTGGCGGTGGTGAGCAGACAAGGACCCAATTAGGGTTCTGGACCGGGACATCAGGGAGGAGGGTTTCCTTTCTCCCATCATGGCCTAGGGCCAAATGGACGTGGGGCTTAATGTCACTCCCCAAATCCGGTTTTGACCGGACTCAAGATGCAAACTTAAAGCAATAATTAATAACGCAGTTTAATAAATAAAAAGGGCCTCAAATAGCAATTTAAATTCCGAAAATCCACACGAGTCAACAGCTCGGTAAAAACACATAACAAAAGAGTTCAAAAAAGCAATGAAAATTGTACGTCTCTAGACACTAGCCAAAACCCTCGCCAGCTCCCAAGCTCCGGGAATTCTGCTAGTACTGATCCCACTCAACACCTGAAAAACAACAAGGTAAGTGGGTGAGCTTTCACTCAGTAGGAAAATTAGTTAAGGTTATGAACTTCCGCTCAATACCACGAGTAACCGTCCAATTAGAGCATACTAGTAAAGCACAACTAACCTCCATGTCCACGGGATAAGTACCAACCACCAATCACGATCGCAAGACCACAGTCACAAATGAAACCACGCACATAACCAATCATCACACAGCAAAAACTATTAGCAGACAATCACAGTCCAGTCATTCGCAATAACCCACAACTCGTACACTGGCACGGTCTTGGGAGCAACCCGCTCGGCCCGGCGTAGCCGCACGCAACTTCCCCCCGACACAGTTGGGAGAGGCGGTCGACCTCATCGCGGAATACATCGTTTTGCCGATACACAGAAGGCAGGGAAATCGCCTCTTCGCGGCACGATACATCGCGGAACACAACACAACGTTTTACCGAGTGCTAGTCGGAAGATAGGGAAACCACCTCTTCGCGGGACATAGCGTTTTACACTCTAAACTCAAGGTCGGAAGGTAGGGAAACCACCTTCTTCAAGGAACACAGCAACCATAAACACAATTACACTCTAAACAAGTTCTTACAACCAGTCCGAACAACACCGGCTATCACAGCCCGTCCCATTTATATCGTACCGGAACACACAGCATCGGTCCCGACATCTTCTCGTCACATTGAATCGGGGTAACATCCCAGACCGGAAATCCCTCAGTCGGACGTCTTCCTGTCATGTAGAATCAGGGCCTCACGCATACCGGACCGGCACATACCTCGGTCGTACGCCTTCCCGAAAATCACACAGCATTGGGGTAAAGTTTAAACCGTCCTCGTCCTCGATACTCTACACCGGCATACTCTCTCAGTGTAGGTATTATACCGGACCCGTCTCCTCTTGAAACGCACGTCATGTGAATAACACGCATCACAAGCCATAGTTCGACCACGGTATACCAACCGGGGCAACTCACCATAACACACAAACCGGTCTCACTCACCCGATCATATCACAACCAAGGATTCACATTACATCAAACACGACACACTTGCCCACACATAGTCACAACATGCTACATCGAGTATAATCTTATTAGGACTCTCAACCAACGGCTACAACAAGCATCAAGCACATCAAACAACACACAGTCCTAAGGCTCGACATGTCCATTCTACCAGCACGGCAATTTCCTAAGTATTGAAAGCGATTAAACTAGTGAATTACATCCTACATGCGATCTAAGACTCGTCCGGTTATTTAGTAATTGAAAGCGGTTATTTTAGTGAATCACATCCTATATGCCAACTAGGACCTTTCCGGTTATTATTATTACCTAGCATGCATACTAGTAACTTTCCATAATTAAACCATTATTCGCTACTTTCCCTACCTCAAGAAGAATACAACAGCTACGTCTCCTAGCTGCTGACGTCCGAGCCTACCTCCGGTCATCTCGGACGAAGTCAAAGTCTGATTTTAACAAGTAAAAGTGATAATCAGTCCCGGTACAGTCTGAATCACTCCTCTAATTTATCAAATTTAGTCCTTTAAATTCTCCATTTTAAATTATTTAAATTAATTAATATGTCCGACCGGATCCGGCCCGAATCCGAAACCGACCCAAATCTGACCCAGAACCGACCCGGACCTGACCCGGAACCCGGCCCCAGACCCGACCCAAGTCCGGACCAGACCAGCCAGACCTGGGCCTGGCCCGAGGCCCAACCGGGATCCGGTCTGGCCCAAGGCCCAACCGGGATCCGGTCTGGCCCAAGGCCCAACCGGGATCCGGTCTGGCCCAAGGCCTAACCTGGATCCGGCCTGACCCAAGGCCTAGTCTGGCACGAGGCCCAGTTGGTCGAGGCCCAACCTGGCCCAGGCCCAGCTTGGCCCGAGTTCGGTTTTAACTCGAGTCCAGCCCTGGCTCGAGGGTCACTCCGACGAGGGTTTCCGGCCTCGACAGGGCGGCGGACGGCGGTAGGGCAGCTCGGAGGAGTAGCGGCGATGGCTGGGAGAGGCGCTAGGGATCCGGCGAGGCCGTGACCGTGACGTTGGTGGAAACGCCCCTCCGTCTCAGAACTGGCGAGAGAGAGACGCTCTCGCCGGCGGGGGAACTGCGATGGAGCTCGGGATTCAGGCGGTGAAGCTCGCCCAAACCGAGCTCGACAAGGTGGGTTTTCTGGCGGTGCGTAGTTGGAGAAGCTAAAAGGGATGAAGGAGGCCACGAACCCTCGTCGTTTCCTCTGTCGCGGGCGCGATTCGAGCTCGGGAGTCGAACCAGAGAGAGGTTCTCGGCGTCCGGATCTCGTTTCAGTTGACGGCGTGGTTCGATTCACACGCGGAGAAGGAGAACACGGTGAGGCGGCGTCGGTGTGAGAAGGGAGAGCGAGAGAGAAGAAGAGAGGAATAGAGAGCGATAGAGAAAGGTTTGCCTCAGGATTCATGCGCGGTTGCGTGAAGAAGACGCGTGAACAGTGCTTGCTAGGATTTGGGTAAGCCCGAGTTGGTCTTGGGCCTGAGCTCGTGCGCGCGTGGTGCGGGCTTGGGCTCGGTCCGACTGGCTGGCCCAAGTCAGCCTGGCCCAAGTCTGCTTCTTTCCCTTTTTTCTTTCTCTTTTTGCATTTGGTCCAAAATTCAATCCGTTTTCCAACCACGACGTTCCAATCGAACAATTTTAAATATTTATTTCTTTTAACCGGGGCGGTCTTTACACTTAAGGCCAAAGGAAGTCAAGGCGGGGCCCTGAATGGGGTAGGCAGACCCGTTCCTTTCAAGGACCGAGAGGTCGGATGGAACCCGAGCCCGAGAACAGCTTGCGACCGAACGTGTTTTAAGGAAAATCCACCAGTTAGATCGAGTAGACCTCGAGGGGAAGCTGGCAAGTCTCAAGCATGAATGAGCGATCTGGTATCATGGATGGGGAGTTTGTGCATTAAAGAGGTGGTTGTTCCTCCCTCTGAAGTATGTGGGCGGGGGACAAACTTTTCTAGCGCATTAGCTAAGGTCCCGACCACAAGGGATTTCTTCTGGAAGACTCTAGTGGGTTAGTTGGAGGATAAATGGGAGATCCGAAATATGGAAGACATACCAATGGACGATGGGAAGACGAAGACCTCGCTGATGACTAAAATTTGACGAGGGCTTGTGGTGAGGGGTTTCAGGCAGAGCGTCGCCGCTTTGGCCTAAAAGGTTGGGTGGGTTCAGTGATAATATGTATCCGTGGGAATGGTATGTGTTTTAGTGTGAAGGAAAGGTTTCAATAGGGTATTTAGGGTTTGAAAGTCAAAAGAGTATTTTGTGTATTTTTTTCAAAAAAATAGGATCATGTGCAATGCACATGACTTTTTTCAGTCTAAAATTGAATGAAAAATTGACGATGGTTATAAAAGTGAAAAATATTACATTCTAAAATGATGAGGGGTTAAAATAGTGAGATTGTTATAAAAGTAAAAACGATACTTGTGAATGGAAGAACAAAAACTAGAGAGAACAAGAGAATATGGAGAGAGTAGAGAATATAATATTATTGATCACTTCATTCTTTACAATGACCTCTATTTATAGGCTCATAATTATAGAGACATAACATTAATGAACTACATAAATAATGAAATTCAAAATACAAAAGTCTTGTAACTCCTATCTAGAATATTTCATGTGGTCATCCAATCAAATATTCATAACAGAGATGAAATTTACTTTATTATTTATGATCACCCTTCTCAAACTCAGTATGTCTGAAGTCTTCGAAGAAAAATGTTTAGAAGTAGGGCTGGAGGCTGGCTTGAACAAAAGTTGAAGACTCCCATATTGGTCTCTCTATAAATCAAGAGAGCTTAACCGAAGAAGAGGGCCCAGAAAGAAGTTGTTAAGATCCATTTGGTTTTGGGTTGTAATGAATGGGCTTCGCATACGGCAGAGAAGGTAGACCTACTACTTGCCATCTTATACTTTTCTTGTAACTAAATGGTCTATTGCATCCTCCATTTATTAGAGAAGTATTCATGCTTTAGTACAAGTTTTACAAACCTTCCACCCAATTTTCTCAGTATTGTATTTAATTTAGGTGTACTTCTATAAAAATAAGCTTATTTTAGTATCTTTCTTACTTCGTTATATAATTTTTAAATTTAGTTACACTGAATTTTCAAATTTTATTATATTTTATTAATAAATGACAAAAAATATCCTTACTTTTGAAAGCTTTCTCAAGCTTGTGTTCTTGCAAAAAAATAATATATTAAAACGAGGAAAAAATAGTCGGGTGTTAAGCTATTTTATTACAAACCAACACAGAATGAAAATACACCCAATGAAATGGTGAAGTGTGCAAGAGCTTCAAATCATATGCTGATTCAATTACAGTGTTAAAACCGAAGAATAGATCTTTATCCATTTAAATTGTTTTTTATTTTTCCTGCAACCAACTTTTGGAGAAAGATAAAGTTAATTTTTTTGGAAATAAAAAAGATACTGGTCATGTATTATATAATAACTATTAAGTTAGGAATTGGACTACAAAGATTATTTTGTTCGTGCAGAATATTTTTTTTAGAGGTGTATTCTCTTTAGCCCTAATCTTAACCTTTGTTTTTAATACCGTCAACAAGTCTCTTGCTCGTGAAAGTCAAGGCCACTCAACCGTCATCTCCCTCTGCTTTAATGGCAACACATGTATCTTCTGCCCTCATCATGCCTCCATGTCCCTCTGTGGTGTTTATCAAATCGATAAAGCCTTGTCGCAATGTAAAGCTCCAAAACACCATAGAGTCGTCCCCTCCCGACCATCCTCTCCATCGCAATCAACCATTCTCCTCCTCACAAGGGAATCTGCAACGGATGCGTTCTCCCCGACACATACTCTGTCACCGTCTAAGGTGGAGGGTAGCGTCAAACTAAAGAAGGGGCGTAAGCCCCGAACTATGGTCATTGCTACGACGGTCGTCCCCGCTCCGCTAGTGATTCTACTACTGGGTCCAGCTGAGGGTGCTCCTGAACCCTTGGACCTGATGGTGACGAAGGGAACCTTGCCCTTAGAGAAGGCTCTAGTCTCGAGCTCATGGTTGTCTCAACCGAGGCCTAGGTCAGCTTCTACGACTCCAATGGTTGCTCCTACGTCTGTGGCGGTTCTCTAGAGGGCTTCTTGCCCTTTTCTCTCGGTGAGTATAAGGATGTCATCATCGACGTACCGTTTACCTCGGTTGATCCAGGTGTTATGGCTCGCCAAAATTTCTCCATGGTAGGGAGGATGCTCACACCTCGGACGTACCAGAGGGACCTCATGTTTAAGCTCATATTGAGGGTCTAGGGACGCTTGGCTATAGGGATCGTGGTAAAGAACCTCAAACCAGGGATATTCAAGTTTTATTTTTGCTCGTATGAGACAAAGGATTGGGTTCGACAAAATGAACCCTGGTGCTATGATGGCCCCCCACTCATTTTCGACGATATAGTAAAACCCATGGGAATAGAGCTTCCTCGACTTGGCAAGCTCAAATTGTCAGTGCATGTGACAAACCTTAAGCACCTGGTTTGGAAACGGGCAAATTAAGGGATAGCACATTGGGCCGGCATTGGGAAAATGCTTCCATGTCCCATGCGACCAATAAGACTTCTATTGGGTGAATTAGTTCGGGCCCGGTTTTGGACGTCCATGGATCGTCCGTTATGGCGTTTTTCGGTCCTGCATTCTCAAGAGTACATAGACTCAATGAAGGTCAGCTTGACCTATAGCCGACTGTCGAACTTATGTTACAACTGTGGGCAGATTGGTCACGTGACTCGTGAGTGCGAGCGGGAGGTCCCGGGGTTTCCCTGGTTTGATAAGTCCCTCAGGGTGGAAAAGCCTAACACCCTTAGGAAATTTTTTGTTATTGATTGGACAAAGGAGGCACCCTTTCTGGTTTGTCCATCAGAAATCACTACGGTTATCCAGAACACCTTACCAACCACACTTTCTCATCTCTAGGGAGAGGATCCCTAGTAACCCCGAACACCTTACCTAACCAACATGGGGTGGGATAGGGGTGACTTGAGATCGAGTTGTCCAAATACCCCATCTGAAGATCCAAACAAGAAGAGGGGGTTTACAAGAGAACCGCAGGACGATCAGGCGAAGGCTGGGAAGTAGTCTTCCCAGCTGCCATGATTAGTGAGCAGAGACTCAGGTCCTTTACGCGGGAGCGATCTCTGAATCAACATCACCCTCCCTTCTTACTGTCGAGTTCATGCTAGATCGTTCTCCTCACGACTAAAAGAGTCCTTCCCATGAGATCAAGCAGTGTTTAGGCACCACCTTGAGCGGTTCTCCACAGTTTGAGATTAGTTTTCAGTTTATGAGTCTTTTGTTTAAAAACTATTGTAATATCAGTTCTTTGTCTCAGAGTTTGTTGAACAAGGACCTACAGGGCCATGTTTTCTATACTGGCTCTTCTGATTAATAATAATTATGCAACTTTCATTCAAAAAAAACTATTAAGTGAAGATATACATACAATATGTAGTAACGCACAACGCAAGCAATAATATTACACATTCTAGCAGGTCATTAATGTTACATACTTCAGACCGAAACAACGCAACATATACAATACGCACAAAGGGTATAACAAACACATGCCACCTGTAATATATACAATTATTTTCTAAGTCGAATCAAGACCTTCCATATATAAAAGATAAAATTTGAACTCTTGAAGTGTCCTCTTAAGAACACGAAGATACAGTTAATAAACAAACTCCAAGTATATTGTTATGAGAATTAAATAAAATAAAGTATTTATTTGTAATCAAAAGAATTGTAGATTTTTTTAGCGAAAGATGCAGAATTTCATTAATCAAATTAAGTAAAGACAAATAAGTGTATCAGAAACTCTCTGACCACGAGCAGGGCAAGAAAATTGAAGAATGTTTGCTATTCTTTTCCTAGTAAAACCGTCCATGACGGTGTTGAGTTGGCGCCCTATGGGAAAGGACAGAGTATGGATGGGGGGAACGGGATACTGGAGATGCAGAGGGACCTCGACGGTAATGGTGATGGTGGGAGGCAAATCATCGTCTGGGGACCCCTCCCAGGGCCAGTCCCCGATGCTCTGTCGATGCCTCATCCCTCCCGGCGGGGCCACTTCCCCGTTTGTGGTGAGCTATCCCATATCACGCCAGGCACAACCCTCCCTAGAACTTCTGCGGCCTCCCTCAATTGATCCCCGGGCGCTGGAACCTCAACATGGCACGCCTCAGCCTGAGCGCTCCCTCTACCTCTAAACCCTCCAGTCTGGGAGAACCGAGCGGTAGCAATCGAATCATTAGAGAGCTGATCCCTTCGCCACCCCGACCATCCTTTGTGCACACAGGCCCGGGAGAGAGGTGGAAGACCACCTAGAGCGACCTAGCTCGGTCAACAAGCTAGTATCCCAGTTGAAAACCGGGGACCCAGATTAGGTAACGGGTCCACTGTTATGTCGGTTTCCCCATACCGAGATAACCTATGTGAAGATCGCTTCAGTAAAAGTTGTGAATTATTTTAATTCTATTCGAGCGGATCGTCAAGGTTGAGTTTAGGGTCGGTTTTTGATGACGACGTGGTTGGAAAGCGGGTTAAAAGTTTTGGAGCAAACGCTGTCGAAAAAGAAAAGATTTTTTCCCCAAAAAAAAAGAGAAGAAGTGGACCGGGTCGGGCGGACCAAACCCGACCGACAATCCGGCCCGAGCCAGGCCAACCCTCGCACCTAGCCTGCTTCTGCTTTGGGTCGTAAAGCACATTTACCGCCTGAGCCCACTAACGTCCGGCCCGCCTTTATAAGGTCCCAAATTAGGGTTTCTCTCATTTCACTCTCCCTCTTCTCTACCGATCTTCTGCCTCTCTCTCTCAATCTCCCTCACGCCCCGCTTCTCTCTCCATCCTCTCGATCCGACCCCTCTCTCTATCCCGACCTCTATGTATCTCTTCCCTCTTCGTGCACAGCTTGCACTCGCCGGAGAAGGACCCGCACGGCCGCAAGATCGCAGCCGGCGTTCTCGCCACCAAACCCTCAATCTCCCTCACTCATCTTCATCTCCTCGAAATTTCTTCCCCATCGAGTAGCCGAGCGACCTCCGTCGTCGTGACCGTCCAACCGTGACAAACTTGCCGGAGCGCTTGTCCGGATCTGAGACGAGAGAAATCTCCGCCGTGCTCCACCGCCTCAAGACCGCACCGCTGCCCTTTTTTGTTCCCTACGGTGAGGCCACGGTCGCCGGCGTTTCTGCCGGTGACCGTTCGGATTCTGACCGAAACCCTCCCTCTCCCTTTCGTTGGTCTTTCGATCTTCTGTTGAATATGGGTTTTGTTGAAACAAATCCTTTGGATCTGTCTGGTTGTTTGGAAACGGTCTTGATTCGAGAAGTTTAAGAAACATTTTTGTTAAAAGGAAATTAAACTAAATTGAGTTTGGATTTAAAAGTTGATTTGGTGATTTTGGGACTGTTGGACAAAACTGAACTGAATCTGGAACGTTTTTGGGAACGAGTAATCTGGACGTTTAAAACGAACTTAAAACGGGACAAAAGTGGAACGTTGAGTCGGGTACCTCGGGAATCGTGCCATGAACACGTACCTTGGGAATCGTGCATGAAACCTGGACCTCAAAACCCGTGCCTCGGATTCGTGCATCGGGAACCGTGACTCAGGAAACGTGCACGGGTTCTATGCTCGGGCTCGAGCACTCGAACTCGATTCGTTGTTTAATTCCGCTCTTTTCTTGTTCGAGTTTAAAAGACTTTTGTTGAACTTAAATCGAAACCATTGTAACGTTTATTTCGACTTTGGAACCGTGTTTGAGTTTGTCTTTCTTTTTGTTTTAGAGTCCGGCTTCAATCGAAGAGAAGACCGGAGGTAGCGAGCCAGGACGTCAGCAGCTAGGAGACGTAGCTGTCGGTTCGTCTTGAGGTAGGGAAAGTAGCGAATACCGGTTTAGTTACGGAAAGTTACTAGTATGCATGCTAGGAATTAATAAAAACCAGAAAGATCATAGTTTGACATGTATGATGCGAACAACTAGCGTAGACGTATGAACTGTGAACATTTATGTTTTCTGTCTTGGGAATTGTCGTGCTGGTAGTTTCGGGCCATGTCGTTCCCGTAGGATTGGTTGCTGAGTGTATCTGTTGGTGTGTTGTGTTGTTTGAACGGTTAATAAATAACGAACATGAAAACGAGTAGGATTGAATTAGTGATGCATGTTGATGACCTGTGTGGTTATTTCCTGTTTAATTGATATGTTGAACTGTGGGACGGTTGGGGTTTGATACCGGTTAAGCCGGTGGGGTTACCACGTGGAACGTGGGGTCGGTAAGTGATTGTGAGTACGTGACAGTTTGAATGTGCTTAAGAGTTCAATAAGACTATTGCTCGGTGTTGCATGATTGTGATTGTGTGTGGGCATGTGTGTCGTGTTTGTTGTAATGAGAACCCTTGGGTGTGATATGGTCGGGTGAGTGATAGACCGATATGCCGTGTAATTGTGGTAAGACTGTTGGGCTTGGTAAGCCATGTTTGATCTGTGGCATTTCGATGCGTGATTGTTATTTTGTTGTGTGTTCCTCGAGGATGGTATTCCGGTTGAGATTGGGCATACAGGTCGTGTTTGGGGTCGGCGGGTCGGGTCGACGGGCCACAATGTGGTTGGGGCCTACGGGTCGTGTTGGGCATGCGGGTCATGTTGCATAGGGCCGACGGGTCGGAGCCGACGGGCCACATCATAACATCTTGCATAGGGCCGACGGGCCACATCATATCATATTGCATAGGGCCGACTGGTCGGAGCCGACGGGCCAAATCATATCATAGTGGGCCTACGGGTCGTGGTTGGGCCTAAGGGTCGTGTTGGGCCTACGGGTCGTGATGGGCACTAGGTGCCGTGTTTCAGCCTCGATGATATATGGTCCTTTGGAGACGTTTCCGAGAGTCTCGATGAATGCGTCCTCATAAGGATGTTTCCGGCATTCTCGACGTTATACGTCTTTGTGACGTTATGCGTCTCCTCTAGATCGAGAGGTAGTCCGATGGATGCTTGACCGAACAGTTTGTTATGATGGTATCGGGCTGTGCACAGCCGACGGAGTTTGGGTATTGCGGTACGGGCCGTGTGCACTGTTGGATTTTGTGTTGGTTGTGTTTGTTGTTTGTTATTGTTGTTTGTGTGAAAGTTGTCGTTAAGAGTGTTGTAAGATTGGCTATGAACCCCGGTTTGGTATTTAGTCGTGCTGTACTAGTATGCCCTAATTGGATGGTTACCCGTGGTGGTGAGCTGATGTTCATTACCTTAACTACTTTCTCTACTGGGCGAAAGCTCACCCCTTACATTGTGGTGTTTCAGGTGTTGAGTGGGAATTGTACTAGCAGGACATAGCTGAGCTTATGAGCTGGCAAGAGTCCTAGGCTAGTAGGTCTAGAGACGTTTATTCAAATTTGTGAATCGCGGATTACTATTTTAAGCTTTTCAATTTTACTTTTATTTAAATTTTATTACTGTTTTAATTCACGTCTCGAGTCCAGTCAAAACCGGATTTGGGGTGTGACAATTGGTATCAGAGCCTCGTTTCAATTTGAAATGATTTTTCAAACCTCGGAGCGTACGTCAATTAGGTGGGTAGAGTTAGGTGGCTAAAGTCGTAGTGCTCAGTGACGCGAGTCGGAAATATCCTATGCGTAGAGTTGAAACGACAAGAGCCTCGTGGGTGAAGTGTGTTGTTTAAGTTGTACCGTATTTGATTTAAACCTTAATCGCTGTGTACTTTACACCTTAACAGATCAATGATGTCGATCGGTTGAGATCGAGGTTGGTTAACGAGCGAGGCTCGGGCTGTTATGACTTGTTGGTTGTTAATGTGTTAAGTGGGTTGCCGCCTTGTCGGCCTTTGTTTCATTATTGAAGCGTCCAGCCTAGGTATCGTGGACTTTTAGTGAACTTGTGTGGTTTGTGGTTCGGACATAGTCGGGTTTTGATTGTAAGATTATCGAGAACCGAGGTGTAAGTTGAGATAATTATGATGTGTGCTTTACTCGTGATTGAATTGTTGTGTACAGGTAATGTTTGGTTGTCCCGCATAAGCGGATGGTTACCTTAATTTACGAACGGGTCATGCCCGATTTTCTGCAGAAACGGAAGTGTATGTACCATCACGATTCGGCTATAGGGGCCACTATAGCCGGACGTGAATGGAGGGATGTCGAGTGGTTACAACGTTCGAAGCCTAGGGCCCAACGCCCATCGAAGGAGGATACAAGATCGAGATATGGGAAATTGAGGAGGGGTGCGGTGGTGGTGTGGCTCGCAGACCAGACGGCGAGATAGCAGGCCAGACTGGGGAGATAGGACGAGGGGACACGGTGCTCGGGCGATGAGTTGAATCACAAAAGGAGCGGAGAGGAGAAGAGTCGCAGGAGGTTATGGACACGCCACCCACTCCCACCCATAGGTAAACCCCATATCAGGCGTGGTCTGCGAGGTCAACTGGATGAGTTACGCGAATACCGGGATGGATCACCTGACAGGGTCAGGCGGCACGGTAACGACGGCAGTCTGGAGCTCCATAGCGGCGACAGACAGACTAGGGCTAGGGTTATGCTCTCAAGGTTGAGATCAAATTGTGATGTCCGAAAGAATTAAAGATAGTTTGGTTTGCATGTAATAAAAAAGTATATATGAGCTTAAACGGTAAGCAAAATATAAATATAGTAAAAAATATATTAATTTCCAAGCAAGTTCAATCAAAATTGAGGAAGTACTATGGAAGAGCATTTTACCCTAATTCATTGCAAGTTGCAACCATTTAAAGAGTTTGGGCATATCATATTAGAGGTTCAACTGAAAACTCAAACCGATAGTTTGAAGGTCCAATTATAATTATTGTCTAACAATATCTCCGCATTGGAGCCAAATCTTTACACAGACAATAGAATACGAAATCTCTATATCACTTTCTGTTTATCCTTCACTGTTCCACGAGCTGTACTGAAGAAGACGTAGATTTGATACACACAACACCAACCCAAAACGACGTAGCACCACTTATGACCTTTCACCCTAAACGTTGTCGTTTAGTTTCATTTGTAACTCAATCATAACAATACCTTCTCGTTTTAAAAGGATTGCCCTCAAGCCTATTTCTTAAGAATTGTGAAGATGTCTAGCTGCTTCTTCAAAGTTGGTTCAATTTCCTTCACAACCTTGATTTGAAGGACTTAGTAACTAGTAATGGCTTCCTTATGCAACAATGGTCGGACATTCCGGTTCTCTCCGTCAAGGTCATGGTCCCTTGGCGTTGCTATGTGGCCAATTCTTTCCTGTCAAGAAATTGGGTAATGAACATCCCACAAGATGATGTCTCTTAGTCGAACATCCACTTCTTCTTCTTCTTCTTCTTCGCAACATCAGATTTGTCTTGTTCTCTTTGTTGTCGATCCTCCCAAATTCGCTTCTTAGATTCTCTTTGTTGCTCTAAGACCTTCAAATTCTTCACCACGCTTTTCATTTTGTCTTGTACATCCGCAAGCGTCGATGAGACAGAAGCAATGATTGTGGCTCTAATATCAATTGATGAAAACAACTGTTTGTTTACTAGGAAAATAAACGAGAATACAGATACAGTAACTTTTACCCAATCTCCACATTGGAACCAAATCACTACACAGACAAAAGACCCCTAAATCTCTATATCATTTTCTATTTATCCTTCTCTGCTTCGTGAGCTCTACTGAAGAAGACGCATATTTATTACATGCAACACCAACCCAAAACAACATAGCACCACTTACGACCCTTCACCCTAAACGATGTCGTTTAGTTTCATTTGTAACTTAATCCTGACATGCTCAACAAGCTTTCGCTCCAACAGTATAAAATAGCTCAACACTTCATGATTTTTCCTCGTTGTAATATAGTATTTTTTATAAGAACATAATTTTAAGAAAATTTTAAAGATAAATGTATTGTCGTTCATTAATAAAATAGAATGAAATATACTAAAAAATAAAACATAATCGTAAAATATTTACCTCTCTAATGTGCTCTGCTAGGGTTTCGCAGCCGCTAGCACAAACGGAGCCTTCTCTTCTATGGAGATCTTTATCCTCCCGGCTCCGGTTCGACTATCTAACTCCGTCTTTATGGTGTCCCTCCTTCTCCTCCTCCTCTATTCCGCGCTTGCAGTTCCCATGAGTCTCTCGCCTTCAATTTCCCCCACAGCATCCCCACGATCACCACCGCCGCCAGCCCGGATCCCCTCTTCTGAGCATTCTCCGCCGTACAACCTCAATTGAAGCCGCCATCGATGTATCCTCCTCTTTGGCCTCCACCGAAGTCTCCTTATCGATCTCTATCCCTGGTCCGGGTCTAGATGATCGACTGAGTTTGTTTTATTTTACATGTTTCTATCTTTTTTGCAAGGTTAATAATAATTAGTAAGTGAAAATTCAGGACTTCTACTTGAGGATTCAGGGATTTTTTCCGGGAGGGATCCCTGAATCACATATACCATCGTCGCTCTCCTCCCTTAGAAATTGATGATCGCAAGTTTGGTTTAACACACCGAATGGAACATAAAGGCTACGCCTAGAGCAAAAATCATTGATTTCGTCATAATTTAGTTTTATTTTCAGTTTGCCTTTATGCCTTTTGCAACATCGGTTATACCGGATCATCTGTCTCAATTTTTTTTGTAAAGAAACCGTCTGGGACTTTATATAATATAATGACTCTTTTATATTTCGTGGTCAGGAATTTCCTTATAATACACTCACTTGTAGTTGAAATCTAATGTAATGAAATTACACTTTTTTACTGAACAAAATAGAATGAAATGAAAAATTCGAAAAACTGAAAAACAAAATAAAGATCACGATGATATTTCTTTAAATTACAATCGTACTCGTACATACTAGCGGTGAAGTTCACCCATTGGTTCTTCAGTTTATGTGGATCTTCTACAGCAATCACAATCACAACTGGTAAATGACATACTAGTTCGTCACTTCGTCTACACTAATTGTATTATTTACGTAGAGCTTGATGACGTACTTTATATCTATGAGGTCTATACCAACTCAAATTTCAAAGTCTAGACCACTGATTTCTAATACATTTAAATTCATTAGTTATGGTGAACGAAAATACTGGTTATTATGATAGGCCGGTGATAAAAAATAGACGGAGGTCTTCCAAGGTCATTTGTCATTCTCAAGATAGCAATTTTCAATACTATTCATGCATGATTTGTCAACATTTTTCTAGAACTTTTTTTTTATTCCCAACATCAACATTTCAGAAAAAAAAAACAGATTGTTGTTCTCCATCACGAAAAATATTATATTTTTTTTTATATTTTTTTTGAAACGGGTAACCGGAGATTTCATTAATGCCAACTGGCAATCAGACAAAATGAGGCGTGACCGCCTCGGGTTCCAGATGTTTGTCCGGGCCGACCATAGCAAGCCCAGCGGTCATGGACCCATAATTTTAACCCACTTGAACCCGTGGGCAACAACTCAAGACAACTCCCTACCGCTGTTTCAACATAACGGGGGAAAATAAAACAAGATCCAAATCCAACAGGAAAAACATAGTCCCAACAAACATAAAAGTAATAACAATAAGATAAAATGGCTGGTGCTGATAGTGCAGGCTGCCCGGGACCTCCCAGCATTGGTTGTCCCGGGTCTGTGGGTATAGTCTGGTGTCGACTCCTCCCACCCCTGCTGGGGCAGATCATTCCTCCATCGGAGGCCTCTGGACCTCCGCTCCGTCTGCTTGCTCCTCCCCCTGAAATAACAGCTCCCAGGGCTGCTGGTGGGTAGTCAGGTCCCTCTTCTGCTTCTTGGTCTCCGGTGGACGAGCATACAACGATCCACTTCTGGGCTTCAGGGTGGTCTTCTTACCTTTGCCCCTGTTTGGTCCTCCTTTACCTAGATTCCCCTGAAGATCCACCGGGTAGCCCCGTGGCTCTGTCTCTTCTTCCTTCCTCATCATCACATTGAATCCGGGAGGAGCTCGGGTCGCGGGACCATCGAAAGAGTGGATGTTAGCCAGAAGGTCAGGCTTTGTGGACTTGGGAGGTGGGTAAGGTTCTCCACGGCCATCCCCCTGTAAGATATTGGTCAACCCTTCGGGGTTAACCTTAGCCAGAAAGTCAGGCTTTGGACTGCCTGCATTGGACGACTTAGCCTCCATAGTTATCTCCCTAGAACGGGTCATAGGGTTCAGAGTTAGATCACTCATGAGGTACGTGATCACCGGGTGTGAAGCTGGAGGAGGTGTCTCCCAGACCCTTTGGATCAGCTGATCTACATCCAAGTCCCGGGGGACCAGAATAGACCTATCATAGCGGACATCCTCCCGACCAATCCCCTGGAGCAGCGTCGGACAGTTCGGTAACATGTGTGTCAACATGCCGCACCTGCGACAAAAGTCCACCACCCTCTCGTATTGTAGGTCTATCATAGTGGAAGAATCAGTACTTGAGAAGCGAAGTTTGGTTCTGCGCCGCAGTGGCCGGGACAACTCCAAACGAACTCGCATCCAGAGATGTCTGTCCTCCCGGCGGACCGTTGGGATAGGGGCCGATAGGATTTGTGTGCCTATACTGCTCGCTAGAAGGCCTCGAACGTAAGAGTTCCTCGTTCCTCCCAGGACATTCAGTGCCCTGACCCCGATTTCCACATGATTGAAATTGATGTCTTCCGGCCGATCGAAGCGCCGGAGCGGTTCAAGGAGGAGAGGGAAGCCCTTAAAACTCCAAGGGCCCCTATGGCGGATATCTTCCATGGTCCGTGAAGACGGGAAGTGATAACCCGTGACGTTGGGGGTCAAGAATTCAACTCGGATCCCCGTAAACTTCCATTTCTTCAACATCATCCCGCAGACGTTATGCTGGTTGTGCGATCCGTCCCCTGCAACCCTTGCTGCCAAGGAAAACTCATACGATCCCGAGGTAAACAATGGGATCCCCTCGTCCGAGACCACCAGTTCCTCATCCTCATCTTCCCAATCCGGGATCGGGGAGATCCGAGGTGCCTGAGCCTCCAAAACTGTCCCCGATGGCCGGCCAACCCTCGGATTGATGGGGGTAGCAGTCCGTCCCCGCTCGGTCGAAGGAGGGCGGTGGGTACTCGCCAGAGACTGGACTGGCTGGGGGAGAGTGATCAAGTCCCGGTAGACCTCCTTCGGCGTTGATGACAGGCTGGGGTAAGACGGGATGAGTTCCGCTGGATCAGGCACACCGCCGACGACCAGGGGCGGCTCGATGGGCGAGGTTAGGCCCGACAGGACCGTCAGATCTGTTGAGGACGAACCCGGCTTGTCCTTCAGATCCGTCGTCTTGTGCGGCTGCTGCCGTGGGGGTGGAGGTGTCGGACCAGACAGCGGCGGGAACTCGACGGCGCTACGAGCCTGGTACTGGGCGGAGGTCCCGAGGCCACGAGCGACCTCTACATGCGAGCGGATCTGGCCGGAGTTGGCCATTTCCGACTCAGTACGGCGAGGAGAAGGCAGGTCCGTCATCGGTGAAACGGAAATGAGCGCGGAGGAGTTGAGGGAGATTTGGTGGCGGCTATGGCAGCCCTGTCACAGCCGGTCGGAGACGGGCCACGAACACGGCGGGCGAGCGTGGCTGGACACCGCTGGTTGGAGAGGAGCCTGTTGCGGTGGAGAGGCATGGGAAGGGCTGGCAGCAGGGGTCGGAGAGGGTGGGTGAGGGCGGTGACGGCTAGAACCCAGTTAGGTTTCGAGAGGAACCACTGAGAGTTTTTTTTGGAGAGCATTATTTTTAAATCCTTTTTTTTATATGTATATATATTTTTATTAGACATACACGAATATTCATAACCATGTCTTTACCATGGAAACAAAATAAAATAGTAATAAAAATATGATTTATTCAACTTTTTTATAATTAAAATTACGTAATTCTTAAAGATGGGAACAATGACCTCTCGATTAGAGTCAACTCATCATCTTTATGCAAATATATCTGATAAAGAATTATTAGCATTAAGTTAAAGCTACCAGCCAAACATTGACATATCTCGAAATCAAAAGTTTCACCCTACTTATCTTGACAAATATACGAAGCTAGGCCTATGCATTACAACTTTTAGAGGCAAGAGGACCCTTAAAAGAGCAACATATCTTCCTCAAAAGCATACCATTCCTTAATGATAATCAACGAAACCTTTTCAATTACTTTAAATAGGGTCGTGAAATAATGATTAAAAGATGGAGGCATGGGTGGTGAGCCATAAAAGTAAGCAAGTAATAGGAGAATCTCTTCAATACACAGTTGATTTTCTGTACCGAAATAGAATAAAAATATGCCGAGTCCAAATAATTCGACTCATACATGTGAGCCAACATAAAATAAGAGGCCCTGATTGGTTTGAAAAGAATATTCTGACTTTTCTTCTCATCAACTATAAATCTTGAAATGTTCAAAATGAACATGCCCTCTCCGTTAATCGTTTCCATGATCATTAGTACTATAATTTAGAGGAGAACCTATCATAATATGCCTCATTTGACTTTTTGTCCGGACCTTTGAGCATCTGTAATGGAGAGTCGATACGGTTGGGTCTATTTGTCAAAATGTTAGGGTCGTTTCATCAAGCATCCGTAGCGAAGGTCGACGTCCGCGAGTCGAATCTGACTTGAACCGCCAAGTGTTCGAATAAAAAAAGCCTGAGAGGAAAGAAAAAGAGGAGAGAGAAGGGAGGAGAAGAGCAAAGAGAGAAAGAGCAAAATCCGACAAAATCACAGTCGACATATTTTCTTCAACTCTTTACAGAATCGGCGAGATTTTTGAGACATAGTTGATCCCACCACAAATGCTCTTATATATAAATTAACGTCAATCTTTATGAAACTCATAAAATAATCACAAATAATTTATTAACACTGAAAACAACATGTCCGACTCATCCTTAATTTTCAAAATCTACCACATCCTCTATGATCTTTGGTTGACAATTTTTCAGTTAATTTACTAAGAGCAGCTCTAATCGTAATCGCAAGCGGTTTGCTGACGGTTTATATGCTCAAAAAAAGTATGCATGAGATGTTACTTAATAATCCATCAACTATATTTTCTTTCACCTGTTTTTACATGTGTAGGCTGTCTTCATTATATTTTGTTAGATACTCTTCATTTACTTTATTATGTGCAGTGCACCCTACCCATAAATACAATGAAAGTTTCTTAACAAATGTTACAAATGGAGGAAATTTCTTAGAATTATTGAAAGTTGTTACAATTTATTAAAATGGTAATATCAAACCAGTCATCCCACCTAAAACTTATTGAGTGGTCAATATTCTTGTAATGATGCACTTTTAAATTGATGAGTTATCAAACTAAATGTTTGATTTCTGTCGTGCAAATTATGGTATTTCCTATTGCTTTACTAATTTAATTAAGATAATCCACATTTTTTTTGTTTGTTACGTAACCTTAAGCATCTCAACAGAAATTTATTTATAAAAAATAAGGTGAAAAAAGTCATATTGAAAAGGATTTACAAACAAGTAGCTATTTCATATATTAATCCACTAGTTTATCTTAATTTGTCGTTTTTCCTGGCTTAAATAATGTGCACTCGAAAGCAACCAAGGTTACAAAATGACACTCTCTCTCTCATGTAGGACGTTTTACTCACTGTATACATAATCATATTTGTATAAGCGTTTGAAAAATGAAAGTTCCTGTGGCGTAATGTATGTAAAGTCGCATACTATTATGTGGTTATACAATGAAAAATAGAAAGGGAAACAATTGTATACTAAATAAATATGTAAATGACGTAATCATATTGTTTTGAAATTTCACCGTCATTTGAACATATAAACCTCCGGCCGATTCAAATCTACTCATAGTAAAGATTCTATAATCGATAAGTTTTTTTTTACTGTTAAGTATTTCGATTCATGAATTTAAGATATGATGAAAATACTTTTTATCTACTAATTTTCTGTATTTTTCAATTGCTATTCTTAAATAAGTAAGGTGTTAATTCACTCACTAAGAGCACCCACAGTCGTGGGCGGTAAGCCGCTGGCGAGGAGAAACCGCCGGCGAGGAGGAGGCGGGGAGCTGGCGAGGAAGAGGCGAGGAGGGCTGGCTGGGAGCTTATAACCGGCACTTATCGCTGTCGGGGAGCAAAAGTGTGAAGAAAATGGGCAATTATCGCTGGCGGGGAGCAATTACCATTGTAGCTCGCTGGCTGAGAGTACTGGCTGTAAGCCAAACAAAATAATTTTTTATTCTCCTCGTCAGCACCATCTCACCAGTTGCCGGTGAGATGATTGTGGATGCTCTAAGGAATTTATTGGATGTCACAATATAGTAATATTTTAAAATTGACAAAATTTCCTCTATCCTGTGCATTGAGAAAAAAGCGAGCTTTCACTAGTCATGAACGTCTATTGTCAAACACGGCCGACACCAGCCAGTAACCAGGCACTTTTTCTTCTTCATTTTTATACATCTAAGTCAAGAGTATTTTATTGTTTTTGAAAAAATTATCACTGTTATGTCGGAAAATATGGTAGAGGATGAAACATCGCACTCATATTTAAGAATAGTAAACTAAAACAAATATAAAAGAAAGTGATTAGGCCACCCACACAAGTGTGAAGCTGATTAATAGTTAATTATTTGTTAATTATCTACTAATTCTGTTTAATGATGAGGTTATAAATCGGAAATACTACAAATACATACTCTTAAATTGGTATGTTTAACTGATATTTATTCTTAATTTTTTTAACTGATACAAACTCTGAAGTTATAACTCGTAACCAGAAACCCTTCCGTCAAATTTTCCATTTATAACCTGTTAATTTTTTTTCTGAAATACCCTCAACTACTACTCAAATTTACATCTCTACCCTTCTAACCCTAAACTTAATTCATTTTTAAATAAAATCAAATAAAGATTAATTAATTATTAATTATATAACAATTGTTTTAACTATCTTCAATCAACCTAAACATCAATACTAACCTAAACATCATTAATTAATTAACTAATTAATTCTAATGCTTCAATGCTAACCTAAAAACCATTATTTTTTTTATCAGAGAGAAAGAAATGCATTAAAAAAGAAAGTGTGGGTCCTGGAATAGAAACCACAACATTCAAAACCATCGTTCCTCTCTCTCTTATCTCTTCGTCTCCAACATCAAACCCTCGCGTCGCACCTCCGACCTCCGTGGAGCTTCACTGACCCTAGTTACGACAACGAGCTTCACGGGCGGCGCCCTCCTCATCTCATCTTCGTCGTCACGCTGTCGGTGCAGATATGGAGTTGTGCGTCTTCTTCGACGATGCTCGTCTAGGTCGAGCAAGGAGCTCGGCCGTGAGACAAGTTGTCGGCCGCCGCCCTCACCCTACCATCGAACCCTGCCCTCTTCTCCTCAGGGAAGCCCAGACGAAGCTCGTGATGCGAATCGTTCCATCGTCACGCCTTTACCCAGAAGCTCCGAAAATTTGGACATGCAAGACGCGTATTCGATAGAAGAAGATGAACCAGTCCAGAACCACTGTTCCAGATCTTCAACCCAGTTTCATCTGATTTTTTATTTCACCCGAATTTCAAAATTAGGGATTTCATCTGATTTCAATTTTAATTTGTTCTTTTTTTGTTTCAATTTCATATGAATTATGCAGATATGTTTGAATGTTCTTTAGAACCATATGTGTTGATTGTGAGATTTAGAGGTGGAGTTGAATGTTCTCGAGATTAGAATGTTCTCTATTCATCGTGTTCATGTGATTTTTTGGATTCAAAATTTTACTGAATCTATAAATTTTCAGTCATGTTCAATCCTTTTAGAAAAAGAAATACGAAAATATTTTTAGTCATGTCTAATCATGTCTTTAAATAAATATTATAATAAATTTGAAATCATATTCAATCATGTTTTTAAATGAATATTATAAGAAATTCTATAAATTATTAGAAAAAAGAAAAACATAATAATTATATATTAATTATGTAATTTAAAAATAAATGTGAAAATATTTTCAATATTTATAAAAATATAAATTTCAAAAGGAAATGAAAAAAAGAAAAAAAAATTAATGGTCATTTTATATATAATTAAATATAAAATTATATTTTTATTTAAATCTAAAGGGTTAAATGTTAATTTGGGTATCTAAGAGCATTTGGGTATTTAAAAAAAAAAACAGAATATGGAAGGAAAAGTGGACAAAATGGCTTTCTGGTTACGAGTTGTAACTTCAGGCTTAGTTGTCTAGTTAAAGTTATCAGACCTCAAAAAATCGTTGTTCGACTATTTCATTGCACAAATAATTTCTTACATAAGAGAGAAATCACGAGGTTGGGAAGAAGACAATGGGGTGGAGTTTGTGGGAGAAATAATGCATGAAGGGTTTTAAACGATTTAAATTTCGTTAAAAATAATTCTACTGCAAAATGGAGAATATGTCGCACTTATGACCTTAGGCTGGTCAAAAGGTTGTGCAGATTCGTCACGCACTGATACGGTCCCGGTTACGCGATCGGGTTATGGCTCCTTGGTAGTCGGAATGGGGGTTGTTGCTGCTTCCTTTTGCCGACGACGTTAGTGGACGTCGACGACCTATGGTGGCTGTTGGAGTGTCCGTTTGAGTGAGAGAACACAAGATCTTAAGATACTAAATTAATTACACTAAACTAATTGGGAATAAATTCATTGTTGTCTTTATTTTTCATTCCAGGCTCTTTAAATAGGCTATGAATTCGGCCAAACTAAGAAAAGATGTGGATATCATGGCATCCCATGATTCAAGCCACTCCTAATCAACTCTATTTAGGGAATTAAAATAACAAGATAATTAATATAACTACTAGATAATAATATAACTACTAGATAATATTCCTTAATTTTAGTCCACTTCTCTGCCACTCTTCTTGTTAGTGGGCTCTGTAACAGTACCCACCCCTTCCAAACAACGCTTGACCGCAAGCATCATTGACATGGTTATCCTTCACCTTATTCGTCATCTTCATCTTCGTGGATTTCCAGCCAAAATAGTCGTTTACAACGGTGTCCCGTCCCGTATTTCTCATCACAGTTGTAACATAGCCCTTTTGTAGTTCGCTCGGCCTTTTCTTCTCGTGAAAATTTTCGAAAATATGGTGTTCGTGGAGGCTCGGAACGTTCTGGATTCTGGTTTTTCCATCTCTCGGTGTTGCGTGTTGTCATGCCATCATTCTGTTCTCGGGAGTGCTTTTTCTCATAAACTCAGGCAAGATGCATTGCAGTTAGAATGTCCGTGGGTCTCTGCACTTCCACGTCAATCTACATAAGTGACTCATTTCGTCCCAATCCCCTTCTCAATGGGTCCTTGATTCTGGTGCCACAGATCACATGACAGGTAACCCTAAATTAGTTGACACTTTTAAGCCTCGTACTTCATATTCTTCTGTAAGTTTAGCCAATGGTTCTCAGTGCCCTGTTCTTGGGACTGGGACGGTCCACCTCACACCATCCATTTCTCTACCTTCGGTCTTAAGCTTACCTGGATTCTCGTTTAATTTAATGTCCATCAGTAAAGTTACTCGTGCTCTAAATTGTTGTGTCTCATTTTATCCTGATCATTGTCTGTTTCAGGATCTGTTGACGAAGCGGATTATTGGTGAAGGACATGAGTCGGGGGGCTTTACATCATGAATACCGAGAAACCCGCTCCACCAATCGCCTGTTCAGCCTCCTTAACCATATTTGAAGCCCATTGTCGCTCTGGCCATCCATCTCTTCCAATCTTGAAGAAGCTTTATCCCCAGTTTGAGAAGGTACAATCTTTCGATTGTGAAGCATGTCGGTTTGCTAAGCATCATCGTCTCCCCTCTACTCCTCGAGTCAAGAACAGAGTCAGCTCTCCTTTTGCATTAATCCATTCTGATGTTTGGGGTCCGTCACCTGTAGTGTCTAAAACTGGGGTTCGGTATTTTGTTTCTTTTGTGGATGATTTTTCCCGAACTACTTGGATTTATTTCATGAAAAATCGTTCTGAGTTATTTTCTCATTTTACTGCCTTTTGTGCTGAAATACAAACTCAGTTTGGTTCTAATGTTCGTATTTTGAGAAGTGATAATGCCAAAGAATACTTTTCTGAGCCATTCACTACTTACATGGCCCAGAATGGTATCCTTCATGAATCATCTTGTGTTGATACCCCGTCTCAAAATGGAGTTGCTGAAAGAAAGAATAGACATCTTCTTGAAACTGCAAGAGCACTTTTATTTCAGACTCATGTACCAAAATGTTTTTGGGCTGATGCTGTTTCAACTGCATGTTTTCTCATCAATCGTATGCCTTCATCTGTCCTTCAAGGTGACATCCCATATCAAGTCTTATTTCCCACCAAACCTCTTTTTCCTATTACCCCTCGTATCTTTGGGAGTACATGTTTTGTTCGTGATGTTCGTCCTACTCGTACAAAATTAGATCCTAAGTCTGTTAAGTGTGTTTTCTTGGGGTATTCTCGGGTTCAGAAGGGTTACCGTTGCTATTGTCCTGATCTTCATCGATACCTTGTCTCCATTGATGTCACCTTTATGGAACATTGTCCTTTCTTTTATTCAGCAATTCCTCACACTCCAAGACAGGGGGAGACCGATGACTTGCTAGTCTACCACATCTCTCATCGAGAACCGATTGTACCAGCACCTCCTGTTTTACAACCCACCACCACGCCCACACCATCTGTTATTCCGGACCTACCACCACCACCACCACCACTGCCTATCCGTTACATTTATTCCCATCGTCCAGCACCTCCCGCCGCATGCCCGGAGCCGAGTTCCTCTTCGCCACCAGATCCTGACGACCTCCCCATTGCCCTCCGCAAAGGTAAGCGACAATGTACGTATCCTATCTCTTCCTTTGTGTCATATGATCAATTGTCTCCTTCATCATGTTCCTTCATAGCCTCTATTGATTCAGTCTCAATTCCCAAAACTGTTAATGAGGCACTATCCCATCTTGGCTGGCGTTCAGCGATGATAGAAGAAATGAGTGCACTGGATGCGAATGGTACTTGGCAGTTGATCCCGTTGCCTCCCGGGAAGAAGGCTATTGGTTGTAAGTGGGTGTTTGCTGTTAAATTTAACTCTGATGGCTCTGTTGCCCGCCTTAAAGCTCGACTCGTGGCCAAAGGCTTTGCTCAAACTTATGGAGTGGATTACTCTGATACTTTCTCCCCTGTGGCTAAGCTAACCTCTGTGCGATTGTTTATCTCTTTGGAAGCCACTTATGATTGGCCTTTATACCAACTGGATATCAAAAATGCTTTCTTGCACGGGGACTTGAATGAGGAAGTTTATATGGAGCAACCTCCTGGTTTTGTTGCTCAGGGGGAGTGTGGATTGGTATGTCACATTCGGAAATCTTTATATGGTCTCAAACAGAGTCCTCGAGCTTGGTTTGGAAAGTTTAGCCAAGCAGTTGAACAGTTTGGAATGAGCAAGAGCAAGTCCGATCATTCTGTGTTTTACAATAAATCTCCTGCAGGTGTCATTCTTCTAGTCGTATATGTGGATGAAATTGTGATCACTGGCAGCGATAACTTGGGCATCTCATCTTTGAAGTCTTTTCTCCACAACCAGTTTAATACCAAAGACTTGGGAGTCTTGAAGTACTTTCTGGGAGTAGAAGTATCAAGAAGCAAGAAGGGCATATTCTTATCTCAGAGAAAATATGTGCTGGATTTGTTGTCAGAAACTGGGAAGCTTGGAGTCAAGCCATGTTCGGCCCCGTTACCCCAAAATATGCAACTCGTAAAAGAAGGAGAACTATTTGAGAATCCAGAGAGGTACAGAAGAATTGTGGGGAAACTGAACTATCTTACAGTAACTCGGCCTGATATTGCATACTCAGTAAGCATTGTAAGTCAGTTTATGTCCTCCCCTACTGTTGAACATTGGACTGCTCTTGAACATATTTTGGCATATCTAAAAGGAGCTCCAGGACGTGGTTTACTCTACCAGAATCATAATCATACTCATATAGAATGCTTCACAGATGCAGATTGGGCAGGATCCAAAATTGATCGGCGATCCACGTCGGGATATTGTGTGTTTGTGGGAGGAAATTTAGTCTCATGGAGAAGTAAGAAACAAAATGTTGTCTCACGCTCTAGTGCAGAATCAGAGTATAGAGCCATGGCTCAATCTGTTGCTGAGAAAATGTGGATCTATCAACTACTTTCAGAACTCGGTCTCAAAATCTCCATGCCAGCAAAATTATGGTGTGATAATCAAGCTGCTATTCATATTGCCTCAAATCCCGTATTTCATGAACGAACCAAGCATATCGAGATTGACTGTCATTTCGTCCTGAAAAGCTTCAGCAGAATTTGATTACTACCGCGTATGTGAAGACCGGAGATCAATTAGGAGATATGTTCACCAAAGCACTTCCGGGTACTCGAGTTGATTATCTTTGTAACAAGTTGGGCATGATTAACATCTATGCATCAGCTTGAGGGGGAGTGTAATAAATATGGGAGACTAAGGGTCACCCATTAATAGGCCTAGAAGTCTAAGAGTCTCCTACTACCATTAGTGGGGTAGTGGAAGAGTCATCTATTTGTGTATATATATGTAGTACCCTTGTACATTCATTTCAATGTGAATAAGAACATTTTCTTATTGCAACAAGAACAAAGCGATTTCTTGCTCCGGTGTTAGTTGCGGCAATTGAGTAGACAATTGTTCAAACTGGCTTTGGTATTGTTCAACGGACCCAGTTTGACTTAGTTTTGCCAACTCGCCCAATCTATTCCCCCGTAACGGAGCACCGAAACGGAGGTTGCAACAGTGTTTGAACACTCCCCACGGCAGCCGGGGAAGTTCTCTCTGTAGCTTCATAAACCAAAGTTGAGCAACAGATTCAAGATGAAATGAAGCAACAAGTACCTTTTCCTCTTCTGGTGTTCTTTGGTGGAGAAAGAACCCTTCACATCGATTAATCCAAAGAAGCGGGTCAATGTTGCCATCGAATCGCGGAAAGTCCATTCTTGGTACTCCCCCTCCGAGTTCTACATATCCCGGCATCATTCGGGGGGCTTGTTGTTCCGACATCCGAGCGGGGTCTGGTGTTCGGGGGCTTGTATTCATCCCATAGGGGATTTGCCTTTCTTGGACGCGGATGCCCTCCTCGGTGCCGACCACGGTGGGGCCCTATGGGGCAATGTGAAGACCACTTCGATAAGAAGAGTTAATCGGTTTAATCTTATTCGATCGGAACGTCGAGGTTGAGTTTTGGGTCAGTTTTTGGTAAACGGCAAGATTCAAATTCGTTTTAAATTTTAGTTCGTTTTAAAAATAATAATAATAAAAAAGTCTTATTTCAAAAAAAAAAGAAAAAAAAAGAGGGGGGGTAAAGTGTTGGACCTGACCAGACCCGAAGGCCCGGCCAAGCCAAGCCACCCCACCCTTTTGGGGCGTGAAGCCCATTTGTCTACTGAAGCCCGTTTGTCGGGGAGGGGTATTTATACCCATTTTAGGGTTTCGATCAGCGTCCTTCTCTCTTCTTCTTCATACACGAAGTCGGCCTCTCTCTCTCCCTACTCGTCCACCTCGCCTCTCTCTCATTTCTCGCACCAGACCCCTCCCTCTCACCTCCCTCCCGATCTCTCCCACCACTCTCCCCCCTTCCCGTGCGTTCTGTCTCCCTCGGAGGCGTCAGAAGGGGGCATCGCCAGAGGTTGCTAAGGGACAACGCCCCGGGGTTCACCAAACCCACCGTCCGCGTCGGGTTTGCCGACGAAGGATACGCGTCGACGCCGCCACGCCACCGGAGAGGCCTACAGAGCCAGGGGCACCGCAGCTCCGTCGAGATCCCCGCCATCGCCTTTCTTCTTCGTACGGTGAGCACCACCGTGAGGTTCAGCCGGTACTGCCATACCGGTAGCCGGCCGGACTCAAACCCGAAAACCTCCTTTCTTCTACCCTTGTTTTCTTTCGTGCGTTTCTGGATATGTGTAGTGTGGAAACAAGTTTTTGTTTGGGGATCTGAACGGTGTTGAATTTAATTTGGAAAATTTATTTGAAACTGTATTTTGGATTTGAAACCGGGCTTTGTGAAACAAAAGGAACTGATTTGAAGCCTAATCCGAGATTTGAATTTAAAAAGAGAACTTAATTTGAAATAAAAACGGGTTGTTTCGAAGAGAACGGGTTTTTGGAACTGTGAGCAGAATCTGTTGAAGTTTTGGGACTGATGTTTAAAATCAGGAACTTTGGTTAAAATGGACGTTAAATCGGACCTTGAACGGAATAAAAGTGGAACGGCGAAACGGTACACCGGGATTGTGCCATGAAACATGTACCTCGGGAATCGTGCCACGAAACATGTGCCTCGAGATGTGTGCATTGGGACCGTGCCTCGGGAAACGTGCACCGGTTTCGGTGCTTGGGTGCTCGAACCCGATTCGTCGTAATCCTGCTTTTAGCCCGCTCGAGTCTAAAAGACAACTTTTGAACTTAAATCGAAACCGTCGTAACCTTTAAATTAATTTGGGAACCGCTTTTAATTGTGGCTTTCGTTTGAAATTAGAGTCCGGCTTCGATCGAAGAGAAGACCAGAGTTAAACCCAGACGCGGACTTCGCCCTAGAAGACGGTGTTGGCCCGGTCGTCAACAGCTAGGAGGCGCTGCTGTGGTATCGTCTTGAGGTAGGGAAAGTAGCGATTACCGATTTAATTACGGAAAGTTACTAGTATGCATGCTAGGAATTAATAAAACCGGAAAGATCTTAGTTTGGCATGTAGGATGCGAACAATTAGCGTAAACGTATGAACTGTGAGCATTTACGTGTTCGGTCTTGGGAGTTGTTGTGTTGGTAGAACCGGGCCACGTCGCGCCCGTAGGAATTTTGTGCTGAATGTATCTGTGTATGCCTTTGATGCTTGATCGGTTAATAAACAACGAACACGAAAACGAGTAGAATTGACTAGAGAACGCATGATCAGTGATTTGAGTGTTTTTCCCTATTTTACTTGATATGTTGGATTGGGACTGCTTGGGGATACCGGTTAAGCCGGTGGGGTTACCACGTTGAACGTGGGGTCGGTAAGTGATGGTAAGTACGTGACGGTTTGAGTGTGCTTAAGGATTCAATAAGGTTCTTGCTCGATGTTTCATGATTGTGATTGTGTGCGGGCATGTGCGTCGTGTTTGTTCTGTGGCATTTCGATGCGTGATTGTTATTTTGTTGTGTGTTCCTTGAGGATGGTATTCCGGTTGAGATTGGGCCTACGGATCGTGTTTTGGGCCCACGGGTCGTGTTTTGGGCCGACGGGCCACAATATGGTTGGGGCCTACGGGTCGTGTTGCATAGGGCCGACGGGTCGGAGCCGACGGGTCGGAGCCGACGGGCCACATCATATCCTCTTGCATATGGCCGACGGGCCACATCATATCATATTGCATAGGACCGACGGGCCAAATCATAGCATAGTGGGCCTATGGGTCGTGGTTGGGCCTGAGGGTCGTGTTGGGCCTACGGGTCGTGATGGGCACTGGGTGCCGTGTTTCAACCTCGATGATCTATGGTCCTTTGGAGACGTTTCCTAGAGTCCCGACGAATGCGTCCTTGTAAGGACGTCTCCGCATTCTTGACGTTATACGTCTTTGTGACGTTATGCGCCTCCTCTGGATCGAGAGGTAGTCCGATGGATACTTGACCTACCGTTTGATATGATGATGTCGGGTTGTGTACAGTCGGCGGAGTTCAAGGATTGTAGTACGGGATGTGTGTGCTGATGGCTTCTGTGTTTTGATACGTTTGTTGTTTGGTTAGTGATTATTGCACGAGAGTTGTCGGTTTGTGTGTTTTGGTAAATTGGCTATGAACCCCGATCGGTAGTTAGTCGTGCTGTACTAGTATGCCCTAATTGGACGGTTACTCGTGGTGGTGAGCCTATATTCGTTACCTTAACTACTTTCTCTACTGGACGAAAGCTCACCCCTTACATTGTTGATTTTCAGGTGTTGAGCGGGATTTGTACTAGCATGACATAGCTGAGCTTGAGAGCTTGCGCGGGTCTTGTCTAGTCGGTCTAGTAACGTGCATCTATTTTGAACCGAATTTTTTGTATACTGGGTTTTGTGAGCTGTTAACTTTTTCAATTGATTTATTATCACTTTTGAAAATTTATTCTTCGTAATTTTTACCGAGTTCATTTATTATTTTAAGTGCACGTCTCGAATCCGGTCAAAACCGGATTTGGGGCGTGACAGGCAAGGTTTGCAGCGCTGGTTTCTGCTCTACTCAGCTGCAACGAAGTGGTGAGGAGTTCCACCTGAGCTGCCAAGCGTGCATCTGCTTCTGCTCGTCGTGCCTCTTCTTCTCGACGGCGGGATTCATCTGCTTGCCTCCGTGCTTCAGCTGCTGCCTGGTCCTCGCGATATGACCTAAGAAAGTCCTCGAACTGCTCTTGTAATGTACGATTTTCTGCCATAACAACCAGCTCTGATACCACGTTGATACGGTCCCTGTTACGCGATCGGGTTATGGCTCCTTGGTAGTCGGAATGGGAGCTGCTGCCTGATCCTCGCGATATGACCTAAGAAAGTCCTTGAACTGCTCTTGTAATGTACGATTTTCTGGCATAACAACCAGGCTCTGATACCACGTTGATACGGTCCCGGTTACGCGATCGGGTTATGGCTCCTTGGTAGTCGGAATGGGGGCTGCTGCTGCTTCCTTTTATCGGTGACGTTAACGGATGTCGACGACCTATGGTGGCTGTTGAAGTGTTCGTTTGGGTGAGAGAACACAAGATCTTAAGATACTAAATTAATTATACTAAGCTAATTGAGAATAAATTCATTGTTTTCTTCATTTCCCATTCCAGGCTCTTTAAATAGGTTGTGAATTCTGCCAAACTAAGAAAAGATGTGGAGATCATGACATCCCATGATTCAAGCCACTCCTAATCAACTCTATTTAGGAAATTAAAATAACAAGATAATTAATATAACTACTTGATAATAATATAAGTACTAGATAATATTCCTTAATTTTTGCCCACTTCTCTGCTACTCTTCCTGTTAGTGGGATCTGTACCACGCACCATCACAAAGAACTCAAACGGGAGGAACGACGCACACAGCGGGCTTCAATCAAAACCGTTGCCTGCAATGACTCATATTAGTGCAGGTGCTAGCGTCGATATTGCTTTCAACGCTAATGTTTACAACGACGACGCTAATAAACGCCGAAGACTCACTCGACATTTTTTCGACTGAAGCTAATTGGCCCCAAGTCGACTGCTGATGTTATCAGATTATCATTTGGGTGTTACAACAAAGTCACTTTAGTCGACATGTTTGGGGGACAACTATGAAGTGGTGGGGCTAGAATCTAACGTAGCTGGATATAGCAAGGAGGCTCGATGGTGGTTCGATCGATACTTACTTTACACGTAAAGACAACAACAAGCCCTACTAGGTACGGACCTTGGGCCATCCACACGCACTGAACACTGTAATTACTATATACATACGTATCTACATCTTCCAATTTTATAAAATAAAATATATTCATTTTAAAATACCTCAAATTTAGAATATAAAAGAGTTATTTAAGAAAAAAACAAAAATTGAAAAGCAAAGACATGGTATGATATGGTTGACACGTGAGCTTGTTAAATGGTATGTATGGTGGAGTCAACCGAGGGGAAGCCAAAGATCAGTTGCATTAGCATCCCGTGTGGACCCAAATAAACTAATCGTATTGGCGAAAGGACAGAGAAACAAACACAGAGCCTACACCTTGCTTCTTCTCTATATAAACATCCTTCACACACCCATTTCTCTTCAACCGCTGCACAGACTCTGTTTTGCAATCTGGAAATTTAGAGATTTGGATACAATAAGCACAAGTTGGGTGTTTTGGGGAAGAAGATGACTTGTTGTATGGTTTCCAGAAGCGGAAGGCACTTGCAGAGATACAACATGGGTCGCCGCCAAGTTGTTGGGTGAGTTCAAAGTTTCTTCCTTTTTTTGATTTTCTGTTCTGGGTTTTGTCAATTGAATGGAGTTTTGACTGATCTGGGTTTCGTTGCTCCTGCAGATGCATACCATACAGATATAGAAGTGATGTTGATGGTGAAGTTACTGATGAATTGGAGGTGCTTTTGATTAGCTCTCAGAAAGGCAGCAAATTGATGTTCCCTAAGGTATATTTTATATGATTCAATTTCTCTGTCTCAATTAACTCTACCAAAATCAACCCTTTTCTCATAAATTAACATTCTATGTTCCATTATCAGGGTGGTTGGGAACTTGATGAATCTGTGGAAGAAGCTGCTTCCAGAGAGTCCTTGGAGGAGGCTGGTGTTATTGGCCAAGTTGAGGTCAGTCATTTTTGAACATTTCAACTTAAAGTCAAGATTAGTATAAATATTCTGTATTGAGCATGAAATTGTTTGTGTTGATTCCAGAGTGAATTGGGGCAGTGGCAGTTCCTGAGCAAAAGATATGACACCTTGTATGAAGGCTACATGTTCCCTTTGTTTGTCAAGGAGCAACTCGAGTTTTGGCCGGAGAAAGATGTCAGGCAAAGAATTTGGGTATGTTCACAATCTCAATACAATTTTTGAATGACAATATCAATCATAGATTTGTGCTAACTCTTTTTGTTTTTACAGTTGACTGTGTCTGAAGCAAGAGAAGTTTGTCAACATTGGTGGATGAAAGAAGCTCTGGACAGACTAGTTGAGAGATTAACATCTAATCTGCCAGAAGAAGAGGAAGAGGAAGAGGTAGCACCTTGTACAATGAGCTAGAGATTAGAATCCCAATAGATTGTACATAATCCAATTGGTGAGGACTTGGACTTGGAGACAACTGATGGTAGAGAAAGAGGACATAACCATTTTCTATTTTTGTTAAACCAATTGAGCATTTCTTGTACTGGTTCTGATTTCACACCAATTGTAACACAAGAGTGAAATAATATATGAATGATTACACTAATTATGTTTTGTCTGAGATCTGTTGTTTGTTCTGCTTCTGCATGATGATGTTGAGAAGCATTAACCTTGGAATATTATGATTCTGAAACAGATGAAATGAGGCCACATGGGGATCTCCTAATCCAGAATATGTTCCTTGTAGTGGCCAAGTTGTCAGTTGCCTGGTGTTTCAACATGCTCCACTCATTGGGGTTGCCAAGTGCCAAAGGAGTGATGGATGACAATGAGCTCCTGTTTTGGGAACCTTTCTTTAGATGTGCTTATCTTCATGTCACCTCCTCTCCTCTCCACTCCAATCCTTTTCACACATCTCTCCCAAACAAAACTGACAAATCCCATCAGCTCTAGAAATATCTCAAAGATTCCTTGCTGTGTAAGCCTGTAAATAATTCACATGGGACCTAGACAAATCTCACATCAATGAAATGTGGATATGTTTGTCATTTTATAAAACATCACTATGTCCATTTGAGTTAGTCTGATGGTAAAGATAGTGATCTCACAGGTTACAAGTTCGAGTAAAGATAAACTAAACTAGAATATGATTACTCTGTTTTCCAAAACTTGTATCGGATTCGATTCTAGTGAGACAGGACATAATGCATATTGTACTTAGATATTGCCATTTGTCATGGAATTGAGTTGGTGCCTCCACCACCAACAAAGATAAGCAGCTGGATGCACAACCAGTGGATGCGCTATGTTGTAACCCAATGAAGTACAAAGAGAAAAGCCACTTTAGAACCACTTACAAATAAAATACCTGCGATTTTCAGCCATACCTAACTTATGACGGCAGCAGGCTTTTTCAATTGAGAAGTAATCCAACAAATCCTTGTCTCTTCTTAATAAAACTATATTGGTAAATGAACTGTGATGAATAAAAATATGTAAGATCTTTGAACCCAAACAAGATATCTATCAACAATTTTCAAACACTCCAGTGTACATATAAAATATGGCTGATGAATATGGAAAATGGGTTAAATATCGAAATTTACTCTTAAGTATTGATCACTAACATTACAATATTTTTAACGTTTCAAAATGACAAATGTACTACCTTAAGTATTGGTCACGCGATTTTGTTAGTAAAAATGGACGAAATATTTCATTCTGTTAGTCATATGACCTAAAGTGTCATATAATGGATGCTAAAATGACGTTTTTTCCCTTAAGTATTTGATCTCTATATGCATTTGTCATTTTGAACGCTAGGTAGTGGAGTGTTCGTGACCAATACTTATGATTAAATTTCGATATTTAACCCATCGAAAATTATCTAGAGAAAGAAGCCAAAATTTCACAATCCTAAGATGTGAACTGATGACTTGATAGGCAAAGAAGAAGAAGTTAGGTAAACTAAAAGTACGAAGGAGATATAGCATGAGTTATTAAGGTTAGATTGTCCTTAAACAATGAATTACAGGCTTCAATATTGTTGAGAGAAAGAGTCAACTCATATATATTGATCACATGGAAAGTGTTGAGCATTGGGAAAAGACATTACCAGCTAATGTCGACTTAGAATTGAGCAGATCCAACCCAAAGGAGCCGCCGCGGAGTGTGATGTGGTTCTCAGACTTAACACTACGTACTGACCATCCTTTTCTTCAATGTGTTTTAATCCTAGAAACTACGATCATGTTTGTCACGTTTGGATTGAAAAAAATATATGAGAGTGGACTTTTACCATTATTTATTTATACATGTTTTCATGTTTGTTTGTGAATCATGTTACCGATCTTGATGGGAGCTCAAGTTTATATGAGGAAGTCTCGAGATGTTTTTTTTAATTAATGGTATGTGATTCATATGTGAACTTTTTTTTAACTACAAAGCACTATTCTTAAATTAAAACCCTTACAACATTTTTCAACAAACTTAAGATTATGTCAGTCAAGAAACTGATTTAGTGGATAATACTAGGAATATAAAGAATCAATTTGATTTTTTTTTCAAAAAAAGAATATGGGATAACAATGAAGTTGGTTCTTTTAGTATGAAAAATTCCACAATTATTCAGGTGGTAGATACCATACAATCTAGTATTTGAACGAACGAGGTAAAGTACTTTCAACTAATTATCAGCATTATCATATCTAAGTATTTTGCGAGGTAATAATTTGATTGATTTTTTCTACGATACTATGCTTTATTACTGATGAAACTTGATTGATAATATGAACGTCAGTAATTGTCCAAGCCAGTGACATTTACTGTAAGACCAATGGTTTGTGTTCATGGACTATTCACCAACCTTGTCACACCAATTAGTAAACGCGAGGTGAAAGACTATATGATAATTTTAGATTGTATATCGAGAATAAAATACACATAGGCATCAACAATAAAACAATTTTGGATCGTTCTAAATAGTATGATATCTCATAGATATCATTTACCTATCGTATAGTCCAGTCGAATCTAATACTGGAGATAATTATATGAATTATTATGTCCAGGAAAAGTCGGTCTTCCCCTACAATAATTTGTTGGATTTTCCCGCAATGAACCTGGGAATAATTATAGGTTTACATTATGAGATACCCACATGAATTATTAACTTGAAGAGTAGTGTTTAAAATACACTGCCGTCCAATTGTATTATCATGATGTATCAAATATATTCTCTGACTGAAAAAAAGCTATTAATAAGATGATTACTCATAAATTGATTTGATAAGATATCCATCAAATGACAATTTGATCTTATCATGTCAGACGTGAACTTTAACAATTTAATATATCATGTGATGAAGATTGCGTAAGATGTAGATGTAGATGGGTTGGTGATGATAACATGAACATGAACATGCTTGAATTGATCGTGTAATAATATAATAATAATATAATAAGAAAGGATGAATTCGTTAGTAAATGGTAAGTAGGAAGGAAGACGCGTACGGACAGTGAAGATGAAAGAGACGTGTGCATGCTGCTCTCGACTTTCTAATTTAAGGAGCTCTGTACCTTCTTCACCTTTTCTTCCTATGTTGTTCATGCATGATGACTCCAACCCCAATGTTGTTGTCTTTTATATTTTATTTATTATTATTTGTTTTGTCAAAAATGATGTTTGTGCAATATTTCATCACCTCCTTTTGGAATAAAAAGAACACGTTGCCTATAACTTTATATTGACTTTGTGTTTGATGATCACTTGTTTTTCTTGTCGGTCTCCTGGTCTCTCTAGCTTGCACTACGTGGCTAGATTGCTCCACCATTTGTATATTTAACCCTTTAATACCACTTTTAACTTCTTCTTTTTTTGCTAATTTATATATCAAAAGGAAATTTCTCAATAAATAAATTAAAGAAAATTGTAGCTATTACATGTATTGAGACTGAATTTTAGTTAATTAATAAAACAGTTTATAAACGTGAAACAAAAAGATTAAACCAAATATTTTTTTGTGCCTCTTTGATCCATTTATTCAATGGTTTATAATTTAATCAATAATTTTATTTGAAAGATATGATAATTTCATTTGCAGAAAGTAGTCAAATGTACTTTTATGGGGTAAGCCTGTAAAATGAAGAATATAGACTGGAACCCCCTTATAGATAGATTATACCAATGTTTTTAGCCACAAAAACACATTATATTTAGCGACATAGGAGATATTAGATTAGCACAACTGTCAGGCATAAAGAGCTATAGACCTTACTAAGTTGTTGTCTTGAACCGCTGGGACCATTTGGGTCGCCCATCCCGAGGAAGAGAGTCGTAGAGACACGGTCCATATATTGGTGTGAGTGGGCTTACAACCCTCACCTGACTCCCAGTCCACTGGATCATATCCTTTGGCGTGATTGCTTATCCGTCGTTGCCTTGGTAATAAGTCACCCCTCCATCGTCACTTGTTGTTGGTTGACCGACATTTTGTGAGGCCCATAATCAATTTGTGTCGCTTCTAAATCGAGCCCCAACCCTTTGGACTTCCGTATGGGTTGGCCTCGCCAATCTCCAACCTTACGAAACCCCACCACTACGAGAACCGAAATCCTTACAGACCCGACGACCACCCTCGCAGATCTGGAATGAGAGTGATCAGACCGGATGTTCTTCGTTCTTCGAACCATTTTCACCAGTAATGTTGTGGTCACGTTGAAGCCTTCCCCGTCCCCTTCGCCGACATCTAAGAGGGCGTATGAGAATCACTATGCCCAATGAGGTTGTACCACGAACCCCCCACGCAATATCGTCGATAAAGAAGCATTTTTCCCCAAGGACGATACACAACACACAAGAGGGAGGGAACAACACGACCATGTTGTCATCACAATTATGGTTGTATTTCAAACTTTATTTATTTAGACATATTTTTTTTTGAAATTAAAAAAAAGAAAACCTATTTTAATGTCAATAGAGATGGAAACAAAATAAATTGGGAAAAATCAAAAACTAAAAACATTCTCATAATAATAAAACAAAAACATAAGATTGGAAGGACCTAGATTAGAATTTCAACATTCCACAACCAATTATTTTGTTGGGCTTCAAAATCAGAATGGGCCTACTATTCTTCACCACCCCCAAAATTGCAATACGCCCACCAAATGTTAAATTGGACCCAATGTGGTGAGTTGATTAACGGCTGTGATGGAGGGTGCAAGAGATAATCATAGACCGTTAAGCAGAGGATCGCTTTCTGACCTGTTTGTTGTCTCTCCACTTTTTTTGTGGACCTTGGGTATGTGAACAGCAGCAGTACTAAGCACTTGGACTATGCTTCTTTAATCAGCTCGTTTTTCTCCCTTCTCTATCATCCCAAACCCTAGTTTTTGACCATCCGCGTATTCTACTCTGCTCATGGGCTCTGAAGGTTCCAGGGTTGTCGGTTAGCTTTCTTAACTGGATTTCCTCTATTTTATGATCATCTTTCTTACTAATTTCTCCTTGATCCATATGCAATTTCCTTGATTTTGCTTCCAAATTAGGTCAACTGTTGTTTGCATTTTGTGCTTCGTATGGATTCATGTCTTTCAGTTGATAGTTTTGGACAATTAGGCCGCTGTTTCTTCTTCTTTGATTTGCGTGAGATGAATTTGCGGGTTGCTATGAATGTGATTTCTTAGGAATTGAATTGAGAGGTTTCAGGTTAGGGTTAATGGGTCAGCTGATTGTGATGAGTTTTGTGTCTTTTGAAATGAAATGGTGTTTCTTTGGTATGGATTTCATTGTGTGTTTACCTTGGTGTATTGTTGAATATGCAGCAAATTCATGCATAAACAGGCCTGCAACTCAAAGTTTAAATTTTTAGCCATTTGATGTGTACTCCCGTGAAGATACCCGAACCATATGATTTATCTAATTCTGTAATAATTTACTTTAGCCTCATGGCCAGTTTACAGTTATGATTGCCTCTTGACCACTTCCTGTTTTGTTTTTATAACATTAGCTAGTCTGGTTGTATCATATGACTTCTAACATTTGGTATATATGGTATAAGTTTTTCCTTACTTTTATTTGGTTCACTGGTGAAGAAAAATGAATGAGAATTATTAACATTCAGTTAAAAAAAATCTATACACTATTGTCTCCCCTAAACCCTCGTTTTTTTGTTGTTGAATTTCGACCAGTTGAATCAAACTGTAATTTTTCACATAGCATGTTAATATGTGTTACCTACATAGTAATGTTCTAAATTTGTTTCACTTTGTTATAAGTAGAAATTTCTCTGTAGGGATTTGGGAATATATGTTGCCAAGTCTGTAGTTAAGGGAAGCCATTCTGCTTGGAAGAGTTGTCTTTTTGGCATCTTCCGTGGGGAATATATGTTGTTGAGTCTGTATCCAGTTCTACTGAACTGAAAGAGATTTCTTTTTGGCATTCACGGCTATATCCATTAGTTGTCTATTTATATGTATAAAATCTTTGTTGTTCTTACTGGTTGATGAAGTTGACAATCACATATTTATGCTTCAATATTTTGTAACTGTAATTTGTGGTCATCTGCAGTTCCAAGAAATTTTAGATTACTGGAAGAGCTCGAGAGAGGTGAAAAGGGTATTGGAGATGGAACTGTCAGCTATGGGATGGATGATGCTGATGATATATTTATGCAATCATGGACCGGGACGATCATTGGCCCACCCAATGTATGATTTTTATTTATTTTATTCTAATGGTAAACCTTAGTATGTGTGATTGAGCTCTGAAGTCCAATAAATGTTTAGGGTACTACGTAGTTGATGTAATGGTTGTTATTGTTTGTTAAGATTTGCAAAATGCCATCAAAATTTACTTCTCAACTTCATCCAACATACTCAATTTCCTGTTGAACTCATAATCTGGGTAATATACTTATCAAAAAAAGAATCTGGGTAATATAGACATGCAACTTCACATGTCTAGTCACAGTTTAGAAGTCGTGAACCCTCAACTTTGTAACCATAAAAACTCTGGTTGCGGTGCAAGATGCCGATGGAGTGCAAAAAGTAGTAATGCTCAAATTTTGGTTAATTACTTTTGTGGTAATTATATGGTGTTCCCTTCTTGTTCCCTACTCACTGCTTCTCCTCATAGTGTATATATGTCGATGTTTGTTGTTTTGAAACTTCATGTGCATCTGATACTCAGCTGGAAAACAGATGTTTCCTTTCCACTATAATCTATGCAATTTATTCATGATCTAGGTAGTTATTGTTAATGCTAATCACTAAAACAGTCGGAAACTTACAAGGGCTCTGACTCAAGCTAGTACATAAAATGCAGCTTGCTAAAGAGTCAATCTAGTAGGCTATAGCACATCTATTGTACTCTTAGTTAAACTCAGCTCAACCATTTCATCGGGCAGCTGTCATCTGCTTTTTAGCTTTATCTCAATTATGCCAGTTTTGTAGTACTTGAACAATTCATTTTATAATTTATATGATTACTTTGGAGGATAAGATTTATATTTGGTGTCTGTTGTTGCTTGCCAGACTGTTCATGAAGGACGTATCTACCAGTTGAAATTGTTCTGTAGTCAGGAGTATCCAGAAAGCCCACCAACTGTAAGGTTCCAGACCCGAGTAAACATGACATGTGTCAACCATGAAACTGGAGTGGTAGGTTTCTCTCATAACACATATCTTTTGTCGAAGAAATTAATAAGATAAGCTTACGAGAGGGTATATCTCCAGGTTGAACCAAGCCTCTTCCCCATGCTTGCTAACTGGCAAAGAGAGTATACAATGGAAGACATATTGACTCAACTGAAGAAAGATATGATGTCACCTCAAAACCGAAAGTTAACACAGCCCCCAGAAGGTATTTTGGTTCATCTCTGAATAATCTTCTTTTTGCATTTTCTTTCCTTAAAGCCGGTTCTAGCCTTTTGAGTATACAAAAACATCTTATTACATTTAGTATTGTGGTGTTTTGCCAATGGAAATGAATGTTGATAACATCAAACTGCACATAGAGGTTCACATGCCAAACTAGCTAGAGATGCTTTTGAAGCATATTATTATCGACAAGATTAAACGAACTAAATACATGTGATTTGGACAGGAAACGAAGAGGCAAGAGTGGATCAAAAGGGGCTAGTGATGAGGTGTTGTATCGTCTGAAGTATGGTGGTTTGGGTTGAAGAGAGGGGAGTGTGTGCTATCTATACCTTCTTGTATAGGGAAGATGGGTGGGTGGGGCTGTAAGAGCAATGCCCTCTCATATCATATCATATATATAATAACATACTGTTTCTTGTTCTAACGTGTCTGTAATCTTAAACCTTTCAAGTGTTTCTATTCTGAATAGATTCTGAATCCTCCTTCAACACAAATAAATTCTTGCTCTGTATGTCTTTCCTTTCCATCTGTCTCAATTCTCATACCAGACTTGATTAAGAGCTGATATTAACGTACAATCAAGTGAGTTCATAGCTCACGCTTTATGGATTCAGAGAAGAGATGAGAGCTAAATTGTCTTTTCTTCTTAAGGTACACGTGGACTTGGCCGAACAAAACACTTGAGATTTTGCCGAGTTCCTAACCTGGTTGAGGTGAGAATGGCGTGTGAAAATAATGATGAGTGGGTTCGTGTGCACATGATTATGGTTGTGATTGGTTATCTCTTTAAATACACAACTAATTAAGTAGGAAGAAAAGGCAATAATCAAAAAATGCAGAGCACTCTGTTTTCATTCCCTGTTTCTCGTAGTAGCAGTAGAACGTTAACAACGGTCTCATGGTTTGATTCTCGTCAACTGAAACCCACAAGAAAATATTCAGTGTCATGTTCATCCATAGACAACTCCGACCCTTCATCAGCGGAGTTGTTGGAGATGAAGGAAACTGGGAAACCTATCCAGAAGAAGGAGATGACGGCGCTGGAGAAACACGTGGCTTTCTGGGATAGGAACAAGGACGGTCTCATTTATCCATGGGAGACCACTATAGGTTTGATTTACTCTCTCCCTTTCTCATGAATTTGATCCGTAATTATTGACATATTGGTTTGATGCAGGTTTCATGGCCATTGGGTTTAATCCAATATTAGCAGTCTTGGCCACCATCCCAGCCAACCTCATCCTCACTTTTGTAACTCGACCTGTATGTGTAAATATATGAATTAGTGTTATGTTGAGGATATGGATTGATGATTACAAGATAAGTATATATGTTTTGCAGTGGAAAATTCCAGACCCACTTCTCCCAATAGAGGTGAAGAACATTAGTAGGGGTACACATGGGAGTACCACTGGTGCCTACGACAAGGAAGGAAGGTTTTATTTTCTTCTTCTCCTTACACTAACTCGTGCCATAGTTGTCTCAAGTTTATAATTATTCTTTCTTGGCATGTGTAAAAAATGTATAGGTTCGATAGTGAAAAATTTGAAGAGATATTCAAGAAGCATGCTCACAAGGATCCGGAATGTTTGACACACGAAGAGATGATGGACATGCTTGATGCTAACAGGGAAACATGTGACTTCATGGGATGGTAACGTTAACATACATACATACATATATATATATATATATATATATATATGATTCAAGGACCCGGATTGATAGTTCTATATTCTGACGAATTTTTGAAGTTTGTACCTCATAGTTATTTTTAAATCGAGAGTCTCAATTATGTTATATATATGTGGGTGTGTGTGCAGGCTTGCGGCTTATGCAGAATGGCAAGGGCTATATGTGTTGTGCAAGAACAAGAATGACAATCTGGAAAAGGAAACAGTGAGAGCGTGTTTCGATGGAAGCTTATTCGAAAAGATTGAGAATGACCGCAAGCATGACTGATACATGTTCAAACTAGAACCAAACTGTAAAACTGATCTATCTAAAAATGGAAAGAGTAAATCCAGTAAATCTGTCTTCACATGCTCTATCAGTAATGGATTTGTGTGTCTGAATTGTTATAAATAATTATATGTTATGTACAAAAGTAATACGAAGTTGTATGAATGAAAATTGTTGTTTAGTTTACCAGTTTAAGATTAGTTCATTTTTTTAATAAGCGTGATATTATTGAAAGATACTTTCCGAAATGGAAAATATCTAAAAGAGACCATGATTACAAAAAGCTCGATCTGTGGGAGCTAACACGGGTGAATCCCATAACCATAGGACTAAAAAGTCTTAAAAAGACAAAAAGCCTACGCATCCTCATACCATTCACTATCAGAAGACTGGTTCAGATCCGTTTTTAGAGCCCCATGTCTTGAACCTAGTATTATGAATACAAGGAAATCGTTCTTTAGTGGCCTTAAGCTTGAGGACTGCGTCCAACCACCCATCGAAAGACTGCATATGGTCTATCACTCCCTGATACACGAGCGGGAGGTCCTTAATCACCCTAGCAAAAAACTCGGGTTTTTTTAGGAATCTTCTTCGAAGGATGAACCTTATGAGCCATGAGAGCTTCTAGAGACTCTTTGCCTGTTGTTGGATCGGCGACTGAAAGAACACCCCACCACGACAAATCCAGAACTTGAACACTTAAATGTGGAAGGGCTTATGACGCATGGCACGAGACAGTGGAATGAGGAGATGGTCCGAAATATTTTTAACGAGAGAGACAAGTTAGCCATTCTAGTAGTGCCAACGAGTAATTCGGACTTATCGGACTCATGTACTGGTCGGGGGAACATCTAGGTCAATACTCAGTCAAGTCTGCCTACGACATGCTTAATCATGATCATACCACCCCAAATATCCAGTCAGACATCTGGACTTCAATATGGGAATTAGAGGTTCTTCCGAAGGTACACACTTTTTTTATGGCGAACATGTGCAGGGTGTCTCCAAGTAGCTTACAGACTTCGTTCGCGCAAGGTGACAATGGAGGTACTTTTCCCTATTTTTCAGGTGGGGGAGGAATCGGAATATCATCCCCTGGTCACATGTCTGGTGGTGGTATGTTAGCGTCTTAGCGGTTTAGCTCTTCCAATTGAAGTTGGGGACATCAAGGAATGATTACGATCCATTCTAGTTATCAATCCTTCGTCTAAGGGAGTAGAGGATGGTTGCCTTCTATGAGAACTCTGGAAAGCTAGAAACAAGAAGGTCTGGGAGAATGTCACCCTTAGGCCCCGACCATTCAACATACAATGGCTCTCCTTAATGCGGGGTGGAAGCTAAGCTAAAAATCGGAAAGGGAAAATATCATCATCCCATTTCAGACAGGTAGTAGAGCAGATATGACATAGACCTATCCGCCACAAGGGACCTGGGTCACTAAAACGGATGGAGCTTTGTTTCTTCACCGAGCCAGTTGCGAACATGATGGGTGTGTAGGGACAAGACTGGTCAACTCACTCGGGCTCGATCTTCCTCGTTTCATGGCCCCTAGAACCTAGGGTTGATAGAGGCGTACGCCATTAGAGACACACTGCAGTGGCTCGTGTAGGAACCGCGTCAGAGAGCCATCATCAGAAGTGATTGCAAGGTCATAGTGGATATGATCAACAAAAGGAGAAAATCGTCCTCTCCTCTAGGGATAGTCGTTAGGGATTGTAATTTCCTTCTATCTAGACTCGAGTATGTTCAACTCGATTTTGTTAAGCGGACAGTGAACAAAGCAACTCATTGGCTTGTCAAGACGACATGTTCCTCCCTTGTCTGGGAATGACAAAGAGGTTTATACCGGAGCCATTCCATCGTATCTTTATTGTCGACATTTAATAATATTCCTCGTTTAAGCTAAAACAATGATCGGTAGTCATATTGTCTTCAATAATTGATGTCAGAGTTTTGTTTTTTGCTATAAAGAAATACAAGGAAATTCTTTTTAGCTTAATATACCCCACAACTCAGCACCAACACTTACTCCCAAACAAGTATATTTCCAAACAATTGATGTCAGAGTTACATTTATCATTTATGTGAAAAATAGATTAGACTTTGTAAACTATTGTAAATCCTAGTCTTATATGTCTAGATCTCACTGTAAAATTAGTGTCTATTCCTTCGTAGCGGTCTACTAGAACCCTTAAAACTTCATGAACTACAAACCTAGCGGCTGATTTTTATAGTTCCCTATAACAAACGTGACAAATCCGTTGCTTAGCTAAATAAAGAATTGCTCTCTGGCTTTTATATATAAAATGTAGGACTCACTACGAAAGGTAACGGACCACAAAAAGTGAGTGAAGCCTAAGCATTTAAGACGTATACTTTGCATGACAAAATCTTGCATGAGAATGCAAATTGGATGGTCACACTTATAGTGATTCAATCGTTTTGTTTCAAACATGTATCTGACTTGATTCATGATTAGCCTAAAGCTCAAAACACACATAAAATGTTGCCAACAAGTAAATGTTAACGTACAATCAAATGAATTTGTAGTTCATTTTTGTTGGCTATATATAGAGTTATAATAAATAGTCTTTCTTCTTTTCTTCCTTTGCATATGGTTCTGGTTCTCTCTTTAAATACACAATATGTGATCATATATCTATAACTCATAACGAACAAAAAGAAGAGAGAATAAAATGCAGAGCAGTGTGTTTTCACTCCCATCTTCTTCGTCGACAGTAATGATCTCACTCTCTGGTTCTCGTCTCCTAAACTCCATTTCCTACCCAAGAAACTATTCAGTGTTATGTTCATCAAAACACAATTCTGAATCATTTCCTCCAACTAATAACAATTCCAACGTAAAAGATGGATTGTTTAAGGAACTAGAAATGACAGGAGAGAAGGAGAATTGTCCAAAGCCCAAGCCAATGCCCACAAAAGATATGACTGCTCTTCAAAGGCACGTGAGTTTCTTCGACCGCAACCACGACGGCTACGTCTTCCCATGCGAGACCTATCAAGGTATGTGTGTTTATATGAGCTTTGTGTTCATGGGATTTTTGTGGGTTTGTAGGTTTATGTGGGAAATTTGGAATGTTTTTAGGGTTAAAGGCCATTGGAGTTAACGAGTTCTTGTCCATCTTGGCCGCCGTCTTCATTAACGTCACCTTCAGTGGAAGCACTCGACCTGTATGTTGTTAGGATACATATATGGTTTTGGTCGGTTTAAGTTTTTAATTGAGTTGTTCCTCTGTTCTAAAGCGACTTGGTGACATAATTTCAGGGAAAGTTTCCTGACCCGCTTTTCCCGATAGCGGTGGAGAACATTGCTAAGGCTGAACATGGGAGTCACTCTGGTATCTATGATCACGATGGAACGTACGATGATAACTGTTGCCATTGATTAAGACTACTTTATAAGGTCTATATATTTGGTTTATGAATGTTGTGACTTCTTGTTAATTATGTAGCTTTAATGAAAAGAAGTTCGATGAGACGTTTGAGAAGTATGCTAAATCACAAGACGATGCATTGACGGTTGTGGAGCTAGTGCAAATGGTTCTCGGGAACTTGAAATTCCTAGACTTCCAAGGAGGGTTAGTTTCCATTTAATTGAATGCATTAATATCGTAACTAATAACTATTTATAAACAACAGGGTTTGGTCTCAATAACGGTGGTTTGCGTCCTTCTGCCCTAACAATTTATCTTTATGAATTCGATTATCAGTGATCTACATGTAATATAGATATATAATGAGAGACAATCACGTGCGAATTTTTCTTACGGTATAAACCTACGAATTTCAAATCTGGTTTGAAAAAAATCGTAAACATGGTTTGAGAAAATAACAACCCAGTTTGAGAAAACAACATTTTATTTTGAGAAAATAACATTTCTTGTCTGAAAAACTTTTTGTATGAAAATATTCATCTCAGACCAGAGTTGCTATTTTTTCAAACCGTATAAACTGTTTTTGTGAGTTTGCATGTTTTCAGTGTAACAACTGGTTCGCACTTGATTGTACTCCGATATATAGTAGCCCAAATATCTAACATATATATAGAACCGTAAATGTATATGATACATATTTTATTTTAAATATTCCCAACAGGGGTTAGTAAAGTTAGGATAAGATTATGATTTATTGTGTTATGGCACAGGACGGTGTCGATAGTGGAATGGGGAGCATTGTATATGATATTCAAGGACGGGAATGGACTGCTCACGAAAGATACAATGAAAAGTTGTTACGATGGAAGCCTTTTTGAGTCGATGCAGAAGGATATATTGAGGAAGAAGAGAAAGATGAAAAAACAGAAGAATTAGAGATTTTGATTATATATGCAAGGAAAAGTGTAATCATTTCATTCCCACACTTAAAATACCACCATTAGATCTATAAACTTGACTGTTGCTATATTTTCTACAAAACATATAAATACATGAAAGTAAGGAAATTATTGTTTTATGTTTCAATACAGTCATATTAGCACTTTAAAATTTATTAACTACCTACCTTTTTTAATTAGTGAGCAAACAAGGGATTGAGTCTTAGGTTATAAGGACATATCAGATCATGGCCTTCACATTTAAGCTAATGTGAAGAGTTACCCGAGTATATATATACATATAAGAGGACAATCAGGTGTGAATTATTTTTAAGATATGAAACTGCGAATTCTTTTACATCTGTCCATCTTGTATAACTGGGGTTTGCGTTTGAGAGCATGAATTAGTATCCAATACCATCCACGCGTGTCTATTTAAGGGCAAAACATGTATTTCCGTCATCTACCTAGTTGGAGATCCAGTGCAAGAAATTGAGATCGCAGATGAGATTGAAACCAACTACAATTCGTTGAGACTCGATACCAAACAAAAACTGAGAACCAATTCGTTGGAGATCGCAACTGAAAACCAGTTTGTCGAAGATCGCAACAGAGATCGATGATGATATTTGCTAAAATGACAGGATTTGTTCACAGAGGTCGAAAATCATCAATCGAGATGTCATCTACCATATGTAAATACAAATCTTCACACCAAAAAAGGATATTCTTCTACTGTCTCTATGAATTTCGTTTTTTGCATCACCTAAAACGTCCTAATCATGTTTAGTGTTGCGTAAATTTGGAATGCATGTATTCTCAAACTGATTAGTAGTATTTGTTGCCTCCATTCTCAATCTTGTTGTTCTGTATCTGCAAACGAGAATGATTGTATCCTCAATCTGACTCTCTGTTGTTCTGTGCATGTTATCTTACCTTGTCTTTCTAAATTTACAAACTGGGATTACTGTATCCTCATCTATCTCTCTGCTGAGTTCATTTCTATTATCTTACCTTGTTGTGTTCTCTCTCAATTCATGTCTCATTTGAAACGCTGATACATCAAATGTGTTATGAGAATATAGAATTCTCGTTTTGCAAATCACATGAGTAGTTAAATGGTTTATGACCAACTAATGAGAGATCGCCAACATGACAGACACAGTAGACGTGACAAAGAATTAAAGGGCCCACTAACCCTTCTATGTCCTACATTTTTCTATATATACACACCTTTGTAGCCACACAATACTCAACCTCAACACATCCAAATCACAACCAAAAACTATATCCCAAGCATAAATAAAGGATCCTTGTAGTAGCAAGAAGGGAACAACGACCAAGGTTAGTTGCCGTTTGCAGAGCCCAGAGACTAGAGACGCCGCCGACAACAAAACCCCCTCTCCCCCCTTGAATTTGGACCGAGACGACCGACAATCGAGTCGAAAGTGTAACTTGACGCCGAATCCCTAACTCGGGGAGAAGAGCACGAAGAGCGCGAAGAGTAACGACCACGGTTACTGGCCGTTTGCAGTTCCCAGAGACACCGGAGACAACATGTCACGCCCCTAATCCGGTTTTGACCGGACTCGAGACGTGACTATCGATTTATAGTAAAATAAGAAGAATAACAATAAATAAAGTTCCAAATGATATAAAACCTTAAAAATGTAAAAAGTCACAGCTCAATCAGTAAAGTACGAAATCCAACATAAAAGAAAAGGTACACGTCTCTAAAACTAGCTAAACCCTCAACAGCTCCCAAGCTCCGAGAGTCCGGCTAGTAATGCTCCCGCTCAACACCTGAAACACCACAAATACAGGAGGGGTGAGCTTACACTCAGTAGGGAAAATGCATAACCAGGTCACCCTTTTTTGGTTTAACGATTATGCTTTCTCAATTTTAGTCCAAATCCCGAATACGAAGAACTGCGAATACATTGAAATGTAGGAGTAAAACGAGTATTTAACAATTTCAAGGAGTCAACAACAACCATAGGAAAATAAGGGAATCAATGCATTTCTTAAATAATCAATAACGGATAGGGCGTTCAATTAATGTCGTGGTACATGAAGTCACCACCCTCCGATCCACAATACTCGTTGTGCCATGTCGGATTTTCCCTCGGTCCAGAGGAGACGCATAACGTCAAGGATACCGGTAACAACCCCTGAGGGCGCTTATCGTCGGGATTCTAGGAAATGTTTCCAAAGGACCATATGTCATAGGGAGCCAAGGTATTTCTCCCGCATGACGCATACACTTGGGTGAATCAACCAATAACCATTCCCCGCAGGGTAAACCATCCAATTGCCCCGCAGGGTCCAATAACCAATGCCCCGCAGGGTCCAATCCACCGGCTATGATATTATCCCACATCGGCACTTCATTCGGTGTAGGTACCATACCGAATACTGACTATGATACTACCCTACACCGGCACTTCCTTCGGTGTGGGTACCATATCGGATACCAAGTCATCGGTTTAGGTACTACCCCACACCATCATTCCCCTTTGGTGTGGGTACCTTACATGCACTACCCCACCCGCAGCGTGGGTGCCATACCGATATAGATCTCAACTCGAAGACTCACAAGAGAATAACATACTCAACAATCAAGTGCAACCAACGCTTAACAAATCACAATTTTCTCACAACACACCACAAGAATCAATATAACCTTACACTTACCAATTACTTACCAACCACGATCCATTGGTCCATCGATCACCTGATCGTACCGTTTGGCACAATCAGTCATACTCGATCCTCTATTCAATCATTCAATCATTCAAGCATTCAATCAAATAAGCATTTAAGCATTCAAGCATGTAATCAATCTAGTTTCATTAGACTCTTGATTATCATAATGACTAGCAACCAAAGCATGTGAGCTAACACAACTAATCCGAGGGCTCATCACGGCCTCTCTACCTGTAAATCAATTCCCAAGTATTGAAAGCGAGTTACACTAGTGATTCACATCCTCAGCATGCTTACTAGACACGACCGGTTATTAGTAATTGAAAAACATTTATTCTAGTTATTCGCATCCTATATGCAATTCTAGGACCTTTCCGATTTGATTAACCTAATAGGCATACTAGTATTAAAAAAACACGAGGAGTTAGGACTTTCCCTACCTTGTGGTCTTCCTACGAACAAATACTCCTATCAACAGCTGTCCGGCTAGCCTCGTCTCCTCGGGTGAAGTCCTAGCTCTCGGGCGAAGTCCAAGTCCGAGTCTGGGTTTAACAGAAAAAGGGTCCCAATCAGTTCGGGTTCAGATCGAACCGTTCTTTAAACTATCAGATCTTCTTTTTAATTAAACTGTTAAGTCCAATACAAGTCTGATTTAATCCAAAGTGTAGCCAAATTAATTAATATTAAATTAATCTTTTTGTCCAGACCCGACCGACCCGAGTCCGACCCGAAACCCGACATGAACCCGGAAACCGACCCGGATCCAGGTCCAGACCCGGACCGACCCGTGCCCGACCCAGACCCGGATCCAGACCCGAGTCCGGACCCGAAACCCAGAGTCAGTCCAGGCCGAGGCCCGAACCAGATTCGAGCCCGAGGCCCAAATCCAGTTACGGCCGAGGCCCAACTAAGCTCCGGGCCCGAGCCCAAGGACTCGACCTCATCCGGTCTGAGCTAGGAACGTCGATGGTCGGAGCTAGGGTTCCGGCGGCTCCGGCGCTGGCGGTGACGACGATTTTGACGGCGGTTGAGGTCCGGGAACAAGAAGAGACGGGTGGATGGTGCGAGGCCCGAGCCCTTCCGGCCAGATCTGACGGCCAAAGAGCTCGCCGGCGTGCGAGTTCCAGATATGGAACTCGAGCACTCCGGCGACGCTCTCCGGTCATGTCCGACCCCCAAACGAGCTCGGGTTCGCGTTTTCAGGTGAAGAAGAGGATGAGGAAGGTGATTCTGGTGAGGGTTTAACTCACCGTCACTGAATCTCCCCGGATCTGGCACGGTGGCGCTTGAAATCGCCGGCGGTGGTCTTGAATCGAAGAGGGAGAAGACTGGTGGAAGCTCGCTTATGGGTTTTTGGGGGTTTTGTCGCGGCTGAGAGAAGAAGAAGGAGGAGAAGAAGAAGAAGGTGAAGGTGAACTCGAAGGAGGTGGGTGGTGGTCGGAGAAGGAGAGGCGCGAAGGGGCGTCTGGTTCGAGTCGTGAGAGAGAATCGAGCGAGAGGTTAGGGATGCCTCGATAATCGCGCGTGCATAGTGGCACTGAAGCGGCGCTGAGTCCTTTTTATGGCTAGGGTTCGGTTTGGGCTGGGTCTTCGCTTGGGTCAGGCCCAAAACGCGTCTGACTAGCCCAATCTAGCCCAGACTCCTTTTTTTTTTCAACAACACTCGTTGCAAATATCTACCCTCACGCCTCGTTTTTCAGAAAACAACCCTTTTTAAATAGGTGGGGTTTTACAGTCTACCCCGCTTAAAAGAATTTCGTCCTCGAAATTTAAAACAGACGTACCTCAAGCATCGAACAGGTGGGGATACTTCTCCCGGATCTCGTCCTCGCGCTCCCAGGTCGACTCAGCTCCCTGGTGCCTCCACTGCACTCGTACCAAAGGGATAGTCATCTTCCGCAAGACCTTCTCTCCCGTATCCACGATCTGGATAGGCTGCTCCTCATAAGAGACATCGTCAGCTACCTCGATGTCCGTCCACTCGATAACATGAGAGGGATCTGCGGTGTACTTCTGCAGTTGGGAAACATGGACAACGTTATGCACGTTCCCAAGCTGTGGTGGCAATGCTAGGCGTTAAGCCATTGCTCCAACTCTGTCCAAGATCTCAAAGGGTCCGATGAATCTCGGGGACAACTTGCCTCCTCCGCGGTTGAACCGCAATAGGCCCTTCTTCGGGCTCACCCTCAGAAATACATGGTCTCCGACCGCGAACTCAAGCGGTCTGCAACGTCTGTCTGCATAGCTCTTCTAGCGACTCTATGCGGTCTTCAACCGCTCTCTAATCAATGCGACCTTCTCGGTCGTCTCTCTGACCATACCTGGCCCAAGTAAACTTCGATCCCCTACCTCAGCCCAACATACAGGCGACCTACACGGTCTGCCGTACAAACCCTCAAATGGTGCCATCCCAATGCTGGACTGATAACTGTTGTTGTAAGCGAACTCTGCTAACGGTAGGTGATCCTCCTATGATCCCCGAAAGTCCAGCACACAAGCACGCAGCATATCCTCCAAAATCTGTATAGTGCGCTCTGACTGTCCATCTGTCTGTGGGTCATAAGCTGTACTAAGCAGCACCGCAGTCCCCAACGCCTTCTGCAGGCTCTTCCAAAATCTGGATGTGAAGAGAGGATCTCTATCAGATATAACTGACACCGGTACTCCATGAAGGCGAATAATCTCTCTAACGTATAACGGGCTCAACACATCAATAGTGTCGGTCATCCACATGGCTAAAAAGTGTGCCGACTTGGTCAGTCGGTCAACCACTACCCAAATAGCATCCTGCCCTTTCGGTGACCTCGGTAATCCACACACAAAATCCATAGCAACGTGCTCCCACTTCCACTCGGAGATTGGTAAAGGCTGTAACAAGCCGGCGGGACGCTGATGCTCGGCCTTCGCCTGCTTGCAGGTGAGGCATCTCGAAAAAAAATCTGCGACTGCTCTACGCATCCCGCTCCACCAGAACTGCCGTCGGATGTCTCTATACATCTTGGTGCCACCTGGGTGCACAGCAAGACGGGAGTGATGACACTCTCTCAACACAGTGTCCCTACAGCCTCGTGGTACGAAAAATCGTCCTCTATAACGAAGACTCTAATCAGCACTCAACTTCCAACCCTTGATCTCAACACCGTCGCTTAGTCTCTCACGAACCCCTACCGACTCGGCATCCTCGGCATGTGCCTCCAGTACCCGAGCAACCAACGTGGGATGAGCCACTAATGCACATAAAGCCATACTATCTGTGACCTCCTCTAGCTAAAGTCTGAATGAGCTCAACTCCTCCAGCATGTCCCATTCTCGGACAGCCATACTAGCAACGCAATGAGTCGACTTCCTGCTAAGGGCATCGGCGACGACATTCGCCTTCCCCGGATGATAGAGCAGCTCGAAGTCGTACTCCTCAAGTAACTCCATCCATCGCCTTTGGCGCATGTTCAGGTCGCGCTGGGAGAAAACATACTTGAGGCTCTTGTGATCCGAGAACACCCTGAAACGCTCACCGTACAGATAGTGTCTCCAGCTCTTTAGAGCAAATACCACTGCTGCCAGCTCTAGATCATGGGTCGGGTAGTTGCGCTCATGTACCTTCAACTGTCTCAAGCCATAAGCAACTACCTTCCCGGACTGCATCAACACACAACCCAGTCCCTCGCCTGAGGCGTCACGGTACACATCACGGTACAAATACAGAATTTAACAGAGAGTTTTCTTATCTTGAATCAAGTGAAGAGAGATCAAGGGCACGTGTTCATTGAGTTCATTCCATAAAATTGAACACGTTCGATTGTAGCAATGTCGATTTATTTTAGAGGCAACGAGTTGTCTCGACTCTAGTCCTAACTTCTTTCGAACGATTCGGACCCTAATGGAATCTAACCACCGAGTTCTTTCGAACCTCGATGTAGGAAGACCCAAAGCGTTAAACTCTATGACAACTTCTAACTTTCGACCAAACAAGTATATAGCTATTGCAATTGTATTAACCCCGCAAGTCTATACCTATGATCGATTTTTGACTTAATTAGAATCCTCCTCTTTCGAGCGACGAATGCTAATTCAAAACAATTACCAAGCCTACACGGGAGGTAAAGCATTAAGCACAAATCAATCATAGACACTAATACAAATCAACAAGCACCGCAATCGAATCATTCAAAATATGGAAATCCCTACTCTAATCCCCCATAGCCCTAGAAATTGGGGGTTTAGGTGTTCATGGTGAGAAAATAAAAGAATGAAAAGAAGCAAACAATTAAACTCATAATCAAGATGAAAGTTGAGATACAATCACCGAATTAATCGTCCAAAGCTTGATCTTCTCTTCCTTCAATCTCTAACCTTGATGCTCTTGAAAATCCACCAAAAGAACTTCACTTGTGTAGCCAACAATGGAGTTTGTCTCCAAAAATCAACACTCAAATAAATCTCAAATTGATTCTCTACCCACAAATTAATTTGATTCTCAACAAACAATACAAGATAAAAAGCTTTCTCTAAAAAAAAGGAATAAAAACTATACAAAAATGGTGCTTCGTGTTCTCGGTTCTGTGTACAAAAAATCGTGAAGCAGGAGCTCTCTCAATAATGAAGCAAATCCCCTCTATGAATTGCGGCTGTGTAATCCCAATAAATGTAGCCCTAGGATCAACCAATCAGAGGAGAGACAAATGGCAAGAGAGGAGAGAAGAGCCAACGCCACGTGTCGATCAATGAGAAGTCCAAACATGTTAGGAAGGGACCAGCGCCACGTGTCAGCAAAATAAGGCGCCACATGTGATGGAGAAGAGGAGCTGGTCAAAGTTGACCCGTCTGAGTTGACCAGGGCGCTGCCACCTGTCATCCCCTGGTGCAATCCTCCATTTTTGCTCTTTTTCGCTCTTTCGCTCGCTCCGACTTCGTTTGAACTCCGATTGATCTCGTTCTTGCGCCAAAAAATTCCTCTTTTCAAGACCTACAAAACAAGACCAATCATGAATATATTTCGGAACGAACAAAATCGACCATTTGACGGTCCACAACCATGAAAACACTCAAAATGCATCGGTTTTCCATCAAACACCGAACACACCGAGAAAAAAAATTATTTATACTAAATCTAAATATATGATAGAGAATCGGGACCAAAAGCCTATAAACTCGATATAATGTGGCCCTTTTAAGTGTTAAAATGCACCCGCATCAACTGCCACCAATAGTAGGCCTCTCCCTCGAGCTGAAATGTAGCGAATGATACTCTCAGATGTCCCTCAGATACTCCAGAGGTATCGAGGTTACGAGTAACTCGCTCCAACCAACTTGCGGCTACCTCGGGGTCTGCTCCCCAGGAGTAGACCGGTGTACCGAGTCTACGAAAATCCCTGAGGGCCTGGGCCGTGGAGCTGTCAAGCTGGCATGGCCTCTCACTAGCGACTGCTGCGGCAGTAGGTACGGGCTCTGGTGTCGGTGCTGCAGTCCGTTGCTGCGCGCTCATGGCTTCCAGCACTGCACGAACCACCTCCTCTAGAGGGGTCATCTGAGTCGGCTCAGCGAGTGGAGAAGTCCTGGGTGGTGACTCTGATGGTCCACCCTCAAAACTCTGGTGCTCTGTAAAAGCAGCACCCTGGGCGTCAACTGCCCTTGCCTGCTCAGAGGCAGGTGTCTGACTCGGGTCCTTAGCTGGGCGGCTCGTGGTACCTCTCGGAGCGTACATACGAGGCATGTCGTCTATCTGCCTACACGGATAACGCACATGTTCAGTTTCCAGTTTAGAACAAACAGTTCGATCAAACACAAAGACGTTCACGCGCGTCCCCCAAGGGTCTTACAAAACCAACAAAACTTAGGCTCAAAAGATATATAATACTTTATATATAGGCAGACAAGGCCGCATCTCAATGCGTCTCATAACAGCAGTCAGCGGTTCAATCAAATCAGTCAATCAACTCCCACATGAGGAATAATCTCAAGTAATTTACACAAGGCACAAGGCAACAGGCATACCCCTCAATCGGGTATCTTCCCAATACGCGGGGTCTAGCATCGTAACGCGATTAATTTCATCAAAACTTAGCATTTCTTTTCTTTCCACAGGTTCTCAATACTTTAACTTTTATCCAACCTTCATGTCGATCTCGCGTCGTTACAACCCGATTCAGGTGTCCCCGAATCTCGTTGTAACAACTTGACATCCAACCATCACGCTTGACTACAGTGGCACCCCTGAGTCAACCCGTGATAGTGCAAACATTTCAGTTCTACAGAAATTTCGGCATGACCCATTCGTATTTTCCACTAACCCTCCGCTTAGGCGGGACATTTTACCAATCAAATTCACAAGGTAATCAGTACGCAGAGTTCTCATGCTCAGCCAAGTACGCAACACAATCAGTACACATAGTTCTCATGCTCCGCAAAGTACGCAATACAATCAGTACACAACACCGTTAAAAAGAGTGCAAGAATACTCGGGTTCTACTCTTTATTTGTGTAAACTTCCCTTTTTGGGTCAACTTTCAACTTTAATTCTTGAGGGACGGTGGTCAGTTAAACAAGTCAAACATTGAACAATCAAAACTTCAAATTGAGAATTTAAGGAAACGGCCAACAAAGGTGGCAATGCAATTAACAGATGGTTCACTCAACAACCAATTCATAATAGTTCGATCATCGCTCGTTGGGCCAACCTAGATCTCAACCATTGGCATCCCAGATTACTGAGGCATAGCAATTTGAGCATACGACACGCGTAAAGAAAATCACATAATAACAACAGTTCCAACCTTTATCAAGGCGTATAAATCATAAAGATTTTTATCGTTCCAACTCTATGTGTAAAGACCGACAAAATTAAAGTAGAGTAATCTTTTGCAAATTGAAACGTTGGGGTAAGTTTTTGCAAGTAAGTGGTTTAAAGAGAAAAATAAAAAATAAAAAGGGAAAAAGAGGATTGCTGGACTGGATTGTGAATTGGGCCGGTTGAGCCCATGCACTGAGTGAACCAGGCTCGCGCGCTGGCCCATGCCCAGCTGATGGAGTCAGTCCTAACCCTATTTCGCTTCCCAGTTCCTCTTCGTTTCAGAAGAGCCGCACGCAAACCGAGGGGAGCACCGATCGCCTCTCTCTCCCTCGCGATGCAGATCCGAACAAGCCCCGCCGTCCAAGATTTCCAGCCTCCCTTTCTTCGTTCTTATCCTCTTCTTCTTCTTCTACACCTCCTGCTTCACCTCGCAACCGAACCCCTCGCCGTCCGCTTCTTCTCAACCCTGAACATCGCCGACGACGGAGAAATAGAGCAGGTCCGAACCATTTCCCGTCGCGTCTTTCTTCTCCGATCTCGTTGTGGCCGGAAAGGCACCAAAGCGAGCTCGATGCGAGCATTTCCGACCAGTGCCATCGCTGGTGAGCTCCACCTCCGCCAGATCTGAGACGGGAAGCTCTGGGTCACGTCTTCTGGCACTCACGGCGCAACCACTTGCTACCAGCGACCCAACGCCGTCACAACCCTCGTTTCCCCCTCTCCCGAGCTTCCCTTGACGCCGTAGATGACGGCCGGAAGTCATGTCTCGCCGGAGCTGCCGTCAGTTCAGGCACGGGACCGGACAGAACCGAGTGGACCAGGTCCGGTGTTGGGCCTTGGGCCAGACGACAATAGAAGACGGGCTTTGGGCCCAGTACGCCTCGCGGGCCAGGCCAGGCTCAGCAGTGGGTCTGGATCCGGACCGGGTCGGGTCTGGATCCGGGTCAACCCGAGTCAATTAAAACCATTTTAAAAATCAGATTAAATAATCAACTTTATTTAAGTAAAGGTGAGAATTTGAAGGTTTGATTTAAGCATCTGAGGACCTTTGGACTTTTATCATTATTGATTTGGACATTTTATGTGTCAAACCTAGACGGAACTTCGCCCGAGAGCGAAGAACTTAGACCCGAGCTAGAAGAACGAAGATCACACCGGAACCCGTGTGAAGAACGGACTTGTTACTACCGAGTTCGACAACAGAGTTTTAGAGGAAGACCACGAGGTAGGGAAAGTCTTAACTCCTCGTTTATGATGCTTAGTATGCATGTTAGGCTAATAAAATCGGAAAGGTCCTAGAAATGCCTATAGGATGCGAATAACTAGAATAATTGTCTTTCAATTACTAATAACCGGAAGCGTCTAGTAATGCATGTGTAGGATGCCAATCACTAGTATACCTCGCTTTCAATACTTGGGAATTGCTTTACTGGTAGAGCGGCCTTGGCAAAGCCCTCGGATTAGTTGTGTGTTAGGATCACATGCTTGGTTGTTTGGTTGTTTAATGGATAGGCTAAAGAGTCTAATGGAACTAGTTGAATTGCATGCTTGAATGCTCGATGGAAGGTTTACATGATTGGTTGATTGAACTCGTACTTGCTTGTTGAATGTATTTGAGTGATTGCTTGATTTCCTTAAATGGTTGATTGGAGAATCGAGTATGACTGGTTGTACCAAGCGGTGCAATCAGGTGATCGATGGATCGATGGGTCATGACTGGTAAGTAAACGGTAAGTTGTGGTTATGTGATGCGTGTGCTGTGGTTATGTGATTCGTGTGTTGTGTGTTGTGGTGAATGGTGATTCGTGAGTTATGTGTGATAGTGGAATGGTGTTCGTTGGGAATGGATTGCTTCGTGTTTCGCTTGAGTGTGTTACTAAATTATACCTGATTATTATTGAATTGCCCAAGTGTATGCCTCCTATGGGAGTACTACCTTGGTTCCGGAGGACATATAGCCCTTTGGAGACGTTTCTGAGAATCCCGATGATAAGCGCCCTCAGGGGGTTGTTTTCGGTAGCCTCAATGATATGCGTCTCCTCTGGACTTGAGGGAAAATCCGAGAGGACACATCATATGTGGATCGGAGGGTGGTGACTTCATGTGCCACGACATTGATTGGATTACATGTTGCCCGTAATTGCTAAGAGTTATCTTGTTGATTTTGCTGATGAAATTATTGAGTTTAAAGTCCACTTTGTTATGTATTTTCCCTACTGAGCGCAAGCTCACCCCTATGAGTTTATTGTTGTGACTACAGGCTTAATTGAGGAGTAGAGGCTCGGGAGCTTCTTGGTGTGGGTGTCCTATTAGAGACTTCGTTTATGCTTTTACTTCAGTTTTTGAACAAACCATGTTGGAGGATTATTATTACACCCCTGGAGGGTTTTATTTATGTTTTAAATTGAGTTATTCTGTTTTGAGACTTATTTGAAGGATTTATGAATGGTTGTCGGTTAAAGAGTGTTGGAAAACGTATTTACTCACGTCCCGTCTCGAGTCCGGGCAAGAACCGGATTTGGGGCGTGACAATTTGGTATCAGAGCCTGGTTTCATTTGAAACAGGTGTCTTGTGAACTGGTTTTCAAACCTCGGACCGAAGTCAATTAGGTGGGTAGAGTTAGGGAGTCTGAGTCGTGATACTCAGTGACGCGATTTGGAAACATTGACGCGGAGAGTTAGAACGACATGAGTCATGAGTCGCTTTAATGTTTGTCCTAAATGAAATCTTTACACTACAATGTTTGCATTACTTGATTGGTATCCTCTCCCTAGCGATTGGTGAAGCCGAATGGTTGAGATCGGAATTGGATTAACGGGCAGTGATCGACCCGCTAGGCATTCGTTGTAGAGTGAGCCAGTTGTTGGTGGTGTTGCCATTTTGGTGGATCATTTCTAAATTTTCGAGTTGTAGTTTGGTTGTATTCAATTGTTGACTTGTTTGATTGACAACTATTCTGGAGCATGAGTACTCCATGTGTGCTTGTATTGAGTGTTTGGGTGGGGCACGAGAACCCCGTATAGCGTTTGTGTTGAGGATGTTGGTGGGGCACGAGAACCCCGTGTGCCCGTGTGTGGCGAGATTGGGGCACGAGAACCCCGTGTGCCCGTGTGTGGCGAGATTGGGGCACGAGAACCCCGTGTGTGGCGAGTTTGGGGCACGAGCACCCCGTAGTATTTGGGAGCACGAGAACTCTATTTATTGATTGTGTTATGTACTTTGGGAGCACGAGAACTCCGTTTATTGATTGTGTTATGTACTTTGGGAGCACGAGAACTCCGTTTATTGATTGTGTTATGTACTTTGGGAGCACGAGAACTCCGTTTATTGATTGTGTTATGTACTTTGGGAGCACGAGAACTCCGTCTATT